>JAEQBH010000443.1:0-1310214 GCA_016808115.1 Tetrastigma voinierianum | reverse complement strand
TTTAAAGAGAAGTAAACGTACCCGGCGACATCGAAGACAAACACCATTGTCATCCACTTTTGGTATGTCGTGAGTCTCTATTCCACGAAACATGCTTGAGTATACATTTTCTTGCGTTGGACATTTGAACACATCATCAACCAAATCAGAACTATTTTGTCTTAGATACATTGCAATTGCACATGCATGTTCGCATGGTATGCCAAACATTTCCCAACCCGGCATAATACATTTTCAAGCGCTATGTCAACATTGATGACTTCTTTGCCCGACAAATATGCAGGGTCTCCCGTGAATGGGCTAACAATGTGAACCTCCACTTTCACAATATTTTATTTTCACTTTCTCTTCTATTTTCGGCCCTATAATACCCTTCCAGTCATTGATCTCAGCCTTATTTTTAACAAACATAGCACCTAACTTAGTCATGTGCTTGACTAAGTACGGATAAGATTGATGACGTTCATTTTTTAACCCAGTATTAAAAGACTCCTAGCGTTGGTTGTCATTTTGTCCCATCTTTTCTACGGGAATTTTGACATGGAACCGATGTTGCTAACGCATCACTGTACTTACGTAATTCAAACATGTGAGCATTGTAATTAGCATCCAGCCTTGCATATGCAATCTTGTCAAGTCATTGTAGCGCGTTCTCCTTCCCCTTGTTACCCTTGGTGGTATGCTTACTAAAGAAGCAACTAAAATTCTCCTTCAAATGATGGTAACAATATGCATGGCTCTCTCCTCCAAATATTTCCGGTACGCTATGCAACAAACCAGGGTGCCTAATCGATATAATCACGACCTCCTTACCCCTAACAATTTTCTTTAAATTTTTTAGAACCAAGACCCATCTTTGTAATTCTTCGAGCTCATCACTCGAAAAGCTAATGGGAGCATGTTGTCATTTGCATCGTGTGTTGTTGTTGAAAATAAGGCACCATCATAAGACCCACTCATGTGAGATGAGTCAATTGTAATGAAAGGTCGACACCCCAACAAAAAATAGTTGTTCAAAATGGTCATCCACTTGAGTATGTCAAATCCTTGTCGATCTCAGTTCATTTGGACAACTTCGATCACATCAAAACAACAATTTATGATTCAGAAAACCATATATTATCTCTTTAGCCTTCTCCTTAATTTTCCAAATTTGACAATAACCGATCTCATCCTATATTTCACGAGCGAAGTCTTCACATATTAGTTGTGGTTGGTATTTTGGGAGTCGATCGAATGCATCATCTATCACCACGTCAGCTCGAGTTGATCTCACTAATGATTCATTGCCAACTACATCATCAATACTATGATTTATGATGATTTATGAATGTGTACTTGGGCTGACATATGGCCTGTAGCACGACGTGTTATTTTCAAGGGCATCCGTGTGGTGCAGACAACACTCATGTGCCTATAGGCGTTTCTTTTGAAATAGTATTGAAACCTTCCGCCTAAAGGCATTAGGTACAAAGCATCCCGGAATGTAGCAGTATGGGAAACCTTTAGCCACTGCATAGAATTGCATTTTCTAAGTGCCTTGAATTACGTTGAAGGACGTCTGTTTCAACACCTCTATTAGACAAACCATGCGCCGGTAATGATGGTGCAAATTCCGAAAAATCCATAGACAAATTAACATTTGGATTTCTATTTATTAGGCGGAGTACTTTCGAATTAAAAGCAACGATAGGTGTGGGGGCAACTACATTGCGAAGACACGACAACCTTGATAGGGTTTTATTGGTGTAGACCTATTTTCTATTCACATTCCCTAATACTAAACAAATTATTTTGATAATTGTGGCTGTCCTGGCCAGCTTGGGCAAACTGAACTTGACTAATCCTATGAAGCCCTAAAGTTAACAGTCCGAGTAAACCCTCCCATTACCCTAAAGGAAGGTTGAACGACCATTGGATGAAAACCCTTTCACGATACTTTACCAACCAATGAGCTACCTCTCGAGATCAACTTGAATTATTAACCATTACATATCACGTAGTGTCGAAACATTGAATCCCGATTACGAATAATTAAACATTATCATGATAAATGCCCGATTAGAAACTCCATTAAAGACTAATGCGGAGGATTGGTGGTAGATACCTGTAGATCTCGAAGGAATGAGTACTCCCCGAGCTCGTGTCCATCCCGATTCATCCTCTTCCTCCTGCTGGCTCATAGGTTTGTTTGGCTATCCACATCAAACAAGCACATTCTCTTCTAAACCCCCGAATGTTATGGTTTCTATAAGGAAATTGGTGCTTTAAATTCTTTGATTATTAATTTATTGGGTAAAGAAATGGTTTTTAATTTGTAGTGGGTTGTAACAGGGTATAAGTGTGAGATAAGGGGTAACGCATTAGAATATAGTATTTGATTATTCATCACCGTTAATGATTGTTTTTAAGCTTTTAACTTTTTTCAAATCGTGGGAAACAAACAGAAAGATGGGATGTTCTTACTTTTTGTAAGGGGGCGACCAAGGGCTTTAATTTTATTTCCAAATGTCCAAGCGGGCCTAAAAAGGCTAGAGGCGTCTTGATTAGTATAAGAAGTGTTTTTAGAGAAATTACATTCTGTAGATTATTTATACATACAATTAAAATCTTCGTAGGAAAATACAAATTTACCCTTAAACATTTTTTATATTCTTTCTTAACCTTGCTTCATCTCTCTGCGCACCCCAACTCCCTTCTTCTTCCGAAGTGGCTTCGTTTGAAAAAATAGTGAGAATAGGTGAGAATGACGTTGAAAAATAGTGAGAATGGCGTTGAAATTAGCTTTAAAACGGTGGAGAAGGAAGACGAGGAAGTTGATAACATTCAGGTTCGTTTTTTTCGCGAGTGTACTTAATCGGTTAATCAGGATGTCATCTTATTCTCAGGATAATCCCAGAATATCTTTCATGGCCAGTTTGTAAATCTGGATCCTGAGACAATATCGAGAATATCAAAATCCGGATTGGATTGTTATAGCAGGAATTGTGATATCCAGGTAAATAGAGAATATATCAGGTTGGAAATCGGAATTTGGCTGAGGATGGGAGATCCCTTTTACCTCGGATTGAGGCTATTATGAATGACTACGATGTAGCGACCTGAGAGACAATTGATTTAGATGGCTTGTAGTGTATCTACAACTTTAAAATGATTTTATATTGTAAATTGATATGTATTATGTTTAATTTAATTTAAATTAATTACTTTTAATAATGTAATTTAATTTTTTCATATGACATCATTTATTTATATTTAATTTAAGATTAAAATAAAAAATTAATGTAAATTACTTCAATTTTGAAATCGGACTGTAGCAAAATTTTCGGATTTTGAAATCGGATTATTTGAACGTTTTGGTTGCGTTTGGTAAACAGCTTTTCGGTTAAATTTAGGATCGTGGGTAAATTTCCGGATTTTAATATCAGGATATAATAACGTTCTGGATTCTAATCCGGATAAAAAGCAAACTTCTTGATATTTAAGTCACGAGTTGAATATACGGTTGTTATTGTTTGGGGTTACCGGTTCTGGAGGATGAGTTTTGGGGAACTTATTTGCGGATGATGGATTTTGGGGAAATGGGGTGTAAAAAAGCTTTGGATATGGGGTGTAAGGAGGGTACGCCGAGAAAGTAAAGTATTAAAATGGGGTGTAAATAGTATATTTTAGGGTTTATTTAATAAATAGGGTGTGAAGAGATATTTAAGGGATTTATATAAAACCTCTCCTGTTTTTAACCTTTTGGTCATTTGACAAAGGTATGGCGACGCCGTCTCTGCGTATCAATGCTCTGGAGTCGCCGCAGTTGGCCACCGCCACCACATCGCCGCCCACCACCGCCGTCGATCCGACCGTGTTCACTGCTCCGTTCTCCTTCCGGCACCACCCTCCGCTCACCACTTCCTCATCAACTTTCGCGAAACAACTCTTCATCGCTCTCTCCCACCCGCCAGCGCCACCGCCACCGCCACCGCCACCGGCGCAGAAATTCTCGATCTCTATTTCCTCCGCCAGCACTCTTGACCTCTCCTGCACACCTCCGCCGCACCCTGGCCCGCCGTGCCCGTCGTAAACCCGTAAAGTCGCTCTCTCCGCTGCTGCCGCTCCAAAGCCCTGTTCCGCCCTCACCGCATCCTCCATTTCCTCCTCCGCGTCCAATCACCGACACAGTTCCGTACGGAGGAGAAACTCTCCGTTTTCTTAGCCGGAATTGCGTCGTTCTCCGACGACGACGGCAACGAGGACAACGACGAGAACGATATCGATATCTCCGTCGAACACTCTTCCGCATTCGATTTCGTTCCCCTCCCATCGCCGACGCCGGCCTCGGACTGACATTTGGGCCTCATCCGCAGGATCTCGAGCCGCTTCCGGCGAGCATTCCTGACTCGGTTCACACAGATTTGACTCAGTCTTCCATTATCCGACGTCGTTTTACTCACCATCTCCCTGCATGAAAAGCCGAAACCACCATCCCCAACACTCCACCTCCCAGTTCCCCAAATACATAGCCCAGAAAAAGAACGAATCCCAGCCGTCCATTCCCCACGTCCATCCGATGAACGCCACCTGAGCAGATATGCGGCGGGCTTCTACTGGAAACGAAACGACTGTCTTGGATTATTCAGAAGCTACGCGGACGGTCTGGATTAAAAGGCCAAATACGTGGCGAACCGATCGAACGTGTAGTGATTTCCGTGGGGCCCAGTTAGGATCTGCAGAGGGCGGTGTTGTCACGTGTCTTTTTGAGCTGTGAGATTCGGGAGAGGGGAGATTCTGTGAGACACGTGGAGATCACGTGTTGGGGGCCGAATGTAGACACCTTGGGATTTCGTGTTGGATATCCATATGTGGAGAGACAGATAAATTCAACATTTATCTTTTTTTCCACTTTGTTATGAATTAAAATATATATATTTTTTAAAAATATCTATACTGGTGATTGGGTCACCTATGGGGACGTACCCACCTCATCGCCCTAAAAATATAGAATTAGTTTTAAATCACAAATGATGAAATAACATTTTAAATTAATAACATAATAAAATAAGCAATATTTGATGTAAATTATTATAAGCCCAAGATATATAATTTTAATTTTATAATATTATTAAATATTGATTTAATCATTTTTTTTTTATCATATATATTTTCATTAAACGTAAATAAATATCGTATAATGATAAGAAAAATAGGAAATCGTTATATTAAGAAGGCATGTCGTATATCGTATTAAGACGATAACTAATTATACGAATATGTCGAACCGATATTAAATCGTAAAAATAAATAAATTTGATTATATGGAAATAGCAAATTTATTGAGAGAGAAAGAAAAAAAAGAAAAAAGGTATAGAAATTATATAACTAAGTTATATTATCGGCAATATGATTACTTAGATGTAAAGGCGAGATATTAAATTTCAAATATTTCAATTTAAAATTTAAATATAACATTACAAAGATATTGGAGTGACGACCTAATTTCTCAATATTTTAAAAGTATTTTTATTTAGTTTTAAATTATTTTTATGTATGAGAAAGTGTAAAATAACTTTACTACTTTTGTTGGTGATTAGTAATTTCCTTGAAATGATGGAAATAATGACTTAAGTGTTGAATGGAACAAAGACGTTTAGGCCACGACTTAAAGGATTTTCCACAAGTAAGACCAGAAAAAAGGAATCGTCTTCTATGAATTTTCCTTATCTTTTTCACTTGGAATGAAGAAGAAGATTTTGAATGAAGATTACGTGTGATTGACTTTTTAATTTCGTGGTTATGTATAGGCTTTTGTGTTAAGTATGGGTCCTCCTCACTTTTTGGGAAAAAAAATCTCGAGATCAATTTTGATAAAATATCAATTAAAATAGAAAAATAAATTAGAGAAAATAAAAGACTCAAGGATTTACTTGAAAAACTTATTTATTGGAGAAAAACTACGGGCCAACCAAGACAAACTTTACTATATAATAAATTTGTATAATTCATGAATTTTCACTTGGATTTGCTCCATCAAAAACCCAGAACCAATCTGAAGTATAATATGGGCAGGATAAATTTAAATGATTCTGCGTATTGAATAGTTATCTTATAAATTTAAGATTTTAAACTTTTGAGAAAAAAATCTATCATTTCATTCTTAATCCTTGAAGACTTATATAAATGAAAAAATAGTAGCACTTTTTACTCTTTCTTTAATCCTACTTTTTGACTCTCTTTTTTAACCCTTCATTTTTTTCCTCTTATTTCTTCAATTTAATGAGGTGGAGCCCTTGAGGAGGACCTCTACTCAACATTATATTAATTAAATTATAGTATGTCTTGAGGTAAATTATATAAGTAAGCCCACCCCCATAAGTAACAAATTAAAGTGAGTACCCAATTAGAAGATTTTTAAAAAGAAATTTTATTTATTTATAATTGTGGATGTTTGAGCGAGCATGCGCGTATTTACTATTGTCGTATTGGAATACTGAAGTTAACGATTGAGTAAACTCGATTGGTGGCAGAGGAACTGAACCGGTGGCCGTTAGGTTGGCTAAACTTAGATCCAGTTAATTTATCTGCGAGGTTACAACTTTTTTTTTGAAAGGTGTATAATTTATTGATTGAGCGAGTAATAAGTTCGATGAAATCACATGTCAATTATTAAGCTACAAGGATATTTCGTACAGGTTAGTAGCCTTGATATGAATAGAACTAAGCTTTCTGCGTTTGATAATTACATGATGGTTAAAATACGTATAGTACCGAGTTACGTATATTGATGGCGTGATTTGATGTCTTTCTTGATCGAATTTGCTTTTTGTTTTGAATCGTTCTGTATCAGAATGTGTGATAGGGCGATAGCCATTATAGTCTTGAAATATGTGTAGCTTTGTCTGAATGAATAATAATAACGCAAGATTAAAAATCACAGGAATTTTTTTGGAAAGAGCAGATTTATTGAAAAGAAAATGATGAAAAGATGTAGAGAGGTTATTTTAAGCCAAAAATAATAAATAAATCAGTCTCATTGAGCAGGAGAAGAAAGGGTTGAAAAACGAGATAAGAAAGATAAATGCGACTAAGGTTTTTTGCGAGGTACTTCAATTAAAGATTTAAAAACTGTTTTTAAGAAATATTGTTTAAAATAATAAATCAAAATCCTTTTCAAATTTTTGAATTATAAAAATGTGAGTAGAATTAATATTGCTTAGAGGGATGAGGGCAAAACTCCCATAGTTATAGGAAGATACATCAGATATCAACTATACAAAGTACTTACAAACCTATCTCCCTCTCATGACTATTTCTCCTCGTGACCCATAATATTTATAGGTATATTCACCAAAACTTTCAATAACGATACATAAAGAACGTAATATTATAATGTTATTATAACGATTAGGAATTATCGCATAAAATATTAACTACAAAAAGGAATTAATACTAAATAGAAATTCGAGACATATTCCAACATGAATCAATCCATGCGTTTCTGCTGAGTTTCTAAAAGAAGATTCCAACAGATTGAATCTGTCCTAGCCCAAACAAACTCTTCAGATTCATCAATGTTCAACTCAAAAGCCGAGACTGGCGTAGGCAATAGTGAATAGCCCTTCCTTGAACACAGAAGTTGTAAGCAGAAGATTTCATCGTCTGCATTCGGTTATCACCAGTAATCGTTACAAGAGCATACCCCATTCTTCATGTGATGAAATCGGTTAGAGTCTCTTACAACTATTTCTCTCCCTGTTGCCATTGAAATGTACTTCATTGCAGTATGACAATCGCCACAGACGCGGAGATTCTTGAATATCCTAATCGGTTTCGATGGGGTTGTGCTAATAATCCCATATGCCACTGCTATTTTCTCACTGTGTTGGAACAAGAACTGCTCCTTCTGTTCTTCTTCCACATCATGAAGAACAAAATCTGTATCAGGAATGTACCCAATCTCCTTTATTTTGGCAGCCAGTTGGTCCAGTTCTCGATAAATTTCCCAAGCTTGAGGATGGGAAGTGTCTCCTACATGAAACCTGTGCACCGTATTTTCTACCTCGATCCAGCTATAGCCAGCTTCTTTGATCAAATTTTGCTCTTTCATGCTTTTTCTGATCTTAGCCACGACTCTCCATTGGCCTGCTGAAGCATGCAAGTTTGAGAGTAAGATATATGCTGCTGGATCATCTGGTTCCTGCTCAAGAATCATCTCTGCAGCGTGTTTTCCAAGCTCGGTATTCCCATGAACTCGGCAGGCTCCAAGCAAAGTTCGCCCTTTGCTTCAATAACCGGCCATGGATCTGCTCACCCTTGCCAATAGCACCAATACTTGCAGCCCCACTCAACAAGCTAGCAAACGTAAAAGCATTGATACCAATTCCTGTATCTGCGATTTCATTAAAGAGTAGAAAAGTTTCTTCAGACTTCATGTTCTTGGCGTACCCGTCAACAATGGCATTGTAAGAAACCAAATTCTTCTCAAAGAGAATATCAAAAGCTTTTCGAGCATCTTCCATTCTTCCGCTCTTAGCATACATGCTAATAAGAGAATTCCCCACACAATTCACCGATCTTTAAGGCTGATTTATTGCATATGCATACACCTGCTCGCCTATACATGGATCATTAAAAGGTTTCCACATGCCTTAAGAACACTTGAAAATGAGAATTGATTAGGCTCTATCTGATAACAGATATCATCCTGCAGAAAGTTCAATATTAGCTTCTTTATCACACTCTCCACTTTACTGCATAAGCTGTGATAATTGTTATCCCAAGACCTTAACATTATGGGCGAGCATCCTATCAAACGCCTTTCTTGAATCATCCACCAATCCATCTGCACACTTTGCATACATGTTCACCAAGCTTCTGGCTTAACACAAACATCAAGGCTAATCGAAACATATAACCGGGAATGCAATTTGCTTCCTAGTGCTAACAATCTAACTCTGTACAAGCAGAAAGGACACTACTATATAAAACGGTCCGGTGCATAACCATAATTCCATATCTAAGAACATGTCGATCGCATCTCTTGCTGGCCAGTTGGCTGCGATCTAGATATCATCAAAGTCCAAGTAACCAAATTTCTCTCAGGCATTTTCTCGAACACCTTATAAGCAGAACCCAAATCACCACTACTCTTTGCAAACATGTCGATCAATTCACACCCAACACATATATCAGCCTCAAAATACCCTGTTTTCAACACAGACCCATAAATTATCTCCCCAATCCATGAGTACTTCGCGTTGGAGCAAGCCCGAATCATGGCCGTAAAGCAATACTCGTTCGGGTAAAACCCCAATTCGAGCATATCTAGAAAAGCGCAAATTGCTTGCCACTCCATATTGTTGTGGCGCAACAGGACCATCGCACTCCATGAAACCAAGTCTCTCCTACTTCCCATTCCCTCGAAAATCGACCTAGCGGTTTCGGTGTCGCCGCATTTCGAGTACAAGCTGATCAGAGTGTTCAACACAACCAAGTCCAGCTCGAGTCCGGACTGAATTAGCTTACGGTGGACTAGTTTCCCGAGTTGGAAGTTGCGGAATCGGATGCAGGACTTGAGGAGGATGGAATAGGTGGTGAGGTCTGGAGGGGCTTTTTGCTGGGTCATGATCAAGGGTAGGGTGCATGGCGAGTGGCCACGTCGAGCTGGCAGATCAGATGGTTCTTTAGGAGCTTGAAGTTGGGGCTTTGGAGGGAGTGGGAGTAGGGGATAATGTTTTGGCGAGAAAGGTTTAGGGTTTTGGAAAAAGGTGGGAGGAGGGTTGGGCGGGAGAGGGAAGAGAGCGAGTTATCATGACCTTGGATTAACAGCTGTAGTTGAGAGAAATGAAATTATCCAAGGCTTTGAGCACATATTGGAGGGAGTGTTTATTTTTTGTACGTACGTGAGCTGGGTTGCATACAAAATAGATTTTTGGGTAATAGTTGGATTGGGATATGGTGCATAAATTACTGTGACATATATTTATATGTTCAATTTAATCCTTGTGTTTCGGTTTATAGTGCTGACATTTAATTATCATATTCGTTAAATACACTTCTTGTCGTGGATTTGCGGATGCGCGGATGGATAAGCAGGGCGTTAAAAGCGTTATTAAGATGGAGATCTACGTAAGGATAAGCTTCGTTTGTCAGTATGTCTGGCTATGATGGTGGGGGTATAGATGTCTCTAACATTAAAGTTAGGATGCAGTGAAGTTGAAAAAAAAAAAAAAAAAGCTGAAATTTAAATTAGACATATAGCATAAATAAAGGCGTTTGTGCGGCTTCTCTGAAATACAATAGTGTACGTGAAAAGTTGGAAGTTCTTTTTTTTTTCACATCTAACAATTAAACAAAGATTTTGCTTTGAAGAAAATCGTAGTTGAAGCCTTACTCATAAAGGGAAGCAATTAGTGGTTATTAACTTTCAAAGCCCTACAAGATTAGAGTAAACCTTTGAAATTAGGGACATAAATATTGAAGACTCTTGTTAAACTACCAATTTTTCTAAAAGTTCAAGCTTGTCCCTTAAGTGCAGGTATATATCCTGCACGTGGAGAGGCAAATGCCCATCGATATGCAATGAGGAACAAATACTCAAATTGTGGAAATTTGACTCGAATTAATGACCTCCATTAGCTTTTGACTTTATTTTCATAAAAAAAATAATTATGTTTTCTTATAAAAATAACATTTTCTAGCTTTTAGCATATACATGTAACTTCTATTCAAAAAAAAAAAAAAAAAAAACCATATACATGTAACTACATAAAATGGGAATGGTATTTTTATCCAAATTAAGTTATACTCTTAAAGGAAAACATGAAAAGATTAGATTTACAAATTTTAAGTATTAAGGGTTTTTTAAAATAAAACCATTTCTTTAAAAATTTTCCCTTAAAAGTTGGATCCTGAGATAAAATTTAATTTCTTTATTATTATTTATAGCAGTCCTCCATCTTTTTTTTTGGTATTCCCTAAAGCCTCCTGCTTCCCAAACAAACAGACAATCATCATCTTGTTGCCTCAAGCCAGGCATCCCTTTACTCTTCTACTTCTTGTTTATGAGGTTGTTAGCAGAGATTAATGGAGGAAGCCGACATGATGAATACTGCAAGCCGTCCAGGTGCAGTCCCCAGGCCGGTCCGGTCATCCAGTTTCTGTCACAGGCTAAGAGACCGGCACAACTCAGGGTGAAGAAAATAAATTACACTTCTCAAGAGATGGTTGTCCGTCACATGGATGATCATTATTGCCTTCAAAGGCAGCATCATATCCTTAATTTATCTGCCTCTCCCTTCCACTTCACATACGATTACTCCATATCCATAGATGACTTCTCCTTCTTCAACTGTTCACAAAACAAAACATCTGAGCTTATTATTTCCATCCCTTGCAGTTTTCTCTCAAGTAATTATAACCCAGTTTATGCCACTCCTTCCTATGTCTATCTCACAGATGTGAACTTAACATCTTGCCGGAAGATTTTCAATGCTACACTCCCATAATATATACTTGATGGGGAATATGAGTTTTCAATGCCAACGGAAGAAGAAGAGTAACAGCACGGAACCCGAAATCGAGTGCATTCAGAAACCAGTAAAAGGTACTTAACCCTGCTTAATTCTTCGTCATCTTCACCTACTGTGCTTTTGGTATGCAAATTAAATTTTCTATGGCAGTTGTTATAATGTATGTATGCTTTGTGAAACGAAAATAACTACTATATATACATAATAATGGATGTGAACATGCAATCTTATTTATTCATTTCAAACTTAGCTACAACAATCATAGGCTAAACTAAAACCTCAAGAAAGGACCGCAAAGGGCAAGGTCAAAATTAAACTCATGTTACATCCTCATTTAAGCTATTATGATTCAAAGACTACAAAGTTTATTTTCTTCTTACAGGTGCTCTGATGGATAAAATGCAGCTCACAAGTGATTTCTTATTCATCTTGTTTTCAACTATGAGGATAACATCACGGTGATTCTTAGTTTGTTTCTTTTCTTTTGTTCGTTGCTTACAAAACCCCTTTTTCCCCTATATATGTGCAAAAGTAATCCTTGGTTTCTTTCATTTTACTTTGGGAATCTCTATAATCTTCATTGTTTATCGCTCTAATACGTTGAAAAGAGAGCATAAAATAAGTATTAGTTTTGGAAGATTATGGAGCTCAAAAGCCATTCAAGTACTCATATGCTGATGTTAAAAGGATCACAAATAATTTCAAGGATAAATTAGGTCAAGAAGGATATGAGACCGTTTATAAAGGAAAACTCTCAAATAAAATTTTTTGTTGCGATAAAGATCGCGATGATTTCTAGAAATAGGGAAGTGTTTATCAATGAAGTGGGAACAATGAGCACGATACATCATAAATGTAGTTCGCTTGCTCGGGCTCTGTGCAAATGGATATAGGTGAGCTTTGATTTATGAATTTTACAAAATGAGTCATTAAACAAGTTCATATTTTCAATATTTGGTAATACTTGAACCCTGGGTTGGCCTAAGCTTCAAGATATTGCTATAGGCATAGCTAAAGGAATTAAGTATCTTCACCAAGGTTGTGATAAAAGAATCCTTCATTTGGATATCAAATCGGCGCATGTGTTTACAACTAAATCGTAAGCTTTTTTAATCAGTAGATCTACATTTTGGTTTAGCCAAATTAATAACTCTAGGAGCATAGCATGGTATCTATGACATCGGTAAGGGGGACCATGAGCTATCTTACTTACTTAGATGTATCTAAAATTTTGGAATGTGTCTTATAAGGCAAAAGTTTATAATTTTGTGTATTTGTTGATTGAAATGGCGGGAGGAAGAAAGAATATTGATCCCAACAATGGAAAATAGTAGTCAAGCATACTTCCATAATGGCTATATAATCATTTGGATCAAAGAGCAAGGTCTGCATTCAAAATTGAAGAAAGTGATATTAAAATTGCAAAGAAACTAAGCATAATAGGGCTTTGGTGTATCCAATAGATGGTCCTTCCATGAAAGTTGTGGTTGGAATGTTGGAATGGGAAGAAGATAACTTAGTCATGCCTCCCAACCCTTTTACTTCGATGGGACAAAAGAGAACAAATTAATGTTAGAAGACGCAAAGCATTTGTGCAACCAGGATCGACAACCATATAAAAAATAAAATAAAAGATTGTTTATTATGAGTGTGGAATTTGGGTAATAACTATGTTGTAATAAATGATCATAATTTTTGTTATATTGCTACATCTTAGAAAAATATGCTACTTTCAAAACCTTTTATTAAATTAGAAAAGTTATGTTTAACAATAGTTTCTTTTCTTTTCTATTATGAGTCTTTTAGTGAAACTATCTGTGTTATGTGATCTGATGCTTTCAGCTTGATTGAGAAGTCATGACATAGGGAGGGAAGGGGTCCCGAGTTCTTGTCTCAATGAGAAACCATTCTTACATTGTAATAAAGTGGTTAAGTTTGTCAATATATATATATATATATATATATATATATATATATATATATATATATATATATATATATATATATATATATAGGTATTCCATTAAAGTTTGTAGATGAATTTTGAAAAGGGAAAAAACTAGGAAGCCACTTGCTCTTCCAAGGGAGTAGGCTTTGATGTTAGATATAAGTTGCTACATATAGTTTAGTAAAATAGGCCACCCAAGGTTTAACCGTTATCAAATTTAAAAAGTTGTGTCTGTAATCTTAATTATTTCTTTCCTTGCACTAACTTAGTAGGTCTTCTTATAAAGATTGTAGATTGATTTAAAAAATGAAAAGATGTGAAAGGGTTGTATTCTCCAAAGAGAGTAGGCTTTAATGTTAGATAAGTAGCTAGGAGAGCTTATTAAACTACTTGCTTCAAACAAATAACTCTTTTTGACATGTCTTAAATTCTTGGAAGAGAGGATTAATCACTATTAGGTTATTAGGAAGGAGCTGAAGAGAATCATTTCTGGACAGTTTAATCATTAAAATTATCGAGCTTTTTACATTATAGAAAGAATGAAATGAAATATTGAAAAATAGCACTACAAGTATTGTTGACCTCCTTGAATTTGCTGACAATAGACTTAAACCATTGCAAAATTTCAACACATTTATTCTATCACAAATTAAATTTTCTTGCTTACATATTACTTTCTTCTGGTGGTAGTTATAACAGTAAATACTACTCAGTAAAAATGTTATTGCTACGGGTTTAAACCATTGCAAATGCTCAACCAAAATGCTTTGTCACAAAAACAAGTAGCCTTTCAAAAAATAAGTGAATTTTCTTGTACAATTGTTTTAATAACTCACTACAATGGTTTTATTACAATAGATCATACATAATTTGTTGCGAAAGTTATTGTTGTCTTATGAATATGAAATATTATCACCTTAGTTATTTGATAAACATAATCTTAACTAGTGATCAAACAAATTTATTGTTCTGAAAAGTTATTCTGCTATGAATATAAAATATTGTCATGATGAAAATCTATGAAGGAATTAGATAGTTTTGCAGATACAATAACAAAAGCAAATTTATAATTATTATTTGGTTTATATCTATGTTTATATATTTACTTTTCATTTTCTTTATCAGTTTAAAGAATAATAAATACAATCTGAAATTAAATTAAATATTCTTGAAAATTTAGTTGTGATAGTTATCATAAAGAAATATGGATATTCAGGGTTCATTTAAAAAAATTGTTGTCATAAATACAGGTTTGACTCAATGTTTGAAATTTAGATAATAATATAAACAATTATTAAGTTTTGGACTCTGTTGACCAATATATAAGATAATGATAAATATATAAATATAATGTAGAATATTATAATTTTTATTATAAATTTAGTTTTATATAGTGATGTTATTTTATTATACAAAAATTATTAAGTCTAGATCAGTGATACCATATATATATATATATATATATTTCATATATATATATGCATATCATGTATATAGTGTATAAATGATTAGCTCATCTTTGTGTTGAATAAGAAGTAATGATAAGAATGTTGAAATCATCATGGGTGTAGTTATGAATATCTATGATTAAGACCAGAGGAATGGAAGCAAATCTTTATGTTACAAGTTTTAATGAGTGAAAAATGGTTGTTTGTGTTATATGTTTGTGATTTGTTTATTAGAGATCTTGAGTGATCAGTTGATCAACCACAATTAATTTATTTTAATGTGTGTGTGTATATATATATATATTTCTTTCCCTTGGAATGACCCATAATGATTGATTTCAATTCTAAGATTCCTCTCCAATTCTTTTGCTCTTCCAAAGCGACTGGTTTTTGTAGTCTTACCCACAATTATTGATCATATAGTAACTTTAACCAATTTTAGTATATATAAATAAAGCTCTCTACCAAGTTAGAGCCTCCTAGCTAGTTCAATATTATACTAACGGCTTGACTTCTATTTCCTAAGAACATCGCTTTTAAATAATAATTAATACTTTGTCCTCTTTATTATTGTTGTTTTTCTTTGTATTTAAATTAATTAATTTAATTTATTTTCCATTATATATATATATATATATATATATATATATATATATATATATATATACCTATATATATATATATATATATATATATATGCTGCTATGTATTTGTTGTTATTTAAGTCATGTGAGACATTGTATGAAAACAATAATCATTTTGAGCGTACATTATGGATTAAGACAAAAATCAATTGAGTGTTATGAAACTCGACTTTGAAACATCAATTGTCGACATTGCTAAGGTACCCTTCTAATGTGATTACAAACCATAAGTATCATATCATAGGAATAGCATGGAAGTAAAAAAAAAACTATATTACCTTCCATCTGTGCTAATTGTACTTGTAGATTTGCATGAGGAGGTTGAAAGTTATTGCTTTCTACTGGATTGCTCATATGATTCTCGACAGACATTTCCTCAGAGTATAGAGTAGGCTTTGGGGGCATTTCTAATAGCTCAACCTCCTTCCAACATCTACAGGCTTTTTGCTCGATTTTGAAGACGTCCATTGGTTTCATTTGTATACATACGTAATCTATTCCTGATGAAAATTTCATTCTTAACTTCTTTCATCTTGATTGGCATCTCAGTCATATTCTACTCTTTTTATCATGTTGCTCGTAAATCCACGATGGAAAATATATCGACTTGAATAGATTTTTCATTGCGTTCACATTCAACTGCTCCCTTCTTCATTTCTAAGCGATAAATTACGTATAAGCGTCGACCTTGTATGAACCGCATCGATGTTTTTGTAGAATAGTGCAGACAATATATCGATGTTCTCGTCGCAGGGCGGTGAGAGACACCAGCTACTTTGATCTGTTTTGATACAGCTTAGCAGGAGCCCAGAAATCTGAAACTTTTGGTGTGAAGTATTCTGTGAAAGAATATTGTGACTTAATATCAAAATGTAAATTTGCGTATCCTGACCTTGATGTAAGTATTGATCGAAAAATCCCGCTCCGAATTTACGTCTTATACATAATTTCCCGACTCAAAGTAATTTATTTGTTTTTGCTTCTTTTTGGAAAAACAAACTTATCGAGAAACCAGGCATGAAGTCATATATAAGTGCCATTTGGATCCTTTTCTGAAGTCCTACTAGTCTCTACCGCGTAACATGATGGATTAACTTCCTATTGTAGCAACCTCATTGGTAGAATCTTGCCAGTGCTTTGACATGACTAATACCTTCACGGCTACAATCACAGCCACTTCGAAGTTTTATTTCATATCAGGAGCCCGAAGCCTCCTTCAGGCCTAACTTATTTGCAAAGTTACATAAGGTCATTTTCTTTATCTCTAAATATAGTGCGATGGGTTGAAGATTTTTGTGACGTAAATTCCTTCTATACTATCATCTAATGAATGAATGTCTTCGAGTGAGCTTTTGTAAATCAAATACCTGAATAAACGAGCTCTTATCTAGATTAAGAGCCCTTCACGAGGCCAAAATACGAAATCATGTCATGAAAGAAATGAATATTTTTAGAATTAATGAATAACGATAAAAAATAAAAAAGTTAAATCCATCAAATACATATAAGAAAGTAGAAGCATTAAAGCTTCATGTTGAAAAAAGTAGATGAAGAATTACGAGTTGTTAGAGCCATGAAATAGCTATCACCAAACACTTAATTGATATAGTAGAACATAACACCTCATGCACTTGTTTACTTTCACATACTGAATCTATTAGGTATGCAAAGAATCGCTGACATCGACGTTCTCAATCATGCATACATATTTATCCTTAACATATTAAAACAACTATTATTATTGGTATCAAACCAATAGCAATTCATATAAGCTAAATCTAAGGAACAAAATATTGAAAATATCGGCTGAAATATCGGTTATCAGTGGAGGTCGATATGATATCCTCCACCGATGGTCGGTTGAAGGAAATATCGGCCATTTATAGGCGATTTTCTTTAGATGTTACGTTTATCGGTCGACCGATATTTTGATCATTGTTGCTTCTTGTTTTAGATATCAAAGATGTTAAAATTGTCTTTTGAGGTTTTCAAACACGCGAAAATTAAGTTCATTCACTGATATCCGCCACGGCGAGAAGGCAGGGGTAAAGTGTAACGAATATGCTACCATTACAATACGGTACACCAGGCACGGGATTTCTGATCTGGATGATGGCGTGGACCGACCATTGATTTCATCTGGTGAAATCTAGTTCTTAATCGGAATTATGTCGGTCGGACGGTCGAGATTCCAGCGTTCGAACGAGCGGACCAAATTAAAGGGCGATAGCAGCATTAGGCATGAGGACACTTTGCATGGGGGCCCAGTGTCGGGGTGTAAGTTTGCATGAGAAGGGGATGTGGTGTGAAGGACACCTGGCATAACATGTGCCATGTGTCAGTTAGTGGAATGAAGATCCACCGCCTTAACTCTGAATGAGTTTATATTGTGAAGAAGAAAAGGAAGAAAAAAGCAGAGAGAAGGAAAGAAAAAGAAGACGATCGATGCGTGAGGAAGCTAGAGTGAGAATCTCTCACCAGCCTATATACAAGAATCTGAGGAGAATCGGGTACAATCAGGTTTTGTCGGAGCAAGAGAGCAAGTTAATCTCACAGCCGACGTGAGCAGCGTAGATGCAATACGGTGTTTTCATCAAGCTACAGAAGTAGGGGTTATCTCATACCATGGTTATTTCTAGCTTAAAAGTAGGTACAATGACTTGGCAGGTTTCTTTGGTAGTGACTGGCCATGGATTTAGTCCCAAGATTTTGGGGCCCGAATGTTGGAAATGTTTAGGGCCAGTTTTTGAGCGCTAATCAGGGATTGTGGTGTTTAAGATTGGTTTTAGTCCGGAATGATGTCTTGGGTTTTTGTTGTGTGTTTGGTGTTGTGGCTATTCTGACTGAAAGCAGAGGTCGATGATGAAACGGAACGAGAATGGTTCTACGATTAATGGGATGAGGAAGGTGCCATTTTTGAATTAGAGATTTGGTACCATTTTTTGTGTCATTGCTTGATTTGAATGACATGTTGATCGTGTGCAATTTATGTTGATATTTGCGTGATTAGGAATATTGGCATGAATTGTGTAATTTAATTGGGAAATTATATGTTGATTGATATGATTGTCAAATGATGCATGAGTGAATTTGCATGAATAAAATGCACATATGGCACTCATTATATGTGGCATAGATAATGAGCAATAAGCCTTGAGTTTGCATTGCACACATTTATCTTCGAGGACATCGTGAAACGGGTGTGAGTGCATGACATGGGTTTTGAATGGATAATATTGGAGGGTTGTCCAATAAATGAATTTGATATCGGAGGGTTGTTCAATAAATGAATATGATATCGGAGGGTTGTCCAATGAATGAATATGATATCGGAGGGTTGTCCAATAAATGAATTCAATATCGGAGGGTTGTTTAGTACGTTTTGATATCGGAGGGTTGTCCAGTATGTTTTGATATCGGAGGGTTGTTCAGTGTGCTATGATATCGGAGGGTCGTCCAGTGTATTTTGACATTGGAGGGTTGTCCAGTGTGTTTTAATATCGGAGGGTTATTCAATGTGTTTTTATATCGGAGGGTTGTTCAATGTGTTTTGATATCAGAGGTTGTCCAATGAGTTTCAAAAACAAAAAATCTTTTGTTTTGAAGACAGTTTTCATACATGACAAATGCATGTGTGAGGGAGTCAACGAGGACTCGAGGCGTGGAGCGTGGCGTAGGCATTCGGTAGCGAAATGTGCGTATTTTTACTTGAATGAATGATGTCATGTGAATCGTGACCCATTGCGTGTGCGTTTAGGTGGGGAGTAGCGCTTTGGCCAGGAGAATTATACTTGGGGCGTTCTTCGATCGATTATTGGAAAACATTTTTAGGTCTTGGGAGTGCACTTGAGGAGGTGGAGCATCACAGTCTTACTTTGGAAGAAGGCTGAATTTTGGCATTGATATGTATGTTGTAAAAATTACGGATAGTTTATCCGAGTTTCACAATGTGTAAGAAGAAAAAGAGTTGTAATAAAACTAATTTTTGTATGATTGATCTGAGTTTAAACGAGGTTTTCGGTTTCACTGACCTTTTGTAATAAAAAGGTTATTGTATATCGAATTTAGTGTGTTTAGAAAAAAAAAAAGGGTTGGAGATGTAGGAAAGGCCTAAAAAGAGGCTACTACATGTTTGGGTCTGACCGAGTTCTGGATTGCGATAGAGGTGTAGGAGATGCGAATTGACTCTGTATTTAGGTCGCGATAAGGGATTAACTTGGTCTCGGCGAGTTAAGTTCTGGTTACGTGTCGCGATGATAGGAATTCTGTGTCGCAACATGGTTATCATATTTTAAGTAATGGAACCTGTCGCAACATGGCTTTCTTTGTTGCGACAGGGTTCACCGGTTCTCTCTCATGTGATATCACGGCGAGAGGTTTCGCCCCGCCGCGAGCCCGAGGCGGCCCGACAAGAGGATGGGGTTGCGATGGAGCTGGTTAAGGTCGGGAGATTTAGTGTTCGCGACGGGATTTCATGGAATTGTGTCCGCGATGGGAATTTTATGTCGCTGACGAGTGGCCCCGAAGCGAGGGCCTTGTGTTGCGACACAACATTTTGTGTCGTGATAGAGTTGGTAAAGGTCATGAGTTTAAGCATCCGCGGCCAATTATTTATTTACGTGTTGCGGCGAGTTTGGCCTTGGGGCGAGGTTTTGTGTCGACGAGGAATGGTATATTGCGACGGTATGGCGGATGGAGAGATTTTGTGTTGCGGCCGGAGGTACATGTTCTGACATAGTTGGCCGAAGCTAGGAAGATTATGCATCGGCGGACGAGTATTTTTATGTCGTGATAGAAGTTGGCGATGGGGAGGTGTATTGTGACATAGTGTTTTATGTGGCGACAAAGTTTAATCAAGGCGAAACTTCGCCGTCGCGTGAGTACTCACTGTCGCTGGCGAGTTTGTAGCGGTTGGGATTTTATGTTGCGACAGAAAGTTCCAGGACATGGGGTTTCCATGTCGTTATATAGCATTCTATGTCGCGACAGTGGGGCACGGAGTCGCGTCGCAACAAGGTAGGGTAATGCGCCGCAGCGGCGCTCTGCCGTAGCGAGAGCCGGTCGCAGGTGCGCGCGCAGCGGTGTGGCGGCTTGTGTTGTGTCCACGGCGAAGCCTTCGCCAGCGGCGCGGCAGAGACCCGAAGCTGAGGGTGCACGGCGAAGTGCAGGTGTGCACCGCGACAAGGCATAGAGCCTTGGCGACGAGAGGTATTTGTCGCGACAAACTTCTCATAGTGGCTAACGACCTTGTGTTTATGAAACCGATTTAAATCACTGTTCATGGACACTGTTTACATAGGGTTTCCAAATTTTCAGTGGGACCCAGAATAGTAAAAAAAGAAGAAAAAAAAAGGCATAAGGTTGGGGCGTCACCTTTATCGAGTGGATTGTTGCACTAATTCGTAAGGTCTGAATATTTTTTATATTCTTATTATTTATGAATATTTTTATGATTTTACATTTTGTTTTAACATTATTACTTCATTTTATTTTTTCTCAAATCCTTTCACCTTTCAAAAATTTAAAATTTTGAAATCATCAATAAATTACAATTTCAAATCAAAAATTAATTTGATAAGAAAAACAAATAAAATAATATCTCATTGAGAAACTTAATATTTTAATATAGAATCTTCTCATTATCTACCTATATTGTAATAATAACATAAACAAATAAATAATATATCTTTAACATTATAATATCTTAATTATTTATTAAATATAACATATTTAATTTAATAATTACTAGTACAATCTACCTTAATTAAGATATGAATCATTTCTTATTATCTATATATGTAATACACTTATAAGTTATTATAAGTGTATAAATTAAAATAAAAAATCATTACTTTCTAAGACTAATATTAATTTAGATATTTAATTTAGTGATTATAAATCATTATCCAATTGATTTTAATATTATTTTTAATTTCATTTAATGAAAGTAATTTTAATTTTTAAAATTTTAATCTTAATTAAAAATTTTATTAACAATATTAAATGAACGTAAATATTAAAATTTAATATATATATATATATATAATTTTAATTGAATTGATATTTTTTTAAAAATATCCACCATATTAATTTACTGATTTTTGCTATATATCTGTAAAATCTAATTACAGATATATTCATGTTTATCGATATTTTGATCGTTGGCTAAATCTTCTAAGGATAATTGAAGTAGAGAAAGAACTTTAATTTTTTAATTTAATTAATTAATATTTATCCCTATCAAGATGTTTATTTTCATCAGTAATTTTAATTTTTAGAGCTATTCCCTTGCAAAATCTTGGTTGCATAGAACTAGAGCCTTGGATAAAGACTAAGTTTTAATTCCCATTACTTGGGCTTTTACAAAAAAGGAAAAAAGAAAGAAAAAGAGTAGTTTTGGAATTGGAAAACTTACCAATAATACGCAGTATCCAACCTCCTAGTAAAGAAAAGAAATGTAACAAAATAAAAATATAGTAATATAAGTGAAAAGCATGACAACATTAAAGGAGGAGACAATATGTGAGCAAAGAAAGTCCTACCAATCATGGAGGGGTGGCAGGGATAGTAAAGGCGGCAATTACCAAGGTGTTTTTGAAGTCCTGTATTAAACCATATATCCAAGCCATGTTAATCCCAAGGAAGAATGCCGATGAGGACTCTGAATAAATCCTTTGTCTTATTCTCATGAGAAACTAATAAATGGTTACGGAATTAAGTAGCCCAGCCTCGGAATTTTATGGTATATGGAGAAAGTAATCCCCCTATTAACAAAGAAAGTCCAATTTGTAAAAAAATAGGGAAAATGAATAAATTGAAGAAAATATTTTTTTCTTCAAAGAAATTGAAAATTTCAGTTGAAGGCCATACTCATGAAGGGAAGCAATGTATCAGAAGTGGTAAACTTCAAACGTCTTTAGACAGAAACCGCTGAAATATTGAAAATCATATATGTTCTAAGGAATTAATATAATTTCCTATAAAATCAACTCCAAAAGATCAAGTATGAGTTGGCATCTTAATCTATACTCACATGTTTCTTCTCTGAATAGCATTCAAAGCCATCCCACTCTTGATAATACTTAAGATTGCCATTTCATTTCGCAATGGCGTCGGCAGAAGTGATAATAAAATGAAAGCTTAAGCCCCTGAAACAAATAATCTTGCAAATCTGACATGGAAAGGTAGCTGGGGTAATTAGGAAGTGGCTTCAACGTTTGAATAACCATATATGTGCCCACGGTGCATGAATTCGGAATATCTCCCAGTCGGAAATACTCTCCGAATACTGCATAAACATATGTTGGCGATGAGGAAAAGGGATAGCCTGTAGTGTTGCATGAAACAATGGGAATGTAGTCGTATTGACTGACTGACTCCTCGCATTTCATCAAAACTATTTTAAAGTTTATGGGTTCATCAACAGGCAAAGAATATGGAAAATCACACGGATAAGGAGTGTAAAATGCAGGTATGGAATGGAGGGGACTGGAGATCCAACAGTTTTGCTTGTTGACTATCCCAGGATGATCCACTACCCGAATCGTATAATTGTAGTAGTTGATCTCGGTAACTGAGAACATCCCACCATCCAGCAGGTTTATCATAGTACGATTGTTTTCACAAATCAATTCATACTCAGGGAAACCGCAACTGGGGGGATCGCCCTTTAATCGGAAAGGGTAGGATATGTTCCGAATATCACCGCAAGAAGATGGGGTGCATATCTGACCATCCTTACCAACAACAACACAAATTGAAAGGAAGAAGGCATGGAGGAGGACTTGTAGTGTTATGAGGCCTACTGCTCCCATGAGTTGAAACTTGAAAAAGAGAGACAGAGAGATCAGAGAGAGAGATACTCTGCTTTTGGGTTGGGTTGGGTTGTGAGAGTTTCGCAGAAGAAGGTGAGAGCGACTGAATAACCTGTTTTTTTGTTCCGTAGAGAGACAACAGACAAGACTTTGATGTGGGATAAGTAACCATAAAAGAATAGCTTTAGTAGTTAGTACTATTAAGTTAAGGTGGGTGGGAGGAGTTTATTATATTCATAAATGTTTTGTAGAGTTTACGCC
Organism: Tetrastigma voinierianum; assembly: GCA_016808115.1. Classification (NCBI taxonomy): domain Eukaryota; kingdom Viridiplantae; phylum Streptophyta; class Magnoliopsida; order Vitales; family Vitaceae; genus Tetrastigma; species Tetrastigma voinierianum. Next base: position 1,286,580 of record JAEQBH010000443.1, on the reverse strand, counting down.
CAACGTGGCCTGCTCAGCTCCATGTAAAATACTATATGGAACTTCCCCTCCCTCCCTCTCTCTCTCTCTCTCTCTCTCTCTCACGCCTCCCCACTTCCCTCTTGGGCCTATAAGTGGGAAATGGGCCGAGCCCATTAGGGTCACGGGATCAAAATGGGCTGGTAGTGGGTCGAATTTTATTTGAGGTACCATTTTCTAATAAGCACCCAACTGTCTTATGCGGGTCGCGAATTGAAATGAGATAAAATGAATTTGAGATTAAATATTAAAAATAATTATAAATAATAATTTTACAAAATTTTATATTTTGTAAATAAAATTTCTTTAAATAACTATAGTTTATCATATTTACTTAAAAGATTATATAAAATAAATTAATATAGTTATATTTATATATATTTTATTTTATTTTAAATTATTTTCATACTAATATTATTTTATTTTATTAAAAATAATTACGATTCTTTTACATGTAAATTATTTATATTTTTTATTAATAAGAGAAAAAAATGTGAAGTAAATGAAGCTACGATTTTATTTGGCTTTATTTTAGTCCGTCATAAAATATGAGTCGAAGTGGGTCGGCAACGGGACCATTTTTATTATCTCGCCCTGCTCTGGCCTCTCTCTCTCCTCCCCCTTCCACCCCTCACTCTCTCTAAGCAAAAAATTTAATTAAGAAATAAATTTTAATAAATCTTTAACAAAAGTGGAATAACTATAATTTTAATTTGAAATTAAATATTTTGGGTTAAAAAAATAACTATTCAGTTATTTTAAATTTAACTTTAATTTTTGGATTTTTAAGTGAAATTGAAGCCTAAAAAATAAAAAAGTTTAATTAAAAATTAAATAAATTTCAATTGATTTCTTTTATTTAAATTAATTATTGACTTATTTTTAATTTTATTAAAAAGTAAAAGCTGGCTTTAATTTTTAAAAATATTTTAATTTTTGCCACATAGCTCAAGTGGTTAAGAGTTTAAATTGACATAGGAAGGAGAGAGATTCGAGTTTGAGTCGAAGTGAGGCGAGGCTAGTTAGTGATTAAGAGTTAGGATGGCGTAGAAATTTGCGAGTCGGGTTCAGTCGAAGTGGGAAAAAAAATTGAAGTAACAGAATATTACGATGTGTCTGAAATGAATAGATATAAAAAAAATATAGTCTTAAATTTAAATTGAAATCTTACATTAAAATATCTTTAAAACTAAAGTAAGTTTGTATTACATTATTAACACACAGGATTTAAGCATGAGTTTAAAATATTTCAATTAACATTTTGATTTTTAGATTTTAATATTTTAATTTCAATTTAAACTTCTAATTTTAAAAATTAATTAAATTTTGAAATAAAATCAAAAGAAAGCTATCTTTAGGTTAGAGTTTAATTTTAATTAAATTTTAAAATGAAATGAAAAGCTAGCTTTTGCTCAAAAATATTTAAATTTAAATTTTTTGAAAAGAGTATTTAAATTAAGAATTTTAAAAATAAGTAAATATTTACTTTAGCTTTGCAATATATATATATATATATATATATATATATATATATATATATATATATATATATATATATATATATATATATATATATATATATACTATATATATTAATAAATAGTATTTTTTTTAAATTAAGTCAATTTTTACTTACTTTAACTTTAAAAATTAAGAGTTCATTTTTAATAAATGAAAATTTAAAATATAGGTAAATATTTACTTATAATGTTAAAATTTATTCCATTCAAATCATATTTTAGATTATTTTTTTAATTTAAAGGGATGAGGTGGATATGAGAGGTGAGCTGGAAGTGGGAGAGAAAAAAAGTGGATAGGGCTAGTTTTTATAATAAGTTTGAAAAGTTTGGGAGCCAAATATCATAATTTTAGGGTGAGTAGGAGCCATTTTGGGGCAATATCCATTTATTGCTGGGATTGTTTAAAATTGACTCATGTACATTCAGACCACATGACACCCTTTTTCCACAAAAATTCATAAATGAAAATTTCATAAATTCTTCCTCATCTACTCAACCCACATGCGCCTTACACCAAAAGAGCCAAGGGCAAAAATCCATTTATTGTTGAGACTACTTGACAGTGTTTAAAATTGACTCATGTATAATGGACCATAACATACCATTTATGGCAATATGGTAGTCAATGTCTCATCGAAGGACTATGATTTATGATAATATGAGATTTAACAATCCCATGAAAAATAAATAATATATTCTTATATTTTGGATAATAAATTGATTTCTCATATTCATTGGATCTTTTAATATTTTGTTTCAAAAATTGAATTTTCTTACCTATTTTTAGGAGCTGTCAAGGCGGTACCTTAGTGATAGAAAGACTAATCACTATCTTATTTAGTTAGCCAAATAACATAAAAAAAAAACAAATAATATTGTTTGTCGCATTCTTGAAATTTATTACTCACTTTCCCAAAAAAATACGCAATTGAAAAGTTCAAAGATTTTTCCTCTATTACATGTCTTAATGCAAGTGTGTCAAAGTATTCTATAGTAATAATAAATGCGCATTTATTATTAAGAAAAGTCATTAGTAGGTTACTTCAAAAAATAAAAAATAAAAAAGTCATTAGTAGGTCATTATTTGAAATTGACACATGTGATATTGTACATATGTTTGAAGGCTAATTAGCAGCCAATGTCAATAAAGCCACTCTCATTGGAATTATTGAAGGACTTTGATGCTTAAAAAGGACCAATTAGTTAAAAAAATTTATGGAATTTTAATTTATACAATCAAGTTTTACATTGAAAATGAATAAAAATGATAGACGTATATATAATGATGTGGCTTGAACTCTTAAACTACCATAAAGGCATTCACTAGACTATGTAACCGTGTTTTTGTTTAAGTGCTGGCCCATCAATCCACAGGGTTGAAGATAAAAAAAGACTACCATCAAATAATATGGTAAAGTAAGTTATTATAGGCGTAAAATTTTGTGAAATAGTTATCACTAAATAGGTTGTAAAAATGACTTATAGACAAAATTTAGAATATTGTATGGGACATAATAAAATTTTCAAGACTACAAAATTTTAATGATGGTGTAAGGTTGTTGATGTATGTGATGAGGATAGAAACGAGGTATTGAAAAGCTTGACTAATGCCTTTGTTAATTTCTTATTTTCTAAGAAAAATCTTTCATTGAAACTTTTTTCATAAAATTTATGAGTAGTAGTGTGTAGAATGTGCCAATGAAAAAGACCTAAGAATTCTTTGTTTCCATAAAAAGATGGTTGTAACTGTTGAAAAGAACCTTTGAGAGTATCAACAGAAAAAAATTATATATCGAGGGTAGTGTCTAAAACAAATGATGGAAAAGCTTGATTTCCTTTGCTAGTTTCTTATTTTCCATGAAAATGCACACCGGAAGAAATAAATGCTTTTTATATCTTCTATGAAATGGGTGCTATTATTTTCAAAATAGTTATTATGTAGGACCTTTCCGGATGGCATCAATGTTGAAATATTACAACATTGTGGGGTAGTTGATGTATGAAAGGATTGATATTAGGACACATAAAGAAGCTTGACTAATGGGTAGATAGTTTCTTATCTTTCATAGAAAAACTGACTTTGAAATTTCTTCGTAAAAATTATAAGAAAGATGATGTCTAAAATTAGGGTCTTAAGTAGAAAACTATTAAACATTGTAAGGTAATTTCTATTAATAAACTCTTAAACAAATTCATATGGAGATTGGCTAATTATTTAATTAATAATTTTCTTCTTTTAAATTGAAAATGAGAGTGATTTTAATAAACAAATTCTAGGAAGGCAAAACTATTAGAAGGAATGCCATAAAAAATATAAAACATATGTGTGTGTTTAATAGTTTATGGTTATAGCTAAGGTGGCGTTTATTTTTTTAGTTAATGTTGAATGAAACTTTTAGAGCAATATCGAATAGTATATATTGATTGGTCTTAATAAGCGTTAAGTATTAAAGTTGTTGTTTTTAATGTGGTAGTGAGTAGGGATGATAATGGGGTGGATTAATTCGGTTCGTCACCACCCACTCTTAATCGAGAGCGGGTTGTATTATTCTTGCCCCTTAGCATCGATTATATTTTAAAAATATTTTTTATTATTTTATTTTATCTTTTAATATAAAATAATAATAATAATAATAATAATTAGAATGTTTATTAATAAATAATTTATAAAAAAATTCGTAATATTTTTATTTTTATGAAATATATTAATTTTAATACAATAAAAATAAAAACCTTAATACTAAAATAAAAATAAAAATAAAAGCAATCGAATGTAAGCATGATGGGTTTGAGAATTTTCACTATCACCGACTAAGGTTCCCAAATTTTTAAATGAGATAGGTTTGGGAATTGAAAAAATAAATGGAGTCGAGATTAGGAAGAAATATACGTCAAGCATATGTTGACCGTCGCCCAATAGTGAGTATTCTTGTGCTTTTTCTTGTTGAGGCGATTGAAAAAATGAGAACTTACGAGATAAAAGAGTCGAATATTTTATTTTACATTAAAAATTTTTTTTTAAAAAATTCGAAATGTCCGTCGTGAAAATTTTAAAAATAAAGCAGAGCAATCTTGAAAGTTAAATAACTTTGGCGTTAAGTGAAGCAAATAGCACTAAGTCGGAATCCGGAGATAAAAATAATTTTTTTTATTTATGCAGTCCTCCATCTCTATTGTATTCCCTAAAGCCACCAGCTTCCCAAACAAACGCAAAAACTTCTTTCTCCCTTCGTGAAAAAATTTCCGAATCTAGTACATGTATTTATTAAGCAGGCGAGAAGCAGTGCAAATCAAACTATGGAGAGGAAGCAGTTGCTTAAAAATAGAGCATTCATACTCTTCTTCTTCTTTCTTGTTTATGCGGTTGTTCGGAGTAATTAATGGAGATCGGAGCCAATATGATGGAATGCAAGGCGTCAGGTGCAGCCACCATGGTCCGCCCGTCGGGTTTCCGTTCGGCTGAAGGACAGGCATTCCCAGACCACTGTGGATATCCGGGGTTTGAGGTTATCATGCTCCAGAAGAGAAGCGGAGGACCATACTAGAGCTGCCCAATTCTGTCAAACTTTTGGTGAAAATGAGTACACTTCTCAGGAGATGGTTGTCCGTCACCTGGATGATTGCCTTCAAAGGCAGATTGTAAACCGTAATATATCTGCCACTCCCTTCATTTCACAGACTCCATGGGCGTTTCCTTCTTCAACTGTTCTGAAAATAAATCAGGTCCCTATGGCATTTGGGCCCCACCCTTCCACTTGTCCCCCAAGTGACACAGTTTATATATCTTTCCTTCCGATTACAGTCTCACTGAAGTAGACAACCTCTTGCCCGGAAAGATTTTCAATGGGAATGAGTTTTCAATGAATTGGTCAAATCCTAGTACAGGAAACTGTGAAGCACAAGGAAAACCCAACTAACGGAAGAAGAAGAGCAACAGCACGGAACCTGAACTCGAGTGCATTCACAAACCAGCAAAAGGTACTTAACCCTGCTGTCTGCTTCTTCATCATCTTCACCTTGCAAGCTCCTTCTTATCTCCTACTATGCATGCTTTTAGTATGCAAATGAAATTTTCTACAGTAGTTGTTATATATGTATGCTTTGCTTGTACCCATAAAGGGTGGATTGGAAGGCCCCTTTGGTGGGTCTTTGGATGAGAGCGATAACTACAGCCAAATGAACTAGTATAAGTACTAATGAATGTGAACTTGCAATCTTTTTTATCCATTACAAGAAGCTTAATTAGCTAGAACTTACAAGCTTAGCTAAATCAATTGAACCTGTAGAGAGGACCCCAGAAGCCAAGGTTGAAATAATCAAAATACACCTACAAAAATTGAACTCTATGTTACACCCTCTTGTAAGCTATTATGATCAAATGAGTACAAAATGCTAATATATTTATTTTGCACAGACGCACAGTGGATAAATGGTGCCTACAGGTGATTTCACTTTCATGTTTTCAGCTATGACGATGATATCATGATGATTCTTGGTTTGTTCTTCTCTTTCATTTGCTTTCAAAAACCCTTTTTCCCTTATATAGGTGCAGAAGTAATACTTGGTTTCCTTCATTTCACTTTGGGGATCTCTATAATCTTTTTTGTTTATCGCTCTAATAAGTTGAAAAGAGAGCATAAATTAAATATTCAAAAGTTTTTGGAAGATTATAGAGCTTGCAAGCCCTCAAGGTACTCCTATGTTGACATTAAAGGATCACAAATAATTTTAAAGGACAGCCTTAAACCAAGGGGATATGGGGACCGTTTATAAAGGAAAGCTCTCAAATGAAGTTTTTGTAGCAGTAAAGATCCTTGATGATTTCATAGGAAACGGAGAAGAGTTTATTAATGAAGTGGGAACAATGAGTATGATACATCATGTAAATGTGGTTCGCTTGCTTGGGTTTTGTGCAGATGGATATAAACGAGCTTTGATTTATGAATTTTTACCAAGAATGAGTCGCTAAGACAAATTCATATTTTCAGCGATCCCCAGTATGTCGATCACTGGTTTGGCATAAGGTGCAAGATATTGCTATAGCGTAGCTAAAGGTATTAGTATCTTGGGGTTGTGATCGAAAAGTCGGCCGTTTAGGTGTAATGCTCAGCGATATTTTCTTTGATCGTAACTTTGTCAGAAAATCTCTGATTTTGGTTTAAACCAGAGTATCTTCGGGGACGAAGTGCGGTATCGCCAAATGACCGCGAGGGCCAATGGGGTATATTCTTGCGAAATGTTATCTGAAATTTTGGTAATGTGTCTTATAGTCGGATGTTTATAGTTTTGGAATGTTATTGATTGAAATGGTGGGAGGGAAGAAAGAATATTGATGTTACAGTAAAAATAGTAATGAAGTATGTACCTTAAAGATAGCTCTATGTCGTTTGAATCGAAGCGAGTGCGCATCAAATTGAGGAAGAAGTGATATGAAAATAGCAGAAGAAACTAAGCATTATGGTCTTTGCGTTGTATCCAATGGTATCCGATAGATCGTGTGTGAAAATTGTGATTGGAATGTTGGAAGGAGAAGAGGAAACCAATCTAGTTATGCCAAATCCTTTTGCTGGAGCAAACGAGAACGAAGTGTTAGGCAATAGCGCGGCGTCTGTTCAACCGGCGGGGTTGATGGTCATACCGAGAAAGCGAGAATAAAAATTTAATACATTAATAGTGTTTAATTAAGTTGTTATCATGTTGTAATAAGTTGTATTAATGTAATCCTTTTCTTATTCTTTATAGTTGATGAAATAACCTACTTTTGAAGACCAACAGCACAGAATTTGAAAAGTTGTGCCTAACAAGTTAATTGTTTCTTTCCTTGTACTGACCTAGTTCTTCTAGTAAAGTTTGTAAATGCATTTTAAATAAAAGGTAAAGGACTCTTCTTTTGTTCCCCGGAGAGAGAAGACTTTGATGTAAACTAGCATCAAAAGAATAATAACCTTAGTTATTGTATCTTGCATTCTTAGAATAAGTTGTAACATCGAAAAAGTTTCCAGGAAGCTTGTTCTCATGTGATTTGTTAGTTTGTTACTTGCCAAGAAGTGCAACATTATGTTACATCTTGCCAATTTGACCTAGGAAGAAATTCATGGTTAGATTTTCAAAGAAAATTTTTGAGCAACATTTGGATAATGTATAAAAATAAGTTCTTGAGAACCATCCATAAGAGTAATTCTATATCATTTTTATGAATATAATTCTATTTGAAATTATAAAAGTTAGTTTTCTTTATTAGTTCTTGGTGAATCTAATTCACTATACAAAATCCAAGATAATAAAAAATAAAAAAACATCTTCAATCATCGCTAGATAAATCACTCTTTTTCAAGATATTTTTATTCTAAAATCTATTAGAATGCTTTTCAAGTTGGAAAATTATTTTTAGACAAACTAATATTTAAGTTGAAAATATCCCTCTCTTGATCAGAAATAATTTAGATTAGTTCTTGAGGTTAGCTCTCGATGATGGACATGACTGTATTATTGAATCATGTGACCTCGTATTGCTATATATGGGTCTATTTTCTTATTTCTACAACTTTTAAGCTTTTAAATCCTCTTCAAAAAGTATCATCACTCAATAATTTCAATGTGCATATAAAGTTTTGTAGTAGATTATTTCTCATTAATGGTCAATGACCATCTTGATCCGTTGTATACATAACCGATTTCTTACTATTTGTCATTCACCGCATTCCATTATACATAGGGTCTATTTTTAATTTGTGTGGTCCGTACAACAATATGGTCATTGTATAAGTGTGATCATTTTCTCACTATGATCCACACTTTGTGTGGTTCAATGTATATAGGGTCCGCTGTCTATGACTAATTATAAACTAGGGTCCGCTGTATTTATATAGGGGTCCATTGTATTTATATAGGGTCTGTTGTATTTATATAGGGGTCCATTGTATTTATATAGGGGTCCTCATCCTTTAATTTTCTTGACACTAAAAGAATTTGTCTTTACAGTTGGAAAAACATGATTTCTTTGCCTTTGGAAATATTCAATGAGTTGGATGAGATAAAAGAAAGAAGCCATGAACCTCTCAAGTAGGGATTTGTATGAAAACATGATAGGAAAGGATTTTCACTATCATGACAAATTAATTGATTTTTTTTTTTTTTTTTGGCTATGTGACACTTGGCTAGCATTAGAGCCACCAAACTAGTTTATAATAATATCATTGATTTTTCTCAATTCTAAACCATAAGGCCTACAAGAAAATTTGTGTGGGAAAATGAAAATAGAGAGGAATAATAAAAAGAAAGAAAATAAATGATATATAAGAAGACTTAAGTTACTTGATGAATTCTAAAAAATAGTTTTCTTCATTAGTACTTGATGAATCTAATTTACTATGCAAAACACAATATAAGAAAACGGAAGACATCTTAGTTTAGTTTTTTGGGATGAATCACTCTATTTGCATGATATTTTTATTCTAAAATCTATTAGATATACTTTTGAAGTTGGAAATTTACTTTTTAAAAACGCATTAAAATATATATATATATATATATATATATATATATATATATATATATATATATATATATATATATTTTCAGTCAAACTTTTATATTTAAGTTAAGAATACGTCTTTGATTATCAAAAACTACTTAAATTAATTCTTCTAGAGTTAGGGGTTTTTGAGCTACACAACTTTTTCCATGGAATATTAGGTACCTGTCAATTCTTTTAGGAATATTTAATATATATAATCTGTTTGGAATATCTCCGATCATTGTGTTATAAATCTTTTCATACTTCTTAAAAATTTATTATGAAAATGAATGGCGATGGGTCTTCAGCCTCTCAAACTTGACTAGTTCAACAAACCTTTTTAAAATCAAATTTAACAATTGCATGGAAAAAAGGGGATATACATAATTTGGATAATAAATTGATTTCTCATATTCATTTGATTTCTTTACTTAAAATTTCATGTTAATCATTGAACAAAAATAAAACTTTAGGTTAAAAAATAATAATAATAATAAATCCTTGGCTATTTGAAGAGACCTCCGAGGCACCTTTGCAATCAAGATGAATTGATATTTTTATTTGCTAGTCAAGCAAGATAAAACCAAAAACTTAATCTATAAAATTTAACCATTATATGTTTTTAAAATTTATAAGAATATGATAAATAACATTTAACTTTTTCTGACAATAATGATAGTGCTAACTACTAATCAACTTTAAGGATTGAATTTTCCTGATTATTTGAGGAAGCTCCCAATGGACCTTTACAATTATCAATATCTTATTTGGTTAGTCAAGCAAAACAGACCAAGAAAATATTTGTCACCTTCTTGAAATATACTACCCGTTTTCACTAAAGTTTATATGAAAGTTCTTAGATCCTTCCTTCATATAATTCATAATACAAAAGAGGTCAAGTCTTCAGAGTCAAAGTCTTTGATTGAAACTTTTTCCATTAAATTTAAGAGTAATAGTGTGTAGTAATTGACCAAATTCATTTAGAAATTGACTAATTCTATTAATAAATATTATGAGTAATATCGTAATAAACTCTTAGCAAATTCATTAGAAAATGACTAATTCTTTAATTGATGATTTTGGTGATTGTTTTCAAAAGAATTAATGGGGAGGCCAAAATTACATACGTGTTTGACATATTTAAAATGATGACACAATATTTGACAAATTTTTTTTCAAAGCAAGAAACTGCCAATTAAACTTAATTTAAAGATTGAATTTTCCTTTTGGCTTTGTTTCTACAAAGCATCTTCACAAATAAAAATCAATTTATATCTTATTTAATCAGTTAAGTAGAAAAAGACCAAAAATTTATTTATGCCCCTCTTAAGAATACATCATTCACTTTGCCACGAATCACGATTGAAAACTTCATAGATTCTTCTTATTTCATTAACGTGAAAAAAAAGTTAAAGTCTTATGGTATGAGGACAAATTCCCTTAACTTAATTTATCTGCCAAAAATTAAGCGATAGGCCGCCATTAGTAGGATATTATATGACTTGTCGTATATCTTATGATAATGTAAGTGATGTGAGAAATCCACAAGTCTTCTTGGAATTATTGAATGACCGTAATCTTGAAAAACCCAGTTAAAATTTTTGAATTTTTATTTACTTAAATCAATTTTACAATAAAAGTGTAATGGTAGATATATACTATAATATATAAAGTGGTTTGAACTCTCACATTATCATTTAAATTACTATACTAGACAAGCATATTGTTTTAAGTGTTGGCCTAATTAAGGAAATCTGTCAAGGATAAAAAAAATCATAAAAAAAAAATAGTAAAGTACAAATCTCATAAAAATCATTTTTATAGTTATTCAGGTTGATTTAAGTTGTGAGGATGAAAAATTTAATGATATGGTGTCATTTTAAACATGAACCCCTTTGGGTTTTAAAATAAATTATGAACTCTTAGTTATTTCATCTTATTCCAAATGAAAGAAAATAAAATAAATGAAATAAAGCTCATGTGGCCGATTAATATCTGTTTAGTAGTACATGTGTCTGTGACAATCTTAGGCTGATTGAGATTAGGTTTGGCTTTTGAGACATTACTCTAGAAGACATTTCGAAACAATCGTATGGCTTCGAATAATTAAATGAACTCGTATAAATATAGCCGATATAACTTTTTTTTTCGTATTTCTTTGAATATTATGTTGTAGTATTCTATTTTAATAAGTTAGTGTAGCTTAATATGCTTGCTTATATAGAGATAATGTTTAGGGAGAATTGAAAGAATATGTATGGAGGGGAAATAAATTAAAGAAGAGGTAACATGAAATACAATTGTATTTTGGGGAAAATTCTCTCAAAAGTATGCCTTCAAATAGTGCGCCATACTGATTTCTAAATAAACTTCATGCATTAAATGATGTAAGGCTCACATCGCACTCTTTCCTCTATCCATAAATTAGTTTCTTACGTAATTTGTAATGGAAATAGGTTGCTTTTGAAACATAATTTTAGATTGTTTTTCAATTATATTGAAAGTAGGTAGTTTTGAAAATATGCTAATTATTTCAAAATAATTTTAGGAGTTTTGAGCAATAATTAAAAATATAGGTAACGTGCTTAAAACTTTTGCATTATACATGTGGCATTAGTCTGTGATTGAGGATAAACCGACAAGCATTTTCCTTTTTTTAATCGAACTCCAGAAACAAATTGAACTTAATCTTAAAAGCGATGAAGAATTAGGTTTTAAGGGACAACATTTTTAAGAACTGTTTCCCAAACACAAATCTTCCCAAATTAATCACAAAGGTTCAATCTTGCATCATATGGCTTTGATTTAACAAATGAAAGTAAACATTCTACTTTTAGAAAGATGCAGCAGATATCAATCATTCAAATTAATTGCATTCATGTATAAGCAATTTTATTCTGTTTAGAAATGTATGGTTAAAAAACTTCAATTGATTTAAAATTTGTAAATTCAACCGTTCTCAGGTTTTTTTTTTGGAAAAATAATCTACTTTGGATATAAATGTCATTTGTCATTGTAAATATCTACATGCACGATTTTAAAATGAAGGTTAAAGAAAACAATGAAGGTACTTTGTCAAAATGAAGTCGAAATTTGATAAATGTGAGTTTACAAAATTGGGCTTTTAAAAGCCATTCAATCAAAACAACGTCTTAGGTGCTTTTTTTTTTAACTTTTTGATGACTTACTGTAGAAATTTTTGAAATTTTTGATTGAATAAAAAATGCAAAATATGAATGCTTTTTCATATTTCGAAAAAACCAGATTTTCAAACTTTTAAAACAAGAGTATGAGAAAATCATACTCCTAAAATCAATGAAACTCTTATAATTTATTTATTTATTTATAATAAAAATAAAGTATTAGAAAAAAACAACTGATTAAATACTTATTAGTGTTAAATGGCAATTCAGAATAAAAGTTCTATTCAATATTAAAAGTAAAAAAGAAAAAGGAAAAAGGCCTAGTCATTGAAAGCAAGTTTGCCTAAATCCCAACCAGAGAGCTTCCCTTTTGAAGAGACTTTCCACATATTCTTTTGAGCTTTAAGCTCGAGGGGATCAATCCATGCATTCCCTGTGAGTTTAAGAAAGAAGATTCCATCATATCGAACCTCTTCAGATTCTTTGAACATAGAATTTGTATTCAATAAATTCATGTCATATTCATAATAGTGGAATTGAATCAAGTCCCCTTACTCTATTTCCCTCCCCCGTTGCCAATTGAAAGCGTACTTCCTTCTTGATCACGGCAAATGTGTAGAAAGTAAGATTCTAAAATTCTAATGGGATTCAGCGGGTTTATTCTTATAAGTAAGCCTAAAGGCTCGTCGCTCATCATACCAGACCATCAGCCATGAGGTTATTACGTGCCCAATGAATAGCAACATTTTTCTTCTCCTTGTAAACTTCTTCACCCCATTACTATTCCTTGTCGTGGCGAGGGTCGGCCCGAGGCTAAAGCCGAGTTTAAGCATGTAACCTCTCCTTGAGGCCACGATATAACCATTCTGGTGTTGTGGCCCAGGGCGAGAGCTCATCGGTTTCAAGAACCGGCAACAAAGAGGCATTGAGTTGATGAACTCAATAGCTTCAATATATATTTTAAGAAAAGGAACAAGATAGCAAGACAAGAAAAAAAAAATTAAATCCATAAAATACAGATGGTATAAAAAACCATTCTATCTTTGTATTGAATGGTAAGTAAGTGGTTTGTGTTGTTAGCCAGGCATGTGAATATAGCTACTGAACAACCACTTAATTAAGCGAAAATAGATTTTTCACAAGGCTTTTGGAGTGTATATATAGTTGCATCCAAGCTTTTTTTATGCATCAAACTGGGGCCTTGTTTAAGAAAAATATAGATGTTTGATTAGTTATTTTGACATCTTTTATGTCGGTGGAATTGAGTACATTGCAAGTGAGTTCAGCCCCGATCAATATATAAAAACACTTTTGAATTCACAAAATTAAAATTGAAATAAAACTTCAATTTTCTGATCAAATAATATAAGTCAATTTCAAAGTACTTATAAGTATTAATTTTAGGAAAACTCAGAAGATTTAAAATTTGGTAGCCTTACCAATAATACACAGTATCCACCCTCCTAGTAAAAGAAAAAAAAATGTAACAAATTAAAAATATAGGCCGATTAATACAAGTAAAACATAAAATTAATCACATTAAGGAGACATGAAAGCAAAGAAAGACTTATACCAAGAACGGAGTAGTTTTAGGGATAGTAAAGGTCGTAATTACGAAGTTCTTAAAGTCCTATATCAAACCATCGAGCCATGTTAATCCCATAAGGACTAATTAAAATAAATCCTTTGTTTTATTCTTAAGAGAAATTAATAATTTACCTTGGAAAGTTAGGGTGTTAAAGAGAAAGTAACCCCTACGTTAAACATGAAATTAAGTCGAGTGTAAATATTAAAAAATGATATTAAAAATAAAGATTTTATTTAAAAGAAAACATAATTAGCCTTACTGATAAAGGGTGGCAATAAATCATTGACTATAAACTTCCAAAGCCCTGTAAGATTTACCCAAACCATAGAAATTAACTAGGGATACAAATTGAAGACTTTTGCATGGAAGATAAGATCCAACAAATCAAAAAGCATCGTATACTCAATTGGTTTTCCCATAGGACTACCGGAGGTTTACCGGACCCTTGACTTCAAGGTCCGGACATCCATAGTTATAAAAAGAAAAAAAAAGCATCTTAATTATACTCACAAGTTTTATCTTGCCATGACTTGTCCTAGCATTGAAAGGCATTCCATTTTTTATAATGGCAAAATTGCCCTTTCATTCGGTAACCCAAAAATGAAAGCTGAAGCCCAGGAAATCTGACATGGAAAGATTTCTGGGCTTTGAAATAATCTTCAATGGTTGAATAATTATATATGTATCGATGGTGCATGAATACGGAATATCTCTCAGCCGGACATACTCTCCGAATACTGCATAACCGTATGTTGGTGAGGAAGAGGAATAATAGCCTGTAGTAGTAGTAGTGTTACAAGGAATGAATAGTTGCTGTCACTGATTTGCTGCTCGCAGTTCATCGAAAATATCGTATAGAATGTCAGTTGAGAAGGCAAGGAAGAATAATCAGCTCATTATTGACAAGGCAAAGAATAGGGAGATCCGTACTGGATGTCATATCTGAGGATTGGAAGGGAGGCGGAGATCAAGCGGTTGCCCTTCCTTTGCTCGGGATCATCTACCCGATGGTATAATCCTTGGTAGTTGATGCGGAGTAGCTAATTTCCCATAATATTTCCCACCAGTCCTGCAGGTTAGTCATAGTTCGATTGTTTTCACAGATAAGCAATTGCTTAATTAAAAATGGGGATCCCTTTATTCTTCTTCTAGTTGCTTATGAAATTGTTGGCAGAAATCAATGGAAGGAGCCAAGATGATGAGTGCAAGGCATCAAGGTGCAGTGAGTATTATGGCGGTCGGCCATCCGGTTCCCGTTCTGGCTTAAAGACCACCAGCCAGACCACTGTGGATATCCGGGGTTTGAGTTATCATGCTCAGAAGGAGGTCGAGCCATGCTTGAGAGCGCCCTCTGATCGGGAGCAATGCTGCGGAGTGGAGAAGATAGTACCCTTCTCAACGGATGGTTGTCTATGGCTTCCATGATTGTGCCTTCAAAAGCTGATTGAGACACTAATTTATGCCTGCCTTTCCCTTGAATACGGAAAGACTACTACTTCTTCAATTGTTCAGAATATAAACACGACTATTATCTTTGGCCCCTCCCTTGCGGTTTTCTCTCAACTAACACAGTTTATGCAAGTCCTTCCTATTATCTTAACGAGTGAGAATTGAACATCCTCACGCGAGAGAAAATTTTCGATGCTACACTCCTAGAATATTTGATGTGTCATGCAAAATGGGAGATTTCTATGAGCTGGTCAAAACCTATGTGCGGAAAGTGTGAAAGAGAAGGAAAAAGTGCCAAGTGAAGAAGAACGATAGCACGGAGCCCGAAATGGAGCCTGAAATCAAATGTATTGATAAACCAGCCGAAGGTAATAAACTCTGTTTCTTCATCATCATTCTCCATTTTCTAGTCCCTTATTATCTCCTGCTATGATTTTAATATGCACAGGAAATTTTCTATGGTATTTAATTCTCTTATGTATATAAGCTCTCTCTGCACCATAAAATTGGATTCGAATTAATGTCCAGTATTATTCATTCATTACAAGCATTGCTACAACAATTAGGCCTAGCTAATAATAAGATTGCTTTCTTGGTTCCCTATGTGCAGAGGTAATCCTTGGTTTCCTTCATATCACTTTGGGTATCTTCATAATATTTGTTCTCTATTGGTCTAATAAGTTGAAAAGAGAGCATAAAATAAATATTCAGAAGTTTTTGGAAGATTATAGAGCTTTCAAGCCCTCAAGGTACCCATATGCTGATATTAAAAAGATCACAAATAATTTTGAGGTCAAACTAAGTGAAGGAGGCTGTGGGATTGTTTATAAAGGAAAGCTCTAAAATGAAGTTTTTGTTGTAGTAAAAATCCTTCATGACTTCAAGGGAAATGGGGAAGAGTTCATTAATGAAGTAGGAACAATCGGTGCGTTACATCATATTAATGTAGTTCCCTTGCTTGGATTTTGTGCGGATGGATATAAACGGGCTTTTTTTTTTTTTTTTTTTTGATGGATAAAGAAACATGCATTGATCACAAAAACCTTAAAGCTACCCAAAAGTGGGGAGTATACAAAAGGGACAAAGCCTTGGGAGAAGGACCCGAAAAGCATGAAGAAAAACCCCCAGGCAGAAAACGATTATCATAAAAATGAGTTAAAATCAGAAATACTCACGTCTCACATCCGCTAGACAAATTTGGCCAAGATCTGAAAGCTACAGAATGAAAATTCTTTAGTCTATACATGAGAAGGTCTCGTATGAAGACCGCTCTATTTCTCTCACACACCACCTTTGCCCCGAAAGAGCCTGTGTGTGACCCTCCAAACTTTCTTGCGCTTCTTGCCCACTTTTGTTCCTTGCCAAGCTAGAAGGACCTGTCGCACTGAGAAAGGAAGACCCATCCAAACCCCACTATAGCCAAAATAAGTTCCCAAATCATTACGGCCTTGAGCAGTGAGCCAGAAGATGGTTTAGGGTTTCCTCCTCCTCTTCGCAAGGTAGCGTCTGTTGGCGGGGATCTCCTCTCTTTTGAGTTAGTGCAAGTCATCACTTTACCCCAAGACGCCTCCCAAGCAAAAAAACCCACCTTTAAGGGGACCATAGTGTTCCAAACTGATAAGGCAGGAAAAGGTGTTGTCTAAACCCCGGTGCGATTCAAAGCCTCATCTGAGCTTCAACGAATAAACAGGCGTACCCTTTTTAAGACCGGCTTGTCTTCCTGTTTGGCGACCACTTTCGGGGATGGATCATTTTCATAAAATTCACCACCTCCACTCACTTCGATCGTGAATGGCACCTTCTAAAGCGAGGGGTCCAGCCACCTTCGTTGGCTGCATCTGATCTCACAATCATCGCATCTTTACAGGCGCGAGCTAAACAACGTCGGGAACGTTATGCCTGAGCCTCGTCTCCCCCGAACATCTTTCAAGCGGATTCTGCTTTGCCATCACCGAAGGCCGCGAATTTTGCATTTAAGCGAAACATATCCCATCATTTCCTAATTTCTTTCCATAAACCTGTCCCAAAACTGTTCCTAACTTCCCCGGAGAACCATCCCCCCTACGATTCCCCAAATTTGCTTCTAATAGTCTTCCTCCATAAGGAATTCACGTAGATTAGCGAAGCCTTGGCACCATTTCCTAACAAGGCTTTGTTTAGATTGTGTAAGCCTCTAACCCCCGAAGCCTTGACTTTTATGTGCACCGTGGCTTGACTCACAAATGAGGCTTTTCGAGGTTCCCCCTCCCCACAGAAAGTCCCTCTGAATTTTTTCGAGCCTTTTGCACACGAGACTCGGGATCCGGAAAAGCGACATAAAATAGATAAAGGGAGGTCGACCAGGGTGCCAGATAAGTGTAACTCTTCCCCACTTTGGAGATATATTGGCTTCCAGTGTTAGTCTCGCCTGAACCTTTCCTCGATGGTATCCCACATCACGATTGACTTGTCACGGGCCCCGAGGAGGCCCAAATACGTGTGAAGCGTGGCCGGCTGCGCAGCCTAACTCCTTTGTCGGCCACCTCAATATTCTCAGCCCTCGATAGGGAAAATCTACGCTTTGCCTTCGAAGTTGATTTTCGACCCAGAGAGGAGCCTCGAACCAGTAAAATCCATCTCAAACAAGCCAATTGGTATCATACATAGAGAAGGTATGACACCTCCAGCTCCTCCTCTCTAGCACCCCCGATTTCTTGACCAGGACAAAATTCCCTTCCTGGCCTTGTTTACCCGATGCGCAAAACGTCCATTCCCAAGACAAATAGATATGGGGATAGGGGGTCCCCCTGCCGAATCCCCCTCGTACTTCAGAAAAAACCCTCAGAAACCCCATTGATAAGGATTGAGAAAGCATTAGACATACCGGGAGATCAGATATCCATCTTTGACGAAACCCGTTCTTCTCATGACCTCGAGCCCACATTACTCCCGATTTACATGATCATAAGCCTTTTTCAATGTCTAGCTTGCATACCACTCAGCCATCATTCCTTCTACGACATGGGATCCATGACCTCATTCGCGATTAAGGCGGCATCAGAATTGCCTTCCTTGACAAAGGCGTTTTGAGATGGAAGATCAGCATCGACACCTTCTCATTTGTTGCCGGCGCCTTGGCGAGGATCTTATATAAGCTTCCTGTGATTTAATGGAGCTGTAATCTTCCATCTCGACATTTTCCTTTTTGGGAATCAACACCAAAGAAGGTAGCATTTAAACTTTTCTAAATTTCTTCTTCTCATAGAATTCCTTGCTGAAAGACTCCATAACCGCCTTTAACAAACTCCGTGAAAAGGACGAAAAGTGATCGGGGAAGCGAGTCGGCCACAGGGCCTTTTCACCATTAGAGGCCAGAGCCCAATGCGTTTGTAGAGACTTCCTCCTCGAGCGACTTCTAAAGCGCCGACATCCTCTGTTCCTAGCTCCTCCACAGAAATGCGTGGGAAGCGGGGCCTTGAACCACGGATCAGCGAGTTGGCCTTTAAACTCGTCAACAATCCCCTTCTGAATGGCACTATCTTCGGTGAGCCACCTACCATTAATTTTAATTTTGTTTATTGTGTTCCTCCTTCTATGCGAGTTTGCCATTTTGTGGAAAAAGCCAGTGTTTCTGTCCCCCTCTTTAAGCCAAAGCTCTCTTGACTTTTGTCTCCAAGAGGCCTCCTCTAACAAAGACCATCTTCTGTAGTCATCCTTTGCTTTAGCTCTCTCCTCAGATTCTTCTAAAGACAGCTCCCTATCCTTTTCCACGTTATCCCAACAACCCACTCTAAATAGGGCTTCAGCCTTTCTAGTACCACGTTGCGAAACCTCCTTATTCCGTACTTTTAGCTTGCTTTTAAACCTTTCGGCTTTTCGGCCGATTATGAAACTTGCGGAGACCTTTAAAAGTTGAGCCTTGCCACCACCACTTTAAGGGAGATCTTTAAAGCCCTCGACTTTGACCACATATTTTCAAAGCGGAAAGGGGAGGGTCTTTGATCCTCTTCTCCTCCATACAGAGAGGATAGGGAAGTGGTCGGCGAGTGCAGGGAAGGGTACTTTGGGTGATTCTGCTGAAATAACTTTCCCAGTCCCCCGAGACTAAGAACCTGTCAATCCTAGACATTGTTTGGCCATTGGTGCCCCCACTCCGTAAAAGGCCCCCTGTAATGGCAAGTCTCGCCCCAGTCGTCGAGACCAGCTGACGCTGCTTTGAGTCAGTCTTCCACCCTGTTGCTTTCATTGCGTTGAAATGGGCATTAAAATCTCCCCGATACACGAGGGCCAAGCCCTTAAACCTCTCAGTCCCGATTCCTCCACATCTCTTCCTTTAAGTTGAAGCGGCGGACCGTAAACCTGTGAATATCGGTAAATCCATCCTCCCGCATTTCGAATGAGCAGGGAGGCGGTAAAATCCACTTTGCTTGTCGCGACCTCGAAATTCTTTTATCCCACATCCAGCGGGATGCCTCGTGGACCAGAAGCATCAGCGAAACCACTGAATCTCACACTTTAGGCTTAGTGCCATCTGAAGGTTCATATTTTGAGCTTTTGTTTCTATGACACACGAGTCCACCCTCGATCCTTTGATAAAGCTGTGATCACTTTTATCTTCTCAGGATTATTCACCCCTCTCACATTCCACGATAAATTTTTTATCTTCATCCTAACTTTAACAAGAAATTCCCCCTATCTCTGTTTGCACTTTTCCCACTTCTCTGCCCCGTAGTTTGCTCATTGCACTCAGTTTCTTGATTCCATTCCACCTGGCAGATGCACATCCCTGTCTCGGTCCTTTGTGCGATTTTTCACCATTTGCGCATGAGTTATTGTCGATTCTCAAAGCCACACTCGATCGCAAATCCCAAAAATTCGCTGAACTTTACCAACATGCTATCCTCCCAGTTTTCATACCCTTCTACTGCTAAAGGGGTCGCGTCAACGATGCCCTCCTCTTGCCCGTACTCCACCATCGTACCTTCTTGTCTGCTTCCTCCCTTCATTTCATTCGCCTCCACAATTTCCATCGGCAATACACCCTCAATCTCCTCTTCTAGAACCTTGAACCCCAGGTTTGAAAGACCCCTTGAACCGTGGGTCGGCCCAGAAAGAGAGAGAAGGGGGTATCAATAGGTATTGAGATCTGAACCTGTTTAATAAATGCAGGTCGACCCGATGGAGCCTCTATTCTGCCGGGATTCCGCTGCGGTTAGGGATTGATTAAATCCTTCTTGCTTCCTCTCCATGCTTTTCGACGTCGGTGTTCAAGCCCCCTTCCGCCTCGGCATTGAAAGAAGATGATAGGGCTTGAAATTGGTCTTGGAGGCCCCTTTTTAAATATGGCCTTAGTCCACTGGGCCGAGTTAAAGCAAAATTATTTTGCTGTGAAGCCAAGCCAGCCATTAAACCTTAACATTTTATTCGATAAACGGGCTTTGATTTATAATTTTACCAAATGAGTCATTAAACAAATTCATAGTTTCAACATTTGGTAATAATCATTCACTAGGTTGGGATAAGCTTTAGGAGATCGCTATTAGCATAGCTAAAGGTATTGAGTATCTTCATCAAGGTTGTGATCAAAGAATCCTTCATTTGGATATCAAACCTCACAATATTTTGCTTGATCATAACTTTAATCCAAAGATCTCTGATTTGGTTTAACTTGAATTGTCTTTCCCCAGGCAAAGCAGTCTCTATGACGACGAGGGGACCATAGGCTATATATTACTGAAATGTTATCTAAAAATTTTGGGAATGTATCTTACAAGTAATATGTTTATAGCTTTGGTATGTTGTTGATTGAAATGGTAGGTGGAAGAAAGAATGTTGATGTTACCGTAGAAAACAACAATGAACCATACTTCCTAGAATGGCTATAGAACATACGCCTTACGTTTCTTTTAGGCTTTATTCCTTAATGTATTATGTTGGGTATTGGTGAAAAAACATTGCAAATGATAAGAACATTTAAAATATAGATTGTAAAAATAAATAAAGTGAAGTAGATCATAAAAATGAACAAAAGCCCCAAAGAGTAAAGTAAACATAAATATTCTATTAATATTCAAAATAGACTAACACACAAATATCCAAAATGTTGATTAATGGTAACACATTATAATAGTACAAGAAAATTATTCATTACACTGTGACATTATTCATGCCAATGGATTTCTGCATGTTTTCCTATTGTGGTCGGCCATATTGCAATGGGAGCAATACATAGTCTGCTAATCTTGAAACTGCGACTCGATTCACTTTTTCCTTAGTTTTCCTATAGGTCATTTTGTTCGAGGAGGCTTTAAAGAGAAGTAAACATTGCCACCAACATCCCGGACAACACCATTGTCATCCACTTTTGGTATGCTGTGAGTCTCTATTCCACGAAACATGCCTGAGTATACATTTTCTTACGTTGGACATTTGAACACATCATCAACCAAATCAGCAATATTTTGTCTTAGATACATTGCAATTGCACATGCATGTTTCCATGGTATGCCAAACATTTCCCAACCATGACATGTACGTTTCGGTAGCTATGTCGACGTGATGGCTGCTTTGCCAACAAATATACGAAAAAGTCTCCGTGAATGGGCTAACGATTATGAAATACCCCTTTCACAATATTTATTTTCACTTTCTCTTCCACATTTTGACCTATATAGTACCCTTCTAGTCATTGATCTCGGCTTTGTGAGCAACAAACTTAGCACCTAACTTAGTTATGTGCTCGACTAGGAAGCTACAGATGGAGTGATGGCGTTCATTGCAACGAGCATTAAAGACTCGACATTGGTTGTCATTTGTCAATCTTTTCTTGAAGGGAATTTTGGTGGCCCGATATTCCGGAGTTCATTTTGCTCAACCCATGTTGCTAAAGCATCACTGTACTTACGTAATTCAAACATGTGAGCATCAACATCCAGTCTTGCATATGCAATGTTGTCAAGTCATTGTAGTGCGTTCTCCTTCCCTTTGTTACCCTCGGTGGTATGTTTACTAAAGAAGCTACTAAAATTCTCCTTCAAATGACGGTAACAATATGCATGGTTCCTCTCCTCGAATATTTACGTCATGCTGATAAGCGGGGAGTGCCTAATCAATATAATCCGACCTCCTTATCTGACAATTTTCTTTAAAATTTTGTAAGAACCCAGACTTAGATCTTACCGTAATTCTCGAGCTCATCCTCAGCTAATGGGAACATGTTGCCATTCATCGTAATGTTGTTGCTGAAATAAGGCACCACATATGGCCCCTCCAGTGAGATGGAGTCGATTCTGATGAAGGTCGACAACCCGACCAAAGCCCTTGTATAGATACCTCATGTGCAATATTAAATAGTTGGGCCAAAATAGTCATCACTTGAGTATGTCAAATCCAACGACCGATCCGGTTCATTTGGACAACTCGATCACACATCCAAGGCAACAATTTATAGTAATTCCGAGGAAAACCATATATTCTCTCCTTAGCCTTCTCCTTAATTTTCCAAGCTTGACAATAACTCAATCTCACCCTATGTTCACAAACGAAGTCTTCACATATTTGTCGTGGTTGGTATTCGGGGGTTGATCGAATCACGTCATCAATCACCACGTCAGCTCGAGTTGATCTCACTAATGGTTTATTAGCCTTCATCATCAATACTATGATTATGATGATTTATGAATGTGTGCACTTGAGCACGACATCTAACGCGCGATAGCACGATGATTATTTCAGGCGTCCATTGATAGTGCAGATGACACTCATGTGCCTATAGGCGTTTCTTTTAAAATAGTATCGAAACCTCCCACCTAAGGACATTAGGTACAAAGCATCACGAAATGCAGCAACATTGGGAAACCTTTAGCCACTGCATACAATTGCATTTTCTAAGTGCAGCAGATACGTTGAAGGACATCACGTTTCAACACCTACATTAGACCGAACCATGCGCGGTAATGATGACAACTTAGAAAATCCATAGACAAATTAACATTTGGGTTTTACTGTTTTATTAGGCGGAGTACTCGGAATTAGAAACCTTGATAGGTGTGGAACCTTGCGAGAACCGCAGCCGAAGCGGCTTGATAAGTGCGATAGGTGTGGCCTATTTCTATTCACATTCCCTAATACAAAACACATTATTTTGATAATACTTGCCGTCAGGGCCAGCTTGCGCAAACTGAACTTGATTAATCCCATGAAGTCCTAGAGTAACCCTCCTCCCACTACCACAAAAGGGGAGGTTGAGCGACAACAATGAAATACACCTCTTAGGATCGACAATTATTAACCATTATATATCACGTAATTAATCAGAAACATTGAATCCCAATTACGAGTAATTAAAAATTATCATGATAAATGCCAATTAGAAACTCCATAAAAGACTAATGCAGAGGATTAATTAGTACATACCTATAGATCTCGAAGTGGCAAGTACTCCCAAAGGAAACTCGATGTCCATCGATTCACTCTTCCTCTGCAGCTTCTACCCTCTTGACTCATCACAGTGCATTTTGGCTGTCCACATCAAACAAAGCTTTACATCACTCTTAAACCCCCGAATGTTGTAAGTTTACATAAAGGAATTAGTCTTTTAAATTCTTTGATTATTAATTTATTGGGTAAAGAAATGGTTTTTAATTTGTAGTGGGTTGAATAGTAACTAGGCAAACAGGGTATAAGTTTGAGATAAGGGGTGACCCATTAGAATATAGTATTCAATTATTCATCACCGTTAATGATTTTTTTAAGCTTTTAACTTTTTTCGAATCGTGGGAAACAAACAGAAAGATGGGATGTTCTTTCTTTTTGTAAAGGGAAACGACGAGGGCTTTAATTTTATTTCAAAATGTCAAACGAGGGCTAAGGCTAGAGTGATCTTGATTAGTATAAAGGTGTTTTTTACCTTATGGTCGTTTTGACAAAGGTATGGCGGCCAGCCCAGATCTCTGCGAGATCACAGCTGCGGGTCGCCGCGAGTTGGCCCGCCACCATATCGCCGCCGCCGCACGTCGATCAGTAGGTGTTCCAGCTGCTCCAGTTCTCCTTGAGCCTTGCCCTCGGCTCACCACTTCCTCATCGACTTTCGCGAAACATCTCTTCATCGCTCTCTCCCACCGTCACACCACGGCCAAGGCCCTTGACTCACGCCGTGCGACTCTCGATCTCATCTCCTCCTTTGACACTCTGTGCTGACCTCTCTTACGCCAGCCACCACCCAGCCCCCGCAGTGCCGAAGTCGTAAACCGAAGTAAAAGTCGTAACTCTCATGGCGGCTCGAAGCCCTGTTAGCCCTCATAGCATCCTCCATTTCCTCCTCGGGTCGATCAGGCAAGTTAGATGCGACGTCGTTTTACTCACCATCTCGACACTCCACCTCCCGGTTCACAATACATAGCCGAAAAGGAGTGAATCCCGGTAGTCCATTCCCCGTCCCTCAGATGAACGCCACATGGGCGGATATGCGGTGGGCTTCTCTTTGAAGCGAAAGCAGTCTTGGATTATTAGGAGGCACGTGGACGGTCGAGTTAAAGGTAAAATCACGTGGCGTACCGATCAAGCGTTTAGTGATTGTTGTGGGACCCAGTTAGGATCTGGAGAGGGCGCTACGTGGCGGGAGCGGTGTTGTCACGTGTCTTTTTGAGCTGTGAGATTCGGGGGAGGGGAGATTATACGAGACATGTGGAGGTCACGTGTTGGGGGCTGAATGTAGACCCCTTGGGATTTTTGGATATCCACGTGGAGAGAAAGTGAAATTCAACATTTTTTTTTTTGTTTCCTACTTTGTTATGAATTTTTTTTTTTTTTAAATATCCATATCCGTGATTAGGTCACCTGTGGGGACGTACTTACCACACCGTCGTAAAAATATATAATCAAAATTATTAAAAGGTACAAACGATCATATTAATAACATAATAAAATGATATATTTAATATTTTTATTATGATTAAAATATATATAATTTCAATTCTACGATATATTGGTGACTATTAATTTGATTTCTTTTTTTTTTATCGTAGATATTTTTTCGTATGAATCTTCAAAATACAAATAAACATTGGACCATGATAATGAAAATCAAATCGTTTTATTGAGACGACACAACCACTCATCGTATAAAGACAACGACAATCATACAAGCACCAAGGTGATAACTAAATTATGAAAAAATAAATAAACCTAGATTTATGTGAAATAACCATTATATTAATAAAAAAAAGATGAAAAAAAATGTAGATGAGTAATTTCAAACCAATAATGATAAAAAAAAAATCTATCCTTATTTAAAGAGAAGAAACTAATAAAGAAAAAATTGAGAGAAAATAAGACTATGATTTAAAGAGGTTTTCATTCAATCTTTATGATAATATTGCGGATAGATTAATTAAAAGATGTTTTTCTTCATTAAAAATTTAATTCATTTATATTTACTTTATATAACTAAGTTATTAACTATCTTATAGTATTTTCCTTATAACTAAGATACTTCTTTAAGCTTGATTCAAATGATAAAGGGATAAGGTAAAAAATGTGCGAGATTTAAATGACTAGACATCTGATTATCATTGAACGTAATGAGCCCAGGTATTAGAAGTTTAAATATTTTAATTTAAAATTTAAAATATAACATTACAATATTGGTGTGACGACCTAATTTCTCAATATATTAAAAATATTTTTATTTAGTTTTAAATTATTTTTATGTATGAGAAAGTGTAAAATAACTTTACTACTTTTGTTCCTGATTAGTAATTTCCTTGAAATGATGGAAATAATGACTTAGTGTTGAAGGGAACAGAGGCGTTTAGGCCACGGCTTAAAAATTTTTCCACATCTTTTCACTTGTAACGAAGAAGAAGATTTCAAAGGAAGATCACGTGTGATTGACCTTAACTTTCATGATTATGTATAGGTTTATGTTAATTAAACTATAGAATGTTTTGAGGTAAATTATACATGTAAGCAGCCTTTTCTTTTTGCATTGTCAGTTTAGGTGACAAAATTCGATACGACATAGTCATCAGATCAAATCATATATATAATCTTAGGTATTTCAGGTATTATTGGATTATCAAATATATAGGTTTTAAGCCGATCATTTTTGTTATTAACATGAATGTTGCATCATTCTTTAAAGTTTTTAACACTCTTGATTATGTGTTTCTATAAATTATATTGCTGATTTGAATAAATAAAATTATCTCTTTTTTTAAAAAAAAAAAAAAAACATATAAGTCACCCCGTATGTAACAAATTAAAGTGTGTACCCACTAGAAGATTTTTTTTTTTTTATTATTATTATTTATAACCATGGATATCTAGACTAGTTTAACGGTTAGGTAAACTTTCAGTGGCCATGAAAGGATTCGAATTAGTGACTATTAGGTTAACTTCAACCTTAAACCAACTAAGCTACCCCTCGAAGTTACTCACTTAGAAGATTTAAAAACTGTTTTTTAAGAAATATTGTTTAAAATAATCAATCAAAATCCTTTTCTAATCTTTTTTTGGTGCTCTAAAAATCATGAGTATAATTAAATTAATATTGCTTTGAGGGATGAAGGTAAACTCCCAAAGTTTTAGGAAGATACCTCAGATATCAACTATATAGAGTATTTACAAGTTACGTCAATGTATTAGACAAGGGCTTTTTAGATATTTAGTATAAAAAAAATAAAAAATTCATCGAATATATAGGTTTAAAATATTCTTAAAATGTAACTATAGTTTTACTAGAGTGGAAAGTTTCTTACGGTAAGATACTTAAAAAAATATTTTGTCGAGAGACAGCTCAAAAATTTGAAAATTTTACCCTTGAAAAGTGTCTTTTGAATAGACATTTTCTAAATTGTTGAAATGTTATACTAAAAGTGTATTTTGAAAATACAACTTCATAATTTAAAAAACATTGAAAGTGTTTTTTGAAAAGACATTTTTTATAATTTTAAAAATTTTGAATTTAAAGGCCCGAAAGTGTAAGGCCAGTGAAATTCGATTTTGGAGAAAAATAGCAAAATCGTCATTTCGGTTAAAATCGAGATTTTAGATCTCGGATGTCGAAATGGACTTCGCCGTTGGAATCGTCTCGCGAAATCTGGCTACCACGTCGAGATGCAGTCGGTCGAGATAGTCGAGATTTGCGCGTTTGTGGCCCAGTATCGGATGTCGTAAACGACGTGTGATGTGACCAAAAGTCGCGCATTACATGTCTTTGTATGACACATGTTGTATGAGTAGAGAGATGATGGAAATAGAAGGCCTAGAGTGTGCCAAGTGTCAAAAATCCAAAACTTGGGAACATAGATGGGAATTATTGGAAAAGAATAAATGATAATAAGACAAAATTGCAATAGTGATCATCTCCTTCATTTGGAGAACAAGTGATGCGGTGTGGGCAACTCGCGGAGCGTGAGGTTTTTGTGATTTGTTTAGAGAGAGCACCTTCTCTCTAGGATTCGAACCAATCGGACACATTGGTTTAATGGAGGCAAGAAGGAAAGTTAACACATGCGGCGAGGACTACACGTGGACACCAATTTGGTGGAGTTCCGACAACTCAAAGAGGTAGGGATCTTTTCCTACTTGCGTTAATCTTCGGTTAAGAGCCGTGTAAATGGTTAGGAATGTTTTGAGGCTTGTATTAGCGAATTAGATCTCAAAGCTTTGAGCCAAGTGAGAAAATTCCCTATTTGTGTGGTAGTGAGCTTGATGGCAGGTTTCTTGTTCGCTGAATAGTGTTCACGAAATATTTTTGAGTGAAAATGTGTTTGGTTGAGTGATTCAAATTTGAATTGCTTGTGTTTGTTAATTAGCCAATGTGAGCTAATTTTTGGTGTAATTGAATGAGAATTTACATAACATGCTTTATGTGATTTAATTATGTTAATATATATGCATGTGAATATATATTAGCATGAATGTGTTGGAATTGGCATCATGCATTCCATATGCACTGGGGCACCTTAGAATATTAGGAGTGAGTGCATGACATGAAATGAAACAAAAATAAGAAAATGTTTGGCAGAAAGAGATTCGGTGAAGATTTTTCGGAGTAGAATCGTGTTGGGGGAGATGGTCGACAATTACACGTCGGAAGAGCCCGTAGATTGTTTAGGAAGGTTCTCCGAGCACATTAGCCTTGGAGGGTAGTCGATACTTTTCTGAGCTTCATTAGTGTGTTTTCTCAGAACAAATAACTTTTGTTTTAAGCGTGATTTACTACGCATTGGCCAGACATATGTGAAGTCGGTGAGGACTTGAAACATGGGTTGGTCATGTAGACATTCGAGTAGATTGTTCATTGCTTGAATGTGATTGTTTCTTATCGTGTGCGCTTAGGTGAGAGATGGCAGGGTAGAAATTATCTCCTCTTTGGGCTTGCTTTCGCTACTGTCGAGATCGCCATTTACAGTGATTCTGAGGTGTGCCGAGGACGACACTCATAAGTCGCATTTTAGAAGAAAGCTCGGTTGTGGCTTTGGTATCTTCGTTGTATACATGTATTAGAATGTTATAATTTTAATATATGTTGTATAAGAATAATTTATTAACTCTTGAACGATTGTAGATAGTTGATGTATTTGGGATATATTTCGTGAGTATTGATGCGGGGGCCAGTGTAGTTATTCAGCGTGCTAGCATTTACTTGTGTGATCATTGTTGATTATTGGGACCAGATTTGCCACTGGCAAGGGAGGCTCCTCGTACAAAGGAGACTACGCTAGATTTTCGTATTAGTGTGGGGTTGCTGAGCATTCACGAGTATTCCGTGGGTTGATGGGTTGTCAACGGACCCCCGGGTTTTAGGGCGTCATAGAAAGAGACACTTTTTAAATTGTTCAAATATTATACTAAAAGTGTCTTTTGAAAAGATAACTTTATAATTTTGAAAGTTTTGAATTAACACTGAAAGTGTCTTTTGAAGAGACATTTTCAATAATTTTAAAAATTTTGAGTTTAAGTTGAAAGTGTCTCTTCAAGAGACACTTTTAGTTTTTTGAATTTTTAGAAAATGTCTTTTAAAAAGACACTTTCTAAATTGTCTTATTGATGTGGAGAAAACTACATTATATTTAAGATAATTTTTCTTTTAAGATTTTTATTTTTAATTGCTTTATTGTTTTTGAAGAGTTCAGCACTTTTATTCTCTCCATATGATGTCAACTATGATTATTTGTACATAAGATATCAAAGCAATAAGCAAATGTCTTAAGCTACGTGTAAAGCAACTTTGCCAAAATTCCCGATATGAGCTTCCTTTTTGAAGACACTTTCCATGGAATCTGAGAGAACCCTATAGAGCTTTAAGCTTGAATGGAATTGTTATAATCGCAGAAGCTTTTGATGCCTCCAAGAACACAAAGATAAATAAATCTACATAAAGGTACATGAGAGTTTTAACGTGGTTCAGCCATTTATGCATAAATCCACGGATGAGAGAATCTTTCCACTATTTTGAAAACTAGAGTACAAGATTGAAGTATCAACATATTACGACGACTAGGAAAAACACAAAATCACAAAACCCTAAGATGCCCATAATACCAAGAAAATACCTCACAAAACTCCAAATCCCTAAAACTCTTCAATCTCTGCACAAACCGAATAGCCTTTACAAGCCTATCTCTCTCTCATGACTTTTTCTCCGTGACCCATAATATTTATAGGTATATTTATAAAAGTTTTCCTTATTCTATAAGAAAACCTAATATTACAATAATATAACAATTAGAAATTATCTAAATAGGAATTTGAGACATATTCTAGCGGGAATCAATCCATGCATTCCCGAGTTTCTAAAAGAAGATTCGACACATTGAATGTCTACCTAAACAACCTCTTGATTCATCGCCATGTTTCAACTCAAAGCCCAGGGGCTGGCGATAAGGCAATCGCCTTCCTTGAACGAACTTGTAACGAGAAAATTTCATCGTCGGTATTCGGTTATCACCAGTAATCCTTGCAAGAGCATTCACAAATTTCTTCATGTGATGAAATTGGTTAGAGTCTCTTACAACTATTTCTCCCGTTGCCATTGAAATGTACTTCATTCTTGATATGACAATCGCCACAGTCACCGAAGATTCTTGAATATCCTATGTCGGTTTCAAAGGGGTTGTGCTAATAATAATCCCATATACCCTTTGCTATTTTCTCCAGCTGTGTTGGAACAAGAAGCGCTCATACTGTTCTTCTTCTACTCATGAAGAACAAAATCTGTATCAGGAATGTACCGTCTCCTTTATTTTTGCTTAGCAGTTGGTCAGGTTCTCGATAAATTTCTCGAGCTTGAGGTGGGAAGTGTCTCACATGAAACACATGCACCATATTTTCTACCGATCCGTATAGCCCGACTTCTTTGATCAAATTTTGCTATTTCATCTTTCTTATCTTAGCCACGTCTCCATTGGCTGCTGAAGCATACAAGTTTGAGTAAGATATATCTTCTTCCGGATCATCTGGTTCCCTATTTCGAGAATCATCTGCGTGTTTCCAAGCTCAGTATTCCGTGAACTTCGGCGAGGCTCAAGCAATGTTCTCCAGACCAAGAATAATATGAAGGGCATTGAGTTAATGAACTCATGGCCTGCAAGTCGGCCGGCCTAGTAAATCAACCAAACATGCATAATGCTCCATTCTTGGGACGATTCCATGAACTTCGTACATTGAATTGAAGTGTTTCCATCCCTCAGAGACCATACCAACATGGCTACAAGCTGATAATTCAGCAACAAAGGTGATCTCGTTTGGCCTTGTCCCTGTCTCGAGCATTTTACGGAACATTTCCAAAGCTGAAATTTGCAAATCCATGTTTCTGAAACACAGTGTCATTGATGTCGAATATCGCGTTCAGATCTTCCATCGATCAAAAAACTTGAAGGCGACTTCTATGTTACCGCACCTAGAATACATAGAATCAAGCATTAGTGCATTGATTTGATTCAAAGCCTTCCTTGATAGTAGGCCATGGATGCTCACCCTTGCTCATAGCACGATACTTATGACCCCTTTCGACAAGCTAGCAAATGTAAAAGCATTGATACCAATTCCAGTATCCGCGATTTCATTAAAGAGTAGAAAAGATTCTTCAGACTCCATGTTCTTGGCGTACCCGTCAACAATGGCATTGTAAGAAATCAAATTCTTCTCAAAGAGAATATCAAAAGCACACAGAGCATCTTCCATTCTTCCGCTCTTAGCATACATGCTAATAAGAGAATTCCCCACACAATTCACCGATGCTAGGCCCAATTTCATTGCATATTCGTACACCTGCTCGCCTATATATGGATTCGAAAGGTTTCCACATGCCTTGAGAACACTTGAAAATGAGAATTGATTAGAAGTGGATCGGCCGAGATATCATCCTGAGAAAAGAGTTCAATGGCTTCTTTTTATCACACTCTCACTTTGCACATACTTATTTGTGATAATTGCGGTCAGACATAACATTATGGGCAGGCATCCGATCAACGTTTTTCTTGAATCCATCCCGCAATCCATATCTTTTGTACACTTTGCATACATGTTCACGAATACAACCAACACAAACATCCAAGCATGTCAAAGCGTATAACTTAGGAATGCAATTGCTTCCTAATCTTGCAATCTAACTGCAGCCTGCGAAAGGACCTTACTATGTAAGCAGTGCAGTGCGTAACCACTCAATTCCATATCTAAGAACATGTCGATCGCATCTCTTGCGAACCCGGTTGTGCAAATCTAGTTATCATCAAGTCAGTAACCAGAATTTCTCTCGGGCATTTTCTCGAACACCTTATAAGCGAGAGACCAATCATGCTATAACTAGAACATGTCGTCAATTCACACCAACACATACATCGACCTCAAAATACCACATTTCCAACACATATCCATAAAATTATCTCCCCGATCCATGAGTGCTTAGCGTTGGAACGGCCAGAGATCATGAGGCGTAAGCGATAAGTTAGGTGAAACCCCACGTCGGAGATTGCATGGCGGAGGTGGCCAGCTCGAGCTGGCGATCAGGCCCGTTCTTGAAGGGCTCGAAGTTGGGAGGTTTTTACGAGTCGGAGGGAGGGGATAATGTTTTGGGCGGGAAGGGTTTAGGGTTTTGGAAGAGAAGGTGGGAGAGGGGGGTTAGGCGGGAGAGGGAAAAGAGAGAGTTATCATGGCAGTGAATCTTCCCCAACGGCTAGTTTGAGAGAAATGAAATTATCCAAGGCTTTGAGCACATATTGGAGGGAGTGTTTGTTTTTTGTACGTACGTGAGCTGGGATATGGTGCATAAATTACTATGACTTATATTTATATGTTCAATTTATCCTTGAGTTTTTTTCGGTTTATAAGTGCCTCAACGTTTAGTATCACAGCTCATTCATACCCTTACTGTCATGGACTTGCACGGATGCACGGATGCACAGATGGATAAACGGACGTTAAAACGTTGTTAAGATGGAGCGCCACATGGATAACTTTCGTTTGTCCATCTATGCAAATCTATGACGGTGGGGACATGAATGAACTACGACATTAAAGTTGGGGATACCAATGAATTGAAAAAAAAAAAACTCAAGAGCTAAATTGGACATATAACTATAAATAAAGGGCATTTGTGCACATTTTCCCTAGTATAATAGTGTACGTGAAAAGTTGGAAGTTCTTTTTTTTTCACATATAACAATTAAACGAAGATTTTACTTTGAAGAAAATCCTAGTTGAAGCCTTACTCATAAAGGGAAGCAATGAATTAGTGGTTATTAACTTCCAAAGCCCTACAAGGTTAGAGCAAACCTTTGAAATTAGGGACATAAATATTGAAGACTCTTGTTAAACTATCAATTTTCTAAAAGTTCAAGTTTGTCCCTTTAAGTGTGGGTATTTCTTGCATGTGGAGAGGCAAATGCCCATCAATATGCAAATGAGGAACAAATACTCAAATTGTGGAGATGTGACTCGAATTCATGACCTCCTGTCAAACTTGTCTCTTGATACTATATTAAATTACCAATTTTCCTTAAAGCTATGTTTGAAACCCATAAAGTACTAAGAAAAGAAAATGAAGAGTAAAAATGAAAGGAAAGAAAATTTAGAGAAAAACAAATAATAAGTTTAAACATAATAAATTAATTCTACATGTTTATTTAAACTCAATTTACCATTTGAACCGGAACTCAAGGGCCAACAATTTTTATTTGATTAAAAGAAATTTTGAAAATCTAAACCTCCATTAGCTTTTGACTTCATTTTCATAAAAAAAAAAAATTATGTTTTCTTGTAAAAATAACATTTTCTAGCTTTTAGCATATACATGTAACTTCTATTCAAAAAAAAAAAAAACATATACATGTAACTACATAAAATGGGAAATGTTATTTTTATCCAAAATAAATTACTTTTCAAGAAAAACATGAAAAAGATTAATTAGATTCATAAATTTTAGAGTATTTGAGGTTTTTAAAATAAAATGTTTCTTTTAAAAAAAAAAAAAATTCAACTAAAGTTGTGGATCACGAGATAAATTTAATTTCTTTTTTATTATTTATAGCAGTTCTCCCATCTTTTTTTGGTATTCCCTAAAGCCTCCCGCTTCCCGAGCAAACGAGGCAATCATCATCTTGTTGCCTAAAATGGGCATCCCTTTACTCTTCTACTTCTTGTTTATGAGGTTGTTAGCGAGAGATTAATGGAAAGCGGAAACCTGATGAATCTGCGAGGAGTCAAGAGTGCGATCCCATTGGTCAGATCATCCGATTCCGTCATAGGCTAAAACACCGCTGACGGACCATTGTGGATATCCAGGGTTTGAGTTATCATGCTCAGAAAAGAACCAGACCCTTCTAGAGTTGCCCTCCTATTCAGCAAAACTCTGGGTGAAGAAAATAGATTACACTTCTCAAGAGATGGTTGGCCGTCACATGGATGATTATTATTGCCTTGGCTGACATCCATATCCTTGGGTATACGCCTCTCCCTTCGATTCACATATGATTACTCCATATCCATGAATGACTTCTCCTTCTTCAAGCGTTCACAAAACAAACATCGAGCTTATTATTTCCATCCCTTGCGGTTTTCTCTCAGAAATTATAACCGAGTTTATGCCCTCCTTCCTATGTCTATCTCACGGATGTAGACTTAACATCTTCTTAGGAAGATTTTCAATGCTACACTCACAAAAATTTATGCTTGGGAATATAATTTTCGATGGATTGGTCAAATCCTATTTGCGAGAAGCTATGAAGCACAAAGTAAATGCCAACGGAAGAAGAAGAGTATGACAAAGGAACCCGAAATCGAGTGCATTCAGAAACCAGTAAAAGGTACTTAACCCTGCTTAATTCTTCGTCATCTTCACCTACTATGCTTTTGGTATGCAAATTAAATTTTCTATGGTAGTTGTTATAAAGTATGTATGCATGCTTTGTGAAAGCAATTGATGTGAACATGCAATTAACGTAATGGATGTGAACATGCAATCTTATTTATTCATTTCAAACTTAGCTACAACAATCATAGGCTAAACTAAATCAATTGAACCTCGAGAAGGACACATGAGGCAAAGTCAAAATTAAACTCATGTTACATCCTCATTTAAGCTATTATGATTCCAAAAGACTACAAAGGATTTATTTTTCTTTTACGAGGTGCTACGATGGATAAAATGCAGCTCATAGGTGATTTCTTATTCATCTTGTTTTCAACAATGAGGATAACATCACGGTGATTCTTAGTTTGTTTCTTCTTTTTTGTTCGTTGCTTACAAAACCCCTTTTCCCCTTATATATGTGCAAAAGTAATCATTGGTTTCTTTCATTTTACTTTGGGAATCTCTATAATCTTCACTGTTTATCGCTCTAATAAGTTGAAAAGAGAGCATAAAGTAAGTATTCAAAAGTTTTTGGAAGATTATGGAGCTAAAAAGCCCTATGCTGATGTTAAAAGGATCACAAATAATTTCAAGGATAAATTAGGTCAAGAAGGATATGAGACCTTTTATAAAGGAAAACTCTCAAATGAAGTTTTTGTTGCAATAAAGATCCTTGATGATTTTAAAGGAAACGGGGAAGTGTTTATCAATGAAGTGGGAACAATGAGCACGATACATCATGTAAATGTAGTTCTCTTGCTCGGGCTCTGTGCAGATGAATATAGGTGGGCTTTGATTTATGAATTTTTACAAAATGAGTCATTAAACAAGTTCATATTTTCAATATTTGGTAATAATTGAACCTTGGGTTGGCCTAAGCTTTAAGATATTGCTATAGGCATAGCTAAAGGAATTAAGTATCTCCACCAAGGTTGTGATCAAAGAATCCTTAATTTGGATATCAAATCGGCCTCATAATATTTTTCTTCATCATAACTTTAATTCATAGATCTTTGATTTTGGTTTAGCCAAATTATGCTCAAAGGAGCATAGCATAGTATCTATGACATTGGTAAGGGGGACCATGAGCTATATTGCACCAGAGATGTTATCTAAAATTTTTTGGAATGTGTCTTATAAGGCAAATGTTTATAATTTTGGTATGTTGTTGATTGAAATGGCGGGAGGAAGAAAGAATATTGATCTAACAATGGAAAATAGTAGTCAAGCATACTTCCTGGAATGGCTATATAATCATTGGGATCAAGAGCAAGATGCACGCATTCAAATTGAAAAAGAAAGTGATATTAAAATTGCAATGATACTAAGCATAATAGGGCTTTGGTGTATCCAGTGGTATCCTATAGATGGTCCTTCCATGAAAGTTGTGGTTGGAATGTTGGAATGGGAAGAAGATAACTTAGTCATGCCTCCCAATCCTTTTACTTCTATGCGACAAAAGAGAACAAATTAATGTTAGAAGGCCTTAAACATCGTACGGCAGGATTGACAACCATATAAAATAGAATAAAAAGATTGTTTATTATGAGTGTGGAATTTGGAGTATGTATGTTGTAATAAATGATGTAATTTTTTGTTATATTGCTACATCTTAGAAAAAATATGCTACTTTCAGGAAACCTTTATTAAATTAGAAAAGTTATGTTTAACAACTGTTTCTTTTCTTTACTAAGTATAGGTCTTTTAGTCCATGCATTATGCCTAACTTATGTGATATAGTGCTCAACGATTCAAAAAGGCATGACATAGGGAGGGAAGGGATTTCGAGTTCGAGTCTCAATGATGACAATTTACTACATTGTAACTAAAGTGGTTAGCTGTTAATATATATATATATATATATATATATATATATATATATATATATATATATATATATAGATCTTAAGTTTGTAGTATGAATTTTGAAAAAAAGGAAAAATGAAGCCCTTGCTCTTCCAAGGGAGTAGGCTTTTGATGTTGAATATAAAGTTGCTATATATAGTTTAGTAAAATAGGCCACCCAAGGTTTAGCCGTTATGGGGGAATTTGAAAAGTTGTGTTTGTCATCTTAATTATTTCTTTCCTTGCACTAACCAGTAGTCTTCTTGTAAAGGTTGTAGATTGATTTAAAAAATTAAAAGATGTGAAAGGGTTTTATTCTCCAAAGAGAGTAGGCTTTAATGTTAGATAAGTAGCTAGGAGAGCTTATTAAACTACTTGCTTCAAACAAATAACTCTTTTTGACATGTCTTGCATTCTTGGAAGAAGATTATCTACTATTAAGGTGATTGGGAGGAGCTGAGAAAAAAGGAAAATCTTTCATGGACAAGTTTTAATCTTGGAAATTATCGAGTTTTTTACATTATAGAAAGAATGAAATGAAATATTTAAAAATAGCACTACAAGTATTGTTGACCTCCTTAGATTTACTTTGACAATAGACTTAAACCATTGCAAAATTTCAACACATTTAATCTATCGCAAATTAAATTTTCTTGCTTACATATTACTATCTTCTGATGGTAGTTATAACAGTAAATACTACTAAGTAAAAATGTTATTGCTACGGGTTTAAACCATTGCAAATGCTCAACCAAAATGCTTTGTCACAAAAACAAGCAGCCTTTCAAAAAATAAGTGAATTTTCATGTACAATTGTTTTAATAACTCCTTTACAATGGTTTATTTAATGGGTCATACATAATTTGTTACGAAGTTATTGTCATCTTATGAATATGAAATATTATCACCTTAGTTATTTGATAAACATAATCTTAACTAATGATCAAACAAATTTATTGTTAACGAAAGATTGTTACCTTATGAATATAAAATATTGATCATAGTGATATGATGAATATGATTTTAGGTAACAACAAAACAAGTTTATAATTATTTATTTGATTTATATCATATTTATACAAAACTTACTCTTTTATTTTTTCTTATCAATTTAAAAATTAATAATGTATATGAAAAGAGATAATTAATATTCATGAAAATATTGAGAACATTTGTAGATAAATTATATAAAAAGTAATAATTAAACATTTAAGGTGGTTTTATTTAAAAAAATTGATGTGTATAATACAAGTTTTGACTTTCAATGTTTAGAATTTAAGAGTAAATATTATAAATATTTTAAAGTATTATATTTATACGAAGCGCACGAAACAAATATTACCAAATACGAAATGGAAAGGTTCTTTGGGGTAATTGGAAGTGGCTTCAACGGTTGAATAATAACCATATATGTGCCTGATTGCATGAATTCGGAATATCTCAGTCGGACATAGTTTTGAATCTTTGCATAGACATGTGTTGAGTGATGAGGAAGAGGGATAGCCGTAGTGTTGCATGAAACAATGAGAGTGTAGTCGTATTGATGGCCGACTCCTCGCATTTCATGAAACTATTGTATAGCATATGGGTTCAAAAAGTAGAAGAATATGGAAATTCATACGCATAGCCCAGGGTAAAATGCGGGTATGGAATGGAGGGAGGCGGAGATCGACATTTTTTGCTTCTTGACTATCGAGGATGATCCACGAATCGTATAATTGTGTGGTTGATGCGGGTAACTAACTATTTCTCAAAATATTTCCCACCATAATATTCTCGAAGGTTTATCATAGTACGATTGTTTCTAAATCAATTCATACCAGGAAACCGCAGCGAGATAAGCCCCTTTAATCGGAAAGGGTAGGATCATGAAACGAACAGTAACCAAATTTGGGGTGGTATAGCGGGTATAGAATTTGAATTTTTTTTTACTAGTATTAATTAATCTAGTCCAAATTTTAGCCTAATCCAACTCATGTATAGCCCGATTGTGATGTCGGTTACAAGCCCGACGGCCACAGCATCACGGTTCGATGACAACAATAAAACCATGCTTATTGATGCTGGCGTCGTGGGCATGCTCTCTCTCTGTTCTCACGGTTCTCGGTTCTCTGGCTCGACGGCGGCGCTCATCCTGCGTCTGTGTTGGTCCTCTTCCACGACAACGGCGACCGGCCCGGCTACGGCACTCACCTCTGGTCAGGTGGTCCTCGGTCCTCCTCTTGCTCCTCGCGACTGACGGAAGGCAACTCAGGTCTCTTTGAGTGCGTAAATCTCTCTCTCTCTCTCTCTCTCTCTCTCTGCGTAGTTATAACTTATATATAATATATGTTCCAATGTAAATCTCTCTCTCTACATTCTTGTATGTATAGGCGTATTATGTATAGTTATATATGTACATTTGAGTTATTTTATGATAGGTGCTAATTGCTAAAAATATAATAAAGATTTTTAACTAATTATAATTGATGTCTAAGTGTTCGATAAAATGCCTGATAAAAAATACATCAATAAAAAAAAAAGTTAATTTTTTTTTACTAGATTGTTATGTATAATTGTAATTTGTATACGTGTAACGTGTGTATATAATATAATATAAATCTGTTATCCACATAAATTACATAATCTCTCCTAACAGGTTAAACTTTTAAGATTTTAGATGAGTTAGTTGTTAAAAAATAAATAAGAATCGAAGTTTTATTCTCTTATCTAAAATTAATTGTCTTGACATTGTAATTTTTTGTGAAAAAGTATTCTAAATCATAATGGAAGCTTCGAAACAAGAAGAAAAACTATTTTTCGTTCTTTAAGCGAGGAACCTACATCAACAAGTGAGGAACATTCCATCAAATATTGATATCTCAAATTGTACTTGACCAATACTCTTCCTAAATCTCAAAGAGTTGATGATGTTGATTTCTTGAAACGAGATCCAGAGTATACGTATTAGATATGGCAACATCTTGTTAATCAAAGAGATGAAATCAGACGAGCTTATAAAAATGGGGCCTTATCTAGCCTATTGCCGTATACTTGCGAACCGAATCGAGCCCGACAATATAAAGTCGTTTTGAGCTCTTGGTTTAAGCAATTTTCTTGGTTGAGAGTATTCTCCTTCGAAGGATCTGACATTTTGTTTTCCGCCTTTCTTTTGAAATAAGAAGGCTCATTATCCTACATTTACTGCGAAGGATTTAAAATGGAAGAGAGTTAATGATGGAGTGCAGATGTTCATTTTGTTGCATACGGGAGGTCCCACTCACCACACATAATAATCTTTGTGAATTCTATTGATGCTTTGATGAGAGCCCAACTTCGACATATTGATAAAGTGATGAATGTACAAACTTGAGAAAAGTCACGAAGAATCGGTTATGACCTTAAGCAACAATTGAAAGTATTCGATTGGCTTAGTTTTACAAGCATGTGCATTTTAGGGTCATGATGAATGCTTTATCTTCCAATAATTGTGGTAATTTCATAGAGATGATGAGCATAGGGCCGAATGAATGGTAGTATTGATGATGTTGTCTTAGAGAAAGCTCCAAAAAATGCAAAGTATACATCACCGATGATTCAGAAAGAGATTTTGCATATTATGGCTAACAAAGTGCGAAATAAAATTCGTGAGGAAATTGGTGATGCAAAGTTTTGTATTTTGGTCGATGAAGCCAAAGATACATCTAATAAAGAGCAGATGGCTATTGTCTTGAGATTTGTTGATGTTGCTGGTTTTTTACGAGAGCGTTTCTTTGGGATTGTGCATGTTACAGATACCACTGCTTTAACACTTAAGAAAGAAATATCCGATGTCCTCGATCGAAATAACTTACAAATTTCTAATATGCGAAATTGAGGTATGATGGTGCTAGCAATATGAGTGGCGCATGGAATGGATTACAAGCCCTGTTCTTAAGGGATTGTCCATATGCTTATTATGTACATTGTTTTGCCCATCGATTACAACTAGCATTGGTTGTGGCTGCTGAAAGAGAGACTTCTATTTGGCTGTTCTTCTCAAAATTGACTTCCATTGTCAATCTTGTTAGTGCTTCTCCTAAACGCCATACCGAGCTACGTTACGCTCAGTTTATTGAAATTACATATGGTAGCTCTTTGGTGACATGAGGGCGGTAGAGGGTGTAATCAAATTGGTTCTTTGCATCGAGAGCTGGAACTACTGGATTGGAGTTCTCTACATTTTGATTCTATTTGCGACTTAATAGATATGTCTGGTGTGATTACTTGTGCTTGAAAGTATGGTGAATGAAGGGTCCTCCCAGCCTCTTTACGTGGAGAAGCTAGTGGTTCTTTAATTGTGATGAGAGTCGTTTGATTTCATATTCATCTTGTATGTAATGCATAAAATCATGGGGATGCAGTTTGCTTTGTCGAGCCTGTGACACAAATCTACAGACATTTTAAATGCAATGGATCTTGTCTCATCTACTTGGCTTATTGTGAACTTTGAGAGAGAAGAAAGGTTTTGATAGTCTCCTTATGAATGTGGAATACATTTAATACAGTATGATATTGAGATACCTAATGAATGCTTGTTATAAAAGGGGGCTCTGGTCGTTCATGCCAACGGAAGGATTCCTATCACATTTGAGCACTACTATCAGCGTTGAATATATTTAAAACGATAGATTTTTCGGTGAATGAGCTAAACAAGTAGATTCAATGATGGGGCAGTGGAACTTCTTATGCTTAGCTCTGCTTTAGAACCTAAAGACAACTTTAAGTTGTTTAACGCTGGTCTTATTTATAGTCTTGCTGAGAAGTTTTATCCTGGTGATTTTACAGCTCAAGAAATGCATTATTTGAGAAGTCAATTGGAGCATTATAAGTGTGATGTACTTTGTCATGAGAGTTTTCAGAATATATCAACCATTTCTGAGTTATGTCAAAGATTAGTTGAGACAAATAAGTCACAAAACTACAATCTAATCGACAGGCTGATTCGTCTTATTTTAACTCTTCCCGTTTCCACTGCAACAACAGAACGGTCATTTTCAGCTATGAAGCTTATTAAAGCTAGCGATCGTAATAAAATAGAAGAGGATTTCTTGGCAGATTCTATGATTGTCTGCATTGAGCGAGGCGGCTGAAAATATCGGTCGATTCGATAATTGATGAATTCTATTCTCTAAAGAACCGCAGGGCGCAACTTCAGTAGCGTTTCTTTTTATTCATGATATGTAATATTTTTGGTTTTAGTATTGAACATGAGTATATTTTATAAATATTTGTTCAAAGCTTTTTAGTATAGGCTATCTTATTGTATTTAATTTTTTTAAATAATTTTTATTCGACTTTAGTTTTCGACCCGGGGCGGATTAAAATCAGCTCAGCCACATGGGTAGGATATGTTAAAATATCACTTGCGCGGAAAGGTTGGGTACGCATATCTTGTGATCACCTGGCAACAATTGAAAGGAAGAAGGCATGGAGGAGGGGTAGTAGTGTTATGAGGCCCTCTTGCTCCCATGAGTTGAAACTTGAAGAGAGAGAGAGGGTCTCTTTGCTTTTGGGTTGGGTTGGGTTGTGAGAGTTTCGCAGAAGAAGGTGAGAGAGACTGAATAACCTTTTTTTTGTTCTGTAGAGAGACAAGGCTTTGATGTCTGATAAGTAACCATAAAAGAGCTTATTAATCAACTAGCAGCAAAAGAATAACCTTAGTACTATTAAGTTAAGGTAGCTGGGAGGAGTTTATTGTATTCATAAATGTTTTGTAGAGTTCCTTAACGTGGCACCTTTCAAGTATAAAATACTATATGGAATTTCCTCCACCCTCTCTCTCTCTACTCCTCCCTTCGCCTCCCTATTTC
Source organism: Tetrastigma voinierianum (assembly GCA_016808115.1). Lineage (NCBI taxonomy): Eukaryota > Viridiplantae > Streptophyta > Magnoliopsida > Vitales > Vitaceae > Tetrastigma > Tetrastigma voinierianum. Next base: position 1,244,334 of record JAEQBH010000443.1, on the reverse strand, counting down.
ACGACTCCACTAGGTGCTAATGAGATAAGACTCCAGCTCGTAGGCCCCACTTTCGAGCTGCGACTGGTCAAAACTAAACGAGCTCGAGCTCGGCTTGAAATGATGAGAGTCGAGTCGACGACTCGTAACTCGACTCGAAAAGGCTTCATGAAAAACTGAAAATATTTTATATATAAAATTTTAAAAGTTTTTTTTTAAATTTGATATCTTTACTTTAGGGGATGTCATAAATAATATATCTCTATTTTGTATTCTTAAAAAATCATAAATTTTCATTATTTATTTTATTATAAATATATTTATTTTAAAAGCAATTAATTTTTTCTTAAAAAAGATTTAAGAGAATATGATATTATTCACCACAAATTACATTAATAAGTTAGTATTATAAAACGTGATATATATATATATATATATATATATATATATATATATATATATATATATATATATATATATATATATATATATATATATATATATATATATATATATATATATATATATATTTACATCTGTGGAATTCTCTAAAGAGTTTGGATAAATAATAAGCTGAGAGGTCTTGTGGGGGCCAGAGAGACAATTCGATTGGCTACTCCAGACTCTCTTGGGTCAAACTCAGCTCGAGTGAGGCTCGTTTCGAAGTGTTAGCAGGAGTCGGAGTTGAGCTCGGCCCGAACCTGGTCGAGTTGAGCTCTGCGAACTTCGAGCTCAACTCACATCATTAAAGCTCCTAATTTCAGCTGGGTGGTGTGCTTTCATTTGATGCTTGATAACAGGAGATAAAGTTCAATCAACTTTTAGGATGCATTATTAGAGACTCTAATGGTGGCCCACAAAAGTTACAACTATCAAATAAGTTTTTTAGTAATTCTTCAGTACAACAAAAAGACAATTGAAGTTAATCCTTAGAAATTTTATAAATTAAAAGTATTTATAATTTTAAAAATAAAATAAAAATGGAAATAATATTGAAAGATTTGTATCTTGAAAAATGAAATAATAAATTTTAGTAATAATTGAAGTTAACTAGATTTTTTAAATACCCTTATCGGATAGATTTTAAATTTTGAGTAATTAAGTTAACTAGATTTTGACAAAGTCCTAAAATTCTAATCGGATAGATCTAAGTGAGGCTTATGGGTGTAAATACCCTTATCTTGTGAAATATATGAAAAATAATTAACATGAGACAAATTCTAAAAATCTAAATGGGATTTGTGGGATTCTAGACCTTGACCTCGATATAAGTGAAGGGGGTAGATCTAAGTGAGGCTTAGGGGATAAATGCCCCTGGATTTAAAAAAAAAAGAAACATATATATAAGGGTTGAAATCCTTCCCCTTGTCATATTAACAGGAATGTGTGGCCGTAATGAATTTTGTACCTTCTTTTTTCTTCTTCCATTTTTTAAGAAATTAATTAATTAGTTATACAAAACCGTCTCATCCTTTTCCAACGAAAAGAGAGAAATGGTGATTATACTGGTTTATTTTAGGTTAAAAAAACGCATTTTTTAGTGATTTATGGAAATGACTTGTGTTTACGATAATTGTTTTTAAAAATCAAAATGAGCTATTTTATCATTTTAATCTAGTTATCATTTTGTTAAAAATATTATAAATTGAATTAGTTAACTCACAATTAAAAATAAAATATATATAGTACTCCTAAATAAATTAGGTGGCACAAAACTTGTGATAAATATAATACTTCAACTCTTATTTTGTAAATTATTTTTTTGTAAAAAGAAAAAACTCAATATTATCAAACATCTCATTTACTCTAATCTTTACCGTCCGTTTAAAAAAAACCCTAGAGACATTTCTCTCCTTCTACTTGTATGCATTGCACTCTCTTCTTTTCTTCGTTTCTTTTCTTTCCCTATTCTTCCATTGTCATCCTCATGCGCTCCAAGAGGCTTCACCGGTTAAGGAAGGAGGAAAGCGAGGCCTACTTTAGGTTATTTAAAACAGGGCTTTTCGGTTTTGATTTTGGTTCTTTTCCTCCTGCAAATCAAAGGTCTCCTGCAGGTAAACATTTCCATTATCCCCCTTCCATTTTCAGTCACATTAACAGGACGATGAGTCCCAAAAATGGTGTCGTTTTGATCTTTGTTTGTTGTTGTTCAGATCTGTGATTCAAGTATTCATTGGTTTCCTTGTATTGAAATCTTCTTCTACTATTTTCCTTGTATCGAGAATACCAAATTAGAGCAAATGCAACAATTTTTTTTTCTTTCTGGATATGTAACCCACATGAAACTTTTCTGTTTGTTGGGATCAGTCTGTATTTGAAATTATTATTTTCTTTATAATTTCCTTAGATTTAAGAATGACTCAAAAAAGTTGGTAAATCAATGGTATCCTTTCGGTTTTCTTGTTCTTATTCCAACAGGGAGGAAATGAAGAGCAAAGGTTCCTGAAATAATAATATTTTTTTTAAGTCTATCTGGTCCTTTGTCATCTTGTAGATGAAGATTATTTTTCTGTTAATGAGAAAAAAGCCCCCATATGAGATGAATCATGAATGTGGCTTCTGTTAGGAGAGAAGCTCTGTAACCATAATTTTCAAACTACTGAAAAGAGGAGAGATTTCTCCATTATTGCTACACTGATGCATAACCTTGTTTGATTCATGAGTGCATATAATTTCTTGTTTATGGTTTGTTTGGCTGCTGAGCAAATACCAGGGGAAGAAATGACATGACATATTGAATTTCATAACACTGTCAAACTGATTCTCATACTGCACAGAGTGAAAGCGCTGTTGTCCTTGATATTTTCTTACCCGAGTACCAAGCCACTCCTCTTTCTTTTTTTCATACTTGATGAAAAGGCAATTCCAAGATTAAATTAGCATTTAAATAAATACAAGTTTGTTTTTGAATTGAGAATTGAGTTTTATGGATTGAAAGAGATTGAAGTGACTTTCTCATGTAACAGCAAACCTCTATTTTATTTTGCTGAGAATGTTGAACTTATATATCTCTCATGGTTCCATGATCTACCTTCAATGAGTCAACTTGGGTGTTCATTATGACTGTTATAGGAGGAGGACACCAGCATTTTGATTATTATTATTTTTTTTTCACCAAGCAAGTAAAATCCACATTAAATAAAAACTTCATATGTTGGATTTGTAAATGAGTTTAGTAATTTCTAAACTCATACGTTGTTTATCTAAACATCTCTTCTACATTGCATATATAAGGGGCCATCTTAAACAAAATTTTCAAAAGTTACCTAAAGTGAATATATATATATATATATATATATATATATATATATATATATATTATAAAGGGGGCATTTTGAACCCAAATTATATTATAAAAGGGGCATTTTGAACCCAAATTCCCGAATATAAGAAGAACTTTGCATCTCTATTGACTCCACCCTTATCATAAATGGAACTTTTGTTTTTCCTTTTTTTCTTTTTTTTTGTTTTTTTTTTTTTTCCTTGGTGTTTAGACTAAGCAAGATAAAAATCGTATCATTAGAAATGGTAGGAAACAAAAGAAAGCAAAAGAAAAGAGTAGATGTGCTATATGTATATATATATATATATATATATATATATATATATATATATATATATATATATATAGATATATATATATGTAACACCCACCCCCGAGATCCAATGATTGGCAGATCCGAACTTGATCCGGGGTGCTCTGTTACTAATTACTCTAAGCTTAGAACTTTAAGCTTTTTCATTACTATATAATGTTAAACATTTAACTTGTATTATATTCTATAGGTACATGACGTAGCCCCATTCCTAGGGGGTCGGGTTGACGCTTGGAAGTCGGCCGCGAGAATCTTCGTGAATGTCGGGTAACCCGGCCTACTCCACGGGGCGAGAGTCTCCTTTGTACGAGGAGCTCTACTTGGAATGCATAACCTGTCCCAACATCAATCACATGAGTAAAAACGGCCTCTTGGGCCCATAAACCAATACTCATCACAATACATCCAAACCAAATATATATCTCATGGTTTTAAGAGTTAATGATTTATAACCCACACAACATATATTAAAATCTAAAATTCTATACATGTATACATCATAGAAACCTCAAAGCCACGACAGGCTTTCTTGATACTTGACCTCTAGGATGAGCGAGTCTCCTCGGCAGCTCCACGTACCTAAAAATAATATCCTCGGCGGGGGTGAGCTATCGCCCGGTAGTGGAATCGCACTAAATGGGTTACTCTTTCGGCTGAGATGCGTATACGATACTCACGATGAAAGCGTCACGTTGAGTAAATGTGATCTGCTTGAATGCCTACCTGATCAACTCATACCCCGAGTCCTCACCGACTCCCTCACACTTGTCTAGGCCACGTATGAGAAACATTAATTTTCAAAACAAAGATATTTGTTTTTTTTTTTAATTTGTGGACTACCCTCCGATACTCGTGGTGGACGACTCCGATGATACTATTTAATTAGACCACCTCCGATGTATATCAATTGGGCCGACTCAGACGATTACGATATTTTATATATGGACTACCCTCCGATAAGTGTGTTATTAGTCAACCCTCGAAACCACTTTCTCTATGAACCACCTCATTGCACTCACTCTATCGTTATGGTCTTTCAGTGCATATAAGATACATAAATCTTAATTCGATACAATTCATATAACATGATATATATAACATGATATACATTCATAATTTAATCACACAAACATGTTATGTAATTTTACAATCAAACACACACCAGGTAGCTCACTTGGGCTAGTGTCAAACCTGGCAATTCAACTTAGATTACTCGACCAAAACACATTTTCCGCATGGAATTTATTTTCATGTGTCACTATTCACATGAACAGTAAAACCCTCGGGTTATTGTTCATAGCCTATCATCCAATCATCGGTTCACTTTGGGAACCCGAATTTCATGGCCATTTCCGGCCTCATACGCATCAACACATGACTTAATGCACCATTTATCACACAATGCACCCAAACAGTCCATACCCGCATTCGCGGTGTCGAGTCTTGTATTAATTTTTCCAGTGACGGTCGAGTTTTGGGACCGTCAATGACTCCCTCCGCATGACCTCCGACAAAAGCTGAGAAACATAAGCAAAGCTCTTAAATCAAGAGTAAAAAACAAGTACGATGAAACCCCTGCCTTCACGGAGTTTGTCGGAAACTCCTTAAAATCAGACCGCAGCGTAGGCCTCGTAGCGTAGAGCAACCTTGTGGCCTTCTTTGTCAGAAGAATTAGACGGTAGAGCGTAATCTGGGAGAAGTCTCTCTCTCTCTCTCACTAAAAATACAAAAACTCAGCCTTTGCACATCTCGCTCCCTCCCACTACAAGTGTTTTTTCTCCTTTTGCTTTTTTGAAGAAGACCATTACTATTGGCTATTTTGTTTTATCTAACTTAAGAATTTCCAAAATGACATCTATGTCCCCAAGCTTTGGATTTTCGACATTTGGCACTATCTCGGCCGTTCATTTTCATAATTTCTCTACTCATGCAACTTATGGCACATGAGTACATGATATATGTGACTTTTAGCGTCAAATATGTCGTTTCACGACCTTTTCGATACTTGGTGCGCCTCAGCGTCACGAGTCGGTATCTTGGAATTCGACGAAGTTCGACGTGTTAGCTAGATTTTGTGAGAAGATTCCAAAGGTGAAATCGGTTTCATTATCCGAGATCTAGAGAATAAATGTGAGATTTTTACCAAAATTACGATTTTACCCTTTTTCCAAAAATTTGAAATTTCTCGGGTCTTACAGTAGCAGCGGATTACAAAATATATACAAGCTTCATATATGGAAGTGTTCAACATTTACAATATTTACATTGTTTACAAAATAAACAAAATTACATATACAAAATATACCAAAAGGTCTTCCAGTGGGAACCTAGTGATGCGTGGCCTTTGACTGCTGATGTGGATTGTCATGTTCTCTGGTTTCCTCTTACCATTACTACAACGGATGAAAAGCAGCCTTGTCTTCAAGGCTTTCTGTTTTGGTGGGAATTAATACGTATGGACGACATATACTTAAGAGTCACTACACTTCTATACAAATGCATATACTTATATGAGATATAACATTTACATATACTTATCATTTCTTATATATGTGTTTTTCATAACAAGTTCATTCTTGCTCGTATTTCATTATCTTTTCATGTCATCTTTGTACTTTTCTTATTGTTCTTGTAATTGGCATACTATCATGTCGTATAGCGATTGCTATGCTTCTCATATCATGTCATATATTCTATACATTTCGTTTGCATATACTTGTCATTTTCTTTTATGTTTCATGTCTGCTATGCTTTAGAAGCGGATACGGAAATAAGCGTATGTGCGAAGCGAGTACTATCATTATGCGAGCTAGTGAATCTATACGTATGTAGAAGGTACTATCGTTGTGCAGACAGTGATCTATCTGTATAATACAACAGGCGTATAATGATCGAATGGGATCATGTCATGTCGACCCCAGCGGGGCCTCGATATGCGCCAAACTATATCTTTGTAGCAACTATATCCCTATAGGCATGCCTATCTATCCCTCTACCAGGTTCTAAGCAGACAATCCATATGTGTATTTTATGTTCAATACATATCGCATATTTTCGAATAATTATTGTCATTCGGTAATTATATGCGATATTTACAATCATTTATTCGTATATTTGCATTTTTCATATCTCATTATATGCATGAATAAATATGGTTACCATATAATACTTATAATTTATTCTTATCATTTAATCTCGTGGTATATATATATATGGATGGATTACAGACTAAAGGGATTTCCATAGAGTCAGCAGAAAATAGTTTTGAAATCGTATGGGATCATGCGAAAGCGATCTCGAAATTTCAACGGGCGTAGAAGCAGTCGCAAACGGATTGTCCCAAAAATAGTCTCGAAAATTCCTAAAAATTCTTAAACTCAGTCTAAAAATTTTGGGACTGGATTTTACGGCCTTTCACGGTCTCTAATTAAATCTAAGCCATTAAATGACCTTTAGGATAAAAATAACCCAAGTAGGAAAATTCCATACCTCTTGGAGTTCGATGGAATGCTTAGATTTTGGTGTCCACGCGTAGCTCTCGATGTGTGTGTGAACTTTGCCTCTTCTTTCGAAAGGCCCGGAAATCCTGCGGTCAGGTTTATAAATCTTAGAGAGAAGCGAGAGAGAAAAAAAAAAAAATCAAATCTTACTCTCTCTCTGCAGGAGCCTCCCCTTTTCTTTTTGCTATTTTCGTTTTTTTATCCTTTTTTTTTATTTTTCATTTTTAATTATTATTGTGCCGTATTATTATTTGGATACATAGTTCATATTGTCTCACGTCGGATCCATTTCTGCAGAAATTTTTTCTTTTCGGTTACTTTTGTTTTTAAATGAACTTAGTCTAAGCCATTTCCTGACTTATGAGATTTTCGTAAAAATCTTGTACCTGAAGTCATTGGCGACTTATCACCCGAAAAATCGTAAGAATATTCCGGTATCTCGAATTTAGCGAAACTTTTGGGTCACTAGATTCATGAGGCAATTAGAGTGCGGTCAGTTTCGTCATTCGAGATCTAGAGAATTTTCTAGGCTTCCTTGAACCACTATGACAATTTATTATTATTCTCCTTTAACTAATTAAAGGTTCCATGATTTGAACTTTCATCCCTCCATTTTTCTTAATTGCAAAAGTGCCACAATTCTTTGAAAACTTTACAATTTCCTACTTTGGCATACAATCTTTTATTCTTATGTCATTTGGGTCCTTAATTGGCAATTTACTAATTTAGCCTTGACTTTTGTATTAATTCCAAGTTTTGCTTATTTTATTTTTAGCATTATTTTATTATGGAAAATATGTTTTTACTTTTATTATACCCTAAACATGTTATAAAGCGGTAGGGTATAATTTAAGAATGTCTGACTCTCACCTTAAAGAATTTTTGTCTCGAAATTCATACCTGAATCAAAGAGTTGTGGGTACTGCGCTCTCATAGTTGCTTCTGGCTCCCAAGTAGCTTCTTCTCTACCATGGTGTTGCCAGAGCACTTTCACTAATGGTACTTGTTTGTTTCACAACTGTTTCACCTCTCGATCCAGAATAGCCTTTGGCTCCTCATCATATGACAAATCCTCCTGTACTTGTATCTCTTGCACTGGTAGTATGTGTGACTCATCAGAACGGTATTTCCGAAGCATAGATACATGGAACTCATCATGCAACTTGGCTAACTCTGGAGGGAGTGCCAAGCCGTCACATCGTGAAATCCGATTCTCTCAAAACTTCACTTATGGGCGATGAACCTCGGACTCAACTTCCCTTTCTTCCTAAATCTAATTTGTGAGCACCCCTGTCCGGGGTCAGGTTGACAACGAATCAACCCTCGGAATACTCAAGAGTGGATGTCGGAGGTAACCCAGACACCGCAACATCGTCAATCCGCTTTTCGGGGCCCGTGATTTAACAAAAATCGGGGCGAGTCTCCTTTGTATTGGGGTGTTTCTGCGAAATCTGGCAATGTACATTCTGTAGCAGCCTTATTTAATATTATACAACGACCACAGGGTCCACATAGGAGTAAAAATGGCCACGTGGGGCCCATTTATCCATACTCAAACATATAAGCACATAACTATAAACACTTAGTCCATAGAGTTTAAATTACATCACTCTTATACAAATAAATACAACCCATATATATTTACAAAATGTATATTAAAGCCCGCAATCAGAGCTTTCTTCATATGAAGTAGTCGAATGCGGGTCGATCACGTGCACACCTGACACGTACGAAGAAAGGGGGTCCTAAGGCGAGGGAGTGAGCAAAGCCCGATGGTGATAATCTCCTCTGAGTATCTCGCTAAGTGCATATGCAATGGTCGCATAATCAAACACACATCCTAGTGCAACATACACATGTCTACCTGAATGTCTACATGCCATGAATGAGACTCGACTCACCATGCCCCATGTACCGAGCTCTCTCGGCTCCATCACTCAATATGCCATTGAGTAATATATCCCAAGTCACTCACCGGCTCGTCTCACATGCATCGCCATTTATGTGTGTCAGTATTACAAATGACCCAGTATCGAGCCCTCGCGGCTCCATTGCACAAATCTGATGTCGATGGGAAAAATCCTAAGTCGATCAACTCTCCTATCACCGCATTAAAGTCTATGTGATAAACATGGTAGATGTGTCTTCTTTGAAATGACATAAATTTTCGGATAATCTGCGAGGTCCTCTTACACCCATCTGAGACACTATGATATCGCGGGTCTCTTACACCCGTACGCCTCGAGTTCTCGACTCCTCGAACATGCATTTTGCCGTGAATGAGAGTATCTCCTAACAAAGGTATTTGTTTTTAATGTGAATGACCCTCGGAGTATAAATGGTGGAATGACTCAGATAAATGTCTATTTTGTGAGACTGACCCTCAGATGTATATCAATTGGGCAAAACTCAGAGCGATTGATATTATATGGAATGACCAGCCGATCTTTGTAGTGGACACGCTCCAGATAAATAATATTGTTGAATTGACCCTCGAAGCGGTCTCTCGAGCCTTTCGTGCTTGACTGGCTCTTTGTTGTTACAGGGTGCCCGGTCGCATGTAATCTGATGAGCCATTTCCATTTTCTTAACCCGTGCAACTCATTTGGTGTCCTGTGCTTAGAGCTCACTAGTAACACCATACGCGGTGTTGATCCTGGCCGTGTACTCACGACACGCCATCGAGCTTTAGCAGTGTCGTCTGTTGTACACACTCACACCCGTATTTGTCGCGATGTTTTCATCATGTATAATGCAATTATGTGCCATTACCTATTCATACCATGCTACATATATAATGAGAGCTTATATGTGCATACATACTCGTACATATTGTCATGCATCATTTGGACATTCATATTAAGGTTCATACGAATTCCAAATCAAACATACCAATTGACATATATGGACATCACAGTCACTACCACACGGGTAATGACACACACGTCAATCTAAGCCTGGTGACACAATTTGTCCCGCGACTAGCCTCGAGCCATAATGGCCTTAATCATGTCTGACTATGTGTGTCATTTATTTGTCACACAATGACACACGAACCACTTTCGATCCATGTTATTCATTTTCTAGCGATAACACGCTTAAAATGGCCCCAAATCTTGGACCCATATAAAAAGCAGGCACCTCTTGGTCCCTTCACGGTTCATCAGAATATTGTGATACGAAAACACACCACAAAACTCGAGACATCGATCCGGGAGCAAAACGAACCTCAGCGCAATCAGGGATTGCACGAAAATAGTCGATCTGTCATGGCCCATGCAAGCGATTTCAGTGTGAATTGTCAAAGCAGTCGAATTCAGCACGGGCATCCCGAAAATAGTCCCAGAATTCCTACGCTCCGGTCAATTTGAGGACTGAAATTTACGACCTTTCACGGCCTGGCGATTCAAACCATTAAATAGCCTTTAGGCTAGAAATAACACCTGAAGTAGGAAAATTCCCTACCTGCGTGGGGTTTGTGAAACTCGAATTTTTGGTGTCACGCGTAGCCCTTGTTGCATGGATCAGCACACTTTGAAACGCCGGCCCGAAAATCTACGATTAGATTTCCATAGATGCGAAAGAAATGAATAAAGAAATAAAAAAAATAAAAACCTCTCATACGCTCTCTCTCCCCCCGACGCTCTCTCCCCCTTTCTTTTGTTTTTTTTTTCTTTTTATCCTTTATTTTATTTTATTATTATTATTATTATTATTTGATATTCATAGTTCATATTGCTTTATTCGGGTCCGTTTTATTAGAAACAATTTTATTTCTTTTTCAGTTCACTTTATTTTAAATGAAGCTTAGCTTTGAATTATTTCTAACCACGAGATTTTTCGTAAAAATCTCATTCTTGAAGTCACTGACGACTTATCACCTAGAAAATCGTAAAATATTCCAATTGTCTCAAAATTCGACGAAACTTTTCTAAGTCACTAGATTTCGCGAGACAAATTTATCGGCGCAGTCCGTTTCATCATCGAGATCTAGAGAATTTCCGGTTTTCAACCGAAATTACCGTTTTACCCTTTTTCAGAAAAATTGAATTTTTCTCGGGTTTTACATAAGCACCTTCCTCCATGGTGATACCTTTAAGAACACTTTATCACCCACTTCATACTCAATGTCTTTCCTTTTCAAATCGGCATATGACTTTTGTCGATCCAGCGCGTGCTAACCTTTCTTAGGAATAACTTTGAACTTTTATACGTATCTTTACTATGTGCGGACCAATCACTTTATGTTCGATTCGATTCTGTCCAACACATAGGAGTTACGCATCTCGGTCATACAAAGCCTCGTATGGTTGCCATTCCGATACTTGATTGATAAGCGTTATAAGCGGAATTCTATCAATGGTCCCCATCCCGACTTCGATGAATTCCATTACACATCCGACATATCTTCGAGCATAGAATCAACCTCTCGGACTATCCATGCATACGTGGATGGAGATGATGTCGCGAGAAATTCAGCCTCGTACCTAAGGATGATGCGTAGTTCCTTCCGAATCTCGAGGTGCGTCGCGAATCTCTATCCCGGAGCACAATAGAGCAGACGACACACCATGCAATCGCCGCGATCATCCCACATATAGCTTCGGCGAGTCTATCCATAGAATAGTCAATCTGGCCCAGTATAAAAATGGTGACTTTGTGAAGGCACATCAGCAATCACCCAAACATTATCCTTCCATTGAGGGTGGAAGAGGATTCAACGGACTATCAGAACTTTGATTCGACTTTAACTTGCTGACACGTCAAACACTTAGACACGTACTCTGTGACATCTCTTTTCATTCCTTTCCACCAATACTGCTGTTTCAAATTTTGGTACATCTTATTACCTCCAGGATGCATGGTAAATACCGTATTATGAGCTGCAAATAACAACTTTTTCTTGAGCTCTTTATCATCTGGGACACATAGTCTATCCAGGAAATACAAACTTCCCTTTTCTTTTACTGAAAACCTAGTCTTATCACCATCTCTGACCATCTGTACCTTTTTCTGCATCTCTTCATCATTTTTCTGAGCATCTATAATCATTTGCTTTAACACAGGTTGTGCTTTTAATTGAGCTAATATAGCTCCATCACTTGCTAGTCTCCATTCACCGTGTTGAAGTGACATCACTACCACTGTCTTTCTACTTAAGGCATCTGCTACCACATTAGCTTTTCAGGGTGGTAGTCAATTATGCAGTCATAATTTTTGAATAACTCCAACGCTGTTATGTTTGTGCGCCGGGTGAAACACCATGCACGAAGTTCATAACAATGTTTGCAGAACTTTTGCGATGCAGCACTTTAAATTATGTTCACCATATAAGTAGTGTCACCATATTTTCAAAGCAAGCACTACGTAGCTTGACTCTAGGTGTAGGTGGGATAATTTTGTTCATGTGGCTTATTTGCTGGATGCATAGCTACTACTTTCTCATCTTGCATTGACACACATCCCGAGCCAATACTTGAAGCATCATTACCTGTAAAGATTGTACTCTTTTCGAGGTGGTTGCGTCGATGCGGGTCTTGGCTAGCATTTCTTTATTTGTTCAAAACTATTACGACATTTATCGACCACTTTCAAACATTACTCCTTTCTGAGTAATTTGGTGGCGGGCTGTGGCGAAGAATTCCTTCTGAAAAATCTTCTATAATATCTTGCTAGGCCCGAGAAACTTCTCACTTGGTAACGCCGGGGTGGTTTTCCGATTCTACGGCTTGATCTTAACGAGGTCGCTCTTATGTACCCTCAGCAGGACACGATATAGCTAGGAATGAAATTCTCTTTGGCAATCACATTTGCTAAACAGCATACAACTTTTCTCTCTCGAGAGTGTAGGACTATTTTCAAATGTTGCTCATGCTCCTGCTCATCTCTGGAATATACCAATATATCATCAATAAAGACCACGACGAACTGATCTAAATAGGGTCGAAACTTTATTCATCAAATCCATGAATGTTTCCGGTGCATTAGTCAACCCAAATGGCATTACGAGAACTCATAATGCCATATCGGAGGTTACGAATGTTTGCCGACTTGATCAACATCTTTCACTCTTAGGTATTAGTACGCGGTGCAAGTCTATCTTTGAGAAGACACCTGCCCCTTTTAACTGATCAAAGAGATCTTCTATTCTCGGCAATGGGTATTTGTTTTTCACTTTGTCACCTTGATGATTTGCGATAATCAGTGACATCAGTAAGTGCCATCTTTCTTTTCGGGAACAAATAGGTGCACCCGAGGAATATTGTCGAGATAAACCCTTTTCTAGAAGCTCTTGTAGTTGAATCTTTAGCTCTTTCAACTCAGTTAGAGCCATTCTGTATGGTGCCCTAGAAGTAGGAGTTGTTCGGGTAAAATCTCAAGCCAGGCAATTCCCTTCTCTTACGAGGTGGAATGCAGGTGCTCTTCGAGGAACTTTGTCAGGAAAATCTTTCACAACCAGAATATTTTCCAATTCTATTTAATCTCTTTTTTAAGTGAGGCACAAAGCCGAAAGGCTTCACAACCTTTCCTCGACAATCGTCGAGCTTGCATGGTGAAATTACATTTGGCATGGCTCCAGGATGGATACCATGTACTGTTACCTCTGACAATTCGAACATTTAAGCCTTACTGTTTTCTTATCACAATCAACTATAACTTGGGTATTTGGATAGCAATCCATTCCCAAAATTAAATCAAACTCATGAAACGACAAAGCAAGTAGATCAGCAGAAAACTCTCTATCATGAGTCATTAGGTGACAGTTCTTATACACTCGGTTGACTCAGGAACTATGCCCCAGGGGACTAGTAACAAGCATATCATATGGTAATTGCTCTACTGATGGCATTCTATCAAACACATGTTCGATACGAGATATCTGAACTAGGTAGAGGCCGAAGTCTATCAAGAAAGCATCGTACCAAATATCATAAAGAGAGAAAATACCAGTAATCACTTCAGGAGCATCCTGATCCTCATGAGCCTTCATAGCATAAGCTCGTCTTTGAGTGCGTAGGCATAGGGGATGATCCAGCGTCTCGACGCCTTTGTGCTTCCATGTCCTCTCTGTTGAATCGGGCCACCTCGACCCCTTCCTCGATCCTGAGTAGAAGGTGGTGTAACAGATCTCCCTCTGCCACTACCTTGCAAACTCCTATTATCCCCTAACTCTCGGGGAAAATTTTCCATCAAGTGTTCAGTGCTTCCACATCTGAAACATCCTCTTGTCAATAATCTACACATGCCCAAATGTTGTCTATGGCAATGAGGGCACTCTGGGACTTCTCCTTGTCCAGTTGAAACACCTGCACGGGGCCCAGGTACCAGCGCTGTGCTTCCCACATCTTCTACCTCGTGTGGCCAGGCCACATCTTGACTCGACTTAGGACTCTCTAGCTCTTTGGGAGGGAAGGCTCCTGCAGAAAGTTGTCTCTTAAATCTTTCTCTCTTGGTTGCCTCGAGATTTCTCCACTTTCATTGCAGCGAGTGGCCCGATAGAAATTTACTTATTTAGATCTTGTCATAGGCGCGAAATATCTTTTATGGACTCATTTAGTCCATCCTCAGCTACTACACGAAATGTCTCTGTAGGGAGGCGGATTAGTCGTACTTGCTAAGATATTTGAATTCTTTCTCATATTCAGCCAGCGATAAGTTCCTTTAGCTAGATTCAGGAAGCCCCACTTCCGCGGTCTCCACAGTACATATCGAGAGACATGTTAGCTGCGAACTCTTGGAATGAAAAACTCCCCATGGTATGGGATGCGGGAAGCCTCGGACTCCCTCGACACTAGTTTCCACCAATCATAAGCAATGCCTTCGCGATAGAGAAACTACACATGTCACTCTTTGATCGAGAGGCATCTCATCTCCCTCACTATTCTTTGAAGCTTTTTTCAGCCGAGGTCGACTTTATCGGACTCTTAAATATTTGTCCCATGGAATTCCTGGCCTCCCATGTCTTCTTACCATATCTATCGAGGCTTTGGGAGCTGTCAATCTTTCCAACACCCGAGCCATGTCCTGAGATATCTTCAACAAAGCTTCATTTGGTTCAGGTTGGGGGGCGTGACTCTCACTTGACGGTTGAGCAACGATCGAGTAGGCAACCCTTGATCTCTGGGTTAATACTTTCGGTGCTTCTTGTTTGGATTTGGAGAGACGATCCATCACAGACAAAACCTGAGGACATCCCACATCAGACCAACACATTTACTAAACACATGTTTTTCTATCATATACTCTGATACGGGAATTAGCTGAAACTGGGCTGATACTCTTAAGCGTAGCAGCCGTTTTCGAATCGTCAGATTGGCGGATCGAACTTTGATCCGAGTGCTTTCTGTTACTAATTACTTTAAACTTAGAACTTTAAGCTTTTTCATTACTATATAATGTTAAACATTTAACTTGTATTATATCTAGTAGTAGCGGATTACAAAATATATACAAGCTTCATATATGGAAGTGTTCGACATTTACAATATTTACATTGTTTACAAAATAAACAAAATTACATACTCTGAAATATACCAAGGTGTGGTAGACACTAGTGATGCGTGGCACTTTGGCTGCGATGTGGATTGTCGTATTCTACGGTTTACTCTTACGTACCTACGGGATGAAAACACTTGTGCTAAAGCTGCGCTTAGTGGGAATTAATACATATGGGCGACAGCCTGCTAAGGGTAGCTTCACATATACAAATGCATATACTTATAACATATAACGTTTACATATACTTATCATTTTCTCATATATATGCTTTTTCATAACAAGTTTTTCATTTCTTATCATATTTCATATACTTTTCATGTCATCTTGTACTTTACTTCTTGTTATGATTGTATCATCATTAATGCTTGATCTTACATTAACTATGCATATCATGTCATATATTCTATACATTTCATTTTGCATATACTTGTCATTTTCTTTATGTTTCATGTACGCATAAACCTTAGAAGCGGATCTGAGAGAATAGCGTATGTGCAGAAGCCGAGTCTTATCCTTTGTCTGAGCTAGTGATCTCTATCTGTATGTATGCAGAAGGAATCTTATCATTGTCTGAACAATGATCTATACGTATATTGAGAAACGAGGCCCGGCTATAATGATCGAGAATGGGATGTAAATCCGACGGCAGGTATATGCGATGTCTTTGTAAACTATATCTTTGTGCTTGACTATATCCCCATGGGCGTACTGTCATCTACCGGGTTCTAGCGGACAATCCATGTGTATTTTATGTTGATACATATTCATATTTTCGAATAATTATTGTCATTCGGTAATTATATACGATGTTACAATCATTTATTCGTATATTATTTGCATTTTTAAGTATCTACCGTATATCGTGAATAAATATGGTTACCGCCTATCTTATAGAAATTTACTATCATTGAAATGCCATCGAGCTATATATATATGGATGGATTAGACTGAGGATTTCCATAGAGTCCAAAAAACACACAATAGTTTTGAAAATAATGTCAGAACTATCCCGAAAACAATCTCGAAATTTCAACGAGGCGTTCGAAAGAGTCCTACGAAATTAAATGGATTGTCCCAAAAATAGTCTCGAGTCTAAAAATTCTTAAACTTAGTCTAAAAATTTTGGGACTGGATTTTAGCCTTTCACGGTCTCTAAGTAAATCCTAAGCCATTAAATGACCTTTAGGATAAAAATAACCCAAGTAGGAAAATTCCATACCTCTTGGAGTTCGACGGAAGCAGATTTTGAGATGCGTGGCGTGTGGCTGCCGATGCGTGTGTGAACTTTGCCTCTTTGCTCGTGGAAATCCTACGATCGACTAAAGTAAAATCTTAGAGAGAAGCGAGAGAGGAAAAAAAAATAATCAAAATCTTACTTTCTCTCTCTCTCTACCCGAGCCTCCCCTTTTTCTTTTTGCTATTTTTGTTTTTGTATTTTTTTTTATTTTTTATTTTTTAATTATTATTATTATTATTATTATTATTTGGATACATAGTTCATATTGTCTCATTCGGATCAGTTTCTCCTTACGAAATTTTTATTTTTTGGGTTACTTTATTTTAAATGAACTTGGCTGAGCCATTATCACGACTTAGAAGTTTCGTAAAATCTAGTCACTGAAAGAATCATTAGCGACTTATCGCCGAGAAAATCGTAAAATATTCAGTATCTCGGAGTGTTAGGTACACATGGGTCACTAGATTTCATGGGCCAATTTAAAGGTGCGATCGGATTTCTCGTCATCAGAGATCTAGAGAATTTTCTGAGGCTTTCCACTGAACCATTATGACAATTTATTATTATTCTCCTTTAACCTAATTAAAAGGTTCCATGAGTTTGTACTTTCACCCCTCCATTTTCTTAATTGCAAAGTGCCACAATTCTTTGAAAACTTTACAATTTCCTACTTTGTATACAATGTCTTGATAACATGTCATTTGGGTCCTTAATTGACAATTTACCA
Organism: Tetrastigma voinierianum; assembly: GCA_016808115.1. Classification (NCBI taxonomy): domain Eukaryota; kingdom Viridiplantae; phylum Streptophyta; class Magnoliopsida; order Vitales; family Vitaceae; genus Tetrastigma; species Tetrastigma voinierianum. The sequence goes on along the minus strand of JAEQBH010000443.1, from coordinate 1,226,796 downwards.
ATTTAGCTTGACTTTTTGTATTAATTCAGAGTTTTGCTTATTTTATTTTTAGCATTATTTTATTGCTGGAAAATATGTTTTTTTTACTTTTATTATACTAGCGTGTTATAAAGCGCTTCGGGGTTTAATTTGGGATATTACAATATATAAGTCAGTCTGCATTCAATTAATGGAGTTTGAATAATGGGGGAAGGAGTTTGAATAATGGGATGTTTTAGCCATTACATATATGTTTTGTTCCTTGTCTATACTATGTTGTTATAATGACTAGTGGAGTTTATCATATGTATTTGTCTTCTAGTGGACCCTGAGCATCTTCAACACCGCGTGGGCGCTTCAAAGGTAGACGTTATGTGAATATTGAGGGATGAGATTAAGGAATCGAGATGAACTTAATGAAAGTGAAGATGTTAATTTAGGAAACTAGTGAACCCACTCCTATCACTACATCGAAAGAAGGCGGGGTTTGAAAACCTTTCCAACATTTTAAGAGACGAGAAGATCAAAGTTTGGGATGATTTTCTTGAACCTGAAATGATAAAAGGGAAATGGAAAGTAAGGTGTAAATATTGTAAATCTCCTCTTTCTATCTTGGCAACTAAAAGCACTACTCATTTGAACCGACATTTGGACACTTGTTCAAAAAAGGCATTACACTTGAAGCAACAACAAATGATTAATTTTTTACCATCTGATTCAAGTATCGGTACAAACCAATCTGGATTTGTTAGTGCTTTGCATAATGGTAAATTTGACATGTTAAAGATGAGAGAGGGGATAGGAGAACATTGGCTCCACGATGCATGGCATCACTTTTCACTATTGTAGAAGGAAGGATTTAACTTGATGATGAAGCGGGGAATACCACAGTGGACTAGTGTGTCGTCACACTGAAACGAACTCCTTGAGCTCGCGATTTTGAGAAGAAGAAGCTAAAAGCATTGTGAAATGGTGGATCGAGATTAGTTTGACTACGGATTTGTGGCGGTCGGCCACAAAGGATCGGAAATATATGGTTTAACAGGCATATTTTGTGGATCTTGATTGGAAGCTTTAGAAGCGAGTGCTCAACTTTGTCCACTTACCTCCTCCACGTAAAGGTGCTAACATAGCGGGTGCATCTTAACATGTTTAAGGGAGTGGGAAATTGAGAACAAAGTAAGTGTGCTTATATTTTTGCTATGCTATATTATTAGTATTTTTTTAGTTGTGATTTGTGAACTAATCAATAATTTCTTTCATTCTCTCTTAGGTTTCACAATTTTAATTGTGATGCAAGTGCCGATGATTCTTGTATTCGAGATTCTAAAGGATAATTTGCATCTAATGAAAGGCTTCTATCTGTGGAAGGTTATTTCATGTCAGTTGTTGTGCATATCCTTAACATAATGGTTCAACATGGTCTTGAACAAGTGAGAGCATCATTGCAAAAGTCCATGAAACTGTGGACTTCTTGAATTCAAGTGAGGCACGACTCAAACGGTTTGGTGAACTTGTTAGCCAATACAACGTGTGAAGAGCGAAAATTAGTCCTTAAGATACACAAGACTGGAATTTGGAATTCAACATGACATGTTGATTAGAAAGCTGCTATCAAGTTTAGAAAGGTATTTCCTAGATATGCTTTACATGATCATAATAATTATGGTTGTTGTCACTAATGATGGTGAGTGGGAGAAAAGATTGAGGGGTAGCCCCGAGTCATAAAAGTTTTTAAGAACACCTACTAATATTATATATGGTTCTGAATATCTAACTTCTAACTTTGTTTCTTGTAGAATTTGCATGGAAGTTAAAGTGTTGTTGGATAAAAAATTAAGTCTCCCCGATGATTTTGTTAGGAAGTATGGTTGAACATGAAACAAAGGTTTGAAAAAGTATTGGGGTGAATGCAATATGCTAATGGCAATAGGAGCGGTGCTGAACCTAGATTGAAAAAGAGGGCTCTAGAGAATTACATTCCCCAAAATGTTTTCTTCGCATGTAGCTCGGGAGAACATTAGTAAAGTTAGAGATGTCATGTATCAACATGATGAATATGTGAGAATACGTTCTTCCTTTGCTGTTAGTCACGGGGAATGTGAGATACATTTCAAATGCTCATGAAGGAGGAAGTACATCAAGTAGTTTGTTAAACTTTTTGCAAGTGGTTAGAAGTGGGCGAGAAGCGGAACCTATGAAATCTGAGACTGATGTCGCATGGCATCTTGTTGAGAGGCTTTTCATTTCCGAGATTATAAATTTGATGCCTTGGCTTGGTGGAAGGAAAATCTATGAAGTTTAAGTTTTGTCTAAGTTAGCGTGAATGTTTTGGGCTGTTCAATCACAGCTTTGTGGCTTATGAGGCAACTTTTAGTGTCGGAGGTTGTGTAATAGATCCCTATAGGTCTTCACTTGCTCCAGAAACAGTGCAAATGTTGATATGCACGGTGAGTTGGTGTGGGTATCCATGGGTGAAAGAGAACAAGGTAAGAACTACTTGTTGATCATTTTTAGTTTACTTTTTAATGTATAAATACTTACATTTTGATATTATTGTAGAGCAAAAGATGAAGATCAACCTAAAGAAATTCTTATCCCGATTCCCATACCTCCAAAGGAATTGACAAACTGACAACTCAATAGGTTTTGATTATGAAATTAAAATTATGAGTCATATTTTTACTTCACTTTATTTATTACTTGATGCTTTCTTATAGAGTTAAATATTATTAATAACAAATTGTTATGTTTTTTGTAGGTGTTTGTGGAAGATGTTTTGATGGGCTTTTTGGTTGGATCGCTATTTAGTTTGATGGAGGTGATATCACATTTTCATGATCGGTTAGCCAGCCCATGAAACCTAGCCTATCATAGGCTATTGGGATTATTTGAAGTTGTATCCTAAGAATATGCTTTCAAGTGTATTTGTTTAATGATAGTCTATGGCCCAGATTGCTTAAAACTAAAGTTTTTATGATGTTGTAATAGTTAATTATGATTTTTTGTGTTTTTGGACTCACGTAGTTTGTTTCCATTATTCATATTCCTCGTTTTATATGATAACAATTAACAACAAGGAGACCCGGTTTTGAAAATGACATGGTCCAATATCGAGTCGTGTTCAATTCAAATTCAAGCTCGAGTTCGAGTTCGAGCTCGAGTCGAGTTCGAGCTTGACTCGAGTTCGAGCTCTAGTCGAGTTTGTAACGCCCCGTCCCGAGAAAGTGTACAGTACATGTAAGCGCAAGGCGTATAAAACCTTAAGTGTCACATTGTAGTATTTTAGGCCCAAATTGGGGAAGTGATAAATTATGGAACTGGAATGTGGTAATAAAGAAGGGTAAAGTTGTAAATTAAATATAAAAGGATAGGGAAATCATTAAATGAGTAGAGATGGGCCATAATAGAAATAACAAAGGGTGAATTGCAATATTAAAGAGATGGGGACTTAGATTGCAATTAAGGAAGTTAATATTATAAAGGGAGGCAAGTAAAAATTCACATTTTGGTATCCAAAGGCTAGGGTTCACGTTTGGTGAGGAGAAGAGAGAAAAGAAGAGGAAGAAGAGGAAGAAGAAGGAGAAGGAGAAGAAGACCAAAAGCCAGGGTATGTTTTTGCCTTGGAATCATGGGTCTTTTGATGTCTAGGGTGTTGATATGGATTTCCATGGAGAATAGTTGGTCTTTTGTCTGGGTTTTTTGGAAGGAGTCACCCAAACCTAAGATTTTGTTAATTATGAGGTAAAACTGATTGATAGAAAATAAACATGGAATCATCATAATTATATGGTTTTTAGAAGAATTGATGGACCTTTGGGTGAATTCATAGGATTTTTACGTAGGGTTTTGTGGTATGAGTTCTAAACCACCAATTCAAGTGTTGTGGGATTATTTTTGGTGATTCCCGTGATGATTTTTGAGGTGATGGGAATGGGGAAGTTATATGAAGTGGTGGTATCAAAGTAGCCAAAGAAGCCAATCACGGGCAATTTCAGTACATGCTAGAGTGCAGTCTGGTGGCATCTTGGTACACCCCACGAGGAAGCCAACTGTCTGGGGACTGACGAAGAATGCAACACAATAGGTACGAGGTCAAGGTGTATGCCGTGCGGTGTGCCCAAAATGCCCAGAATGTGTAGTTTTTGCGTAACTAAGCCTAAATTCATACACCATTAGTTGGGAACCTTATTAAATGATTAAGAGAGGTTCAAATAAGATTGGAACTCGATGAAAAACGTAGCATACCTCGCCGCCTTGGCGATATTCGTTGAGTGTGATTAAGTCTAGAAAGTACGTTAAGTTTACGTTATACGTAGGAGATTAATATTTCGCCGTATTCGTTTGAGTGTGTAGAATTTATGAGCGAGAGGGAATTGTGGAATTGTGCTCAAGTTTAGTAAGCGAGAAAGGTGAGTGTTCTAAACTCATTTTCAAATACTAGTGTAGTATTATTATAAAGCGTTTTACCTTTGGTATTTAATGGTTTGGATTATAAACCATTTCAACAGCGATGAATTTAAAAGCAGCGAATGGTTTTGATTTAAACCATTTTGAAAAATAAGCAAATGGTTTTGAATTGATAAATCATTTTTCAAGCAAAAAAGCAAGCAAGTAAGCAAATGGTTTTGAATTATTAAACCATTTTTCAAGCAAGCGAGAGCAAGTGATAGCGAAATGGTTTTGAATTATGCTTAATTTTTAATGACAAGTAAGCAATGGTTTTAAATTGTAAGCAATTTTTCAAAGAAACAAGCAAGCAAGCAAAGAATATTTGTGAAAATAGGCCTAACTTGAAATCCTAGTTCTAAGCAAACCCAAGCCCAGGTTAGAAATTATTGAATGCGTGCAGTGGTGTGGATCTCATCGTGCATTTAGTTTTGCACGGTCGCCAGCTGCGTCGTACGTAAATGCGTTTAAAGAGACCGTGCGCGTCTGAGTCTATAAGGTTAAAACTAAGCAGAATTATGGTAATGGCGACACAAGGTCAATTCCACCATATTTGCAGGAAGGTGATGCGGACACAAGTCCTTCCAGAGCACGATCGATGCCTGAGCTCCGGAGTGTTCACTGGGATGCGGCAAGCAAGTATAGACCTCCGATGGTTGATGTTTTATAAGCGTGATATCACAGTTTTGAAATATCAACCATTGGTGCATTCGCCAGGCTTAAGTAGAGATTTATGAAGCGGTTGAGCCCGGACTCCGGGTTTTATATTTCAAAGCGATCAGTTGAGCGGGGCTCGAAGTGGTAATTTTAAGCCAACCTTGATTGGCGAGAGCTACCGTTTTATTTTTCAAAGCATGCGGTTGAGCCCAGGCTCCTGTATTTATAAAAAGTTTTAGAAACTTTTTAAAGCAAGAGATTTGAGAAATGTTTTATACATTTTTAAAGCAAGAGGTTTATAAAAAGTATTATAAACTTTTAAAGCAAGCAAGGTAAAGCAAGCAAGCAAGAGAATTGAGAAGAGTTTTATAAGCTTTCAAAGAAAAGCAAAGTAAAGCAAGCAAGTATTAAAAGTTTTATAAACTTTTAAAAGCAAGCAAGAATAGAAAGTTTTAGAAATTTTAAAATGAAGCGGCAAACATGGAAAATAATTGTGAAGAAAGAAAGTTTTACATTTTTGAGAGATGTTTTTCGGAAGAAAAATATTTTATAAAGCATCTGTTCCTTACATTTTCCGTTTAGCTCATTATTTTACATTTTAAAAACTATTTTCAGTACGAGGCACTCGGACTATTTGGAGGCTTGATTAGGATTCTCCGACATTTGTGCAAAATGCGTGATTAATAACATTTTGTAAGAATATCTTTGAATTTGTATATTGGAAGCGTATGTATAATGCGTAGTGTAGTTTGTGAGAATGTGTTGGAGTTCCCTGGCTGGTTCTTAGTATTTTGGAATAGTGAAATTGTGTATACAAGATTTGGAATATATCTATCTGCTTGGTAGTCATCTTCTTGAGGTTTACTATTCTTTGCAAAGATTTTACCAAATCCTAAGTTAGAAAATAAAAGAAAATTTTTATATGAGGTTCCAAGCAAGCGATACGGAGGCTTAGACCGGGATTTCTAGTCGTTAAATTGCTTGGTGGGGTTTTACACGTGGGTGGCCGACTGGCGCTCGCCGTTGGTAGAGGGTGAGGTGTGTTGGGATTCGAGCGACTCGGAGTTCGAGCTCAGTGAGGGTTCGAGTTTTGCGTTTCGAGTTCGATTCGAGCCGTTTTTAAAGCTGACTTTTCGAGCTCGAGTCGAGCTGGTCCGAGTTTTGAGTTAGTCGAGCTTGGTGAACTTCATTTCGACTAGCATCATTAGCACCCCCTCGCTCCCCCTTCCTCCTGGGCACATGGAATTTGGGAAATGGGTCGAGCCCATTAGGGCCATGGGCCAAAATGGGCCCGGCTAATTAGGTCCATTTTTATTTGGGCTCGTTTTCTAATAGCCTAGCCTAATACTATGCGGGTCACGAGTCAAAACGAGATAAAATGGGTCTGAGATTAAAATATTAAAAATAATTATAAATAATAATTTTACAAATTTTATATTTTGTAAAATAAAATTTCTTTAAATACTTATAGTTTATTCATATTTACTTAAAAGATTATATAAAATAAATTATTATGATTATATTTATATATATTTTTATTTTATTTTAAATTATTTTTTCATACTAATATTATATTATTTTATTAAAAATAATTACGGTTCTTTTTTCTATAACCAACTATTTTATATTTTTCATAATGAAAGAACTAAGTAAAAGCGAATAATTTCACGATTCTATTTGGGCGCACTGTTACTAGTCCAGATCATAAAAATATGAGCTAAGTGAAGAGCAGACACACGGGTAGGAAACCTGATCTCACTTCTACTCCTAGCCTCTCTCTCTCCTCCACTTTCCACCCCTCACTCTCTCTAAGCAAAAAAATTTAATTAAAAATAAATTTTAATAATCTTTATAACAAAAATGGAATAACTATAATTTTAATTTGAAATTAAATATTTAGCTTTAAAAAAAAAATTAAATATTCACTTATTTTTAAATTTAAGTTTAATTTTTAGATTTTTAAATTGAAATTGAAGCCTAAAAAATAAAAAATTTTAATTAAAAATTAAAAAAATTTCAATTGATTTTTTTATTTAAATTAATTATTGACTTATTTTGAATTTTATTAAAAAGTAAAAACTGACTTTATTTTTTAAAAATATTTTAATTTTTTCCACATAGCCAAGTGGTTAAGAGTTTAAATTGACATAGGAAGGAGAAAATCTAAAGATTTGAGTCAGCTTAGACCGAGACCTACTGCCGATACAGTTAGGATGAGTACAAATTGAGAGGTCGGCCCGAGTCAAAGTGGAACGAAAATATTAGACCAATGCACATTACGGGCCGTAATGCAAAACGAATAAGATATAAAAATTTGTGTTAAATTTAAATTGAAATACTTTAAAACTAAAGTAGTTTGTATTATTCTTACAAAGATTCAAGCATGAGTTTAAAAATATTTCAATTAACATTTTACTTTTTAGATTTTAATAATTTAATTTCAATTTAAACGTCTAATTTAAAAAAATTAATTAAATTTTGGAAATAAAATCAAAAGCTATCTTTTAGGTTAAAGTTTTTTTAATTTTAATTAAAATTTAAAATGAAATGAAAAGCTAACTTTAGCTCTAAAATATTTAAATTTAAATTTTTTGAAGAGTATTTAAATTAAAACTTTTAAAAATAAGTAAATATTTACTTTATCTTTGCAATATATAAATAAATAGTATTTAAAAAAAATTAAGTCAATATTTTTTACTTACTTTAGCTTTTAAAAATTAAAGTTCATTTTTAATAAATGATATTTTAAAATATAGGTAAATATTTACTTATAATGTTAAAATTTATTCCACTCAAATATATTTTAAATTATTTTTTAATTTAAAGGGATGAGGTGGATGAGAGAGTGAGCTGGAAGTGGGAGGAAAAGTGGATAGGGGCTAGTTTTATAATAAGTTTGAAAAGTTTAGGCAAATATCATAATTCTATGAGTGAGGCCATTTTGGGGCAAATATCCATTTATTGCTGGGATTGTTTAAAAGTGACTCGTGTACATTGACCCACATGACACCCTTTTTTTCCACAAAAATTCATAAATGAAAATTTCATAAATTCTTCCTAACTACATGTTTTACAGCAAAAGAGGCAAGGGCAAAAATCCATTTATTGTTGAGACTTGAGAGTGTTTAAAATTGACTCATGTGGCAATGGACCATCATACAATTTATGGCAATATAGTGTCACGTCTCATCGAAGGACTATGATTATGATAATATGAGATTTAACAATCCCATGAAAATAAATGATATGTCTTTATATTTTGATACAATTGATTTCTCATATTCATTGGATCTATGCAATATTTTGTTTCAAAAATTGAATATTCTTACCTATTTGTAGGAGTTGTCAAGGCCGCACCTTGGTGATAGAAAGACTAATCACTATCTTATTTAGTTAGCCAAATAACATAAAAAAAAATTGGGAATGGTGTATGGGACATAATAAAATTTTCAAGACTACAAAATTTTAATAATGGTGTGAGGTTGTTGATGTATGTGATGAGGATAGAAACAAGGTATCAAAAAGCTTGACTAATGTCTTTGTTAATTTCTTATTTTCTAAGAAAAATCTTTCAATTTAAACTTTTTTCATAAAATTTATGAGTAAAAGTGTGTAGAATGTGCCAATGAAAAAGATCTAAAAATTCTTCGTTTCCATAAAAAGATGGGTGTAACTGTTGAAAAGAACCTTTAAGGAAGGTATCAACAAGAAAAAAAAAATTAAATATCTAGGGGTAATTGATATAACAAATGATGGAAAAGCTTGACTTTCCTTTGCTAGTTTCTTATTTTCCATGGAAAAATACACACCCAAAAAAAACGTCTTTTATTTTCTATGAGAAATGGGTGCTATTGTTTTCAAAATAGTTATTATGGTGACATTTCCGGATGTACATCATCAGTTATGACACAACATTGTGGGGTAGTTGATGTATGAAAGGATTGATATTAGGGCACATAGAGAAGCTTGACTAATAGTAAGATAGTTTCTTATCTTCCATAGAAAAACTGACTTTGAAATTTCTTCGCAAAAATTATAAGAAAGATGATGTCTAAGTAATTAGGTCTTAAGTAGAAACATTTCAACATTGTAAGGTAATTTCATTTATAGACTCTAAAAATTCATATGGAGATTGGCAATTATTAATTGATACTTTTTTTTATACTGAAATGAGAGTGATTTAAAAACCAATTCCTGGAAGGAAATAAACTATTAGAAGGAATGCCATAAAAATATAAAACATATGTGCGTGTTTAATAGTTATAAAATGATGACACATAGCATCTGCTCTTTTTCTCAAAATGAAATTTGAATTAATTACGAACTGAAGAATGTGAATAAGATTAACTCTGAGAAAACATATATATGAGATAAAAATATATATGTGTGTGTTTTTAATATATATTTTAAATTAAAACCTAAAAGAAAGTGAATAAGATTAACTCTTATTTTTGTGTCATGGCTTGTTTCATGATCATCATTCATTTATAACCCATATTATTATTAACTACGAACTGAAGTTTTACATTGTTATCGTGACACATGCTATTGACTTTGTTGTGTTTCTTGAAAAAAATAATAATAAATTAGAGAAGAAAAATGAGAAGAATACATGTATTTACGTGGTTGGATTGTTTATCTATATTTACGGAACGACGGATCAAATTTTCATTATTGTAAAATAGGATTATATAGGAAGATATTTATAATAATTCTGGATATGATCAATTTATAAAATTAACCTTATACCTTATACCATAGTGTATCATATCATAGGGGCGAAACTCTCACACCCCTAATTTATTATTTTGTCTCCCAATAAGAAATGATCGGAATAAAGCGAAAGTCCTTTTATTCTTAATATGAGTCATATACCATAACAAACTCCTGCTATGCTATGTGGTACAATTTCTGTCATTAAGTATGTCAAAGATTATAACTTCATTCTTACTCTAGGTATTAAGGGTGTTTAATAAAAGTAACTCTAAAACTTGATTTAAACTAATAAAATGATGTATTGATGATTACAAATCATACTTAGGGTTAGAAAATCAAGTAATAATGAAGTTCATGTCACATACTAAATTGGTTAAGGGAGAAGTTATTGATATTACATAAGTATGAGCTTGAAACGGTCCAATCCAACACAATTATGTAGATATTATCCGTTTTTGAGCCTAAGGAGCCCTTACAAGTTTAAAACACATTTACTAGTTAGGTTGAGAGAAGTTCATATTTATGTAGCAATAAGAACTTTCTCCTATATCCGATATGGGATATGACAAACACATGAGATTATAAACACAACGTCCTCGGTGTGTCTTATGGGATTGCATGGTCAAACAAACAAACACTCCATACGAGACCAAACAGAACGAACTTCCACACCGAGATCAAGGATTGACTCTGATACCATTTGTAATAACCAGGCCCAACCATGTAAATATTTTATACTTTGGGCCCAATGGACTCTTACGACTTTAAAATGCGTCTATTAGGTTAAAAAGAGCTCATACTTATATACCTCTGAAATCTTTTTCCCATATCCGATATAGGATACGATCGAGTTCCTCTTAACTTAAGTAGATGCTTTAAAGTTGTAAATGCCTTTAAGCCAAACACAATCAATACGTACATGATTGGTTGTAGGTCTTTACAAACGGTATCAAAACAACGAATATCAGATTTAATTTTTTTACTTTATTACTTAAATTTGTAGTTTACATCAATCACAATAGAATTAAATACACTCAATTTACTAAAAATGACTTAAATTAAAATATTATTATAACACCGACTTCACCATATAATAATAATAAAATAAAAAAAAAGTAAATAAGAATAGTGGTATAACTGTATATGGTAGTGTGGCTGTCCACATGTTCAAAACAAATATACGTAAAGAGTGGATTAGGTTTAATAGTTATACCACTCTTTACGTGTGTGTGTATGTGTTTTTAATAGTTTAATAGTTATAAACTAAGTTCGGAATTCTGAGATAAAAATAAATTTTTTTATTTATGCAGTCCTCCATCTTCATTGTATTCCCTAAAGCCACCAGCTTCCCAAACAAACACACAAACTTCTTTCTCCCTTCATGTAAAAATTTCGAATCTAATTACATGTATTTATTAAGCAGGCGAGAAGGTGCAAACTAAACTATGGAGGGAAGCAGTTGCTTAAAAATGGGCATTCCTTTACTCTTCTTCTTCTTGTTGTTTATGAGGTTGTTCGGAGTAATTAATGGAGATCGGAGCCAATATGATGAATGCAAGGTGTCAAGGTGCAGCCACCATGGTCCGCCCGTCCGGTTTCCGTTCCGGCTAAAGGACCAGGCAGTCCCAGACCACTGTAGACATCCGGGGCCTTGAGTTATCATGCCTAGAAGAGAAGCGGAGGACCATACTAGAGCTGCCCAATTTGTCAAACTTTGGTGAAGAAAATAAATTGGCACTTCAGGAGATGGTCTGTCACCTGGATGATTGCCTTCAAAGGCAGATTGTAACCGTATATCTGCCACTCTCCATTTCACAGACTCCATAGACTACTTTTCCATCTTCAACTGTTCTGAAAATAAATTAGAGTCCCTATGGGATTGGTACTGTTCCTCTTCCTAATTCTGTCCCCAAGCATACAGTTTATGTCTTTCCTTCCGATCAGTATCTCACTGACATGAACTTAACCTCTTGCCGGAAGATTTTCAATGCTACACTCCCAGAATATATACTTCAAGGGGAATATGAGTTTTCAATGAATTGGTCATATCCTAATTGCAGAAACTGTGAAGCACAAGGAAAGCAATGCCAACGGAAGAAGAAGAGTAACAGCACGGAACCTGAAATCGAGTGCATTCACAAACCAGCAAAAGGTACTTAACCCTGCTGTCTGCTTCTTCATCATCTTCACCTTGCAAGCTCCTTCTTATCTCCTACTATGCATGCTTTTAGTATGCAAATGAAATTTTCTACGGTAGTTGTTATATATGTATGCTTTGTTTGTACCCATAAAGTTGGATTGAGCCCCTTTGGTGTGGGTCTTTGGATGAGGCGATAACTTTACAAGTTACTGTACAACCAAATGAACTAGTATAGTACTAATGAATGTGGAACTTGCAATCTTTTTTTATCCATTACAAATAGAAGCTTAATTAGCTAGAACTTAGAAGCTTAGCTAAATCAATTGAACCTGTAGAGAGGACCCCAGAAGCCAAGGTTGAAATAATCAAAATACACCAACAAAAATTGAACTCTATGTTACACCCTCTTGTAAGCTATTATGATCAAATGGGTACAAAATGCTAATATGTTTATTTTCTTTTACAGGGGCTTTGATGGATAAAATGGTGCCTACAGGTGATTTCCTTTTCATGTTTTCAGCTATAGTATTATATCATGATGACTCTTGGTTTGTTTCTTCTCTTCATTTGCTTTATAAAACCCTTTTGCCCCTATATATGTATAACAATACTTGCTTCTTCATTTCACTTCGGGGATCTCTATAATCTTTTTTGTTTATCGCTCTAATAAGTTGAAAAGAGAGCATAAATTAAATATTCAAAAGTTTTTGGAAGATTATAGAGCTTGCAAGCCCTCAAGGTACTCCTATGTTGACATTAAAAGGATCACAAATAATTTTAAGGACAAACTAAATAAGGAGGATATGGGACCGTTTATAAAGGAAAGCTCTCGAATGAAGTTTTTTATGTAGTAAAGATCCTGACGATTTCTAGCGAAATGGAGAAGAGTTCATTAATGAAGTGGGACAATGGGCAATAATACATCATGTAAATGTAGTTCGCTTACATTCCGTGCAGATGGATATGTTGAGCTTTGGATTTACGACTTTACCAAATGAGTCACTAGACAAGATCATATTTTCTGCATTTGCAATAATCGATCCGTCAAGTATAAGCTTCAAGATATTACTAATGCATAGCTAAAGGTATTGAGTATCTTCACCAAGGCTGCGATCAAAGAATCATTTAGATATCAAGCCTCATAATATTTTGCTTGGATCATAACTTTAATCCAAGATCTCCGATTTTGGTTTAGCTAAATTATGCTCCAAAGAGCAAAGTGCTAGATCTATGACAAGCAAAGAAGGTAATTGCGCTACATCGCACTGCAAACGTTATCTAAATTTTAGAATGCGGTCTTATAAGTCGATGTTTATAGTTTTGGTATGTTATTGATTGAAATGGTGGGGAAGAAAGAATATTGATGTTACAGTAAAAATAGAATGCGATATCTTTAACGGCTCTATAATCATTCGAATCAAGAGCAAAGAGGTACGATCCGACCGAGAAGAAAGTGATATGAAAATAAAGCAAAGAAACTAAGCATTATAGGTCTTTGGTGTATCCAATGGCATCCAATAGACCGTCCTTCCATTTAAAATTGTGATTAATGTCGCATGAGGTTACACCCATTACGCTCCCAATCCTTGCTTCTTAACAAACAGAACAAGTGTTAGACGACGCAAAGCATCGGTTCAACCGGCGGGGTTGATGGTCATACCAAAATGTAATAAAATTTGTCTATTAATAGTACGAATTAAGTTGTTATCATGTCAGAATAAGTCGTAGTAATGTAATCCTTTTACTTATTGCTATAGTTCAATAAAATAACCTACTTTTTGTAGACCAACCTTTTCAAAATTTGAAAAGTTGTGCCTAACAAGTTAATTGTTTCTTTCCTTGTACTGACCTAGTTCTTCTTGTAAAGTTTGTAAATGCATTTTAAAAAAAAGGTAAAGGACTCTTCTTTTGTTCCCCAGAGAGAGAAGGCTTTGATGTCAACTAGCATCAAAAGAATAATAACCTTAGTTATTGTATCTTGCTTTCTTAGAATAAGTTGTAACATTGAAAGTTTTCAGAGGCTTGTTCTCATGTGATTTGTTAGTTTGTTACTTGCCAAGGGCTTGCAACATTATGTTACATCTTGCCAATTAGACCTAGGAAAATTCATACAGATTTTCACAGAAAATTTGAGGCATTTTGATAATGTTATAAAATAAGTTCTGAGAATTGATCCCATAAAAGTAATTCTATACCATTTTTATGAATATAATTCTATTTGGAAATTGTAAAAGGTTTTTATTAAATTCTTGGTGAATCTAATTCACTATACAAAATCCAAGATAATAAAAATAAAAAAACATCTTCAATCATCTATATAAATCATTATTTTTTCATGATATTTTTATTCTAAAATCTATTAGACATGCTTTTCAAGTTGGAAAATTATTTTTAGACAAACCTTCATATTTAAGTTGAAAATATCCCTTTCTTGATCAGAAATAATTTAGATTAGTTCCTTGAGGGTTAGCTAGATAATGGGCATGACTGCATTATTGAATCATGTGACCTCGTATTGCTATGGGTCTATTTTCTTATTTCTACAACTTTTAAATTTTTAAATCCTCTTCAAAAAATATCATCACTCAATAATTTCAATGTACATATAAAGTTTTGGAGTAGATTATTTCTTATTAATGGTCAATGACCATCTTGATCCGTTGTATACATGACCGATTTCTCATTATGTGTCATTCTATGTGGTCCATTATACATAGGTTATATTTTTAATTTGTGTGGTCCATGTAACTATATATGGTCATTGTATAATTGTGATCACTTTCTCACTATAAATATTTATTATGAAAATGAATGGCGTTGGGTCTACAACCTATCAAACTTGACTAGTTCAACATACTTGTTTAAAATCAAATTTAACAATTGCAAGGAAAAAAAGGGCATATACATATTTTGGATAATAAATTGATTTCTCCTTCTTCAACTGTTCACAAAATAAAACATCTGAGCTTATTATTTCCATCCCTTGCAGTTTTCTCTCAAGTAATTATAACCTAGTTTATGCCACTCCTTCCTATGTCTATCTCACATATATGTGAACTTAACATCTTGTCGGAAGATTTTCAATGCTACACTCCCAAAATTTATACTTGGTGGGGAATTTGAGTTTTCAATTTATTGGTCAAATCCTATTTGCGGAAACTGTGAAGCACAAGGAAACAAATGTCAACGGAAGATGAAGAGTAACAACACGGAACCTGAAATCGAGTGCATTCAGAAACCAGCAAAAGGTACTAATTAAACCCTGCTTAATTCTTCATCATCTTCACCTACTATGCGTTTGGTATAAAAATTAAATTTTCTATGGTAGTTAATTGTTATAATATATGCATGCTCTTCTGTACAACCAAATTAACTACTATATATACATGTATTGGATGTGAACATGCAGTCTTATTTATTCATTTCAAACTTAGCTACAACAATCATAGGCTAAACTAAATCAATTGAACCTCAAGAAAGGACAGCAAAGGGCAATGCCAAAACTAAACTCATGTTACATCCTCATTTAATGATTCAAAGACTACAAAATGCTAATAAGTTTATTTTCTTTTTACAGGTGCTCTGATGGATAAAATACTGTTCACAGGTGATTTCTTATTCATCTTTTCTTTTCAACTATGAGGATAACATCATGATGATTATTAGTTTGTTTCTTCTCTTTTGTTTGTTGCTTACAAAACCCCTTTTCCCCCTGTGTATGTGCAGAAGTAATCCTTGGTTTTTTTCACTTTACTTTGGGAATCTCTATAATCTTTATTGGTTATTGCTCTAATAAGTTCAAAAGAGAGCATAAAATAACATTCAAAAGCTCAAGATTATAGAGCTCGCAGTCTCTCGGCTGCACTCCGAAAGCATATCAAAGGACCACACACTCTACGATAAATCCAGGCCAGAGTATTGTGAATCATGATATGAAAGCCTAAACGTTTCTATTACAAAGAAAGATCCTCGACGATTTCCTCAAAGGAAATTCCGTGGAAGAGTTTATCAATGCTGGAACAATGGGCACAATACATCATGTAAATGTAGTTCGTCGTGCATAGATGGATATAAATGAAACATTTACGACCTACCAATGAGTCACTAGACAAGTTCATATTTTCATCAGCAATTCGTCGATGAAAATATTATTGCAATATGGATTTAAACCATTGCAAATGCTTAACTAATATAATTTTGTTATATAACAATTATAAGGGTTTCTACGGTAATATATATTATATATTACTGTTCACTATAACATTATACATAACTGTTATACTTTTCTCACGATTTTCATGATTTCTTTCCCTTGGAATGGCCCATAACGGTTCCAAGCTGATTACTTGTATTATCAAACGTGAATACAATATTACTGTAGATAGACCTATTTCCTCATTATGATGAAGCTAGCTTTCATGACTTTATTTGCCAATAAATTAAGAGGACATTTTCCATTAAAATAAATACCCCCGAATGGACATCCAACATTGAATAATCTTCTACCCCTTTGCATCATGATCAAGCTTTTATAACTTTACCTCCCGGGTGCATTCATTATGTTTCTGTAACTTTACATCAACCCTGGAAGACATCCAACACATATTGATCAGCTACCCTAGAATATTTCATGTATTATATTCTTAAATTTCTGTAAGATGTGCTTTTTCTTGCAAAGCCAATTACTTTTACACCTTTGGAACTAATGGGTCCAAAGTATTGATTACATTTATAATACTTATCTTAATTAAAGTTAAACTGTTATATTTTTTTGAAAAAGAGAAAAGGTGTGAAACACTGATAAGGATATGAAATCTATATTATAGAATTAAATAACCCACTAGGTAATTAAATTTAAGATTGCTTTTACATCTAAAACCTTTTCTTTTTCCATAAAATAAAAGTTGTTAATTTCTGTTGGGTCCGGGTCCAAAGTGGCACATTGGTTAGAGATAAGGGGATTAAGTTAATGAGGTTGAGAATATCCGTAAGAGCTTAAAAAAACCATGAGGCTAAGGTCAAAAGTGGATTAATTATATCATATCAATTCCTACAATTTTAATAAGTTAGATGAAGACACATCCACTTATTGAGTTGTTAGTGTTAATCGTAATTAAAAATAAGCTTGATTGATATAAAGTTGTTGGCTTGCAAAGATCAAGCATTCTTAGATGATTAATCGTTAGGTCTGGTATGTATTGAGTAGTTCTAAAAAGTTTACCATCAATGCTAAAGATCCATTCCAAAAATAAATTAAACATTGAGAAGTGGTTCAAAATAAAATATATAGCATGTCACTCTTGACTAAACCATCAAGTGGTTCAAAATAAAATATATAGCATGTCACTCTTGACTAAACCATCAAACAATGTTGATTGATGTTTTTTTAATTATTCTTCATGTAGTGTTGTTACTTTTGTAAAGTTGAAGAGTTACTTACTTTTTTTGGTTAAGGATAACTTCATGTTAATCCTCTAATGGTTGCACTAAATATACTTAATTACCATTAGGTTTAAATATTTTTCTTATCATTTTAACCATTTAAAAAAAAAAAAAATTTAATCTCACTAAATATATATACCAATGGAGCAAAAATCATTAGAGTATTATGAAACTAGACTTTGAAACAACAAATATTGTTATTTGGTGCTATTTCAATTATGTAAGGCATAGGTAACAGCTATTACATGTTTATAAGCTTGTTGCTAGGGTACTCTATTTTTGCATGCTTTAGGACAATTAATATTACATTATATGGACATTGCAAAAGAGGAGCTTACTCATTCACATCTAGTCCAAATTACAAACATATCATACCATAGGAGATAGCATGCAAGTCATAAAAACACTACACTATCTTCCATCCAATGTAATTGTACTCAGGATCTTGGAAAAAGGGAAAATCTTTCATGGACAAGTTTTAATCTTGGAAATTATCAAGCTTTTTGCATTATAGAAAGAATGAAATGAAACAATGAAAAATAGCACTACAAGAAAATTAAGTATTGTTGACCTCCTTAGATTTACTTTGACAATAGACTTAAACCATTGCAAAATTTCAACACATTTATTCTATCACAAATTAAATTTTCTTGCTTACATATTACTATCGTTTGGTTGTAGTTATAACAGTAAATACTACTCGGCAAAAATGTTATTGCTACGGGTTTAAACCATTGCAAATGCTCAACCAAAATGCTGTCACAAAAACAAGCAGCCTTTCAAAAAATAAGTGAATTTTCATGTACAATTTTTTTAATAACTCACTACAATGGTTTTATTACAATAGATCATACATAATTTGTTGCAAAATTTATTGTCGTCTTATGAATATGAAATATTATCACCTTAGTTACGGATAAAATATAATCTTAACTAGTGATCAAACAAATTTATTGTTGCAAAAGAAGTTGTTATATCTTATTAATATAAAATATTCATCATAGTGATATGGTGAATATGATTTTAGGTAGTAAAAAAACAAGTTTATAATTATTTATTTAGTTTATATCATATTTATACAAAATCCTACTCTTTATTTTTTTATCCAATTTAAAAAATTTAATAATGTATATGAAAATTAATTATCATTCATTGAAAATATTGAAACATTTGTAGATAAATGATATAAAAAGTAATAATTAAAATTTTAAGGTGGTTTTATTTAAAAATTTTGATGTGTATAATACAAGTTAAAACATACAAGTTTTGACTTTCAATGTTTAGAATTTAAGAGTAAATATTTTAACTAAGTCATTTAATTTGGATATATTTAATTAAATATAAAAATGGCGACAATATGTATAAAATATAATATTTTAAAATATTTATAATTTTCCTTATAAATTTATATTTACTTATATTTTGATAATTACATAAAATGCACAAAATTAAAATTAATCTTATATATATACACTTTTATTATATATATACACACACTTTATTATAGGTTGTTATTATAGGTTGTTAGGCTCGTATATATCTTTAGTTAAAGGAAACAATATTAAAATATATGAAATATCATAGGTGTGCATTATAATCGCATCTATACGATTAGGATAGAAAGGAAATGACAAATATTGTACACTGTAAAAGTTTTAATGAGCAAAAATCGATGGCATATTACTTTGTTACCCACAATTAATTTCTTTTGACGTGTATATATATATTTCTTTTCCTTGGAATAACCCATCATGATTGAGATATATAGATTTCAATTCAAAGACTCCTCTCCAATTCTTTTGCTTTTACAAAGCGACTGCTTTTTGTAGTCTTACCCACAATTATTGACCATCAACCTCTTCGATATATTTCATATATTATATTCTTAAATTTCTCTCCGATGCTTTCCCTTTTTCAAAGCAACTACTTTTCATGGTTACACCTTTTGAAATGATGGGTCCAAAGTATTGCTTACATTTATAATACTTATCTTAACTAAAGTTAATATGTTATATTTTTTGAAAATGAGAAACTAGAATTGTAGCTTTCATTTGAGCTTTAAGATATATCTCCTTATTCCATTTGGCGGTCCTTTCCTGACACCTTGAATGTAGATTACTGATTGGAAGGACAGAAAGGTGTGAAACACGTTCTTGGTGATAAAGGTATGAAATATATATTATAGAATTGAATAACCAACTAAGTATTTAAATTTAAGATTGCTTTTATATCTAAAGTTTTTTTTCTTGAAAAATAAAAGTATGCTAATTTTTTGACCAAAGTCCCATTGATTAAAATATATTGTTAGGTAAGAATCACAAAAGAACACTATGTTTAGTTGAATTGTTAAAGTATAATTTTATAAATCAATTTTTAGAAAAAAAATTGTATTTCTTTATAATAAGTTACCATAAATATAAACAAATTTTAAGTAAAAATATATTTATTTTAAATAGTTTTTATGATTATATTAAAAACACTGTATCTCTCTCAACTTTTTCTATGGTAGCCTCTGTTACTTAAACCAAGAGGGATGATTTTTTGGTCATTCTTGGCCTGAAATCACCTCTCGATACCTCTTTCTCTCTTTTTCTTTCTCAATAAAATGGTTATTCCACGTAAATATACAGATTTGAGTTTTCATTTTTTTTTTTATGATTTTGTCGTCTTGTTGCAGCATGTGATTGTTGTCTTCTTGTTTCGGTGTGTGGTTGTGTCGTCTCAGTAAGCATTTTTTTTCGTTGTTTTCTTGCGGTATTTATTTCTATGGGCGATTCAGATAAAGCTGAAACATATCCGAATGTAGATAACATATCAAATCAATTCACACGAGATACGCACAACCTAATCATGCGTGACTTGGGCTTATAATAGTAATATCAAATGTGCGCAGGCTTAACTATCAAATATCATCATATGCCTTCGGTACTCGATTCATTATGCTATTAACCTGGATAATGTTTCATCTTTTATGGTTTTTAGTGAATTTGATTATATGTTTCTATCAATATACTGCTAGTTTGAATCAATAAAATTAATTTAAAAAAAAAAAAAACATTGTATCCATTTTTAAATATGAAAATCAGTTTTTTTTATATCTTTTTGAAAGAATTATATTCTGGGGGTACTTGGCTCTCAGAGTTCATAAATAGTCATATACCTTTAAATGTTGTTCTATGAGATTTTCTTTTGCTTTTTAAATGAGCAATTGGCAATGATTTAAAAAAATCAAATAAAAACCCCAAAAATTTTGTTGCATGATATGATAAAAAAATTTCTCCAATTTTTTTAGATTTGTTTTACAAATAATAATATAAATATAAAAAAATGGATTAAAAATAAGTATTATTTAAATTTATTTTTAGATATATTTAAAAAATCACAAATATAAAAATAAATTGCAATAGGGAGCAAAACTCCTCCTAATGATTATGATTTGTTCATGTTTTGCTTTTTGTTTTTTTGTTTTTTCTTTAATTTCCAGCGGATTTAATTAGCTGCCGAGAGTCTATACGCTTTATTCGTAGGACTCAATATAGGTGCCAAAGGATATCATCTTTGTTGTCCAAATTCAAAGATAATATTTTTGGTAGGGATGTAAGTTTAGATAAATCTGATTTGTTGATACGTGTAAAATAAATTTCCTCAAGAGAAGAAGATTGTAAATAATTCAAAATTGTCTTCTTTATATCTTACAAGTTTGAAAATTTTGGGTATATGGTACCGTATTCAGAAAAGCATATGTCAAACGTTTAAATTTTGGGAGTTGGTAGTCAAGGATTAATTTCCAAGATGAATTTTTTTTTTTTTACTTTTTGGCTTAATTAGTGTTTGTTAGTTTAGGGACTCCTTGGTCCACATGGATTATGAAATGGTTTAGTCAATATTGGAGGCTTATGTATAAAACCATATCCTTTCAGCAAAGTTATTTTAGCGACTTTAACAAATTTTAGTATATATAAAAAAAGCTCTCTACCAAGTTAGAGCCTCCTAGTTCAATATTATTGATATGATCAATGATACAATAAAGAAATACGAAATACAGGAAAAACACAATATTTATGTGAAAACTTTACTGAAACCATAAGTAGAGCATAAAGCTTTACTATCAATTTGAGAGAGATTACAAAAAGTACAAATAGAATAGAATAAACCCCAGATGTTAATTGACGAAATACTCATACGTAAAGGTCCATACTAAAGGTTAAGACGTAAAATACATACATATATATATATATATATATATATATATATATATATATATATATATATATATATATATATATATATATATATATAATAAAGAAGGGGGACTAAGGGCTACATTGCACCGTAGATGTTATCTAGAAATTTCTAATCGCTTGCCTTATAAGTCATATTGCTTATACAAAGATGTTATTGATTGAAATGGTGAGGAAGAAAGAGCGCTGATGTGACAATAGAAAAACAAGAGAGACCATACTTCCCAGAAAGTGGGCTTTATAACTCATCTGACTGCTAATGCGTGTGACACATTCGACCTATAAGAAAATAATATTAAAATAGCAAAGAAACTAAGCATCACAGGGCTTTGGTGTATCCAGTGATATCCACTAGATCGTCCTTCCATGAAAGTTGTGGTTGGAATGCTAGAAGGCGAAGAAAATATCTCAAGTATGTCTTCCCAATTCTTGCTTCTATGGGGACAAAATAGAAACAAATTGTTGAAGAGTTAAAGCATTTGCAAACCAGAATTGACAGCCATTTCAGAAATAGAGTAAAACAATATTGTATATTATGAGTGTTCAGCGCTGCCTTTAAGATAAATATGTTGTAATTCACGATAATATAATGCAACTTTGTTATATTGCTGCAGCTTAGTAAAAATGGGCTACTTAATTTCAAGGTTTAACTTTTATTAAATTAGCAAAGTTATGTCTAATGCATTAGTTATTTATTTTCTTGCATTAAGTTAGGTCTTCTAATAAAGTTTAATTGTAGATAGATTTCAAAGGGGATAGGCTTTGACGTTAGATAAGTTGCTATAGTTAGTTAACTCAAGGTTTAACCTGTATAAAATTTGAAAAGTTGTGCTAACACATTAATTATTTCTTCATTGACTAACTTAGGTCTTCTTGTAAATATTATAGATAGATTTCAAAAAATAAAAGATGTGAAAGAGTTCTGTTCTCTAAAGAGATTAGGCTTTTAATGCTAGATAATTAGTAGCTATGACAGAGCTTATTAAACAACTAGATTCAAACAAATAACTTCTTGTGACGCATCTTGCATTATTGGAAGAAGCTTATGTACTATTCAGGTGATTAGAAGAGGCGAGAAGAAAGAATTTTTTTTTTTTTTTGGACAATTTCTCATCTTGGAAACTAGAGCTTTATATTGTAGAAAGAATCAAATGAAATATTGAGAAATAGCACTATAAGAAAATAAGTATTGCTACCCCTAGATAAGTATTGCCACCCCTAGATTTACTGCTACAGTCTTAAACCATCGCCAAATTTTAATAAATTTCTTTCATTGCAAATTCAATTATCCATCATTCATATATAACTATTCACTGAGTATTTACAATACTAAGTATTCGCTGATGGAAAATATTATTGCACATGGATTAGACCATTGCAAATGCTTAACTAATATACTTTGTTATATAAATAATTATAAGGGTTTTATTATAATATATCATTATATATTACTGTTCACTATAACATTATACATAACTGTTATACTTTTCTCACGATTTTCATGATTTCTTTCCCTTGGAATGACCCATAACGGTTCCAAGCTGATTACTTGTATTATCAAACGTGAATACAATATTGGCTGTAGATAGACTCATTTCCCATTATGATGAAGCTAGCTTTCATGACTTTATTTGCCAATAAATTAAGAGGACATTTTCCATTAAAATAAATACCCCCGAATGGACATCCAACACTGAATGATCTTCTACCCCTTTGCTTTTGCAAAGCAACTGTTTTTCGTGGTCTTACCCACAATTATTGGTATTTTATAATGCGAAATGTTAATAAAATATTGGCATATAGATCACGCCATGCATTATGATCAAGCTTTCATAACTTTACCTCCCGGGTGCATTCATTATGTTTCTATAACTTTACATCAACCCTGGAAGACATCCAACACATATTGATCAGCTACCCTAGAATATTTCATGTATTATATTCTTAAATTTGTGTAAGATGCTTTTCCTTTTGCAAAGCCACTACTTTTACACCTTTGGAACTAATGGGTCCAAAGTATTGATTACATTTATAATACTTATCTTAATTAAAGTTAATCTGTTATATTTTTTTGAAAAAGAGAAAAGGTGTGAAACACTGATAAGGTTAAAAAATCTATATTATAGAATTAAATAACCCACTACGTAATTAAATTTAAGATTGCTTTTACATCTAAAACCTTTTCTTTTTCCATAAAATAAAAGTTGTTAATTTCTGTTGGGTCTGGGTCCAAAGTGGCACATTGGTTAGAGGTAAGGGGATTAAGTTAATGAGGTTGAGAATATCCGTAAGAGCTTAAAAAAAAACATGAGGCTAAGGTCAAAAGTGGATTAATTATATCATATCACCTTTACAATTTTAATAAGGATGAAGCCACATCCACTTATTGAGCTGTTAGTGTTAATCGTCTAAAAATAAGCTTGATTGATATAAAGTTATTGGCTTGCAAAGATCAAGCATTTCAGATGATTAATCGTTAGATCTGGCATGTATTGAGTAGTTCTAAAAAGTTTACCATCAATGCTAAAGACCCATTCCAAAAATAAATTAAACATTGAGAAGTGGTTCAAAATAAACTATATTGCATGTCACCCTTGACTAAATTTTGCATTATAGAGCTTTTTGCATTATAGAAAGAATGAAATGAAACATTGAAAAATAACACTACAAGAAAATTAAGTATTGTTGACCTCCTTAGATTTACTTTGACAATAGATTTAAACTAGTACAAAATTTCAACACATTTATTCTATTGCAAATTAAATTTTCTTACTTACATATTACTATCTTTTGGTTGTAGTTATAACAGTAAATACTACTCGGCAAAAATGTTATTGCTACGGGTTTAAACCATTGCAAATGCTTTGTCACAAAAACAAGCAGCCTTTCAAAAAATAAGTGAATTTTCATGTACAATTTTTTTAATAACTCACTACAATGGTTTTATAACAATAGATCATACATAATTTGTTGCGAAAGTTATCATTGTCTTATGAATATGAAATATTATCACCTTAGTTATTTGATAAACATAATCTTAACTAGTGATCAAACAAATTTATTGTTGCAATGAAGTTGTTATCTTTTATGAATATAAAATATCTACCATAGTGATAGATAATATGATTTTAGGTAGTAAAACAAATGTTTATAATTATTTATTTAGTTTATATCATATTTATACAAAACTTACTCTTTATTTTTTTATCCAATTTAAAAATTAATAATGTATATGAAAAATTAATTATTCATGAAAATATTATGAACATTTGTAGATAAATGATATAAAAAGTACAATTAAAAATTTAAGGTGGTTTTATTTAAAAGTTTTGATGGGAACACAAGTTAAAACATACAAGTTTTGACTTTCAATGTTTAGAATTTAGGAGTAACTATTATAACTAAGTCATTTAATTTGGATATATTTAATTAAATATAAAAAAAAAAATGGCGACAAATATAAAATATAATACTTTAAAATATTTATAAATTTTCCTTTATAAATTTATATTACTTATATTTGATAATTACATAAAATGGACAAAAATTAAAATTAATCTTATATATATACACTTACAGAGTTGTTAGGCCTATACCTTGCTAAAGAAACACATTAAAAGATAAGTGAAACATCATAGGTGTGCATTATAACACATCTATACTCGTAGAGCTTCCTTCTCCTCGTATCCGACCCGACATGGATCCGAACGTGATCCTGGGTGCCTGCTACTAATTACTATAAACTTAGAATCCTTAAGCTTTTCATTACTATATAATATTAAATATTTAACTTGCACTTATATATTTTGGAAGCACGATTACAAAATATATACAAGCTCCATATATGGAAGTGTTCAAGATTTACAATATTTACATTGCTTTCAAAAGACAAAACATGGCAAAAAAATAGACCAAGAGGTCTTTAGTGGGCACTTAGTAGTGGGCCGCCTTGGTTGCTGATGTGGGAGGTCCGACTTCGGGTTCGCTTCTCTTGTACCTACACGGATGAAACACCCGTGCTAAGCTTTACGCTTAGTGGAAAAAAAACTCGTGGACGACCACTAAAATGGATCATCACACTTCTATACACATGCATAAACATCTAACATATCATATCATTTAAATATGCTTATACATTTCATTTACTTATCATACTCATGTTTCATTTCTTATCATTTTACACTTTATTTTAAGTGTTCTTAATACAATATATTTGTCATCAGATAGCGGTAAGTATGCTTTTCTTATCATATCAGCATCATTTCATATGTCATATTCAAGTTATTTGTTTTATGCTTATGCTCGCATAAACCTGTATGGATAAAGGAAACTATAAGGGCCCGAAGGTGCTGTACCCACTGCATCGAAATGCTGGTTCATAAGGGCCTCATATTGTGAATCATTGTGCGGCATAAACGACCATCTATAAGGGTTCAAGGCGCCAAGTATCATCAGACGAGACAATGACCATCTATAAGGGTCTGGCGTTGAAATGACCCAACAGTGGCTTAAACTAGATCAATATGCTACAGACTTGTTTTTCCCTAATAGGCATGCCCATCTATCCCTCTACTAGGTTCTAAGAAGACAATCCATGTGTATTTTATGTTCAATACATATCGCATATTACCGAATAATTATTGTCATCCAGTAATTATATGCGATATTTACAATCATTTATTCGTATCTTTGTATTTTTCATATCTCATTATATGCATGAATAAGTATGGTTACCATGTATGCTTATGAGCTATTTATGAGTTCATAATATGAGTTCATAATATGTATTACTATGGTTACTGTGAGGGCTTCCACTGCTTTTCATGATTTCTGACCTAATATGAGTTCCACTTTCATTAAGCTATATATGGATGGATTCTAGACCCAAAGGGATTTCCACAGAGCCCAAGAACATCTGAAACTTGAGTTAGACGAATAAATGCTATGACCGTCCGGGGTTGGGAGGTTTCTCATGCAGAACAAAGGACCCGAGTAACCTCGTAGGGCCTAATGCTTTTTTTGCACTGACCACAGAATTCCAATGTCATAAAGCTATATATGGATGAATTCTAGACTCAAAGGGCTTTCCATAGAGTCTAAGAACACCCAAGACAGAGTTCGGACGAAGAAGTTATAGTCATTCAAGTTGAGGCAACACTAGAAAATGACAATTTGTGTCCTAATTAATAAATACAGACACCATACAGGTCGACCACTTTGATGAATTTATGAGCCTGAAGGGTTTGGAATTTGGATATACCTATTTCAAGGAGATATGTTCTCCTATAAGTCTAATTTATCCAGAAATTTGAATCACTTAATTCTGGCGCGTGATTTACAAGCTTATACTACAAAATGAAAACATTTTAGGCTGTGGTAAATTTCACATCATCTCCCCTAAAAACCCCAATATTTCCTTACATAAATATTTCCTCAATCAAGATTACACCAAACTGCCCAAGTCCAAAACATTAAACCAATATACCAAGTAGGGTTCTTTTAGAATCTACTCATCAAAAATGGGTTTATGGTTTGATTTTTTTTTCAACAAATCCATAGAAATCTATACAAGTATCCAAACTAATCCATAAAACCCATAAAAACTCCGCCACACAAAATCCATACTTTTTCTCTTCTCGCTTCTTCTTCTTCTTCTTCCTTCCTTCTTTTCTCTCTCTTCCCTATCCTACCTCGTAGGAGCCCCTTCCGCTTTTGCCCTATCCTTTATGCCGCCCACATGAGATATTTTTGCTTTTAAGATAAGGCCATGTCAGTCTTATCTCATTTTAAACTTTTTTTTCATTTTTGCATTTTAGTCCTTTATTTCTCATCTATTCTCATTTCAACTTATAAAAATTCTACTTTTGCATCCCATCTTTTCATCTTATGACACTTAAGTCCTTAAGGGCAATTTACCACTTTACTTTGACTCAGACACTTCTGTTTTTGCTTACGTTATTTTGCACTTATTTTGTTCCTCTTAAAAATATACATTCATTTCTATTATATCCTAAATGATGTTATAAAACTGTCGTGGTATAATTGGGGTGCTACAACTCTCCCTTAAAAGAATTTCGTCCTGAAATTCATACTGATTCAAGAGCATGATATCAGGCCTCTCATAATTGCTTCTGGCTCCCAAGTAGCTTCTTCCGTGCCATGGTGTTGCCAGAGCACTTTCACTAACGGTACTTGTTTATTCCGCAACTGTTTTACCTCTCGAGCCAGAATTGCCTTTGGCTCCTCATCATATGACAAACTACCGTAGCTTGTATCTCTGTACCCCGGTAGTATGTGTGACTCCCAGAGCGATATCTCTCAAGCATCGACTACGGTGAAACACATCATAATTCGCCAACTCCGGAGGGAGTGCTAATCGATAAGCCATAGGTCCAATTCTCCAAAACTCATACTTACCAATGAACCCTGACTCAACTTCCCTTTTGACCAAACCATAGAATTTTCCTCTCCTTAATGACGATATTTCCTTTTGGCGAGCACCTTGTCTCCCACTTCATATTCAATATCTCTTATTTTCAAATCGGCATATGACTTTTGTCGATCACTGGCAGCCTTTAATCTTTCCCGAATAACCTGAACTTTTGCTTCTATATCTTTTACTATGTCTGGACCATTCACTTTATGCTCATTCAATTCTGTCCAACACACAGGAGTTCTACATCTCCGGCCATACAAAGCCTCATATGGTGCCAATACTAGATCGAGGTTCTGTTATAGGCAGATTCCATCAATGGAATATACCTATCCCAACTCCGCTGAATTCCATTACACATCACTCCAAGCATAATCTTGAGCACCTGAATCAACCCTCGACTCTCCATCCGTCTCATGGATGGAATGCTATAACAAATTCAGCCTGGGCCTTGTTGGGTCGGGATTAGTTCCGCCCGTAATCTCGAGGTAAATCGCGGATCTCTATCCGACACAATAGACAATGGCACACCATGCAATCACACAATCTCATTCACATATAACTTAGCTAGTCGATCCATAGAATAGTCAATCCTAACTGGTATAAAATGGGCCGACTTTGTGAGCCTATCAACAATCACCTGCATTAGTCATGTTTTTGCTGTACAGGGAAAACCCGACATGAAATCCATGGTAATGTTATCCCATTTCCATTGAGGAATTGGAATGGGATTCGACAGACCTGTTGGAACTTGGTGTTCAGCTTTGACTTGCTGACACGTCAAACATTTAGACGCGTACTCTATTACATCTCTTTTCATTCCTTTCCACCAATAATGCTGTTTCAAATCTTGAAACATCTTATTACCACCAGGATGCATGGTAAATACCGTATTATGAGCTTCAAATAACAACTTTTCTTTAGTTTTTATCATCCGGCACATACAATCTGTTCCGGAAATACAAACTTTCATCTTCTTTACCGAAAAATCGTCTTATTACTATCAGCTGACCATCTCGT
This sequence comes from Tetrastigma voinierianum, assembly GCA_016808115.1. Lineage (NCBI taxonomy): Eukaryota > Viridiplantae > Streptophyta > Magnoliopsida > Vitales > Vitaceae > Tetrastigma > Tetrastigma voinierianum. Next base: position 1,197,719 of record JAEQBH010000443.1, on the reverse strand, counting down.
GACCTTTTTTGCATCTCTTCATCATTTTCCGAGCATCTATAATCATTCATTGTTTAACCGGTGATAATCTCTCAATCGAGCCAACAAGGCTCCACGTAATCAAATCTCCAATCATAATTCTTTCAAAGACAAAAGTATAAATCATTTTCCTACTCAAGGCATCCTCACAACAGACATTTGCTTTCCCAAGGTGGCAATCAATACAATCATATTCTTTAAATAATTCCAACCACCGACGCTGTTCTCAAGTTCAAGCCTTCTCTCGAATAGCAAATACTCGTGGTTTTATGATCAAGAAATTTTGCACGTCATATATAAGAAGTGTCGCCATATTTTCAAAGCAAACACTACCGCAGCCAACCTCTAGGTCATGAGTAGGATACCTCGCTCACGTGTCTTCTCAACCCGTCTCGTATGCACAAGCCACCACTTTCCCATCTGGTGATTAACACGTATCCCAAACCAATGCCTCTAAGCATCACTATACAAGGTGATACTCTTTTCCCCTGTAGGGGCTACCAATGTGCTTCAACCAACATCCTTTCAATTGTTCAAACTATTCCGACATTTTGTCCGTCCACCAAACTTATTCCTTTCCCGAAAGTAACTCCTTTTTAGAGTGAGTTACTACGTAAAAGCCTCTACAAATCTTCTATAATAACCGCAAAGTCTAAGAAACTTCTCACCCTACATTTCTATGGTTTCCAACGCTACCAATTCATTCAATCTCTTGTAAATAACTTTTATACCTCCTCAATAGACAATACAGGCTTAAGAAGGAAACTTTGTGCCAAATTCACATTTGCCTAGCTTAGGTATTAGCAACTTTCTCTTAGAGTCAGAGGACTATTTTTCAAATGCTGTTCATGTTCCAGGCATCCTGAATACACCCGTGACGCCATCAATAGTGCTGACCACTACAACCAATCCACATAGTGGTCGAATACCCTATTCATTAAATTCATGAATGTCGTTTGCATTAGTCAACCCAAAAGGGCATTACCATAAAACTCATAATGGTTATATTTCTGCTCCTAAAATGTTGCCCACGGCACATCTACTTCCTTACTCTCAATTGATATCCACATCGTAGTCGATCTTCTAGAAAAGACACCCATTCTTTCAACCCACAAAAGATCTCTTCATTTCACAATGGTACGGTTAGTTTTGAATCAATAAAATTAATTTTCCTTTAAAAAAATTGTTGTATCCATTTTTAAATATAAAAATTAGTTTTCTATCTATAATTATATTCGGTACTTGGCTCTCAAAGTTCATAACAGTCATATACTTTAAATGTTGTTCTATGATTTTCTTTTGCTTTTTAGTAGAGGCATTCAATTGGCACAATTTTAAAACTTCAAACAAAACCCCAAAAAATTTTGCTGCAGATAAGATAAAAAATTTCTCCAATTTTTTAGACTGCTTACAAATACAATATAATATAAAAATGATTAAAATAAGTATTATTTTCACTTATTTTTAGATATATTTAAAAAATCATGTAAATATAAAAAATAAACTGCAATAGGGAGCAAAACTCCTACTAATGATTACGATTTGCTCTACGTTTTTTCTTTTGTTGTTTTTTTTTCTTTTAATTTGAAGGGATTTAAATTAGAGTCGAGAGCCCGTAGAGCTTTATTCATAGGACTCAATTTAGGTGCGAAAGGATATAATCTTTGTTGTCCAAATTTAAAGAAAATATTTTTGGTAGGGATGTAAGTTTAGATGAATCTGATTTGTTGAAACATGTAAAATGAATTTCCTCAAGAGAAGAAGATTGTAAATAATTCAAAATTGTCTTTTTATATGTTACAAGTTTGAAAATTCCTTTAGTATTCGTAAAGATATCAAATATTAAATTTTGAGAGTTGGTAGTCAGGGATTAATTTCAAGATGAATTTTTTTACTTTTTAGCTTAATTAGTGTTCATAGTTTAGGACTCTTGGTCTGGTTATGATTATGAAATGGTTTGGTCAATATTGGAGGTTATATATAAACCATATCCTTCAAATGTTATTTATAATGACTTTGAACACTTAAGTATATAAAAAAAGCTCTACTGCTAGGAGCCCCTAGTTCAATAACATACCAACGAATTGACCTCTAGCTTCCTAAGAACATCACTTTTTAATCATAATTACCATTGTCCTCTCACATTGTTGTTTTTCTCTTGCAAGCTTAATTAGACTTAGTTTAATTTATTTTCTACTATATATATATATCACTATAAGGAAGTGAGCTTTTAGTTGGGGTCTGTTAGACCAAGTGCAACCATATGATATAGATGCGAAAAAAATGGGCTGCAACTAGGCGTGGCTATAGGGGGTATAATATAGTTACAATTTTAGTTTGTGCCTCACTAAAGGTAGGTTTGGCCCATGGATGAGCAAGTACCTTTCCGCCGCAACTAAAAAGAGGATGACTACGGATGGGGCTATTTGCCAGTCGCAATCAAAAGGATGTCCATAGACGGGGCTATTTCCCAACCACAACTAAAGCGGGTGACTATGAAGAGGGACATTTATGTCCACAACTAAAAATGGTTATCAACGATGAGATGATCATCTCACTGGTCGCAACTACAAGGGTGACTATGTGGATAGCTTATTTTGGTCGCCAACTAAAAGTAATGGCCAATGGGACGTTGCTCATGTTTCCTTTTACGGTGAACTAAAAAGGTACTATGGATTTAGCATTTTGGTCAAGAACTAAAAGGGGCGGTTTTAGATGGAGGTTATTTTCAAATGCAACTAAAAGACACATGATGATTTTCTTCGCAACCAAAAGACAAACTAAAGAGGACTATGGATGGAGCAATCTTGACAACCAAAAGGATGGCTATGGATGGGGTTATTTCAGGCTGCAACCAAACACGGCTCATGGACGCAGGACTTTTTGGCCCGCAGCGTATGCTGTATGGTATGAAATGTCACTTCCATAATCCTTAATCAACAAACACGAAACCGGTGAAATATATTTCCTTTTTATCTTTTAAATTTATTTGTTTTAAATTTAAAATGGTTTTTAGTTAGAAAAAGCAAACTATTTAACACAAAATATTGCCATTTTCTCAACATTTGTTGTCTAAAAATTTCATTAGTCATGGAATACCTTACATGAAAATACTAAGAAATAAATAAATATATGAAATGTAATAATTTTCTTAAAATTATATTAACAAATAAAATTATTGCTTCAAAAAACAATATTGAAAATTTTAGACATCAAATATTGAAAATAATTAATATTTTTTAAAACGTAATAAGACACCTTTTAACAAAAACCATTTTTGAAATTTTAAAATAAATCAACTCTTAAAAGGTAAAAAGATCTCTCGCTGAATGTCATCGATACAGATCATCACACGGGGCATACGGGCATTGACTCATCTTAATCACTAGACGCCTCAAACCCGGGGCTCATGATCACCCTTTGCCGAACCTGGCGACATTATGATGCTCAAGCTGGCCTGACGCTCATTTAGAAAATCTGGGCAAGAGTCTCCTTGCACGGAGCTCTACCAAACAAGACTCGCATATACCGTCCCAAACAACTAATATATGCACATATATATCCAATGTGTGGCCACTGGGGCTCCATAAAGAGTACCAACACATGCCGACGTGAATCCAACTATATACCCAATAGTTACAGAGTTAATATGTTTTTTACTTCTTATACAATACATACATTAAAATTAGAGACTTAATACATGTATACATCAAAGCCACAACTGCCGCTTTCTTCTAATACAACCAAGGATTTAACTGTCTCGCACGCTCCTCGTACCGTAAAAGGGGATCCCACGACGGTGACGGAAGCTCTTCGGTGAGAGAATGCTTCTGGCATACTCACCACCCAAGTGCAAAGGCAATGTATTTCCAAAGTAATACACATTCAAGCAAATGCATGATCCTTACTTGAATGTTTCATATAACATCAATCTCAGATCCCGAGTCCTCACGACCCTCTCACACTCGCCAAGCCTCGACGAGAATATTTGCTTTATTAGTGGAACCTCCGATGAATATATATTAATTGGGCCGCCCGCATTGATATATATATTATTTATTTGTGGACTACTCACTGAATATATATCAACCGTCGTCCGTTGATATATTATTTAGTTTGGACCACCCTCCGATAATTAACATTTAGACTACCCTCCATTTTCAGATCATTCATGCACTATTAACTCATATTCTAGGGATGTTCAGCAGTATTATGGATCGCATGCATGCCACCTAATACGTCAATCACATGTGCAAATATATAAACACGAATATATTCATTATTAAAAATTAAGTCACACAACATGTTATGTATTTATCAATTCAAACACCAAAATTAGCTCACTGGGCTAATATTCAAACCCAAGCACCCGATTCAATTACTTCAACCAAGACAATTCTTCTCCCGAAAAACACATTTTCAAGTCAATTATTCCTAGGAAAGAAACTTAGTTTTACTGCTCTAACACTAAATAAAATTGCTCGCTCGATATTAGTGAACAGATCACGGCCACCGCGCCTCAAATCCAATCATGACTAACACCCAAACAAACCCCTTACACCATTCAGTCATGGAGAAGCAAACGGCCGCTCCATTTGGTTTCAAAATTTTAATTTATTCGGTCCCACTGTTCGGGATCGACCAAACGGTCCCTTAATGGCCCAACCGACCAAACATTCGAAAAGTACTAAAAATGGGAATAAAACCCAAGTAGGAGAAAATCCTACCAGTTTGAAGAAACCCCATCCCGGTCCACGCGTAGCTCAGTCCCGTGTAATTACTTCTCCTTTCTCGGGGCCTCCAAGAATGACTTTAGCCTGGACGTCTCACGATTTCTCTAGAGAGAAGTGAGACCTTCTCTCTCTACCACAACCCCCATTTCGGCTACTGCATCCTCCTCCCCCCTCAAATCAATGCGTTTGCTCTTTAGTTTTGGTGGAGAAGACAGCTTTCACGTTTCACTACCTGCTCAGAGCTGACTAAACTTCAAAATGACCAAGATCTCATTTCAGATTTGGATATTCAAGATCATTCCTGTCATCCATTTTCGATCGCTTTCACTCATACCACTTATGGCACATGAGTACAGTGTTATATGCGACTTTCGTCATATATCTAAACCGCGATAAAGACCTAACGCGATGCCTCGAAAAACGTGTCAACTCCGACTATCCTTTAAAATTACGGCAAATTCTTACGTGCTAGCTAGATTTCATGAGACGACCTAAATCTGCATAACTGTCATCATCCGAGATCTAGAAAATTAATCACGGATTTTTAACCTAAATTTCAATTTTGCAATCAAAATTACGATTTTGGTCTTATTCCGTGAATCGGGAATCTCTCAGTTCCACATTCTCCTCCTTAAAAGGAATTTCATTCAAATTCAAACGATCTTTATCAAACATTATTGCATATGCAACATGGCATTCACTATGCATGTAAACTAGTCATTTAAATCTTAAACTATTAAACTGATCGCATTCTTCATCCATAAACAGAATATTAGCAGCCCGCATCGTGTCCTCAGCCCCACACGAATTCTCCACCCACAATGCCGCCATAGCACTCACTAGCCTCACCTGCCTTTAAGGCTCGTGCAAACCCGATCACGGCTTATCCAAAATGCACACTAGTCCCTCCCCAAAGGTCCCATCGCACATCCAATCCCCAACCAACCACATGAGCCGATCCGGAGTATATCTCCTATAATGGAGACGAAACACTCCCGTGACACCGACATAGTCGGGCTGCAGACCGCCACATCCCAGACGAATGGGCTGGCTTCATCCCTCTCGAGCATCCCCGAAGGTCAATCAATCTCAATAGCTTCATGTTACCGAACTCACCACCCCTTCTTAGGAACTCACCAAGGAAAACGGATCACTGACTCGAACTCAAGGGTCGACAAACATGACAAGATAGCTCTCTCCCGTCATTCCGTCGCAGAAGACGCTTATCGTATCAAGCTCACCTTCTCATGGGGCACCCTTAACCATCAGACCGCTGACGGTGAGCTCTCTTCCACCTCGTCCAATCATAACGATAATCCATGTTACGGCCTCCCACAACAATGCTTCATATGGTGCCATTCGTGACACTCATCGATAACCCGCTGTCAGAGTCAGAATCTTGCCAAGGGGAATAAATCCTCACCCCGCTGATCCGTGACATGTTCGCAACATGCCCTCTAACACCCAGATGTAACTGATACCAATAATGCGAATCCACACAATTTCTTGCTCAGGTGTAACCGCTAACCTTCCAAGGTCACAATCACCGACAACCAATGGACTCCATTAACTCAACTACGCCATGAATGACTTCCATGTATCGAGTCCTTGTCGACCAACTTCACACCCAACAATTTCAACGGTATCCAAATCTCTCAAGTCACTCCCGACTCCCAACACTAATCCCCAAGTCCGCTTCGATAACCCCGTCTCCTTGCTTTCATCTCGAGCCATAACTTCGGGCCACACGGTTTTTACATTTCCCTGATTCAACTATGAGTCTTCACGCGACGTGAGTCCTAAAGATAACTCAACCCACACTACCCTCAAGATCTCACATCACATAATCTCGACTCTATCAGTCAACTCTCACCCTACATCCCAGGAAGAACATCTGTATACTTGGTTTCTAAATAGCCCAGAACCTCTGCCCAACCAATGCCGTGGTCGCATGACAACCCCCATAAGGGTCTCAATTACAGACAACTCAAGGTCGCTAACTCCATCCATGTCAAGCCCCGACATCGCAACCAATGTGTCTACCACCGGCAGGTCCACCACGCTCCGATGCAACTCCATCCGCCCCCGACTTCACTCCACACTCCTCGCCCCTCCTGCCTATCTGTGAGCAGCCGAAGGTGCTCAGATAGCACCCCGAACTAAACCGGTCCTCCGACCCATACTAAGGTGTGGAGGAATGAACGATACTCTCCTGTCCTACTACTAATCGACCGATTGTCCCAAAGTCTTGGGATCCCCCGTCTCCGGTAGGCAACCTGGCCACCATGCTCAACTCGGCCCTAGTCCTCGAACTAGTGTGAAGCGTGTCGCCTTCCTAACTAGGAGAAAGCCGATTCTCCTCATGCTACCAACACCCGTATCCTGCCCGCATTCAATCTCTCTCATATGGTCGCGGCCGTCCCAAATCCATGGAGTCCATATCCCGAGGTGAAGTCCTTACGATCCTGTCCTACGGACACTCAAACCCGCTCTTGTGTCTCTCAGAATACCCACCAATCCAAGAACCACGATCTCGACGAATACATCTCGGGTCTCCTCCCCAACTCACACCGCCTCAACCTTCAGAGAAGTCAACCGACACTCCCGTGCCGACACCACGCGGTCCAGGACCATCTAATCACTGCCTTGGGGGATATCCGGTCTCCCAACCTCACCGACATGGTAAACTAAGGCGTAAGGTCTATCTGGAGCAGACTCGCTACCCACTCAACCATCAAACAACCATCAATCCTTCTGTGAATGGCACCATTCTCGACCGTAACTCCTCGTTTCAATCGCCCATAGCTAATGCACAAATGGTGGGTCTCTGGGCCTCCTCTTCCTCGCAATTAGAACCGAAGCGCCTCATGGTGAAGTGCTGGCTCCACAAACCCCATCCAATAGCTCTCGGTAGAATCCGGGACTCCGGAGTTCCTACGACTCAACCGGTGCTATCCATGCGAGTCATAGAGATGGGTGAAGCACGCAGTGTAACCCTAGCACCAAGTCTACAACCCCTCCCTTCGCGGAGGTAGTCCAGCTCATCCGGAAAAACATCCACATACTCGCATACCACCTCAGGCACCCAAGTCCTGTCTCCCCTCGTCCTTCAGTGTGGGGCGCTCACAACAACCCGCTTAATCGTCCCCACGCTGACTCATACCGCCTGGGAAACACTGCATGCTTTGTCCCTCCGAAATACCACACGAAAATCACCCCGCTGCAGATGGTAACCCCTCCCACGCCTACACCTGATAACGATCCCGTAGTTATCGCCAATCCATCCCCGACACGAACTCGACATGTCCAAAACCTCAGTCCATCGCGAGTAGAGTCCCCAGATCTCTAACCTCAACCTCGACATATTCGCACCTATTCTCGCCTAATCCTGTGGGAGAACTCACATACAAAGGCTCCTCTAAGGTCTCTGAGGTCCTGCCCATTTCCACAATATTTGGCCCATTCTCTAAAGAACGCAATGCAACATCCCGGTCGTCGTAGTAAATCTACAGCCTCTAACACTTCTCTGCCTCATTAAGACCAATGGCTCCGCCACCACTCCGATCTCCTCGTGCGGAATGTCAGTGATGACGCATTTCAAACCTCGGGGTTACTAGGGTCTCCTCGAGTACCGCAGCGGTGCTAGTCAGGCGATAAAGTACCACTACAATACCTACGCCTCGCCAAAGGCCTACCGATCAACCGCCCAAGGTCGTCATGTCAGGAAGTTCTAGAATCTGGTACCCAAGACGCCTCTATGTCCTCGTCCTCGACTAACCATCTATACCGCTCATAGGCAATACAGTCATCAAATTCTTCTTAATTTTCATTTCACAACTAGTACTATTAGATCGGACATTAATAGACTCGCAAATCCATGAACCCAATCTGCTCATTTATATTTAAATCTTCAACCACTCAATTCAGCCTATTTCCTGTAAAGAAGGTTCTAGGCTCTCAGCTCATTTCATTATCCAAGTCCCTAAGGTCATTGTTAACCATAGCCTAGTATTCAATTTTTTTCCCATACGCATTACACCATGCATATAATTTTCTACTAACCACTCGCAGAATCACGATTCAATTGGTAGTTAATCCATCGACAAAGATTCTAAGGCATGTTACGCCCGAGACACTAATCATACATAACTCAATGAATAATTAATTTTGTGTTTAAAAATATTGTTTTAATCGAATTTTATTTTCAAAAATTTTATTTTTGAAAAATTTTATCAAAATTTATTTTGATTTTATTTGATTTTCAAAAAATAAAATTACTGTTGATCGTCAATGTTATCGTTTCATCGGTATCGTTTACGATATTGTTCATTGGTACCGTCACGTAATGCTGGTCACACACAAAATCGTATCGCAACACACTTCCGGGGCAGATTTCTGTCACCTGCAATACAATTCTCCTTTTAAGCCCTCCTATTAAGAACTTTTTCATGTTGCAATACAATCTAACCCTTCTCTAAGTCACAATACAATATAGTACGCATACAAACTTAGCCCCTGTTTCCTTCTCCAAGAATTGTACATAGTGTATCAGAATACAATTTTCCACTCTTCTCGTTTCTTCTCTTTCTCTCTCAGAAGATAATGATTGTACGCAATACAATCCCTTTACTTTAAGCCTTCCTCGTAATACAATCCTTAATACAACTCGAGCCTCCTCTCACATCATAATACAAGAAACTCAGACAGTAATATAGTTTCTAAGCCAACTACACCCATCTGCAATACAATCCTAGCTCACTATTTCTACACAATACTTGTATCAGAATACACTTCATCCCTCGTTTCCTTTGTTGCACACAAACATTGGGCCTTGCAACACAAATTCATCACAATCGGGAGTCATCAAATTTTGCCTAATAAATTTTTTCGCTTTTCATTATAAATGAGATTTTAAAGTTTACTTGGTTTCAGAATTGAAAATTCAAAAATCAAAATCAATTTTTTTGGACACTCAAATAAATTATAAAGCTTATTTTTACCCATTTTCTTAAATTTACACCATATAAAACCTTAGAAAATTATTTTCCTATTCCTCATAAATCAAATAAATTTCCAGAAATATTTTCTTCCAGTTTCTTCAATTAAAAAATTTTTCCAATAAAATAAATTTGTACTTATTTTCTCATTTTCAATTTACAACTTGTAAACTCCGAAAATTATTTTCCTTACTCATAAATCCAAATAAATAAATATAAACTTATTTTTTAATTTTCACTTTACACCCAGAAAATTCCATTTTTTTACGACTGGAAATAGTCCTGCACTCTCAAAGCCTCTGCCAGACAACACTAACCCTAGTGTCTATCTTCAAATTTGATAAAATTTGATTTCATCATCCAACAACTCAAATAATGTGATTTAAAATTCATTTCTTCCTCCCTTCTTTGTTCAAAAGATTACTCATCAGAAACTCCTAAACATGTTCCAACACCCATGTGCTAACCACTCTGCCACACAAATAATTCACAACACAAACAACATGACATACACACCATTCATCAAATATTCACATGTTCACACAATAATTCATCACTTAATTACAAAAATTCACACAAACACATACACACGGCGGCACGTAGTGTCCAGTTTTGTCCCGTGATTTCCTAGGTACCCCATACCCAAACTAAACATCAAACCACACCCAGTGGTGATGTTTCCCAAACTCATAGCCTAAGCCCAAATTTCTGATCCATAGGTTCCCATAAACCCCGTATCCCACACCCCATACCACCAGCGGTGATGGATACCCAAACCCGAGCCCCGTATTCGTATACCTAAGCTCGATACCAAGCCGGTGGACGCCTCAAAACCCGGGTCCAGACCATCCACAACCCCGAACAGTAGCGCGGATGCTCCGCCACCGATCACCACTTTGAGAAAATCAAGTAGTCCCTTGCACTGGGAGCTTCACTCAAAATAAAGACTATAGATATACCGCCCTAAACAAATTCAATATATGCAATATATATATCCAATGTGGGCTCACTGGGCTACAATACACAGAGACTCAAATATATGTTTACTATGAATCCAACTATATACCCAATAGTTACAAGAGTAGAAGATAAGTGGCTTCCTTTATACAATACATACATTAAAATTAGAATTTAATGAAGGCTGTATGGTTATCAAAAGCCACACCCGCTTTCTTCTAATACAACCTCAAGGACTAATCGCCTCCCACGCCCTGCATCAGAAAAGTGATCCTGACGATAGCGGTAGCTAAAGCTCAAGAGGAGAATCGCCTCAAGTGGGCTACTCACCACCTGGGTTGTGCTGGGTAACAGATTCCAAAAGTAACACAATATTCAAGAATTACGATCCTACTACCGCTTACATGACCAACTCGTGATCCCGAGTCTCACTGCACTCTCACTCGGCCTAAGCCTCAGATAAATATTTGTTTTATTAGTGGCAACCTCCTGTCATATATACACTGGGCGTCCGACTGATTGAAGGCATATATTATTTGTTTGTGGACTACCTCCATGAACAGAGTATCAACACATCTACTCGGGGCTGATGGCATATTTAGCCTGTACTACCTTCGATGAATATATATCAATCGGCCGCCTGACGGCCGATATATTACTGAAGTTTCCACCACCAGCAATTAACATTTTGGGGACTACCCTCCGAAACATTTTTCACTCATCTCACGCACTAACCCCTATATTCTCAGACGTTCCAAACAAGACACTTAATGCACGTACGCCAATCTCCAATATGCCAGCCTAATCACACGCAAAATATATAAACACGTAATATATTCACATAAAAATTAAGTCACACAACATGTTATGTATTTATCAATTCCACAACACAAAATTAGCTCACTGGGCTAATAGAGCTCAAACACAAAGAATTCCATTCAATTATAACGCCAAGCACAATTTTTCCAAACACATTTATCACTATTCTAGGAAACAAAACCTTAGGTTTACTGCCTAACACTAAATAAATTGTTTGCCTTTATTATGAACTCGCATTACCGCCACCATGCCTCAAATCCAATCACATGACTAAATAATCTAAAACAAAATTCCTTTACACCATTAGTCATGAGCAGCTACACAGATGTCTGAGATTTTGGCTTCAAATTTACCCACTGTCCCCAATGTTCAGACGATCAAAACACTCAATGGCCCCAACAACCGACTTTCAAACATTCTAAAAGTACTAAAAATGGGAATAAACCCAAGTAGGGAGAACTCACCTGCTGGAAGTCTTGAAGAAACTCCCCGATCCTGCAGCCATCAGAGATTGTCATGCAACATTTCTGCCTCAAGACACTGGTCGATCGTCTGCATTTCTAGAGAGAAGTGAGGACCTTTCCTCTCTACCACAACCCTCTATTTTGCACTGCATCTTCCCCCCAAATCACAAAAAAGTGTTTCTTTTAGTTTTGGTGGAGAAGACAGCCATGTTCACTTAATTTGTCTTAGAGTGACTTAAACTTCTAAAAATGACCGGGCATGTCTCATTTCCCAGATTGATATTCCCAAGATCTATTCTACGCCCATTTTCATCGCTTCTTACTCATACCACTTATGGCACATGAAGATGCTGCTATATGCCGTGATTCGTCAGATCGAAAACCGTTTTTTGAGCAAAGACCAACGCCACGTCAAAATATTTAACTCATCATCTAAAATTACTAAATTTTATGTGTTAGCTAGATTTCGGGCGAGATCATTCAAACGGTGATAAATCCGGCTTTTCATCCGAGATCTAGAGAATTAATTACGGATTTAACCTAAAATTTCACCTTAATCAAAATTATTTATTTCGCCTTTATTCCTTATAAACTCACTTCTGCCCATACATTTTTACCAAAACATAAATATTTTTTCTATAATTTGGTTTCTTCCTACCTATTTTACATTTATTTTCAAATTAGCTGATACATAATTATCTTTTTCAATTTTATTAGGAAAAAGCTTATATTACACTACTGAAAATAAGGACATGAATTTCTACTCATAGGGGGGAAAAGACTTATTGCATGTTCAATGGCAAGATGATTACCTGCTTGTTCGAGGATTGAAGTATTTTACCAATCTCTTTAGAAATCTGATTATTATATTATAGATATTCTGCAAGATGTTACTTTTATATTTTATGGGTTCAAGATTATCATGTTCCAAGGACTCCACCTTTTACAAAGATCTTGCACACCTTTTCTTCAATAAGAATTATGTTTCATTTCATTGAGTCGTATTTTAGTTATTCTCTCGCTCACCAATTCCACTTCTCATGTTTCATCCTAAATTAATGTGTTATCTAAAAAAGAGACCCTCAAAAATAGGGTGCACAAAGAAATGAACATATAGAATCAATTATCAACAAACACAAAATATTAGTTTGACGATTATTTTATAAAGAAGCCTCGCATGTGTTTTTTTCTTTTCTAAATGAATTATTTGAACAAAAGAAAGTCCACAAATGATTTGTTTCGATAACCCTATCCGCATTTCAACTTCAACTCAAAAACAAATAAATCCTCAAAATCGGGGCCATTAAATAAAAATAGACACAAAATTAACAACTAAGCCGATTACATCATCTATTAGCCTAACAACCATGTCCAATCGAGGTACCAATTTAATTTATTGATAACAGAAAGAGAACCCCAAACCTCAAATTCAATTGCTTTAAGATAACTAACATGGGAAATATACTAACATTATATCGAGAGATTATATAATCGCTTCCTATATAAACCAACATCATAGAAGACAACCGTCAATGTTTGAGTAAACAGTAGACAATAATCTCGCACGTAAAGATAGCTTTAGCATCTTCTGCCAGTCACATTTTAAAACTTCTTTTTTCCATTTCCATTTCACAATTCATGTGTTTAATCATATACCTTAATCAAGACATTACGGATTTGATATTCACTGGATTAGAAGGAGACTTTATTTCATTTTATTCAAATGAGGAACACCACCAAAAACATATAACAACGAAAGATCATACTGCATTCCCAGTTCATAGGAATCACAGAATCACACCCACTCATCCGGCTCAAACTACTTGATTAAAATCACCACAATATGTTATAGTAAAACATATAACAATAACTGCTGATGCCTGGGATAACAAACTATAGAAACCGTTGAACAACACCAGACAACAAACATAAGGTGAGCTATAGACGAATTCATCCTTATAGTTCTGAACAGAGCAGATCTCACATATTATTGGAAATCAAAAAGCTGCTTTCCACAAAACATATGTATTATTGACAAAAGAAGCACTATATTATGGAATCAAGCAAAGGAATGTGATAACCTAAAAGAGAAATTAGATTGATAGAAAAACTTAGTTGTACAATAAGTTATAAAGCCAGTAAGAAAATATTCCAAATTCTTGAATTTCAGATAGAGAAAGCAAAGGAGTGAACAAAATACAGTTTGTGGTTTCAAACCTCAAAGTTAGAGAGAGAGAAACCTTCCGGTTCAAGAAGCAGGAGAGAAAAAAACCTACGAGGCAGAGGAATGGCAGGGAATCCACTTTGTCTGCTCGCAACCAGAGCCTAAGACCATCACCTACCCTTCCTTACCGTACAATGTGAGGAGGAGACCTTACCACCTCGAACTCCATCGGATCTGATCACACTCAGAACGAGCCTTACTCATAAGTTCTGAACTTCTGATTTTCTCAAATAAAACAAGAGTATCCAAGCTTGCACCAAACATCCGAATACTGATGCTATCGTTTAATCATCCCACCATCATCAAGGAAGCACAAATCATGGGAAATCAGTGGTTCCCCGCTAGAGGCCAAGAAAGGGGCAGACAAGCGACCCACTTAAGGGGGAATCCTCTCACTGGAGAATCTCACCGATTTCGAGAATCCCGATCCCGATGTCGGCCAGTCAACCACTGCTGACGTGATTCGTAAACGCCGGCGCTGAGAGCTTTACTCGGCGGTTTGACGCTGAGGGAAGGTGACACCACAAATAATCCATTGTATCGTCGAATGGTTTTTGCCCTCAATAAATCATGCACCGGAAAAACAAAAATGCACAAAATAACGCATAAACCGCCAGCCAAAAGGCGCCCACTTTGGGCTTCCAGATCGCTTAATTATTATTTATTGATCCAAGGCAACTAAATATTATGGGCCTAAATTCCTTTGAGTTTTAAAACACTTATTTCAAATGGCATTAATAAAATTTATTTGTTTAGAGTAATACATTTAATAAATGGTACAGATATTAAAATGAGATATCTATAGAACATAAAATGAATAATGTGTTCTCAATGAGGGGTTTGATTCAATGTCTTTGTGAGAACAAAATATCAATACGGTTGTACTCAAATGAATGGATGTTAAAAAAAAAAAAAAAACAATACTACATGGCTGCATATTTATAATTAGTGATGAAGCTGCCAGATTGCAAACATGGTCAGCTAAATTATATTAGATAGATATCGAGGAGCTCAGGCCAGTGAAACTTTCTCATATTTAATATGAGATAAGATCATAACTTTGTATGTCATGACTGATATCAAAGAAAATATTAGAATTTTATGGTAAATGACATGTTAAAGTGGTGGGTATCTGTTGAGTATAAAAATGAACGATGGTTAGCTAAATATTCCGGTCACTGGTTATAATAGAGTTGATCATGTAATAAAGAACCCATTTATCAATATGTATATTCAAGATATAAACTTTAGCAAAAATTCAAAAATTTTAAGCATAAGAAATAGTATAAAGAGTTAAATGGTCTAATAAGATTACAACATGAGGCGCTTTTATTGGGAAAAGGATCCCATCCCCTCACTCTTATTTCCGAAAATTAGGAATAAAAAGAT
Organism: Tetrastigma voinierianum; assembly: GCA_016808115.1. Lineage (NCBI taxonomy): Eukaryota > Viridiplantae > Streptophyta > Magnoliopsida > Vitales > Vitaceae > Tetrastigma > Tetrastigma voinierianum. The sequence continues at coordinate 1,182,118 of JAEQBH010000443.1, read as the reverse complement.
CTAAAAAATCAAAACGAGAATCATTTAAAATATTTAAAAATAAAAATATTTAAAAACATTAAAATTCTGAACCCTTCAAGATTTTATTTAAACCCTTAATAAATCCCTAATATTTTTATAAAAAGTGTCAACACCTGTATAGTTAAGTGGACAAGTCTTGGCTCCCAAGGTCGAGGAAAAGGAATCATATTAGCTGTGTTCAAGTCAAATAATATGACATGTTAGTTGCACTCAATCTTAATCAACCTAGAGTCACTCTTTAGTTGAGACCAACTGTATGCAACATAAAGTCACTTAAGGAGAATCAACTCACATCCCAATCAGAACCACTGAGCAACCATGGTTGTAACCAGCAAAGTCGTTTTAGCCAATATGAATCAAACTAACCCAACTCAGGAAGGCCACTTTAGTTGGGTGACTAACTTCAATGCAACTAGAACGCGTTAGTTGAGACAAGCCTTATCCGCAACTATGAGTCACCTAGCCGGCAGCTCAATAAATACGAAACTAAAAATGATGCTTTGAAGCTGCAAAATTCCTTTCGGCCCCAACAAAGAACCCCTTAAGGTCACTTTTCTATAGTGTGTGTATATATATATGTGTGTGTGGTGCATGTATTTTGCTCTGCTTATTTGGAGTCAAGGAGATGACATAAAGAAACAATAATCATCAGACTACCGATGTATTAAGACAAAAAATCACTGAAAGTGTGCCATGAAACTCTATTTCTTGAAAATCAATCGTTCGACATTGCAAGGTGGCCCGCTGAAGGTGCTCAAGACGATATTACATTATATGAAACTTTGAAGCAAAAAATAAGAGTTATAAGCCACACATCTAGTTCAAATTACAGCCATATATATCATATCATAGGAATAAAGTACGGAACAAAAATAAAATACCATTTTACCTTCCATCCACCACCAGTCATGGAAATGAGAGTTAGTAGTGCTTCTACCGGATTGTGCTCATATAATTCTCGAGAGACATCGTGAAAGTATAGAGTACGCTTTGGAGGCATTTCAATAGCTCAACCCTCTCCTTCCAAATATCTCTGCAAGGGTTTCTGTTCATTGAACGATTAATGGTTTACTTAGATACACCATGTACATCCACAAATCATTTTCCTTAATACTTTCATCTTCAGACATCTCCCAAGTCTCATATTCTCTCCTTGATTATAAGTATGTCATGAAATCCACGATAGAAAATATATTTGACTCTTGAAATGATTTGCATTTTGCATCTTCATATTCCTTCTTTCCCCTACCATTTCTAAAAAAATAAAGCATTCCGTGCACCATAAACATCACTCAGATGAGTGCATTCAACGCAAACCGGAGAAAATTATAATTTGAATGGTAAATGGCATCATCAACCCAAATTTTCTAGGATCCTTATGACTGAAACGATTTTCTCCCCTCACCGGGCTGACCGGGTTTCAAAAATCTGCCACCACGGCCGACCCCTCGCCGACCTCGAGATTGGGGTCACTTCGACAATGAGGTAAGATCGAAAGTGTTTCGCACCCATTTCGATCTATTCAGAAAGATACGCACGTGAAAAAGTCACCCACTACATGTACCTTACGTGACAAATGTTGTGGCGATTAGTGAGATGATGGAGATGAAATTGACTCCCAGACGCTCTATGTCAAAAAATCAAAACTTTTAAGACATAAATGGAATTCATGTGAAAGATTTAATGAATAAGACAACCTATATATTCCCTCCAAAATCGGAGAGAAAACGCCAAGGAAGAGGAAAACATTTGATTTATCTTTGTGAGAGAGAAAAGAGTGATCTCCTCTCTCAGATTTCACAGTTCTGGACCTTGCCTAGCTTCCTTCTTCTAATTTATATCATGGGAAGTCGATCTACGCCCGCAGGTTGGTCGCCAAGTGGTACCCCATTTGTGGTTCAAACCCAAAGAGGTAGGGATCTTTCCTTACTATTGTTCTTGGCTAAGAAATATATTATAATGGATGAGGATTTGTTAAGGCCTGAGCTTGCCGTTATCGGTCACAAAAATCTTTGAACTGAAATGGAGAAAATTTATTGTGTGGGACCGTGAATATGCCGTGACTTTAGGTTCACTGCTCACATGATTGTTTACGAATTTGGTGTTGCTAAACATTCAAAATGAATTGACACCAACTCCATGTGGAGCCAATTTTTGGGGCAGAATGTTGTAAATTAGATATATCAGTGAATTGATGTGGAAGAGTTCTTGATAATATATATGTAAAATATATTATATCAATTGTTTGAAATGATATATCATCTAGATATGCAAATGAGCAATCTAAATGGTAAAAAGAAAGTGCATGCTGATGAGTTAAAAATGAAAAGAAAATGAAAAGAAAAGTGAAAAACAATGAAAATAATTTCAAGGGAAGATTTTCCAAGAATTGCCCCGGAGAGCGGTCGTAAACAAGCTCATCTCTGAGGCGACCCATGACTATCTCAAAAAATTATCCGAAGCAATCGGCCGTGAGGGTGAAGTCCAATATATTTGGCCTAAACCCTGGTGAGTGTGTTTTCAAGAACAAAAGTTTTTGCTGAAAATCAAGCTCTTTGCTCGCATTCGCGCATGTAAAAGCAACACGCCTGATCCATTCACCCGATCGGGCATCCAAAACCTCAGTCCGAGTGCAGATCATTCATATATACTATGATACTTCGACCTTATTGACCCTGTTTCTTTCTCAGAAATATTTCGTATTCTCGTAGTGATAAAAATTTCGTATAACAAAATCATTTACATATACACAAGAACTAACACGAAAGTGGTGTTTACTCACAATCTTGAAGTGGCCAATATTATGTTAAAAAGTCCCATTTACCTTATACATGTATTTTCTAAGCCATAAAAACATCGTAGATCGGTGGAAAGCGTACAATGGGTGGCACCTTGGCTTCCCGAAAGCCCAGCCTTCTCTTTTGGTTAGATGTGGAATGTCTGCCCTCTATCCTTGTCGCTTCAGACTTACACTGATTGAGCTGACCAGGCAGCCGACGGCTATGGGAACATAAGCATGGACAAATCCTCACCAATGCATCACAAGCTTATACATATGCATTATATATGTCTTAAACATGTTTCCTATAACTTTTAATTCCTTTATCGGTCTTATATTACTATTGCATGTCAATCTTTTCATTACTTGTTCTATGTTTTCGCATCCTCATTTATACTTTTATGTATTCTATTTTCGAAAATTTACATACTCTTACACTTGTCCCATGTTCATCTTTCACAAGCTATCATGTCTTTCAAATTCCTATCTTTCTCAAAGTTACATAATGTTCTAGTCTATATCTTTTCATCTTTCTTATTCTGATGATTTATTGCATTCTATATAATAATATACATACATTTCCTCATCCTTATACTCTGATAAGACAGTCTCTTCTCACATGCCCCGCTTTTTACTTCATTTTTACTCCTCTCACTTTCTATGATTTCTACTTGTTCATATCCTTTGTACCATACTTTGTACTTTCTATATATCAGATTCATATATCTATAAGTCTTCATGCCATACGGTTTCCATTTCCTCACTGTCTCATTATACTTTCATATGGCTTTCCTCTCATGTACTTGCATGTCATTGCCATATATATCATATGATATCATGAAAGCCATGCTTTTCACATGCTTTCAGATACCATGCTTTTCTGGCTGGCGTACCTCAAGTACTTTCACATGGCTTACCCTTCTCAATTTCTCACAGGCCTGTGGCCGATCGCGACTCTCTCCTCGGCTATATGTGCCTCATCCTGTACTCATGTCCCGGTTATCCCCGGTACTCATCTGGCTGAGGTCATAGCCACTGCAGGCTGCCCCATCTGAGATCTACATCACAAAAGTCCTCAGCTTTAGATACTTTCAGATTTTTCTCAGGCTTGTATACTTTCCCCGGTGTTTCCTCGGGAGGTACCTCGCAGGTACTGGCGCACGTGACACAGAGAGGGTAAGGAGCCCGTATCTTTACTTGGCTCATCTCAGTGGTCTTATCATGATATCCTGCTTCCTCGACTCGCCCCGCACGCTCATGTTGAACAAAGAGGACGCAGCATGGCACCGAAGGTACAACATAAAGACTAAGGGGCAGAAGCACGCACAGATTATCTAGAGAATGACTCAGGAGTGCCGAGCACTCAATCGGGAGGCGTGAGTACCAACGAGTACCAATCATTAATCGTGAGTACTGGGAGAATAATCAGAGTGCCGTAGCAATAATCGGGGTGAGTGGCCGGCAATAATCAAAGAGTGTTTTAGCACTAATCAGAGCGCCGAGCATAATCGGGTGAGTGTCAAGCGATAATCGTGAGTGGCTCGGCACCAAATCAGAGTCCACTCCATTCCCACCCGATCCCAGGTATCATGATCATATGTCTCTTCTCATAACCCCACATCTCTCGGTGTATCTTTTACCTACACTATGTCTCACGATTACATTGCTTTCACGGTCATGTTCCCAAGCAGCTCGGTTTTCATTATTTTCATATCTTGGTTATCATTTAGTTTTGTTCAGATATGTAAAATTTATCATATAACATGAAGGCATTCATGCACTCTTGTATTCATATATTTCTTATATCGTCAGTATTCCTCATAACTCTTTGAGTATCATTTATGAGTTGCACCATTATCCATGTACATGTACCTCATTCCTACGCTGTCATCTCGCCATCTCTATCGTTCTTAACATTTTTACGCATTTCTATCATGTGTCCCAAGATGTTCCATTTATTCATTTCTGCATAACCATCACATATTCCTATCATTTACTTATTACTCCAAGCCACAAGTTCTTTATCTATTCATATACTTTTTATATTTCATCATGTTCCATCTATCTAAGCTTATGCATGACAGATTCATATGTTCACATCGTATAATTCTTATATTCATATGCCTAATAATCAGCACTGTAGGCCAATACATCTTGTAGACATAATCTCATCACATCTTTATCATATCTTTATAACTTATACCTATCATATCTCATGACATATCCTATATTCATATCATATCTATGTTTATGAACCCATCTATACATATCATTTTCTGCATTTTCCTCGTTTTGCCATTACATATAGCACTTCATATTCTATAGGTAGATGTAAAGAAATAACACCACATATATTCTATTCTCCATGAATCTATTTTACTTAGGAATTGGAATCAATCCAATCTATGATCCAACTAAAGTTAGGCATTTTCATGCCAACTAGTCATTTAACATATTTTTCTAGTGACAGCTTCAGATTACTCATTTTCCGGGGCCTTAACTTCTTAACTGTATTTTGACACTAGGTCCTTGTACTTATTTAAAGCTAAGGTTCTAAGGATTCTATTCCAACTGGAATCACCCAATTCGAACACCCGGAACTCAAGTTACGTTGAAACAGCGGACTTCTCTATGTTCAACACTGAAACCAAAGTTTGGTTTGCACATGGTCCCACTTCGAGTGGATTTTTGGGCCACTTAGAGTCATAATTTGACGATATCTATCTATATATGGATGGTTCTCCTTGAAGTCTATTTTAATTGGCCACTTGAATCACTCAAATCGGATAAGAAATGAAGCAGTATGACCAAAATACAAAAGCGGTTGAAATTGGAAAACGGACGACGGGTGTACCGGTACACCCTAAAGTGTCACCGGTACACTTTGGCAAATGACCAAGAACACAATGTGTACCGGTACATGTTCAAAGTGTCTGGGTACAAATTACAGGAATGCGGAGATGTGTGTTTTGTCCCATTTTTCCATATTTTGATACTCAAAATCAACTCTACACTTCAAACACACATCAAAACCATTTTCAATTCACCTTGGAATCTCTTTTATACTCAAATCATCTTTCAATTCTTATCTTATGCACTCTATTAAACTCAAACATGTTTTCTATTCATCTCTTATACAAAGCCTAGGGTTTTACTCAACCCAACTTCAAAAATCCTAGGATCCCTTTCGACCTAGAACAGAACAATTGTGTTCATACTTTACATAACCCTTAACCGAAAAACACAAGTAATGGGAACTCACAGGTCCTCTCATAGCAAAACCTAGAGAAACAAAGGGATTTCCATACATAAATTCATTCCCAGGGTTAGGTTTCCCCTGACACAAACATATATCTAGACAAATCCATACAAAACCGTATAGTTCCATACCAAATCCAGTTCCATACCTTGGCTTGCTTAGCTTCTCCCTCTTCTCCTCTTCTCTTCTCTTCTTCTTCTTCTCCTTCTCTTTCCTTTTCTTTACTCCACGGTTTCCTCCTAAGTGAGACCAATTTGGTCTTTAAATCTCATGTTTGTTAAGGCCATGTTTGGCCAGTAAAAATCCATTTTGCTTTAAGTTTCCATAATTGCATCTTGGTCCCAAATTCTTCCCTTTTTGAAAATCAACTTATACCAATTTCTCATTTTGACCCCAATCTTTCCTCTTTTATGACTTTCATATCCTTTTAATAAATTACAAAGATTGCCCTTGTATCTTGTAAACTTCAGGGTCCCTTATTTTATTTTCGAAAAATTCATATTTAACTTTTAATATACCTAAACAAATTAGAAAGCTGAGGTATATTTCGAGGATATTACAGTGAGGTGGTGAGGACTCAGACATGGGATTGGGTATGTAGACATTCAAGTAGGATCATGTATTTGCTTGAGTGTGATTGGTTGCCATGACATGTGCACTTAGTGGAGAGTAACCCATGTAGGAAATTATCACTACTGGGCATTGCTCACCTTGTCGAGGGATCATTATTTCAGGTACAGTGAGTGTATAGGAGGACAGCGCTCACTAGAGGCCGCGTTTTAGAAGAAAGCCGGATTGTGGCTTTGGTATTCGTTTTGTATAACATGTATTAAAGCTTTAAATTTTGATGTATGTTTTGGTTAAGAGTAATGTAATAGCCTCTTGAACTATTGTAATATAGTTGATGTATTTTTATGAGTATTGATGTATGGGCCGAGTGGCCATTTTTACTCATGTATAAGGTCGTTATATGGGGCAATTATTCATGAGTTGACGGGTTGTCAACGAGACACCTCAGGATTGGGGCGTCACACAATGTTTTTGTAGAATAATTCTGGAGCCATATATCCTAATGTTCCTCATGCAGCAGTGAGAGACACCATACTTTGATGCATTGAATACAACCTTTAATTAAATCACGAAACTTTTTGGTGAAGTCTTCATCAAGAAGAATATTGTGAGGCTTAATATCAAAATGTAAATTTGCATATCACAACCTTGATGTAAATATTAATCCCACGTCCCTCAATTGCGATCTTATACATAATTTCCCAACTCAAAGTAGTGTTGTTTTCTTCTTTTGGAAAACAAACTTATCAAGAAAACCGTGGGCATGAGTCATATATAAATTGCCCATTTGGATCACTTCTTGCTTGCATAATCCCTACTAGTCTCACCACATTAACATGATGAATTCTTCCTTTTGTAGCAACCTCATTGATGAAATCTTGCCCGTTAGCTTTTGACATGACTAATACCTTCCCAGCTACAATGCGGCCACTTTGAAGTTTTCCTTTATATACATAGCCAAAGCCTCCTTGACCTAACTTATTTGAAAAGTTATGAGTCATTTTCTTTATCTCTGAATATGAGTACTTGATGGGTTGAAGATTTTTGTGACAACATAAAAATTCTTCTATACTATCATCTATGTCTTTGACGAAACTTGTAAATCAAATACACAAATAGGCAGAATATCCCGAATAGAGCCCTTCCTGAGACTAAACACAAATCAAATGCCATGAAAGCAATGAATATTTTTTTAAATTAATGAATAATGATAACAAAATAATAAAAGTTAATCCATCAAATACACATGGAAGAAATTAAAAACCATTAAAGCTTCATGTTGAAAAAGTAGTAATTCGATTGTTAAGGCATGAAATAGCTATCTGTAACCACTTAATTGATATATAGTAGTATCATGTCTCATAATGTAAGCCATAACACCTGTGCACTTGTTTATTTTCACATACTAGATCTAGTAAGACCATATAAACGAATGTGACATCATTGAATTCTCAATCATGCATACATATTTATCCTTAACATATTAAAACAATTATTATTATTGGTATCAAACCAATAACAATTCATACAAGCTAAATCTAAGGAATAAAATATCGAAAATATCGGCCGAAATATCGATTATCATTGGAGGTCAATATGATATCCTCCATCGATAGTCGGTTGAAGGAAATGTCATTGTTTATCATTGATTTTGCGATATTTCGTGAATCCGATTACGACCCGATGTTGGTCACTATTACTTCTTGTTTTGAATCTATCAAAATGTTAAAAATTTGCCTGTTGGGGGTTTCGAACCTGCCCAAAAATTAGGATTTATTCACACTGTATCCATCAGGCTAGTTGTTGCACTAATTACATAAGGTGCAAATATTTTTTGTGACGCCCCAAAACCCGGGGGTCCATTGACAATCCGTCAACCCGCGGAATACTCGTGAATATCGGGTAACCCACTATTCACGAAAATCGGTCGGAGTCTCCCTTATATGGGGAGCTCTACCCGAGGTACCTAACCTGTCCTAATCAACATCATAAGACATAACATGAGTAAAAACGGCTACTTGGGCCCATACACAATACTCATTAATATATACCAACTATATACAATAGTTCAATGGAATCACCCTAAATGGGTTACTCCCCACCTAAGTGCCTATGCAATGATCCTATGTAAACACACATTCAAGCAAATACATGATCCTATTTGAATGTCTAAATGACCAACCCATGTCCAGAGTCCTCACCGACTTCCTCACACTTGGCTAAGCCATGTATGAGAAACATTATTTTCAAAACAAAAGTATTTGTTTTTAATTGTGGACAACCCTCCGATATGAGTAGTGGACCGACTCCGATTCTCTATTTAGTGGACAACCCTCCGATGTTTATCAATTGGGCCGACTCCTACAATTGATATTTTATATGGACTACCCTCCGATATTGTAATGGACACGCTCCAATAATTATTATAATTAGTCAACCCTCCGAAACAATTCACTCAAGAAACCACCTCATGCACTCACTCCTATTGTTCTAGGATGCCCCGGTGCATATAGATACTCGTGCCAATTCCATTAGTTTATATAACACATGCAAATATATATAACATGATATACATTTACATAATTTAATCACACAAACATGTTATGCAATTTCACAATCCATTTCACCAAAAATTAGCTCACGTGGGCTAATTGACAACCACGAGCAATTCAATTTGAATTACTCAATCAAACACATTTTTCTCACAAAATTTATTTTGTGAACACTATTCACATGAACAGTGAAACCCTCGGGTTACTGTTCACGGCAAATCACCAACATCGGTTCCACTTTGTGAAACCGAATTTTATAGCCATTTCCGGCCTCATACACATCACAATACAATTTATTTCACAAATTATACCATTAAAAACCCAAACAGTTCGTGGACAGTCACAGACTGCACAATTTGGGTTCCACAATTTCTCACACTCCGGTCCCAAGTTTTGGGACCGATCAAACGACCATTCAAGGCCTCAACTCAACAAAGCTCTTAAATCAAGAGTAAAACAAGTAGGATAAAACCCCTACCTCACGGAGTTTGTCGAACTCATACAAAAGCTGAACCTACTCGTAAGCCTCATTCTTGCGACGACCTTCTGTCCCAGAAAAATTAGATGGTCGGATCGCCCGGAAACTTAGAGAGAAGTCACACTCTCTCTCACTAGGTTTCACAAAATCAACTCACTGTAAGTTCTCTTTCCCCTTTCACGTTTTTGGTTTCCTTTTTGATGTAAGATACGACACTATTCCCTATTTCGTCTTATTATCATTTAATTAAATTCAATAATGCCAATCATGTTCTTTCTCTTGGATTTTCGACATTTGACACTATCACCGGTAGCCAATTTGCATCATTTGCATTTCTCTCTTTCATGCAACATGTCACATGGGTACATATTATAGGTGACTTTGATCACATTACATGTCGTTTTCTTTGAAAGCGTGATCATCCGAAAAAGCGATGCCAATTCAAGCGTCTTAGAATTAAATGGTCGACATTTTAGCTAGATTCCCGTGAGACGATTCCAACGGTGAAATCGTTTAGTCATGAAGTCTAGAAAATTTTCGGAGTTTGACGAAATTACGATTTTACCATTTTCGAAAATTGGAATTTTCACCGGGTCTTACATTTTTATATTCTCTTATTATTTATGAATATTTTACTATTTTACATTTTGTTTTAACATTATCACTTCATTTTATTTTTCACATAAAATCCTTTGCCTTTCCAAAAAATTTAAAAATTTTAAATCATCAATAAATTTACAATAATTTCAAATCAAAAATTAATTCGATAAGAAAAGCAAATAAAATAATATCTCATTGAGAAACGTAATATTTTAATATAGAATCTTCTCATTATCTACCTATATTGTAATAATAACATAAACAAATAAATAATATCTCTTTAACATTATAATATCTTAATAATTTATTAAATAAAACATATTTAATTTAAATTTTAATCTAAATTAAGATATGAATCATTTCTCATTATCTATATAAATAATACACTTATAAGTTATTATAAGTGTATAAATTAAAATAAAAACTCATTAATTCTAAGACTAATATGAAATTACATATTTAATTTAATAACATAAATCATTATCAATTGATTTTAATATTATTTTAATTTCATTTAGTGAAAGTAATTTTAATTTTTAAAATTTTAATCTTAATTAAAATTTTTTATTAATAATATTAAATGAGCGATAAATATTAAAAATTTAATATATATATATATATATATATATATATATATATATATATATATATATATATATATATATATATATATATATATATATATATATAATTTTAATTGAATTGATATTTTTTAAAATATCCACCATATTAATTCTTGATTTTCCAATATCTCAGAAGTAAATCCTAATTACCGATATATTCATGTTTACCGATATTTTGATTGGCTAAATCTTCTAAGGATAATTGAAGTAGAAGAACTTTAATTTTAATTTAATTAATTAATATTTATCCCTATCAAGATGTTTATTTTCATCAGAAATTTTAATTTTAGAGCTATTCCTTGCAAATCTTGGTTGCATAGAACTGCAGCCTTGGATAAGAAGACCCAAAGTTTTAGTTCCATTACTTGGGCTTCTTTACAAAAAAAGAAAAAGAGTAGTTTGGAATTGGAAAACTTACCAATAATACGCAGTATTCAACCTCCTGGTAAAAGAAAGAAATGTAACAAAATAAAAATATAGGCCAATATAAGTGCAAAACATAAACAACTTTAAAGGAGGACAATATGTGAGCAAACAAAGTCCTACCAATCATGGAGATGTTGCAGGTATAGCCATAGTTGCAATTACCAAGTTGTTCTTGAAATCCTGTATTAAACCATCCAAGCCATGTTAATCCCAAGGAAGAATGCCGATGACTCGATGAGGACTCTGAATAAATCCTTTGTCTTATTCTTATGAGAAACTAATAAATAGTTGCAATTAACACTACAAGAAATTCCACGGTTCTGAGCCAAAATTACCGGCGGTTAAGTGCAGTGCCAGAAATGAAGTACGGCAGAACATCGGCCGAACAAAGCATATTATTTTTCCACATTTTGCTACCATTTACCCGACGAGAATACCTACGGAAAATTGCAGCCGGAGTGTTAGGTAGGTAATTTTCCATATATATAGGCGCCAACTTTTAGGTACCATTCTGAAATGAATACCTACGGAAAATTACCCGGCCAATTCGTAGGTAATTTTAAATCTCTCTCGTAGCCGGCTTTTAGGTCTGAATTTACCCGACAGGAATACCTACGAAAAATTACCGGCCGGAAGTGTTCCATAGGTAATTTTCCCATTCTGGAAACATAATACCTACGAAAAATTACCTTGGAAGTATTCAGATTAGGTAGCACTCCATTACCAGAATACCTCACGGAACATTCGCAGACGGAGGTATTCAGTGGTAGAAACTATCTTTGATACTTTTTTGAAATATTTATCTTTAATACTTGATATTATTAAATATAAGTGTAATTATAATAATATTTTAAATTTTATAAAATGAAATAATTTTTAATGTTTAAACCTAATATATCAAAAAGAATTAAAATTAATTATTTTATTAACCAATATATATATATATATATATATATATATATATATATATAATGCTTATTTTGCAATTAATATAACAAATTGATGAATGATATATATAATATTTTCAATTTATCTAACATTAGTCATTATTCAACTTTGATGGATCTCTATTGTTTCACGAAGTTAGTGCAGTTTTTCTTGATTTTGATAAACTAAGCAAATAAACGGACTTTCCGTAGGTAAAATTACCTGACAAATCATACGGAATTTTGTTGATATTCGTCCGCATTGTAGAATTTTCGCCGGCTTTACCTACCACTTTTCCACAATTTACCTGACGGAATTTCCGTGGGTATTTTACCCTCTGATTGATTTTAGTCGGTAATTTCTATACGCCACAACAACTACGAAATATATAGTTGTGATTATTAGTAGGTAAATTTAAATCTGAAGCGAAATTGTTTATATTACCTGCAATTTTCCGTATGTAAATTGTCAATTTGTTGTAGTGAGTATGAGCACCTCGAATTTTATGGTATGGGGAGAGAAAGTAATCCCTCTGTTAACAAAAAGAAAGTCCAATTTGTAAAAAATTAGGAAAAATGAATAAATTGAAGAATATTTTTCTATGAAGAAACTGAAAATTTGTTTTCGGTTGAAGGCCTTACTCATGAAGTGAGCAATGTATCCGTGATAAACTTCCAAGCGTCTTTGAACAAACCGCTGAAATATTGAGGTCAGATATGTTCAAAGATTAATATAATTTCCTATAAATCTGGCTTCCAAAGATCAAGTATGAGTCGGCATCTTATTATACTCACATTTTTTCTTCTCTGCAGTGTCGAGATAGCATTGAAAGGCATTCCACTCTTCATAACTAGTATTGCAAGATTGCCCTTTCATTTCGCAATGGCGGTAGCAGAAAGGCAAAAATGAAAGCTGAAGCGCCTGAAACAAATAATCTTGCAAATCTGACATGGAAAGGTTGCTGGGGTAATTAGGAAGTGGCTTCAACGGTTGAATAACCATATATGTGCCCACGGTGCATGAATTCGGAATATCTCCCAGTCGGAAATAGCCTCTGAATACTGCATAATCATATGTTGGTGACGAGGAAGAGGGATAGCCTGTAGTGTTGCATGAAACAATGGGAATGTAGTCGTATTGATTGACTGACTCCTCGCATTTCATCGAAACTATTGTATAGGATATGGGTTCAAAAGGCAAAGAATATGGAAATTCATACGCATAACTAGGGTAAAATGCAGCTATGGAATGGAGGGGACTGGAGATCCAACAGTTTTGCTTCTTGACTATCCCAGGATGATCCACTACCCGAATCGTATAATTGTGGTAGTCGATCTCTGCAACATAGTATTCCCCACCTAACAGGTTTATCATAGTACGATTGTTTTCACAAATCAATTCATACTGAAACCGCAACTGGGGGGATCGCCCTTTAATCGGAAAGGGTAGGATATGTTCCGAATATCACCGCAAGAAGATGGGCTGCATATCTGACCATCCTTACCAACAACAACACAAATTGAAAGGAAGAAGGCATGGAGGAGGACTTGTAGTGTTATGAGGCTTACTGCTCCCATGAGTTGAAACTTGAAAGAGAGAGAGAGGTACTCTGTTTTGGGTTGGGTTGTGAGAGTTCCGCAGAAGAAGGTGAGAGCGACTGAATAACGTTTTTTTGTTCCGTAGAGAGACAACAGACAAGACTTTGGTATCAGATAAGGTGGCTGAATTTTACGCCCCCTTACCCCCTCCCTCTCTCTCACACGCCTTCCCCCTTCCCTCCCGGGCCTATAGGTGGGAAATGGGCCGAGCCCATTAAGGTCATGGGTCTTCGGACAAATTTTCTGATAGCCCAGCCCATCCTTATGCAGGCCACAGGTCTAAACGGGTTAAAATAGGCATCATATTAAAATATTAAAAATAATTATAAATAACAATTTTACAATTTTATATTTTGTAAATAAAATTCTTTAAATCTTATAGTTTATTCGTATATCTTAAAAGATTATAAAATAAATTATTATAGTTAGATTTATATATATTTTTATTTTATTTTTAAATTATTTTTCATACTAATATTATTTTATTTTTATTAAAAATAATTGCGGTTCTTTTTATAACCAACTATTTATTTTTTCAGAACAGAAAAACTAAAGCCGGGCCAATAGACTGGTTCTATTTAGGCCTTTATTTTCTCAATCTAATCCTCAAAATATATGGGCCAAAGTGGGTTGGCGCACCTGACCGAGCCTATTATCCCACTTTTACTCCTAGCCTCTCTCTCTCTCCTCCCCCTTCCCACCCTCACTCTCTCTAAGCAAAAAATATTTAATTAAAAATAAATTTTAATAAATCTTTAACAAAAATTGGAATAACTATAATTTTAATTTGAAATTAAATATTTAGCTTTCCAAAAAAATTAAATATTCAGTTATTTTTTAAATTGAAATTGAAGCCTAAAAAATAAAAAGTTTAATTAAAAATTAAATAAATTTCAGTTTACTTTTTTTATTTAAATTAATTATTGACTTATTTTTAATTTTATTAAAAAGTAAAAGCTGACTTTCTTTTTTAAAAATATTTTAATTTTTGTCATGTAGCTCAAGTGGTTAAGAGTTTAAATTGACATAGGAATGAAAGAGATCGAAGAGCTTTGAGTTAAAAGTGAGGCGGAGCGCAGTTAGTGATTAAGAGTTAGGATGGGCGTAGAAGCTAGGAGTCAGGTTCGAGTCAAAGTGAACAAAATTGTAATAAATAGAATATTACGATGTATCTGCTTGATGAATATAAAAAAATTAGTAACTTAAATTTAAATTGAAATCTTACATTAAAATATTTTAAAACTAGGAAGTAAGTTTGTATTACATTATTCTTACAAAATTCAAGAGTTTAAAATATTTCATTAACATTTTGATTTTAGATTTTAATATTTTAATTTCAATTTAACGTCTAATTTTTAAAAATTAATTAAATTTTGAAATAAAATCAAAAGCTATCTTTAGGTTAAGGATTTAATTTTAATTAAATTTTAAAGTATGATAAAGCAACTTTTAGCTCTAAAATATTTAAAATTTAAATTTAAATTTTTTGAAGTATTAAAATTAAAACTTTTAAAAATAAGTAAATGTTACTTTAACTTTGCAATAAGTATATATATATATATTAATAAATAGTATTTTAAAAAAATTAAGTCAATTTTTTTTACTTACTTTTAACTTTTAAAAATTAAAGTTCATTTTTAATAAATGATATTTTAAAATATAGGTAAATATTTACTTATAATGTTAAAATTTATTTCAATCAAATATATTTTAGATTATTTTTTAATTTAAAGGGATGAGGTGGATGAGAGAGTGAGATTGGTGAGAGAGTGAGTTGGAAGTGCATTAGACCATCTTCAGCAGTGGAGCAAAAATTGGAATTTAAATGCTAACAAGGAAAAAGGGCTCTCCGATGGTGGAGCAATCAGGTGGAACAAAGTTGCTCGCGAGCGAATATGGTGATCAGCGTTAAATGTGAAGTGTGGAAAAAACCGCTTCTACCCTCGCCCAATATAGCCGTTGGAAGCCCGGGTACAAGTGAACAAAAAAAGGAAAAGCATTCTCCTTTCAGAGATTCCCCTGAAAAGCAAAAAACCCGTGAACCAATTTGATATCAGCAAGCGAATAACATCAATAAATAGAAGCGGAAGCGAAGCGAAGAATTCTTAGATGAGATTTTCATATCGAAATCTCAGCTTGTGATTCGAAACGGAAGAAGGAAAAACCAACCTCGATCGTCGTCATTGTCGCAGCATCGGTCGTCAGAAATCCTCGGGGCTCGAGCGGTAGTAGGGTCACTTCTTGAATCGCCGATCCGGCCCACCGGCTCGCTTATCGATCCAGTCCGGTCGTAGGCCGGCGTGACCAGTGTAATATGTGGTTGGTCTGCGGCGACGTAGACGTCAACTCCTATCTCCATATTTATGGCTGGGCGAAGACAGTTCTGCTGTTTGGATTGAGGCGGTGAAACGATCGTTTGTCTGGAGATAAAGCGGCTGACGTTCATTTTTAAATGCGCCAACAAGCGGCGTGCGTTTAGGGATGTCGGAGCTTGGCGACATGCGTTTGAATATTTGTCACTAACCTAAGCGGCGTTGTTTTGGGTATGTAGGCGATTCAAATAGCCGTTTGGACAAGAGCGATCCAAAACGGCGTCGTTTTTGGAATAAATATTTTTAAAATAACCTCGATGCCAACGACGTCGTTTTGGCTCAAAAAAGGCAAAAGCAGCGCCCGTTTGACCCCAGTATTTTGCCAAATAATTATCCTACAAATATTTTTATCAACTTCTAGTGGATTTCAATTTATAATATTATAATAAAATAAGATTAATAAATGAAAAAACCATAAATCATATTTTTGTGAATAATCAATAGAATTTAAATATAAATGTTTTACTTGATATAAATTAATTTATTTTGTTTCCATTAACATAATATCTTTAATTGAATATTCCATTAGCCCCATTTAAATAATTTGCTTTATTAATTTTCACCTTAGGTTATTCATACTTAATTTAAGTTTGATTTTGTAGCGAGAAAATGGCATCTGGCACTGTCTGGGGTAGGCGGGAGAGTCTTTCTTAAATGGGAAAGGCGTGGCATTGTGTGATAGGCGGCGTGGTGTGTGTATGTATGCGCCTATGTGTGCAAGTGCACGCGTGACTCAATGCTCTATAGTGTATTACCTAGGATGCGGATATCGATCCACGAGGATAAATTGTGTTGAATATGAGAGATTGGCCTTTGAATATTATACGGAATTAGCTTTGGTGACGGGTTTACTAATGCACGGATTTAAACTAATGGTTCTTAATAATTCTTGTATTGTAGAACTAGATATGTCTCCCCCGCCGCACGATGGATTACTTCTAAAGAAATTCTGTCCGGTTATTCATAACTTATTGATGTGGGGTGATCGTTAACTACGAGATACCCTCTCTCTCGAGAATGTATCGCCTATCTCGCTAAAGTAGGGTTGAGTGATCTCTCTGCAACTCGATGCTACAGGTAGCTTAATGCCCATGTCGCCACCCTCGGGATCGAATATCTCTGTTCTGAGATTGGCCAGAAGTACGCTCTGTCGAGATCCTGAGCATCCTCAAGTACTCCAGTCTGGGATATCGGCACAATCATGCCAATGTTGGCGGACATCACCATGTAAATAAATCACGGATATAGGCGTATCTTAACAGTGCATCGCGGTGAATAATATAAAATACGAATCTTTGAATCACATGCGGCCAGTGACGGGTTCAACAACGCGCCTTAGATATAAATCTAGAACTTATGCGAATGATACGTAAATATTTAATCTATAAAACATCAGTACTTTTATCAGAAAAGAAGAAAAATACAAAAGTCAATCTCTTCTTCATGTGGCCCAAAACCGAAGTCTAGTTATTTGCAAATCAACATGAATATAAGTGGAGGTCGGGTTGCAGGCGTCACTTTTAGAAAAATCGAGGCGAAGTCTCCTTTATGCGGGGCTCTGCGTCCTGGCCTGCGTATAAGCGCATCAGCGGTCCGTGTAGTCGAATAACCTTGTGGATAAACGGTAGCTTGGGTATAAAACAATATCCGTCAATATATCAGCCATTAGCCCGTAGTTAAGGATTAGTAAATGGCTCAGCATACAACATATCAAAATAGAGAATTTTGTACATATGAAAAACCATGACGCTGGCTTTCTTCAAAACTCGACTCTAGGATGAGCCGTCACTGTGGCTGATGCGCGTAAAATAAGGGTCGCGGCGAGGTGAGCTAAAGGCTCGATAGGAGAATCGCGTATTGACTCTTCAGCTTTAAGTGTGGTCTGATGTTCCAATTTAAGCAACATTCGAGTAAATGCATGATCCTACTTGTGAATGTCTACATGACTAACTTCGGATCGAGTCCTCCGCAGAGCTCTCACGCTCGCTAAACGCGTATGAAATTAATATTTTATTAGTGGACAACCCTCCGATGTATATATATATCAATTGGGCGCTCAGGCGATTGATATATATAATTGTTTAATGGACTACCCTCGATGAATATATATCAAGCGGGCGCTCAGAAGCGGTGATATCTTGACTGGATAAGACTACCCTCCGTCATTTTACATTATTAGACAACCCTCAGAAATAGTTTTACTGCAGAAGCATGCCATCTTGTTTCCGACTCCACAAATCCTAGAATTGTCCCATTGCGCGTATGGAATAAATATATAAAGTTCAATCTGATGCAAACCACATGCAAATATATAAACATGAATATATTTACATAAATAAAATTAAATCACACAAGATATTTATGAATTATCGTTTAATGTAAAAGTGCTTTCGCCAGGCTAATGTCCAAACACAAACAATTCGATTCGAATTACTTAACCCAAACACGGATTTTAGAAAATACATTTTGCCAGGTCACTATTCCTAGGAACGGTAAAACCACCAGGGTTTCTTGTTCTGAAACCTCAATTAATCACAGATTCGTGTTTTGAGCCGCGTTTCCACGGCCGCTCTGACCTCAGTTCAACCAATACAAGATTCAAACCACTGCCCACCATGTTCGCCTGACATGGAGGCGACTACGGTGCTCCATTCCGTTCAAAAATTTTGTATTAATTCGGTCGTGTTTTGGGACGATCCAGTATCGCCATACATTAGTGCCGATCGACTCCAAGCGTTCGAAAAGCGAAAAATGGGAATAAGCGTAGGGAGAAAATCGCTGCGCTGCTAGGTTGGCCAGCTTCGCCCGAGCCCGGGGTCCCGCGGTAGCACGCTGCGTGAAACGTTTCTCCTTCTTGTCGGAGCGCGGCGAGTCGGATCGTGTCTGAAATCTAGAGAGAAGCTCTCTCTCTCTCTAAAGCTCTCTCAAAATCTGGAGCTCACTGCCTCCAGAATGAAGCTCCTCCCGTTTTTCTTCTTTGCTAAATGAAGAAGATGATGACTATTGACTAATTCGTCCTTTAGTCACTTAAAACAAATCTCTAAATATTGATATCGCCATTCCAGGAATTGATATTCGAAGACTATCACCGGCCGTCCAATTTTTTCTTTTTATCTACTCGTATGGCTCATGGTACATGAGTACATATTTATATGTGGCTTCAAATAGCATCGAAAACCCGATTCTGACTTTTAGAAGCGCGATGCCTCGAAAACGTGTCGACTCAGCTTGTCTCGGAGAATTACGAGGGGAAATTTTACGTACTAACTAGATTTCACGAGACAATTCCAACGGTGCTATCCGTTTCGTCATCCGAGATCTAGATAATTAATTACGGATTTTTAACCGAAATTTCACTTTTGTAATCAAATTCACGATTTTGCCCTTATTCCATAAATTGGAATTTTAAGTGCTAAATTCTCCCACTCCTTAAAAGGAATTTCGTCCCGAAATTCACGACAATTAAAAACACTCACATGCATATGCAACGTATACTTTACCATGCGTAAGCTAGTTGACTGGTGCTAAACAACTAACCACGTACCTTCGTCCCTAAGCAGAAGGATAGGTGGCGCATCGATGTCCTTCTTGACTCTACGTGAACTCCTCCACTCCATAGTGTCTCCATAGTACCTTCACTAGCCTCCGCGGTCTTTGCGTCGCCAAGGCACGATCCGTTTATCGGCGATGCGTGGTCATTGCCGAAGGTCGCTCCCATGTCAACACCGATACGTCTCGATCCATCACATGGTACGGATGGGTGTACTTCCGAACATGGAGCGTGAAACTACCTCGTGGACTTTGACATCTTTGATGATGCCTTCTCCGATGCACCTGCCAGTGCCACCTCTCAGAAGTATCGAAGGGCCCGATGAATCGTGATAGCTTCCCACGCTTCTTGGGCGATCACTCACATCTTAGGCATACGCCCGAAGGCGTGATCCTGACCTGAAACTCAGGGTCGGCGTCGTACATCTGCATAGCTCTTATGTCGGCTCTGTGAAGTGAGAAGACGGTGTCGTATCAAGCTCACCTTCTCGGAGGTGTCTTTTAATCAAGTCAGGACCGGTGTTGGAGCTCTCTCCGCCCTCGGTCGACCTGCTTGATGATCCTGAGGCCTCCATTATAATGCCTCGTACGGTGTCATCTGTATGCTCGCCTGGTAACTGTTGTTGTAAGCGAATTCCACTAAGAACCAAATGCGCTCCTCCCGGCTACCCTTATAATCTGGGACGCATGCTCGCGCATGTCCTCTAACTCTGTATAGTCCTCCCGGGGCCCGACCATACGTCGAGGGTGGGCAACTGTGCTCATAGTGACAGGTATTGCCCATGCTTTTGGAAACTCTTCCAAAAGTGCGCGAAGTAAACCTCGGTCCTATCAGACACTATGAATGCGGCACTCCATGTGACGGACTATCTCCGCAGTCTTCTTAGTGAATCTCGGCGAAGGTCATCCATGCGGCTGAAAATGTGCCGACCGTGCGTCGGTCCCACTTATCCACTATCTCGCGTCGTGCCTGGCGCATTCGAGCGGTAGTTACAAAGTCATCGTGACGTGCTCCTTCCACTCCGCCACTTCGATGGTTGGTAGCCTCTTTGGTTTACGATGCTCGACCTTCACTGTGACATGAACCTGTCGTCCGAACAAAGTCCTACGTGTCTCTTACGTCCCACTCGATATCTGCGGCGGCGAAGATCTGGTACATCTTGTGCCACACGGATACCGCGGCAAATCGAAGCGATGAAACTCTAGAATCTCCTCTCTCAAATGGAACCAGCTGAACCACTATCGTCACTATCGAGGCTACCATACGTATTGACGATTAAACCCTCGTGCGCGTACACATGTACTTTCGGTCACGATGGACCTTGTTACGCGTCTGCCCGGGACTCAATCACTGCGATTACTTGACGGTGTAGCCACTCGCTCCCCAAAGTACCTACGAATACGCCATTATCTTTGCCTTAAAGCCCGACCTGATCGAGCATCGACCTCCCGAGAAGCTATGCGGCGAGCTCCTCGTTGACTTTCGGTTGAGTGCATCAGCTACCACATTTGCCTTACCGGGGTGGTAATGCAAAGTGAAGTCATAATCCTCTAGGAACTCCATCCATCTGCGTTGCCTCATGTTGAGGTCTCATTGCGTGAAAATATACTTCAGACTTTTATGGTCTGAGTACACCTCAAACTGCTCACCATATAATAGTGGCGCCAAATCTTCAAGGCGAAGACTACGGCCGCCAACTCCATGTCATGTGTGGGAGTAGTTTGCTCGTGATTCTCAGCCAGCCCAGGAGACAAGCTATTACCCTCAATTTGCATCAAAAGCATCCCAATCCGCCTCGAGGCATCTGATATCTTTGTGTACCCTGTCCCCACATCAGGCCTTTATCAAGATGGGAGGTGAAGTAAGTCTCTCTTGACTCTGGAATGCCTCCTAGCATTGGTCATCCCGCTCCAAACTTGACCTCATAAGGTCAGCTTCTAGTCATAGGTGCCAATGCGGAGAAAATCCTCAATAGATCTGTAATACCGGTAACCCGAAACTACGTATTTGAAAGCCCGACTTGGCTTTCTCCCGACTGCATCAACGCTCTACGACCTTCTGCGGGTGTGACACTCGGATCTTGCTTCGTGTCCCAGCCTCCTCGATGGCAGGAACTCACACTTACTAAGCTTGGCGGCGTATAGGCGATGGTCTCTCGACAAGCGCCAAGCTTGATCCTCGAATGATACCATGCTCCCCACTTTCATTTGGGAGTAGATCGAATGTCATCATGACTACGACAAGCGATCTAAATGAGTTTGGAATACCTATGCATGAGGTCATGAATCTTCTTGGCGCGTGTCGATCGAAGGAGCATCAGTAAACTCATAGTGCCCGTCTGGCGTCTGCTTATTTGTCTTAGGAATATACGTATCCGCAACCCTCGGTGATGGTAACGGTCGCGAAGTCATCTTCAGGTAGACTCGTGCTCCTCTGGCCCGATCAAATAAATCATCAATCACTTGGCAATGGTACCGATTCTTGATCGTAACCGATTCAGCGTCGATGTCGATACGCGGTCGAAGGGTCTTGTCCTTCTTCTTAGCAAATAGAGCGGATAGCCCCCGCGGTGAAGTGCTACGATCTAATGAACCCCTTGTCGACAGCTCATGCTTGGACTACGAGTTCTATGACTCAGCGGTGCCATCTATGCGGAGTCATAGGGTGGAGTGAAAGTACGGGGTGTAACTTCCGATACGAAGTCTACCACCACAGCAGGTAGTCGGTAACTCACGGAAAAACATCCGTGCTCGCACCTTCTTTGAAGTAGATCTAAGTGCAGTCTCCTCGTCCTCTACAGGGTAGGCTCATTATGACCATGGCCCATCACGACACACTGGGCTTCGTATCGCATGCGAGCGAAATACCATACTTGTCCACACGAAATACCACACGAGTGCAGATCTGCGTGTGGCGATAACTCTCTGCGCTCCTGATCGATAATGTGCTGTGGCGTCGACGATCAATCGGGATGACATCCGAACTCGACGTATCCATGATCCTCGGGTCCACTTTGTGAGTGGGAGTCCCCGAGATCTCCAGGCTCGCGACCTCGGCATATCATCCATATTCGCCCCAATCACGGAGCTGCATCTGAGCTCCTCAGGTCTCGACCTCCCAGCCCGACTCGATCCTGGTGATCGCGTGATGAATGAATGCGAGAAACCAGGATCAAATAACACTCTTGCCTTAGGCGAGATAACGGCGTGCCTGTATATTTGGGCGTCTGATGACTCGACTGCGATTGTAACGGCGTGAACACGCCCCGAACCCACGAGGTCCTGCATGGGTAGATCCTCTGCCCTGCACTCGTGCCACTGGCCTCTCGGGCTGCCGCAGTAATATGGGGTGCCGATGGCAACCCCCTGGCAAGTGGTGGCTCATCGGCACGTACTATCTTTGTGGAGAATGTATTGTATCCTCTCTGATGCAACTGCCGGCTCATTTGTGATGTCGAAAACCTTGGGATCTGTCTCCAGGGCAATCCGTCTCATGTGTCGAGTAGCGGCAATGGAAACACACCATACATCTGCGACTAGCGACTCATCTGCCACTGGCCAGACAACTCTTCCACATCCTTAGCGGATAAGCGTGACTCTGAATCATGTATTGAAGCCTCTGTCTGCTTCCACGAGCTGAAGGAAAACGTCCTTCCTCTTACTAACACTCGCCTCCCCAGGAGTGTTAGAGCATCCTATATCTCTCACATGGTGAGCCGTCTCGACCATAGAATCCATAATCCCGTAAGGCGAGTCCACCACAATCCTATACGAATGGGCGACCTCGATCCATTCTCAAAATCTAACCTTGTGCGTCATTGTGCGTGATCATCACAAATGCGGCCTTTCGATTGAATGTCGAGCCACGTGGTCATCGCGACATCGCTCCCCTGGCCCCGACTCACAGGAACTCCCCGAGCTTTGGCGTGTCTCGCGAGTCTCACGGAAAATACTTGCTCATGAAACGGCTCACGGAACTTCTGCGTGTCGCAGATCTCTGGGTCTGAGCCACAACCCGTCTCCACCGTCATTCATTTTCGCCTACCTGGCTGGAATGACGGCCGACTGCAGTGCGGTATCGGAGGTGATCTCCCGTGGCCTCAAACACGTTCTCTATCTGCATGAACCCGGCCAGTGCTGCCACCATCGGGTCTCCTCCTGATGAAATGTCGGAGGGTGATGCGGCTACGAATGGAGGTTCTTAGGACCTCCGACTATCGGCCACTGGCAGGTGCAATAGCGTGCGTGCAACACCGCGGCCTCGACAAGGCTCTTTGGTCGAATCTTGGCGGTGATCATATGTCGGTGGTGCTGGCCGCGCGTGGGCGTCCTCGGCGTCCTCGCCCTCTGCAGCCATCTACACAATCAACGGAGCGGTCGATAAACAATACGGTATCTCAGGCATGAACACGGCCGAGACACTAATAAAGCATGTGGTATGTATCTCATCGGTTTCCCATTTATGAAGCAGGTAGAACAATTTATCCTGATGCTGTAGCCCACGAGAATCATTTAGCTTTCATTTCAATCTAACTAGTAATGCGAATCTTGATTACTAGACTTGGCGACTATGAACTAACAGTTCATTTCCCAGTGGCGTAGAATTCCAACCACTTAATTCGTTTTATTCAAATAAAATTTTGACTCTTGTTCGTTCGTCGTCAAATCGCAGAATTCGAAATCGCAACAGCATTCACCCTTTTTCCTATCGCATTACACCATGCATATAATTTAAATGCAGTAACTTCGTACTTAATCACAATTTCAATTGGTAGTTAAATATTTAATCTTCACCGCGCAAATCACAATTTCACTGTAGTTAAAATCCAAAGATGTTGTCTCTAAGGTATAAACAGTTCTCAGATAATTCAATCATACACATAACCTGTAGTTGTATACGTAATCACTTCGTTTAAAATATTGTTTTCTAACGAATTTTTATTTTCTAAAATTTTATTTTAAAATATATTTTTCAAAATTTTATCAAAATTTATTTTGATTTTATTTGATTTTTTTTTTTATTTATTTAAATTTAAAATTTTTTTGGGTAAATTTATTTTTACAAATAATGTTCATTTGCGACTCAGAAAAGACTGAGCTCAAAAAACCACGTTAAAACGGTTTATCGCAATTGGCCCAATTGTCTAAATTACAAGACAGCCGCGCGCTCAGGGTCGTCAGGCGGCCCGGGGTCGTATCGCCAGTTTTTCGGCCAGAGCCGCGGCTGCGGCGGCTGCCAGAGCCGCAAGGCGCAGTTTGCCGCGCTTCGCGCTTTTCGCGCTTAGCTCGCCGAAGCGCCGCCTATACTTCAAGGCTTAGCGCGAAGCGCGAAGCGCCATTCGCTTAAAGGCGCGGCAGAGTCAGAAGGCTTAACGGCCAGCCGCAATAGCTTAAAGGCTGTATGCCGTGAAGCTCGCGCCATGGCGAAGGCGCGTTTCTATCTTCCTAGTCTACTGCCATAATATATCGATCGGGGATATGCACAAAATTTCGCGCAAATTCTTGCAACATACAAATGTAAGCAAAGTGAGCTCCATTCCAGATTTTCCTATTATTTTTTTTTTCTCTCGTTTTTTTTTTTTTTTTTTTTCATTTATTTTAATTGAAAATCATAAAAAATCATTAAAATCATTTTTTTTCATTTTCCATAATACTTCAAATAAATTTCACAAATTTTATTTTCTTCTACTTTCATAATGTTACACCATATAAAACCTTAAAAATTATTTTCTTTCTCCTTTCTCAACCAAATTATAAAATTTATTTTATTTCTCCACTTTCCAATTCGAAAATTTTTCTTCACTCAAATAAATTTATAAAAATTATTTCCTTCCATTTTCTTCAATTTTACTACTTGTAAAACTTCACAGAAAATTATTATTTTCATTGTTCTCAAATAAATTTAGTAAATTATTTTCTTGTCTCTTAAATTTCTTCCTTATTCTCCACAATCCAAATAAATTTAGTAAAATTTATTTGATTTAATTTTTCATCTTTACATCAGAAACCTTAAAATTTATATTTCTCTGCTTCTAAACCCACTGCTAAATTCTTTTCCAATTTATTTCCATTTATTCTTTCTTACTCCGGGCTTTACACATCAAAACTCCTAAACATGTTCCAACACCCATGTGCTAACCACTTAAGCACACACATTATAACATATCACAAACAACATGGTATACATACCATTCATCAAACATTCACATGTTCACACAATAATTCACCCAATCACACAAAACACATCAACACACGTGCACGTAGTGTCCTAGTTTTGTCCCGTGATTTTCTAGGTAACTTCATACTCCAACATCAAACCAGCACCTAGTGGTGATGATGGCCCAACCCAGCCCTCAGGTCTATACCTAAGCTCGATACTGCCGCGACGCCCAAACTCCGGTCCGTTGACTACCCTGGCCAACCCGCTGAATATATATGGATAATGGTTTGCCCACTGCCACTGAGGCACCTGCAGTCTCCTTGTACTGAGTCATCCAATGCAACTATGCACCTCAACCCAAGCAGCCCAATGAGGAACTATGACACAACAACATGATAAAACCGCCATCAGTCATAAAAAACAATATCCATCAACGAAAAACAAACATGTCCCATGGTTCAAGAGTTAGTAAATACTTCTTAATATACCAAAACACAGAATTCAATGCCATATGAAACCATCAAAACACAACCAGTTTCAAACTCGACTAGATGAGCCGTCTCGCATCGCTCCCGCACTGTGAAATAAGGGGGTCCTATTTACCAAGGAAGTAAAGCTCAATAGGAGAATCAGCCTCTATGGGCTACTCACCACCCAAGTGTAGCAATGTTCCACTTGAAACAAACATTCAAGTAAATGCATTGATCCTACTTGAATGTTCACATGATCAATCCCATCCAGTCTCACTCACTCTCCCCACCTCACTCAAGCCTAGAGATAGAAATTAATATTTTATTAGTGGACAACCTTCCTCGATGCGTATATATATATCAATCGGGTCATCCGACGATCGATATAAATTGTTTGTGGATCACCTCCATAGAATAATGAGAGATCAACCGGGCCGCTCCGACTGCTGATATATTACATTATTTGTTACACTACTCCGATCATTTACATTATTGGGACAACCCTCCGGGCCTGTGGGGGATCAGTTCTCACAGACTCACCCTAAATCCTAGTGGTGTCCTGCAAGCAGATATGAATGCATGAAGTTAGCCCAATACAGTCTAAACCACATGCAAATATATAAATGCGAATATATTTACATAAATAAAATTAAATCACATTAAGAGTGTATGAAAATTATCAGCTCTGAAGTAATCAAAATGGTCCACTAGTTACTGTCTCAAACACAAGCAATTCGATTCGAATTACTTAACCAAACACTATTCCTCCCAAAATACATTTCGGTCAATATTCTAGAACAAAGAAACCCTAGGTTTAATTGCTCCCGACACTAATTACTGAACTATCCAGTGTTTCAACCCCGCATTTCACAGCCACTACCGGCCTCAGTTCCAACCAATACAAGATTCAAACCACTACCCACCATGTTCATACCCACACGGCCATGGAGTGCCACAAAGGCCCATTTGTTTAAAAATTTTGTATTAATTCGTCCCATGTTTTGGGACCGATCCAACCGCCCCTAATGGTCTCAATCCTGGCACCTAGCACATTCAAACACAAAAATGGAATAAAACCCAAGTAGGGAAAATCCTACCTCTTGGATTTGTCAAAACCTCGCAAACCCGGTCCACGTAGAACGCCCACGAACGTTCTCCTTCGTCCCGGGAGCCCTGCTGAACACTATCAGTAAATCTAGAGAGAAGCTCTCTCTCTCTAAAGTTTCAAAACTGAGCCCACGCTCCGTATCGCCCCGTTTTCTTCATAAATGAAGAAGATGATGACTATCAATTAATTGGCCCTTTAGTCACTCTCTCTAAAAACAAATCTCTAAAATGACCTTGATATCCCTCATTCACCGGGACCATATCTCTATGACTATCTCTAAACATCCATTTCTTCATTTGGCCCACTCATATCACCCATGGTACATGAGTACAAGTTATATGTGGCTTGGTCAGATCGAACCGATTTACTGCATAATCCAACGCGATGCCTCTGGGGTAAAACGTGGTCGACCCAACCGCTTCCTGAAATTACCAATCTTAACATCAACTGATTTCACAGACAATCCAACTACGCTATCCATTTCGGCCATCCGAGATCTAGATAATTAATTACGGATTTTTAACCGAAATTTCACTTTTGTAATCAAATTCACGATTTTGCCCTTATTCCAGCAACTGAATTCTCTACCTACACTTCAAGATCTAGTCACGCTTATTCGACTATGTGCCCTCCTCCAGATTGATCTTTCATCCTCCGACTTGGTCCCTTTGTTAATAGATGGAGAGGCGTGAATCAAGCAATGACGCAACGCTTGAGACGTCGTGATGTCACAGCTGTCGACTTCATTTTGTCACCGAACGTCATACATTGGGACTGCCGCGACACGCCGTGACGTTCCCGCCAAATTCTTCACTTGGCCTCTCGCTCCCAAAATGTCTCCAATAATCATTCGCTCCACCTCGATTCATTGAACCGCATAAATCGGTATTAGGTTATAGAAATGCTCATTTAAATGTTATAAATGACGCTTAAACCATAAGATAGACGCTGCATGACATGAGTGCTCAGCACCCATCACACTCTAAATTCAGCTCTTCTTGCTTGTCCCCAAGCAAGAACTCGACTTAAACCTGGACACAACCTCACATTACTTATAACCTAACACTAGATTGTGATGCACACGCTCATACAGAGGATCAAATCGGACCAAATTAACACTTTTTTGCCGCTTTGCTCGAATTTCAGGATTCGCAAGGGTGCTTGACCTCGAAAGAATTCCTGATTGAACCCTCCTGCAGAATGACAAGCGCCTAACTCCGAGGTATTTAATAGCCTTTCAAGGACCTAAACAGAATAAACATCTCAGTAAACCTGTGGTCCCACGCCCTAAACTTGAGTTCAACCCACCTGGGGTCGAGAATTCAATCACAAGGATGAACGCAGACCATTGCATTCCTAACATACCCACTCATAATGTAAAACAAAACTAGTGTTCGTGGGAGTTTCATGCTATATTCATAAATGGATTAGTCAGACTCTCCACCAAATATATGGCACCGCATCTGGCCCCCCGAACGTCACCTAACACTAACTAAACCTATGATTCTAAGTTGTGGAAACTTCCATCTTCCGTCCCTCAGAATCTGGGCAAAGAAGTCAATGACTCCCGCCGCTTGCCTGTGGCATCGGGTTTTGAAAGGCACCTCAGACTGTGCCCGGGATTCCGATTGGAAGATCCCACTTATTCTATTCCTTTTTTTTTTTTTTCATTTACTTGGGGCTCGAAGGCAATCCTCTTTTATTTACGTTGTCCCATCTCTTTGGTAGGCTTAGAATTCCTGGTCGTTGAACTTTAGTAGCTTCAGCTCAAAGACTCATACCCTGGGAGGCTGTCCAGACGTGGAGTGTGATAAATTTCATCGAGAAATAGTTTCTTGAATATCCCAGAGGTGGATCACTGGTACTTCCACCTATTCAACCCAATTCCCAGCATCTAACACCCTACGAATCCTTCGAGTACTGCTTTCCATAATGATAGTGGACTCCTGCTAAAAGTGATCCCCACTTCGAGCATGCATCACACACAATAAACCACCAAATAAACAACTAAACAGAGGATGACCTACCAAAAACAAAAATGAAACTAAACAAGACTCTAAGATCCTAAAATAAACAGTTAACCAACTAAACTAAAGCAAAAATACGAAATAAAATAATCATCACAAAACTATACTAATCTAAATTGTAAACCCGATCACCGTTCACACCCCAAACAAAAGTATCCAGCATCCTTGACCGCATAAATAAAGAACAGGAGAGGGTGAAGGAAACTTCCCTGGTGACCGGACGTGTCACTGTGGCGGCGGTGGTGGTGGTGGCTGGTGGAGGGCAAGAAGCTGGGTGAGTTGAGCCTGAAGGACCCAAGCATCGATGGAGAATAGTGGCCTGCTGGCGTGAACTCAGCACTGATGTTAACGCCGGCGGCCCCATGTCTCGGGCAAGAAGGACTCTGCTCCCCGCCTTCCTGTCCCAAAAGCCAAACGTCATGAGATACACCAGGTCCCAGATCAGTAGACTAGATGACGCCCCAGGCCTGGTAGGAGGTGGCTAGCGAGTGGATAATCTTACCAATGTCACCCCGATCACCCAGAAACCAAAAACGGGTCTGATAATGGAGCTCCTCCGCCCGAGGTCACGCGGCCCGGAACAGAAACCTCAGTCGGTACAATCTTATTGTCTCGCTTTACCGATATAGCTTAATAGTGTGAGCCACGCCTACATCATCTATGGGCACCCCCGGCGCATTTGCATAGTCCGTATATAAGGAAAGCGGTGCCCCAAGTTCATTTTGTAGCGTCCCTAAGCATGGAGTGATGGCATCCTATAACCGCCCAACACCGAACTAATATCCCTCAATGATGGCGCAGTTGAGGGCACGTCAACCACCACACGTCGGTCAGTCAATGAGACGGACGATGAAGTGATGCCGCACTTTATGATATGCCAAAACGGTCGCCCTGGCCGGACTCCAGCCCATCATTGTCGAAGCTCCACTCACCCTCGCCCGCTTCTCATTAAGAATTCGGTCGACCTCTGCACGCAGCCGTGAGCCATCAAAAGGCCCAGGCACAGATCGCATTATAAAACTGGGTTGATAGGACTCGCCAAGTTCACCAACACACCCTGACCCGCCTTCTCGACTACTGGAGGCGAGGTTACGACCCTCGCACTACACTCATCGCAGCTGGACGAGGTGGTTGGCAAAGCGCCCGCCATCCCTTAGTCACAACAGTCTTCAAAGCAAATCGTCGGTGGTGGAAGCCCTTTTCTCTTTGATAAAGGACCTGGTTTCATAAATGGTGCTTCAACCGGACGGAAAACTTCGTTGACAAACCTCGTGACGTGGGCCTGGGGGATTGGTCCTCACCGCCCGACCCGGACAGTGTGCAACTTTTGGCTCTTACCCGCATTGTGCAAAAGGAGAATCTAGGATCAGCTTAAGGTCCTGTGGTGTACACTCGTAGCCAAATGACAATCAAAGGCCACAATCTTGGCTGGTCTAGACACATGTCGAGTACCTAAGGTGCACTGTAGGAAAACTAAGACCGAATTTGCAAAACAAGGACGAGACATAACGTGATGCCCCGATCTTGGGTCCGTTGACTACCCACACCCCATGAACATTTCTCGTGAATGCTCGTGGGCCCGAAGACGATTCACTAAATCTATAGTCCCTTTGTACGGAGAGCCTCACCCTTAGTACATAACCCGTATATAAACCTTTCCCAACAATCCAATATAACAATCCACGAGTAAACCACCACTTCAAATCTATAAACCAATACTCATCCTAACACTCCCAACTATATACACAGTTCAAGAGTTAATGATTTACTCTTATACAAACATATATATTAAAATGAAAAACATTCTAATACATATATTAATTAAATGCAAACCCAAAGCCACAACCCAAATTCCTTCTTTCTTTCAAACTCGCCTTATATTGTCGCCTCCCACTTTTTCCCACCTAAATAATGATCCTTCTATGCAGAGCTAATGCTCGCAGTGGAATCACCCTATGTGGGCTACTTCACCTATGCAGTACAAGCTCTGAATGAAAAACATACATTCAAGTAAATGCGTGATCCTACCTGAATGTCTACATGATCAATTCATACCCCGAGTCCTCATCGACTCCACAATTCTGCCTGGGCTTCACGACGGAACATTATTTGGCAAAGATGGTTTGCTTGATATTTATTTAGTACAATCCTCCGATATAATTATTTTTGACCGCTCTCCGCTGATCTTTTAAAGGACAACCCTCCGACATAAATATCAATCGGGTCGACTTCAACGATTGATATTTTATACTTGACCACCTCCGATAATTTTATTGTTAGTCAATCCGAATCCATTCTCTCAAGAATCACCTCACATTCACTCCATCGCTCTAGGCGCCACAAGATATGTGGAAATGCATGATGCTAATTCCATAAAATTTTATAAAAATACGTAGATATATAATCATGCATAATTTAAATCACACAAACATGCTGCAATTTCACACCAATTAACACCACAAATTAGCCTACATGGGCTAATGATCAAACACGAGTAACCTGGATTGAATTACTCAACCAAACACATTATTTCATGTAAAATTTATTTTAGGACACTATTCTCTGAATAGTGAAACCCTAGCTACTTACCCCCAGAAATCATCAATCATCTGGCTCACTAGTGAACCCGACCCTCACGGCCATTTTCGGCCCTATGCATATCACAATATTAATTTGTTAATTTATACAATTAACACCCCCAAACAGCCTCACTCACACGGCTACACAACTGGTGTCAAAATTATTCAATAATTCTACTCCAAGATCTGGGACCCCATCAAACGCACTCACACCTGTCTCAATCAACCTCAACATCATAAATACACTTAAATAAAGGAAACGCAGATAAATCCTAATTCCGCTGAGTCATCAAACCCAAGAAACCTGGCCCACGTGCTGTCCTCGCTCTGTAGAACAACTTTCCTTCTTGAAGAATCTCACGTCGATCTCCCAACCCTAGAGAGGTGGACGTTTCCTCTCACTAAAAACCCATAAAATGGCTACCGCATCCCATTCCCATGTTTGGCTCTTCTTTTTCCATTTGTAGCACTATTACTATCAGCTATTGCTTTCTTGTTCCACAATATTAGAATCAAAATTCAAAATGACCATTTTAGTTCTCTTTCCAAACATTATTCACTATCCCTACTGTCCATTTTCATCATTTCTACTCCATGCCACATGGTACATAAGTATGCTATACATGTGACTTTTCTTGCAATTCAAAATATAGCTCTTTACTTAATCCAAATCAGATGCCCGAAAAATGCCATCCACTGGCTTTAATCTGAATAAATTCCACGTGCTAGTTAGATTTCGTAAGACAATTCTAATGGTGAAACTGCTTCATCATCCGAGATTCAGAATAAATGTGATCTCTTTGACCTGAAATACGATTTAAGCCCTTTTTTCTAGAAATTGGAATTTCAAGCCCCACACAAAACCCTAGGCAAACTAAAGAAACTGCCGGCTCAACCGAGACCTAATATGGAGGACTAGACCTAAAAGGCTCCGAAACAACAGGTCGAAAGCGCGAGACAGGGATAGGGGAATGGTCGGTGTGGTGAATTAAAGAATGGTTATGCGCCTTGAGGCTTAACAAAGGGCCTCCAAACGGTGTGTGGGAGTGGATTCGCAAGGGTAAGGTGATGACGACAATGGGCAGGGTTTAGCCAAGGATGAGGGAAGGTGGCAGAACCAAAACAGATGAAATTTGGCCTTAACAGCAATGCTGGCGCTAATGCAACACGACGCTTTAGAGAGTGAAGTAGCTAACGCCGCGACGCTGAATCCAACACGCAGAACGCCCCAGAGAGGAAAGAAACTGAAACTGACGTTAGTCCAACGCCGCGACGCTCCGCAGGTAAGATACCACGCCGCGGATGCCAGATCCAAATGTCACACGCCCTGCAGAGAGGGTCTAACGAACGCCGTGATCGTGAGAACAAACGCCGCGACGCTACGTAGAAGGCCCACTATGTAAAATTTTCAATGCCCAAGTAAGAGAAACCCCTTTATGAATCTGATGGTTCCTTTAACTTCTAAAGTGAATAACTCGAGCCAATCCTCCACATTACTTTCGATCACATGCCCTGAAAATAGACAGCCAAAAGAAAATCCCGATTATGGACAAAAATAGAAAACCAAACCAAACTTAAAATAATCAAGGAAAATTAAACAATAGAAAGAGAAATTTCAAGAAAAGCTTGGGTTGCCTCCCAAGAAGCGCTATGTTTAATGTCGTTAGCTCGACTGGGCTTTGAATCTCATAATGCTCGAGAACCTGGGCTCCTAAGACCAAGTGAGTTACCTCTTCCATGTGTTCAATGGACACATCTCGCTGTCCAGCGGAACTCGCCCCAACACTACAACCATTGCTGGTTAACTTTGAATGTTCCTTCTCCGGATGTGTAACCTCACCCTCCATGTGGAAAACTTTGTCACCGTGAAAGGTCCCGAATCATCTAGGACTTCACTCTGTGAAAGTTTATGAATTGCTCAAAGAGGACCCGTCTGCCGAATTCCTTCCCGTAATATGTTTATCGTGCAAGGCTTTCATCATTTCTGTAAAATTTACTTCATGTTTCATTTCGAATCAGTCTAGTCTATCTGAAATGTAATAACGCACTTCTCCTGCATAATCATTCCATGTTCCAACTCACTGAGCTGGTCAGTAGTTCCATGCCTAACTCCAACTGCAGTGCATGTTTTCCATAAACAACTGGAAAGTGGGCTTATATCTCAAATTGGTATTTGAATGTTTAGATGCCCAGAAAAGAGGTCTCATTCCTTTTTAATTCGGCCCTTGAGTCATAACTGCTTTTCTCCGTATCAGACTTGATTTCCTTTGATTCGATAATTTACTTGCCCATTTGACCTGTAAGTGATTTATGATGTAATGTCGCACCCGTTACCCCTTAAGTGTGACTTTGTCAATCATCTGTCGTTAACAAAACACTATCTCCATTCACAGTTCGAGAGCGTCGACCGCAGAATGAGAGCGGTCATATGAAACTCAGCCAATTACCTTGGCATCATTAAAGTGGTCGGAACGCTTCAACCCACTTGTAGACATAATTCACCGCCAAGATGTACATAAAGACAGGCGATTGGGGAAATGGTCCAAGCCAAATCCATCCCCATGGGCCCAAAATAGTTCTACTTCCAAAATTCGCATGGTTGTCATCCGAAATGCCCCATTTGTCGACATTTGTCATGATGTGGATGTCGATGAGCATCCTTGAATAGCCAAAAAGGAGCCCCACCAAGCACCTTGACTGCTCTTCCGCCAGCTCAATGTTCCATGGTAAAGTGCGCTAAGACTGCCTATCATCTCTCATCCTGCAATACATCTTCTACTGCTTTGGTCAAATATGGGAAGGCTCCTCCCAATAGTAGGTTTCATGTGCAAAACCTCTTTCATTGGAGAAGAAATTCCTAGGATTACCTTACTACCAAATAATCTAATGTAATCATAAACCATGAAACCAATTCCTTTGCTCAAATAGCGCAGAGCGTTCAATGAAACTTGCTAGTCTACTTGAACCCTACTAACACTTTCCCCTTTCTAACCGTGAAAGACATCAAACTAGTCTGGTCTTTCTTTTTGCACTTTGTCGAATTGGTAGCAGAGAACTCACCTGATTTAGTTCTGCTTGGGTGTCTTGAAGGTCAGTATTTACATGATCATGGATCAGCCACCTTGTTGTTAATCAAGTATACTTCCAATCTGCCAAAGAATAATAATGAAGTTTTCTGTGAAGTATGTAATTCAAATCTGCATCATTCAAGGTTCCGGCCAGATAGTACCATGCCTCTAATATCTTTCTCTATGTCTCAACAATCGCTTCCAATCGCAGAGCTACCAGCCACACATCAACTCAACCTGAAAGGACTAATCTCGAGCTACCGCCAATAGAGCTGAACAATTTGTCTTTCAACACCTAAAATGCGCGCATAATAATCGTGTGTGCATCAAATCTCAAATGGGGTCCCTTCACAGAACTGAGATCAGAGAGCAAACTGGTCAGAAATCCCACAAAGTCTTCTTGATGAACGCTCAGAATCCCGTGGCTCAAAACTTCTATCCCTTCACTGATGAGGGTGGAGGTAATTTTTCAATTATCAATCTTTGCTTGTCGCCTCTATCTTCGCACAAACCGATGCCTGGGCACACACCTCTGTACTTACAAATGGCACTTCTCCCAGCTTGAGTACAAGGTTGGGACTTCCTCACATCTTATCAACACCGATCTTAAATTTTATTAATTATCAAATGAGCTTACCAAGACCGGTAAAATCATCCATGAATACCTCAATTGTTTTCAACCATATCGGAGAATATGTCACTACATCGCTGGAAGAAGTTCGACAGATTAGACAATTTCATGCATCCGCTTGAATGCGAATGTCCCATAGGGACATGTGAATGCCGTTTTCTCCGATCTCAGGCTATAGCAATTTGATCAGAAATGTGAATATCCATCCAAAAAGCAAATATTCACTGACCGCTAATTGGATCCTGAACATCCGATCCAGAAACGCAGAATGAGAAACACCTTTCGAGTGGCCTGTCCTCGCCTAATAATCAATGCCAAATTCCCTCCACTCTAGAATCGCTCTAAAAGGTAGTAACATATTTTGGTTCTTATGATAGTTGTTCCACCCTTTTTAGGTACGACTTCAGTACTCTTGTTCACCCATGCAATCAATGCATATGATAAATGACCTTAAGATTCCATCCACTCTTAACACCTCCTGCGAACTACCTCCCTTCATAATGATCTCAACCTATGTGCTTCCACTGAGGGTTTATGACCATCTTCCAGTAAAATATGATGCATGCACATGGAAGGGCGAATCCTTTTTAAATTGGCTAAAGACCATCCGAGCGCATTTTTGTGTGGGATTCCTATAGAATCTCAACAACTCTCTTCCTCTAATTCCTGTGTGTGATGCCGAAATGATTCACCGGTAAGTGCGGAGGCTATCCCAAGATACGCATACTTCAAAATGGCTAGCAATAGCTTCGCTCCATCTTTCGTGGCTGCTCAATGTATGAAACACCCGGCGCTTTAGCACTTTCACCTAGAGATTCAAAGCATTTCCTTCATTGGTCCAAGACCATCCATTTTACATACCCCTCTTCCTCTTCGCTCATTCTCGAATCACCAGATCTTAGGCTAGCTTCCAGTTGACTTGAGACCACTTTGGCTGGGACACTCCGCAAACTCTACTATCTCCTTCGTCATAAAATATACCACTCACTTGATGTCTCCAGCTTCTTCGAACAATGCTTGAATCACTCATCCTCCACTCTCAATTTTAGCTCTCCTCCGAACATCAACAATCATTGCTCACAACAGAAGAAACTGGTTTCACCAAGATTACGGGTATTCGTCTTCCATATCTAATACAATGAAATCTGTTGGGAAGATAAACTTGTCAACCTTCACTAACATCTTCTATCACTCCTCTCGTATGTCGGAAGGACTTGTCTCGCCACCGGAGGACTGTGAGGCCTGGATCGAGAGCTTCACCTAACCCCCAAACGTTTAAATATCATGGACAAGGACATGAGATTAATACTGCGCCAATCGCTAACAATAATGCCTTCAAAGATAAATGTACTGGCGGTGCCGGAGCAGTGAAACGCTCGGGTCTTTAGCGCTTTGTGGTAGCTTCCTCCTAAGGATTGCACCGCACTCCTCGCTTAGGTTAATCATAGTTTAACCCGCGCCTTCTCTTCTCGAGACAAGACATCCTTCATAAACTTGACATAACCAGTATCTCGTTCAGCATCAAACTGAATATTGATGCGCTTGAATACTCATGAACTTGGGTGAACCGCTTATCCAACTTATGTTTTACATTTGGGTACCGAATTTGGGCTGGCTCGGTTATCCTTGTCACACAGGTTTCCTACATGCATCAAGCTTCTCTTGGGTCGTCTTATCCAGACATCATTCGACCGTGGCCGGGATGACCTTCTCTGCCTTCCCCACCCATCCTGTCACTCGGATTGCTCCCAGATTCCAATTTTTACCACTTCTCAAATATGGATCGCTTAACATGTTCATTTCAATCTTACTGAGTTGTTTCGTAAGGAACCCGCCGTTTTCTGCCAATAGATTGGCCATTCGTCTATCCTGCACTTCTAAATTTCAACTGGCTGTTTGACTGCCCAATTGAGTGGCTTGGTGCTGCATATCGCCGCCTACGATAGGCGCAAGAGATAAGCATCACGCTAAGGGCTCGCTCTGGCAAACTGTTTCGAGGTATTCACCCACCCTGGTGGTGGTATTGTTCGATTGTTCCTCCATCCATAACTCTCACTGCTCGATTATTTTGATTCCACACATCTACCCTTGATTTTAGTTCCGATAGTTATATTTCCATAATCGACCCTGCTTACTGTAATATCACTGATTAAACCTCATATTAAACCAAGCCTACTCTATTGCTTGTTTCCTAATCGCATTCTGGTCATTGTGACACCCTCCAGAATTCACACAACTCGTGGGTCAATCTGTGGTGGCATTCTGGCAGATCGGTCGCCTAGTCATTGTTTAGTGTCGTGCTGTACATGTGAGTAAACTTTATCATGAGAACTCCTATCTATGCCACCTATGGCCTCTTCACCTGCAAATTTTCCAGCCACCTGATCGTGTTAGTGCAAAGGCCTTCCAAGATTTCATATGCTTGGTATGTGGTCTTTTTCATTACCGACCCACCTGCGGAGGCATCAATCACTGCCTGTTTAGCTGCACCATTATAAAGTATGGACTCAGATCCATCCTGGCTCTACTGGTGATGAACACTTCCCAACAGTCAGAAATCTATCCCATGCTCTGAAGTTCTCTCTCCTCTAGTCAGCCCAAAAGTATCGATCTCTCGCACTGGGCCAGCAATTTTATGTGTGAAGAACTTGGTCGAACTCTTCATCGTTGCTCCATGAAGTAATGGAATCTCTGCAATGAATTGGCCAACCAATGTCAAGCTCATCACCTAGTGAGAGTGGAACAACTTCAACCTCGAGTGCCCTTCGACTCCATTGCAATTTGATCGTGTCACTCAAGGAAGTTGGCCGATGTATATTTAGATTTTCATTAGGCAATCCGTATGGGAACAGATAAATTCAAGCATCCGTGAAAGTTCCCGACTTCAACCTCGTTGCTCATCACAGTAAGCCTCAAGACAACTCGTCAAACAACTAGGTAGGGCAAACTCCTATAGCAAACATGAATGGACCGTCCTGCCATATAAACTGCCCATGCTTCGATTCCTTCCGGTTATTCCCATTCAATCTCAAAGGTCGCTTTGCTCAAGGTTAAGATCTGCCTTCATCGTTTCTCCATTACTAAACTTCTATTCCAGATCAAGCCCCTTGCTTCATGATCCAAAGTTCTTTCCGCTCGGATCAAACGGATGCAGTCAACTCTGACCTTGTCATTGCATGTGCTCATCAGAACCTTGACCTGCAAATGACACACCTAAACAAAAAGACCAAATTACCGCACTTGTAAAACAAATGAAAAAACAACAAAACTCCGCAGTAATATCTAATTGCTTGCTCTCAATATCATTATCAACTCATTCACTATGAACGCGCCAAAACCTGATAGTGCTTCCAAAGCATGGTGTATATGCGTACGCCTATGCGCATGCAAAGGCCGCCAAGTAATATAGAAAATTAGGGTAATTTGACATCGATCCACTGTGGATAAGTAAGAAAATGTAGATTGGCCTCACTATATGTTGTAAGCTTTGAGTGACAGTTTACTAATGCCTGGATTTAAACCAAACCAATCGCCTTTAATGATTTACCTATTGTAGACCAGGCCATGTCTCCCGCCACTTTTGAAGGATTACTTCCTAGAGAAATTACTATTCATTTTATTCATAACTTATTGATGACGGGGTGATCGTGCTTACGAGATGCCCCCCCGAGGCATCCGCCATAGTGGTCAGTGTATCCATACCCAACCCGACCTCAAACGCTAAATGTTCTGTCCTTAATCCACCATCTGATCTAACACCTCTATTTACCACTAACCGAGGGCTATTCAGATCCCCCACAATCCTTAATTCCCTAATCCCTGATATCCAGCAATAATCTCATGCCAATGTTGGCCAGACATCACCATGAAATAAATCATGTATATAGAGCATACTAAACAGGTCATAAACAACCCAATAATATAAAATATGAATCTTTAATCCATGCAACCGTGACAAGGTTCAACAACACCCTAGATATAAATCTAGAACATACTGAATGTGAGTACACAAATATTAATCTATAAAACATCAGTACTTTATTAGAAAAGAAGAAAAATACAAAAGTCGGTCTCTTCTTCGTGATCTGTGCTCGCCACGATTTCGATTTCCGTGTCTCTCCTCCACGAGATCTTTCATCCCGACTCAATCCCTTTGCTTTTAATGACGGAGAGGCAGAATTGCGCCGACCATGACGCGTAACGCCGCGACGCTGAGACGTCACATGTTGCGCTTGTTGACTTCTTATTTTGTCAATTCAACGCCGCGACGCTGGGGATCGCCGCGACGCCGGGCCGCTTAATGCTCCTACCAACTCTCAGACCTCTACTCGCCCCAAAATGCTCCTACACCGCCTCGCTCCACCCGCATTCATGAACTCCGCACAAATCAGATATCGGGTTATAGAAATGATCATTTAAATATAAAATGATGCTAAAACAGTAAGACAGATGCGAGTATGACATGAGTGTTTTAGGCACTCATCACTATGCATATCTTGGATAACCATAACCGAAGATCCTGTGATCGGTATTGGGCAACCGATGTCAAAGTTCAGATGTAGTGATGCTAAGTTTCGAGACTAATGTTGAGTCAATTCACCACTGAATTTATGTTCACCCAAAATCGATGGGATTAGAATCCAACACAGCAGGCCAAAATGGCGTTGATACTGGCATATATCGCAAATAAAGTCAAGCAGTGGAGCTAACATCAATGACGAGGTCGCGCTATCTATCGCTATAGTCTTCTATAACAAATATATTAGAAATCTTATTTATTTCTAATTTTATTTTCTGCGCTGCGGTAAGCTATGAATATGTTTCCGCGCATGTTAGAGTACGGATTTATGATCATTGTTGGGAGGTGCTTAAATACCGTGATAAGTGGGATGAGTATGTCAAAGAAGCAACCCTAGTCCCGCTCCCCTGCTTATGAGGGAACTCATGATACACCCGTATCTCGACCTGATCAAGATCCATACAGCAATGCAAATGGGCGCTAGTCACAAGAGAATTCCCTAGAAGAAAAGCAAACAAAGAAAGTGCATGTAAGTAGCGGCGAGTCCAACAAATACTATTAAATTTACTCAGATACGATTCTCCTGAATAACTGGGCAGAGGAAAGAGAAAGAATTTTAGTTTTATGAAAGAAAAGCCTTCCACCATCAAGGAGCAAGCACAGGTGATGTGCAATCTAGATGGCAAAGGAGCAAAGTGAAGATAGGATGTAGAAGGAGTAAGATAGGTCAGTAGATCACGGCTATCATTACTGCATGATCGCATACGTCCGCTGAACAACAACACTATTATCAATTAATGGCATGCGATTATGGCAAAGTAATGAAAAAATGCAAGTAAGTCCAACTTTAATGTACTCCGCATTAATAGTCATTTATTAATGTAATTTCAATTTTGTCCACTTAATTAAAATGAAATGTCTAAATTATCTATGTAATTTTAATAGTAAAAAATGATTAAATATTTACTTTTATTTTTATTTTTAATAGCTCCAACACTATTATATTTATTTTTATTTTTAATTAAATATTTATTTTTATTTTTATTTTTAATTAAATATTTATTTTTATTTTAAATTTTAATTAAATATTTATTTTTATTTTAAATCAAATTTATAAAGTGTATTAAGGATATAGATAAATTAAGGCAAAGGATACTATTTGTAAGGAGAAAATAAAATTGGAATAAAATTCTAGATAGAGTAAAACTTATATGCTTATCTGAGAATGTCATTTAAAACTTTACTTAAATCTCAAAGTTGACTTTGGAGCAAAAATATAGCCTTTGGGACGCTCAATCTTACACCTTATATACTCTGTTAATGCTTCTTAGAGAAAAAAAGTTATTAGTGCTACTGATATTGGGAATCAGCAGTTTCGATATCATAATTTTAAAGTATAGAGAATCATTTTGGGCAAATATCCATTTATTGTTGGGATGTTTGAAAATTGACTCCATACATTGAACTACATGACACCCTTTTTTCCACAAAATTCATAAATGAAAATTTCATAAATTCTTCTCAACCCATGCCTTCAGCAAAAGAGCCAAGGGCAAAACCATTTATTATTTAGACTTGAGAGTGTTTAAATTGCCTCATGTATGTTTGGACCATAATATACAATTTATGGCAATATAAGAAATAAATGCCTCATCGAAGGACTATGATTTATGATAATATGAGATTTGAACCAAAACCCAAAAATTCAAATTCTTTCCAAAATGGTAATTTTGGTAAAAATTGAATTTTCTAGACTGACGACTAAACTGACTTCACCGTTAGAATTATCTCACAACGCTACTATGTCAATTTCGCCACTCGTCGACCTCGTCGACCTCGATACTACCATCAAGCTGAAAGACCAACGCTTCGATGCCGTAAATGGCTGCTAGAGATACGCACGATGTCATCACTACACGCACTCCGCGTGACACATGTCAGCCAGATTAGAGAGGATGAGAAATTGATCTGATCAGGATTGTTGTAGTCAAAATCCAAACTAAGGGACAAGATGGGAATTATGGAAAAGTCTAAATGAGTATAAGACAAAAATATAATAGTTTTCTCCAAAAGAAAAGGAGAATCGACAGTGGCTGGAATTTGAGACTTAGAGAGAGAGAGCTACTTCTGTGATTTCATGCTCTAATCATCTGCCTCACGCCATAAATGCCTCTACGCGCGGTGCACAGAGATTCATTCTGCTTAGCCCACAATCCCGCAGAGGGTCTTCTCCTACTTGATTGTTATTCTTTCTACTACAAGAGCCACAAGAACTTTACAGGATATTAAGGAGTGTTGATTTAATTAATTTCATCCAAAACACTGAACCGAAGTGGAGAAATTTGTTATTAGTGGCCGTGAACAATGCCGGTAATTCGAGGGTTTCACTGCTCACGGATTTTATTGTGTGATTTTGTGTGGTTTCGTATTCAAACAATAGCTGAGTGGTTAATTAGCCTACGCGAGCTAATTTCCTTGCAGCATTGATCGTGGAATCAATAACATGGATTATGTGAATTTAATTGTTAATATATACATGAAAATATATTAGCATGAATATTTTGGATTGATATAATGCATGCTATATGTGCACTGGGCACCTGTAATATTAGGAGTGAGTGCATGACATGAAAGCAAAGAAAGAAAATGCAGAAAGGAATTCTCACTAAGATTTTCCGTATCATTACAGATTGGCCCAACAATTCACGTCTGAGGGGCCTATGAATTGTTTCAGGGTTATCCTAAATGTATTCGCCTTAGAGGGGCTGTCCAATGAATTTTGATCAACTTCTAGTAGTGTGTTTCTAGAGCTTTTGTTTTGAAAACTCCACTTATCTGATCACAGTATGCTAGGAGCTCTGGGGTGATGACTCATAATGGGACGGTGATTGTGAGATATCT
This sequence comes from Tetrastigma voinierianum, assembly GCA_016808115.1. Taxonomy (NCBI): domain Eukaryota; kingdom Viridiplantae; phylum Streptophyta; class Magnoliopsida; order Vitales; family Vitaceae; genus Tetrastigma; species Tetrastigma voinierianum. The sequence continues at coordinate 1,138,901 of JAEQBH010000443.1, read as the reverse complement.
GCTAGATCATGTATTTACTTGAGTGTGTGATTGTTTGCCAAGTGACATGTGCACTTAGGGTGAGGAGTAACCTAATGCATAAATTACCCACTGGCCGTTTCATCATCCTGTCATGATCACCATCGCGACAGTGGAGGTAATAGGAGGTTTTGCCCACAGAGTCGCTTTTAGAAAGAAAGCCTGTCAAAGTACTTTCTGCATTCGTTTATAAAGACATGTATTAAAACTTTAATTTGATATATATTTGTTAAGATTTATTGTAATAACCCTTGAATATTGGTATATAGTTGATGTAATTCCAAGTAGCACACATGACACCATGTGGCCATTTCACTCTGCATTACGGACCCCAAGGGCTCATAATCATTTGATGTGTTTTTATATCTCAGAAACACCCCAAAGGAGACTTGCCCGAAATGTGTGCCCATAAGCAATTCGACATCCACGCAAAGATTCAGAGGCTGGACAATAATAACTTAATTCCCTGTTTTAGCGCTACATTACCAACTTAAAGTGAAAAATAAATAATATAAGTTCTTATATTTTGATACAATGTGCTAGATTTCTCTTATCTATTTGATCTTTGCAATATTTTGTTTCACAAATTGAATTTCACCTATTTGTGTGAGTTGGCTGGTACGTAACCTTTAGTGATAGAAAGACTAATCACTATCTGATTTAGTTGTACAAATACATAAAAATAATAAATTTGGAATGGTAAAGTAAGACATAATAAAATTCTCAAGACTAGCAAAATTTTAATGATGGTGAGGTTGTTGATGTATGTAGATGAGTGATAGAAACAAGGTATCAAAAAAGCTTGACTTAATGTCTTTTTTAATTTCTATTTTCTAAGGCACCTTTCATTTTAAAACTTTTTCAAATTATAGAGTAAAAGTGTAAGAACGCCAAATGAAAAAAGATCTAAGAATTTTCGTTTCCATAAAAGATGGGTGGATCTGTTGAAAGAACCCTGTACATCAACAAAAAACAAATATCTAGGGGTAATTGATATAACAAATGATGGAAAAGCTTGACTTTCCTTTGCTAGTTTCTTATTTTCCATGGAAAAATACACACCCAAAAAAAACGTCTTTTATTTTCTATGAGAAATGGGTGCTATTGTTTTCAAAATAGTTATTATGTAGGACATTTCCGGATGGCATCAATGTGGAAATATTACAACATTGTGGGGTAGTTGATATGAAAGGATTGATATTAGAATACATATAGTTTAATTTAATAGTTAGATAGTTTCTTATCTTCTATAGAAAAACTTGACTTTGAAATTCTTCACAAAATTATAAGAAAGATGATGTTCAAGAATTAGGCCTAAGTGCAAACACAAATATTGTAAGGTACTTCATTAATAAACTCTTAACAAATTCATATGGAGATTGGTTAATATACATATTTCAGTTTAATTGATAATTTCTTTTTTTACATTCAAATGAGAGTGATTTTAAAACGAATTCTGGAAGGCCAAAACTGTTAGAAGGAATGCCATAAAAATATAAAACATAAAAGGCTAGTCACTGGGCTGAAACTCATATCTGAATTCTGAGATAAAATAAATTTTTTATTTATGCAGTCCTCCATCTCATTGTATTCCCTAAAGCTCTACCAGCTTCCCAAACAAACGCAGAAACTTCCTCTCCTTCGCGGTAAAAATTTCACCTTAATACATGTATTTGTTAAGCAAAGTAAAAGCAAGCTAAATCCAAATCATGAGGTGTATGGTTGCTTAAAATGGGCATTCCTTTACTCTTCTTGTTGTTTTATGAGGTTGTTCGAGTAATTAATGATGAAAAATTTAATATATATGTTGGTCTATGCTTGAAGTTGTGAGATGAAAATTTAATATATGTGCTACTTTAAACATGAATTTCTTTGGGTTTTAAAATAAATTATGAACTCTTAGCTATTTCATTGGATTCCGAATGAAGAAACCCAACAATAGGCTAATGGGCTAAGCCTCATGGTAGGCCAATTAATACACAAACTTAGGTCTTGTTGAGATTAGGTTTGGCTTTTGGGATTGTGCCCCTAGAAGACATTTTGGAACCCAATCATACAACTTGAATATTCATGAGCCCAATCATATATATATATAAAAGCCAATATAGCTTTTTTTTTTACATCTATTCACTTTGAATATCACGTTGTAGTATTATGTTCTAATAAATCAGTATAGGTTAATGTGCTTGCTTAAATGGAGATAATGTTTGATAGAGTGAATTTAAAGAAATATGATGAGTAAATAACAGGAAGGAGAGGTTCCCCAAAGATACAACATGAAATTCAGCTATACTTGGGGGAAAACTCTCCAAAAAGTATGCTTTCAAATAGTGCTCCTGTTCAGAACTTTAATAAAAACTAAGAACAAGAGAGAGCAACTTGGACTAAATGACTACATTTTATTGATGATAGCAAGAGTCTTTAAAGGGCTCACCATAAACATCATATAATAATCTGAAAGCAACTCCACTTGGTGGAAGCACAAAAGGTACAGAGAACATGAATCATTAAAACAAGTGGAAGAATCTGTACTAAGTTGTTATCCTAAAGACTAGTCCTTTCCTTGAATCATGACATTATTCTAATAAATAAAGACTCTTTCATTCTTAAACTATCTGTTGTCGCTAAATTAGTTTATGTCAGAAAATCCACACACCTAAAAGAACTTTTCGGAGCTTTTGAAAAATTTCAAGCTTCAATGGTTTGGTCATTATGTTTACCATTTGATCTTGACTCCTCCAATGAACTAATTCAATTGCACAATCCTTAGTGACTCTCAAGAATGAAATCTCAAGACGCAAGTATGCTGGCTAAGGATCATGATGATTTTAGACAACTTGATGGTTGAATTGTTGTCACACATTATTGTAGTACAACCTCCATTAGAATGTCCCATTTCTTTTAAAATTCTCTTCATCCAAACTCCTTGACAAGCACAAATTGTTGCAGCCACAAACTCAGCTTCTGTAGTTGATAGGGTCACAATAGGCTGCTTTTTTGAGCACCATGAAACAACACTTGAATTCATCAAAAACACGTACCCAGATGTACTCTTTCTGTCCTCCACATCTCTAACATAGTCACTGTCTGTAAATGCCAATAACTCACCATTTCCTCCTTTCTTATAATGAATTCCATAGTCCACAATCCCTTTTAAATATCGAAATGCTCTTTTGGCAGCTTGTAGATGAATCTCCATAGGTTTTGCCATATATCTACTCTCCATAGGTTTTACCATATATCTACTTATGAGACAAGTAACAAACATCATATCAGGTCTTGTAGCAGTAAGATACATTAAACTACCCACCAATTGCTTATAATGTGTCTCATTAACAAGAACTCCATCTCCATTTTTGCTTATTTTGAAACCTGGAACTATTGGATTATTTACTGAATTACTTTCCATCATACCAAACCTTCTCAAAATCTCCAAAGCATACTTCCTTTGGCAAATATAAATACCATCAGATTTTTGTAGCACCTAGATCCCAAGAAAAAAACCTCATTTTACCCAAATCAGACATATAAAACTCTCTTAACATAGAGCTTTTAAATTCAAACATCATAACTTCATCATCACTAGTAAAAGTTAAATCATCAACATAAACACTTTACAAATGATACCTACCTTCCTCGTTTCTTTTAAATAATGTCTCAAGCCACTTCGCCACACCTCTGAAACCCTTCACCAATGAAATGTGCTTCAATACGGCTAAACCAAGCTTGTGGAGCTTGGTTTTTTTGAACCATACAAAGCCATGTGAATAAACCAAATACCTACTGCCTTTTCACATCCCTGGCTCTACATAAACCTGACGCCCCAAAACTCCTGGAGTCCGCTGACTCACCCGCCACCATGGAATACCGTGAATGCCTGCAACCCGAATAATGAGATTAAAATCGGGGCAGAGTCTCCCTTCTATGAGGAGCTCTACCCGAGGTACTTAACATGTCCCAATCAACATCATAAGACAGATACATGAGTAAAAAGGGCCTTTTGGGCCCATACAACAATACTCATAAACATACCAACTATACACCATAGTTACAAGAGTTAAAATTTTACTCTTATACAACATATATTAAAAGTTTACAACATTCTAATACATGGCTAAAATGCACTCAGCTTCACAACCTTTCTTCAGCGGCCTCTAGGATGAGCCGTCTCCGTGCAGCCCCGTACCGGGAAGGTTTATAATCCCTCGACAGGTGAGCTTAATGCCTTAGTAGTGGAATCACCCTAACAAGCACTCCACCCAAGTGCATAAGCAATGTCTAGCAACACACAGCATCTCAAGCGAAATTGCATGATCCTACTTGAATGTCTTACATCAACCGTGGTCTCGAAGTCCTCATCGACTCCCCTCACACCCGCTGCCATGTATGAGAAAAAATATCATTTTCAAACAAATCTTGTTGTTTTGAAATACACTACCAAGGTCGTAAATATATGGACTACCCCGAGGCGAATGTGTTTCGGAGAACTTCCAACAGCCGGCGAATCCTCATCCAAGTGATCCGTTGACTGCCTCCCAACCCCATTCTCCTAAAATCATCCCGCGTGAAATTCCTTTCTGCAACATACCATTTTTTCAGAATTGTACATGCACTCACAATAATCACTTTAGGTTCTTGCATATGAAATGCATTTTATGCCATTTCAACACAATGAATATATATATGCAAAACAGGCTCATCACATATATTTATTAATTTAACCCACACAAAACATGTTATGTAAATCATAATCCATTACACAAAAATTAGCTCACTGGGCTAATTATCAAACACGAGCAATTCAACTTGAATTACTCAATTAAACACATTTTCATTACTTAAATTTATTTTCGTGTCACTATTCATGAACAAGAAACTTCTAAAGCATTATTTAATGCCGCTTCGCATTTATCAATAATGTTTCACTTTGTGAACCCGAGTTTTGTAGCCATTTCGCCTCATACATCACAATACAATTTGTTTCACAAATTATACAATTAACAACCTAAACAGCTCCGTGGACAAATACTGATCAAATGGGTTTCAAATTTTCTAACACCCGCCTAAGATTTGGGACCGATCAAACGGCCACCACGTACTTCAATCGACTACATCAGCAAACACACTTAACAAAGTGTAAAACCCAAGTAGGATGAAACCCTCACCTCACGGATTTGTCAAACCCTAAAAACGAGCCCACCGTAGGCCCCGGCAACACGTAGAGCTTAATTCTCCTTCTGTCTAAAGAATTCCCACGGCCTGATCAAACCCAGAGAGAAGCTAAGACTCTCTCTAAAACGTGAATCCCAAAAAGCCACCGCAAGATTTCAGCCTTCTTTCATGTTTAGTCTGGTTTAAAGGTAGGAGACAATACTATTCACTATTTCGTCTTATTATCATTAAATCAATTCCAATAATGCCAATCATAAGGCCTTGGATTTTCTACATTTAGCAATTTATCCTTAATCACAAATTTCACCATTTCTACTCATGCAACATAAGTAACATTAGTACATGTTATAAAGTGACTCATCACATCACATGTCAGTTTTACTAAGACTCCAAAACGCGATGCCCGAAAACGTGTCAATCCGACCGTCAATCAACTGAATCTAATGACAATTTGGGATTGCGAGACAATTCTAATAGTGAGTCCTGCTTCGCCATCCAAGATCTAGAAAATTTTTGGTTTTTTTTTTTACCAAAAATGATTTTTACCTTTCCGTAATTGGAATTTTCTCTGTCTTACATTCTCCTCTGGGGAATAGAATTTTTCATCCCGAAATTCCGACAATCACAACACAACACAACACATGCAAGGTGCAATGTGCACCTTACCATGGGCTATGTAAACCAATCTATTTAAATATTAGACGACTGCACCTTCATCCCCAAACAAGAAGGGATAGGTGGCTCGCATCGTGTCCTCGCGCCTCCCATCGCTGACTCCTCCACCCAGAAGTCGCCATACACCTCACTAGCTCCACGCCTATGCCGCAAAACCTGGACTCACCGCTTATCCACTGGTCCCTTTCTCAAGGTCCCATCGTTGTCAACCTCAATTCTGGTCTCTAATCCACCATGAGTCGACCCCAGCGTATACTTCCTGAGTACGAGACGTGAAATACCTCATGGACACCTCGTCATATGTCAAGCAAGAAAGCCAATCGGTACTTACAAGTCTAACAATCCCTCTCGAGCATCTTGAAAGGCCCACAAACCTCAAGCATTTCCAAGGTCACGAACTCAACACCACTCCTCTCTGCATCACCCGGCAAGACGCATCCCCTGCAACCCTCAAAACCCCATGGGCTCCACATCTGTGACGCCCACATGGTCCCTCTCCCACGCCCTCTCCCAAACAAAGGCTTGATCACCCAGCCTGATCAAGCCCCACCTCCCAGAGGTGGCCCCAACACTCACCCCAAAGGACATGGAGCTTCTCCCACTCTACAAACATGAACATGGACCTGCACGGCCTCCCATACACCGCCTCATATGGTGCCACATATCCCATTCTCGCCCCATGGAACCGTTAGTCGAGGCGAATCTGTCTTCAAAGGCAAGTGCTCTCCCACTCCTCGATGATCTGTGACGCGATGCCCCACAAAGATAACTTTCTAACACTGCATACCCTCTCGGGATCGACCATCTTTAGTAAGTAAAGCCAAATTCATGGTCAATAAGAAGCCCATACTTTTCTGAAACTCCTTCCAAGGCACTGAAACCCTGTCCCATCCGATACTATGGATACTGGTACTCCATGTAGCCGGACTATCTCTCCCAACATGCCAACCACAACCCTCCAATGCGACATCATCCTCACGGCTAGAATGTGTCACTCAGAGCCGGTCCACTCACCACCTACCGCATCATGCCTCCGCTGTGTTCGTGGCAAGTGGGTCACAAATCCATCATGACGTGCTCTACTCACCAGCTCACCCCAAGGCAAAGTAGCTCGCTTTCTTCTAAGCTTCTCATAGACGCCCTTAACTCATTACACGTGAGACATCGCCGACAAAGTCCTTAATACGTGTCTCTTCATTCCGCTCCAAGAGATCGACGACTTAAGATCCTCGTACACTGCCACTGGATGTACCAAAATCGAGCAATGAAATTTCGAGGATCTCCTCTCAAGCCGATCAAATAGGAACCATTAAATTCGTCCCTCTATACCCGCAAGACTACCATCCGTGGGATGGTCCAAATTCTCACCCATACACTGATCAGACCGGCCCCCGATGGACACTATCTCGTGTCCCGCCACTGACTCAATCACCGCTTCAACAGATGGTGTGTGTACCTAATTAAACTCCCCAACAGACTCGAGTCCACCGCCGTCAATCAGAGCCCAAACCCGTCTTACGCCCCGAGCATCCGCCACCGCGGGAAGCTATAAGTACCTAATACTCCTGCGGATCTCCGACCGAGTGTGCATCGGGGCCTAATTACATTTGCCTACCTGTGATGGTAATGCGAAGTCATAATCCCTCTAGGAACTCCATCCTGGCCCGCTAAGCCCGCTGCTGAGGGTCCCCGCCAGTGAAAATATATCACTTCTCGTGGTCCGAGTACACCTCGAACTCCTCGCCATGGGCAAGGAGCCAAATCTTCGGCATAAGATCACCGCCAACCCATGTCGTAAAATCACTATGATTCTTCAACCGACGGAACCATAAGTTGTTTACCCTCTTGATCGCATCAAACACATCCATCCGCCGAGGCATCATCACAATACATCAGTACCCTCGTCCCTGTCCGGATTCATCAGCGATAGAGTCAAGTAAGTCTCCTTCAACTCCCGGAATGCCTGTCGCATCGATTATCCCTAATCAAACTCCTGGACCTCTCCTTCCAGTCAACTCGCTATAGTGCCGCGATTCGAGAAACTAATGAATCTCCTAGTACTCCAACTACAATCCTAGCAAACTCATGTGATTCCCCGGAAGACCGATTTCGCTCGCCTCTTAACTCATCACCGCCCGACCTTTCCTCGGGTCCACCGACGCTCGATGCCGATACACCACGTGTCCCAAAATCTCACCCCGTAGTTGGAACTCAGACTGATCAACTTGGTGTACAACCTGGCTTCCTCTCAACAACCAGAATAATAATCCTGGCTGGTACCATGTCCGATCAATCGGGAGTAGATCAAGATGTCATACACGAAGACTACAAATAACCGATTCATAGATAGGCTGGAACACCCTATGCATGATATGTCCATGAAATAATCCAAAGGGCACCGTAACCTCAAAATGCTCCAGCACGCCCTCTAAACGCCGGCCTTGCAGTGGATATCCTGGTCTCCTAACCCCTCACTGATGGTAACCAGCATAAGGTCTATCTGAGTAGACTCGCGCCTCCCCAACCGATCGTAACAAATCAATCCCCAATGGGTATCGATTCTGATCAGAACCCGTTCAACCGTCTGTAGTCAATGCACAGCTTGAAGGGTCTCTGCCTTTTCTTCGTAAATAAAGAGGAGCGCCCACGGTAGAATTGCTCGGGTCTAATGAATCCTCATCTAATAACTATGGTTAATCTGGTGCCCCAGAACTCAACTAGTGCCATCCTATGCGGAGTCATAGAGATGTAAGTGAAGTACCGTGGTAACTCAATACCGAAGCTCCAACCCTTTCAGGAGGCAATCCCTTATCATCCGAAACATCCCTCAGACCAAACTACTCGCAGGAGTCCCAAGTCTGGTCTCAACCTGCCCAGGCAATGCTCGCAGCCAACTCCGCTAATCTGTCTCTAATACACCTCGCACTCGTGATAATCGCTTCCAGGCAAACGTCATGCTTGGCCTCGAAACACAACACGAGTAATTGGTCCCGCTGCAGCTGCAGAACGTCCTCCTACGCCTCATAATCGATAATGACCCCAAACTCGTCAGCCAATCCATCCCCTGTGATGACATCGGGAACTTTAAAACATGTCCATGATCCTCAGGGTCCACTATGAGAGTCCTCGATCTCCAACTCAGAACCTCAAATATTATCATCCTGGCTCTCATTTTAATCCCTGTAGAACCTACGTACAAAGGCTCCTCTAAGGTCTCAACCCTGGTTCTTAACTCTATCACAACCGATGCAAAGAATGAAATGGAATGCAACGCACCGTAATCAAATAACACCTTGCCCATAAAGTAGATAGCAAAAACGTGATCAGATAACCGGGGCTGATCCGTTGACTCACCAGAAGGTGATGGCGCAGCACACGCCCAACCCCGATGTCCCCGCTGCGGACTCGTCCTCCCCGCTCACCCATTCGGCCCCGCCGCTCGGGCCAGGAGCGTTGCAGCTCCTCGAAACCGACACCGGCTCCTTCGACTTACACCGGGCCGTGAGAAATATACTGTGATCCCTTCCCGTCCCACTGACCAATGGATCAGGCTGTCCTAAACCCCGAGATCCTTACCCCCGAGGGCAGCAATCCTCCTCATATGTCCGGCTGCTAGCAATGGCGCAGACACTATCTCGCCTGAGTCGCCCCGACCGCAACTCATCTCGTCCCTGCCCGAACGGCCTCGACTGAACCTCATGAACGAGAAGCCCCAAGCCTTCCCTAACTGGAAGAAGACTCCACTCTCCTTCCTCTGCTACCAACACCATCCCGAAAATTCGAGCACTCATCTCTCATGGTTTTGTATCGTTCAACCATAGTCCATATCCCCGAGGCTAAGTCCTAATAATCCCGACTCAAATGGACAACTCAATCCATTCTCAATCTCCTAACTCGCTGTCTCGGCCATGTAATCATCAAGAATCGGGCTGGGCCCCGTGAATCTAGCCACATAATCCATCATTGTCATCACCCCCTACTTCAACTCTAGGAACCCCGCGAAATTTCGTATTCCCTGCAGGTGATTCTCGGAAAGTAATTTTTACCCATGAACAGCTCCTCAAACTCCCGCCTATGTCATCGAGTTTCTAGAGGTCTTCGCTTCATTTCCACCATACGCCACCAGTCGGGGAACTTCCAGCGGCCTGATCCCGGTCACACGCCGAGGTAATCCCATAGCCTCTTGGGAAGCAGAACACCTTTCTATCCCAGATGAACCAATGGTCTCTGTCTGGCCCTCCCTGTGAATGCTCTGAGGATGACAGCCCCAAACCCTGTAGGTTATCGGGAACTCCCGACCACTGCTACACTGCAAGGGAGTAGCATCCTCCGTCTCGTAACACTGCAGCCCCGCAAAGGCCCGCCGACACATCGGGTCGGGTCAAATGCCTTACGGTGCCCGATCAGCATCTCTTCGTGGACGCCCTCTACGCCTGGCCCTCGACTATCTATCTACAGCCTAAACACAAGAATACACACAAAGATTCTATGCATACACAACCCCTGGTATAATTATTCATGTTACTGTGAATATAGTTTATACAGCAAATACCATTTATAAGTTAATGTACACCATTAATCAATTTTCGCCAACCATTTTATCCACAAAATTTTATTTTGAAAATTATTTTCCAATGAACCTCAATGATCGGATTTTAATTTAAAAATTTCAAAAAATTCGTGATGAACAAATATCCACGAGTGACCAGCAAGACTTCGAAGTTCAAAAACCGGGTCAAACCGAAATAGGTGCAACAGTACCCAACCCGCCCGCAACTTAAGACATAGGCGCCGCCTGCCAGGCGCTGGTGGTCGCGGCCCCCTGGTCGTGGCGCCGCGGGCGCAAGGCGCCGTATACCGCAGCGCCGCCGTCAGGTCAGCAAGCGCAGGTGCCGATCGTAAGCAGCCAGGCACCAGAAAATGTGGTTTGCCTCCTACTTATAAAACAAGGACATGTGTCTGCCTTCAGCTCCTTTAACGTAATACACCTAGTGTATCAGAACTCAAAACCCAAATACAAATTTCTTCTTATGTCAATAAGACCTATTGTATCGTGACACTCTCACCACCGCCATCCTTCTCATCAATACACTATGTATTGCAATATTAATCCCAACAAATTCTCTAGCCAACTTGCAATACACCTCTATTGCAATACAAAACCTAGCCAACCCCATCCCAAAACCACTATGTCAGCTAAATACAATTATTCTATCATTAAATACAATTGGGCAGCCCAAATCCATCCCCGTGACCCAATTTTTTTTTTCTTTTTTCTCATCCTTTTTTTTCTATTTCTTCCAAAGCATCGAGTCATTAAAAAAAAAAAAACCTATTTTTCTATTTATCACTAAAATAAATTTATAAAAATTTATTTTATTCAATTTTCTTCAGTTTTAAACCCTGTAAACCTAATAAATTTATTCAAATTCATTTTATTTCTTCTCTTTGTTCCAGTTTTTTTACACACTATAAAACCTCCTAAAATTTTTTTTTCTAACACTTTTATATGCTAATCACTAAGCACACATCACTCAACACATAACACTCCATGTTATGCATATCATTCACACAACCATTCATCAAATCTCACAAAACACATCAAACAATCACCTAAAAACACATGCATGCAAAGCAGGTCCTAGTTTATTCATCTTCCTGTGGGTAACATACCTAACCTACATCGAACCACCCATGGTGATGGATACCCAAACCAGCTCCTGCATCCTGATAACTAAGCTCGATACCAAGCCATGACGCCCAAACTTGGTCCGTTGATCACCACAACCCCTAATACTCTTGAAATGCTCAACTCGACACGATCATTTAAAAACGGGCGCAGTCTCCTTCTACTGAGCTCTACCCAGGTACCCCCACCCGTCCTAATCAATATCATAAGACGATACATGAGTGCGCCTCGGCCCATACAACAATACTATAAACATACCAACCATACCACATAGTTATAAGAGTTGAAAATTTACTTCATACAATACATATATTAAAAGTTTACAACATTCTAATACATGTATACTAAAACAGCCACAACCCACTTTTCTAAGCGGCCCTGGGGATGAGCTTCCTCTCCTGCCTCTCGTGCGTCCCACACCTAAAATAATAATCCCTGACAGGAGCCACACCCGCAGTGAACCACATCTCACTGGTTACTCCACCTAAGTGCATATGCAAACTCCAAGTAAACACATAAGACCAAGTAAATCGTACGATCCCACTCGAATGTCTATACGACCAACCCGTCTCGAGTCCTCCACCGACCCCTCACACCCGCTGCCCATGTATGAAAAACACACTTTCTCAAACAAACCGCTTGCAAATACACCACCGGGCGGTCGCGAGGCCATGGGACTACCCTCCGAGCTAACGTAGTTGAGGAACTTCCGAATGCTCATGTCCTCATTCCCAAATGATCTGTTTGACTGTCTCCCAACCCCATTCTCCGGAAAATCATCCTGTGAAATTCCTTTCGCAATCATGCCTGCTTTTTCAGTGTGCACCGCGTCATGCACTCACACCTAATTTCTAGTTACCCAGGTATACGAAAACGATTATGCCATTTCAACACAATCAATATAACACATGCAAATATATCATCATGCATATATTTCAGCATAATGAAAACACAATAAACATTTATGTAATTTCACACACCATTACTACCAAAATAGCTCATCATTAATATCAAATGTTAAATCAATCAATTACCTCGACCAACACATTTTCACACAAAATTCTATTTTCTTGTCACTATTCACATGAATGAAAACCCTGGTTATCATCGCACTTTATATCTAACATCGCTCTCACTTTAGAACCCGGAAGCCTTGTAGCCATTTCGCCTCATACACATCACAATACAATTTGTTTCAATAAATTTAAAAGCAACAACAACCTAAATAGTTCCGTGGACAAATAAGGATCGTATAAATGGGTTTCATAAAATTTAACACTTCTGCCCCAAGATTTGGACCAACAAATGCCACTACGAATTCCTCAATCAACTCCAAGCAATCATAAACATGGTTTAAACAAAGGTAACCAAGCAGGATGAAACCCTACCTCACGGAGTTCGGTCGAACTCCTTAAAAACCTAGAGCCCACTGTGAGGCTCCCACACCGCTAGAGCGAATACTTTCCTTCTGTTCGAAGAATCTCGACTGCCTGACGTCGTAAACCTAGAGAGAAGCTACACTCTCTCTCTCTAAAACGTAACCTAAAAGCTACTGCAAGATTTCATTTTCTCTTTTCATGTTTTGGTCTTTGGTTTAAAGGTAGGAGACAACACTATTCACTATTTTGTCTTATTATCATTAAATCAATTTCAATAATGCCAATCATGTCCTTTCTCTTGGATTTTCGAAGATATTTAGCACTATCTCGGCCGTCCAATTCCATCATTTCTCTACTCATGCAAGATAAGTAACATTAGTACATGCTAGTGCGACTTTCGCCACATCACATGCGTCGTTTTATGGCACCAAACGCGATGCCTCGAAAAACGTACAACTAACGGCTCTCGAATTTGATGAAATTCGACGTGTTAGCTAGATTTCACGAGACAATTCTAACGGTGAAATTCGTTTCATCATCCGAGATCTAGAAAAATTTCGGTTTTTTGACCGAAAGTACGATTTTACCCTTTTTCCAGAAATTGGAATTTTCTCTGGTCTTACATAAACATCTTCATTTAGCTCACCATGGAGAAAATATGACTTGACATCCAGTTGAAAAATCTTCCATTCTTTATGTGCAGCTAGAGCAATAATCATTCTTACGGTATCCATCCTTGCCATTGGTGCAAAAACTTCTCAGTTAAAGAACATAGAATTTTCTCCACCACTTTAACATCCTGCATATCTTCACAATTCGGGCATCTTTATTTGCCACCGTCATAATCTTTCCTGGGAGAAATACTCTCTCAATTTTCTAATCGTATTTCATCTCTACAACTTAAAATTTCTACGGAGAGCCTGAGATGAAACCTCTCAATTCTTGCATTTCCTTCAAACTTTTTTTCATTACATCCCATATTTCTTTGGCAGTATCCTTCTTGAGAATGGTGTCAAGAATTGTGCGATCAATGGCTTGGAAGAGATAGTTCTTCACCTTTAGATATTTCAGACAAACCTTTTTTTTTTTCTTTTTTAATCTATTAAGCTCTTAAACAAATTAAACTTAATCTTAAAAACAATATATGAAGAATTGGTTTCTACAGAGGAATGTAAACGTTTTTCAAGAATCAAGTTTCAAACACACCTTCCTAAATAATCACAAAGGTTCAACCTTGGATCATAAGGGCTTGATTTAATAAATAAAGTAAACATTCTACTTAATAAGATGCAGCAGAGGTCAACTATACTTAACGATTCATGTATAAGTATTTTTATTCTCAAGGAGAAATATTTGGTTAAAAACCTTAAATGATTTAAAATTTGTAAATCTTAAATCCATTCTCATGTTTTTTTTTAAATAACCTAGGTATTTTATATAAATGTTATTGTCATTGTAAACATTTATATGAACATTTTAAAATGAAGGTTAAAGAAAACATCGAGGGCATTTTTTGTCAAAAATGAAGCCAAAATTAGTAAAGGTTAGATTTAAGAAAATCGGGGTTTTCAAATGTGCCTCTTTAATCAAATAACTCTTCTATTAATGCTGAAATATGACACTACATAGTCCTAGATCTAGTTTGAGTCATACTTAGAGTTGATTGTTTAACACGATATCATCAGAGTTTGGTTTGGCATAAGGTCCTTGATTTGAGACGTCTTTGAAGAGACTTTTCTTAGACTCTCCGAGAACCCTTTGAGCTTTGCTTGGAAGCGGATCAATCCATAATTCTCGTGGAGTTTAAGAAAACAAGATCTCCCATCATTTTGAACCTCTTTAGATTCATTAACGATCTAGCCCAACCATGTAGAAAGGAACCTATACTTATATAGTTTTAGGAACTTTCTTCCCTCTCTGATGTAGGATGTGACAAACACTTACGCAAAATGAATGATCCAAATGAATCAGAGAATACTGTCATATAAATTATTCTAAAAATGATATTTTCCACTTTGTGTGCCAAAATAGGTTCAACAAACAATTAAGCCAACAAAAAACAATAAATCAACCATAATTAGGCAATAATTTTTACGTGGAAAACCCCAAAATGAAAAGGGTAAAAACCACAGGACCCATAAGCCACTTAAACTTCCACTATTTCAACAATGACAATAATGGGTTGTTACGCTCTTCCTCTAGCAAAACAAACCAAGCTCACAACACCATACATCGCCATAATTTCATCTTGAACACTAAAAACAATAAACATCATCCCAAGGATAGATAAATCAAGAGAAAAGAAGAAAGATCTCACCAAATGGTGGAATGGCCAAAATGGGTATTGTGGAGAGCTAACCAACGATCCAAGCCGCTAGAATTGAAGAGCACCTTGTAAGGAGTCACCACGTCAAATTTGAGCCAAAACAAACATTGTTTGGCCTTCCATCTTGCAAGAATTTCAAAACCCTAACTTTCTCTCCCTAAAATCCCTCTCCTCTCTATTTTTCTTCTTACTGCCTGACACTAGCAGCTCTCCCCTTTTGACTTCATTTTTTTTTTTTTAAATTCAAACTATGGGTTTCTCAGTCTATTGTACGTCTAACCCACACAAAAAGAGGCGCCTAATACCTGATAAACACCCCATGGGCCAAATGGAATAGGAACCCCATATGGAGGTCGGGAATCAACCCCACACTATTTTGTAAATGACCCTAATCTAAACCATGTAAATATTGTCCGTCTTGTGTCCAAGGGGTCCCTGGCGCTTTAAAACGTATTCACTAGGCTGAGAAGAGCTCATAATGATATAGTCTCTGAACTTTCCCATTCGATGTGAGATGTGACAAACACCCCCATAAACATAACATCCTCACTGGCCCCAGTTGGATCGTTGCAATGACAAACACTTCACTGGGCCAATGGAATGTAATCCTACATCAGGCCGTGATGCTTTTGATACCATTTATAAACATCCACCAACTGATGGGTAGAGTTTAGATTGGCTCATAAATTTGCAATTACTAGGTTAAGAGGTTTGAATAATTTTATACAGTTCTAGAAACTTTCTCCCCTATCCGATGTGAGATGTAATGTGGGATGCAACAAGCTTTTAGGCAATGGCCCTTCTTTAAACATAGAAATTGTATTTAGTAGATTCCATCATCGCTCATCTTTATATGATGAAATTGGTTAGAGTCCCTTACAACTATTTCCCTCCCGTGTTGCCATTGACATGTACTTCACTGTAGTTTGGCAATCATGCACCATAGAAGCCAAGATTGTTTAATATTCTAATAGGCTTCAACTGGTTGTTCTTCCAAGCCTTGTATTGTAATGAACAAAGTAGGCTCCAAGCAATGCTCATCATACCAAAGCATCGACCATGAGATGTTATGTGCTTAGCAATTCTTAATATTCTCCATCTCATGAAAGCTTCTTCCGATATAACCATTCACGGTTATTTGCGAAAGTAGGCGAGAGCTCTTTAGTTTCAAGCGTATAGCAGAGGCATTGAATTGATGAAGCGCGCATGAAGCTACAAGCCACGACCCGACCTAGTTAATCAACCATACATGCATGATGCTCGGAGCCATTCTTGCAGACCCGATTCCATGTTCTTCGACATTAAATTGAGTTTTTCCTTCCCTCGGAGATCTATCTTGACATAGCTCTGAGATAATATCTGAAAAATCGGTGATCTCATTTGGTTTTATCCCCGTCTCAAGCATTTGATGGAACATTTCCAAAGCTCTAGTTGCATATCCATGTTTTCCACGAAGCCTATGATCATTACAAGAGTTCAAGATATCATTGGTGTTTAAGGATGCCATCTAAAGTTCATTCGTTAGAGAATGTTTAAATTTTGGGAGTTGATAGTGGAGGATTGGTTTTCCAAGGTGGATATTTGTTAGTTATTGGCTTAGTTAGTGTTTGTTAGTTTAGGTACTCCTTGCTCCACATGGTTAATAAATTGGATTGAACAATGCTTGGAGGCTATATATATATATATATATATAACTACTTTTGGCTAAGTTATACATCTTAGTAGCTTTAACCAATATTAGAATAAAAAAAGCTCTTTGCCAAGTAAAAGCCTCCTAAGTTTTGGCTCGGGAGTGTATCAAGAATCTTTATTTTAAACCTTTTCCTGTATAATATATAAGAAGAGAGTAAAGCAAGGGAAGTGTTACGAACGGTTTATAGTTTCTTCTGTTAGTTATAGGGTATCAGGAGTCTTTCTTTCAGATCTCTTCCTGTATAAACTATAAGAAGAGAGTAACGCAAGGGAAGTGATACGAACATTGTATAGTTTCTTTAGTTTGTTGTAGGGTATCAAGAGTCTTTCATTCGCACCCTTCCAAAGATAATCTATAAGAAGAGAGACTAAGGGAAGTCAGATGAACGTTTTGCATAGTTTCTTTAGTTCTATATGGTATTTGCAGAGGTCTTACTTTCAAACCTCTTCCTGTACATTCTATAACCAGAGAGTGACGCTTGAGAATTGTTACGATCAGAAGATAGTTTCTTAAGTATTGTGTTTATCGGTGTCTTTTCTTTCGCACTTTCACTGTATAATCTATAAAGTTATAGAGTGACGCTTGGGAAGTTTTACGAACGTTGTATAGTTTCTTTCGTTAGTTGTAAGGTATTAGGAGTCTTTCTTTTAGACCTCTTCCTGTATAATCTATAAGTAGAGAGTAACGCTTGGGAAGTGTTATGAACGTTGTATAGTTTCCTTCGTTGGTTATACGGTATCAGGAGTCTTTCTTTCACACCTCTTTTTATATAATCTATAAGAAGAGAGTAACACGAGGAAAGTGTTACGAACGTTGTATAGTTTATTTATTTTGTAATATGGTGTCAGGAATATTTCTTTCAAGCCTCTTCCTGTATAATCTATAAGAAGAGGG
Source organism: Tetrastigma voinierianum (assembly GCA_016808115.1). Classification (NCBI taxonomy): domain Eukaryota; kingdom Viridiplantae; phylum Streptophyta; class Magnoliopsida; order Vitales; family Vitaceae; genus Tetrastigma; species Tetrastigma voinierianum. The sequence continues at coordinate 1,121,055 of JAEQBH010000443.1, read as the reverse complement.
TGACTCAAGGGAAGTGTTAACAACGTTGTATAGTTTCTTAAGTTTGTTATAGCGTATTAAGAGTCTTTCTTTTAGACATCTTCCTGTATAATCTAAGTTTTGGCTCGGATTATGCTAAGAGGAAAAAATGTTCTAGTTAAGTTTTGGGCCGAAGCCTTAAACATAGCATGTTATACTTTGAGAGTCTACTTTCACTCAAGAACAACTGTGACACCTTATGAAATTTGGAGAGGTAAAAACCCAACCTAAAGAATTTCATGAGTTTGGTTTTACTTGTTTTATCTTCAATGACAAGAAGCAAAGGAGTAAATTCGATGTCAAAAGCAATGAAGGCAGATTTCTAGGATATCCCCTAATCAAATAACCTATAGAAGTTTGCAACAAAAGACCACCGCAAATATGAATCTCGTTAATGTGGTGATTGATGATCAGGGATCAAAATCTACTCTAACAAGGTCAGGCAATTCAAATGTTGAATTCCGCATACTCACTAGGTACAACAAAAACAGTAAAGTGTCTTAGGAGATGCTGCATCACCTAGTAGCAGCACCAGCCTTGTCGTAGAAGATGATCCACCATCTAATGACTCATCCCTCCAACAGGAAGATCTTGAGACTGATAAGATCATTGATATCTTAGTTTGTGAATCTTCCATAGGAGTTCAGAAGAATCATTCAGCCTCTAACATTATTGGAGATCTTAAAGTAGATGTTCATACATGAGGGAATTCCAAAGTCAACTATAGAGAGGTGATTGTGCACATATGCTACACCTTAAAAACAGAGCCAAAGAATGTCTACTAGTTGACTGTTGTGCAAGAAGAGTTAGGGTAATTCACAAGGTTGGCAAGTCCATGACTAAGAGGGAGAAAAGTGGGGTATGTTTAGTGGATAACAAGTCTGATAAATAACCACCGAAGTGCTTCACAAGGTGTTCCACCATCTGTTGGACCAAGGTCTTCCTCTGTTCCTTTTGTAGTTGCTCCTAAACCCATTGATGGGGTGATATTAGACTAGTACATCTCTTTGATTAGGATGAGTAGGTATGTTTTTTTTTTTTCCTTCTACAGCAAAAAGAATGGGGAGATATGACGAAGCCTGTTTTTTTTTACTTTTTCGCTTGATGGATATTTGGTTTTTGGACTAATGTCATGGTATGACATCATGGGTTGCATATTCTCTGGTTGATATAGCATGTTGGTACTTATCTCTTCAATGAATCCTCAAATGTCAATTTGCATATTTAGATAGTCTCTCCAAAACATGCTTCTCCTCAAATGTCAATTTGATTATTCTCCCTCTCACAAAAATTTCCAACTATTTGAGTGTAATATTGCTTCTGTATTAAAGATGGAGAGTAATTCAAGTTCGCATCAAACCGCTTAGCCATCCCGAGACTAATGTAATTAAATTGTTTTGATGGTTCAAACTTTACAAGATGGAAAGACAAAGATGAATCTCCTTCTACAACCTTGAAAGCAGTTCTAATGCTTGAGTGAAGATTTGGCAAGAATTCCCGGTCCAACTCCCCGATGAATCAAAAGACATAAAGAAGGAGAGGAAGAAAAGAGAAGAAGATGAATTGGTATGTCATGGGCATATTCTGAATTCTCTAATAGATCGTTTGTATGATCTCTATTCCAATCTGAAATCACCAAAGGAGATTTGGACAGCATTGGAAATGAAATATAAGAATGAGAAGAAAGGTACTGACAAATTTCTTGCTATGAATTATTTTGATTTCAAATTGTCTGATAATCAGCCAGTCATGGATCAAATCCATGAACTACAAATATTAGTTTCCAGATTAAGAAATTTAGACACAGTTGTTCCTGATTCATTACAAATAGGGAGCAATTTTTTCAAAATCGCTCCTTCGAATGAATACAGAAGTTTAGTTCTGTGATAGGCCCACAAAGCCACCATAGAGAATTTCAAACTCATCTGCAAATTGAATCGTAAAATCGGACAAGGTGGATGCAAATTATTTTTGAAAAACTAATATGAATCCAAAGGAAACCTCTCAAGTGAATGCCGGGGAAGTAATTCGAAACAAACTGAAAAAACTCAAAATAAATCTTTAAAGTTCAAAACAGGAATTATGAAGACCAAGAAGAAGAATAGATCCGTTTCCATTGTGGAAAGAAGGGCTACATTAAAGAATGTAGATTCAGACTTACCGAAAGGGCAACACTTCCAATCCTTCTCAAATCATGCAAACATGGCTGAAAAGAAGAGAAGGAACTAGTCACATGGTCCACAATCTCGATTGTTCCTCGATTCTCGTGCCACAAGGTACGCTCAGAATGACAGCACTATTTTCTTCATATAATGAATTGGAAACACCAGAGGAAGTACTCATGGGAAATCATGATTCCGCTACAGTCCTAGAAAAGGAACAAAGTAATGATGAACTTACTGACAAAAACTCACTTCATTAATGTGTTCCATGTTCCTGAAATTAAAAGGAACCTAGTGTCTGCCAATCTGATGTGCAAAAGGGGATTTAAGATTATTTTAGAGTATGATAAAGTTATTGTTTACATCAAAAAAATGGTGTATTTGTGTGTGAGCGATATTCCCTTGAGGCATGTTCAAGCTAGCATTAATGAAATTAAAGCTTGTCTCCGTTTATATCATGAGTCATCCGATTTATGCATGCTAGGTTAGGACATTTAAATTATGGAATGCTTAAATTTATGGTATCAAATGACTACATTATGTGCAAGCAAGATTATAAAGATAAATGTGAAACATGTGTTCAAGCTAAAATAACAAGAAAATCATTTCCAAGTGTAGAATGTAAAACACAATTGTTAGAATTAATTCATTCTGATATTTGTGAATTAAAATGGAAGATTAATAAGAGGTAGGTAAAAGATATTTCATCACATTTGTAGATGATTTCTCTAGATTTCATATATGTGTATTTGTTAAGAACTAAAGATGAAGCTTTTGACAAATTTAAAGAGTTTAAATCTATTGTCGAGAATCAAAAGGAAAGGAAAACAAAAGTAATTAAGTGATAGAGGTGGTGAATATTTCTCTATAGAATTTGACAATTTTTGTGAAGAACATGGAATAATTCATCTAAAAATCTGCTCCATTTACACCCCAACAAAATGGACTAGCAGAAAGAAAAAATAGGACCTTAGTGGATATGGTAAATGCAATGATTTTATGCAAGATCGCTTATACAACCTATGTAATACCTGCTGTAATTTTTGGCCAAGTGTTTTTAAGTGGGGTTATTTAATTTATTATTTTTCTAATTATATATATATATATTTTTTTTTATTTATTGATCCTAGAGTATTATTTTGGGCATATATATACATATATAGTAGTTTCGCTGGCAAGACAATAATTGGTTTGATTAAATTGAATGCTAACATATAGGAAATATCTTAATATATGTTAATTTTCCCTAATTTAGCTTTAATTTTAGATTAAACCCAAATAAAAAATAAATTGGAACTTAGGGCTTTTAATTTGGAAAAGGAAAAAAAAGGACCAGATTTTTTTTTTGGGGCCCCGACTCTCTCTCCTCACGCCGTCTTCTTCTTCTCCCCTCCGGGCGCCGGCCGCCTCTCAGTCCCACATTCGCCACCTCCAAGCTCGATCCTACCCCCAAAATGCTCCTCTCCTCCTCGCTAACGCCGATTGACCTTTATCTCGCCTCGGAATCGCTAATTATCCGTTTGAACTCGAGGGAAGAGATCGTCGCTTTTCTCTCTCTACCGCTCATCACGAGTTCTACCATTTCGGCCAACAACACTAAAAATCGTTCTAAACGGTTCCCACCCTCCAGAACCTCAAGACACGTTTCGATCGACATTTTCATCACCGTTTAGCCGGTGAACGGAGAAGGTGAAAGGTCGCTAACCCTAACCGGTTTGGGAGCCGATTCCCGCCACCCCGCGGCGGGTCGACGAAACAAATTACGCTTTGGGTCCTTGAGCCTTGAGTCGCTGCGGGTGCCTTCAACCCACTCCGAATGACTCAATTTTTCGCCACCGCCGGGCGGCGCGCTGACTGAACGTGCCAGGACGTAACGCCCGGCTCGCTCCGTGATTCCGACTGCACCTAAGCTCGCGATTCGAAGCTTCTAGAAGAATCATACCTAAAACGCGCGGCAGCTCTAATTGTCACAATTGTTCGATATTCGTATTTTAATTGTTCGTAGTTGCTACTTAATGTTGAAAATGCCTTATTTATCGCTTAATCAAGCCATGGTCAGAGCCAGTAAGATGTAACTTAAAATATACGCTAAGTATTTCGATGTTGTGTTTAATCTTATCCTATGTAATTAGAACCGCGTTGATTTTGATTAAACATATTTTAATTATATCCGAGTTATCCATGTATAAATATACGAATTGTCCAAGCTATAAATTGTATCAATTGTATTTATCGCGAATTGTCGACTCAGGTTGGGATCGTCACGGATTTGTCTCTAGAAGCTGTGGCCCTACTTCGTGACGATAAATTGTGGATATTAGAAGTGTATTTTTAATGTGTTCCTCGACCCATTTTACAGGAGTAAAGTCCGCTTTTTTAGGAGGTTCGCCGAATTTTCCTAGAGAAACATAAGTACGCTTTTATGTCGGCTTAAATTGTGAGTTTTCTCGGTTGAGTCTAGAGTATATTTAAATCTTAATCTTATTTATCATTTAACGTCTTTTTCCATTTTGGGATTGTCCGACAAATTTCGCTGTGATGTACTCGAGGCGTTGTAGGAGCGATCAGATCCGACATACTCGTGAACATATCATATAGTTTACGACACACCATCTCGCATGCATTTCATAGCATTTATGGCATTTAGGGCTACACCCATCATCACGATACATGATTATTATCATCAATTGTATTACTATGGTAACTAAATTATTTAGTTCGTTATGAAATATATCTCGCATATGAGACTCATATGATGATGGATGTATGTGTATTATTGCGCGAGCATTGTCGTGCATTGTATGTGAAATGTTTGTAATGGGGAACTATAGCAGACATACTACCTAATGGATTACATCAGATCAAGGCATAAGACCGGTAATAATCGACTATGATGCATTTATGTTTATGTATATGAGTTCCCGGTCAGCGCTTTCCTGGATCGAGGTAAGGTCCCGGTTGAGCTGCTACTCTCGGGCGCCTGGGCTTACTATGGTAGGATAGTTGCTGAGTTATGACCCCGGGTCGAAAGCATTTCTCTGTGGCGCTCAGCTATAGTTTGTTGGTTTAAGTGTCAACTGGAGTTAAGGACCCTGGTCGAGCATTTCTCTCGGGGCGCCAGTCACATTGGATTTGAGAGAGCCGTATGGCTTATAGTATCGAGAGCATAGTATCCCGCTAGAGTTCTCGATTTTTGTGGATGACTATGTGATGATATGAAACTTAATGTGCATGCATACTTATGTGAGTGTATTATTATATTGTAATTCTATATGTATGTGTATCCTGTTGGGTGTAGATGTGGTATAGATTATATGATATTAACTCACTTTCGAGACTGACTGTTCTAATTTATTTTCTGTGCAATCGCCCTCCTTCTCTGCACTCCTGCATAAATCAAGCGAATTCTCTTCCTTCATGGCGGTTACATGTACTATTGCTTGGCTATTAATCTTTGTCTACGACCCAGTGTCACCGCAGCGACTTCCTGAATATTAGTATATTTTGTAATCCGATAATCTCTTCATGTATTTGCGATGATGATGGTGTAATGGGGAACGAGATTTCATCTCTCCCCATTGATGTTCCCTGATACGGCATCCGAGCATATTATATAGGTATGTCGATATATTGTCAAAGCGACGCATGATAGCCTGTGATGAGTATGAAGTCAGCTTGCTACTGCTCTCGTAAGTGGCCTTACGCCTTCCCATTCCCTAGCGCCGGTCACGATCCCCCAGATTGGGTCGTGACAAAGTTGGCATCGTGAGCGAGGTTTGGCCCTATATTTCCTATGGCCTAGAGTCTAAGTTTCCAAAGATCATGAAAGTTGGGGACCGAGTTCGCTCTTGACTGGTCACCATTGCATTTAGTTTCTCGTCTGTCCGTTAAAGGCCTGGCTGTAACTGATAGTCTCAGGTTTTACTCTCAAGATGAGACTGAGATCGAGGTGAATGCAACAGCGACCGCGAGGCAAAGACAGCCTACGATGAGGCCCAGAGGCCTTAAGACGAGGCATCTCTTCAGCTCGATCCACCCGCTTCCCCGGAGAGGGCGAAGGAGACTCGGCAGCCCCGTGCAAAGAAATCTGGGACAGTATCACGATGAGCCACAAAGCCGAGGAGCCACAGTTAATATGCCCTGTGCACAGCTGTGCACAGCCAGATGCCCGTGCGTCACAGCCACTATGGAGGCACAAGGTGTACGCATCGGTGCATAGCTCCAAAGAACTTATGTAGCATCAAGGCAGCAGTCACAAATAGTCTTCAACCGGGGACTAGGATTTGACCCAGATCACATTCCTTGTTCCAAGACACCAAAGCCAGCGGAGGTTGTATTTGATGGAGTATCCGTGACCCAATGGATTTTCCGGACGGCGGAGAAGAGAGCATTCGATCCGTGAGAAAGCACCGATGACTCCGACGATCGAGATGGCGTGCTTCTCCTGGGCGGCTTAGCATTGCAGCTGGGTACAAGGATTGGCACTGCCGCTCTTTGAGGGTATGACATGGGCTCAGCCTCAGGAAAGATTTGAAGATAACTATTTCTTTTGCCATGAGGCAAGAGTAATCGGAGACGCTTTGAGCAAAGCTTGAATATAGATGATATGTCTCGTAGTGGAGTACACCCGCAGGTTCATGTATCTTAGTAAATTCGCTCCGGAGTTAGTTGCAAATGAGGTCACAAGACGCAGTAAGTACATACCTAAGCTGACCACATTTCATATCCCGGGTACAAACCAAGGAAGTGTAGCTCGAGGTCACCGACTAGCGAGACAGATGGAGACTCACCGCCTCATGGTATCTTAAATGACGTGGTGCTAAGAAGAAGACCCGCACGTAGGAGCAACTAGTACACCGCCTACATAGCATTATGGTGGCAAGGTGGTACTTCTGGTACGTCACAGACAGAGCAATTTTTAGACCAAGGGGTCATAAGAAGGGTAGACGCAACCAGAAGGGTTATAGAGGCTTCCTGAGTGGATGTGGGTTTAGCCCAAGTGGCAGGCTATACCAAGGACAGAGTTCAGCTCTGGGTACAAGAATACTTAGCCCGCACCAAGATAGCTCCACATCAGGCTAACGTGGCCCCTCAGATGGTGGAAGAGCTTGTTTTAGGTGTGGAGAGTCAGCCATATGGCCAAATCATGTCCTAGATTTCCAGCCACACTCGTGCAAGGTTCCACACACATGTCATTCGCCCCGCTCTTGACAAATATTCTTCTCAAAGGTGCGCAAGATAAGTACAACAGGTCGTGGATATGGAGGTAGAGCCCAAGAGGCGAGACGGTAGGGGGCCAGGTCACCGAGCTCCTACCGGGCCGGGTCGTGGTCAAGCCGTAGTTTTACACTCACTCAGACGCCAGCACAAATGCCATCGTGTACCATTCCTGGCCTCTATACTAAGGCTGTGGTGTTATTAGGATCCTAAAGCACACTCCTTTCAGGTTCCCTAGTTTTGCATTGAGGCTTGGTGTCTCACCAGCCTGCACTTGAGACTCCGTTATCGCCTACTACCCTTGAGTGATGCCTAGAGGCGATATTTACTTTCCATCGTGGTCCGATTGCAAGAGTAGACCTCCCCCGCGGATCTCGATTGGGCTGATGTAATTGATTTCGAGGTTATTTAGGTATGGATTGTCAAGCAGGCACTACGCCACCTCGGGATCGCCGAGAAACAAGTGATTTTCCTGACCTGTGGATTCAAAGCTCATTTCAAGCAAGCAGCGCATACCAAATTTCCTTCTACTTTAATTTCGCCATTACGCCTGGGGCGGATGTTACGCTGTGGGTGCCAGGTTATCTGGCTCTTGTGAGGGACACTGCAGTGGATATAGGTAAGGTTGATGATGTCCCTATTGCTTGTGAATTTCCTGATGTTTTCCTCAGAGTTTCGCTGTGGTCGCCACCGACAGGAGATAGAATTTGCATCGATATCAGACGCACGTTTTCTATCTCTTGCCACCTTATAGGATGGCACCCGCGGAGTCATGTTTCAAGGAGCAGCTTATAGGATTTGCTAGACAAGGGTTTTGTCGTGCCCAGCATTTCCTGGGTGCCCCGTATTTTGTAAAGAAGAAAGATGGTCTACGCTATGTATAGATTACAGACAAATTTGAATAAGGTGACCATTTGCAATAAATATCCACTCCCGGTCAGATGACTCGTTTGATCACCTGTGGTGCATCATGTTTTTCTAAGATTGATCTACGGTCGATATCACCAACCGAGAATAAACATGAGGATGTTCAAGACAAAGATTCAGGATCGAGGTACTAACACATGAAGTTCCTGCAATGTCTTTGACTCACTAAATGCAATGCCAAGAAATCTTTAAATATATCTGAGAACAGGTGTTCAAACCCTCTTCCCGGATCGCTTGTAATTGTGTCTATTGATGATATCTTTTAGTATATTCTCGGGAGGAGGAGGAGCATGTAGAGCATTTAAGAATAGTATTGCGACTTTGAGGGGAGATTACATATGCCAAATTCTCCGCTGTGAATTTGGCCGGATAAGTAGAATGCCTCGGGACACGTAGTATCTAGGAAGGTATTCAAGTGGATCCCAAGAAGACTGAGGCAGTGATGGATTGGCAGAGACCAACCACAAGTGGATCGAGGTTCTAAGTTTCCGGGCTTACTTCTGATATTATCGCTGCTTTATGCAGGATTTTTCAAGTGATTGCTGCACCTTAACTCTAAGTAACTAAGAAAGTTAAATTTCAAAGGGATGCAGGCTTGTGAGGCGAGTTTCAAGTTGAAGATCACCTGACCTCCTGCCTCCAAAGGCTAGCATTACCTTCTCGCCCAGAGGTTATATTAAAGGTATTGTGACGCCTGTAGCCTGATTGGGGTGTGTATTGATGCGAAGATCTAAGAAGGTGATCGCTTGGCGCTTCAAAGTACCGGGGCTAAAGACGAGCGCACTACCCCACTCATGACTCGAGATGGCGGCCGTGGATCTTATCAAGATCTGGAGGCATTACCTATATGGTGAGACGTGTGAGATCTTTACGGATCATAAGAGCTTGTACATATATTTCAATAGAGGAGCCAAATTTCGAGATGCAGGAGATGGCCTGAGTCACAAGGACTCAAGTGATCAGACAATTCAATATCATATGGGCAAGGCTAATGTGGTGGCAGATGCTTTGAGTAGGAAATCATCAGGCAGTCTCGCCCACATTAGTGCAGAGAAGCGACAATTAACTAAGGAGTTGTATGAATTGTATGATCATGGTTTACAACCAGAGGCGTTTGAGTCCGAGCACTTTAGCACATTTAAGAGTCAACCGCCCACGTGACGTAATTAAGATAGCTCAAACAAGGTAGACCCACAAATATGAAGATTGGCGGATGAGGTTCAACAGGTCGTAGATGATTTTGTGATCGGGGGATGATGGCACGTTGAGATTGGGTACTAGGTTGTGCGTCCCCGATGTTGATGGACTTAGAAAGAGATTATGGAAGAGGCTCATCATACAAATTACAAGATCTATCCCGGATCCACTAAGATATCATGATCTAAGGGTAACTATCGGGTGGAGTGGTATGAAGAGGGATGTAATGAGCTCAGATTCAGCGTTTGACTTGCCAGCAGGTCAAACTTGAGCATCAGAAGCCGTCTGGGTTGTTGCAGCCACTCCCCATTCCAGAGTGGAAATGGGAGAATATTACCATGGACTTTCAGGACTGGTTACCTCGAACTGGCTGGCATGATTCCATCTGGGGTGATAGTCGATCGAATGACTAAGTCGGCCCACTCTTTACCCGTGAAGACAACTTTTTCTCGTAGCCGGTGTATGCTAGGGTATATAATGAGAGGATTGTTAGCCTCTCATGGGATCCCAGCTTCGATTGTGTCTCGACAGAGGGCCCCTGGGGCTCACTTCTAGCTGGCGGAAGCTTCATGAGGAGCTTACTCGATTGACTTTAATACGCCACCTTCAGACAGTATGGATACCCGAGAGGACTATTCGGGACGTTGGAGGACATGTTAAGGATAAAGGTGATGGATTTTGGAGGCCAATGGGATCGCATTTACCTGGGTGGAGTTCGTACAACAACAAGCTTATCATGCTAGTATCTATGCCTTTACGAGGCATTGTATGGCAGAAGTGTAGATCGCGCTTGTCGGGAAGAAGTTATGAAAGGAAGAAGGTGTCCCGAATTGGTCCAAATCACTTCCGAAAGATTCCTATCATTCGAGATCTGGCCAAGGACCGTCAGCATTTAAGAGCCATGCACTCCCAAGAGAAACATGTGGAGTTTGGTGTAGGTGAGTATGTATTTCAAGGTTTCGATGCGAGGCGCATGAGATTTGCAAAGGGGAAGAAGCACCTCACGCGGGGACCATTTGAGATTGTGGATAGAGTTGGGGATGTAGCTTACCGACTGGAATTGCCACCTAATTTCGCCAATGTTCATCCGGTCTTTCATATATCTATGCTGAGGAAATATGTGTCCGATCCTTCACATGTGCTACAGGCTCAAGAAGTAGAGGTCAGGGAGGATTTATCGTGATGAGAGAGACTGTGAGCTATCGTGGATACTCAGTTCGGTCAACTCCGATCAAAAGTCATCCCAATGGTCAAAGTCCTATGCGTAATCATTCAATCAAGAGTGCACTCGGGAACTGAAAGCAGAGATGCGATGTTCATAATTCATACTCTGTTCCAAGAATGAGGTATGTTCTATTCTTAAATTCGAGGACGAATTTTCTTAAGGGGGAGAGAAATGTAATACCCGTAATTTTTAGCGTGCTTTAAGTGTTATTTAATTTATTTTTCTAATTATATATATATATATATATATATATATATATATATATATATATATATATATATATATATATATATATATTTTATTTATTGATCATAGAGTATTATTTTGGGCATATATATACATATATAGTAGTTTGACCCTACAAGTTATTTAAATAATTGGTTTGATTAAATTGAATGCTAACATATAGGAAATATCTTAATATATGTTAATTTTCCCTAATTTAGCTTTAATTTTAGATTAAACCCAATTAAAAATAATTTGGAACTTAGGGCTTTTAATTTGGAAAAGGAAAAAGAGACCAGATTTTTTTTTTTGGGGCCCCGACTCTCTCTCCTCACGCCGTCTTCTTCTTCTTTCTCTCCGCATCGCGCCCTCAAATCCGCCATTTCTGGGCCACCTCCAAGCCCGATCCTACCCCCAAAATGCTCCTCTCCTCTCAAGCAACGCTCGATTGACCTTTATCTCGCCTGAAATCGCCACCATCCGCCGGAAAACGCGAGGGAAGAGATCGTCGTTTTCTCTCTCTTACCGCCATCACGAGTTCTACCATTTCCTGGCCACCAACACTAAAAATCAAGGTCTAAACGAAAGTTCCCACCCTCCAACCTCAAGATAATGAAGCTTTCGACGTATTACTTTCATCACCGTTTGGCCTAAGTGAACTGGGAGAAGGTGAAAGGTCACTAACCCTAACCGGTCGGGGTCGATTCCACCCTCGTGGCGGTCGACCAAACAAATTACGCTGGGTCCCTGAGCCTCGCTTCGCGGTGCCGAACCCACTTCGACGACTCAAATTTTTCGGCCACCGCCGGGCGGCGCTGATTCCCCGGAAACGTGCTGCGACGTAACGTCCGCTCTCGCTCCGTGATTCCGACGGCAGATCGGCTCTCGTGATTCGAGCTTCTAGAAGAATCTATACCCTAAAACGCCGCATATTCTAATTGCATAATTGTTCGATATTCGCATTTTAATCGCTCGTAGCGTTATTTTAATGCTTTGAAAAATGCCTTATTTATCGCTTAATTGCTCATGGTCAGAAGTTTCGAAAAGATGTAACTTAAAATATTTCTATCGATGTTGTGTTTAATCTTATCCCTATGTAACAGAACCGTGATTTTTGATTAAACATATTTTAATTATATCCCAGTTATCCATACAAATATATAATGAATTGTCCAAGCTATAAATCAGATCAATCGTATTTATCGCGAATTGTCGAATTGTGAGTTTGACTGCGTCAGCCTCTCGTGGATTTATCTCAGAAGGTGGCCCTACGGCATTGATAAATTGTATATTAGAAGTGTATTTTATCGTGTTTTGGACCCATTTTACAGTGGAGTGTGTTCGCTTTAGGAGGTTATGCCGAATTTTCAGAGAACATAAGTACGCTTATGCTCTGCTTAGTCCGTGAGTTTTCTCGGTCGAGCCCAGAGTATATTTCAATCTTAACTTATTTATCAATAACGCTCTTTTCCATTTTAGATTGTCCGACAAATTCCGCCAGATACCGAGGCGCAGGAGAGAGTTCCTCAGATCCGATACTCGGTGAGTTGATATCATATAGTTTACGACACATCATCCGCATGCATTTCATAAAGATTTATGGTACTAGGCTACACCCATCATCAATCGCACATGATTATTATCATTGAATTGTGGTTTGATTTATGGTAACTAAATTATTTAGTTCGTTATGAAATATATCTCGCATATGAGAGATCATATGATGATGGATGGAGTGTGTATCATTGGTGCGATATTGTTTGCATTGTATGTGAAATGTTTCAATGGGAACTATAGGTGACATGCATTACCTAATGGATTACATCAGATCGGCGCACCGGTAATAATCAGACTATGATACATTTATGTTTATGTATATGAGTTCCCCCGCCGAAGGCCTCTGGGATGCCTATGAGGTAAGGTCCCTCGAACAGCCGCTACTCCTGGGCTAGCTATGGATTATGGTAGGATAGTTACCGGAGTTAAGGACCCCGTCGAGCATTTCTCTCGGGCGCCAGCTATAGTTTGTCAAGCGAAGTGTCAATCGAGTTAAGGACCCCGGGTCGAGCATTTCTCTAGCGCCTACCACATTGGGATTTGAGAGAGCCGTGAGGCGATAAGATTGGAGTATGTGGTCCTGCTTAGAGTTCTCGATTTTGTGGATGACTATGATGATATGAAACTTAATGTGTGTGCATGCATACTTATGTGAGTGTATTATTATATTGTACCCTATATGTATGTGTATCCTCGTCGCAGTGTAGATGTGGTAGATTATAAGGATATTAACTCACTTTCGAGACTGACTGGCTCTAATTATTTTCGTGCACCGTCGCCCTCCTTCTGCACTTAGATAAACTGCCGAATTCTCTTCCTTCACGGCGTTACATGTACTATTAAGTCATTATTAATCTTTGTCTATTTAATCTAGGTAAATTTCGCAAAGATTTCGAATATTAGTATATTTTGTAATTCAGATAATTCTGTTTATTTTGTGTATGATGATGGTGTATGGGGGGGATCGAGATTTCATCTCTCCCTATTGATGTTCCCTAGTGATGTTTGGTATCTGAGCATATTATATAGGTATGTTGATATATTGTCGTGTGATCGTACGATAGCTCAGATGAAGTATTTAGTTAGGCTTGCTACGGGTTTCGGTGGCCTTACGCCTTCCCATTCCCTAGCGCCGGTCACGATCCCCCAGATTGGGTCGTGACAACCTATGTGGTGAAGCTTTACTTTTTGCTTGTCACATTCTTAATAGGGTAACTTATAAGAAGACTCATATATCACCATATGAAGTCTGGAATGGAAGAAAACCCAATCTAAAATATTTTAAAGTGTGGGGGTGTGTAGCATTTTATAAAGTTCCTGATTCTCAAAGATTTAAACTAGGACCTAGAGGAATTAAAAGTGTTTTTGTTGGCTATGCACAGAATTCCAAAGCATATAGACTTCTTAATATAGAGTCTAATATTATTGTAGAATCAGTTCATGTAGAATTCTTTGAAAATAAATTTTTATATGATCATCCTGGGATAGTCAAGAAGCAAAATTGTTGGATCTCCAGTCCCCTCCATTCCATAGCTGCATTTTACACTCCTTATGAATTTCCATATTCTTTGCCTTTAGAACCCATATTCTATAAAATAGTTTTGATGAAATGCGAGGAGTCAGTCAGTCAGTCAATACGACTACACACCATTGTTTCATGCAACACTACAGGCTATCCCACTTCCTCATCACCAACATATGTTTATGCAATATTCGAGACATGTCCGACCGAGATATTCCGACCATGCAATCGTGGGCACATATATGGTTATTTAACCGCTGGGCTAATTTCCTAATTACCCCAAAGAACCTTCCATGTCGATTCAAGATTATTTGTTTCAGGCACTTCATGTAAGAACCGAGAAATTCCAATTTATGGAAAGAGGGCAAAATCGTACTTCGCTACTCTAAATTGTAATTTGGTCAAAAATCTGAAATTTATTCTGTGATCCGAAACAGATTGCACCTGGTCGAATCGTCTCGAAATCTAGCTAGCACGTGAAAATTCGTTAAATTCCGAGATAGATGGAGTTGACATCGCTTCGAGGCATCTGCCGGTGTCAGAAACGATTTTTGAAGCGACAAAGTCACATATAACACGTACTCTCATGTGCCATAAGTGGTATGAGAGAAATAATGAAATGGATGGTCAAATAGTGCCGAACGTCAAACTCGGGAAAAGAATAGACATAATGGTCATTTGAGTTTGATTTAATGATAATAAATGACAAAACACTAAATAGTGTTTATCTTCTTCAAATAACAAAAGAGAAAACGCGGAAAGGGATGGAGATGCGTAGGTTCAGATTTTAAGTTCTAGCTGAGAGTCTTCCTTCTCTAGAAATACTGATAATCCATCCGGCCGAGCAACTCTGACAAGAAGAAGAACCGTCTAAAAGGAGAGGGTTTTTATGCGGGTACCAGATGAGTTTCAACCCGAGGTAGGGGTTTCTCCCTACTTGGGTTTTAATTCTTCGCTTAAGTACTATGTTAATGTTTTGGCGATCGAGGCCTTGAACGATCAGTTCTGACGGTCCCAAAACTGACCTAATTGATATATAATTTTTGGAACCAAATGGAGCAAATTGTGATCGTCACGGTCGTTTTTGGGTTGATTTGAGTGTGTATTCATGTGTTAATCATGTATTGATTGACGAGCTCTGGTCAGTGGAATGCGTCGCCAAAGGAACCATGAATAATGAATTGTCGGGAACCAGAACCATGTGGCTTTACTGCCTTGTGAATAGTGACACGAGAATATGTTTTTGTGAAAATATGTGTTTGGGTCGAGTGATTTAAATTAAATTACTCGTGTTTGATCATTAGCCCAAGAGAGCTAATTTTGATGTATGAGTTGTATAATTACATAACATTATTGTGTGATTTGAATTATGCAAATATATTCATGTTTATATATTTGCATGTGATTAGACTATATTGGAAATGGCATACATGCATTCCATATGCACTGGAACACCCTAGGATTATAGGAGTGAGTGCATGAGATGAGTATAGAGAAAAAGGTTCGGAGGGTTGTCTAAAAACATTAATTATCGGAGGGTAGTCCAAATTTAAAATATCAATCGCCGGTTTTACCCAATTGATATTCATCGGAGGGTAGTCCATTGTAACAACATTATATCAATCGTCGGAGCGACCCAATTGATATATATACACATCGGAGGGTTGTCCACAAACAAACAAAATAATTGTTGGGAATCAAATGAATGAAAAGTTGTGTCCCTCGTCGAACAGACACTTTGCTTGGTTCATACCTTTTCGAACCGACATGTCTGTTCGTAGAGACACTTCCTAGGCTATTTATACTCCCAGTTTTCCCATTTTTAAATATAACAAAAATTCTCCTCACACTGCATATCATTTCATTTTTGTGCGATTGTTCTGCAAGTTGAGTTCGTCGGGGTCCTCCGATCCGTACCACTTCGGAGGAACGAGATCCGTTCTATCCCTGGCACGACACCATTATCCTCTGGGTGACAAAATTGAGGAGCCACCGCCTTAAGGACACAACGTTATCGCGGCCTGATCCGCTTCCTAATCATTTGTTTGCAATCGCAGTTTGTTTCCTTCCAAATATTTTTTCATTTACGTGACCGCAATTTTACATTCAAACTATTTGTCGCATATTTATATTCAAATATTTGTTACGTAAAATGGCTTTGCTCTTCGACTCCTAAGTAATTATTCCAAATCACTGAGAAAACTCGTGAAGGTTCAATGAATCGATTTCAAGAGATGGCAACAAAGATGTTGTTCTATCTCACAACCTTGAACTTCGCAAGATTCCTCATCGTGGACGGTCCAAAATCGGACGCCGAGACGTGACAAAGAAAAAAGCCGCCGGGCCGTGGATGGCTGGAATCACCACTTCCCGTGTCGCAACTATGTCCTCAACGGGCCTGAAAATACTCTCTATAACGCCTATAGTCCTCGAAAACCCGCTAAGGAGTTAAGTGGGATAGTCTAGACAAAAAGTACAAAACCGAAGATGCCGGACTGAAGAAATTCATTGTCAGTAAAAATTTCTAGACTTCAAGATGGTTGATTCAAAGACCGTCTTAAGTCAGGTTCAAGAGCTTCAAGTGGTTGTGCATGATATTCATGCCGAAGGAATGACTCTAAGTGAGACATTTCGGCGGATGCTTCATTGAAAACCGCCACCATCTTCGAAGGATTTCAAAATTATCTCAAACACAAGAGAAAGGAGCATCACTTGGAAGACTGATTGTTCCTATGAGGATCAGGAAGACAATGTGCTATCTCGAGAAGAAAGTTGGAAAGAATTCACAGTTTCAAAAGCCAATGTTGTTGAAGAAATGATCAAAACCCAACAAGAAAAGGAAATGCCTAGCAAGTTCGTAGAGGATTCAACCAAGGCTTCAAGAAGTTCGCTGGCGCGCGCTTCAATCAGGAAAGTCCGACATCGAGCCAAAGACTCGCAGAGAGCCAAGAAACGACAGAGAAACGTAGCCAATATGGTGGAAAAGATCTCCACGGTGTTGATGATATCAACTCGAACGCTTATGATATCCGAGTGTAATATGGTGGGAAACCCCAAAGAGTGGTGGATTGATACTGGAGCAACTCGTCACATCTGTGCAAACAGATCGATGTTTTCATCCTACACAACCGTGGGGGGTGATGAAAAACTTTATATGGGTAATTCATCAACCTCTAAGGTTGAAGGTGTCGGAAAGATTACTCTAAAGATTGACATCCGGGAAAGACCAGTGACACTAATTAATGTCTCCGTGATGTGCGATGTTCGCAAGAATTTAAGGTCGCTCTCCTTAGTAAGAATGGCTTCAAGTTGGTTTTGTATCTGACAAGTTTGTACTCAAAAAAATGAGATGTATGTAGGAAAGGGTTATCTCGAGTGACGGGTTTGTTCAAACTAAATGTAATGACTAAGTGTAACTGGGCATGATTTGAATAAAGCTGCTCTTCTTACGTAAGCCGAAGCTCCTCTAAACATCTGCATGCTGACAGGACACGTTAACTATAAGTCAATAAAGAAATTAATGAATATGGGACTATTGCCGAAGTTTGACTGTCTAAATGAGAAATGCCAAGTGTGTGTTGAATCTAAATTTTCTAAGCCCCCCTTCCACTCTGTAGATAATAGACTTTCAGAACCTTTAGATTTAATACACACAGATATATGCGATATGAAATCAATACCATCAAGAGGTGGTAATAAGTATTTTATTACTTTTATAGATGATTGCTCGCGGTATTGTTATGTTTACTTGCTTAGTAGCAAAGATGAGGCTGTGAATGCTTTTAAATCTTATAAGGCCGGTTAAAAAACTCGCTTTCTGAACAAGAAAATTAAAATCATAAGGAGTGACAGAGGAGGGAATATGAATTTCCATTCAGGAAATTTAAATCAATTTGGTATCGCTTCACCAAATGATCTATTCATACACCACAATCTAATGGAGGCGTGCAGCGGGAAAAACCTGGGCTTTTAAAGGAAACAATGAATGCATTGTTGAATAGTTCTGCTTACTACAAAATTTTTTTTGGGAAGCCGCTTTTAACGGGCAAATTTTATTTTTAAATAGAAAATTCCTGGCGTAAAGACACAACAAACTCCTTATGAGAAATGGAAAGGCGCACGCCTAACTTGAATTATCTCAAAGTGTGGGGTGTTCGCTAAGGTCAGCGTCTTAAGCCTAAAGGTTAAGGTAGACCAAAGACTATCGATCGCGCTTTTTATCGGATATGCCTGCATTAGCAATGCATATCGCTTTCTTGTTCACAAGTCGAGATCCCGTGATATAGCATGTCAATACGATCATTGAATCAAGGGACGCTTTGTTCTTTGAAAATATATTCGTATAACATAGTATAAGAGTCAATTGATAATAATAAGAGGTCTCTAGATACTATATCTAGAAGTGATCCAATGGAGGATGAACCCAGACGAGTAAAGACAAAGGACTTCCACGCCTTTCTTGACCTGATTTAACGTATCTCGTGGAAAATGAGCCCTGACATTCAAAGAAGCTGACTCGCCGTGTGGCTTCTCCGTCTTCCGAAAGAAGCTATCAATAGTGAAGTTGAATCCACTCACAAATCATACATGGAGTCGTCAATTTTCTCCCGGTAATAAACCACTACAATGTAAGTGGATTTCAAGAGGAAATGAAAGCTGATGGTGCTATTGATAAATACAAGGCTAGGCTAGTAGTAAAAGGATACAAGCAACTAGAAGGTCTTGATTATTTTGATACTTATTCACCCGTTACTAGAATTACATCTATAAGGATGCTAATTGCTATAGCAAATGTATAAGCTTGAAATCCAATGAATGATGTGGAAAACGGCCTTCTTAAATGGAGATTTGAAGAAGAAATATATTTTGGAACAACCTAAGGTTCATTGTTCCGGACAAGAGCGTAAAGTATGTCGCCTTATCAAGTCACTCTATGGATTGAAACAAGCACCAAAACAATATATGCTAAATTGACAAAGCCGTTGCCTAATGGTTTCAAGATTAATGAGTGCGATAAATGTGTATATGTTAAGCAAACTCAGAATTGCTTTGCCATTTTATGTCTATATGTAGACGATATGCTTATAACAGGCAGTGATGGTGAGACTATTAAGAAAATCAAATGCTTGCTTGCAAGTAAATTTGAAATGAAAGATACGGTGTCACTGATGTCATTTTAGGAGTTAAAATCCATAAGACACTTGGAGGATTAGCTCTATCACAATTCCATTATATTGAAACGATTCTCGAAAATGCAAGAATCTAGGATATTGTACTAAGAAAGACCCGATAGATGTTAATTTACATCTTTCTAAGAACACTGGTGAAAGTAAAGCTCAAAATGAGTATGCTAGTATACTAGGCGCTTTAATGTATGTCAAGGAATCAGACAGCCTGACATAGCTTTCAGCGATTAGTGTTAAGTCGATGATACAGTTAGTCCAAATGAAAATCATTGGAAAGCTATGAAACGTTTATTAGGCTAATAAAGCATACTTCAAGATTATGCTTTGCATTACACAATATCCCATAGCATTTGAAGGATACTCGTGATGCAAATTGACAACCGCACTAAAGACACAAAATCATGATATGTATTCACACTCGTGGGGCGGCGCGTCTTGGAAATCATCCAAACAAACTTGCATTGCTAGATCCACTATGGAATCGTAATTTATTACTTTGGTGATAAAGTTCAGAAGAAGCCGAGTGGCTTCGAAATTTCGAAGATGGTTATTCCTAATCGTCTTAAAACCAAAGGCTCACGTATGTATACATCAGGATAGTCAAGCGCACAGGGCAAGGAATGTCATACAATGGTAAGTCTCGACGACAATGCCGAAGACATGACACAGCAGATTAAACTTCTTTCTAAGTGGAATTATCAATTATCACTCGCGTGAATGCGGATAATATTGCGATCCATTGACAAAAGGGCTCAACTGTGATGGATTGGAAAACATCAGGGGAATGGGTTTAAGGCCTTCCTAAACAAGTCATCATAGCGGACACCCTACCTAGTCACGACTGAGATCCCAAGATCTAGGTTCAAAGGGACAACTGCTATGAAGACAAGGTGTAGTAATCGTTTAATTTGTTTTACCCATTCCCTGATAAAGACACACATTATTAATATGTGAAGGTTAAGCAAAAGTTTTTTTAATGATTATGAACTATATGTTCATAAATCACCTATGTGAGTGTGAAGTGAGGGTCGTTTCATGAACTGCAAGGTCGAATTCTAAAAACACCATGAGACCAAAGGTGTTCGAGTGGTAATAAACGACAACAAGAGAACCAATTTGTTCAGAGAAGTTAGTCAGGTGATTTATCAAGGCCTGTGCTTACAACGAAAAGGTCGACAAGACATCAAGTCTACTCGATTGACCGGTAAGTCCGATACTCACATGAAAGTTCAAAGTCTCAGACTACTTATCCCGATGCAACGTCATGGAATAATCGCACTTTGCATCCTCATGCACACCAGTTTTGATATCTAACTACGTGACTGGCTGGGAATCAAATGAATGAAAAGTTGTGTCCTCGTCAACGTGCACTTTCAGCTTCATACCTTTCGAACTGACACAAATCGCCTGGTAGAGACACTTCAGCGCTATTTATACTCCCGCTTCCCATTTTTTTAAATATATAACAAAATTTCTCACACCGCATATCATTTACTTTCAGGCGATTGTTCTAAGTCAGTTCGTTTGTGGTCCTCCGATCCGCATCACTTTGAGGAACGGTAGATCCGCCTCTATCCCGGGAGACGATTACATCCTCGCACAAATCGTAGGGGCCAAATTGCCTTAACACGCTAACAAATCGGTCTATAGCCATTACTAAGACGACGTGGTGGAAACATCATCACGAACGATATAAACCAACATTTTAGCAACTATTCCGCAAAACGCAAAATACGTAAAAACTTTTAGTGATAATTTTGTGATAATTTAACAAAATGGTAATAGAGCAAATATTAATGGCATCTTCAAGGGACATTTTAACAAACATTGTTATATGTTTGTGACATATAACCAACAATTAAATTGTAGCTACAATATTTGTGCCAACTTTTAGCAATACATATTTATATGTCGATAATTTGTTAATAGATTTTAATACGCTTAAAAAGCTACTTAGATTTATATTTTTATGGCGTGTATGGTGACTTTACAAACAGTAATAGAAAAATGTTAGTGACATTTGCTGGCGACAATTTAACAAATATCATATGTTTTGTGACATATAACCCACAATTAACAAAATGTAAATTCAAATATATTTGTGCCAACGTTTTTAGTGATACTTGTATATACAAAGCGATAATTCATTACTTACATTTAAATGTCATTTTATAAATCGTAGCTATGTGACCTACACTTTGTGACGTATATGGTGATCTTTTTCGACAAAATATCGTAAATAACAAAGACAATGTTAGTGACATTACTTCAGATATAATTGAACGCATAAGTATTAAACCTAAGGGCACAAACTATAATTGTCATTATTTATTACATACCTAGATTGGTGTTAAGGGTGGTATCTATATTTATTAAGGCAGTACCCTTATGTTAAGTCACTTAAGCTCCAATGATAACTATCGGGTCTGATTATGCATCTAAATTTACACACACTCTACATCATAACACGTTTAGATGTTACAAATTTTCAATGCTTTCCATAAGGGAGATCTTGCGTGCATCAAACTATGAACTCAAATTTCCTCGCGTATCATTGCCATTATGGTAACCTAATGTGGGGTATTTTATAGTTTATGCCTTTATTACTTAAAAATGAAATATGAACCAACATGAAGTGGTCATATGGAAGAGAGGAAAAATTACTATTGATTCATTGGTGGTAGTATCCATGATAGCTAGCTTAGTGATTTCATGAATTTATTGCAGAAGACTAAGATATTAAGGTCATACCTAAACTCTAATGAAACTAACGATTAAGGTTCAATTATGTGTTGATCTAAGACTCTCACACACCAAAACATGCCTAGAGGTCACAAATTAATAATTTTAATTATTTAAATAAATTAAAGGAAATATCAAAAAGTTATCCCCAATTATTGAATGAAATATTAAAAAAATAATTAAAATTTTATTTAAAATATAATAAAACACTTTACAAAAAGCACTTCTTTTAACAAAAAAACGTTAAAATTCCAAAATATCTACCTTAATTAAGTTTATAAAAATATTTTTATATGTATTTTGTTATTATTTTTATCAAAATTTTAAGTGTTTAAAATATTGACGTCATGAATTTGATTTTTGAACCATTTATATTTTATGGATTTATTTTAACAATATCCATTAAGATATTTGTGATATATTTTAGTATTTTATTTCTGCCACACAAAATATATTTTTTTGCTATTTATCATTATTATATATGTTTAGAACAATATAATGATTTGAGTTTAAAAAACAAACTATATAACTGATTTGAGTAATGTGAGATGTCCACGTGTTCAACAACAAAGTTCTTTAATCGGGATTTAATAAGTTTTTCAAAGTTTAATCACTTTTACACACAGAACTCGGTTCTATTACACTCGAACCCTCATCTCCCCATGTCTTGCCTTTAAAAGGTTTTAACCAACTGAGCTAGGCATCTAAACAATTATTTTTTAATAGTTCAAAAAATTGATTTTAATCTAATTAAAAATAAAATAAAAGTTAACTTTAGTTTTACTTTAAAATAAATATAAAAGAAAGCATTAATTAGAATAATTTATTAAATATTCAAAATAAAAATTAATATTCAGCTTTTAGAAATTTTTTAATTTTAAAAAAATATTCTTTTCTTTAAAAAAAAAGAATATTTTAATTTTTGTTTATTTTTAAACTTCAATTTAAAATTTTAAATTAAATAAATAAATATCTACTTGGGCTTTAAAATTAGTTTCATCTTTATTTTTCTGTTAAAATTTATTTTTAATTATATGATTTATGGTTTAGAGAGGGAAGGAGACTGCAGATGAGAGAGATAATGAGTAAGCCAGCCCGAACGAGATCGAGAGTTAGCGTAGTAGAAAGGTGGGGGGTTGGTGGGATTGCAATAAAATTCCTAAAATACCCTCCTATCTCATGGATGGTAGGATTGCAATAAAATCCCTAAAATACGCCCTAAAATACCCTCTATCTCATAGATGGTGGGATTGCAATAAAATCCCTAAAATACCCCCTAAATCTCTCTTTCATTTGCACTCTCTCTCAATGGACATTCATTATAAAAATATCTCAAATGATATCTTAACAAAATAAAATATTCATAAAATATAAAAATCGCTTAAAAATAAAAATCATAAAATATCCATGAAATATTTTAAATATCCATAAAATAATATTTATTTAAACTTTTATTACTTGTGGATAATCTTTTGATATTTCCTTTAATTTATTTAACAATTCAAATTATTAAAAAAATTAGTTAATAATTTAATTTATTTAATATTTTAAAATAAAATTTTTGTATTTAATATCTTAAAATTAAATATTAAAATTAAGAAAAATTAAAGGATAATATTATATTATATAAATGTGAAGCTAAAATATTTTAAAAAAATAATATTAACAAATAAAATGATAATATTACTGGCATATAATTGAACGCATAAGTATTAAACCTATATAAGGGGCACAAACTATAATTGATACGTTTATTATGGTTGTATTCAGAACAATTCTTCAAGTATTTCATATAAATATTTGCCATGGAGATCGATAAGACTCACCCAAATTTCGATTTCGATAAATATCTCCACCGAAATATCAAAACTTTTAATTAATAAACTAGATGTGGTTTAATTTTCTTTTACTAGTCGATTGAAGAAGAAGAAGAACAATAATAATAATAATTTAAAAGAATGAGATGAACAAATTTCACATATTTGTAACTAATTTTTCCATTGGGGAGAATATACAATAAATTGAATGAAATTAAAAATAAATGACTATCTTATGCATCATAACTCTTTTCGCTATATTTCTAGTTTCTCAGGAGAAATATTGCAAAAAAAAAGTGGTACATTTAAAAAATCAAAAATTGTTAACTCGTACTTATGATTCAAATTTCTTCAACCCACACGCCTTTCTTCTCTTTTCCCTCATTATTATTATTATTGAATTTTTTTTTCCTATTGTTTCGCCCACCGCCCACTGCCCACCGCACCAACCCACCGCCCACTACCCAAAATTTTTAATGGAGCCCAAACCCCCCTTCCTCCAAGGCCTGATCCATCCTCGGACCCAAAAAGGTGAAATTAAGGGCCAATTTACACGCATAAATAGGGTCAAGATTTTAATCGATAAGTTCTCGAGGCCAAAGCCCTACGATCTATCTCCCTCTCCGTGACGGCAGCCTGGCATCCCGTGTTCGATCCAGATTCATCTCCTCTCGCAAGATCAAAGGGCGTTCAACTCCCTCGCTTTTTCTTTTCCTCGCATTTCTTTTAAAGAAAATGATTTCGTTGCTTTCCATCATTCTATGTATTGTGATGTATGAAACGCCAATGATATTTGTGAGCACGTGTATTGATAGTAAAAAGTAATGAAGTTTCTAATATTTGATGTACTATGGTAAACATGGGGTAATCGGACATACTGCTCTCACTGGTGACAAATCACGAGAGGAACATATAGGTTTTTCACCCGCATCGAGTCATTGGCATGGTTTTGATCAGGTTTGTATTCTTTGATTGTTTTTATTTGAGTAAAGGAAGTGTGACTTTCGATGAAACCCACACATCTATCCATTTATACATTTACAAGTGCTCCCTATAGTCTTTAGGGATAAGCATGGAAAGGCCCCATCCTTCCAAAGGTCATGGTAAGTAGCAAAATATCTTTTAGTATGTTTTTCTCTTTTTAATAAATATCGATTTGTGACCTGAATTTGGTTTTGGTCTTATATCCGATCCCAAGGCCTTGGTGCGACTTTGCAGAGCAAATGAGCTTAGTAGTTAGGCTCAAGCATTTTCGTAAAATTAACATACCATATTTCTATCTATTCTGCTGAATTTTTGTAATCTCTCTCAAATTAATGAAGTGAATCTATCTTCCGGGTCTCAAGTGTTTTTGTCCCATAAGTGGTTTCCACAAAAATACATGTTTTTTTAATATTTCAGATTTCTTTATTATTTCCTAAGAAGTCATAGTCGATAAAGTGGAAAGTACCTGAAGATTTCTTTTCATCCATTGAAAATGGAACACATTTCCTCTTTCCATATCAAATCCAGTTTGCTTTAGCATAAACAAATATAACTTACTTTTGTGATTATTTGTAAAAAAAAAATTTATATTATTTTAAATGAAGCAATATCAATCTAAGATATTCTCCAGTTTCTCAAAGTCTTGAGGGCATTTCATAAAACAGTTGGTGTTCAAGTCAAATCTAATTGTCTATTGGTGTTGGAAGTCAAACCTATTTGTATTGGAATAGAATTAGTGGATTTGAACTTAAATTCACCACTGAGGGTGTAGATGGCAAAAAATAGTGAAGGCAAAAGGGTGGTTTTCATGTAGCAATACCATACCCTTCAAAGCAGGTTGGAAAAACTCCTGCAAACACTGAAAAATCTACAACTCGATTCAAAATTCCGTGGATCATTCTCTTGCAAGTCTTGCAATTGTGGGTCTTCCCCTTTAAAGCTCAAGATGTGGCCTTGCTTTATGCTCCAAGAAACTTATTTGTCCTCAGACAGAAAATAGTCTAACTCAAAGAATGCCTTGGCAAAGTCATACTAAGGCCAAGCACTCTAAATAAGTTTGAGAGGTAAATCCAGTAGTTCCTTTGGGAAGCTCTCAAACTTTGTCTTTTTTTTTTTGTGAATTGAGTGAGTCATCATGTCAATGTCCACAGAGTTTCTTATGGAAAACTTGGTGGAATGGATTTTTGTTTTATTTTAATCTCGTGTTGATGAACCATTATGGGCATTTGTTAATATGAACATATATCCATTTTCCTTTCTATAAAGATGATGGGAGATGAACTTAGTGAGAAGAAGGCTATCCACGCGACTAGGAATATAGGTATATATTTAACTAAAACAACCAATGATTTTATGAATCTCAATTGGATGATTTTATGAATCTTTTAATGGTGGGAATTTTGGAATAGCAAAGAGTTCAAGGCCTTATCCCAGAAAGCGTCCCAAAATCGCCGATCAGAGAAAACAGGTGAAGGATCAGGACCTTCAAAACATATTGGTGGCTCCAAAACGACCATCCAACAATTTTATAGATTTGCAAAAGTCTTTTTCCAATTTAATTTTGTTGTTAAATCTTTGTGTATGCAAAGAATACTAATTTAATCAAAATATGTCATGTATAATTTGTTAATATTTATTTTGTGGGAGGTCGAAGTACTAGATGTCACCAACACCGCTTGAGGTTTAAGCCTATGCACAAGAAGAAATGATGATCGCTTATGTATAAGCGTCAAATGATATTAATGTAAGTTTTTCAATATTTATTTTCATTATGTATGTTAGTGTTAGCATGCTTATTGCATTTAGAATTTACCGAATATCAGGAATTATGATTAGTGATAGTTGTGAAGAAAGGAATTTGTTTATTTAGTGATGGTACTGGTCGAAGCTTTGCAGTTGTTTGTTTGTGAGCCTTTAAAAACGGATTTAATGGTGGGATTGGGATTACAAATTGGCAAGAATCTTAAATAAGCTTATTGCCTTCCATGTCCCCTTGAATTCAATTTTTCCGATCTCTGAAGTACCACATGCATGAACTTATCGTGTTCTCAATGAACTTTATTATTATTATTGTCTTCTACTACATGCATTTTTAAATTAGCCATATTATATAATAATATTATTTCAGTTGGTGTACTGAAAACTCTTGCCACATTCTTGCTTCGACGACCTTTAAGGATGTGCATATTTCGATTTTCTAAGAGAGTGGTAGAGGTTTGCATTTTCTTTTGACAGAATTTGCATGTTTAGTAATACTTAAGTTATTGACATAAAAAAAAAAAAGCTGATGTCAAACCCATTGATGTAAATATTTCTGGTGGTTATATTTTTCATGTGCATATTTATGATTTTCTAAGAGAGGTGAGGTTTGCACTTTTCTTTTTGGTTATAGGAATTTTGCATGTTGAATAGTTATTTTAAGTTATCGACATTAAAAAAAAAGTCGATGTCGCACTCCATTGATGCAATATTTGCATATTTTTCATCTCTCTTAAAATGTCCCAATCCCAACTTAATTCTTCCCAAGCCCTTGTTTGGTCAACTCGATATCTCACGTTTTAAAAAAACCTTAGGATAGTTTTAAAATCGAACATGATGGCATGTTGCTTAGTTTTACAGCTTATATAGATACTCTAAAACAAACAAGATTATTTTTTTTATAATGTATGTTTTTATTGTATTATACAATCAGAGGGAAGTCATGGAGAAATATGGTTGCAATTGGTTCAAATGATGATGAATCTATAGAGGATCCCAAAGATTGATGTTGCCTTATATTTACCTCTGCCGCTGGAGGGAGTTTCCTAAAAGCCGACGAGTGTACGGTTTTGGTACACATGCATCTACATTTTATCCAGATTCTGTCTCAAGCTCATCCTTTGCCTCTTCCCATTACAATACTTTATTTGATGAGCGGTTGCGAGAGGAGTTGCAGGAATTTCAAGAAAATTTGCTCAGAAAAAATGAAGAGATACAATAGATGAATGAAGAGATGCAAAAACAAATTGAAGAGATGAAAAAAGGAGAAGAAGAAAGATTGAAAAGAGAGGATGAAATGCAATATAAGATTTTACAGATGGAGCAAATTATGTGTAAGTTATCCCATGCTTCATCTATTTATCAACCTTCAACAGAAAATCCATCCAGATCTCCAGAGGTGACTACTCATACTGACTCTGAGTGATAGGTTTTTTTATTTTATTAAACATTGTTGCGTTAAACTTTGTTGTGTTAAACTTTATTATGCGATATTGCAATTTATGTATGTAATTTAAGGCAAATACAGATGGTTAAATTTGTTGTAAGGTTATTGGAATTTATATATGTAATATGAAAATATTAAGATGGGTGTATTTAAACTACTTTTAAATGAAACATGCTTGTCCAAAATAGTAATTAACAAAATATTTGTTCCGCATCAAAATAAACAATTTAATAAATTATTAAAAAATTTGGAGGAAAATTGCTACTATTGAAATGGATATTTTGTATATAGCAAAAATAAATTAGTTATTTATATTTCTAATCTACCAAATTCCAATAAAATAGAGGTGGAATTATTTTCGTTTCAAATCCGAATCTATTTTGTATCAATTCCAAAATATCAATCCATTTCTATTTTAGAAATGGAACATTCCGTTTTTATTTCCATTTCTAGTTAGAAACGGAAATATTTTCGTTGCTAATGTTGTAAAATTGAAACGGAACATCTGTCTTTATTTAGAAACGGAAATATTTCCATTCCTAATATAGAAACGGAAATTTCCCGACATTTTTAAATGTCTAATACAATTGTTTATGACAAATTTTCATAACGACACTTGCGAGTATCACAAACGTCGGTAATAATATCATAATAAACCGATATCCCGACAATTGTAAGTATCAAAACATTATACTTAAACTAGATAATAAAATATCATTGTTGCAATGTATTACAACATATATTAACATTGTAATTGAGTTATTTTATCGACACTTAAAAACGTAAGTAGTACTATCGCAATAAACATATATGCTAACATTTGGAAGTATCAAAACATTATACTTGAATTGAGTTGTTATCAAAACATTTGGAAGTAACATTTGAACGACGCAACCACATGTCGCAGTAGATATATATTATGACACGTAATGATGTAATTGAGTTGTTTTAGCAACACTTACAAATGTCAGTAGTAACATCGTAAAGACTGATATGGCGACAACTAAAAGTATCGAAACATTATGTTCAAACAACACTACCAAATGTCACCATCACAGTATACAACGACGCATAATAATGTTGTAATTGAATGGATGTTACAACACTTAAAAATGTTAGAAGTCATATCATAATAAATTAATACTACGACATTTGTGCTGCCTATAACATTATACTCTTGTTTCTACACAACAACATGCTATTATAGCGATGTATTATGGACACATATTAATTTCATAATGACTTGGATTTCCAATAACACTTAAAATGTCATAAGGTCTATCATAATAAACTGATATGGTGACAATTGAAGTATCGAATAGTATATTTAAGGGACGTAATAACATGTCAGAACAACTATGTATTACAACACATAATTGAAAGGATTTTAACAACTCTCTTCAAAATGTCGCATAATACGCTTTCACAAAGTATATACCGGTTGATTACTTTTGATGTTATAGACCAAAGTGACAATGGCCTAGGGCAACATATGTTTACATTTCGTAAAAAATGTTGGTATAAAGTTAAAGTGATATTTTTTTTGCCATTACGACATAAGTCAAACGTTAGATAAAACCATTTTGTTGTAGTGTGGGTTAGACACAACGTTGTTATCGCTGGGCTGATCCGTTTCCTAATCATTTTGCTTGCACTCGCAGTTTGCTTCTTCAAACATTTTATGTTTCTGTTTTTTGAACGAACTGGGAACCAACAATAATCTCATACGAGGCTTAGAAGAGTGTGATGGAGTCAAGAGAATTTCGATCTGAGTTATCATGTAGACATTCAAGTAGGATCATAAAGTACTTGCTTGAATGTGTGTTTAAATCTGGAAACATTGCGTCAACACTGGTGGTGAGTAGTCTACTTAGCGATTCTCCTGCATCGAGCATTAGTTCACCCCGTCAAAATCCCTTTATTTTGATGTATTGGTGGAGTGCAGGTGGAATGCTCGTCCTAGAGCTGAGATTGTACAGTGCCTACTTGGTGGTTTGGCTTACTCTATATTTACATGTATTAGAATTGAAATATTTAATATATGTCATGATAAGAGTAAAACATTTCACCTTCAGAACTATCGGGTATATAGTCGGATTCCAGTTAGTGGCTGTCATCAGCATTGTTTATGGGCCTGCGACGTATTACCATGCATTGATATACTGGATTACATTGCAATCGTTTGGGGGACAAGATAGTCGTATCAGGATTTCGGGGTAGAGCTCCCGCATTGTGCTGAGATTTCGCTCGATTTTCCGTCTGCCACGGTAACCCGACATCCACTTATATTCCGCACCATGCTGGATCTAGAAGTCACTTGACCCCAAGATCAGCGTCACAAATTCGGCATCGTAGCCTAGGTATACGCCACCTAGGGCTTGAGGGACGCTTAGGCCATAGTCTTTGAGGTATAAGAACATCACCACTAGGTGGTTCGATGTTGAGCGAGGTATGATTACCTAGAAATCACTTTAAAAACTAGACACTACATGCATGTGTTTTAGGTGATTGTTTGATAATTGATGTGTGAACATGTGAATGCTGATGGATGGTGTGTATATCATGTTGTGTTGTTAGAAATGTTTGTGTGCTGGTGATTAGCATACGAATGTGTAGAAAATATTATATAAAACATTTTGAGTGGTATGGTACAAAACTAGAAAGGAAATAAAATGAATAAATTTTAATAAATTTATTTGGGTTAGAATTGAAGAAAATGATTTTTCTAAGGTTTTACAGTGTAAAACTGAAGAAAATTGAAGAAAATAAAATTTTATAAATTTATTTGAGTGTCTCAAGAAAGAAAAAAAAAAATGATTTTGATTTTTTTTTTTCCGAAATACCGAAAAAAATATTTATAATGAAAAAAAAAAAATTTAGTGCAGAAATTTGGAAATTTGCTACTGCCCAATTGTATTGTGAGGGAGGAATTAGATTGCAGTGAAACAGAGAGGAATGTCAGGGATTGTATTGCAAGATGAGTGAATTCGCTTAGACTGTATCGCGAATACGCTTATCAGACAGCAGCCGAGTACAATGTACCGGAAAGATTGTAACAGAATAGGGTCAGGGGTCGGGTAATCAGATTGCAATACGCTTGGGATCGAGGTTTGAAGGTCGAGAAGATTCAGACGAATACAAACATATCAGACAGGATGTGCTGAGTAGGAAGGGTCGGACTGTTGCAATACAACAGCCCAAATTTAGACACGGCTACCGCTTATGCGCCAAGAAGGCGCTAAGCAGATGGCGCGGGCACGCGACATGGCGCCGGGCCCCGCGACACGCCCGAGGCCACTCGCCACGACACGACCGGGTCGGGTGAGCAGCCCGTAGCCTTCTACACCTACGCCAGCGCTTCACGACACGGCCATACAAGGAGCACGACCGGGTCTCTCGGCCACGACACGGCCGGACCGCACACGATATTTATCGGTCATGGCGCATAAGGCTGGCGCCGCAAGACCGGGCGCTTGGCGCACTGGCGCCGCAGCGCGACCGGGCGTTACCGACTGGGCCAGGCGCCGGCAGACCCGGCCATTTTCGACTGCTTACTCGCATGTTTTTGAGTCACCGCTTGGACCCGCCTATGAACACCGCTCATCACAAAATTTTCAAAATTTTAAAAAATTAAATTAATAATTAAAAATAAGCAAAATCAAACAAAATTTGACAAATTTAAGAAAATAAAATTTTCAAAATAAAATTTTGCGGATCAAAATGATTTGAATTGGTGGGATAAATTGTCCCACATTGCTTCATAAATATAGGAACTTGATATATACACTGGTTTTTGTGTATGACTAGTGTCTCTGGCCGTGTTTATGCTCTTGCAGATACCGTATTGAGATTAATTCGTCATGTTAATCAGGTGGATGGCTGCAGAGAGGACGAGGACGTAGAGGACGTCTACAGAAGCAATGGTCGTGCACCAATCGACATTTGACCAAACACAAGCTTCATCGCCAGGCCTTCAGAGGTCAGAGGGCAGGCCATTGCTATCGCACGGGCTAGTGTGACAGATAGTCAGGGAGGTCCTAGTAACCTCCAGAGATTCAGAGCGCACCATCCTCCGACATTCGTGGGGAGGAGACCCGATGGTGGCGTGTACTCATTGGTTTATGCAAATCGAGAATGTACTCGAGGCTATGGAGGTCACTCCGATACGACTCAGGATCAGTTACCGCATTTCAGCCTGCAGGGCGAGGCCCGGTATGGTGGAGATGGGTTAGACTTCTGTGAGACTTGGGAGGTTATGACACGGGGCAGAGTTTCAAGAGCTGCTCATGGGCAAGCATTTCCCGTGTAGACCGCGAGGGCATGCGAAGGCTCAGAGTTCCTGTGCCAAAGCAGGGGCTACGACCGTGATGGGACCACGTGGCAGATTCATGTGAAGGGGCGATTTGCTGGATTTAATTGCGTGGGCCACGCATACGGCCAAGGTTGGGAGGTTCGAGAATGGACTGAGGTTGTCCATTCGTGCTGTGATTGTGACTCCTCGCCATAGATATGGATTCTATGGTCGGGACGGCCCCGACTATAGAGAGAGAGAGATGGGGATGTTCTGAACACTCCTGATGCGAGTGTTAGTGGTAAAGAGGGAAGGACAACGCTCTCTTCCGCTCAGTGGAAGAGGCAAGAGAGCCTCTAGTTCACGAGGGTCCTGCAGTCACGCCATCCCGGCCGTGGATAAAATGAGAGTCAGTTTGGCCGCAGATGAGAGTTTCAATGACAAGACAGATGAGAGTTGCAACAGCGATGATGGTGTGCTACCATCGCTGTACTGACACGAGACTGATCGCCTCAAGAGACAGGACCCTGGTGGTTTTCGGGACATCGCGGGCCCCGGGGCCAAGAAGAAAAGGGGAGAGGATACAAGACATCTTCACAAAGATTCCGGGCAGCTACGTGGGCTGGCCTCGCCAGAAGGTGATACACGGCAACTTATATTTCGTAGGCAGCCCGAGAGGCCGAGCATGGGTAGAGGCAGAGGACGAGGGCCCACAGCAAATGGACATCAGGTCCTGTGGGCGTGTCTACGCCGCTGTATAGCGGGCCGAGTCATCAGATCAGCCAGCTATACAGGGTACGTTTTTGCTATCTCGCCTATGGGCCAGAGTGTCAGTTCGATTCCGTGCTTCACATTCTTTCATCGCCGCATCGGGCCATGGATCGAGTCGGGCTAGAGGCTGAGACCTTAGAGGAGCCTTTATATGTGAGTTCTCCCTGGGATTGTAAGGTAGAATAGGAATGATATGTCGAGGTTGCGAAAGCGAGATCTCGGGGACTCTACTCACAAGTGGACCCGAGGATCATGGATATGTCGAGTTCGATGTTATCCTAGGGATGGATTACCGACAAATTTTATAGGTTGTTATCGATTGTGAGCGCTGGAGAGTTACTCGCCTACATGCGTGATTCGCACTGTGTGGTATTTCAGGGGGACAAGCATGACATTTTGCCCCATACAGTATACGAGTCCAGGTGTCAGGGACAGTTGGCGGGTTGGCTAGCGAGCCTTACCCTAGAGGACGAGGTGAGACCAGACTTAGATCTACCTCGAGTGGTTTACGAGTATGCAGATGTTTTTCCAGATGAGCTACCCGGATTCACTCCACATGTGGACGACTTTGCGATCGAAAGCCACACCTCGGTACTTCACCCATCTCTCTATGACTCGCAGGATGGCACTAGTTGAGCTGCGTGAACTCGTGAGTCCGGGGCCACAGAGATATTGGACAAGGGGTTCATTAGACCGAGTACTTCACCATGGGGCGCTCCGGTTCTATTTGGCGGCAGCGCAAGGACAAGACCCTTCGACCGTGCATCGGGCCATGACAAATAACATGGTTACGATCAAGAATCGGCACTGCTACCGAGATTGACGCATTTGTTTGATCGTCAGAGGAGCGAGTCTACTTCCAAGATAGACCTTCAGACCGTTACCATCAATGAGGGTTATGGATACTTCGATATCCCTAAGACAATAAGTAGACGCCAAGTATGCACTTCAGTTTATGATGATGCCCTTTGATCGACGAACGCGCCAAGAAGATTCATGGATCTCATGCATAGATATTCCAACCTCATTTAGACTACTTTGTCATAGTATTCGTGATGACATCTCGATCTACTCCCAATGTGAGGAGCCATGAGTATCACTTCGAGGATCGCTTACGCTTGCTGAGAGACCATCACCGTACGCCAAGTTTAGTAAGGCGAGTTCCGCTTACTAAGGTGAGATTTTTGGGACACGCGGGTGTCGCATCGTGATTGTCACGACCTAGAGAAGGTCGAGGCAAAGGATGAGTCAGAGAGGCCGAAGTCAGTCTTCTCGAGACACGTAGTTTCGGATTAGCCGGGTATTGGCCAGGAGATTCATCGAGGATTTCCAGATAGCAAGACGGCGACTAGGTTGGACCCTAAGGAGGTCATGACGATTGGGATGACCGATGCGAGGAGAAGGCATTCCAGAGTTGAAGAGGAGACTTACTCTCGCCTCCCATCTTGATAGTTCGACAGGGACAGGTACACAAGCAGTATCAGGATGTGCCTCGAGGGCCGGATCGGGACGCGGTTTTGATGCAAATCGAGGGTAGTAGCTTGGTGGTTCCGCCTTCGCTGAAGAATCACGAAAGGCACTACCCCACACACGACATGGAGTCAAGGCCGTAGTCTCGCTTTGGAAGACGGTGCCACTACTTCTATACCTGGGTGAGGAGTTCGGGAGGTACTGCACTTACAAAAAGTCCGGGCATATCACACACGGGACCTCAACATGAGGCAATGCAAATGGATGGAGTTCTTAGGGAGGATTATGACTCACTTTTGCATTACCATCCCGATAAGGCAAATGTGGTGGCTGATGCACTCAATAAGTCACGAGAGAGTCAGGGCTAGTATAGCCTGAGTGGCAATGCTAGAGACCGTGGGATGGGGCTGGGGCTACAAAGACGAGCGTACTTAGGGTACTCGGGGAGTTTAGTGGCTAAGCACCGTCGTTGAGTGAGTGATTGAGTCCCAATGGCGTGACGCAAAGATAGTGTCCGTGACCGAGTACAGCTTAGGTACGCGTGACGAGGGTCGTGGACCGCTCACGCAGATGGTGGGGCCGATATGTGGGACGGATAATGGTTCCCCAATCGACCGATTTGAGAGATGGCATTCTCGTGGAGCCACCGCTCTCGATTTGCCGTAGATCCAGTGGCAATGTGAAGATGTACCAAGATCTTCGGCCGCAAAGATTTACTGGAATGGGATGAAGAGACACGAAGGGGGGACTTTGTTCGACGATGTCTCATTTCAAGAAAGTTAAGGTCGAGCACCGTAGTTTCAGCAAGAAGGATACTTCAGCCATCGAGGTGGTCGAAAGTGGAAGGGAGCACGTCACGATGGGACTTTGTGACCCACTTGCCACCACACAAACAGGCGATGACGCCGCAGACAGGATAGTGGACCGACTCAATGGCTCCAAGACATTTTCTAGCCGTGCGATGACCTTCGCCTGAGAGATTCCGCCTAAGATACATTCGAGAGATAAATCCCGCCACATGGAGTACCAAGATCCATAGTGCCTGAGTAGGGACCCTGAGAAGTTTACGAACACGCACTTTTGGAAGAGTTTCCAAAAGGCTATGGGCACACGATCGACGTATGAGTACAATGCGCCACCTCGTATTTGATGGTCAGTCTGAGAGGACTATACAGGTATTAGAGGACATGCTACGAGCATGCGTCCTGGATCATAAGGGTAGTTGGGAGGAGCATTTGCCCTTAGTGGAATTCGCCTACAACAACAGTTATCAGGCGAGTATACAGATGGCACCGTATGAGGCACTGTATGGAAGGCCATGTAGATCACCGTTATGTTGGACCGAGGTGGGAGAGAGTTACATCACTGGTCCAGATTCGACAGAGACACCCCTAGAAGCGGAGCTTTATACGATAATCGCTCTTTCTCACTCGCCAGAGCCTAAGAAGCTCTATGCAGATGTGCGACGTCGACCCTTAGAGTTCGAGGTTAGGGATCATGTCTTCTTGAAGGTGATGCCTAAGAGAGGAGTGGTCAGGTTCGGCAAGCGTGAGAAGTTATCGCCGAGGTTTATTGGACCTTTCGAGATACTCGAGGATAGTACCAGCTGCACGGCCATGCTATCGCTCAGCATGTCGTGTCCGCGAGGTGTTTCACGCTCCGTCTCCCGATATACCCAACCAAATTTCATGGTGGATCGGGGACAGACAGAGGTCGACATACCGGGACCTTTCGAGGGAGGGACCAGTGTGAATTTTGGATAGCCGTGATCAGGTTTTACACGCAAGATCGCAGGCTAGTGAGAGTGCTATGGCGGCAGCCATGGAGTGGGAGGAGCCAACGGGGAGCGGTAGAGGGCACGATGCGAGCCACCTATCCCTTCGCTAGTGTGGACGAAGGCAATGTAGCTTAGTCGCTTAAGATTTAAAATGACTGCATATGCCCGATAGAGTGCACGTTGCATATGCATGTGAGTGATTTTGATTGTCCAGAATTTCGGGACGAAATTCCTTTTAAGGAGGGGAGAATGTAAGAACCGAGAAATTCCAATTTATGGAAAAAGGGCAAAATCGTAATTTCGGTTACGAAATTGTAATTTTGGTTAAAAATCAAAAATTTATTTTCTAGATCTCGGATGACGAAACAGATTGCAATCGCGGAATCGCCTCACAAATCTAGCTAGCACACAAAATTTCGTTAAATTCCGAGACGCCGGTACATGTTGTTCGGTGCCGTAAAACTATTTTTGATGCAACGAAAGTCACATATAACACGTACTCATGTGCCATAAGTGGTATGAGTAGAAAAATGATGAAAATGGATGACCGAAATAGTGCTGAATGTCAAACTGGAAAAGAATGCATAATGGTTGGCTTTGGAGTTTGATTTAGAATGATAATAAGACAAAACACTAAATAGTGTTTATCTTCTCTTCAAATAACAAAAGAGAAAACGTGGAAAGGGGGATGGAGATGAGAGGTTCGCATTTTAAGTTCTAGCTGAGAGAGAGCCTTCTTCTCTAGAAATACGACAATCCGACCGCCCGCGCCTTCGACAAGAAGGAGAACTCGCCACGCGGAGAGGGTTTCGGGTACCGTGATTTAGGGAGTTTCAAACTCCAGAGGTAGGGTTTCTCCTACTTGGGTTTATTCTTCGCTTAAGTACTATGTTAATGTTTCGTTGGTCAGGTTGAACGGGTTGAAAACCGATCGGGTCCCAAAACTTGGGACCGAATTGATATAATTTTTGGAACCAAAATGGAGTAGTCCATGACTGCTCCACGGCTGTTTTGGGTTGATTTGAGTGTGTATTCATGTGTTAATCATGTATTGGTTGGATTGAGGCCTATGGCCGTGAAACGCGTTCGCTGTGCGAACCGATGAATGGTTGAATGTTGGAACCGTAAACCCTAGGGTTTTACTGTTCCTAGGAATAGTGACACGAGAATATGTTTTTGTGAAAATATGTGTTTGGGTCAAGTGATTTAAATTAAATTACTCGTGTTTGATCATTAGCCCAAGAGAGCTAATTTTGATGTATGAGTTGTATAATTACATAACATAATTGTGTGATTTGAATTATGCAAATATATTCATGTTTATATATTCAGATGTGATTAGGACTCCGTATTGGAAATGACATACATAGCATTCCATATGCACCGGAACACCCTAGGATTATAGGAGTGAGTGCATGAGATGAGTCTGCAGAAAAGGTTCAAGGGTTGCCCAAAACATTAATTATCTGAGGGTAGTCCAACCAAAATATCAATCGCCGGAGCGTCCAATTGATATTCCATCGGAGGGTAGTCCATTAAACAAATAATATATCAATCGTCGGAGCGGGCCAATTGATATATATACACATCTGAGGTTGTCCACAAACAAACAAAATAATAACTTTCATACGAGGCTTAGCGTTGTGATGGAGCCTGAAGACTCCTGATCCGGAAGTTAGTCATGTAGACATTCGGCAGGATCATGCATTTGCTTGAATGTGTGTTTAAATTGGAACATTGCACAAAGACTCCTAGGTGGTGAGTAGCCCACTTAGTGGCGATTCTCCTATTGAGCATTAGCTCACCTGGGCCGTGGACCCCTTATTTTACGCTGTGCATGTGGAGCGTGCGAGGGACGACTGCGTCCAGAGGCCGTAGACAAGAAAGCCGGATTGTGGTTTTTGGCTTTTGACGATATTTACATGTATTAGAATTTGAGTATTTTAATATATGTTGTATAAGAGTAAAACATTCAATTTTGTAACTATTGGGTATATAGTTGATTCATATAGTCGTATGTTTATTTATATCGCGATGGGCCCAAGTGGGCCAGATACTCATGTGGATTGATATCGATTACATCAGACCGTTCGGGGATGTGGTATGCAGTATTGTATATTTGGGTAGAGCCCGCACAAAGGAGACTCGCTCCCGATTTTCGAAGTGGCATCGGTAACCCGACATCCACTTGTGGCCCGCGGCCGACGGCAGTAGTCAACGGACCCCCAAGATTGGGGCGTCACACTTCAGCTTTCATTTTTGTCTTTCTGCAACCACCATTGCGAAATGAAAGGGCAATCTTGCTATTATCAAGAGTGGAATGTCTTTCAATGCTATTCAGAGAAGAAAACATGTGAGTATAATAAGATGCCAACTTATACTTGATCTGAGTCAGATTTACAGGAAATTATATTAATTCCTTGAACATATCTCGATCTTCAATATTTCACCTATTGCCTAAAGACGTTTTGGAAGTTTGTCAAATTTCCGATGCCATATGGCTTCCCTTCGTGAGTAAGGCTCTTCAAACCGAACACCCACTTGTTGTTATATTTCCATCCATTCATCTTCCGTATATTTTACAAATTGACTTTCTTGTTAACGTAGGGATTACTTTCTCCCTATACCATAAAATTCGAGGTAAGTTTGCTACTTAATTGCAAACTATTTATTAGTTTCTCATAGAGAATAAGACAAAGGATTTATTCCAGTCCGCACTCCGCATTCTTCCTCGGGGATTAATATGGCTTGGATGGTTTAATACAGACTTCAAGAACGTATTTCAGACTGCGCCTTTACTAATACGCAACATCTCCTTGATTGGTAGGACTTTCTTTGCTCACATATTGTCTCCTCCTTTAATGTTGTTTATATTTTTCACTTATATTGGTCTATATTTTTATTTTGTTACATTTCTTTCTTTTACCAGGAGGATGGATACTGCGTATTATTGGTATTATTGGTAAGTTTTCCAATTCCAAACTACTCTTTTCTCTTTTCTTTTTCTTTTTTTGTAAAGAAGCCCAAGTAATGGAACTAAAACTTTGGGTCTTCTATCCAAGGTTCCAGTTCTATGCAACCAAGATTTTTCAAGGGAATAGCTCTAAAAATTAAAATTTCTTATGAAAATAAACATATTGATAGAGATAAATATTAATTAATTAAATTTAAAAGTTAAAGTTCTTTCTCTATTCAATTATCCTTAGAAGATTCAGCCAACGATCAAAATATCGTTAAACATGGATACGGATATATGAGAAATATCAGTAAATATCGATGGATATTTTTATAAAAATATCTGCCTAATTAAAATTATATATATATATATATATATATATATATATATATATATATATATATATATATATATATATATATATGTTAAATTTTAATATTTACCTTCATTTAATATTATTAATAAAATTTTTAAATTAAGATTAAAATTTTTAAAATTAAAATTACTTTCATTAAATGAAATTAAAAAATAATATTAAAATCAATTGGATAATGATTTATAATTACTAAATTAACTTATAAGTTTATTATTTATATAGATAATGAGAAATGATTCATATCTTAATTAAGGTAGATTAAATTAATAATTATTAAATTAATATATATTTAATAAAATAATTAAGATATTATAATGTTAAAGAGGCATATTTATTTGTTTATGTTATTATTACAACATAGGTAGATACCAGAAGATTCTATATAAAAATATTAAGTTTCTAATGAGATATGATTTTATTTGTTTTTCTTATCAAATTAATTTTTGATTTGAAATTATTGTAATTTATTGATGATTTAAAATTTAAATTTTTGAAAGGTGAAAGGGGATTTATGAAAAATAAAATAAAGTGATAATGTTAAAACAAAATGTAAAATAGTAAAAATATTCATAAATAAAAAGAGAATATAAAAAATATTTGCACCTTATTTAATTAGTGATGGATACAGTGTGAACAAATCCTAATTTTTGGGTAGTTCGAAACCCCCAACCAACAAATTTTTAACAGTTTGACAGATTCTAAACAAGAAGCAATAGTGATCGAAATATCGGTCAAAATTGGATAAATTGCCAAAATATCGGCAAAATCAGCGATAAATGGCGGATATCTCCTTCAACTGACTATCGGTGGAGGATATCATATGGATCTCCAACGATAACAGATATTTCGGTCGATATTTTCGATATTTTGTTCCTTAGATTTAACTTGTATGAATTTCTATTGGTTTGATACCTATAATAATAGTTGTTTTAATATGTTAAGGACAAATATGTAGGCATGATTGAGAATTCAATGATGTCACATTCTTTTATATGTACTAACTAGATCTAGTATGTGAAAGTAAACAAGTGCACATGTGTCATGGCTTACATTTGAGACATGATACTACTATGTATCAATTAAGTAGTTGCTATGATAGCTATTTCATGGTTTCTAACAACTGTAATTACCTACTTTTTCAACATGAAGCTTTAATGGTTTTTAATTTCTTCCATGTGTATTTGATGGATTTAACTTTTTTTATTTTGTTATCATTGTTCGTTAATTTTAAAAGTTATTCATTTCTTTCATGACATTTGATTTGTGTTTAGTCTCAGGAAGGGCTCTAATCGTGATATTCGCCATTTGTATTTGATTTACAAGTTTCGTCAAGACATCTATCATTAGATGATGTGATAGAAGAATTTTTACGCAATCGCAAAAATCTTCAACCCATCAAGTACTCATATTCGTATTATATGAAAATGACTCATAACTTTGCAAAATAAGTTAGGTCAAGGAGGCTTTTGCCCCAGATATAAAGGAAAACTGAAGTGGCCGCATCAGAGTACCGTGGAAGGTATTAGTCACGTCAAAGCTAACTGCATGATTTCATCAATGAGGCTGCTACAATAGGAAGAATTCATCATGTTAATGTAGAGACTAGTAGGATTCAGGTGCAAGGATCCAACGGCACTTATATATGACTTCATGCCCAATGGTTTTCTGATGTCAAGCTTTCCAAAAAGAAGAAACAACACTACTTTTGAGTTGGGAAATTATGCATAAGACCAGAATTGAGGGACGGGATTGAATATTTACATCAAGGTTGTGACATGCAAATTTGCATTTTGATATTAGTTCATAATATTCTTCTTGATGAAGACTCTACACCAAAAGCCTTCAGATTGGGCTCCTGCTGTCGTATTCAATAGATGAAAGTATGGTGTCTCTCACTGCTGCACGAGAAACATTGGGATATATTGCTCCAGAACTATTCTACAAAAACATTGGAGGTGTCTCATACAAGGCTGATTTTATAGTTTTGGAATGCTATTGTTGGAAATGGTAGGGAAAAGAAGGAATGTGAGTGCAAATGCCAGTCATTCAAGTCAAATATATTTTCCATCATGGATTTATGACAGATATGATCAAGGAGAGAATATAGACTTTGGAGTTGCCACCGAAGATGAAAAGAAGTTAGTAAGGAAAATGGTTGTAGTTGCATTATGGTGTATACAAATGAAACCCATAGATCGTCCTTCAATGAGCAAAGCCTTAGAGATGTTGGAAGGAGAGGTCGAAGCTAGAAATGCCTCCAAAGCCTACTTATACTCAGGAAATGTCTCAATGATAATCATATGAGCAATCCAGTAGAAGCGCCACCAACCTCCTCATGCATTTCCATGGGTACAATTACATTGGATGGAAGGTAATATAGTTTTTTTTTTTTTTTTTACTTCCATGCTATTCCTATGATATGATACATATGGCTATAATTTCGACTAGATGTGTGGGTTATTTTGTAAGTTTCATATAATGTAATATCGTCTTAAGGCACACTAGCAAGGTACCTTTAAAGGATATGGACAATTGATGTTTCAAAGTCGACTTATAAGACTCAAGTGATTTTGTCTTTAATCCATACAAGAGGGCCTCAAAAGATCATTGTTTTGCTGTAATGCCTCACATGACATAAAATAATAATAAATACATACATATATATATATATATATATAT
Organism: Tetrastigma voinierianum; assembly: GCA_016808115.1. NCBI lineage: Eukaryota > Viridiplantae > Streptophyta > Magnoliopsida > Vitales > Vitaceae > Tetrastigma > Tetrastigma voinierianum. The sequence continues at coordinate 1,078,751 of JAEQBH010000443.1, read as the reverse complement.
ATATATATATATATATATATATATATATATATATATAATGGAAAATAAATTAAACTAATTCTAATTAAAACACAAAGAAAAACAACAATAAAGAGGACAGTACACTATTATTTAAAAGTGATGTTCTTAGGAAGTTGAGGTCAATTGGTTAGTATATTATTGAACTAGGAGGCTCTAACTTGGTAGAGAGCATTTTTTATATATACTAAAATTGGTCAAAGTCACTAAAATAACTTGGCTCAAGGATATGGTTTTATATATAAACCTCCAATATTGACCAAACCATTTCATAATCCATGTGGACCAAGGAGTCCTTAAACTAACAAGCACTAATTAAGCCAAAAAGTAAAAAAAATTCATCTTGGAAATTAATCCCTGACTACCAACTCTCAAAATTTAAACGTTTTACATATGCTTTCTCGAATACCGCAATTTTCAAACTTAAAGATATAAGCGATAATTTTGAATTATTTACAATCTTGAAATTCATTTTACATGTTTCAACACATCATATTTATCTAAACTTATATCCCTACCAAAAATATTTTCTTTAAATTTGGACAACAAAGATGATATCCTTTCACACTTATATTGAGTCCTATGAATAAAGCTTGACGGGCTCTCGACTCTAATTTAAATCCCTTCAAATTAAAAGAAAAAAAAAATAACAAAAGCAAAAGCGTAGAGCAAATCATAATCATTAGTAGGAGTTTTTCTCCCTATTGCAGTTATATTTTTATATTTATGATTTTTAATATATCTAAAAATAAGTAAAATAATACTTATTTTAATCATTTTTATATTTATATTATTATTTGTAAAACTGATCTAAAAAATTGGAGAAATTGTTTTATCATATCATGCTTTTAAATCATTGTCAATTGCTCATTTAACAAAAATCTCATCATTTCAACATTAAAGGTATGTGACTATTTATGAACTTTGAGAGCCAAGTACTGATATAATTCTCTCAAAAAAAATATAGAGAAAACTAATTTTTATATTTAAAAATGGATACAACCTTTTTTTTAAAGGAAAATTAATTTTATTAATTCAAACTAGTCGTACATTATTAGAAACATATAATCAAATTCACTAAAAACCATAAAGGATGAAACATCATCCACGTTAATAGCATAATGAATCGAACAGAAAACTTTTATCGTTTGATTGTTGTTTTGGATATGCTTTATGCGTCTTTGAGACACAACCACGTGAGGAAACGAAGGGCGAGCCAGCCGCACACGCCTCAACAAGATGACGACAACCACACGTCATAACAAGACGATGAAATCATAAAAAAAAAATATTAAAACTGAATCTGTGGATGTGTGGAAGCAGCTTTATTGAGAAAAGCAATTAGATGGTGATTTCAGACCAAAAATAACAAAAAATCACCACTCTTCGTTTAAGCAAAAGAAGCTACCATAGAAAAAGTTGAGATAAATACAAAGTTTTTAATATAATCATAAAAACTATTTAAAATAAAAATATTTTTACCTAAAATTTGTTTATATTTATGGTAACTTAATATTAAGAAATGCAATTTTTTTCAAAAATTTGATTTATAAAATTATATTTTAACAATTCAACTAAACACTAAACATACGCCCATAAAATAAATATGGGACTTTGGAGTATACTCAATAGAAATTAGCATCTTTATTTTTCATAAAATAAATTTACCAAGCTACATATGGAACTTTGAACTTACACGCAATGGAAAGGACCATAGACCGAATAAAGGAGATATATCCCAAGCTACAATTAATTCCGAAGTTTCTCATTTTCAAAAGAATATGCATAACCTATTAACTTTGAGATTAAGATAAGTATGATAAATGTAAGCAATGCTTTGGACATCAGTTCAAAAGGTGTAACCACATGAAAGTGGTGCTTTGAAAAGGAGAAGCATATGAGAGAAATTTAAGAATATAATATATGAAATCTATCTAATGCACACCTATGATATTTCATATCTTTTAATATTGTTTCCTTTAACTAAAGATATATATGAGCCTAACAACCTATAATTTTGTGCATTTTATGTAATTATCAAATATAACTAGATATAAATTTATAAAGGAAAATTATAAATATTTTAAAGTATTATATTTTATACATTTTATACCATTTTTATGGCTATTAAATATATCCAAATTTAAAATGACTTAGTTATAATATTTTCCTCTAAATTCTAAACATTTGAAAGTCAAAGCTTGTATGTTTTAACTTGTATTATACACATCAAAATTTTAAATAAAACCACTGTAATTTTAATTATTACTTTTTATATCATTTATCTACAAATGTTCTCAATATTTTCATGAATATTGTTAATTTTCCTATACATTATTACTTTTTTTTAAATTGGATAACAAAATAAAAGTAAGTTTTATATGGCATACTTGATATAAACTAAATAAATAATTATAAACTTACATTTTTACTACCTAAAATCATATTCATCATATCACTATGATACGAATATTTCATTCATAAAGATAACAACTTCTTTTAACGTAAATTTGTTTTACGATCACTAGTTAAGATTACATGGCTGTTTATCAAATAGCTAAGGTGATAATATTTCATATTCATAAGGCGGCATTAGCTTTTTGCAACAAATTATATGATCTATTGTAATAAAACACATTGGCAGTGAGTGCATTAAAATTGTACATGAAAATTCACTTATTTTGAAAAGTGCTTGTTTTGTGGCACGGCATTTTAGTTTTGAGCATTTTGCAATGGTTTAAACCAAGTAGCTTAATAAGATTTTTGCCGAGTAGTATTTATTGTTATAACTACCACCAAAAGATAGTAATATGTAAGCAAGAAAATTTAATTTGCGATAGAATAAATGTGTTGAAATTTTGCAATGGTTTAAGTCTATTGTCAAGTAAATCTAAGGAGGTCAACAATACTTCATTTTCTTGTTAGTGCTATTTTTCAATGTTGCATTCTTTCTATAATGCAAAAAGCTCGATAATTTCCAAGATTAAAACTTGTTCATGAAAGATTTTCCTTTTTCCCAAGATCCTGAGTACAATTACATTGGATGGAAGATAGTGTAGTGTTTTTATGACTTGCATGCTATCTCCTATGGTATGATATGTTTGTAATTTGGACTAGATGTATGAATGATAGCTCCTCTTTTGCAATGTCCATATAATGTAATATTAATTGTCCTAAAGCATGCAAAAGTAAAGTACCTAGCAACAAACATAAACACATGTAATAGCTGTTACCTATACTATATATAATTGAAAAATAGCACCAAATAACAATATTTGTTGTTTCAAAGTCTAGTTTCATAATACTCCAATGATTTTTGCTCCATTGGTATATATATTTAGTGAGATTAATTTTTTTTTTAAATGGTTAAAATGATAAGAAAAATATTTAAACCTAATGGTAAGTGCAACCATTAGAGTATTAACATGAAGTTATCCTTAACCATAAAAAGTAAGTAACTCTTCAACTTTACAAAAGTAACAACACTACATGAAGAATAATTAAAAAAAACATCAATCAACTTTGTTTGATGGTTTAGTCAAGAGTGACATGCTATATATTTTATTTTGAACCACTTCTCAATGTTTAATTTATTTTTGGAATGGGTCTTTAGCATTGATGGTAAACTTTTTAGAACTACTCAATACATGCCAGACCTAACGATTAATCATCTGAAATGCTTGATCTTTGCAAGCCAACAACTTTATATCAATCAAGCTTATTTTTAATTACGATTAACACTAACAACTCAATAAGTGGATGTGTCTTCATCTAACTTATTAAAATTGTAGGAAATGATATGATATAATTAATTCATTTTTGACCTTAGCCTTGTGGTTTTGTTTTTAAGCTCTTACGGATATTCTCAACCTCATTAATTCATCCCCTTATCTCTAACCAATGTGCCACTTTGGACCCGGACCCAACAAAAATTAACAACTTTTATTTTATGGAAAAAGAAAAGGTTTTAGATGTAAAAGCAATCTTAAATTTAATTACCTAGTGGGTTATTTAATTCTATAATATAGATTTCATATCCTTATGTTGAAGCAGGTGACAATGCTGCTGCTGCTCCTCAAGACACATCTGCTGCATCTGCTGTTTCATATCACTATGCTGTTCACACTCCATCAGATTGTACCTCCTCCTCCAGAATATCGTTCAGTTCACGTTTGTCTCAAGTCACACAATGCATGCCTACCTCAAGTCATGCTCTCCTCACCAGCTGTCAACCTAATGGTTCTTATGGTGCACCTCAAAGCACTCTCTTGTAACTAACGGGTTATAGTATAAAAGTGTTTGGTTCTTGTCTTTTTCTGTAAGAGAATATTTTTCAAAAAGTTTCAGATCTGGTTTCTCTCTCTTCAGTGCTCTCTTTGCTTGATTCTCAACACTTATCAGTGTTTCACACCTTTTCTCTTTTTCAAAAAAAATATAACAGATTAACTTTAATTAAGATAAGTATTATAAATGTAATCAATACTTTGGACCCACGTAGTTCCAAAGGTGTAAGAAGTATTGACTTTGCAAAAGGAAGCATCTTAGAAATTTAAGAATATAATATGAAATATTCTAGAGTAGCTGATCAATGTGTTGGATGTCTTCAGGGTTGATGTAAAGTTATAGAAACCCATAATGAATGCACCCAGGAGGTAAAGTTATGAAAGCTTGATCATAATGCAGCGGCTTGATCTATATGCCAATATTTTGCATTAACATTTCGCATTATAAAATACCAATAATTGTAGGTAAGACACGAAAAACAGTTGCTTTGCAAAGCAAAAGGAGTACCAGAAGATCACTCAGCGTTGGATGTCCATTCAGAGGTATTTATTTTAATGAAAAATGTCCTCTTAATTTATTGGCAAATAAAGTCAAGAGAGCTAGCTTCATCATAATACAAGTAATCTGCTTGGAACCATTATGGGTCATTCCAAGGGAAAGAAATCATGAAAATAGTGAGAAAAGTATAACAGTTATAGTGAACAGTAATATATAATAATATATTATAATAAAACCCTTATAATTATTTATATAACAAAGTATATTAGTTAAGCATTTGCAATGGTTTAAATCCATATTGCAATAATATTCATCGACGAATACTTAGTATTGTAAATGCTATTGAATAGTTATATATGAATGATGGATAATTGAATTTACAACGAAAGAAATTTATTAAAATTTGGCTATGGTTTAAGTCTGTAGCAGTAAATCTAGGGGTGGCAATACTTATCTAGAGGTAGCAATATTTATTTTCTTATAGTGCTATTTCTCAATGTTTCATTTCATTCTTTCTACAATATAAAGCTCTAGTTTCCAAGATGAGAAATTGTCCAAAAAAAAAAAATTTCTTTCTTCTCACCTCTTCTAATTTTGTGGCCTTTGGCTTGGGGTCCATTGACAATAACCACATCAACCGCGAATACTCTGTGGATGTAAGGAGTAACAGCCAGGCTCTCACGAAAATCGGGCGGAAGTCTCGGCTTTGTAGGGAGCTCTGCTTTTAAAGTACAAAACCTGTCCCAACTGTTTAACAATGCACCACGGGAGTCCACATACAAATAAAATAATGGTCACTTGGACCCTGCATCCCAATACTCATAAAATACATCAACTATATACACAATAGTTCAGAGTTAATAAATTACTCTTTACCAAACATATATCAAAATTTAGAGTTTTAATACATATTTATACAAAAAACGAATACCCAAAGCCACAACGGTTTTCTTCTAGCAGCGGACTCTGGTAGTGAAATGCGTCCTCTGTACACTCCTGTACCTAAAAATAGTGATGATCCCTCGACGGGGTAGGCAAAGCCCGATGAAGTGATAATTTCCTCATTAGGTTACTCCCCCTAAGTGCACATGTCATGGCAAACAATCACATCGACAATTACGTGAGCCTCTTCGAATGTCTACGTGCGATCTCATGTCCTGAGTCCTCACCGACTCCCTCACATATGCCTAAGCCGAATGCGAGTAAAATATCCAGTTTTCAAAACAAAAGCTTTTTGTTCTCAAAACTTACTGCGAGTTTCGGTAAGAATTTATTGGACAACCCTCCGGCGAATATGTTGGATAACCCTCGAAACAATTCATAGGCCCCTACGGCGCGTGAATTGTTGGACAGTCTCAAACCGATTCCACGAAAAATCTTCCCGTCGAAATTCCTTTCTCAAACATTTTTCCTTTTCTTTCATTTTCATGTCATGCTCCTAATATTCTAGGGTGCCCTAGTGCATATGGAATGCATTATGCCAATCCCAAAATATTCATGCTAATATATAAAACATGTATATATTAACATAATTAATTCACACAATTCATGTTATTAAATTCACATCAATAACACCAAAATTAGCTCACATGGACTAGTGCCCAATTACAGAATTCATTTTTAATCACTCAACAACACAAAATCACAACAAAAATCACGTGAACAGTAGAGCCTAGGTTAGCGCTTTGTTCACGACCTACTGATAGAGATTTCTCCACTCGGTTCAAAGCTTTTGAGGCCAGATATCAGCGCCGCCAGGCCTCGGCAATTCCACATCCATATGGCTATTAGCCAAAAGAATAACCAAAGTAGGAAAAGATCCTACCTCTTGGAGTTCATAGGAGCTCCACAAAATCGAATGCTAGCGCAATGGAGCATGGCGTGACATGCACTATTCCTTTGAAAGAAGGACTTGGGCATTTTGGGTGACCTTAGGAGTGGGAGATAGAGTCATTCTCTAAATTTAACCAGCTTTCACATTTGCTCTCACAGTTCTACCGATTTGAAGAAACTAATACATTTGTCTTTTCTGCATTCATTAAATAATTAATCTGTGTCTTGCATATGTGATTGCACGGCGTGAGCGCGTCTGACCATTAATTTCATCCTCTGCTAATCAAATACGACATGTCTGCACGTGATGTGCGTGCGGTGAGCTTTTGTCGCATCACATGTCTTTCACTGCGGTCGTTTCTTCGGTGCGGTGCCTCAGCATTGAAATTCAAGCGTCTTGGAGATTGACGAGTCGACGTGGTAGAAGCTAGATTTAGCGAGACAATTCCAGCGGTGAAGTCCGTTTAAATCGTAGAGATCACAGAAAATTTTTAGGGTTTTGATGCAGAATTTACCGTTTTACCGCTTTTACGAGAAAATTAGAATTTTCTGGGTTTTACAACAACTTTCGCTACATATGCAACGTGCACTATACCATGCAATGTAAACTAGTCATTAAGTGATAAGCGATTAAACCACGTACCTTCATCCCTAAACAGAAGGGATAGGTGGCCCCGCATCGTGTCTCAAAGCAGCTCCACGTTGCTGACTCCTCCTCCACTCCGCAGTCTTTATAACCATAGCACCCTCTCACTAGCCTCACGGTCTTGTGTATACAAGGCGATCTCGGCTATCCATAATGCTGCTGGTCCCTCTCACACGAGAAGGTCCCATCACGTGTCAACCTCTGTTCCCCCAATCCATTACCATGAGCTGGATGCGGGTGTACCTCCGGACGATGCTTGTGCGGCTTGATGCGCTATAGTACCTGCACTCTCGGGTATCTAGGGACGATGTTCCTTTTTGGAGAAGAGAAAGAAGTTAGTGAGAGAGAGCTGCTCATACCTTCTCTCTAAGATTCTGACAATCACGGCTCGATTTTCGTCGGGCCAAGACTTAAAGTCAGAGTACTCGTCGAGGGCAACGTGTGGACACTGAAATCAAGAATTTTCATCGAAGATTTGAGCATAAATTCGGGAAGGCCGTGGGTCTTGGGTCTTCGGGACTCCAAAAGGTTTCGTCTTCGCTCCAGGGTAGAAAGCCTTCTGCACCAGGTTTATCTTTCATCTAAATGTTTGTTTGGTCTTGGTTGGAGCCCTAGGGGCACGTTTGGTTGTGTTCCCGGACACAAAAGCTAATTTTCCTTTAGTTTTTTGAGCTATGATATTACATTTTTTGGGTAGTTTGGAAGCTGATTTTGAAGTGAGTTCGGGATGAGTTTTATTGCCGCATGTTTATAGCCGATTGTAGTTCAAATTAGGATGAGTTTGTTATCAGTGAAAGAAAGAGTTGTTTCCGGGATGAGTTTGGGTAGGAAAATTTGTCTGCATGAGCTGTACACAATATTAGAATGATTCGGTAATTAATCCTAGAAATTATGATAGTTAACCAATCTTGTATATAGATATAGAAACAATTTGTGTAATTAATCCTAGAAATTATGATAGTTGACCAATCTTGTATATAGATATAGAAACAATTTGTTTTTCCATTTTTTAGGACCTAATTTTTAGGATGTAATTATATCTATATATTGCCTCTGTTTTAGAGAAGAATACATCTCTTTGAAATCTTTCTGCAGAAACTCTATTGTTTGACATGGTATGACGGGGCTTGATCTGAAGAAGTACACGCAGAAACCATCGTATAAATCTTTTCCTCGAGCCCCATCACCCCCTCGCTAAGGCGCTATGAGTTCGAATTGGTGGGACTTCTCCAAGAAACCCACTAAGTACAAAAGATTATTGGGGAGAGAAGCTATGATGACATCGTCGAAAGAAAATCAACAGATGCCTACTGCAAATGTTACATACGTCAGTGTGTGAGTAAAGCATGCGTATTTTTTTACAACTTCTAAGAATAGAACTTGGATTATTGATCTGAGTGCATCCGATCACATGACGTGGGACTCAGTCAGTTAAATACGATACTCCCTTCTTCTCAATCGGTTATTTCCACATGATAGTAGCACCTCCATTATTCTTTGGGGAAGGATACATTATATTATGCAATACTCTCTCACATTGAATCTTGTCCTTGTTACATTCCATCTCTTGAATACAACCTTTTTGTTATTTTAACGCTGGAAATTACTTTAACTCTAAACATACTGTAATTTTTGGCCCTCATTTGTGTCTTTCCAAGACATTCCTAACCCGAAAGATTCTTGTGTTTATAATTAGATGGAATGAGCTTTGCACTACTTAGAGTTGCCGGAAGAATGGGATCGAATCGGTCAGACAAATCAAACTAAGCGGTAAGAGACAGGAAACGAACAAGTATATGGATTTATGGCTTTTTTAAATGGTCTCGGACATCTTTCTTTAGTTATCATGGCAGAAATTACTTTTGAGCCACTGACTTTTTCCGGGGATTATGAATGATAGGGAATTTCATTGTGACCTTTGGTGAACTAGCTAAGAGCCACAGAAAGTGTATTTCTTATTCTGAAGTGAATAAAAGTTGAGGCTTTGCTTTTCTTCCAGTTATTCACTCACGATGTTTGAGTCTATGAAAGTTCCCTCTATATACTGTGGAGCTCGTTACTTTGTGACATTTATTACGATGAATGCACTAGAATGACTTGGGTGTCCCTACTTATTAAAAAAAGTGATGTAGCTATTGTCACATACAATCGAATTTTCACAAAATGACTCACACCTGAGTATCAATAATGATTAGGTGTTTTGATCGACAATGAAAATGCGAGTTTATGGATGCCTCTCATACCTAAGGAATTTTGAGAAAACCATGGAGTCGTCATCAAACCTCATGCACCTATGCTCCACAACAACAAATGGATTAGCGAGAGAAAGAATAGACAACTTTTTGGAGGTAGTACGTGCCTCCTCTTCGGCATGAACATGCCTCGATTTATTGGGAGTGGTAGCATGAAGTCTGCTTTGCCTACCTCACATCAACCGAACACCTTCTAAAGTAATAGACTTTCAAACTCCTCAACAGAATTTGCAATCCTTACTTTCAATTCCCCATCTTCGAATCTGTACCAGACACGAGTTTTTTTTTTTTTGGATATCTCTGTATATGTTCACATCCACAAAATCTTGAGAATAAACTCGATCCATGTGCAAAAGCGATGTGTTTTTTGTTGGCTACTGCAATTTCAAAGGATATGGAAGTATTATGATCCACACAAACTGAGAAGCTACATGTGACTCTAGATGCCTCTTTCCAGAATTAGAGCCTTATTACTCAGGGAGTCTCTAAAAATTCTCTTGGGGAGGCTAGTGAAGAATGGTGGAGGTGATGAGTTTATTGAGTTGGAGATATTTATGAGAGAGTGGTGGAGGTGATGAGTTTATTGAGTTGGAAAGGTGAATGAACATTTTAAGCATGTGCAACAAAGGGCATCGATCACAATCATGAGGTGGGGTGAATCACCACCGATACCCTCGAAGGAGTTTGCCCCGTCTACACCGTGTGAAGAATCAGCCCCCGGAAATGTTCTCCTACGAGTAAGTATGAATCTGTGTTTGGAGAGTCTAATGAAACATATATGTTCCTCACAATACGACTCTAGATATCCACAAGGAGACAGACTAGAGTTCCAAAAATAGTATGAATTTTGATCCTGAAGCCAAGACCAAATGCCCCATTTAACAACTATGTGTCTCATCTCTGCTTAGGTTGGCGAATCGTATGCATTCTTGTTAATCAATTGTCCACGATTTCTATTCTAAGTATGGGATACATTAGCTGATCGAAATGGAGAAGGCGATATGAAACGAAGAGATGGAGGCTCTACAGAAAGGGAAGAGTAATACCCACTTGGGAACTTGTTCCCTTTGCCTAAAAGAATGAAGCCCAATTGGATGCGAGATGGGAATTGTTCACGGTGAAACTCAAACCCGGATGGAAGTATTGATAGATATAAGCCCGACTAGTTGCGAAGGATATGCGCGAGGTATGGATAGACTATCGGGATACTTTTGCACGATGGCTAAGATCAAGCCCTGAAATTGCATTTCTTATATCTATAACGACAAATCGAATTTTAGCCTCTGCAACAATTTGATGTTAAAAATGCTCCTCAATGGAGATTTGGAAGAGAGGTCTATATGGAGCTACCACTCGGAGTTAAAAATGGTTCTTCATGCTTAAAGGTGAAATGCAGCCAAGAATTAAAAAAGTCATTGTATGAGGTAAGCCTTAGTCCACCTAGGCATAGTTTGGGAGATTCTCGACTACAATGAAGGAGTTGACTATAAGCAAAGTAACTCGGATCACACTTTGTTTATAAAACACAAAGAAGGAAAGAAATGCGGCTTTAAGTGTATGTTGATATTGATATGGTCTTGAGGAGATGGCCGTAACCCGAAATGAAAGCTTTACAGGAGTATTTAGCCACAAAATTTGAAATGAAGGATCTCGGGCAACTTAAATATTTTTGGGAATTGAGGTAGCAAGATCGAAACATGGAGTCTTGCTACTTGAAAATATGTATTTAGATCTTCCTACTTGAAACCGGAATGTGATTGCAAACCGATGAGACGCCATTGGAAATGAATCATAAATTCGAATTCTCGTGAGGGCCAAGCCCAAACTGGGACGAGTCGTTATCGAATTAGTTGGAAGATTAATCACTACTTATCACACACAAGGCGGATATATCATATGCGGTGAGCGTTGGCAGAGCCGAGTTCATCCATGCTGCCGAGTGAAGAACATATGGAAGTAGTCTGCTCGGATCTTAAGATACTTAAGAGTGCTCCGGGGAAAGGTTTGTTGTTCTCAAGAATGGTATCTCTAACATTGAAGGATACAGTTACGATTGGACGGAGTGATCAAACAGCGGAAGGTCCACATCACGGTTACTTTACTTTTTGTGGAAGGTAATCTCGTCACTGAAAAGCAAGAAGTGTATGGTAGTAAGATCAAGTGTCAAGCTAAATTTTGAGGTAATGTCTACGGTGTGATGCGAATTGTTATGATAAGTAATATACCGAGGGACTTGGGACAATATGCTGTTACACCTATGAAATCTCTTATTTGTGATATTTCATGGCAAATGACCAAATTGCACAAAAACCCGTCTTCAACATGATCTCACCAAACATGTCAATAGCTCACATTTCATCAAGGAGAACCCTCGATGAAAAGATCATACAATTCCCATTTATTCAATCCGAGAGTCACTATTGATATGCTCACAAAGCAAGGGCCAGTGGAAGGTGTTTCATGAGAATTGACAAGTCGGGCACGATGTATACCCATGCACTAACTCGGTGGGAGTGTCTCGCATGAGTCGTAATGCCAATATTAGATTGATTCGTAATTAATCCTAGAAATTATGATAGTTGACCAATCTTGTATGTAGATATAGAAACAATTTGTGTAATTAATCCTAAATTATGATAGTTGGACCAATCTTGTATAGATGTATAGAAACAATTCTGTTTTTCCCTTTAGACCTAATTTCAGGATGTAATCGATTCATAGTATTTGCCTCTGCTTTAGAGAAGAATACATCTCTTTGAAATCTTTCAGAACTTATTGTTTGACAAAATAAAGTATGTATGTGAGCTTTAAAGGAGCCCTGAACGCAATTTTGTGGTTTCACGCAGAACGCCTACAATTTCATCAAGCCAGGCAAGGTTCTCAACTCGACGACCATAACTTTCTCGTCCGAGCTCTGTTTTGGGTGTTCTTAGACTCTATGGGAAGCCCTTTGATTCTAGAATCCATCCATATATAGTTTGATAAAATTTTGAGCTCATATTTCTTATCTGAAATGATGAAAAACAGTAGGCTCCCTCGCCGTTCCGTGTGTCAACATCACTCATACGAGGCCTAACTTCGGGATGCCCATAACTTTCATCCGAAGTCATTGGGTTCTTCTCTACTTGGGACTCTATGGAAAAAGATCTTGGAGTCTAGAATCTGGCCATGATTTTCAATGGTAATTAGTACCTACATCCTGTTGAAAATTGATTGTTACAACAAGTGTGCTAATTGTCGGGTGTGTGGATGTGAGAGTCAGGTGCTGAAGGGCCATTACATGGTAAGGAAAGTTGTGTTATCTTAGGTGCATGATATGTCATGAATTAGCCTAGAAATGAGGTGTGTCATTTGCTCTAGGTAGTGACTTGATGAAATGTTAACATGTGTTTGTGTGATTGATTGAAATGGAATTCCTTGGTTAAGAGGTATTATGGTTTCGATGTCAATATGCCAGGTTTAACATATCGGGCGTTTCAGGATGTGTTTTCGTGGTGGACATGGCTACCGCATGTGGCATGTTGTAGGCTAGTTTATTGGGAGATTATGCGCCATGATGTAGCCTAGGGATTTGAGTATAACATTACTTGTGTAAGTAGTAGTCGGAATGATGTTGATGCATGCTTGATTGATGTGTTGACATGAATGTGATAAATGTTAGTATGACTGCATGTATATTAACGTTTAATGACTGACTTTTGTGTGCATTAGACATGAGTGTCCGCGGTACACTATGTAGTGTACGGTATAGGTGTTCATGTAGAGGTCTTTATATGATTGGCAGACTTAGAGTGCAATGGCACAATTGCATTGCACCGGCACTCGGACATCACATGGTGTGGGTGTGAGTATCGTTGGTCATTCACCATCCTCGGTGAATGGTCAGGACTGCATTTCTTGACTAAGTCCAATGGAGATCCATGATGTGCATGGTGTTGCACGGTTAAGGAAATGGAAATGGCATATTGCATTTCATATGCATCAGCACCCTAGAATGCAAGAAGAGGAGTGTACGAGGTGGATTTCTCGAGAGAATTGTTTCTGAGGAACGACAACACATATTGATTTGAGTATGTCCATCATAATATCTAAGAAGATGTCCATAATATCAATCGCCGGAGGCGCCCAATTGATACATCAAGGGCTAATGTCAATCGTCGGAATATGCCCAATTGATATACATCGAAGGGTTGTCCACAAAATAGATTATCGAAGTGTGTCCACTATTTATATCGGAGTGTGTCCACTATTTATATCGGAGGGTTATCCATGGGTAAACACAAATACCTTTGTTTGGAAATGGTTTTCATTCGTGGAAAAATGCATGTTTGAGGGAGTCGGTGAGGACTTGATACATGGGGCATGATGAGTCGTGATCTCATTCATGACAAGTAGGATTCGCGTTGTGATCGCATGTCTTAGGTTGGTGTGTGCTCGTCAAGCTTGACCATTCATGTGCATTTAGGTGGGAAATAGCCCTCAGAGGGACTTATCTCACAGAGTGCTAGCTCACCCCATCGTGGGACCCTTTCGTGCACAGATATGCAGATGCTCTTAGAGGCCAACATTATGAAGGCCGGATTGTGGCTTGATCCATGTTTGTATATTATATTAAAACGCAAGGTTTAAGAGGTCAGTTCAGATAAGAGGGTAATAATTCTTAGGCTTCGCATAGATCAGTTTGAGGCAGGATGAACGGGCCTCTACGCATTATTTCTGACTGTGATGTGGACCCTGGTCGTTGTATAATATTGGACAGGTTGCCATGAATTATACATGTTGTATTTTGGATAGAGCCGCCCCGCATAAAAGGAAACTCGTCCGGACAAGTAAACCCAGTCCCGAAAAGGGGACTCAATGGAGTGGTGTCGACACCGACATCCACAAATTTTCCACGGCTGACGGGCTGACAGTTGTCAACGGACTGATTTAAAAGTCACAATCCATCACTCCAATTCACTTGTTATCCGTACTTTCACACATCCAACAACTAGATTGAAAATTATGAACAAAGGGAGAAGAAGATTATTTATTTGCTTGGGAAGTGGGTGGAATACAAAAAAGATGGAAGGTCTAATACAAAAGTATCTTAAAAATGGCTTTTATTTATCCGAAAATCAATGGACTTAAAGATTTATGTCTGGTTATGTTTCAACCTTTTCGCTTAAAACTCACAACCCAACCCAACCCAAAAGTGATGTTTTACCCAGGGAGTGAGTCTGAATACAAGGTCTTTCGTGCTCTTCCTTTCAATTTGTGTTGTCGATAAGGATCACAAGAAGTACCGGGATATACCTCATCTTCCTCGCTGTGATATTCTAATTATTATCCTACCCTTTCCGAGACAAAGCGGCGATCCCCCCAAATATGTTTCTCGAAAAGAAATTGATTTAGAAAATAATCGTATTTATGATAAACTCCATAGCGGGAATACTATGCCGTGTAGATCAGATCACTACAATTTCGTGCGCCCATTCGGGGTAGTGATCATCCCTGGATAGTCATTTAGCAAACCGGTTGATCTCCACCCCTCCATTCCATACCGCATTTTACAATTCCGGCGAATTTCCATATTCTTCAGCTTTTAGAACCCATATTCTATAAAATAGTTTTGATGAAATGCGAGGAGTCGTACGCCTACCATCACGACTTCACCCCCATTGTTTCCGCGTAACACGCAAGCTATCCTCTTCCTCATCAATACCAACATATGTTTATGCATTCTATTCGGAGACGATGTCCGATCGGGAGATATTCCAATTCATGCACTGCGGACACATATATGATGATTCAATCCTCCCAAGAAGATCGAATTTAGATTCTTCAAAGAACCTTTCCATGCCGATTCAAGAAGATTATTTGTTTCAGTGCACTTCAGCTATTTTGTCTTCGCGAACCGCTATCATGTTTGTGCGCAATCTCTGCTACATCAAGCATAATGCCTTCAATGCTATTCGAAGAAACATGAGTTATGAATGGTTATGCCAACTCCTAAGTATTTGATCTTTGGAGTTTTTCTGGATTTAGGAAATTATATGAATTCCTTGGAATATATCTGATCTTCAATATTTCAATGCTTGCTCAAAGACGTTTGGAAGTTTATCACCTCTGATGCCATATGGTTTCCCTTCGTGAGTAAGGCTTCAACTGAAAATTTTCAATTTCTTTGAAGAAAAATATATTTTCTTCAATTTGTTCATTTTCCCTATTTTTTTACAAATTGGACTTTCTTGTTAATGTGAGGATTACTTTCTATATACCTATAAAATTCGAGGTAAGTTTGCCACTAATTGCAACTATTTATTAGTTTCATGAGAATAAGACAAAGGATTTATCTCGTAGTCTCGTGATCGCATTCTTCCTTGGGATTAACATGGCTTGACATGTTTATTAATATGACTTAAAGAACGATTTTTAAGATATGCCTTACTATCCTTTGAATTTATCTCCTTTGATCAGAGGACTTTCTCGCCTTGCGATTGTCTCTCCTTTAATATTAAGCTATGTTTTTAGTTATATTGGCCTATATTTTTATTTTGTTACATTTTTCTTATACCAGAGGTTGGATACTGCTGCATTGCAAGCTCTTCCAATCTCCAAATCAGTTTTTTTCTTTTCTTTTTCTTCTTTTGTAAAGAAGCCCAAGTAATGGAACTAAAACTTTGGGTCTTCTATCCAAAGCTCCAGTTCTATGCAACCAAGATTTTGCAAGGGAATAGCTCTAAAAATTAAATTTTCTTAGGAAAATAAACATATTGATAGAGATAATTATTAATTAATTAAATTTTAAAAATTGTGTTCTTTCTATTCAATTATCCTTAGAAGATTCAGCCAACCCATCAAAATATCGTTAAACATGATATGGATATATATGAGAAATATCAGTAATACGATGGATATTTTATAAAAATATTTGCCCAATTAAAATTCATATATATTAAATTTTAATATTTACTGCTCATTTAATATTATTAATAAAATTTTAAATTAAGATTAAAATTTTTAAAATTAAAATTACTTTCATTAAATGAAATTAAAATAATATTAAAATCAATTGATAATGATTATAATATTAAATTAAATATGTAATTTTAATATTAGTCTTAGAATTAATGATTTTTTTATTTTAATTTATATACTTATAATAACTTATAAGTGTATTATTTATATAGATAATGAGAAATGATTCATATCTTAATTAAGGTAGATTAAAATTTAGTAATTATTAAATTAAATATGTTATATTTAATAAATAATTAAGATATTATAATGTTAAGAGATATTATTTATTTGTTTATGTTATTATTACAATATAGGTAGATAATGAGAAGACTTATATTAAAAGATGCTTCTCAATGATATGATTTTATTTGTTTTCTTATCAAATTAATTTTTGATTTGAAATTTTGTAAATTATTATTGATGATTTTTTAAAATTTTAAATTTTTGGAAAGGTGAAAGGGATTTTATGAAAAAATAAATGAAGGATAATGTTAAACAAAAATGTAAAATAGTAAAATATTCAACAATAAGAGAATATAAAATATTTGCAATCTTATTTAATTAGTGATGGATAAAGGTGAATAACTTAATTTTGGGCAGTTCGAACCCCCAACCGACAAATTTTTAACAATTTGACAGATTCTAAACAAGAAGCAATAGCACTTCCAAAATATCGCCTGGGATTGATTAAATCACAAATATAAGTAAATTCAAGGAGAACATCGAGATCGCTTCTTCAACTCGACTATCAGAGGAATCATGTATCAACCTCCAACAATAGTGCAGACATTCGCCCATATTTCTGACATTTTGATCCCTTTCAAGAACTAACTCAGCGTAGTCATGTTCATCCGACACGTACCCAGCATCACTGTTTATCGCAAGTGAGCAACGCTACGAAGATCGGAGTAACTAATGACGCGTCACATTCTTTTATATGTACTAACTAGATCTAGTATAAGAAAGTAAACAAGTGCACACGTCATGGCTTACATTTGAGACATGATACTACTATGTATCAATTATGGTTATGATGTTTATTTCACGTTCTAACAACTCAGACCATCTACTTTTTTCAACATGAAGCTTTAATGGTTTTTAATTTCTTCCATGTGTATTTGATGGATTTAACTTTTTTTATTTTGTTATCGTTGTTCGTTAATTTTAGAAGTTATTCATTTCTTTCATGACATTTGATTTGTGTTTAGTCTCAGGAAGGGCTCTAATCGGGATATTCGCCATTTGTATTTGATTTACAAGTTCGTCAAGATTGATCATCATTGGGATGATAGTATAGAAGAATTTTACTTAATCACAAAAAATCTTCAACCCATCAAGTACTCATATTCAGATATAAAGAAAATGACCTTACAACTTTACAAATAAGTTAGGGTCAAGGAGGTTTTGGCTCAGATATGCTGAAAATCTCTCAAGGGCTGATTGTGAGGCTTTGGAGGTATTAGGCTGCGTCAAAGCTAACGGGCAAGATTTCATCAATGAGGTTGCTACAATAGGAAGAATTCATCATGTTAATGTAGAGACTAGTAGATTCTCGTATGATCCAAATGGGCACTTATATATGACTTCATGCCCAATGGTTTTCTTGATAAGTTTGTTTTCCAAAGGGCAAGAAAAATAAATACTACTTCCTCAGTCAGGGAAATTATGTATAAGATCTAAATTGAGGGATCGCGCGGGATTCGAATATTTACATCAAGGTTGTGGATACATGCAAATTTACATTTTGATATTGCCTCACAATATTCTTCTTGATGAAGACTTCACACCAAAAAGTTTCGCATTTGGCCTTGCCAAGTTGTATTCAATAGATGAAAGTATGGTGTCTCTAATCACGCACGAGGAACATTGGGATATATTGTCTGCACTATTCTACAAAAACATCGAGGTGTCTCATACTGATGTTTCTAGTTTGGAATGCTATTGTTGGAAATGGTGGTTAGAAGGAATGAATTTTGTGGTGTTTTGCATTATTCAAGTCAACATATTTTCCATCGTGGATTTATGATGATATGATCAAGGAGAGAATATAGACTGGGAGTCGCTAATCGAAGATGAAAAGAAGTTAGTAAGGAAAATGGTTGTAGTTGCATTATGGTGTATACAAAATGAAACCTATAGATCGCCCTTCAATGAGCAAAGCCTTAGAGATGTTGGAAGGAGTTGTAGTTTACTAGAATACTCCAAAGCCTACCTATACTCAGAGGAAATGTCTATCGATAATCATATGAGCAATCCAAAGAGAAGCTACCACCAACCTCCCTCATGCATTTCTATGGTACAATTACATTGGGATGGAAGGTATAGTTTTTTTTTTTATCTATGCTATTCCTATGATATGATACATATGGTCAGAATTTGACTCAGATGTGGGTTATTTTGTAAGTTTCATATAATGTAATATCGTCTTAAGGCACACTAGCAGGGTACCTTAGCGATATGGACAATTGATGTTTCAAAGTCGAATTTCATAAGACTCAAGTGATTTTTGTCTTAATCCATACGGTAGGTCTCAAATGATTATTGTTTTGTTGTAATGTCTCACATGACTTAAATAACAACAAATACATAGCTATATATATATATAATGGAAAATAAATTAAACTAATTCTATTTAAACACAAAGAAAAACAACAATAATAAAGAGGACAAAGTATTAATTATTATTTAAAAGTGACGTTCTTAGGAAATAGAGGTCAATTGGTTAGTATATTATTGAACTAGGAGGCTCTAACTTGGTAGAGAGCATTTTTTATATATACTAAAATTGGTCAAAGTCACTAAAATAACTTGGCTCAAGGATGGTTTTATATATAAACCCTCCAATATTGACTCAACCATTTCATAATCCATGGACCAAGGAGTCCTTAAACTAACAAGTACTAATTAAGCTAAAAAGTAAAAAAATCATTCCCTTGAAATTAACTCACTACCAACTCTCAAAATTAAACGCTTTTATATATGTTTTTTCTCGACGATCAAATTTTTCAAACTTGTAAGATATAAAAAGACAATTTTGAATTATTTACAATCTTATTCTCTTGAGGAAATTCATTTTACATGTTTCAACACATCAAATTCATCTAAACTTACATCCCTACCAAAAATATTTTCTTTAAATTTGGACAACAAAGATGATATCCTTTCGTACTTATATTGAGTCCTATGAATAAAGTGTAAGAATTTCCTAATGTGGGCTTTATTAATTGAGATCAACTAAATTAGATAGTTCAATAAAGGCAATTTATATATGGGTTCTTAATCGCCTAATATGGATCAATGGTGTGGGTCGAAATGTCTCGCCGTGATGAGGGCCTGGGTCAATACTTCTATAAATAGTGCTCAAGTCTCTTCCCTAACCCTTTCTACCATTTTTACACATTTGACTTACGTGGAAAACTCCAGACACTCTTCCTTGCATCAGGCAATCTCATTAGGCTGCTGAATCTGGCGAATGGTGATAAGGGAGAAGACTTGAGATCGTGTACAAGTGAATCCTCGCCAATTCCGCATCAAGACACGATGGATTCCAAACCAGGTATGCATTATTGTGTTTTATTTCTAACTATGGTGATTCTAGGCATGACAATTTCATGGCCATTTGCACGAGCTTTATAGATTAGAATCGAACATTAAAAAAAAAAAACGTTTTTTTTGTTTTCCGAGAGGTTTTTGTCCGCTTCTGGCATTTTTATCCATGAAAGCTGAATATTATTGCATATTTAATCTACTCGCTGAGACGAAGATTGATTGCGGCACGCCGAGGAGGCCGGACGGGACTTCACGCGCCCCTTCACTCATTTAGCACGACTTGGCCAAGGTGGAAAACATGCTACGCATTTAACAGCGAGCAACCCTTCGCCAGAATCGCCACGACTATAAGCCGACGCCATCCGCCGACCAAGTTTGACCCATCTCGACCATCGATCTGAACTGATGACGCCATGGTGACGCCATAATGACTACCGATGACGCCATGGTGACGCCATCCTCGAATTCGACCCGGACCGACCACCCGACCTGCACTCACCCCCGCCGCGAGCGGCGCAGGCGCCCCGACGTCCGCTTTGGACGATCTGGTGACGACGCGCCTCGTGACGAGATGCTCTACATCAGGTATTTATTTTAAGATTTTGAAGCTTTTACAGATGAAAATACGCAAAAAACCCAATGTACACGTAATTTTAGGTATATTTTATGCACTTCTTGAATTTATAGCTCTTAGGAAATGCTGTATGGTAGCTCACATTATATCACCACATAAGGATCGGTAGAGTGTAATTCATTGTCTATGAATGAATTGAAGATAATTAGTATGACATGTAATGTAAAAAGACATACGCTCGTTATTTGCCTGCACATATTATATATATAGTGAATGATATATCAAAGTTTATATCCTCGTATAGAGAAATTTTCAAGGATTCAATCAAGTTGTGACCGCCAAAGTGGCACACTTGACTCGGGGTTTGGAGAAATATTAGTCTCATTGTGGTGGGATGTCTCCTCAAGTGACAAGGTGATCATACTCCCAAAGGAGATGATCTTGTGATAGTTCATGGAGGGGTACATGTATAGCATGTGCTTGAGAAATGACCGTTCTTAGTGGTTCATACACCCAAAGGTGGTGATTTCACGAAAGATTAGAATATGTTCTCATGGCCGCCATGGAGAGTGTATAACCGCATGTCATATTTTCTCGCCAAAGGTGATTATGTGATGATGTATTGCACTGTATAAAGATTCACGACGATTGTATCGCTTTGTTTTGTTATTCGGCCATTTTTCGTAAACGGAAATTCCATTTCGATTGAGGTCCTTACCGATTGAACTTTAAGAAATGAAAGAGGATTTCATTTGAACGGAGTCGGGCAGATGTTCACACGCCTTTCAAAAGACAAGTCGGCAAGATATTACTACTACCGCATTGGAAATCGAGAAACAGATTTATGTCGCCAGGGGAAAGAGCAATGAATTTTGCTTATTGACAATGAAGAACTTATCAAGAACATTTTAAAAAGTGGTTTACTACCGAATCAGATCAAGTAAAGGAAATGATGGAGGCCTTAGAGGTTGTGAAACCGCACTTCATCCACGCCGAGGTTAGGTACACTCTTCAAAAGCTCTTCAATATGAAGTATGATGGTTCACGTGGGGTGTTAGAGATTACGTGCCCTTAGATGGTAAACCTGCTGCATTTGCCAAGCACCAATGTTTCATTCCTGATGCTTGCATCGTGGCATCAAGCCTTAAATGTTCCTTCCACCTGATTTTGGTATTATAAAGACAAATTACAATTCCTAAGATGAGACTTCGTCGCTAATGACTTGATAAAGAAAGGTGGTGGCAGAGGAAGAGAAACTTAAGAAGGAGAAAGGCATCCGGCCTTATATGTTTCTAGTTCTCAAAGAAAAATAAGAAGTCCGTAAATCAGATCATAGCGGTACCATGACACTACCACACCCGACAATATGGGTCCAAAAGAAGACATCCTTCAAGAGGGATGGTGTGATCACGCTTCTTTCAGGGGGCAAGAAGAAAGGCCCATAAAGAAGGATTGTGCAAAGCTTAAAGCCTGGTCGCCCAAACGCGGGAGCTCATGTAATGATTCTTTACACTTGTTGTGAATCCAACTCCATCGTGGCACCATCCGCTCTTGTGGCTCGGATAGCTGCAAATCTAATCATGTTGGCGCTTACTATATTGTGGATTCATAAACCAGAGGAAGCCAAATCAGGATGAATCAAGACTCACTGTGGGAAACAACGAGAAAGCTGATGTTGTGTTTGTGGGAGATGTAATCTTGATTCTAGACTCTGGTTTTAGATTAATGTTGAAAGACACTTTTATGCATTCTTCATTTAGATCTTTAACTTAGTTTCTCCAGATCGTTTGGATTACGTATGACTACTCTTGAAATCAAGAAATAATGTTATTTATTTGTTTCTCAATCAAATAAGGTCATGTTGCTATATGTCCAACTTGATCAGTATTGTGATTGTGTTTATCTCCCAATGACATATACGCCATACGATCGAAAGGTTGTTTCTACAGGCACCATTACCTAAGAACGCCATGTATCACAGATAAACTACTACCATATCTCTAAGGATAGGAGTAGAAAGGTCGGAGAAGACTAACATCCCGCCGCTTCTAAAAATGACTTGTGAGACATGCGTAGGATCGTTGTAGAGTAACGACTAAGATAAGAAAGGAAATCGGCACCGTTCTGAATCTCTTTATTGAAATCATTCATTAATCGTATATATGATCTATATCGCAACCTTGTGTAGAAATTTTTATTTCATCACATTTATTGATGACTATTCTCGATATGGTTATTTGTACTGATTAAAGAAAATGCCGAGTCTCTTGACAAGTTCAAGATTTTCGAACCTAAGTCGAGAAACGCTTTGGGAAAAGTCATAAAGGTTGTTAGATCTGACCGAGGTGGAGAGTATTATGGCAAGCATGGCGATGCCGGACAACTTAAGGGGCCATTCGCCAAATACTTAGAGGATTATGGGATAGTAGCACGCCATTATGCTTGGGAGTCCCGAGTAAAATGGTAGCCAGTGTGCCATAAAGTAAAAGGTGGTGTAAGGTAGGATATATGGAAATGGTGTTGAGTGATGATTAAGAGGACAATCACTCGTTTTCTGCGGTATGAAGTTTGAAAACAACTTTGTACACATTCTGAATCGCACTCACAAAAAGAATCCATTGACTTTTGAGTTATGAACCGGGCGCAGCCTAGCTAAACCATCTAAGGTTTGGGGATGTCCTCTATATGAAGTTGTATAATCCAATATTACAAGTTGGATCAGAACTTACCCTCAGGTTACTTTGTATCTTACCCTAATATTCAAAGGGACATTCTGCCTATAACTCAATGGAAATAAGAATCGTGGAATCAATGCATAAAATAATTTTTGATTTTGATGGGTTAAAGAAAAGTAGGTCGTCATGATCATTGAGATGGCCACAGCACAGGTGGGTCATGGTGGTCTCTTTATCTCCTCCCACATAATCAGGGAAACTCCCACACACCATATTGAATCCGTCAGGCTCTGATCCTCATTGTCGGTGACGCCCCGATGGAAGTTCAAGGCTTTCTGCATAGGATGTGACTATTGCTACCCAAGAAGGAGATCCACTAGGGAGACGAGACGCCTATACCACCGGACTATTTAATCTATATAGGAGAGCAAGACTACGATATCGGTTCGGTGGCTGATCCAATAACTTATGCGAAAGCTATTTCTTGTTCTCAATCAAAACTGTGGTTGGATGCAATGAGAGATGAAATTCAATCTATGAGGCATAATGGAGTTTGGGAACTTGTTGAATTACTTGAAGATCATAGACCCATTGGCTGCAAATGGGTGTATAAGACTAAAAGGGATCCTAAAGGAAAGATTGAGAAGTTTAGCCGACCGTAGCCAAAGGTTTCACTCAAGAGAGAAGGGGAGTAGACTATGAAGCAACATTTTCTCCGGTCTTCTAAAGATTCTTTCAGAGTGATCATGGCATTAGTTGCTCATTTCGGTTATGGAGTTACACCAAATGCATGTTAAAAACTCGCCTTCAAATTCGGCATCTTAAAGTTAAGAAGTCTATATGATGCAACCCGAAGGTTTTGTGGCAAATGATTCAGACGCCAGATGTAGACCGAAAAAGCTCATTTATGGTCTCAAGCAAAGCTTAGACAATGGTACTTAAAGTTTCATAGTGTTGTTGCTTCATCCGGTCTAAGCCGAACAAAGTGCATCAATGTATATACCAGTATGTCAGTGGGAGGAATTCATTTTCCTTATACTTATGTGGATGATATCCGTCATAAAGTGACCTTGGTTTACCGCATGAGACAAAGCGGATGTTGCCAAAGAACTTTGATAGCGAAGGACCTTGGTGAGGCGCCTTTTGTCTTCGGGGCATTGAGATTCACGTGAATCGCTCTCGCGACTATCGGGTTTATCTCAGAGGGCATATGTCGATCGATTTTAGAAAGATTCAACATGTAATGTAAGCCAGAACTGTCTCACCAGAAGGCGATAAGTCGAACCGCCACAATGTCCTCATTCGATATTGAGAAAGCCCAAATGAAGAATGTACCTTATGCTAGTGCACTCGGGGAGTATTATGTATGCTCAAGCATGCACTAGCCGTATATTGCCTTTTGCAACAGACTTCTGTGCAGACATCACCAAATCCAGACACGATCATCGGGGTCACGCTAAGAAGGTTATGAGGTACTTTCAGCTTTGACAGCACTATACTTGATTTACAAACATGTCGGTACGACCCATAACAATGGGTATTCTGGATTCGCATTCTCTGTCGGTCGTCAGATGAAAAGAAGTCAACAACAGTTACATCTTCAAATTAGCAGAGGTGCAAGATCATGGAAAAGTGAGAAACAAAAGTCAATGAAGATTCTCTACCATGCAAACCGAAAGCTCAGAGTATGCTTTCAAACAATTACTCAAAGTAATTTAGCTCCTCAAACCTCATTATGAGTCGACCAGATTTGATTTTGTGGATAGTACATACAAATTGTATTGTGACACACTATGCAAAGTTGTTTATTAACAACAACAGAGGTCTCCGAAGGGGTCTATACATGGAGGTCAAGCACTGACTATAAAGGAAAGTTCCAAGTGACGCTGCAATGGGAGCACATTTCAACAGATGATATGATTGCAGACCATGCATCCAAAGGCCTTCTCGCCTGTGTGCTCGATCGCATGTCATTAGCATGGGCCAGAGCATCATGGATACCGTCAATTAGTGGGAGTCGCTTTTAGTTTTATGTTGTTTCATAAAGTTTGTTTCGATTTCATTACATTTTTGTAATATTTGAATATGACAACTTTGCATTCAATGAGGCATGTATCGGGTGAATGCGCATTTATCAAGTTGGAGTAATGTATAATTGTTAAAATTTGGTGCATTGTGTAAACCTTGAGTGTGCTATGGGGCATCCTCAAAGTGATTAGCTCCTAACAATATGTCTTCTTCTACATACATAAGTACATCAACTATCAAGATAAGATATATACAAGGTGTTCATCGAACCATGATGAGAATTCCTCAAAGGACACCAGGTTTTAGACGCTTTAAGGAGAGAATTTAATTTCAATGCAAAATGATAATATTATGAAGTATCACTCATTATGAGGTATTGTCCACTAACAGCCACCACTATTAATAATCCATATCAAGAAAGCTGAAAGATCGGGACTAGCTACCGCGACGACATATAACATCCATGATTCGGTGTTCGAGACTTTATGGGATGGGATTGACTATTAAGAACAATCTCTAGACCAATATGAGGGTGCACAAAAATTGCTTTCACTAATACGCTAAGTGGGAGAATGTAAGAATTTCCTAATGTGGGCTTTATTAATTGAGATCAACTAAATTAGATAGGTCTAATAAAGGTACAATATATGGGTTCTTAATCGTCTAATATGGACTGGTTGGTGTACGAGTACGGCCCGGCCTGATGAGAGGCCCGTGGTCAATACTCTTATAATAGCGCCAAGTCCCTCCCTTTCTTAACCCTTTCTCTACCATTTGCACATTTTGACTTACTTGAATCGAGAGAGAGAATTCTTCCTCTTGCATTGTAAGTGGCAATCTCATTGTGCCAAATAATCTACGGCTGATAAGGGAGAAGACTTGAGATCGTGGTACAAGGGAATCTCTCGCCAATTCCGCATCAAGACACGATGGATTCCAAACCAGGTATGCATTATTGTGTTTTATTTCTAACTATGGTGATTCTAGGCATGACAATTTCATGGCCGACATAAAGCTCGACGGGCTCTCGACTCCAATTTAAATCCCTTCAAATTAAAAGAAAAAAAAATAACAAAAGCAAAAGCATAGAGCAAATCATAATCATTAGTAGGAGTTTTTCTCCCTATTGCAGTTTATTTTTTATATTTACATGATTTTTTTAAATATATCTAAAAATAAGTGAAAATAATACTTATTTTAATCATTTTTATATTTATATTATTATTTGTAAAACTGATTCAAAAATTGGCGAAATTATTTATCATATCATGCTTTTAAATCACACACCTGCTCATTTAAAAAGCAAAGAAAAATCTCATAGAACAACATTTAAAGGTATATGACTATTTTATGAACTTGCTTGAGGTTTCTGGCACCCAGAATATACTCCTCTCAAAAAACAAACAGAAGTCCACTTTTATGCTTCTGTGGTCGCAGATATAACCTTTTTTTAAAGAAAATTCAATTTTTATTAATTCAAACTAGTCGTACATTATTAGAAACATATAATCAAATTCACTAAAAACCATAAAGGATGAAACATCATCCACGTTAATAGCATAATGAATCGGCTCAAAACTTATACATTTGATTGTTGTTTGGATATGCTTTGTCTGTACTGAGACACAACCACACGTCGAAACAAGAGGACGATAACCACACGCCTCAACAAGATAACGACAACCACACGTCATAACAAGACGACGAAATCATAAAAAAAATAAATGAAAACTCAGATCTGTAGATCTGTGTGGAAGAACAACTTTATTGAGAAAAAACAAGCCACATTTGCTTGATTTCGCATCAAAATAACAAAAATCACCACTCTTCGTTTGGGTTAAAAAGAAGCCTACCATAGTCGGTATAAAATACAAAGTTTTAATATGATAATCATAAAACTATTTAAAATAAAAATATTTTTACCTAAAATTTGTTTATATTTATGGTAACTTAATATTAAGAAATGCAAATTTTTTTTTCAAAAATTTGATTTATAAAATTATATTTTAACAATTCAACTAAACACTAAACATACGCCCATAAATAAAATATGAATTGAGATACTAATAGAATTAGCATCTTTATTTTTCAGAAATAAATAAATAAGCTACATATGGAACTTTGAACTTACACGCAATGGAAAGGACCATAGACCGAATAAAGGAGATATATCCCAAGCTACAATTAATTCCAGTTTCTCATTTTCAAAAAATATAACCTATTAACTTTAGTTAAGATATACTTATAAAAATAAGCAATACTTTGACCCATCAGTTCAAAAGGTAAATCATGAAAAGAAGCTGCTTTGAAAAAAAGGAGAAGCATATGAGAGAAATTTAAGAATATAATACATATATGAAATCTATCTAATGCAAAAAATACATCTCATATGATATTTCATATCTTTAATATTGTTTCCTTTAACTAAAAAGATATATATGAGCCTAACAACTCATAATTGTCGTAGTACTTATGTAATTATCAAATATAAGTAAATATAAATTTATAAAGGAAAATTATAAATATTTTAAAGTATTACATTTTATACATTTTGTCGCCATTTATATTTAATTAAATATATCCAAATTAAATGACTTAGTTATAATATTTACTCCAAATTTAAACATTGAAAGTCAAAATTGCATGTTTTAACTTGTATTATACACACACTAAATTTCTTTAAATAAAAAACCACCTTTTAAAATTTAATTAGAGCATTTTTATCATTTATCTACAAATGTTCTCACATTTTCATGAATATTAATAATTTTCATATACATTATTAATTTTTTAAATTGGATAACAAAAATAAAAGAGTAAGTTTTGTGACAAGTTAAAATATGATATAAACTAAATAAATAGAATATAAACTTGTTTTTGTTTGTTACTCTAAAATCATATATTCATCATATCAATATGATGAATATTTATATTCATAAGATAACAACTTCTTTGCAAAAATAATAACTTTGTTTGATCACTAGTTAAGATTATGTTTATCAATAATCTAAGGGGTGATAATATTTTCATATTCATAAGACGACATAACTTTTGCAATAAATTATGTATGATCTATTGTAATAAAAAACTATTGTAGTGAGTTATTAAAAAATTGTAATATGAAAATCTACTTATTTGAAAGGCTGCTTGTTTTTGTGACAGCATTTTGGTTGAGCATTTGCAATGGTTTAAACCCGTAGAAATAACATTTTTGCCGAGTAGTAGTTACTGTTATAACTCTCACCAAAAGATAGTAATATGTAAGAATGAAAATTTAATTTGCGATAGAATAAATTTGTTGAAATTTTGCAATGGTTTAAGTCTATTGTCAAAGTAAATCTAAGGAGGTCAACAATACTTAATTTTCTTGTTAGTGCTATTTTTCAATGTTTCATTTCATTCTTTCTATAATGCAAAAAGCTCGATAATTTCAAAGATTAAAATTTGTCCATGAAAGATTTTCCTTTTTTCCAAGATCCTGAGTATAATTACATTGGATGGAAGATAGTGTAGTGTTTTTATGACTTGCATGCTATCTCCTATGGTATGATATGTTTGTAATTTGGACTAGATGTGTGACGCCCCAAACCCGGGGTGTCCATTGACTACCTCACACCTCATGAGGACCCATACATCTCGCGATTTCCAGATCGATACCGAGCAAAATAGCCTCGGGGCCCACAAACAAATACTCAAAATAATTATCTCAACTATATTCTCATAGTTATCATGTTTGTTCTACAAAAGCATTTATACATATTTACAAAAATATTTACTCAAAGCCACATGTTACTTTCTTCTCAAAAGATACCTCTACTGCGGCATCGCCTCCCCTCGATAGTCCCCTGAGACTCGAAAAGTGAAACCCACGACGCATGGAAAGTGTGCCTCAAGTAGAAAGTCTTCCTACAAGGGTTACTCCCCACCTAAAATGCATATGCAATTTATTATTATATAAACAATCAATCACATTCCATACACTATTCTTATATGAAATGTTCATCTCATGCATGAGATGCAACCCCTCACGCCACAACCCGAAATCTCCCAATCGACTCCTCACACCCTAACGCTAAGTGTGAATAAGACCACCACACACTCGTAATCTGGAATCATTGGACAACCCTCCAATTTATTTATCAAAGTCTTTTTCCTTATTTCCAGGGCTAATGGATTTGGTTTACATCTCCAGACGCCGCACTTTTTCAACATTTTCACGAACTTACATCGTCGGGATTCATGTCTAACCGTATATTATGGACTTTCACCCCTGGGGGGACGCCCACTCAACTGTCTACCAAAATATATGGTAATGTGTGTTTTACCGCTTTCTTTTGTCTTCACAGCACTACTTCTGAATTCGTTTACCTGTCCGTTTTTTCCTAGTTACTACCCATTCACCAACACCAGATAATTGCACTCCACACCCGACCGACAGGAGCAGGATCAGACATATGAAATGCATAGATGCCACACTCATGTTAAGGCTGCATGAATGACTACATGAAACATTTTCAAACCATAACATTATAATTTTATGCACTAATTTTACAAACCATATCAATACATCAAATAATAGCATGCACAATATCACATTTCACATTCTGAAGACGTTATCTGCCCATAACAACGCTGCCCCAACCCCAGACTATCCAACAAGGTACCTCACGGCCCTTTCGCAAAACATGAACTAATCCTGCTCTAAGCATCATTATCAAAACCACAAAACCACCTCACACCTAAAACTTTCGTTACTAGTCCAAATCCTAACTCCCACAATCATGGATCGGCAGGAAACCGGTCACAATCCATACCCTTAATTCCAAAGCTTGAACTAATTTTACATGGCCTCTCATGGCCTCCCACAAGCAACCTCTCTACCATTATGCAAAGCCTTAGCTTAAAGAACTCACTGGCAGGAAAATATCTCACCCTCTGGAAGCCGAAGAAACTCCCACTTTCGTGTTCACACGTAGATCTCATCATATGCACTGAATCTTAGTACTAACTTTCAACTCTGATCGCTTCTCTAAACTCCTGGGAAAATCTCTCTTTCCTTTCTCTCCTTCCTTTTCCTTTTTCTCCCTTTTTCTACTAAGATATTCTTTTCTCTTTCTTTTCTCTCTTCTTCCTTTTCTTTCTCAATTTCTTTTTCTTTTTTAAGCACCCTCCCCTCGGCTCTATACCTCTTCTTTCTCAGTACCCCCTCCCATTTTCTCCTTTGGAGCAACCACTATCCGGTCAAAAGGAGGAAATTTCTCCTCCTTCCTCAAGCCAAATGTATGGCCTTTTCCATCCCTTTACTTTTATTTCCATAATTTAATGACATCATGTACCAAGGGTTTAATATGGTTTCATGGAAATCAAATCTCACACATGGCTAATTGTGAGTCATATTACTTTTAGTGCCAAGTGTCACACCTTCATGGTGCCAAGTGGCATCCCCTTGATTTAAGTACAGTCATCCGACACTACTTGCCAAAATGGGAACATCCCGACTACCCTGCCCCTTGAATCTAACGAATTCGACAAGTGAGAATAAGCTTTCATCGATGATTTCAACGGAGGAAATTGTTTTCATTATCTGAGATCTAGAAAAATTCGATTTCAACCTAAATTTATTTTACCTTTATCTAAAATCTTATTTTTCAGATTACAAAGATGATTAATGATAGTCTTCTTTGCAAATGTCCATATAATAATATTAATTTGTCCAAAGCATGCATAAGTAGAGCAATTCAGCAACTAGCTTATAACATGTAATAGTCATACTCATGCCTTATATAATTGAAATATAACTCAAATAACAATACTATTTCATTGCTCTCAAAGTCTAGTTTCATAATACTCCAATGATTTTTGTACCATTGGTATATATATTTAGTGAGATTAATTTTTTTTTTTTTTTAATATTAAATGATAAGAAAATATTTAAACCTAATGGTAATTACTATTTAGTGCAACCATTAGAGTATTAATGGTAGTTAGTCCTAACCAGTAAAAGTGGGTAACTTTCAACTTTGCAAAAGTAACAAATACTAATGAAGAATAATTAAAAACATCAATCAACATTGCTTGATGAAGTCAGCTGGAAAGAGTGACATGTTATATATTTTATTTTGAACTACTTCTCAATGTTTAATTTATTTCTGGAATGGGTCTGGGGATTGGATGAAACTTCTAGGAACTACTAACACATGCCAGACCCAACGATTAACTCCATCTGAAATGCTTGATCTGCAACAACAAACTTTATATCAATCGCTTTGCTTTAATTGATGATTAACACTAACAACTCAATAAGTGGATGTGTTCCTCATCTAACTTATTAAAATTGTGAAATGATATGATATAATAATTCACTTTAAACCTTAGCCTGTGGGTTTCGTTTTTAAGTTTCCTTACGGATATTCAACCCTTATTAACTTAATCCCTTATTCTAACCAATGCCACTTAATCTGGACTCAACAAAATTAACAAATTTTTATTTTATGGAAAAGAAAAGAAAAGGTTTTAGATGTAAAAGCAATCTTAGAATTTAATTTCTAGTGGGTTATTTAATTCTATAATGAATTTCATATCCTTATCAGTGTTTCCCACCTTTTCTCTTTTCAAAAAAATATAACAGATTAACTTTAATTAAGATAAGTATTATAAATGTAATCAATACTTTGGACCCATTAGTTCCAAAGGTGTGATTGTAAAGTAGCTTTGCAAGAAAAACATCTTAGTAAGAAATTTAGAATATAATACATGAAATATTCTAGGGTAGCTGATCAATATGTATTTGGATGTCTTCCAGGGTTGATGTAAAGTTATGAGAAACATAATGAATGCACCTGGGAGGTGAAGTTATAAACTTGATCATAATGCATGGCGTGATCTATACGCCAATATTTTGTATTTCGCATTATAAAATACCAATAATTGTAGGTAAGATCTTGAAAAATGATTTGCTTTGCAAAGCAAAGGGTAGAAAGATCATTCAGTGTTGGATGTCCCATTCAGGGGTATTTATTTTAATGGAAAATGTCCTCTTAATTTATTGGCAAATAAAGTCATGAAAGCTAGTTTCATCATAATGGGAAATAGGTCTATCTACAATAATATTCTATTCACGTTTGATATTACAAGTAATCAGCTTGGAACCATTATGGGCCTTCCAAGGAAAGAAATCATGAAAATCGGCGAGAAAAAGTTTAACAGTTATGTATAATGTTATAGTGAACAATGATAATATATAATAATATATTATAATAAAACCCTTATAATTATTTATATAACAAAGTATATTAGTTAAGCATTTGCAATGGTTTAAATCCATATTGCAATAATATTTTCATCGACGAATTGCTGATGAAAATATGAACTTGTCTAGTGACTCATTTGGTAAGAATTCATGCATCCAGCTCAACTATATAATGCATCAAGCCACAGTAATGACTATTCAGCGATGTATTGTACTACATTGTTCTCCCTACTTATTGATAAACTCTTCCCGTTTCGCTGAAATCGTGAGGATCTTCACTACTTGACAAAGAAACCGTTTGAGAGCTTTCCTTTATAAATGAATTCGTATCTTGACTGGTTATCGAAATTATTTGTGATCCTTTTGATATCAGGATGGAGTACCTTGAGGGCTGCAAGCTCTATAATCTTCCAAAAGCTTTGAATATTTATTTTATCTGCCCAGACTTATTGATGATAAATGATAAAGATTATAGAGATTTCAAAGTAAAGTAAAGCCCAAGGGATTCTTCTGCACATACACAGGGGGGAAAAGGGGTTTTGTAGCGACAAACAAGAAGAAGTAAACTAATATAATCATTGTGATGTTATCCTCATAGTTGAAAAGAAAAGATGAATAAGAAATCACCTGTGAACAGCATTTTATCCATCAGAGCACCTGTAAAAGAAAATAACTTATTAGCATTTGTAGTCTTTGAATCATTGATAAGAGGATGTAACATAGGTTTAATTTTGACATTGCCCTTTATATCTTTTCTTGAGGTTCAATTGATTTAGTTTAGCCTATGATTGTGCTTAGTTTGAAATGGACAAATAGACACATGTTATCAATATATATATAGTAGTTATTTTGGTTGTACACAAGAGCATACATATATTAGAACAATTAACTACCATAGAAAATTTAATTTGCATACCAAACGCATAGTAGGTGAAGATGATGAAGAATTAAGCAGGGTTTAATTAGTACCTTTTGCTGGCTTCTGAATGCACTCGATTTCGGGTTCCATGCTGTTACTCTTCATCTTCCGTTGACATTTGTTTCTTGTGCTTCAGTTTATAAATAGGATTTGATAATAAATTGACAGCTCCATTCCCCATCAAATTATAAATTTTGGGAGTATAGCATTGAAAATCTTCAAGTAAGATATTGGGTTCACATATGTGAGATAGACATAGGAAGGAGTGGCATAAACTGGGTTATAATTACTTGAGAGAAAACTACAAGGGATGGAAATAATAAGCTCAGATGTTTTGTTTTGTGAACAGTTGAAGAAGGAGAAATCAATTTATTATCCAAAATATGTATATGCCCTTTTTTTCCATGCAATTGTTAAATTTGATTTTAAACAAGTATGTTGAACTAGTCAAGTCTGAGAGGCTGAATGGAATCTCTATTCATTGTCAAAATGATACATGCGTCCGTTTCTTATTTCCTCATTGACAATAACATTAAACTAGTCGAGTTTGATAGGCTAAAGACCCATCGCCATTCCTTTTCATAATAAATATTTATAGTGAGAAAATGATCACAATTATACAATGACCATATATAGTTATATGGACCACACAAATTAAAAATATAACCTATGTATAATGGACCACACAGAATGACACATAGTGAGAAATCGATCATGTATACAACGGATCAAGATGGTCATTGACCATTAATGAGAAACTTTATATGCACATTGAAATTATTGAGTGATGATACTTTTTGAAGAGGATTTAAAACTTAAAGTTGTAGAAATGAAAATAGAACCATAGCAATACGAGGTCCTAACATGATTCAATAATGCAATCATGCCCATTATTGAGCTAACCCTCAGGAACTAATCACAAATTATTTCTAACATCAAGAAAGGGATATTTTCAACTTAAATGAAGGTTTTGTCTAAAATAATTTTCCAACTTGAAAAACATGTCTAATAGATTTTAGAGATAAAAGTATCTTGAAAAGAGTGATTTATAGAGGATGAAGATGTTTTTTTTTTATTATTTATTATCTTGGATTTTGTAGAGTGAATTAGATTCATAAGAACTAATAGAAAACTAACTTTTATAATAATTTCAAATAGAATTATATTCATAAAAATGATATAGGAGTACTTTTATGGGATCATTCTCCAAGACCTTATTTTTTCTTGTTATCAAAATGCATCTTCTCTTGAAAATCTAACCTTGAATTTTCCTAGGTGTTCTAATTGGAAAGACAACATGATGTTGCAGCTCTCTTGGCAAACTTAAAATAACAAATCACATGAGAACAAGCCTCTGAAAACTTTTCAATGTTACAACTTATTCTAAGAAAGCAAGATACAATAACTAAGGTTATTATTCTTTTGATGCTAGTTTACATCAAAGCCTTCTCCCTCTAGAGAAGAAGAGTCACCTGCATTTTTTTAAAATGCGCATTACAAACTTTCTTTAGAAGAACTAGGTCGGTACAAGGAAATAAACAATTAAATTAGGCACAACTTTTTCAAATTTTGTAAGGTTGGTCTTCAAAAAAGAAAGTAGGTTATTTTATTGAACTATAGCAATAAGTAAAGGATTACATTACCACAACTTATTACAACATGATAACAACTTAATTAAACACTATTAATAGACAAATTTTATTTTGTTTCTGGTATGACCGTAACCCGCCGGTTGAGCAAATTAGCACAAAGTAGTCCTAACACTTGTTCTGTTTGTTAAAATGAGGATTGGGAGCGTAAGCTAGATTGTCTTTCTTCTCCTTCCAACATTCCAATTTAATTCGTGGGACAATCTATTGGATACCATTGGATGCCCAGACCTATAATCTACTTTAGTTTTCTTTCTTTATTTTTCATGCTCCAGCTCTTCCTCGGTCGGATCTCATTGCCTCTTGCTCTTGATTCATGATTATAGAGTCATTCTAGGAAGTATGCTTTATTCTTATTTTTCTTTGTAACGTATTCTTTCTTCCCCCCTACCATTTCAATCAATAACATACCAAAACTATAAACATCTGACTTATAAGACAACGTTCTGAAATTTACAGATAACGTTTAAGTGTGATGTGGCGTGGTCTATATAACATTTGTCATAGATGCGCGCTTTGCGCGATAATTAAATAATAAATCAGATCTGGATAAAGTTGCAGTCAGGGAGCTTGATGTCTAAATGTTCTTTGATCCATGACCTTGGTGAAGATGCTGATACCTTTAGGCATGCGATAGTAATATCTTGAAGCTTATGCCAGCGAGGATCGATTATTACCAAATCACGAAAATATGATCTTGTCCCAATTGGCTCATTTGGTAAAAATTCACTTAAATCAAGGTTGCCTGTATCTGATGTATTGTGCCCATTGTTTCCCAACTGCATTGTAATGGCTCTTCTCCTTTCGCGAAATCGTATTGAGGATCTTTACTACTGACAAAAACCGTTCGAGAGAGCATCGCTCGCGGTCCATATCCTCCTTATTAGTTTGTCCCTTAAAATTATTTGATCCTTTTAATGTCAACAGGAGTACCTTGAGGGCTTACTAAACTCTATAATCTTCAAAAACTTTTGAATATTTAATTTATGCTCTCTTTCAACTTATTAGTGATAAACAAAAAAGATTATAGAGACCAGTGGAAATGAAGGAAACCAAGTATTATACGCACATATAAGTGGGTTTTTTGTAAGCAAATGAAGAAATAATAAAGTCATCATGATCATCCTTCATATGAACATAGATCACTGTATATTTGTCCATCAAATCCTGTAGAATGACATTGCATTTTGTCATTTTGATTAACCAGCACAGAGGGTGTAACATAGAGTTCAATTTTTGTAGGTGTATTTTGGTGTTTCAACCTTGGCCACAGGGTCCTCTCTGGGTTATGGTTACTTCAAACATAAGTTCCTAATAATTAAGCTTCTTGTAATGGATAAAGATTGCAAGTTCACATTCATTAGTACTATACTAGTTCATTTGGTTGTCTGATGGCAGCAAGTTATCGCCTCATCCAAGACCCGCAAGAACCGATCAACTTTATGGGTACAAACAAAGCATACATATATAACAACTACCGTAGAAAATTTCATTTATACTAAGAAGCAAGCATAGTAGGAGATAAGAAGAGGCTTGCAAGGTGAGATGATGGCGACGAGGTTAAGTACCTTTGCGGTTTGTAGATACGCCATTTGGTTCCGTCTTGTTACTCTTCTTCTTAGTTGGCATTGCTTTCCTTGTGTTTCAGTTTACGTATTAAGATATGACCAATTCATTGAAAACTCATATTCCCCGAGTACATATTAAAGTGGCATTTGAAAATCTTAAACAAGAGGTTAAGTTCACATCAATGAGACCATAATAGGAAGGAAAGACATAAACTGGGTCACTTGAGGAACAAGTGGAGGGGCCGATGGATCCCCAAAACCCATAGGACTCTGATTTATCATCTAAACAATTGAAGAAGGAAAAGTAGTCTAGGGTGTGAGAGAAATGGAAGGGGAGTGGCGGATATACGGTTTACAATGTCTGCCATTGAAGGCATCATCGAGGTGACGGACAACCATCTCACGAGAAGTGTAATTTATTTTCTTCACCAAAAGTTTGTGAGAATTGGGCAGCTCTAGTATGGGTCCTCGCTTCTCTTGAGCATGCTTTCAGGCCACGGATATCTGATTAGTGCAGGGTACTTTGGTCCTTTAGCCATAACGGAAGGCCGGACCCGAAGGCGGACCAGGGTAGTACACCTTGCCTTGCATTCATCATATTGGCTTCCAGATCTCCATTAATTACTCGAACAACCTCATAAACAACAAGAAGAAGAAGAGTAAAGGAATACCCATTTTTAAACAAGCGCTTCCCTCCATAGTTTGGATTTGCTAACTACTTTGCTTAATAATACATGTAATTAGATTGAGAATTTTATGAAGGGAGAAAGAAGTTTGTGTGTTTGTTTTGAATGACTGGTGGCTTTAGGGAATCTGATAGAAGTGGAGGGCTGCGTAAATAAAAAAATTTATTTTTATCTAGAATTCCGAACTTAGTTTTATAACTGATTAAACTATTAAAAACACACACACACATGTTTCTTTTTATGGCATTCCTTCTAATAGTTTTGGCCTTCCCAGGAATTCGTTTAAAAAATGTTTCATTTTCAATGTCTGAAAAATTATCAATTAAAGAATTAGCCAATCTCCCATATGAATTTGTTTAAGAGTCTATTAATAGAAATTACCTTACAATGTTGAATGTTTCTACTTAAGACCCCTAATTCTTAGACATCATCTTTTTCTTATAATTTTTGCGAAGAAGAAATTTCAAAAGTCAGTTTTTCTATGGAAGATAAGAAACTATCTTACCATTAGTCAAGCTTCTCTATGTGCTCTAATATCAATCCTTTCATACATCAACTACCCCACAATGTTGTAATATTTCAACATTGATGCCATCCGGAAATGTCCTACATAATAACTAGTTTGAAAACAATACTTTTTATTTCTCATAGAGAAAATAAAAGACGTTTTTTTTGGGTGTGTATTTTTCCATGGAAAATAAGAAACTAGCAAAGGGAAATCAAGCTTTTCCATCATTGTTATATCTATTACCCCACGAAATTTAATTTTTTTTCTTGTTGATACCTTCCTTAAAGGTTCTTTTCAACAGTTACACCAATCTTTTCATGGAAACCAAGAATCCTTAGGTCTTTTTCATTGGCACATTCTACACTATTACTCTCCCTTGCTTTTATGAAAAAAGTTTCAATGAAAGATTTTTTCTTAGAAAATAGAAATTAACAAAGGCATTAGTCAAGCTTTTCATTACCTTGTTTCTATCCTCATCCGCCCACATCAACAACCTTACACCATCATTAAAATTTGTAGTCTTGAAAATTTTATTATGTCTGAAAATTTTATTGTCCATTTGGGAAGTCATTTTTTTAACGACCTATTTAGTGATAACTTATATCACAAATTTTTTTATGCCTATAATAACTTACTCTACCATAATATTAGATGGTTGTCTTTTTATCTTCCACCCTAGTCTAGTGAATGCCTTTTAAGTGGTAATTTAAGAGTTCAAACCACATTATAATATATGCCTATCATTTTTATTCATTTTCAATGTAAAACTTGATGGTGTAAATAAAAATTCCATCAAAATTCTTAGCTAGTTGATCCTTTTTAAGCATCAAAGTCCTTCAATAATTCCAATGAGAGTGGCTTTATTGACATTGGCTGCTAATTCCAATGAGTATTTGTAAACATTGTTGCTAATTAGTCTTTAATCGTATATCTGATATCACACGTTTCGACCCCCGTTTATAGCATGATGTCTTGCACAAAAATGCTCGTTTTTATATTTTGGCAATTTAAAAGCGGTTTGGGTTTGCATTTATTTTGTTTTATTTTAAAGAGAAAACAAAATAAAAGAAAATTCACACAAATATGACTCCCCCAATGACGAGTGCGGAAGCAGAGCTCCGATTTGGATGTCGTGTTACCTATTGGGAGAGAACAATTGGTGTCCGTAGTGGCACACCCCACCCTGCCTCGGCGGGTAATGCGAGTGGCTCAAATCGTAGTTCATACAACATTTAGAAAATCCTGTAAACCCGAAGCCATATTCCTTGCTTCAATCTCATTATAAATTTTTTTCTTTTAAAAACATGATTTTATAAAATTTGTATATGGCTGCGCTATAGGACGTATAAAATCACAATATCTGCTGATTTACTTATTTCAAATGTGCTTGACATTCTTTCCAAGAGCCTCGAGCTCCTTTTATAATGGCACATATGCATTACGTATATTAAACATACAAATTCAAAGTATTTCCTTACACAAAAAAATATTAATACAGCACAAATATAGAAGTCAGGAGAATCCTAAACTGCTCCAATGTCTGGCGTGCCTGTACCTGAAAAATAGTTTTTAAAACAGGAAAATAATGAGCTAAACGAGCTCAATGAGTGTATGCTTTATAAAAGGATTTCTTTTTTGAAATATCTAAGCAGGTAAGCTCTCTTTCTGAATGTTCAATCTTGCTTGCTTTGTAAAGTTTTTAAAACTTTATTACTTGCTTGCTTGCTGCTTTCTTAACTTTTTAAAAGTTTCCAAACATTTTATACTTGAAAGTTTACAAAACTTTCAAAAATCTCTTACTTGCTTTCTTTGCTAACTTTAAAAGTTTAAAACTTTCATGCGCGCTCTTCTTTAAAAGTTTATAAAACTTTTCTCAAACAAGGGCACTTTGAATAAGCTTGCTTTGAAATAAAAAGCGAACTGGGCTCAGCGGTTTGTTTGAAATAAACGGGGGCCACAAACCGATCGTTTGAAACAAACACGGGGCCTAGAACCGGCCCAGGTGTGCCCAGGTGGTTGATTTTAGCGTAAGCGTCTTTATAAATCATCAATGGCTGGAGGCGCTCTTGTTTGTTGTACCTGATGAACCGAGAGCCTAGGCATCGGCAGTGTAGGTGGAAGGACTGGGTCGCATCACTGGAGTGGAAGGGCCTTGGCTACGCATCACCTTTTCCGAGTAAATATGGTGGAATTGACTTGGGTGCCAATCCCTTTAATAATTTAGTTGCCCAGTTAATACTATATCTTTCAGAGTATGTGCCGCTGATGCTCCTTTAAATGCATGATGCATGATCTAAGTTCTTAGACGATGAAATCTCAAATACATATTATGATATCCCCAACACGCAGCATGCGGAGCACCTCGGCCGTATGTTTGCTTAAGACAAGGGATTTTTGGTTGAACTATTTTGAAAATAGACTTGTTTTTACTTAACTGAAATATGGTTTAAATTGAAAACCATTGTTTGCTTGCTTTATAAAAAGTATGGTTGAATACATCAAAACCATTACTTGTTTGCTTTTCACATATGGTTTAAATCAAAACCATTTGTTTTGCTCAAAAACTCATTTGCTTGCTTTAAACATGGTTTACAAGCGAATTAAATCTGGAGTGTAAACCTGATTTATAATAATATGTCCTTTAGTATTTGAAAATAGGTTCAGAACACTCACCTCTTTGTTTTGAACGTGATTAAAATACTTTCACGCTATTTTGCTTTTAAGCGCCTGCAATTTCAGCCCAGATACGTGACATTTGTGTCAGCATAACAGTATGGCAAAAACGCATTACTTCACACCTGAGTCGGCTTTGAGATTCGCTGACATTCGTATAAAGCCCAGTGCTTGATTTACCCTTGAGCAGCAAAAGCCTAACAAAACCTTCGTTTTGGTGTATTTTCCAGCCGTCTTCTCTGCGAACTTTTATTAAAGTCCCCAATATTGTGGTGTAGAGCTGCCGGGATCGGTCGACATATGTCGATGGCGTATAACAGGGTGCTGATTTCGCGTCGCCTACAGGCCCCCTCAGCCACACAACCTGGGTTCTGACAACTTTATTTTAATGCCAGATTGGTTGGCTCAACTGAATCGCTCTTATTATCACATTACAGGTCTTAGCTGGCCAAATGGTTTGTTCACTTATTTGAAGGTATGGTTGGGTTTATTTCCAGTTGGATCACCGATTTGGATCAAGCGCCAAACTTCGAGTTATTGTATTTTATATCACAGATTACTCAGGTGGCGTGATCTACACATAGCTCCGGCTGAAAAATTTACGAGCACTGGGGTTCTGATTTGCATGCACTTCCTTGACTAACTTATTACTGAAATTCTGGCCTGCAGGAATTTTGGACTCGATTTAGCGGATGGTGAAACTCCGTATAATGGCAACTCTGACAATACCCAAAACATAGCATAATGATTGTTTTACGAGGCTCACCTTCCCGATCCATATTTGGGAGTAGCATTCTGATTTCTCTTGGTCCATACATACATTTGTAGCCATATCTAACATGGTTTTATGATTTAGATCCATTCGTTTGGATGATTATAAGCTTTAATCATGAAAACAAAACGGGGTTTACAAAAATTTTGGCAATGATTCCTTTAAAACCCAACATTCTCCTTTGCTTTTTATTATTTCCTCAAATTCATTGTGAATTCATCCAGCAATATTTCAGTATCTCTTTGTATTGGTGGTTTGGAACTTCCTTTTCCCTAAAACCCTAGGTAAAATCTTATGAATTCAACGAAGGTCACCCAGATTCTTCTAAAACCCCATATAAATATGATGATTAGTATTTATTTACACGGTGGGGTTTCTGCAAAACCTCGACAAATCAAGGGTTTGTGTGATCTTTCCCTTCCCTAGACGAAGGAGGACCTAATCTCAAACCCAAAACCCAGGAGTCAAAATACCCATTATTTTAAGACAAAAAACATATACCTTAGTTTGGTGCTTCTTCTCATTCTCGCCTTGCCGCTCTTACCTCTTAACTTTCTCCCTTAACTGCCTCCTCCCTTTAAACTTTTTGTAGGACAAAATGAGACTTTGTCTTTCGTCTTCCCATTTTTATAGTCTAAACTTTGCCTTAATTACACATAGATCCTTGATCTCTCAAAAATTTCACATCAACTCTTGGAATTTTATTAT
This sequence comes from Tetrastigma voinierianum, assembly GCA_016808115.1. Taxonomy (NCBI): domain Eukaryota; kingdom Viridiplantae; phylum Streptophyta; class Magnoliopsida; order Vitales; family Vitaceae; genus Tetrastigma; species Tetrastigma voinierianum. The sequence continues at coordinate 1,036,660 of JAEQBH010000443.1, read as the reverse complement.
GTATCTCTACTCATTTATGATTTTCATATCCCTTATGGCAATTATAATTTTCTGTTGTTACATTACAACATTAAGTTGCCAAATTAGCATTTCGCGATTTCTTAAAAATCTACGGTGACACTTAGTGCTCATGTTCTGGTTACGTCTTAGTACACCCCTCTCGGGGCGGGCGTTCTGCGTAGCGCCTCTAAGCCCCTAAAGTCGGGTCTCTACAAATCAGATTATGAAAACTATGACAATCAATCGATCAATTAATTACAGTCTTAAATGCATCGTACGATTAGTAAATAAAGGACTAACGGGGACGGGCAGGATACCTTCGGGGTACCGGGTGGTCCATGATCATTGTACAATCCCTAGGGATGATAAGGGGCCCCACCTAAGAAATAATCATAACGATGCTTCTGATACCTCAAATATATAGAAAGAAAATCCACATTGAGCTTATCGAATGTAGGTCATAACCACAAAATACATAATAAGGACTCATGGGTTTAATACTAATGTCGGAGCGTTAAGAGTATTTGCGAAATTAGAGGTTACAAATAAAATAAATAGAGTCGAATGACTCAAAGACGGATGGATGGGATAGAAATCTATTTATCGTAGAAGCGATCGTTTGAATCCCCAGCGCGAGGTGAGCCCTACGACTGCCGGACCTAGGGAGCGATTTTTAAACAATAAGCGTGAGAAATAAATCCTCGGTGAGTGGCATAATTTATATGGAAGATATTTTTGTTTTGAAATTTTCTTATAAAGACCTCACTTCCACTTTTGTAAGTTAAAAAGTTTGAAACATTCTACAAACCCGACTTTACACGAGTCAGCGTATACAATTCATGCTCGACAATTTAAGCGGAACACAAAGTTACAGTATACTATGAACTATACCTGACATAAAGCGACATAAAGCATGTATAGTCATCATGTAATGGAAATATATGAAATGCACCATAGCGGCAATTATCAAATGGTTGTACCATATTCGGAAAGATCAATCGATAACGTCCGATACCACATACCATCATAAACCATATATATATCGCATCGTATCTTAATCTGTATACTCATCCATAACTTGGTATCATATACCATCATATCACAGGTACTATACCTCAGGGTACCCGGTATCTTAGTACCATATATCATTATAAGTTGCCATGCTCGTCATAATCACGTACCCTTATACACTTCATAAGTGGGACACACCCCACCTCCACGACCTCTCGGCCTCGAAGGTGTACGTGGTAATAATAATGATGAGCCAGGTGTGTGTGTGGCCAGGCCTCCTCACGCGGCAGGAATCTGGCCGTCGGGGTGTGAGCCTCCGTCGGCGTGGTAAAAACCCCGGAATGCCCGGCCAGTCGAGGTCGGCTGACCTCCGTCCAACGTGGTAAAAACCCGGAATGCAGTCGAGATCGAGCGGAGCCTCCACGTCAACGTGGTAGAAACCTAGAATACCTGAGTCGGGATCAAGCAGGCCTCCGTCAGCGTGGTAAAGCCCGGAATGCAATGGTGAGATTGGCCAGGCCTCCGCGTCCAGGTGGAAGGCCCGGAATGCCAAACCGTCAGATTGTGACGGCGCCGCGTCCAGGTGGAAGAGCAGAGATGCAGAGGCGGGTGGGTCGGCGGTAGAAGCCGTCCGCAGGTGGAAGGCCGAGATACGGTAGGTCGGGTGGCGGAAGGCCTCGCGTCCAAGTGGCAAACCCGAGGAATACCAAATCGTCGGATTGAGCGGTTCTCCAGTTGCTGACGAATACCAAGCGGTAAGATTGACCGGCCTCACGTTACGAGGTAAATGACGCAGAATCACCGACGGATTGGGTGAAGCCAGGCCTCATATTTACGAGTAGCAAACCCGAATACTAATGGTCAGATTGGCGATAAATCGCGTGTGACTAATCGCGGAACCGGGATCAATCAGGCCTCACGGCGGCGTGGCAGTAATAAATCATCGAGGTCGAAGCCAGGCCTCCGCGGCGACATGGCGACTAATGCGCGGAGTCGGGGTCAAGCGGAGCCTCACGTGGCAACTAATAAGCGGAGTCGAGGTCAAACGTCATCACGTGTCCTCTAATAAACCTCAGGGTGGCAGGCCATCACGTGGTAACCAATATAGCAGTTCCACATTCTCTCACATGTACTTTCAATAATGCAGAGTATTAGGTCGGTCAACGAATCTGCGAGATCAGTTTTTTCTGATAGTTTTTCGAGATGGTTTACAGCCTCTCGATCCATGTGCCCCGAAATATCCAAACACACCGACTCATCCACGAACCACGATCATTTCAAATATTTAAAATGATGACAAAATCACATGAAATATCATGTTTTATGAAGCGGACGTCGTGTTTGAATCTTATTAAATGATCAGTGAAACAATATATATGTAAAGTATTTAATCATGATAGATGTATCAACACGATACCCAAATCATTTAAAAGCGTATAAACTATTTCGCGGTATAGGCGCTGGTCCTGCTCCCTGCGGGATCGTCTCGAGCGGCGTGAGTGCGTAATATAGATCGGCTGCGACTTAGGCTCATCGCTGAACCCGACAACCTTAGGATGCAGAAGGCCTTAGAATGGCTGTTGAAGTATGATGCCATCGAGTGGTTTCAGGCGGTCAGGTGAGTGTGCCACTATGGGCCGAATCGCAAGTGGGGGCTTTTCACGGGAGCTAATTTCTCGAAATTGAATAGTCGATAATTCCTAAGAACATCGATTTCACTAATACAACTTCAATTTTTTCCAAATTTGACCAATCGGTGCCTCTGTTCGGTCGACTTCGGTAATTCACAAAAGCAAACTAAAAATGGAAGCCTAGCCAAACGATGTCAAAATTTACAAACCACATATCAATGGAAAGCCCGAGAGACCGGGAACTCATTGGTACCATTACCTTGGTCAACGGTCTACGTGGTGGCATCTGGCTTCGCCAATTTCGCTGCACCAAACTACAATTCGCAAAAGTGGACCACGAGATGAGTTCGTATAACCAAAATGGTGAGCGAGCTATGGTGGTGGCGGAATGGCCCTAAATGGCCTGAAACCAAGAAATATCTATGACTACTGGGTGGCCACCGCGTCTCACGGCCGATCCCAAGGCCCGGCTGAGGTCAGCCGTGGAAATTTCGGGCGGACCGCCCGAGGTTTGCACCCGTCTCGGCGCGTGTGGCCAGTGAACTCCCTGGCCTGCGGGTGCCCCTGCCTCGGTCCGACCCTCCCACTTCGCTCCAATGAGCAAAAGGTCCAACTCTGCTCCCTGCCGAGAGCCTCTTCCTGTGGCTTTCGGAGTTCAAAAGTGCCCTGAGGCTGTGGTTTCATTTGGAATCCAAAGTTATGTTTATAGGGCCCGGTCTTTTCAAAGAAAATTGAAATGCATTAATCGATAAAATGCCATTGCATTTAACTTATCTAGCTATAACTTTTATCCGTAGTTTCCGATTTTGACGCTCAACCTCGGCTTCATGAACTCTGGTCGACGAGGCCTACGAAATGTGGTGTCTTAGTAGGCAACCCAAATTATTCATCCTCGGGAAGTCACCCAGCCCACATACTGCCGCTAATAAACCTAGTCAACCGTCAAACTTCTAGTCGTTCCTTGATCAACTTATCAAACGTGTTACACTTGTATTATTTCCATGTAGCCATAATGTAGCTCAATGGTAGTGAAAACTACCGACCCGGCATCTGGGCCCTCACATCCCATGCCTCGGTACCTCACTGAAAGGAAGAAACCCCGTGAGCCAGTGACAGCCCGCTGAGGAGGCCACATCGCCTCGCCGAGCCCCGGCCACGCGCAGGGCCATTACAACAAAAGTTAGTGTTCGACTCGATTACTTCACTCCCGACGAGGCGAACCGACTGACAGTGCCAGCTTCACACAGTAATGTTACCCGGGCCTCGAACCCACTACGAAAATTAGATACTCATTCGGCGTAGCTCCATCATCAACTCCACTTATTGTACCCCAATGCAGAGCACCACTCCCGAACTGCAAGATCTGCCTCACTGGGTCCCGCGCTCGTTCTCACTGAGTTTAAAGAAACCCCTCATGAACTATGATACCATGAAGAGGACCACCCTCGTCGAGCTGTGTCAGGGTGGGCCTTTACAGACAAAGTTAAAGGAAGAAATGTAGTCAAGAAGAACTATATGCGCTATCAATGTAAATCACATTAGTTCGACACAACAATATGGGTATCATTCGCATTCAATTAAAAATTTACATAGATCATACGTCAAATTATTCATTAAATGGATACATGGAAATGCCCGGGCCCTACCAAAGCCTATTTCGGCACGTTACACAAATTAACTCCACAAGATTCCATTTATAACTATAGAATTTAATCATGTGTTTGAGATTTTGAAACTTATTTAAAAAATTAGTTTGAAAATTTGGGTGTTTAAAATTTTGGAATTTATAATTTTGAAACTAATTTGGAAGTTTGAGAATTTTGAATTGAGATTTGGTAATTGAATTTTAAATTAAAAATTTGGAATTTTGAAAATTTGAGATTTGAAATGAGAAATTTGGAGATTTGAATTCTTAAATTACACTTTTGAATTTTTGAACGAAAATCAGAATTTGAATTGAAACTTTAAAATTAGAAATTAGAAATTAGGAGACTTCAAATTTTGAAATTATACTTTAATTTGAAATTGAGAATTTTATAAATAGAAATTGTAAACTGAGTGGACCTTGAACCTTAAACTGGAAACCCAACAAAGAACATAAAACTGACTGAAACTGTGATACCTAACTTGAAAATCAGGGAATCAGTAATCTAGTACCTCAACTGAACAAATAGAATTAATGTACTCACGGTAAAATTTTGCACTTATTTTAAACTGAAAATTAATGAGGGACTAAATTGGTACTATGATGACCTGGTAATTCAGAATGGAATTACTGTAAATATGGCCTTGTGGGTCGAAACTGAAATCTTAGAACTGAAAACTAATTTGTCAAATAGAATTGTCAAGAAATTGACACCAGAATTGAAATGAGAGACGAAAAGTAAATTTAGAACTTTAATTTTTGAAGACTTTAGTTTTAAATTGAAAAATGAATTTTAGAAAATGGAATTTAGAATTTGAATTTTGAAAATTGGACATTGAATTTTAAAAATTGAGAAATGAAAATTTAGAACTTGAATTTTTGAAGGCTTGAGTTTTAAAATTGAGAAATTGGATTTTAGAAAATGATAATTTGAGAATTTGAAAATTGGACATTCGAATTTTAGAAATTGAGAAATGAAAATTTAGAACTTGAATTTTTGAAGACTTTGAGTTTTAAAATTAAAAATTAATTTTATAAATGGACAATTGAATAAGGGTGAATGATTTAAAAGAATTAAGAAGACGCACAAAGAGTTTTGGCCAATTACTTAATCGCCAGTTAAACTACATATAGCAGAGTATGGAAAAACTATATCACTAAACTATAAAAATCAACAAACAAATGCCAAACTTCCCCATGAATTAGTTTAAGAAAACAGCGTCCGGGATAAATTGAACCATCATCTATAGTAAAAGAAAGAGATCCTTTAGAGCAATCATCATATCAAACCCAACATATTGTCCAAAAAAAAAAAAAAATAAATAATAATAATAACAAAAAAAAATAAAAAGGCTTCAAACAACCCAAGATAATTCTTTCTAAGTGATGCAGGCGATATACAAATGCAAAATAAAGGATAATCCAAATCAGATCTTGCTAAGTAAGGGAAATTGATGTACAAGCAGAATAAATTCATTAGACGAAAGAAAGAAGTCCTCAAAATCATTCACATATCATTCGATTTTATCCATCAAAAAAGGCATATCAGCACTCGTTATAACTATGAAAAATGCAGAACCAAGAATCCAAAACATATCCAAACTTCAAAATAAAATGACACAGAAACTCTTGTAATTTCAACTCCTTGTTGTATAAATCGAAAACCCCTTGAAAAACCTATGCAGAAGTTATAGTCATACCCACAATACATGACAACGCAAGCAAAATCTCAAACAGGTAAGGGATACCCATAAATTCCATTCAAATCGACAGACAACCATACAGAAACAAAATTCAACACCAACCCAGAAACGAGATCAACATCAATAAATAAAATAAAAAAATCAAAACCCATAAAAAGAGACTGATGGAAAGAGGTAAAAATAAGTATACCAGGAGTAATCTTAAGAAGAGACCAAGGAGGAGGGTAGTCACAGATGCAAGGAGCTTCGCCCAACAAAAAGCACAGATTCAGCATTGAACGCCATTAAAGACGGAGCAAACCACCGTCACCGACCATGAAAAAACGCAGCACGACTTCACACGAAAACCAGCAAGCCTGGCGTAGGCGCACCTTTTTGCTTGAAGAAACCCCTCATCTCTTACAAAACCCGTGAGCCCTCAAATTTATTTATTTATTTATTTATTTTGGGTCCTCCATTAACGAATAGTGTGGCTTCATAATGTCAATTTGGGCCACACCTACTACATTACTTTTTATTTTCTTGTTTGTGTCTCTCACGCGTCTCTCTCTCTCTCATCCACCTCATCCCTTTAAATTAAAAAAATAATCTAAAATATATTTGATTCGAATAAATCTTAATTAAATTTTAACATTATATGTAAATATTTACTTATATTTAAAAATATTTATTGTAATCAATTTTATATATATATATATATATATATATATGACTTTAACCTTTTGCCTTAATAAAATGGAAAGTAATGGAAGAATCAGAACATTTCTATCCTAGATTTTCGTGGCAAAGTGAATGATATATTTTAAGAGGGGTAGAAATAAATTTTTGGGCTTTCTCTTACTTGACTGACTAAATAAGATATTAATTGATATTTATTGTAAAGATCCTTTGGTAACTCCCCTAAGCCAAAAGGAAAATTCAATCTTCAAATTAAGTTTCTTCGATTGGCAATACATACATACATATATATATATATATATATATATATATATATATATATATATATATATATATATATATATATTACCTTAGTTTGAAAACAATTCATTCTCATTTTCATGTAAAAATAAATCACCGACAAAGAATTAGTCAATCATTATATGAATTTGCTAAAAGTTTATTAATATCTATTACCTATATTTAATGTTTCTAAGCACCTTTAATTCCTGTGACATCATTCTCCTATTTTTGGCCGAGAAATTTCAAAGCCAGTTTTTCCATGGAAGATAAAAAAACTATCTAACCATTTGTCAATTTTCTCTATGTACCTTCATTTCAATCTTTTCATACATCAATTCCCCTATGATGATGTTTAACATATTTTTACATTGATGTCATTAGGAAGGTCCTATGTGATAACTCATTTGAAAGCAATAGTCTCCATTTTCTCATCATGGACGTTTATTTCTTATGTCTATTTTTCATTGATATTAAGAATTAAAGAAGTGTTTTGCCTTTCTATCATTAAGTCATATCAACTCCACAATATTTAATATTTCTTGTTGATACCTTCCTGTAAATGTTCTTTTCCTAACAATTACATCCATCTTTCGTGGAAACTAAGAATTCTTAAGTCTTTTATCGACAGATTCACAATTTATTACCTATAAATTTTATGAAAAAGGTTTCATGAGAGATTTTGTATTCCAAACTCGGCCCGCTGACAACCCACAACTCACGGACATTTGCTGAATGCCAGAACCCGACACCATCAGCAGAAACCCGTAGCCTCCTTTGTATGTGAAATTTCTACCCAACGACACAAATCTCGTCCCAAACGCACTGGCCTGTGGTCCACATATGAATAAATGAGTAAAACGGCCACTGGGCCCCACATCAACACTCAAAATATATCCCAACTATATACAATACTTCAAGAGTTAATAAACCACTTACCAAACATATATCAAAAGTTTATAATCTTAATACATGTTATACAAAACTTAACACCCAAATCACAATCCACTTAAACGCTGGCCCCACGAAATAGTCATTCTCGCACACTCCCCGACTAAATCGATCCTCGATGCGATGTTTATACCTCAAGAGAGACACTCCTGCAATGCAAGCATTCCCACCTATGCACATGTACACAACAAACACATTCAAGTAATGGCATTTAACCTACCCGAACGCTTATATATATACGACCGATCCCGTCCCGAGGTCCTCACACCGACTTCACATACGCCTGCTTCGATCGCGATAGTACATAGTTTTCAAAAACAGAAACTCACCACCGAATTTCTAGAAAAGTATCGACTACTCCGAGGCTTAATGCGTTTCGAGAATCTTCCGAACACCATGGGCTCCTTCGACGTAATCAGGACCATCCCAACACTATTCCGAACATCATCCATCAAATTCCTTCTCGCGAACCATGTTCTCGCTTTTCTTTCTTTCACGTCATGTACTCACTCCTATCACTCCCAGTACGCCCCAAACAAGATACGAATTTACGACGCCAATTCCGAACACATTCACGCTAATATATTTACATGCATATATATTAATGATAATTAATCCGAAACAAATCACGTATTTAATTCACATCAATAACACTAAAATTAGTTCAAATGGGCTAATTAGGCAAACACAAGCAAATTCATTTCTTAATCACTCAACATCATAACAATCTAAGCAAAATATTCATGCTACTATTCACATGAATGCTGTAACCCTGTTACTATTCACTCTACCACACAAAATAGGAATTTTCTCCAATTCCTGGGCTCAAAGATTTCAGACCGGAATGATAGCCTAATACAAAAGTTCGTAACATTCCTAACCGCTACGCAGCCTAGCCAAAGATTAACGAAGTAGGAAAAGATCACTCTTGGAGTTGTCGGAACCCACCAAATTGGTGCCTACGCAGGCCTCTCGCCAGAACAAGCCTTTTCTTCGTCTGTCGAAAACCGACTCCATCCGATTGACGGAATCTAGAAAGAAGGTGCTCTCTCTCTCTCTAAAAATCAAATGTCCAGCCATTGTAAAACTGTTCCAGCCCACTGCCCATTTTTTGGTCTTTTAATTTGGAGAAGACAACACTATTGTACTTTGCCTCTTCCTCCATTAATAAATTCCAAAATTCCCATGTGTCCCTTCTTCTCGATTTTGACACTTTAAGACTATCTCTACCATTCCATTTCCATAATCTCTCTACTCGCGCAAATACGCGCCATACTTAAAGACATTACACAAAGTGACTTTCATTTCACATCACATGTCGCTTTAATACACCTCGACACCCAAGAAGTCTCTCAAAACGCAAATTACGACCGTTCCCTAATTGGGGACGAATTGACGCACAGAAATTTGGGATTTTCATGTAGATGATTCCAACTTGACTCCGCTTTCATCATCCGAGATCTAGAAAAATTTTGGATTTTTACCGAAATTACGATTTTGCCCTTTTTCAGAAAATTGTAATTTTCTCGGGTCTTACAGATTTTTCTTAGAAAATAAGAAATTAGCAAAGGAAGTTTTTCTACACCCTTGTTTCTATCCTTAGATAAAGTAAACAAAAAAAAAAAAAGGATATTTCCTTCAATAATACAATAGATTACTTTTACTAACATATGACCATTATAGTTGCCATAAATCATAGTTCTATTATACATGCCTCAACTTCAAACAAAGAGCCTAGCAATGAATTTGTTAGCACAATGCAAGATCATATTCCTTCAACAATTCCAACGAAATTCGTTTTGTTATATTTGACGACCATATTATCATAAATCATATGGTCCATTATGCATGTATAAATTTCAAAAAATGCCTACCAATAAATTTTTTATTGACAGGAAATGGATATCGTTCTTTGTCTTGGAAGATATGAATTATATGAAGGATCTAAGAACTTTCATATTAATTTTAGTGGAAGACTTTTGACTTCTTTATATTATGAATTATATACAAGATCTAAGAACTTTCATATGATTTTTAGTGGAAGACTCGACTCTTTATATTATGAATTATATGAAGGAAGGATCTAAGAACTTTCATATGATTTTTAGTGGAAGCCTTTGACTTCTTTATATTAGGAATTATATGAAGGGAAGGATCTAAGAACTAAGAACTTTCATATGATTTTTAGTGGAAGACTTTGACTTCTTTATATTATGAATTATATGAAGGGAAGGATTTAAGAACTTTTATATGAATTTTAGTGAAAAGAATGGGTAGTATACTTCAAGGAGACAAATATTTTCTTGGTTTTGTTTTGCTTGACTAACCAAATAAGATATTTGAAATGTGAAAACTCCGGCTTGTTATGACAAGGATTCAAGAGATGTCAGAAGAATGGTGTGACACTCGTTATAAGTTCCCGCAACCGCCACTGCGGTTATGACCTTTCTACGCTTATCTTCCTAACTATCTCATTGAGAAATATAGAAATAAGCTCCCCTTATTTCCCATACGCATCTGGACTCCTAAGTGCCCAATCACTCCATCTCTACTGGAGTAATCACACTGCTCATCATCAAGTGCTTGGGGACACATGCAAGAGCTTATCTTCACATGTGAAGAGCTCCTCCAGCAAATCTCCTTTGTGTGTGCTCTCCCCGCCACTTGAGAAAAAACGTCTTTACAGCTTTTTCACCTTGGAGATATTCTCTCAATATTATGTGGTTTTATGTTTCCTAATATGTCTCAACAAGCTAGCTGAAATATTCTGATTTCCTTCCATACTTATCATAATAGAATATCTTCCTTCCTTGAAAATCTCACAAAAATAATATATGATCTCTCTTATTTGATTCATTTAGTATTGCCCAATATTCTCCTCTAGCCTTTCTTGTTCATCACATCGAATATTGACTTTTGATTTGCAGAATATTGGTTCTAAAATCATATTTAGCTGAATATGGTAAGTTGTGTCTCACAACATGATGCACCAACTTGTATGACATCACCGTGACAATGTGTTTTGTCAAGAAACATGCGATTTATTTTTGCCTAGGATTATGGTAAGAAATATCTTCAACAATCTTTTTCAAAAATAAATAGGATAGGAGAAGCATGTTTTGGAGAAACTATCTAAATATGCAAATTGACATTTGAGGAGTCATTGAAGAGATAAGTACCAACATGCTCTATCAACCAGAAATTATGCAACCCATGATGTCATACCATGACATTAGTCCAAAAACCAAATATCCATTGCTTTCTAAAAGTCATAAAGAAATGCATCTAATCATATCTCCCAATTCTTTGCCATAAGGCAAAAGAAAAAAACATACCTACTCATCCTTATCGTAGAGATGTACTCGGGTCCAATATCACCCACAAAGGGGTCGAGGAACAGCCTACATAAGGAAATGTAGGGAAGACCTCGGGTCCAACAGATGGTGGAACACCTTGTGAATCACTTCTCAATTAGTTCAACTATCAAGATCGTTATCACTGAACATGCCCCACTTTTTCTCCTTCTTAGTCATGGACTTGCCCACCTTGTGAATTGCCCTAACTCTTCTTGCACAACATCAACTAGTAGACATTCTTTGGCTCTGTTTTTAAGGTGTAGCATATGTGCACAATCACCTCTCTATAGTTGACTTTGGAATTCCCTCATGTATGAACATCAACTTTAAGATCTCCAATAATGTTAGAGGCTCAATGATTCTTTTGAACTTGTTTAGAAGGTTCACGAACTAAGATATCAATGAACTGGTCAGTCTCAAGATCTTCCTATTGGAGGGATGAGTCATTAGATGGTGGATCATCTTCTACGATGGTCAGTAAAATTGCCAGGTGATGCAGCATCTCCTAAGACACTTTACTGTTTTTGTGGTACCTAGTGAGTATGCGGAATTCAACATTTGAATTGTCTGACCTTGTTATAGTATTTTTTTGATCCCAAATCATCAACCACCACATTAACGGATTCCATGACTGCATTGGTCTTTTTGTTGTAAACACTATAGGTTCGACTGATTAGGGAATATCCTAGAAATATGCCTTCATCGCTTTTGACATCGAATTTACTCCTTTGCTCCTTGTGATTGAAAATAAAACAAGTAAAACCAAACTCATGAAAGTACTTTAGGTTAGGTTTCTTACCTCTCCAAATTTCATATAGCTACATGCCCTTGGAAAGTGAAAGTAGACTCTCAAAGTATAACATGCTGTGTTTAAGGCTTCTACTTCAAACTTAATCTAGAACATTTTTTGCTCGAGTATAATCCGAGCTATTTAAAGCATTATTCCATGGAAAAATGCCTAGTTCAAAAATTCAGAAAAAATCATATATATAATAAACTAGCTTGGTGGATTTAATGTTAGTCAAGCGAAACAAAGGCAAAAAATAAAGAATGAATTAAAAATCATTATGTTTGTGAAAGTTATTTCCTATCATGTTTTTGTAAAAATCCCTGGTTGAGAAATTCATGGCTTCTTCCATTTATCTCATCCAACTCATTGGATATTTCCCAAGGCAAAGAAATCATGTTTTTACATGTGTCAGGACAAATATCCTTTTATTGTTGAGAAAATTAAAGGATGAGAACCCCTATATAAATACAATGGACCGCTATATAAATAAGGCAAACCATACAAATCGAAAATAGACCCATATACATCAACCACATAACGGATCATAGTGAGAAAATAATCACACTTATACAATGATTATATAGTGGTGTGGACCACACCAATTAAAAATAGACACTGGTGTATGATGGACCACCATATAATAAAACATAGTGAGAAATTGATCATTTGTATGCAATGGATTAGATGGTCTATGACCATTAGTGAGAAATAATCTGATACAAAACTTTGTACGCACTTTGAAATTATTGAGTTATGATATTTTGGAAAGGATTTGAAAACTTAAAAGTTTTAGAAATAAGAAAATAGACACATAGCGATATAGGGTCACTAGATGGTCTAGTCATTTCTATCATCGAGCTAGAAACCTTGTAATATCAAACTCTAACCCTCAAAGAACTGATCTAAGTATTTTCTGATTGAGAAAGGGATATTTTCAACTTAAATATGAAGGTTTGTCTAAAAATATTTTAGAATTAGTTTTTTATTTTACAAAATAAAAATAATTTTCCAACTTCAAAAACACATCTAATAGATTTTATAATAAAAATATCATGAAGAAAGAGTGGTTTATGTAACAATGACTGGATGTTTTTTAGCATTTTTTATATTGGATTTTGTATAGTGAATTAGATTCACCAAGTACTAATAAATGAAAACTAATCTTTAGAATTTCAAATAGAATTATATTCATAAAAATGGTATAGAATTACTTTTATGGGTGGTTGTCAAAAACTTATTTTTATAACATTATCCAAAATGCCTCAAATTTTCTCCTGAAAACTCCATCAGGCTTAGGTCTAATTGACAAGATATAAGATAATGATGCAGTGTTCAACATAAGTAACACAATAACAAATCACATGAGATCATTAATCCTTTGAAACTTCAATGTTTTTAGGTCTAATTCTTCTTTTATATATATATTGATAGAATCAAACCCATTTCAATGAGGAAAGAAGTTATACCCAAAAACAGATCACCTTGTTAAGCAAAGAGTAACCTGGGGTCAACGATCATCGTCCTACATGGATTATAACACCCCAAAGATGTCAGAGTGCGCTTGGATACCATTAAGAATAAGACTCACACTAGAATTTAGTTTCTATGATAATTATTTGAAAATATTTAAGTTTTCAAGTTTATAAAAGGTTTATCTTAATTGGAGATTTTATTTTATTTAGTTTGAGTAGAGCTATAAATAGGAGATTATGTATTAATATTCAACGTATAAAGAAGAATATGAGAATTGTGCTATGTAGTTAAGTTTCTTTTCTCCAAATTCGTATTCCTTGTAATCGTGAGTTTTTTCTCTATCTATCCATCACTCCAATTCACTTGTTATCCGTACTTTCACACATCCAACAACTAGTTTGAATAGAAAAAGCATTCAGAAAAAATCAAATATTTAGGCTTTTTTATTTATCCGAAAATTCAATAAGGAGTCAAAAAATTTTTAGAAATTTGCTGGATTATTTAGTAATTTACTAACACTACATAATTGATTGAATGTGGACTTGAAAACAGATATTTCATTCTGCCTCCCTCACCTTCTTCTGCGAAATTCTCACAACCCAACCCAAAAGCAGAGTATCTCTCTCTGATCTCTCTCTCTCTTTCAAGTTTCAACTCATGGTAGCAGTAGGCCTCATAACACTGCTAGTCCTCCTCCATGCCTTCTTCCTTTCAATTTGTGTTGTTGGTAAGGATCACAAGATATGCACCCCATCTTCCTGCGGTGATATTCTAACATATCCTAATCTTCGATTAAAGGGCGATCCCCAAGCCATGGGCTTCCGATGTGGGTACCACAGCTTTTTAGGCTTAAACCCACTACTCAATAGGCCCAACGCCCGCACAGGCCCATTGCTTGGTCCACCTTATGAAGCGGCCCAAGGCGGATGTTAGTTTATATGCCCACAAGGGCATTTTGGGAAAATATTTTTCGTTTCGCTAAGTAATTCACGTAAGTGTTTTCTTTATGAAATGATGACTTTCTCAACCAACACGACTCCTCACTACTATCTCTCTCAACTAAATACATCTCTTCCCGACAATCCATCTCTATTTATTTATTGGAATTTTTCTTTTCAAAATAGAGTCTTTTTTTGGTTTTTACAAAAAAAGAAGCAAGAAAAGGGTGAAAGAAACAGGTATCGATTCACCGAATTTGTGAGCGTAGCGTCGTGGTAACGTGGGATCGATCCATTCGTGATCAATCTCCCGATTGGCTAAGGATTTCGAGTGTTCGTTACGGCAGTTACACAATCAACGTCAGTGACACATCCGCGTTTTTCCGTCTACGAGGTACGCCCTAATTGCATTTAATATCGTAGACACTATGATTGGCCCATGGCGGGGTCGAAATTGGTAGAACGAGTGTTTAGGAGGAACTTGCGTGTTAAGGCGTGGTCCAACATTGGTATCAGAGCCAGTTTTTTTTTTGATGTGTTCTGATGATGGAATTGTCGAGAGATCACCGAGAGATTCTCGGTTCCATGAATTTGTTGTTGAAGTCGAATTCTTGCAAGTGTCAGGATGCAATTGTTCCATGCAATTGCCGAAAAGTGTCAGGATGCAATTGTTTCTTGCAATTGCCGAATCATTTTCTGTTCCATGCGCTTTGAAATCAAGGAAAGTTGTCTCCATGAGACAATTTTAAATCACGAGATCAATTTTTCAAAAAATGGCATCTCTACGCTCTCGTAATCCATTTTAAATTTTAATTATTCACATACGCACTGAATTGTGATGATGATTATAATAATAAATAAATAAAAACGGAGAGTATGTGCACAAATAAAACGAGAGGAGTACGGTGTGCATCGTTGTGATGGTGCTTTGGCTGTGCTTGTACGACATTTTTTATTTACTATTGTTTTAATAATTATTATTATTGATTATTAATTGATAAAGGTTATATGTATAGTTTGATATATAATGAGAAATAATAATCAATTGTTTCAATTAATTGTGGGTGTTTGTGCATTGGACCGTTTTTTTTTTTTTTTTTTTTTGACAACATGATGTGAAGTATCGACTGGTGGCGGGTGACATGGTCATTTGCTCGATTTCAAATTTTAGATTGTGTTGTTGTTTGTTAGGTTCAAGAATGCATGAACTATTATGTGTCGTGTTGCATGCTAAGCATCTCTAGTCACTAAGTCTCAATATATTTATTTGTTTTGAATAGATTGTGATGGCTGCATCAAAGAAGGTTGGTTGTTGACTAATAAGGGGGATAAGCTGATGGTGACACTATGATATCCGCAATCGTAAAGTTCGGCCATCCTCGAGGAGCAAGAGCTCATAGAGGTTCTGTCACATCAAATGGTGGATCCTGGTGAGGGGACCACCGCTCAAGCCAGACTTGATCAGGAGGCATACCATGCTTGGAAGAAAAAGGATGGCATAGCTCGGGCTATCCTAATTAGCAGTATGCATGATGACCTGATCCATGAGTATGAGCAATACCCAACGGGCATGCAGATGTGGCTTGCTCTTAAGGATAAATTTTGGGCTACATCGACTTCAAAGTTGAGGTCGTTGAACCTTAAGTTTATTACTTATAAAAAGGATCCGAGATACTATGGAAGCCAACATCTCGTAAAGATGTTTCCGGATACATCGCTTTCATACTAAAAATGTCAAGTACCTACTAACCGGATGAGCGCAGTCTGTGTTATCCACCTCTCGCTACACTCGAGTGCTCTTGCGCTTGCACCTAACTCACAATGAGAATATTCTTACTTTTACTGACGTTGCACGTCACTGTGAGTTAGAGGAGGAGCGCCTCGAGGCCTCTAGGTCATCCTCGGGCCATGCCTATGCTGCTGAGTCAAGTAAGGGCTCTAAGGGCAAACGTCGTTGGAAAAGGTATGATAAGAAAAATCAAGAGGGTGATCGAGGAAAAAAAGGAGAAGATAACCCCAAGAACAAGGGATAGAAGCGTAAGAGGAAGCAGGGGGACAAGTCCAAGGTGAAGTGCTACGCTTCAGGGTAAGTCAGTCACTACGGAGTGTGATGCGTATGTAAGTCCCGATACCTCAATACATGGTTGTGTTCATGTGTCTTCCACTGTTATGCTCGCTGATTCTTTTCCTTTGTGGATTGTAGACTCAGGAGCCACCGACCATGTAGCTCGTGATAGGAGCACGTTTCTTGCGGGAGTTTCACTGACGGAAAAGTAACATGAGGAGGATTTACGCAGGAATGGCGCCTATGTGGATGTCAAGGGATCGTACTTGCAAGTCGGAGTCAAGCAGGTGGCCAAACCTCATACTTACACGATGTCCTTTATGCCTGAATCACGAAACTTAGTTTCTGTTCTCTGTTTATGTCGTTTGGGATATATACTAACTTATGATACTTCTGGTGTTCGTGTGTTTTATGACGACTCTGTGGTTAGTTTTGGATTTATTCATAATGGCTTGTATGTGCTTGACACTATGTCGATGTATTAGAACACTAATGGTTTTTCTTTTATGGCTACTTCTAGCAATGAATGTGATGATATAAATGTATGGCATGCTAGATTAGGGCATATTGGGCAAGAGAGGATGAATCGGTTGGAGAAAAATGGTTTGTTAGGATCATTAGCCAAGGTTGAGTTGCTTGTGTGCGAGTTTTGTTTAGCCGGAAAAACAACGAGAAAGCCATTTGGTAAGGCTATAAGAGCGGACTCTCCCTTAAAATTAATCCATTCTGATATTTGTGGCCCATTGAATGTGAGAGCAAGAAGTGGAGCTTCTTATTTCATAACGTTCATTGACGATTACACGCGATACGGTTATGTTTATCTGATCTCGCATAAGTCTGAAGCACTCAATTGCTTTAAAGGATTTGTGAATGAGGTAGAGAATCAGTTAGACATGAGAGTTAAGACTCTAAGGACTGATCGAGGGTGTGAGTATCTATCTGAATAATTTAAGGAGTTTTGTGAAGAGAATGGAATTACGAGACAGTTAACTATTCCTGCAACTCCTTAACAAAATGGAGTCACCGAGAGAAGGAATAGAACTCTTGTCGAGATGGTTAAAGTCGACGATCGCGCCGCCAACTCCGCTGCCTCCTACCGGGAGATGCTTTGTTATCAGCAACCTACATTCTTAACCGTGTGCCCTCAAAATCAATTTCTAGCACTCCCTATGTGCTTTGGACAGGTAAACGACCTGACTTTAGTCACTTAAGAGGATGGGGTTGTGCAGCATATGTTCATGATTCCTCACATCGATATGGAAATTTAAGCCCACGAGGAAAGAAATTTATCTTTATTAGATACTCCGAACACTCCAAAGGGTATGTGTTCATTGGTAAACATACAAATGGGGGTATTACCGAGATAGAATCTTGTGACATGACCTTCTTAGAAAATGATTTTCCCACTATAGGGGAAATCGACCGTGATTACGCTCTCTATGAGATGGATGAGCCAATTGGCTCAATTATTCCTATTAGAGAGGATGAGCCAATTGGCTCAATTATTCCTATTAGAGAGGATCAAGGGTTTTTTGTGGATCCTAGTCCTAGTGGGAGCAATCCATTGAGAAATAAGGTTCTTCCGGAACAACCTCGAAGGAGTAGTCATCCGAGCATGCCTAAGCGTCGCTTTGACATTGAAGGTGAAGCCTTCATAGTGACTCCGGAGGATGATGAGGAACCAAAGTCGGTCAATGAAGCTCTCATAGGTCCTGCAAAAGACCACTGAAAAACGCTATGGAAGAAGAGATGGAATTGATGCAAATCAATAAAGTCTAGGACTTAGTTGATTTGCCCAACGGTAGAAGGGTTGTTGGGAACAAGTGGGTTCTCAAGATAAAGAGGGAATGGCCGGGAGGTTCATTGGAGAGGTACAAGGCTCTGCAGGCTAAGGGTTACACCTAAAATTTTTACTGTGGCATTGACTATGAGGAGACTTTCTCTCCTGTGGCAAAGTTTACCTCTATTCGTCTTATCCTGGCAATTGTCGCTAATTTGCACTTCTGTAGTCAGATCAAATGGACGCTTAAAACCGCATTTCCCTCCCAACTAGAGTTGGATTTAGAAATTTATATGGAATGGGCCAAATGCGGGTTTTGTTCCTGATGGCCAAGATGACAAAGTATGTTGACTCCTTAAGTCAATTTATGGCCTTAAACAATCATCCGTGCAAGTGTACCTGTTTCACCATGGTGCTGATATCTACGGCTCAGACGATCGAGGAGGATCATTGCATCTATGTAAAACGTTCACAAGAGGAGTTTGTAATCCTGTCCTTATATGTAGATGATATTTTGTTGGCTGGGAATAGCAAGGAGTATTTGATGACTATTAAAGAATGGTTGTCGTCGAGATATGATATGAAGGACTTAGGTGAAGCAAATTACATCCTCAGAGTTAAGATCCAGAGAGATTGCTTGAGACGGGTGTTAACTCTATCCCAAGAGCCACATCAAAAGGTTCTCGAAAGCACTTCTAGATGGTTGATCATAGCCTATGATACTCCTATAGCTAAAGGTGAAACCTTAAGCCTCAAGATGTTCCCTAAAACTCGGGAAGAGCAAAAAGATATGGAGAGAGTCCCATATGCCAGTGTAGTGGGTAGCCTTATGTATGCCATGTTGTGTACACGTCCAGACATATGTTTTGCAGTCGGACTAGTTAGTAGGTATCAATCGAATCCTGGAAGGGGACACTGGAGAGCGGTAAAGAGGATTCTGAGGTATCTCAAAGGCACTGCAAATTTCTCCTTGTGTTATGGAAGTGGAGATTTGCACTTGGAAGGTTACACGGACGTTGATTGGAGCGGTGGCCTGGATGAATGCAAATCGACGTCAGGTTTTGCTTTCTTACTTAATAATAACGGCGCTTATTTCAATGGAGTAGCAAGAAGCGCACTGTGATAAATTTCTTTATCAACTATGGAGGCCGAAGTTTGCTCGGGTGCTCAATAGTTAGTAAGAGAGTGTTTGGCTTCGTAGATTTTGAATGACTGGGGTTTGGGTGGGCGCATAATGGAGGCCCGTGGATTATATATTTGTGATAGTCAGCCGTGATCGCTCGCACGAGACCCCAAGTATCATTCTAAGACCAAACACATAGATACTCGATACAACTTTGTGAGAGACATTATTGGGAAGAATGAAGTGATTGTGAAGTACATTTCTTCACATAGTATGTAGTCGATCCTCGATGTGTCCCATTACGTGGTGGTGGGCCTCCATTTTGTGAGACATGTAGAGGCTATGGGTTTGCGTAGATTATGACATTATGCGATGTACTCTATTTTGATGCTTATATTGTGATATATATTATTCAGCTAATTTGTTGTTATGTGGTTATGCATGCACACACATTTATTTAATAGATATATTTTATGATATGCTGTGAAAAGGTATGTCAGGCAGGCGGGTGCGGCTCTCTCACACGAGCGACCACCTTTGGCTCTGAGAGAGCAGAGACGAGACGATTCCTAAATATATAGGACCTAGGGAGAGGTCGAGCTTAGGACATAAGTTGCCTTGATATGTGTTCAGGATGAGATTATGAGTCTATATGATCGACGTGGACCACCCACACCACGAGATGCCCGTTAGTAAATGCCGATGTGAGATCTTGCATAACACCGCATCAGGTGATTGCATCTTTAGGTCTCTCCTCCGAGATCTCTAGTCCATCTTACGCAGACTGACTTACACTGCATTTCCGTGTTAGTAAATATGACACGCAATCTTTCGAGAAACGGGGAGTACTGACACGTGTTTCATACCACATGTGATAGACGACCATGGGTTAGTGGGAGCAATGTATTAAGAGATGATAATCTTATATGAATTCCCTATGCCCATTGTGTGAGACCCGAGGCCTTATAAGTGGCTTCAATGTACCCTTAGTACTTTCAATTGTTTCTTGAAATCTTAGTTCAGTGTATGCTACTTTAGTGTGTTCCCTATGGTTATGACTGATTCAGCCTATGGGGCATGTCTAGGAAAGCAGCTGGATTAAGGTGGAAAGTTTATCAAGTAGGGAAAGAAGACCAATTAACATTACATTGATATCATGTGTTCATCGGCTAGCCTATTATGTTTACTTATGTAGAGATTAAAACATGATAGTGAATACATGTGAGATTTGTAAATGTCGAGCTCTTACAGGGATACTTTCGAGTAGGAAAGCAGCTCGAATGGATGTGATGAATTGAGTCTGGGGTACAACGAGTTTATTTATCCTAATGTTGGCTTCTTGATCACCTTAACTAGTGCATTGGGAAGTCTTTACTTGCAGGTGCACTCGTCGGTCGCACGACGCACGATTCTGTATGGAAATCTGAAAGAGTGATGCTGAAAGGTCACATGAGTTGTGATTATGAGGTAGGCGAAAAATGCCCATTATGTGCAAGTGGGAGATGTTAGTTTATATGCCCACAAGTGCATTTTGGGAAAATATTTTTTGAAGTGGCGGTTAATGGTGGTTATGATTTCTTTATAAAACGATGCCTTTCTCAACCAACACGACTCCCTCAACTAACATATCTCTCTCAACCAACACATCTCTTCCCGAACCATCTCTCTATTTATTTATTGGAATTCTTCTTTTTCAAAAAATAGAGTCTTTTTTGTCTTTTACAAAAAAGAAAAAGAAAAGGGTGAAAGAAAAACAGGCATTGATTCACCCGGAATTTAGAGCGTAGCGTCATGGTAACGTGGGATCGATCCGTTCGTGATCAATCTCCCGATTGGCTAAGGATTTCGAGTGTTCACTATAAGAAAAAAGGTATTTGTTGACAGTTTTTGTGACGCCCCAATCCCGGGGTGTCCGTTGACTACCCGTCAACCCGCGGAAATCTACATGTCTCACGTCATGAGACCCATACATGTGCGAAAATGGCCACTTGGGCCTACACATCCATACAACCCAAATATAAATTTGATTTATTTACAATTGTATTTATTACAATTTATACAAAAAAATGGGTCTCTAGCCCAAAATTTTACAAAAACAAGATGAGGCCATATCTTGGCCACGCTTCGCCTCTAAACCCGATGCGTCCCATCCCCAAGCGCGCCTTCTGCACCTAAAAAAATCCCACGACTCCGGTGAGCAAAGTTTCCAGCTGAATTTCCCTACCTGGGTTACTCCCCACCTAAGTGCAATGCAATGGCACACCAAATATACAACACATGCTAATATATCACTCATTCATATATTAACAAAATTAAATCCATACATCATGTTATTCAGTTTATAATAATAACATAAACTTAGCTCACATGGGCTAAGGCACACAATCCGCCGTACCATCTCGAACTACCTATTAACTTCACACTAACATGTTATTTTTCACAATAACACAATACCACATTGTCACACAAACAGCCCGTAGGTCAGCTCCAAATCACTCTAGTGGATTTCGCGGCCCGACCTTTGGAACCGAGACCACCCGCCATCCGTGCCTCAACAAACCCTATCCATTACATGACCCTGTTAAAAAGTAAAGCAAGTAGGAGAAAAACCCTCACCTTCCGGAGTTTGTAGAAACTCCCAAACCGAGAGTCCACACGCTGTCCTCTTCGTAGAACAACTCTCCTTCATTATGAAGAACCGACTCGCTCTGATCATTTACTTAATCTAGAGAAGGAGGACACTCTCTCTCTAAAATGTGAGAAATAAACCTTCTCAGATCTCCTCTTCCTCTTCTTCCTCTCCACGCTTCTCGGGCTTTGTTTTATTTTTTTCCTTTTGCTTTTTCTTTTCTTTCTTTATCTCTATTTCTCTCATCCTCTTTCATTTTCTCCCATTTCTCATTTCCTCTTACCTTTCTCCCGAGACCGATCAGATTGGTCAAAAGGGAGGGAAGTTTCCCTCCTCCTTCCTCAAGCCAAATGTGCGCTACCTTTTTCCATCTTTTCTTTTTATTTCATAATTCTTTACAAGACATCACTCATAAGGCTATCATCATGAGCCATGGAATCTTTTCTCACACATAATTGTGAGCCACCCTTCAATGCTATGTCATCTCTCTCAGGCGCAGGCAGATCCCCACCTTGCCATGAAGCTGTCCGACACCCCACGCCTCAAAACGTTGAAATCTCGACCACCCCCGAATCCAAACGAAATTCGACGTGGTAGCCAGATTTCACGAGACGATTCTAATCTGCCAGTCCGTTTTGTCATCCGAGATCTAGAAATTCCATTTTGACCAAATTACCCTTTTTCCTTCCTTAGAAATCGATTTCGGGGTCCTACGCCTTCGCTGGCTGCAAGGTATATATGTTAAGGTAGTTTAATATTATATATGTTATCTATGCCAGTGTCAAGAAAAGTTAAAAGCTACTTTGACATTTATATATATCAAGGTTATTTATATTTTTACTAATGCTAGAATACTTGGTAACTTGATAAATGTCAACGTTTCTTACACTTTTGTCAATGTTGAATTCAACATCCGTTAAGATTACTCATGAAAATTTTAATATTACTTTATTATAAATATTATTTTTAATGGAAAATGAATTTGTTGCCATATGAAACTTTCTTCAAATTTACATTTGGTACTTATTTAATTGTGATAATAAAAACAATTTGGTCCTCAAACAAAGAATATAAACTAATATTTAAGGAAAAATCACTATATAGACATCTAAATATAAAAACACAATGGAATAGATTTTTTCTAATTACTCTAATTCAATGTACAAAAATATCTAATTAAAAACATTTAATTAACATAATTTACTGACTTAAATAATTTAAAAGTACAATATATCTTCATAGAAACATAAGAGGCGTTCTCCATTCTTGAACATCTTTTTGCAATATGTCTTGAATACCTAGCAAAATAGAACAACATTAACAAAAATAAGTTAAAAGGACATAGATAACAATTTTCAATTTATAAAGTACTTTCAATTACAAGAATGCATCAATCATATATACAATTTGTAAACATCATATCTCTTGCATTATTCTTCAACCACCACCTTCAAAAAGATCCCCAAATTATCAACACCTATGCATCAAACATATTAGAGAATGAACAAACCATGCCAACAAAATTAGTTAAATAAACCAAAACAAATCCAAGAAATAGAAAGTTTCCAAAATTAAAGAGATATTTAAGTACATTACATAAAAGGGCAAATTTTGGATGGCAATGTTCTTTCCTCCCCTGTTTGAGATAGAAGGGTTCCCAACTCTCTAGAATATGCATTTCCACCTCATTCTTAAATGACAAAGACTTTTATTTATCTCTCCCTATAACTTAGAAGTGATTATTCTTGTAAACATCACGGAAACCTATATAGTATATCATAAATAAAGTATATAACAATAAATAATTAAAAGAAGTTCTTAATTAAATACTAATAACTTTTAAACTACTTAACTTTTCCACAAAAGACAAATAAATGATTACAAAACAATACATAATTCTATCTACTAAGATGTGATAAATGATTTATAGAATTAACGTTTTAATCCATAAATGGAGAATACTTCTACATTTATATAAATTTGTACTTTTCAACCTATCACAAGGGTGCCATATCCTCACAATGAGTTCTCCATTTATATAAACTTCACATATTCATCAAAACGTGGTGCTAGGATAGAGGTAAAGGTAGAGAGAGGAAAAATAAGAAAGAGCATGGAAGCATATAGGACCTACTACTTAAAGAGTCACCATGGAACACATCGGTATTTTGGTAGGCATGTGTTTTGTAATATATTGCATTAGTGGGTAGGAATTACAAATGGGGGAGATAGGAGTCGACATAAGGGAAAAAACTGAATAAAAGATACGGTAGGCGCTTTCTAAAATGTGAGCCAACTATCAAATACATTGACATATATAAAAAGGGAAAAACTATGGAAAATTGACATTGCATTTGTCATTAGCACAAGTCATCCTCTCAATAACAATAAATAGATAAATACAAATGAATAGACGTACATGAAACTAAAGAAGAGTAGAAAACCTCATAGAATTTTAGTGATTGTCTTGTCTAAGTTATTCTTCCATTCTCCATGATAGGCTATAATAAATTTATGAGCTCTCTAGCATCAAATGCAAGTTCAAACAGGTAGCAATAAAAACAAATTAGCAACAAAAAAAAAACAAAAAAAATATGTACATTTTCATAAAGATGAAAATACAAAGAAATGTCTTACCTAAGTGAGTAGTAAGTTAAAATGGAAGCTTGCTTGTGTTATTTTTTATTTGATGGCAGCATCCAACATTAATCTAATGAAACCCAATCAAATGTTTCTTCTACCCGCCATTATCCAGTACCAATCCAATGGAACCTAATAACCAATGGAGGGAAACCATTCAAAAAAGAAGAGGAATTTGGGCCTCATTCAAGATCAACATAAACCAACGAATGATGTTGGCCTCTTACTCATCAAACGCATCTACGAAACACAATAAATCATTAGAACAACATTGCATAACATGGGATCATAGGAGTAAAGCAGACCACAGAATTGCACCTTCAAAATATATGGCAACTCCAACACCACTACCCACCGACATACCAACGACATAAAGTCCATCATCGTGCTAGGAATCAAAATGTGCGGACATTCTAACAAAAATACCATCCACGTTTTTTAATTCTGGCACAATCCCAAAATATGCCTGAACGTAAGTTTCACAACAGGGGTGGCGTGGGTATTGAGAGAAGAGGAAGCAAAGAAAGAGAAAGTGAACTGAGGCGGCGACAAGAGAAGTAGAGAGAAAGATATTTTTTCTTAGGGTTTCTATAAAGGATGAGATTGAAATTAGAGAATGAATAGTCCTGATGTTACCATTTAATCTTATCACATCAAAATTTTTAAGTTGTTATTCTCTATCAAAGTCAACCGTATAAAAAGTATTGATTTATCTAATATATTTATAAGTTTTATAAATTTAGTCTACCATAAATAATCTATAGAGTAAAATCTTAATTTCCTAAACTAATTTGTATAAATCAACTTAAAAAGAAAAAATGTAAAATTTTGAAGCAATATTAAACTTTATAAATTAAAATTTTGGTTATCTTAATTCAAGTTGACACAAATAAAGTATAAGTTAATTTTTCAATTAATAATAATAAAAAAATATGAAAATAAAAATTATATTAATAAAAACTCAATAAATTTAATTTCATTATTATAAGTAAATAAAAAATAGTTTACAGATAGATTTTATTAATATCAACATTCATGAAATAAATTATTAATATAAAAATAGTTTGTTAATATAAATATTTCAAAACTATATTATTCACTTATATTAATTAAATAAATTTAAAAAAAAACATATAAGATTATTTCACAAAAAACTTATAAGATAGTTTATAAAATTTTTATTAAATACTTTTTATTAATTGCATATAAATAAAATCCATCCAAATAAACTATTTTTTAATCATTGATATTGTTTGTGAACTAAAAGATAGTTTATTAAAATTATTCCTTGATTAAACAATAATGATTACTACTTCTTTAATTAAAATTAATATATATATATATATATATAAGGTTATATATATATATATATATATATATAATTAATTAATTAATTAATTCAAAACTATTAAAATAAAACATTGATGTCCCAAATATTAAGGTCATGGGATGGTCACTTAAAGTTATATGAATTTAAAATAAATTAGACTGACTTATAAATTACGTGTTAAGGTTTGATCACATAAGTCATGTATCAATTCTAACAAATTTTATATGTCATTGTCGTGTAAATAAGATGTATATGTCATAATTGTTCATTTAAATAGACAACATTGACATATATTACCTTTAAGTCAAGATAATATAAGTCAATAATAACCCTTTTTCTTGTAGTGGTTCGTTACGGCAGTTACACAATCAACGTCAGTGACACATTCGCGTTTTTCCGTCTACGAGGTACGCTTCCGCTAATTGTACATTTAATATCGTAGACACTATGATTGGCCCATGGCGGGTCGGACTGGGTAACGAAATACAGGAGAATCCTGTGACGCATGCGTATCACAATGGCCCATTACACTAAAACCACACTGAACTTTGCCACTCGCACAGTGGCAAATCTAAAACCCGTGTGGGATCCCGGAGTCCCCCCAAATGCCACACCACCACATATGGGAAAATACGCAAAGTATATATTTATCCCTGAATTTCCTAATTTCTAAATCCTTTATTTGTAAGGATAATCCTTCATAAGGAAAAACATATATTATCCCTTAAAAGGATAATCCTTGATAAGGAAAAACATATATTATCCTTTAAAAGGCTAATCCTTGATAAGGAAAAATAGATCTTATCCCATAAAAGGATAATCCTTAATAAGGAAAAATAGATATTATTCCTAAAATAAGAACGGAAATTTGGGAACCGAACCCTATAAATTAGGAAGATCCCCTATAGAAGAAGGTATGCAATTCATACTATCTCAACCTCCTCCTTCTTCCTTTCCATATCAGCAACTAATCACGGAGAGGCTAGCCGCCCACCATCGCCTGACGCCCTTTGCAAAGTTCACATTAAGGCCGCAATGTCTTCAGATCGATTTAACAAATTGGTTCTTACAATTGGTGCCGTCTGTGGAAAATCGACAAAAAAGTCTCGCCAACGATTGGTAAGAGCTTGGCTCCAATGGCTGTCCAATAGCCCTCATCATTTGGATCTCGGTTGATCCCCCATTCCACATCTGATTCGTTCGGGGTAGTCGCAATGTCATGCAACCCTATGATCCAACCGCCAGAAGATAAATTCCTCAATTACGCCAAAGTAGGAAGATGGTTAAGAAGGAACAAGAAGGAGTTGGTAAAAGTCATGTTGACTCACGGACTCCTGGACGTGGAGAACTGCAAACCTAAGAGGTATTATCAATAAAGCTTCCTTTAAAATATCCTCTATCAATCTTTGCAATAGCCCACTATAAAAGTCCGGATGGCGTAATAAATGACCTGTCCGGCCCGGTATAGATTACATCTAACTGGTCTATATAAAAGTCTGGATGGCGCTACATGACCTATCCGGCCAGACATGGTTAATATCTAGCCTACCATATTAAAGTCTCCGGATGAGCCACGACCGTCCTACCCAAGATGGTTAATATCCGGTACTACCATATTAAAGTCCTGATGGCGCTGAGCATGACCTATCCGCCCCGATGGTTAATACTCCAAATTGCTCGTACAAAAGCCCGAAAGGCGCTTACACATGACCTGGTCCGCCCGCATGGTTAATATCCACCGACTCATATTAAAGTTCGGATGGCTTAAATGCTCCGCATCCCACCCAAGATGGTTAATACCCAAACCGCTCGTAATAAAAGCCGGAACGGCGCTACATGATCTGTCCGGCCCGACATGGTTAATATCCAGCCGGCTCATATTAAAGTCCGGATGGCACTAAATGCCCTATCTGGCCTGGCATGGTTAATATCCAGCCGGCTCATATTAATGTCCGAATGGCGCTAAATGACCTATCCGACCAGGCATGGTTAATACCCAGCTGGCTCAAAATAAAAGCCCAGATGGCGCTACATGACATGTCCGGCCCGGCATGGTTAATATCCAGTCGGCTCATATTAAAGTCCGGATGGCGCTTAATGCCCTATCCGGCCCGGCATGGCTAATGTCTAGCCGGCTCGACAGTCCATGGCGCTTAATGCTCGCCGCCCGCACTTCCTTAATGTCGACGAGGTATTTAAGCCGTTCCGGCACTTCCTTAGTGCTAGACTTCTGGCTCTAAGCCGTCTGGCAATTTAAAGGACAGACTGTGGCTCTAAACTTGTGATTTCTTTCTTCACCGCCCGGGGCAGCTCGTCTTGTTCCCTTCAAAGGTGATTGATCGTGCCTAACGGCTTGACATGTCCTTCAATGATCTCGCTTGAGGCTTTCGAGTCGACTGCTCGGGGAAGAGCTACCCGAGATTGACTTCCTTCAAAATATCAGCAAAAACAAAATATTCACCCCCAACGACCTCTCCTGGCAACAAATGGGGTATGACAGGAGCTATGTAAGGAAAAGGGTTGGAGCCTAACTCCTGCGAGTTCTTCACTGACAAGAGGGGCTCAAGTAGCTCCCTCTCCTCAGCTGACCCTGAGCAGCCGACCGGTGTTGGGAAACGGTGGACCACACGCGCTTTATATCCAAACACGCGCTCACTGATTACATTAATTCTCCCAGTCTCTTCAATTTTCTCCACTCAAGGTCTAAAAGCACCGTATTTTTCCCGACTGAAGAAGTATCAACCTTCAGCCGGGAAAAAGGGGGGCATTGTGGGTACCATGGCTTTTTAGGCCTAAACCCACTACTCAATAGGCCCAGCGCCCGCACAGGCCCATTGCTTGGCCCGCCTTATGAAGCGGTCCAAGGCGGCCCATTACACTAAAACCATATGGGAACTCACCAGACAGGGTAGTCCTAAAACCCGTGTGGGATCCCGAGTCCCCCCAGCCGGCCACCTCACCACATATGGGAAAATACGCAAAGTATATATTTATCCCTAAATTTCCTAATTTCTAAATCCTTTATTTGGAAGGATAATCCTTCATAAGGAAAAACATATATTATCCCTTAAAAGGATAATCCTTGAGAAGGAAAAACATATCTTATCCCATAAAAGGATAATCCTTAATAAGGAAAAACATATATTATTCCTAAAATAAGAACGGGAAATTTGGGAATCGAACCCTATAAATCGAAGATCCTCACGTGTTGTTGTATGCAATTCCTACCATCTCAACCTCCTCCTTCTTCCTCTCCATATTGCTGACTAATCATTGGAGAGGCGGCTGGCCCACCACCGCCGGACGCTCTTTTGTAGTTCCACTATCATACATGTATGCCCTGTGAGATCGATTTGAATAAAATTGGTTCTTACACTGAGTATGAATTGATTTGTGAAAACACCGTACTTATGATAACCTTCGGGAATATTATGGTGGAAATATTATGAGAAATACTGCTTACCCGTGATCAACTACCACAATATAATGATCTCGTAGTGGATCATCCCGGATAGTCAAGAAGCAAAACCGTTGATCTCCATCCCTCCATTCCAGGGTATTTATATTTTACACTCTATTATGAATTTCCATATTCTTTGCCTTTAGAACCCATATTCAATAAAATAGTTTTGATGAAATGCGAGGAGTCAGTCAGTCAGTCAATACGACTACACCCCATTGTTTCATGCAACACTACAGGCTATCCCTCTTCCTCATCACCAACATATGTTTATGCAATATTCGGAGACGATGTCCGACCGAGATATTCAATCTTGCAATCGTCGCACATATATGGTTATTCAACCGCTGAAGCCACTTCCTAATTACCCCCGCGAACCTTTCCATGTCGATTTGCAAGATTATTTGTTTCCAGGGGCTTCACTTTCATTTCTTTATCACTTCTCGCTACCGCCATCAAGGAATGAAAGGGCAATTTTGGCGGTATTTATGAAGAGTCGAATGCCTTTGAAATGCGCCCGTGAGAAGAAAACACGTGAGTATAATAAGATAACTCATACTCTTGATCTTTGGAGTTGGGATTTTAAGTAGGAAATTATATTAATTCCTTTTGAACATATCCATCTTCAATATTTCAATGTTTCGTCTTAAAGACGTTTTGGAAGTTTATCACCTCTCGTGCCATATGGCTTCGTCGTGAGTAAGGCTTCAACATAAAATTTTTCACTTTGAAGAAAAATATTTTCAATTTATTCATTTTCCTATTTTTTTACAAATTGACTTTCTTTGTTAATGTGGGATTACTTTCTCCATATACCACAAAATTCCGAGGTAAGTTTGCTACTTAATTGTAACTATTTATTAGTTTCTCATGAGAATAAGACAAAGGATTTATTCAGAGTCCTCATCGGCATACAGGACTTCAAAAACAACTTGGTAATTGCGACAATTACTTTCCCTGCTACCCCTCTATGATTGGTAGGACTTTCTTTGCTCACAGATTGTCTCCTCCTTTAATATTAAGTTTATGTTTTTTACTTATATTGGCCTATATTTTTATTTTGTTACATTTCTTTCTTATACCAGGAGGTTGGATACTGCGTATTATTGGTAAGTTTTCCAATTCCAAACTGCTCTTTTTTCTTTTCTTTTTTTCTTCTTTTCAGAAGAAGCTCAAGTAATGGAACTAAAACTGGCTCCTATCCAAAGCTCCTCTATGCAAACCAAGATTTTGCAAGGGAATACTTAAAAAATTAAATTTTCTTAGGAAAATAAACATATTGGATAGAGATAATTATTAATTAATTAATTTAAAAATTAAAGTTCTTCTCTAGTCAATTATCCTTAGAAGATTCAGCTAATCATCAAAAATATTTCCAGAAACATAAGATATATCGGTGACTAGATTTGGCGTATAGGAGAAATATCAGTAAAGATCGATGGATATTTTTATAAAAATATCGGTTCAATTAAAATTATATATATTAAATTTTAATATTTACGTTCATTTAATATTATTAATAAAATTTTAAATTAAGATTAAAATTTTTAAAATTAAAATTTCTTTCATTAAATGAAATTAAAAATAATATTAATTATAATGTTAAAGAGATATTACTTATTTGTTTATGTTATTATTACAATATAGGTAGATAATGAGAAGATTCTATATTAAAATATTAAGTTTCTCAATGAGATATTATTTTATTTGTTTTTCTTATCAAATTAATTTTTGATTTGAAATTATTGTAAATTTATTGATGATTTTAAAATTTTAAATTTTTTGGAAAGGTGAAAGGATTTTATGAAAATAAAAATGAAGTAATAATGTTAAAAAACAAAATTTTAAAATAGTAAAAAATATTCATAAATACTAAGAGAATATAAAAATATTTGCACCTTATGTAATTAGTGCAACAATCAGCTCGATGGATACCGTGAACAAATCCTAATTTTGGGTTGTGTTCGAAACCCCCAATCGACAAATTTTTAACATTTTGATAGATTAAAAACAAGAAGCAACAGTGACCGAAATATCGGTCATAATCAGATAAATCGTCGAAATATCGGCAAAATTAGCGATAAATGGCCAATATTTCCTTCAATCGACCATCAGTGGAGGATATCA
Organism: Tetrastigma voinierianum; assembly: GCA_016808115.1. Classification (NCBI taxonomy): domain Eukaryota; kingdom Viridiplantae; phylum Streptophyta; class Magnoliopsida; order Vitales; family Vitaceae; genus Tetrastigma; species Tetrastigma voinierianum. The sequence goes on along the minus strand of JAEQBH010000443.1, from coordinate 1,005,051 downwards.
TATCGACCTCCACCGATAACCGATATTTCGGTCGATATTTTCGATATTTTGTTCCTTAGATTTAGCTTGTATGAATTGCTATTGGTTTGATACCAATAAAAATAGTTGTGACGCCCCAAAACCCAGGGGTCCGTTGACTACCCGTCAACCTGCGAAAAATCTATACGTCTCGTATCACGAGACACACACATGAGTAAAATGGCCACTTGGGCCTACATGTCATACTCATCCAAACACATTCAACCAATTATATTACATGGTTCAAGAGTTACTACATCACTCTTACTTCAAACATATATTAAAATCTACAATTCTAATACATGTTATACCAAAAACTTCAAAGCCACAATTACGCTTTTCTTCAAATCGGCCCTAAGATGAGCTGTCGAACGCTCCCGTACCGAAACATATTCTCGATGTGGTGAGCTATTGCCCAGTAGTGGAATTACCATAAATGGGTTACTCCCCACCTAAGTGCATATGCAATGCTCCAATGTAAACACACACTCAAGTAAATTCGTGATCCTACTTGAATGTCTACATGCCCACTCCCATGTCTCGAGTCCTCACCGACTTCCTCACACTTGCCTAAGCCATGTATGAGAAACACTGTTTTCAAAACAAAACTTCTTATCTCAAAAAACACACCACCGATTTTCGTAAAATATAGGATCATTCCAAGGCTAATGCGTTGGAGAACCTTCCAAACAATTCATGGGCCCTCCGACGTGTAATTGCAAGTGACCATCTCCCAACACCATTCTCCAAAATCATCCAGCTGAAATTCCTTCGCAACCATGTTCGCTTAAAATTCATGTCATGCACTCACACCTAATTTCTAGGTTATCCTGGCATATGAAATGCATTGTTACTCTAACACACTATACAACACATGCCAACACATCATCATGCATATATTGACATAAATTAAAACCACAACATCGTTACTCTATTTTTAACTAATAACATCAAATTTAGCTCACTTGAGCTAAACACAATTTTTACACAATTCGTTTTCACAAACACATGGACAATTTTTGTCCTTTTCCCATAACCCGTGATCAAGTTTAACAAATCCAAAATCCAAGAAGGTTGTCCATGGCACTCTTAATTGTCAAACCTTGGTTCCACTTTGTGAACTGTAAAATCCATGGCCATTTTCTACTCATACACACTAAAAACATAATTTAATGCATAACTACAACACAGCAGCCCAAACAAACTGGGTGGACTGGTCTAAAACGAAGTCCAAAATTCCAACAATTTGGTCCCAAGTTTTGGGACCGATCAAACGGCCCCTCACGGCCTCAAATCAACTCAAACATTTACAAAACACTTAAATAAAAAATAAACCAAGTAGGAGAAAAACCCCTACCTCACAGAGTTTGTCGAAACTCTAAGAAACTGGTGCCCACGCGTTGCCCTCACCGCGTAGAACAACTTTCTTTCTTGCTCCGTCGAAAACCGACAATCCGATTGACCGAAAATCTAGAGAGAAGGTGCTTTATCTCTCTCTAAAAATCACAAACCCTAAGCCACTGCATCTCCATTTCCAGCACTGCACGCTTTTTTTGGTCTTTTTGAAGGAGATGAACACTGTTCATCTTTTGTCTCTTCTTCATTAACATTTCCTTTAATTCCCATCATGTCCCTTCTTCCAGATTTTTGACACTTGGCACTATCTCGGCCATCCATTTCCATCCTCTCTCTACTCATGCAACATGTGTCACATGAGTACATGTTATAGGTAACTTTTGTCATATCACATGTCATTTTACGGCACCCGACACCTGGTGCCTCGAAAAACGTGCAAATTCTTACTGTCTCGGAATTCAATATGGTAGCTAGATTTCACGAGACGATTCTAACGGTGAAGTCCGTTTCGTCATCCGAGATCTAGAAAAAATTTCAGATTTTTACCGAAATTACTATTTTGCCCTTTTTCAGAAAATTGTAATTTTCTCGGGTCTTACAATAGTTGTTTTAATATGTTAAGGATAAATATGTATGCATGATTGAGAATTCAATGATGTCACATTCGCTGAGTGTCCCACAGATCTTAGTATGTGAAAGTAAACAAGTGCACAGGTGTTATGGCTTACATTCTGAGATAGCTATTTCATGGCTTTAACAACTCGACCATCTACTTTTTTCAACATAAAGCTTTAATGGTTTTTAATTTCTTCCATGTGTATTTGATGGATTTAACTTTTTTTATTTTGTTATCGTTATTCGTTAATTTTAAAAAATATTCATTGCTTTCATGACGTTTGATTTGTGTTTAGTCTCAAGAAGGGCTCTAATCGGGATATTCTGCCTATTTGTGTATTTGATTTACAAGTTTTGTCAAAGACATCTATCATTAGATGATGGTATAAGAATTTTTTTACGCACCGTTGTAGTAAATCTTCAAATCAAATCTATTCAGAGATAAAGAAAATGACTCATGACTTTGCAAATAAGTTAGCCAAGGAGGCCAAGCCCCTATAAAAGGAACTGAAGTACTTACATATCAGAAGCCATGGAAGGTATTAGCTCATGTCAAAAGCTAACCCGCAAGATTTCATCAATGAGGTTGCTACAATAGGAAGAATTCATCATGTTAATGTGGTAAGACTAGTAGGATTCTGTGTGCAAGGATCCAAATGGGCACTTATATATGACTTCATGCCCAATGGCTCTCTTGATAAGTTTGTTTTCCTTAAAGAAGAAAACAACACTACTTTGAGCTGGGAAATTATGTATAAGATCGCAATTGGAGTGGGACGTGGGATTGAATACTTACATCAAGGTTGTGACATGCAAATTCTACATTTTGATATTAAGCCTCACAATATTCTTCTTGATGAAGACTTCAAACCAAAAGTTTCAGATTTTGGCCTTGCAAAGTTGTATTCAACATATCAAAGCATGGTGTCTCTCACTGCTGCACGAGGAACATTGGGATATATTGCTATAGAATTATTCTACATAAACATTGGAGGTGTCTCATACAAGGCTGATGTTTATAGTTTTGGAATGTTATTGTTAGAAATGGTAGGGAAAAGAAGGAATGTGAATGCAAATGCAAATCATTCAAGTCAAATATATTTTCCATCATGGATTTATGACGGATATGATCAAGGAGAGAATATAGACTTGGGAGATTCCACCGAAGACAGCGCAGTTACTAAGGAAAATGGTTGTAGTTGCATTATGGTGTATACAAATGAAACCCATTATCGGGCCCTTCAATGAGCAAAGCCTTAGAGATGTTGGAAGGAGAGGCTGAGCTATTAGAAACGCCTCCAAAGCCTACTCTATACTCTGAGGAAATGTCTGTCGAGAATCATATGAGCAATCTAGTAGAAGCACCACCAACCTCCTCATGCAATTCCATGGGTACAATTACATTAGATGGAAGGTACATAGTTTTTTTGCATTTCCACGCTATTCCTATGATATGATACTTGGTGGTTTGTAATTTGACCAGATGTGGCTTATAACTCTTATTTGCAAGTTTCATATAATGTAATATCGTTTTAAGGCACATTAGCGTGGCAATTTTGTAGTAATATGTTTACAATTACGTTTCAAAGTCGAAGCTCATAACACTCAATTGATTTTTGTTTTAATCCATACGATACGCTCCCAAATGATTATTGTTTTGTCGCAATGTCTCACATGACTTAAATAACAACATATATATATATATATATATATATATATATATATATATATATATATATATATATATATATATATATATATATATATAATGGAAAATAAATTAAATTAATTCTAATTAAACACAAAGAAACAACAATACCAATGAGGGACAAAGTACAATTATTTAAAAGTGATGTTCTAGAAATAAAGGCAATAACTGTTAGTATAATATTGAACTAGAGGCTCTAACTTGATAAAGAGCTTTTTTTTATATACTAAAATTTGGTTAAAGTCACTATAGACCGAATAAAGGAGATATATGCCAAGCTACAATTAATTCCAGTTTCTCATTTTCAAAAAATATAACATATTAACTTTAGTTAAGATAGTATGATAAATGTAAGTAATACTTTGGATCCATTGGTTCAAAAGGTGTAACCATGAAAAGTAGTGAAAAGGAAAAGCATCTAAGAGAAATTTAATAATATAATATATGAAATATATCTAAGAGGTAGATGATCAATAATTGTGGGTAAGACTACAAAAAGCAGTCGCTTTGAAAAAGCAACAGAATTGGAGAGGAATCTTAGAATTGAAATCAATCATTATGGGTCATTCCAAGGGAAAGAAATATATATATATATATATATATATATATATATATATATACACATCAAAAGAAATTAATTGTGGGTGACACTAACCCATTACCCAAGATTCTAGCTGTTCACATTTTGGAAGACAAAGTATCATGTCATCGACTTTTGCTCATTAAAACTTTTGCAGTGTACAATATTTGTCATTTCCTTTCTATCCTAATCGTATAAATGCGTCATACGTACACTCATGATATTTCATATCTTAATATTGCCTTTAACTAAAGATATATATGAGCCTAACAAACTTTTAATAGTGTATATATATATATATATATATATATATATATATATATATATATATATATATATATATATATATATATATATATAAGATTAATACCTTGTGCATTTTATGTAATTATCAAGTATAAGTAAATATAAATTCTGCAAAGGAAAATTATAAATATTTTAAAGTATTATATTTTATACATTTTGTCACCATTTTTTATATTTAATTAAATATATCCAAATTAAAATCAATTAATTATAATATTTACTCTTAAATTCTAAACATTGAAAGTCAAAATCTTAATATTATATTATCGCTAATTTTTTTAAATAAAACCACCTTAAATGTTTAATTATTACTTTTTATAAAAGTTTATCTTTACAAATGTTCTGTAAATATTTCTTATTAATATTAATTAATTTTCTTATATATTATTAATTTTTTTTTTTAAATTGGATAAGAAAAATAAAAAGAGTAAGTTTTGTATAAATATGATATAAACTAAATAAATAATTATAAACTTGTTATGAAAGCATTATCTAAAATCATATTCATCATATCACTATGATCAATATTTTATATTCATAAGGTAACAACTTCTTTTGCAACAATAAATTTGTTTGATCACTAGTTAAGATTATGTTTATCAAATAACTAAGGTGATAATATTTCATATTCATAAGACGACAATTACTTTCGCCACAAATTATGTAGGATCTATTGTTATAAAACCATTGTAGTGAGTTATTAAAACAATTGTACATGAAAATTCACTTATTTTTTGAAAGGCTGCTTGTTTTTGTGACAAAGCATTTTGGTTGAGCATTTGCAATGGTTTAAAACCCGTAGTACAACATTTACTTAGTAGTATTTACAAATATAACTACCACCGCGAAGATAGTAATATGTAAGCAAGAAAATTTAATTTACGATAGAATAAATGTGTTGTTCTTGCAATGGTTTAAGTCTATTGTCGTTTAAATCTAAGGAGGTCAACAATACTTGTAGTGCTATTTTTAAATATTTCCCATTTCTATTCTTTTATAATGTAAAAAGCTCCGATAATTTCCAAGATTAAAACTTGTCCATGAAAGATTTTCCCTTTTTCTCGCCTCCTCCCACCACCTTAATAGTAGATAATCTTTCTTCCAAGAATGCAAGACATGTCAAAAAGAGTTATTTGTTTGAAGCAAGGAGTTTAATAAGCTCTCCTAGCTACTTATCTAACATTAAAGCCTACTCTCTTTGGAGAATAAAACCCTTTCACATCTTTTCAAGAAGACCTACTAAGTTAGTGCAAGGAAAGAAATAATTAAGATGACACACTAACTTTCAAATTTGATAACTAAAACTCTTGGGTGGCCTATCTACTAAACTATATATAGCAACTTATATCTAGCATACATACACACACACACACACACACACACACATATATATATATATATATATTGACAGCTAACCACTTTAGTTACAATGTAGTAAATTGTCATCATTGAGACTCGAACTCGGAACCCCTTCCCTCTCTATGTCATGCCTTTTTGAATCATTGAGCACTATATCACATAAGTTAGGCATAATGGACTAAAAGACCTATACTTAGTAAAGAAAAGAAACAGTTGTTAAACATAACTTTTCTAATTTAATAAAAGTTAAGCCTTGAAAGTAGCATATTTTTTCTAAGATGTAGCAATATAACAAAAATTATGATAATTTATTACAACATAGTTATTACCCAAATTCCACACTCATAATAAACAATCTTTTATTCTATTTTTTATATGGTTGTCAATCCTAGTTGCACAGATGCTTTGCGTCTTCTAACATTAATTTGTTCTCTTTTGTCCCATAGAAGTAAAAGGATTGGGAGGCATGACTAAGTTATCTTCTTCCCATTCCAACATTCCAACCACAACTTTCATGGAAGGACCATCTATTGGATACCACTGGATACACCAAAGCCCTATTATGCTTAGTATCTTTTCAATTTTAATATCACTTTCTTCTTCAATTTGAATGCGTGCATCTTGCTCTTGATCCAAATGATTATATAGCCATTCCTGAAGTATGCTTCTTGACTACTATTTTCCATTGTTAGATCAATATTCTTTCTTCCTCCCGCCTTTTCTCACCAATACCCACCACAAAAATTATAAACATTTGCCTTATGACATGATTCCAAAAAATTAGATAACATCTCTCAAAAAATATAGCTCATGCAGTCCCTTTATTGGATGTCAGTCATAGATACCATGCTATGCTCCTTAGGTTACACTTCCTGGCTAACCAAAATCGTAGATCTATAGATTTAAAAGATGCATAGCCAAAAATATTATGAGGTCGACGATAGTCCCAAACCAACATCTTGATCACAACCCTGGTGAAGATTGTGATCAAACTCCGGGGTCCGTTGATCACCCGCCAACTCCGCTGAATATGCTGAGGCCTTGATTACCCGATGCCACTTTAGAAAATCGGCGTAGTCTCCCCGCCTGAGCTCTACCCAAATACATCAGATAACCTCGTCCCAAAACAGATCTAATATAATCCCTAAGAATAACAACATGGATAAAAATGCACCGGGGCCCATACAACAATATCCATCAAACACACAACTATGTCCCTATAGTTCTACAGCTAGGTAAATGATTCTTATACATACATATATCAAAAATTAGATAATCTCCCAATATAATGGAGAAACGATCAAAGCCACACTCTACTTTCTCAAACTCAAACTTGACGCAGCCGTCCCTCGTAGCCCCCGTGACCAGAAATAAAGGTCCCACGATCAGATGAGCTAAAGCTCAAGAGAGGGAGAATCGCCCTAAGTGGGCTACTCACCACCTAAGTGCAAAGCAAGTAATGTTCCATTCTAAACAAACATTCAAGCAAAATGCATGCCTGATCCTACTTGAATGTCTACATGACTAACTCAGATCCCGAGTCCTCACTTCCACTCCCTCTCACACTCGCCTAAGCCTTGTATGAGAATTAATATTTTATTAGTGGACAACTCCTTCCGATGTATATATATCAATTGGGTCAAGCCCGATTTGATTTGGATATATTACTTTTTTTGTGGACTACTCCTCCGGCGGGTTTATCACTGGGTCAGCCTCCCGACGATTGATATTTGCTGGGTTTGTGGACTACCCCAATAGTTTATATTTTAGACTCACTCCTCCGAACCGAATCATCTCATGCACTAACTCCCATGGTCCTAGGATGTTCCCGCATATGGAATGCATGTATGCTGGCTCAATAACGCCTAATCACGCGGCAAATATGCGCTACGCCATATTCATATAAAAATTAAATCACACAACATGTTATGTAATTTATCATTTCAAACACCAAAATTAGCTCACTTGAGCTAATGTCCAAATACGCTACCCTGGACTAATTACTTAACCAAACATGATTTTCCCAAAATACATTTTGGGCTCACACTCTAGTGAAACCAAAGAAACCCAGGCTCATCCGTCCCAAACCTCACAATGATTACATCATATTATGAACTCCGCTTCACGGCGATCGCCCGGCCCCCAATTCCATTCAAACACATGATTCACACTCAAGAACACACAAGTTCATACCCAATATCCGCTGTGGAGTGCCCACGGCTGCTCCACTTGGTCTCAGCCTTTCTATTAATTCGATCCCCCAATGTTTGAGACTCCATCTACTGTTCCTAATGGCCTCTATCAACTCCAAACATTGAAAAGTGACTAAAATGGAGTAAAACCCAAGTAGGGAGAAAATCCTACTTCGAGGAGTTTGAAGAAACTCACTAAAATCGAGTCCACGCGTAGTCTGCTCCGCTGCAGAGGATCGCTTTTCCTTTCCTCTACCCTCGAAGTCCAACCACTGATCAGAAAAACCCCAGAGAGAAGTGCTCTCTCTCTCTCTAAAACTCTCAAAAGCAATCCACCATCGGACCGAAATATGCCTCAATGCTTATTTTTGTTGAAACACAGATGAGCACTGCCAGTATTCACATTAGCCACTTAAAAATCAATTCCTAATATGATATTTTTATCCCTCTTTAATGACTTAATATTCCCAAGACTATTTCTACTGGCCCATTTTCATCATTTTCTACTCATACTACTTATGGTACATGAGTGCCTTTATATATGTGGACTTTTCAATGCGATCGAATTCATTTTATGCACTTTAAACGCGATGCCTTAGAAAAACGCAGTTTAATTCTAGGCTGTCTCGTAATATTACGAATTTTTACCGCATAACCAGATTTTCATGCAGATCTATCTCCAACGGTAAAACCAGTTTCTCATCCCAAGATCTAGAGAGAATTAATTACTTGATTTTTAACTGAAATTTCAATTTTGTAATCGAAATTACGATTTTGCCCTTATATTCCAAATTGAATTTCTCTAAATTTTACAAAGATAATTAATTCCTTTAATGTTTCATAGCAATATCTTAAAGCTTAGGGCCAACCTGAAGGTTCAATTTATTAAATAAATATTGAAAATATGAACTTGTTTAATGACTCATTTTGTAAGTGTTCATAAATCAAAACCCACCCATCCATCCGCATACAAAGCCCGAAAGCAAGCAAACTACATTTACACATGATGTACTTCATGCTCATTGTTCCTAATTTCATTGATAAATACTTCCCCTGCTTCCTTGAAATCATCAAGGATCTTTAATACAACAAAACTTCATTTGAGAGTTTTCCTTATAAACGCCTCATTTCCTTTTCTTGGACCTAATTTATCATCCTTTAAATATTTGTGATCCTTTAATATCAGCATAGGAGTGTTCTTATGGGCTTGAGCTCCATAATCTTCCAAAACTTTTGAATACTTATTTCATGCTCTTTCAACTTATTAGTAATAAAACAATGAAGATTATGAGATTCAAAGTAAATCAAAAAGAACCAAGGATTACTTTTTAAGGTGGCCACATATAGGGGAAAAGTGGTTTTGTACAAATCTAACAAAAGAGAAGAAACAAACTAAGAATCACCGTGATGTTATCCTCATAGTTGAAATAAGATGGATAAGAAATCACTCTAGAGTCGTGATTTCACCAATGTGAGCACCTCGTAAAAGAAAATAAACTTTGTAGTCTTTAAATCATAATAGCTTAAATGAGGATGCAATAAGAGCTAATTTTGACCTTGCCCTTTGCGGTCCTTCTTGAGGTCTTAATGATTTAATAGCCTATGATTGTTGTAGCTAAGTTTGAATGAATCAATATGATTGCATGTCTAAGATCCATTACTATGTATATATAGCAGTTATTTTGGTTTACAAAGCATACATTATAACAATTACCATAGAAAATTTAATTTGCATACCAAAAAGCATAGTAGGTGAAGATGACGAATAATTAAGTTGTAGTGCTGGTACTCTTTTATTGGTTTCAATGCACTCATTTCTAGTTCCGTGTCACATTTTTCTTCTTCCGCGCATTTGTTTCCTCGTGGCTTCGCTTTCTCGCAAATAGGATCCGACTAACTATTGAAACCTGTTATTCCCATCAAGTATATATTCTAGGAGTGTAGCATTGAAAATCTTCCTACAGATGTTAAGTTCACATCTCGTGAGATAGACATAGGAAGGAGCGGCATAAACTGCTTATAATTATCGAGAGAAAATCATAGCATGGAAATAGTAAGCTCGATGTATTGTTTTGTAATGTTGAAGAAGGAAGTCATCTATGGATAAGGGAGTAATCAGTATGTGAAGTGGAAGGGAGAGGCGATAAATTAAGGATATGATGTCGCTTTTGAAGGGTAATAATGACGTCTATGGGACGATAACCGTCTCTTGAGAAGTGTAATTTATTTTCTTCACCTGCAGTTTTGTCATCAGAGGGCACTCAAGAATGGTTTGGTTCTTTTCTGAGCATGATAACTCAAACTGGATATCCATAGTGGTCTGGTCGCCGTGTCTTAGCTTGTGACTTTAAATCGGATGATCGGATAAAGTTGCTGGACTCCGCACTGACGCTGCGCATTCATCGCTCTGGCTTCCTCCATTAATCCCTCGCTTAACAACCTCATAAAATAAGAAGTAGAAGAGTGAAAGGGATGCCCATTTTTAGGCAACAAGAGATGATGATTGGTTCGTTTGTTTGGGAAGCAAGAGGCTTTAGGAATACCAAAAAAAAAAAAATGGAGAACTCGGCTATAAATAATAATAAAGAAATTAAATTTTTTATCTCAGGATCCACAACTTTTGTTGAAAATTTTTTTAAAAGAAATATTTTTTTAAAACCTCAAGTAATTTCTAAAATTTGTAAATCTAATATTTTTCTATGCTTTTCCTAAGAGTAACTTAAATTTGGATAAAATACCATTCCCATTTTATGAAGTTATGCTGTATATGTTTTTTTGTTTTTGTTTTTTGTTTTTGAATAGAAGTTACATGTATATGCTAAAAGCTAGAAAATGTTATTTTTACTAGAAAACATAATTTTTTTTTTATGAAAATAAAGTCAAAAGCTAATGGAGGTTTAGATTTTCAAAATTTCTTTTAATCAAATCAAAATTGTTGGCCCTTGAGGTCCAGTTCAAATGGTAAATTGAGTTCAAATAAACATGTAGAATTAATTTTATTATGTTTAAACTTATTATTTATTTTTCTAAATTTTCTTTCCTTTTCATTTTTACTTCATTTTCTTTCTTAGTGCTTTATGGGTTTCAAACATAGTTTAAGGAAAATTGGTAATTTAATATAGGATCAAGAGACAAGCTTGATTGGGTGAGGTCATGAATTCGAGTCACATCTCCACAATTTGAGTATTTGTTCCTGATTTGCATATTGATGGGCATTTGCCTCTCCACATGTGTAGGAAATACTCGCACTTAAGGGACAAGTTTGAACTTTTAGAAAAATTGATAGTTTAACAAGAGTCTTCAATATTTATGTCCTTAATTTCAAAGATTTGCTCTAATCTTGTAGGGCTTTGGTGAAGGAAAAACACACAGCGGAAGCATGGATCTAGCAATATGATTAAACATGCAACTGTATCTAAAATTCAATATTAAATAAAATTACCTATGTAGATTTGGTGTGATCTCGTCAACTGTACTTCTGTGACGCCCACCAACCAAAGAATCTACACCGCTGATCTACAAAGAATAAAGACGTTAACTAACGATCTACACTGGTCTAATCCCATCAAGACCAGACCATTCGATCTTCCGATCTATCCTCGTGGGTGGTATGGATAAAGGGGCACACCGAATCGACGTAATCGAATCTTAGAACACTTAGAGAAAAAACAAAAGAATAGAAAATTCTTTCTTCTCTCGTTTCCGTATTCTCAAAATGTATGAAAAATATTTTTTTTTTTTATGAAAAAGTCTCAAAGAGAAAACCTTAAAAACCTATTCCATCATGAATAATCAAGCTCATATAATAAATTATATTTATTATAAATAACTGCTCATATAATAAATTATATTTATTATAAATTTATAATTTATACATATATTTGAGAATACTAAGTGGGACCTAAGAGCACATAATTGCTAACAATCTCCACTTGCTCTCGAGTACAAACTGAGCATGTGCCCTCAAAACCATTAACTCCAACTTCAAGGCTCTATGGCTCCATTACCGATATGAGCCCGCCACTTTCCCTCGAAAGCTAGCCTGGGGATCCAACGGCTATTATTAATTAAGGCTCCTTATAATTGCAAAGCAATTATCTAATCCGGTGCCACTCCACTAAAGGCCCAGAGTTGAACTCCAAAATTAATAATATTGATATATATTAATTTCCATTGTAAATATTTCATAATTAATTGATTATATTTTGGTCATCAATAATTATTTTAATCTCTGATTTAACATTTAATGGATCAAAATGCGACCGCTGACTTCATAACATCCAAGTACCTAAATATCAAGAGTGATACTTGCAATTTCATTTTGTTTATTTCATAAATACTGCACTAAACAATCACGTTCCCAAATCATCTAGGTATTGGCCACAAAATATTCTCCTACTATATTGACAATTCAAAGACCGATAATTATTCAATTACCTATTTAAAATAAACTCAGGATTGAGAAAATAATAATCAAATATCACTTGAGATTTAATTTTCTACGTAAATTTAACTTTAATTAAATCTTTCGATCCTATCAATGCAAATATAATCGCAGACCAATATTTTATAATAACCAAGACGATTATTTCATAAAATATTGCAGCCTCTAAATAAAGGCCCAACTTTATTCAATAATCGTGATCTTATTCATTAATTATGAGAACTTATGATCATGTTCTCCAGACGTATCCATATGACCATATACCGCATAATTAATCTGACCTGACACGAAAAATACTAGTGTGCACAAGGTGTGAATATTACCTCATTGGAAATTTTATTAAATACGTAAAATACAATAATTTTATTTGTCTTGCTACAAAAGCTCAAATAAAAAAACTCCCACTAGTCCTAAATAAGTCCTGGTAATCTCCTAACACCCATAGAATCTACATGTCTTTCAAAAACTCAACGTGCAGGTTCTCTTTGTGAATGGGTCCGCTAGGTTTTCCTCTGACGCTATTTTGGTAACCACTGTGTCTCCTCGCTCAATGATGTCTCGGATCAAGTGGTACTTCCTCTCAATGTGTTTTTGTTTCTTGTGATACCTTGGTTCGATCAAGCATGCCCCACCGCTGTCACGCAAAGGGTAATGGCCGACCTGCACCGGTATCACCCAAGATCCATAATGAACCCTCTTCACCCACACAGCTCTTTAGCCGCCGTAAGCAGCTAAGAATATTATTCAGCTTTCAGGGTGGAATACCGCTACACACGTCTGCTTAATACTCTCCAAATGCATGTACCTCCACCATATAGTGTAAACACATAACTGTAGGTAGATTTCTTGAGTCAATATCCCCTTGGAAGTTCGAGTCCGTGAAACCAATGGTTTCTCTAAACTCCCACCGGAATATACTAGCATATAATCTCTGTTCTCCTTAGATACTTAAGTATATGCTTTAACGCAATCCAAAGGTTCTTCACCGGGACTGATTGATATCGGCTTACAACTCCCACCGCATAACGCATATCCGCCCGGTACATAACATGGCATACATGACTACCTACAGCCGAGGCAAGGTATCCTACTTCATACGTTTCTTTCTTCGCTTCAGAGTTTTTGGTGATTGCTCCTTAGAAAGATGAATTCCATGTCTAAAGGGTGGGCGATCCTTTTGAATTTTCCTATGTTAAACTCCGACAAGAATTTTATCAATATAAGAGGCTCGAGATAGTGCCAACAATCCTATTCTTCCGTCTCGTATAAGTTTGATTCCAAGAATATAGTTGGCTTCTCCCAAGTCTTTCATATCAAACTCATGATGCGAACCAATCTTTACACTCCGACAACACTTTTGTTTGTCGCTTTCCGATTAACAATATGTCATCACGTAGCGACTAGAAAAACTACCTTCGTGCTTGATTCTTTGTAAACACAAGGTTCATCGTGGCTTTCTCAAAAACCAAAAGAAGTAATGGCCTGATCAACCCTCGATGTTCATGATCCGATGCCGCTTAAGTCCATAAATGGACCTTTGCAACTGTACAATATGTGTTCTTCTTTCGCTTTTAGTTTTGAACTCCTTCAAGCTTACGATGTAGATGTCCTCATTTAAATTGCCATTTAAAAAGGCTGTTTTGACATCCATCTGCCAAATCTCGTAATCGAGACTAGCAGCTACTGCTAAAAGAATCCGGATAGATTTAAGCATGGCTACTGGCGAAAAGGTTTCTTCATAATCTATCCCCTGCATAGCCTCACTCATCTAGCTTCAAGGTTTCCACCTTCCCATCTGATCCTCTTTTCTCTTGTAAATCCACTTGCCCTATTGGTTTTACCCCTTTCAAGTGCCTCTACAAGAGACCAGACTCAATTGGAATACATAGATTCCATTTCACGGTCCATGGCTTTTTGCCACCCTCGTACATCCACATCTTCCAAAGGTTTTTCAGAATCACGGGATCATCTTCACCGCCAATAGCAATAACTTGTGGTGAGACTCGCCGAGCAAGACATATCTCGCAGCTTCCGCCTTACTCTATCACTACGACGAAGCTCCACCGGTTGTGGTTCATTGTTCCTCGAGCCTCGTAAAGGTACTAGTTCCTCTCAGACCGCTCTTCTGGTCCGGGTTCCATTATGTATTGATCTTGCCTCACCTGTTCCACCCGTGCTTGTTCACCTTCGCACATTTTCCTCTTGAACATGTGCATAGGAATCAAAGGGTATTATGCCAAGACACTCGTGAGCCGCCTTGTTCTGAGCCGAGCCTGGCTCCCCAAGACTATTTTACTCGGGTTTGAAATTGCTTATATACTTCTCTCCTCCAAAAAGTCATGCGTGAGTACTCACAATAACCTTTATCCGAAGGACTATAAAATAGTCCACCTCCTCGCTCCTTTAGGTAGCCAACAAACATGCAAACCTCTCGCACGCGATTCCAACTTATTTGGATCCTTCTAAGACATGCGTGAGCACCCCATATTCTGATATGGCTTGAATCCTAGGCTTGCGCCCTTTCCCACAATTTCGCTGGTGTCTTAGAACCGCTTTTTGTATGAACTAAATTCAGAAGATACATTGCAAGCTTTCTATGGCATATCCTCAAAACGATATAGGTAGAGATGAATAACTAAGCATTGACCTCACCAGGTCCTCGAAGAGTTCTATTTCTTCTTTCTCGCAACCCATTTTGCCGGGTATCCCCGGTGTGCTGATAGGTTGTGAAACTATCCCCTCGAGTCAAGTAAGACTTAAACTCTCCAGATGTATTCACCACCTCTACGATCAAGCTCTTGATATGGAGTCCTTAATAGCTTTTCCTCGCCTCAGCCTTATACTCGAAATTTAGTGAAAGTTTCGCACTTTTGGCGCATTAGGTAAATATATCCATATCTTGAGTAGTCATCTCAGAAGGTGACAAAATACTCATACCCTCCTCTCGGCTCGACATTTATCGGGTCCGCACACATCGCATGCACCAATTCCACGGCGACAAGGCTGACATCCTTTGGCTTTAAAGGGCCTTGGTCACTTTACCTTCCAAACAAGATTCACATACGGGTAGGTTCAAAGTCTAGGTTAAGATCCCACTTTTTACTAAACCATGAATCCTATTAGGATTAATATGACCTAATCAAGAATGCCAAAGGCACGCTTCATTTGAAATCCTCCTTTTCTTGGCTAGGTGATCATGCTTATCAACAATTTCGCAATTAAACATCATAGGACATAGGGACTTAAATAATAAAGACCTCATCTATCAAATCACCTAAGTGATAAATAACCTAAGTTGAACTTCTTATTGTAATAAAGGAATTAAATTCCACTGCTAAACCTTTTGTTCAAATAAACAACTAACGTAAATTAAATTCCTTTAAAATCCGGTACATATAAAATGGGCCTACTAAACATAAAGTCCATCATTATTGAAAATAATTTACTTGTCTCTAATGCTTTAACTGAGTATTACGTTCTCCATTTCAAGCCTCAAAACCTCTCTCGCCCAACTGCTTAGCCTGTCTCGAATCCACCGCAAAGAGTACCGTACATGGTTAGGCTCTCGAATCAATGATCCATTTATCATTATAATTCTCCACTAAACAAGCTTCAACCACATTTGAACACCATACCTTGCTTTTGGCAACTGAGGGCAATTCCCGCTTCCAAAGGACCCTTCATCTCGCACTTCGCACTTGCCTTCGCCTTCATAGCTGGTTTCGTAATCGGTACCGACCTTCCGCTTGTTCTTATTCTTCCCACCCTTAGGTTTCCTCGCCAGCAGAACCTCGCCAAATGAACACCGCGACTTTCCGAAAGCCCTTTCTAAGATTTCTCTGCTCATGCATCAACTCGTAGGAGTTAGATCCATCTTGTTCATATTATAATTAACTTAAAACCGAGTAAAACGAATGTGCAGTGGATTCAAATATGAAATCAATTTGGACCTTTGCTCCATCTTCATCCCCAACACTTCAAATTTGATTGAGATGTGACATCATTTTCGGGACAATGATTCCCACACTTCCCCAATATTCTAAAGCATTCATTATAGCCCTAATCGCAGCCGCTCTTAAAGAACTTTAAGCGATTGTGCAACATCTTATCGAGAAACCGGATCATTTCTCGCCTCCACTCGTGACGAGATATCTCACCCTTTCAAATGACTAGCAACACCGCAAGAATATAAGAAATAACCGATATATTTGCCTCTTTGGTCCCAGCTTCCTCATAGTCTTTTCGACTTGGTCGATGCATTTGTCATGTCTATCGGGCTTCGTGTGGTTAGACAAACTTCGCTTTTTCAAACTGTAACAAATGCATGTGCTGGTTTTCCATTCACTATAATTATTTCCATCCATAAAGCTTTTGACTCAAAAATCATCGCAAGTGGGTTAAATGATGCCATTTTCTCGAAAAATATTAATACCAAGATAAACTTAATATCTTACAATAAACATAATCTTAAAATTTAGTTAATCCCAAAAACTATTTTCTCGCTTATTGTAAACAATTATTTGGTTTCATTATAAACACTTACGCTAGCAAGATATTTATAACAAACTGAATTTGATCATGAAATGATTAGTATCCTACTAAGTTGGTTCCTGTGAAAGATGGGGAGTCACAAGTTTTAATTACTTAAATCCCACCTCTTAGACAGAACTTTCCTAGATAATACATAATCATGCCGTTCACTAATTGCTTCGAAACTTGGGCACTAATAAAAATATCATAGCCTCAATATGTAATACCAAATTAAGTTCGAATGTTTTAACCATTGTTTTAATTTCAAAATTATCTTTATCATCCAAGACGTCGAGGGCCGATCAATCTTATTAAAATTTTGAAACTTAATTGAGGTCTAATCCAATAAAATCCAAATCCATGTTTATCCGTTGGGGCATCACATGATCATTTTATTATTAGACCTTAATAATGGAGCCCTTAGGCTTAAAAATTAATAAATTAATTAAAACCTTCACCATTCGAATATTTTAAATAAAAGGGATTTTCTAAAATTATTTCAAAAAATAAAATAAATTTTCCATAATAATTATTAAACTAGATAATAGAATCATAATAATTATTATGCACATGTAATTATCATTGATGCAAATTTATATGGCACCACCTATTCTATATGGCATGTTATCACATAAAACATGTTATAAGCATATAATTTAAACCATATTCACAAAAGCATTAATTAAATAACCCTAATCCATGGTTTTCCTAAAAATTAAAATCAGCCTACATAAAATATCCTAAGGTTCTTGGGTCTAATTATTTTAGTTTACAAAGGCATAAAGGCCCAAAACTAAAATAAATTAAAACCCTAAAACCCTAACATGTTCTAATTTGAAGGGTAGTAGGTCCCGCCATCCACCAAATCAAAACCCGGCCCAGGGGAAGAACCACCACTGCACGACGAGCCACCGCCGGAAGTACCGCCAGGTCGACTCGCAAGACGCGCCCACGCGCCCAAAGACTATCGAGCGAGACCACGCCGCGCAAACTTCCACCCGCGTGCAGGCCGCGGACGCATCGCTTCTGCACCGCCGATCCCGTCCGACGTGCCCCTCCTCCTAACGTTTACCTGGTCAATGCCTCCGAGATGGTGTCCGCATCTTCTCCCAGCTTCCAATGAAGGGTGTACAGATTTACTGTGATTTGAAATTTAAAATTACAACTATTTTTAATTAAAAAAATGTAAATACAATAAAACCAGGAAGGAAACTCCGATCTTATGACCACCTCCTCACATAAACCCAAAAATTTAATACAATCAAAATCTACCATGGATCTAGTAAAACCATTAAAATAATACATCCATTCAGCGAACAAAAATCATAAAATTACCGTATCTAATCACGCGATCGAACAACAAATAGAACCTAGGTGCCATATACTAAATCAACATCAAAATTATACATTATTGAATACCTAGATACACATATCTAATCATAGTACGCTCGATACCAATCGTGAAAACACACGAAGTACGGATTCAGCAATATGATTAAACATGCAATCAGATCTAAAATTCAATATTAAATAAAATTACCTAAGGATTTTGCAGATCCGTCTAACTAGACTTCTAGATCACCCACCAACTGAAGAATCTACACCGCCGATCTACAAAGAATAAAGACGCAACCAACGATCTACACCGCCCACCTACAGATCAAACATCCGCACCGTCCGATCTTCCGTGATCTATCCTCAAAGCGGTATGGATGTGTGCACAATGAATCGTACGTGAACTCGAATCTTAGAACACTTAGAGAAAAAAAAAACAGTTAATAAAAATTCCTTTCTTTTCTCGCTCGTATTCTCAAAAACGTATGAAAATATTTTTTTTTGCGAAAAGCCTCGTTATAAAACCTTAAAACCCATTCCATCATGAATAACTGCTCATATAATAAATTATATTTATTATAACAATCGTCATATAATAAATTATATTTATTATAAATTTATAATTTATACATATATTTGAGAATACTTAAGTGGGACCTAAGAGCACATATCATAATATTTGGAAGTTAATAACTACTAATTCATTGCTTCCTTTATGAGGCGCTCAACCACAATTTTCTTCAAAGTAAAATCTTTCAATCGTTATCTCAAAAAAAAAAAAAAAAAAAAAAAAGTTAACTTCCAACTTTTCACGCATACTAATAGACATTTAGGAAAATGTGCACAAATGCCCTTTATTTATAGTTATATGTCCAATTTAGCTCCTAAGTTTTTTTTTTTTTTTTTTTTTTTCAGTTCATTGGTATCCCAACTTTAATGTCGTAGTTCATTCATGCCCCCAATTGCCATAAGCCGCACAAATCTGACAAACGAAAAGCTTATCCACTTAGCCGCTCCATCTTAGTCAGCTGCTTTTAATGTCCGTTTATCCATCTGTGCATCCGTGCAAGTCCATGACAGTAAGGATATGAATGAGCTACGATACTAAACGTTGGGGCACTTATAAACCGAAAAAAAATCAAGGATTAAATTGAACATAAAAATATAAGTCATAGTAATTTATGCACCACATCCCAATCCAACTATTACCCAAAAATCTATTTTGTATGCAACCCACCACGCACGCAAAAAACACACACTCCTCCATTATGTGCTCAAAGCCTGATACTCTATTTCTTTCAACTAGCCGTCGGGGGAAGACTCAGGCTATGATAACTCTCTCTTCCCTCTCCGCCCCAACCCCTCCTCCCACCTTCTTCCAAAACCCTAAACCCTTCTCAAAACATTATCCCCTCCCTCCGACTCTCAGAAACCCCAACTTCCAGCCCCTCAAGAACCGGCTCCGATCCCGCCAACCGACATGGGCCACCTCCGCCTATGCAATCTCTACCTTTATCTAATGACTCCAAAGAAACGCCCCACCAGACCTCACCACCTAATTCCATCCTCCCCTGTCCCGCGATCCGATTCCGCAATCTCCAACTCAGGAAACTCATCCACCGGAAGCTGATTCATTCTTGACCTGAGCCGGACTCTGCCAGTTGGAACACCTGATCAGCCTTGTACTGAAATGCGCGACACACCGAAACCGCTAGGTCGATTTTCAAGGGAATGGGAAATAGGAGAGACTTGGTTTCATGGAGTGCCATGGTCTCATGTTTTTCTAATAACAATATGGAGTTGCAAGCAATTTGGACATTTCTAGATATGCTTGAATTTGGTTCAATTCGAACGAGTATCGCTTACTACGTGATTCTGGGCTTCTTCGAACGCCAAGTACTCATGGATCGGGAGATAATTTATGGTCTCGTGTTGAAAACAGGTATTTCAGGCCGATGTATGTGGTTGCGAATTGATCGACATGTTCGCAAAGAGTAGTGGTAATTTGGGTTCACTTTACAAGGTGTTCAAGAAAATGCCCGAGAAATTCGTTACTGACTTTAATGATCACTAGATTTGCACAATCGGGTCAGGCAAGAGATGCAATCAACTTGTTCTTTGGGGATATGGAATTGAGTGGTTAGTGCACTGCATCGTTTACATATAGTAGTGTCCTTTCTCTCAGCTTTGTACAGAAGTTAGATTGCTAGCATTAGGGAAGCAATTTCGCATTCCCTAAGTTATACGCTTTTGACAATATTGATGTTTGTGTCGGGCTGCAGGGCTCAGAACATGTACGCAGCGTACACAGATGGATCGGGTGAATGATTCAAGAAAGACGTTTGATCGATGTCTGCGCATAATGTTATGTCTTAGACTCCGCAATTATCACAAACAGATAAAAGCAAAGTGGAGAGTGTGATAAAGAAGCTATCAACTTTTCTCAGGATGATATCCGGTCAGATTCAAATTCTAATCAATTCTCATTTCAAGTGTTCTCAAGGCATGGAAACCTTTCGCATCCATATATAGGCTTGGAAAGGTGTGTACCTGACATGCAAAGTGAAATCAGGCCTAGCATCTAAGTGAATCAGGTGGGGAATTCTCTTATTAGCATGTATGCTAAGAGCTTTAAGAATGGAAGATGCTCAAAAGCTTTTGATATTCTCTCGAGAAGAATTTGGTTTCATAATGCCATTGCTGACGGCACGCCAAGAACATGAAGTCTCGAAGAAACTTTTCTACTTTAATGAAATCACAGATACGTGAATTGGTATCAATGCTTTTAAGCATTTGCTAAATTGTCGAGTACGCAAGTATTGGTGCTATGGGCAAGGGTGTACAGATCCATGGTCATATCAAGGAAGGCTTCAATCAAACCAATGCACTTGTAATGCTGGATTCTACGTATTCTAGGTACTCAGAACATAGAATTCGCTTTCAAGTTTTTATCGATGGAGATCTAACGTGATATCTGGACATCAATTATCACAGGTTTTGCAAAACATGGATTTGCAGCCAGAGCTTTGGAAATGTTCCATAAAATGCTTGAGACGGGGACAAAGCCAAATGAGATCACCTTTGTTGCTGTATTATCAGCTTGTAGCCATGTTGGTATGATCTCTGAGGGACGGAAACACTTCAATTCAATGTAACGGGTTCATGAATTGTCTCAAGAATGGAGCATTATGCATGTATGGTTGATTTACTGTGCCAGACTTCGTAGGCTTTCATGGAGTCTATTAACTCAATGCCCTTCATGGTCGATGCTCGGGTCCGCAATATCATTGAGCCCGCGAGTTCATGGGAATAATCGCTTGGAAACACATGCCAGATGATTTCGAAAGGTGAACCGCATGATCCAAAGAAGATATATCTTACTTCAAACTCGCATGCTTCGCCAGGTCAATGGAGAGACGTGGCTAAGATCGTGAAAAGCATGAAAGAGCAAAATTAGATCACGTAGTCATCGAATTGGATCGGTGCAGAAAATACTACATGTGTTTCGTAGATACTTCCATCCTCAAGCTTCGAAATTTATCGAGAATCGGACCAACTGGTCACAAAATAAAGGAGATGGGGTACATTCCTCGATACAGATTGTCATGATGTGGAAGAAGAACAGAAGGAGCAAAGCCTGTCTAACACAAGGAGAAAATTAAAGAGTGGCATATGGGATTAGCACAACCCCTTCGAAACCGATTAGGATGTCTACAACTTGTTCATGGTGATTTACCACACCAGACCGCACATTTCAATGGCAACAAAGAGAGAAATAAGAGTGGTGAGACTGAACCGATTTCATCACATGAAGAATGGGTATGCTCTTTGTAACGACACTGTGATAACCGAATGCACGATGAAATTCCTTCTCGCTACAAGTTCCGTGTTCAAGGAAGGCTATCGCCTACGCCAGCCTCTGCTTTTGAGTTGAAATATCATGAATCTCAAGAGTTTGTTCGTTGTGACATATTCAATATGTTGGAATCTTCTTTTAGAAACTCAGCAGAAACGCATGGATTGATTCATGTTAGAATATGTCTCGAATTCCTATTTAGTATTAATTCATTTTTGTAAAGAATATTTTATAGGATAATTCCTAATTGTTATAACATTGTAATATATTGGTTTCATAGATGAGAAAGCTTTGAGAAAAATATACCTATAAATATTATGGATCACGAGGAGAAATAGTCATGAGAGGGAGATAGGTTTGTAAAGGCTATTCGGTTTGTGCAAAGATGTAAGAGTTTTACGAATTGGGAGTTCTGTGAGGTGTTTTCTTGTTCTTGTGGGCATTTAAGGTTTTGTGAGTTTGTGTTTTTCCTAGTTGCCGCAATATGTTGATACCCTAATCTTGTACTCTGGTTTTTAAAACAGTAGAAAGATTCTCTCTCATCCGTGGATGTAAGCGTAATTGGCCAAACCACATTAAAATTCTTGTGCACCTTTATGTAGATTTCTTTGTCTTTGTGTTCTTGGATGCATCAAAAGCTTCCGTGATTATAACAATTCCATTCAAGCTTAAAGCTCTAGAGAGTTCTCGATTCACTGGAAGAGTGTCTTCAAAAAGGAAGCTCTGTAATTGGACTTGGCAAAGTTGCTTTCAGCATAGAGCTTAAGACATTGTTTATTGCTTTGATATCTTATAGACGAATAATTGTTTAGGTTTGACATCATATGGAGAGAATAAAAGTGCTAATACATTGATGTAACTTGTAAGTACTTTGTATAGTTAGATATTTGATGTATCTTCCTATAACTATGGGAGTTTTGCCTTCATCCCTCTAAGCAATATTAATTCTACTCATGATTTTTAGAGCACCAAAAAAAATTAGAAAAGGATTTTGATTTATTATTTTAAACAATATTTCTTAAAAAAACAGTTTTTAAATCTTTTAATTGGTACCCTCGTGAAAAAACCTTAGTCGCATTTATGTTTCTCTTGTTTTTTCTAACCCTTTCTCTTTAAGCAATGAGGACTGATTTTTTTATTATTATTTTTGGCCTAAAATCACATCTCTACATCTTTTTCTACCATTTTTCTTTTTCAATAAAATGGTTTTTTCATAAAATTCTAGATTTTTAATTTGGTTTTTCGTGTTTTTGTCGTCATCTTGTACAGCGTGTGGTTTGTGTCTTCTTAGTATGACGGCTTGGTTTTTGTCGTCTCATTGTGACATTTTCTTATCGTGTCATGATTCCAAAACGAGAAAAACAATTGGTGGCCAAATACATCAAATCATGGTCATCAATATACTGCAAAACTTGAGTCATATGTATTCTAGTCATCATAGAATTATCAAATGTGTAGGCTTTAAGCCTATTCATTGTGCTACTAACCTAGATGATGTGTCATCCTTTAGAGTTTTTAGTGAATTTGATTATGTATTTCTATCGAATTTATTACTAGTTTGAATCAATAAATTATACACCTTTAAAAAAAAAAGTTGTAATCCCAAGGGATAGCTCAATCGATCTAAGGTCGAGTTGAACCCAATGGTCACCGGTTCAAGTCCCTTCAAGACCATCGGAGGTTTACTTAATCGTTAACTTCAGGGTTCCATGAGATTAGTAGAAATATGTGCAAGCTCGTTCGAACATCCACAATTATAAATAAATAAAATTTAAAAAAAAAAATCTTCTAAGTGGGTACTCACTTTAATTTGTTACATATGAGGGTGGGCTTACTTATATAATTTACCTCAAGACATACTATAATTTAATTAATATACTGTTGAGTAGAGGTCCTCCTCAAGGGCTCCACCTCATTAAATTGAAGAAATGAAAGGAAAAAAAATAAAGGGTTAAGAAAAAGAGAGTCAAAAAGTGGGCATTAAAGAAAGGAGAGTAAAAAAAGGGGGTTACTATTTTCTTTGATGAGGATAAGTCTTCATGATTAAGAGAAAGTGCGATGGATTTTTTCTTAGATTTAATACGAGATTTATAGTATAACTATATTTGGATAGTGGTAACCATTTAGCTATCCCGGGTCTATATTATCTTTTGTATTGGTCTTGGTTTTTTTATGGGGTAAACAGTGAAAATCTATATAATTGTACAAATTTATTATATAATAAAGTTTGTCTTGGTTGGCCCGTAGTTTTTCTCCAATAAATAAAATTTTCAAGTAAATCCTTGAGTCTTTTATTTTCCCTAATTTATTTCTCTGTTTTAATTGATATTTTATCAAAATTGATCTCGAGATTTTTTTTTCCCCAAAAGTGAGGAGGAACCATACTTAACACAAACTTCATAATAACCGCAATTAAAATTGAATCCACCGTAATCTTCATTCAAAATCTTCTTCTTCATGTTAGATTAAATACACAAGAATAAACACATAGATGGATTTTTATTAAACATTTACAATACGAGAATAAACCACATAACCTAAGATCATGCACTTACTATTCAAAGATCAATAAACTATGAAGGGCATGAATCCATTCTGATTAGACGTGAATGACTCTAGTATGAGCTGGGTTTGTCTTAGTTATAAAACCTAAGCAATGATTAAGTTTCTCTCTACAGTGGAACATGGAGATAGCGATAACATGAGGTTTTAACTGAGGAGGCGGGTAGAAGCCTAGTATTAGACATGCACGTCGAGTTTGTCCAGTGGAAGCAAGGCCTTATAGGCAATGAAAGAAAACTAGACTCAAAAAAAGTTTGTTGGCACATTATTTTGTAGATACATGAAGTCCCAGGTATGGATTTGCATGACCCTTGACGAGGTCCTTCTTTGGAAAGGTGTGGATTTATTGTAGGATGAGTGGGGCACTCAAGTTAAGGTCATTTTTGAGGGGTATGTAAATGCTCGACCACGACCTCTTATTGAAGCTATTGGTGACAATCGGGTACCCATTCCTATTATTGTACTGGTATTGTGGCGGATGATGGCATTCTGTGCAACTTCAATACAATTGGAGGCTCCACCCACTAGATTTGAGGAACCACATCAAGAAATAGTGCAGGCATGATGCCTCAAGCCTGAAGTGCCATTAAAGGCGGTCCACTAGAAAGGAGAAAGGCAATTCCCGGATGACTATGTAGTCTTTCTTCGGGAGCATTAGTTTGTCTGAGGATTAGGAGCGATCCTACGTCTGTCAATCCAAGCCAAGCAATGCACCATTCAGAAAAATATGGATTACTGACTATGCAAGAGGAAATGAAGTGATAGAGAATAATGGCGTTTGGGATCTCGTGAATTGTCTAAAGGTATAAAACCGATTGGTTGTAAATGGATATTCAAAACCAAGCGAGATTCAAAAGGCAATGTCGAGAGATATCGACCACGCTGATCGCGAGGGCTTTACCCGAAAGGAAGGCATAGATTATAAGGAGACCTTTTAAGCGATTTCGATGAAAAGGGTTAATTCAAATTAGTGCACTTAGCTCATTTGTGATCTAGAGAGCTGCACCAAATGGACGTCAAAACAGCTTTCCTTAATGGAGACATTGATGAAACTATATACATGGTGCAACCAGAGAACTTTGAGTTAGAAACTAGCTTACCTAATGGAGCTCAAGGTCATTTATGGTTTAAAGCGGGCATCCCGTGATAGTAGGAATTTGATAAGGTGATTTCTTCATATGGTTTCAAGGAGAACCTTTGCAATCAGTGCATATCTCTTAAGTTCAATGGGAGCAAGTTTGTTATATTGGTGCTCTATGTGGATGACATTATGCTAGCGACAATGATGTAGGTGTTCATGACACCAAAGGTTTCTTATCAGGTCATTGCAGGAAGAAAGACCTTGGTGATGCATCTATGTTTGGGTGTACAAATCCTGAGGATCGTTCAAGATGTATACTTGGCACTTATCCTCAAAAGGCCTATATCAATAAGATTACTTGAAGTTATCTGCAGGTGTGCATGATTTTACAGTGTAAGGGTGATAATTCAGCAGATTGATATACGAAATTAATGAGAAAGAAATGGAGAACTTATATGTGCGCAATAGGGAGTCTTATGTATGCACAAAGTGGCCAATACTTGTCAGGACCTGGCGTACATTGTGTGGGAATGTTAAGGCGGTCTCCTCAGAGTAATCTGCTTGTGTGGATCTTTGGAAAGCGGCTAAGCAGTGATGAGGCCAGAGGGAATAAGGTGTGCACTCTTTCACATATCGGTGGTCGATGTCCCAGGTTGTTGGGGTGCTCGGATCTGGGCTTTGCGGAATGTCAAGATAGCAGGAAATGGAGCCTCGAAATTTGCATATTCTGTATTGTGGGAGGGGCTGCTTCAATGGAAAGAGTGTCAGTGAGACACTAGTAGCCTCTTGACCATGGAGTGATTTACAACTTTGCTTGAGGCATCTAATCAAGGAATATAGACTGCGAGAGCTTTATCCACGGACTTATTTGATTATTGAGGCATTAATAATGGCTTGGGTTAATTGTGGGTAGCTAAAGGCTGCCAGTTCATCTTCTAAAATATTAGTTCTATCAAATCAGCACATTGACATTAAGTTGGTTGTAGAGAAGGAAGTTGAGTGGTCAAGTGTCGATTGAGCATATTAGTACGAACTCCATGATTGGAGACCCGGCTCACCCAGGGAGCTTCACTTACCCCTAAGGGTGTTTCATGAGCATCTTTACTCAGATGATTATAGTACAGATATAAGGAGATAGTGGGAGTTCATTTTGGTTTTATCGTAATTATGTGATTGACATTCATATTATTCATTTATATGTGTGTACCTGGTTATTTTATTATTTATGTATGTTTCCGACTACTACATTTGTGATGTCACTGATTTTCTCTGTTTGCATGTATTATTTTGAAAAATATCGATACTAGACCCACGTTGATGTGAGGATTCTTACAGGAATGACATACTAGATCCATTTATGTAAATATCAGAGCCACACCTATATTTGATCTATGTATTAGTTGTGTGGTGACAAAATGGTCTCCGTTATGAATATGTGAGCCGCTTTGGTCAATTCTAGTAAAATTAATGGTTGATTAATTTAAAGTGTTTTTTATCGTTGGGCGGTGTATGTTGCACGCCCAAGCAGTGCTGATCATGTTTTATATTCGATAACACCTTGGCAAGTGGAAGGTTATTCAATTCCCTTTTGGTGGTGTGAAGTATTCATTTTAAGACATGGACTGTCTTTGTCATCAGTAACCAATCTGGGATCAAATGATCATTTCCAGTTTGAATTAGGGTTCATGAAATAGTTATATAATTATTTATTATTATAATATGGAATTAATGTGGTTCCACATTTTGCCTTAATATTTGTTTTGATGGATAATGACATTGAGGCAATTAAATAATGAGCCCGAGCGGGGTCCACAGGTTTAAAACTGTAACAGAAATTATCAAACCTCAGGAAAGCGAATCATTGCTTGGTTCTGTCAAGAGAAAAACAACACTGGCCTCCATCTTGAAGAGAAGAGAGCTTATTCTTCAATTTAATACAGTACTTGATGGATTGATTCTACAAATCTTGTTTATTTTGATCTTTGATTAGGCATCGTGTTCTGAGTTATGGTTTTATTATGTGGTATGAGAATAAAAAATCCATCTATAATAATTTAATCTTGTGTATTTAATCTAACACTTCAATCCAAGTGATAACAAAAAATATATACGATAAAAAAAAAAATATCAAATCAATAATCATTAATATATTATAAGATTGAAATTATATGTATCTTAATTATAATAAAAATATCAAATATATTATTTTATTATGTTATTTCATCATTTGTGATTTTAAACTAATTCTATTTTTTGGGGCGTAGAGATAGGTGTCCCCCGCCGTGGCCAATATAGTATAGATATTTCTAAATATATATTTTAATTCATAACAAAGTAGGAAAAAAAATAAAGTATTGAATTTCTATAATATACATATGGATATCAACACGAAATCCCAAAAATCCCATTCATTTAACATGATCCATGTCTTACAGAATCCACGAAGCTCAAAAGACATGCGAACCTTTTACGCCCTCTGCAGATCCTAACTGCATTTGAAATCACTACGTTCGATCAGTTCACTTATGTATTTGGCCTTTTAATCCAGACCGTCCGCGTAGCTTCTAGGATAATCAGACAATTGTTTCGTTTCCAGTGAAGCCCGCCGCATGCTCAGGTGACTTTCTTTTCTGGGCTATAACTATTTGCAGAACTGGAGGTGCGATGTTGGGATGAGTGAACATTTTATTGTGCAGGGAGATGGTGGTAAAACGACGTCGGATGTGGAAGATGAGTTGAATCTGTGAATCAGATCCGGAATATAGCGGAAGCGACAGAATCTTGGCTCGAGATCCTGCGGATGAGGCCCAAATGTCAGTCCGAGGCCGGCGTCGGCGATGGGAGGGGAACGAAAATGATTGCGGAAGAGTGCTCGACGGAGATATTGATATCGTTCTCGTCGTAGTCCTCGTTGCCATCGTCGTCAGAGAACGACGCAATTCCGGCTAAGAAGGCAGTTTCCGCCTCCGCCGTACGGAACGGTGTCGGTGATTGGACGGAGGAGGGAAATGGAGGATGCGGTGAGGGCGGAACAGAGGTTTTGGAGCGGCAGTGGCGGAGAGAGTTACGACTTTTACAGGGTTTACGACGGGCACGGCGGGGCTACGGTGGCAGAGGTGTGCAGGGAGAGGCTGCACAGAGTGCTGGCGGAGGAAATAGAGATCGAGAATTTCCGCACCGGTGGCGGTGGCGGTGGCGGGTGGGAGAGAGCGATGAAGAGAAGTTTCCCGAAAGTTGATGAGGAAGTGGTGAGCGAAGGGTAGTGCCAAAAAGAGAACGGAGCAACGAACACGGTCGGATCGACGGCGGTGGTGGCGATGGCCAACTGCGGCGACTCCAGAGCTGTGATATGCAGAGACGGCTTCGGCGCCATACCTTTGTCAAACGACCATAAGGTTAAAAACACCTCTTGAAAATAATCAGTATTGCCCTAGCCTTTTAGGCCCTGTTTGGACATTTGAAAATAAAATTAAAGCCCTTGTCCGCCCCCTTACAAAAAGAACGAACATCCCATCTTTCTGTTTGTTTCCCACGATTTTAAAAAAGTTAAAAGCTTAAAAAAAATCGTTAACGGTGATGAATAATCGAATACTATATTCTAATGCATTACCCCTTATCTCAAACTTTCACCCTGTTTGCCTAGTTACTATTCAACCCACTACAAATTAAAAACCATTTCTTTACCCAATAAATTAATAATCAAAGAATTTAAAGGACTAATTCCTTATAGAAACCATAACATTTGGGGTTTAGAAGAGTAATGTAAAGCTTTGTTTGATGTGGGCGTAAATAGCCTGGGATGAAATTTAGAAGGCGTAGAAGTTGCGGGAGGAAAGTGATAGATTGGGATGGACGTCGAGTTTTGGGAGTACTTGCGCCGAGATCTATAGGTATCTGCTAATTATCCTCTTGCATTAATTCTTTAATGGAGTTTCTAGTGGCATTTATCATGATAATGTTTAATTATTCGTAATTGGGATTCAATGTTTCTGATTAATTACGTGATATGTAATGGTTAATAATTAAGTTGATCTGAGAGGTAGCTCGGTTGGTTGGTGTAAAGTATTGGGTGAAAGGGTTTTCATCAATGGTGGATCACCAACCTCCCTTTAAGAGATTAATGGAAGGGTTTCTGCTGGTTCATTAGCCAGGAACTTCGTAAGTTAGTCAAGTTCGATTTTAAGCTAGCCGGGCAGTGCTGTATCAAGATGTGTGTTTGGCATTAGGGAATGGGAATAGAAATAGGTCACACCTATTAGTGCCCTATTGTTGTTGTTGTGTCTTGGTAATAGTGCCCCCGCACCTTTCTAATTTCGAGTACGGTCTAATAAATAGAAATCCAAATGTTAATTTGTCTAGATTTTAGGAGTTTACATCATTCAGGTGCATGGTTTGTCTAATAGAGGTGTTGAAACAAACGTCCTTCAACATAATTCAAGGCACTTAGAAAATGCAATTGTATGTAGTAGCTAAAAGTTTCCCAATGCTGCTGCATTCCGGGATGCTTTGTACCTAATGTCCTTAGGCGGGAGAGTTTAAATCTTATTTTAAGTAAGGCTAGAAATTCGATTTGCGGAATAAGGGCAAAATCGTAATTTTGATTATAAAATTTAATTACGGTTAAAGTCGTAATTAATTCTCTGACGCCGGATGTGGATTATGCCGTTGGAATCGTCTGAAATATCTAGTTAGCACGTAAAATTTCGCAATTTCTTTGAAGGCGATTCAGGAGTTCCGGCCACGTTTTCGGCGTAGCGTTTAGGTCTTATCGTCGATTTTGATCTGACGAAAGTCGCATATCGCCAATCTTTCATGTACCATAAGTGGTATGAGTAGAGAAATGACGAAAAATGATGGGTGAGATGGTCTTAGAATGTCAGAGTGAAAGAGAATTAATAAATAAAATGGATTAAATGGACTAAAGACAAAGAGTACAGTGCTCTTCTTCTACAAGTGAAATGGAGCAAAAACAAAAACGGGGGAGAGAGGAGCAGGAGAGGCAGAACAGAAATGGAGCTTTGGGTAGAGAGAGAAGGTCTGACTTCTCTCTAAAAATACGAGACCCGTCAGGCCGTTGGCGAACCGAACGAAGGAAAGCGTTCTACGCGGAGGCGTTTGCAGCGTGGACCCGGAGTTTGCGGTTTTGACAACTCAAGAGGTAAGTTTACCCGCCACTTGTGTTTTATTCCCGATTTTTAAGGGTTTTTCCGTGTTGGTTGGTTTGAGGCCGTGAGCGGTTTGATCGGTCGGCGAGACAGGTGAATTAGTTGTGAAGCCGATATTGAAGCGGTGGGCTGATACGGGCTGTTGGGTGTTTTAAATTCATAAATATTCTTCGTCGTGTATTGGTATGGAAATGCGGGAATGGGGTGTGGGCGGATCCCAAAAACATGGGGCCAAAGTGTAGAATTCTTTGGAGACTTTAAGGGCTGTCGATGACAGTCCAAATTTGATGGGTGTGGTTAGGTTTTAATTTGTGTATTAAATGGTTGTTTGGTATGTATTGGGTAAGTAAATGTGGCAGTGGATTTGGGTTCTACTAAGTGGAACATTTGTTTCAATGATGATTTTAGGGAATAGTAGTGAGAGGTTTCACTTATTCAGGAATAATCACTGAAAATATATTTCGTGAAAATAGGTGTTTAGTAGAGCGATTTAAATTAAATTGCTCGTGTGTGATTAATAATCATGTGAGCTAATTTTGATGTTGAAATGATAATTCATAACATGTTGTGATTTAATTTTTATGCGAGTATATTCATGTTTATATATTTGTATGGTTAGGCTGTAATGGGATTGGCATCACAGTAGTTAATTATCTGCTTGAACATCCAAGTTTTGGGAGTTAGTCGTGTGAGATGAGTCACAGAGGAAAAATGGTTGGAAGGACATTCATTAAATGAGTCAGTTAGTCTGGCTAAATAATATAGCCGTCGGGCGGCCCGAGTTAGTAATTTATTCATCGGGTAGTCCACGAGAACAAATAATATATATCAATCGTCGGGCGACCCAATTGATATATATGTGAGGAGGGTTGTCCACTAATAAAACTAATATTCATACGAGAGGCTTGGCGAGTGTGAGAGGAGTCGATGAGGACTCGGGATGCGAGTTGGTCATGTAGACATTCGAGTAGGATCATGCATTTGCTTGGATGTATGTTTAATTTAGACATTGCGCACTTAGGTGAGTGAGTAGCCCACTTAGGGCGATTCTCCCTGCGAGCTTTAGCTCACCCGTCGTGGGACCCCTTTTCAGTGCAGGGGCGTGGGGCGGCTCGATCTAGAGAGAATTGGCCTTAGAAATGGAATGTGGCTTTATTATTTTACATGTATTAGAATGCTTCCTCATTTTTAATATATGTGTTGTATAAGAGTGAATGCATTAACTCTTTGCATTGGATATAGTTGGAATATTGTAGAATCTCTTTGTTTTGGATATAGTGGCGTTAGTATTGGTTTTGGGCCCGAGGCCGTTTGTATCAATTGATTGATGTTGGGGCGAGTTTTGCCGAAGATTTGTATTTAGGTGAGCTCCCAGGTACAAAGGAGACTACGCACGATTACCGTCGAAAAATGTCGGGTCACTGACGTCCGCAGTGTCCGTAGGTTGGTGATCAGCGGACCCCAGGTTTTGGGCGTCACGGCTTGGTATCGGAGTTTAGGTATCTGTGAATACCTAGGAGCTCGGGTTTGGGTATCCATCACCGCTGGAGTGGTGGCAGGTGTAGATATGGGTTTAATAAGAGACCTATGGATAGAAAATTTGGGCTTAGGCCATAGTTGGATGAGGAGCATCACCACTAGGTGTGGTTTGATGATATGTATAGGTATGAGATTACACTAGGAAATCGTGGAACCTTCTTAGGACCTTTGCGTGCATGTGTTGGTGTGTTTTGTGTGATTAGTTTTTGTGAATGTGCTTGCATGCTTGGTTGTGCATAACATGAATTGTTAGGTGTTATGTGATTGTTTTATAGAGTTATATGCTTGGTTGATAGCATAGGATGATGTGTGGAACATTTTGGGTGTTCTGAGTGTGCCAGCAAACTTGAGCCCAGAAATAAGCAAAATAAGTTCGTAAATTTATTTGGTTTAGAGGTGAGAGAAATTTAATTTAGTTTCACCCCCGTGTGGCGAAAATTAAATAAAATTAAATTTTACAAAATTTATTTAGAGTTTGTTGGAAAATGAGAAGAAATGTTAAAGTAAGAAAATAATTTTATTAAGTTTATTTGGTTATATGGAGAAGGAAATGATTTTCTAAGATTTTACAAGTGGTAAAATTGAAGAAGATGAAGGAAAATAAATTTATAAAATTTATTTGAGTCACGAAAATTTTTAGTGAAATCTGGAAAAAAGAAAATGAATTTTACTCAATTTATTTTTGTTGTAGTGAAAATTTTCTAAGGTTTTATGGGGTGTAAAATTTTAGAAAATGGGATTAAATAAATTTTATAAATTTATTTGAGTATTAAAGTATGAAAAAGAAAAATGAATTTAGTGATTTTTATGATTTTTCAGTTCTTTGAAATAATAGAAAAAATATTTTTTAAAATATTTAAGAAATCAAATAAAATCAAATAAATTTGATAAAATTTTCAAAAATAAAATTTTCAAAAATAAAATTTTTTGAAATAAATAAATTTAATTAGTTGGAATTTAGCACCATAGGAAATGAACGGTCGGTTCAAGGTTGCAGGTCTATTAGTAATCGGCTTTGTATTACTAGTTAGGCTGAAGTGAGGAATTAAATGATTCTTGTTTGTCATGATTAATTGTGTAAATGGCTGGTAAGAGGGACGGGGCGTAGAGGGCGTCCGAAGTCTGCCAGTCGGCACCACCGGTGTTTGGTCAGCGAGACTTTACCCGGTAGCCGTGTGTGATGCTATAGCACGAGGCGGTATAGCGGGTAGGCGGAGATCTAGTAGCGCCAGGGGTTTAGGGCTAGCATCGTCCTCACATTCACGGGGAAGAGATCGATGGTGGTAGACCATTGGTTCATCTGGTCGAGAAAGTGTTAAGAGTATGGAGATTACCTCACGACACGACCCGGGATGAAGCAAACTGCGTTCAATTTAGAGAATGAGACCCAATATGATGGAAATGGGCAAAGACCTCTAGAGACTTGTAGGAGCCGTTGTATGGGGTTCTCCCCCAGGATTAGGCGAGAATAAGAATGATGGGGTCGGGTTGAGGTTAGAGATCTCAGGACTCTACTCACGGTGGACTGAGGATTATGGCATGTCGAGTTTGATGTCATCTTTAGGATGGATTGGTGACAGAGTTTACAAAGGTAGTTGCTCGATTTAATGACGTAGGAAGATTACCGCCTATACGCAGGACGGTACTCGTATGGTAGTTCAGGGGGACAAACATCACATTTTGCCCCGGACAGTATATGAGTCCAAGGGTTAGGGACATTTAGCGGGTTGGCTAGTGAGCCTTACCCCCAGAGACGGAGAGACCGTGCCGATCTACCTCAGTAGTGTGCAGTATGTGGATGTTTTCGGATGAAATTTACTGGACTACCTCCACGGAGAGTAGTAGACTTCGATATCCAGTTACACCCTGGTATTTAACCCATCTCTATGACTCATGGGATGCTTTGGTTGAGTTGCGGGGAACTCGAGTCGATTACAAGAGCTATTGGACAAAGGGGTTTATTAGGCAGGCACTTCACTATGGGGCAACCCGGTTCTAGTTCTGCGAAGAAGAGGCGCAAGACCCTTCGATTGTGAATTGGCTATAGACAGTTGAACAGGGGTTATGATCGAGTCGGTACCCATTCTAGGGATTGATGATTTGTTGATCGGTTGAGAGGGGCGAGTCTACTCCAAGATGGAACCGCCATAGTAGTTACCATCGGTGAAGGTTAGGGAATGAGATATCCCTAAAGAGGCGACATTTAGGGCGCGTTATAAGGCACTTTGAGTTCACGGTGATGCCACTGGATTGGCGAATGCGCTAAGCGACATTCATGAATCTCATGCATAGGGTGTTCCAACCCTATCTAGATCAGTTGTCGTAGTCTTCGTGGATGACATCTTGAATTACACTCCTGTCGGAGTAGGAGCGGGAGTATCACTTGAGTTGTTTCACATTTGTTAAGGAGACCATCGGGTTATGCGCTAAGTTCAGTAAGTTCGAGTTTTGGCTTATTGAGGTGAGAGTTTGAGACATGTGGTGTCAGCATCAGGAGTGTCAGTCGACCTAGAAAAGGTTGAGGCAGTGATGCGTTGGAAGAGACCGAATGTCAATCTTCGAGATACTTAGTTTCTTGGGATTGGTAGGTGATACGAGACTTTCTGGGAGATGGGGGGGATTGTCCATTTGAGACGGGATGGTAGGACTTCACCTCGGGATAGACTCCATGGTTGGGGCCGGCCACGACCATAGAGGGTGAGGATACTTGGAACACTCGGGATGCGGGTGTTTGTGACAAGAGAGTACTCGGCTTTCTCCTAGTTTGGGGAAGGGCGAGACACGCTTCCGCGGCCCAGTTTCGAGGACTAGGGCCGAGTTGAGCATGGTGACGGGTTTCCAGAGACGGGGATCCCGAGACTTTGGGACTAGCACGGTCCGATTAGCGGTAGAACGAGGAGAGTATGCAGTTCATTCCTCCCGCTTACTAGTGGGGTTAGAGGAACTAGTTTCGATTCGGGTCTTTGTCTGAAGCACTTCCGGCCAACCTGAGATAGACGAGGACCGGAAGTGTGGATCGAAGTCGGGGGCGGTCCAGTCGTAGGCGTGGTGGAGCTTAGGGTGGTAGATATATATTGGTTGTTGATGTCAAGCTTGACATGGATAGGTTGTGACCATCGGTTGTCGATGGTGAGACCTAAGGCGGGTCATACCCAGGCCACGACATTGGTTGGAAGCCCAGAGGTTAAGACCTTTAGAGAAGCCAGGTATAGATGTTCTTCCCTAGGGTATAGGGTGAAAGTTGACCTGATAGGTAGAGATTATAGTGAAGATCTACGGGATTACGCTCGTGGTGGACGGGAGTGGGTGCTATGATGGTCATTCATATTTTTTTTGGTGAGTGTGGGTTGGAGTTGTCTTTGGGACCCACGTCCGGTGAAGACTCATAGTTTGAATGTCGGGAAATGTAAGAGGCTCAAAAGTGTAAGCCGAGAAGAGTTGTGTTGCTCGAGATGAAAACACGGACATAGTTATCATAGCAGACTTAGAGTTGAGTGATAAATTCGAGGTGGCTTCGAGGTTTGGATACCCTTTGGAAATTTCATTGGATGTTGTTGAGCTGACAAGGGCTCGGTAAATGGATGTCATGCATGGCATGGATTGAGTTGACAGTCCATTAGTTGTCGGTGGTGTGACCTTGGAGAGGTTAGCGTTTACAACGAGGTTGTGTAGGGTTACGTGTGTATGGATTACATACGGGTGTTAGAGGGCATGTTGCGAACATGTGTTCTGGATCATAAGAGTAGAGGATTAATTGCCCTTAGTGGAATTCGTCTACAATAACAGTTATCAGGCAAGTGTAAGAATGGCACCATATGAGGCATTGTATGGGAGGCCATGTAGATCACCGTTATGTTGGACCGAGGTGGAAGAGCCCGTCGATCTGATCTGATTCGAGACACCTGAGAAGGTGAGCTTGATACGATGGCGTCTTCTCTCACGGCTTCAGAGCTGCGAGCTATGTAGATGTGCGACCCTTAGAGTTCGGGTTTGGGGTCCGTCTTCTTGAGGTGATGCAGAGAGGAGTGGTCGAATGCAGCTTGAGCGTAGGAAGCCTCGCCGAAGTTCATTGGACCTTCGAGAGACTCGAGAGGTGAGCACGATTGTGTCTCAGGTTAGCGTTACCGCCCGGCTATGTCGGGTGTCCACGAGGTGTTTCCGTCTTCCGTGCTCAGGAAATATATTCGAGATCTAGCGTGGTGGGGACAAATTGAGATTGACAGATGGGACCTTTGAGGAGGGACCGGGGTGCATTGTTTGTAGCGTGATCGGGTTTTCTGGCCCGCCAAGGCCCCGTGAGGCTAATTGGGGAGTGCTGTGACAATGCTTGTGGAGTGGAGGAGTCAGCATTAGAGCACGAGGACCACGATCAGCGGGCCACATCCACTTCTTGTTTAGGGATGAAGGTACGTAATTTAGTCGTTTAAGGTTTAAATGATTAGTTTACATGCATGATAGAGTGCGCGTTGCATATGCGTAATGCGCGATTATGATGATCTGAATTTCGGGCCGAAATTCTTTCAAGAGAATGTGGGCAGAAATTGAATTACGGAATAAGGGCAAAATCGTAAGTTTGATTATAAAATTTTAATTACGGTTAAAGGTCTGTAATTAATTCTCTAGACCTCGGATAATGAAGCGGTTATGCAGTTGGAATCGTCTCGAAATATCTAGTTAGCACGTAAAATTTATGTTCTTTGGGAACTTGATCGGAGTTCATTACGTTTTTCGAGGCATCGCGTTTCGAATCTTGGCAAATCGATTTTCGATGCGGCGAAGATACATAACAGAAGCACTCATGTACCATAAGTGGTATGAGTAAATGACTTGAAAAATGATGGCGAGATAGTAGAATGTCAGCGGTGAAAGAAGGGAATTAATAAATAAAATGGATTAAATGGACTAAAGACAAAGAACTACGGTGCTCTTCTTCCCGAAGTGAAATGGGCAAAACAAAAGCGAGGGAGAGAGGACGGGAGGCGGAGCAATGGAGCTTTGGGTAGAAGGTGTTACGGCTTCTCTCTAAAAATACGGGGCGATCCGGCTAGTTGGCCGGCTTGAGGAGCAAAGAAGGGAAACGTTCTGGCGGGCGAGCTCTGCGTGGACCCGGGTTCGCAGTTTGACAACTCAAAAGTAGGATTTTCTCTGCGTGTTTTATTCCCATTTTAAGGGTTTCCATGTTTTGGTTGGTTTGAGGTGATGAGGGGCCGTTTGATCGATCCCGAGCAGGACGAGTGAATTGAATTTATTGAAACCCAATATTGAAACCCCAGTGTATTTAGGGCTGTTAGGTGTTCAATTCATAAATATTCACTTTAAATCATGTATTGGTATGGGAATCTTAGGGAATGGTAATTTGTGGAATGGAGTCCCAAAAACGGCAGGACAGTGTAGAATTCTTTGGAGACTTGTACCGTCCGGCACACCGTAATTTCAAAGGGGTGCGGCCTGGTTTCATCGTAGTATTAAATAATTATTGGTACTGCATTAAATACCGTGAATATCGGATTTCGGGTTCAATAATGAACTGTCGTTTTTAGGATTTTCCCAATATGAAACAGGCTTCAGTCATTCTTAATAATGCTTTCTGAAAATATATTTTTCTAAAATAGATGTCGTCGAGCGATTTAAATTAAATTTGCTCAGAGTGATTATTAGCTCAAGTGAGCTAATTACGTTTTTAAATGAGAATACATACTACGTCATGCCATTTAATTTGACATATATATCTGCCAAGCATATGATTCGCATGCCATTAAATCGTAATGGATCGCATACATTTATTCATATGCACTCGAACATCCAGCATTTTGCAAAGAATACAGATTAGTCTGTAGAGGAAATGTTCTGAGGGTAATAAAATATTAAATGGACTGAGGTCCAAACTAAATAATATGATCAATCAGCTTCGAGCGCCCAAATGATATTTATTCATCTATGGTAATCAAGCTTAACAGTTTAATATGAGATCAATCATTGAGGCGGTCCAATTGATATATATATACACTATATCATTCACTATTAAACTCACACATTCCTCACATTTATGCTAAAGTAGTGTGAGAGAAATCTTTATAATTCTATCTGAATGAGCCATTGCAGATATTCATAGATCATGCATTTGCTTCGAATGTATGTTTAATTAACATCAGACTCAGACTTAGCATGAAGACTCCACTGCATGATTCTCCACGAGCTTTTAATTTCACCCGCCGTGGGACCCCTTTTACGTGTACGGAGCGCGCGAGAGACGGCCGCCCTAGAGGTCAGCTTAATAAGTTTCCACGCCATTATTGACGTTACACGTATTAACGCTTCATTTTAATATATCAGATAAAGAGTGGAATCATTAACTCTTGCATTATGATATAGCTGGAATATTGTAAGATATAACCGTTTGGATATAGTGATTATTGGCTTCGGGGCCCAAGAGGTCGCTGGTAATCAAAAAGATTTGATGTCGGGATTGTGTTTTATGAAGATTTTGTATTTCCGTAAGCTCCCGCATGTTATTTCTCGCCCGATTTTCGCGAAATGTCGTAAGCCACCGACATTCACTAAAGATTCCGCGTCACGCAAGAATAACTAATTTTTGCCAGCGCCACAATTTTCAAAAAAGAGTTCTTCATAGGTACATGAGCGTTGAAATCAGACTGGGTAACGGATGCCCTTCGAGGGCAACATGTCGCGGCTATCAAAAGGCCATATATCGGCCCTGCGCACATCTATAAATCATCAGTAACCATAGTATTGATGATGTAGTTACCAATGAACCATTAGTGAGATCAACTCGAGCTGACGTGGTGATAGATGATGTGATTCAATCGACTCCCAAATACCAACCACGAAAAATAAATGAAGACTCCTGCTCGTGAATATGGATGATCGAGTTATTTGTCAAGCTTGGAAAATTAAGGATAAAATATATGGTTTTCCCTAATTACTATAAATTGCTGCCCTTCGATGTGATCGAGTTTTTGTCTAAAATGAATCCGGGATCAATGTTACCTGACCTACTTAAGCAGATTTGACCATTTTGAGCAACCATTTATCGTACACGAGGTTCATACGCGTTTCGTCGGGTCATCGACCTTTCATTGCAATCGACTCATCTCAATTTGAGTAGTGCTAGTACCCAAATAGTGTTATTGAGCCCAGATAATGCATTTTAAACACTTTTGTGTACTAATTGACTTTATTAACTCAATTGATACATCGGGTCCGCCATATCGACCATTCCAGAAATTTATTTTTAGTAGTTTGTAGGTCAAATGCCTCATTATCTTCTAATCCGTCATTCAAACACGATGAACCCGAGCGACCAAGATGCATGATCGAACTGCAGGAAATTGGAGCAAAAATGTTGAAGAGAAGCGGAGAGTCACAAATTTTTAAGGGTTTAAAATTCGCAACCTCGCAAATTTCGCTGTCGCGAAATTTCAACACTACTCCCCTCGTTGACCGCTTGATCCACCTTTGTGGTTTTATACAATTCTCGCCTCTTGATGTAATTTTGGTTCATTTGCACATTTTTGTATTCCTTTATACTGAGCACCTATATAAGCCTTTCGCCTTTGTTTGTAATCAATCAACTTTCACCATCAATCAATCAATAAACTTCGCACTAAGCTTCCTCTCCTACCGGTTTGTGATTTTCTTCCTCTCCTTCATTTTCTTGCATTTTTGTAGCTAAACACCCCTCGATGATGACAAATCAAGGGATGTTCGCCTAAACCCCTCATCCTTCGCGGCGCCACTCTGGGTGTTGGTTTTAAGGCAAGCTGCATGTTCTCATGCTTTTCATGTATGTATTTTTTTAGGTATTTATGTTCCTGCTTCTCACCTTAGGTTAAATCTCTTAGGCATGCTCTCCCTAATGTGTATTTGCGTTTTTGTGTTCAAATTTGACGCTATCATTATATCCACGATGCCCGCTAGGTTTGCCCCATTAGTTACTACGGGTAGGTTTGGGGAGGTATGTTCTCATTGCCTGGAGCACTCATGCTCATAAAATGCTATGGTTCAAGAGGAAAAACTTTTGGGGTTAGGTTCTTAAAGTTTTAACGAAGAACCTGTCGTAAAATGACTAATATGTCATGCTCCCCAACACGAGGAAAAAGACCCGAGGATATGTCGATTAACTTAGAACCCTAAGCCTAGTGGCCCGAAACTTCAAGGAATTCTTTTTTAACCTTTACTTCAATTTATTTCAAGTTTTTCAACCATTCACCCACACTGTTTTTACACAAATCCAAAAATCCAAAGAGTAAACACCATTTTCAATCCACTGTAACTCTTCTCTCACAAAGAAAACCCATCCCTGTGTTCGACCCTAGAGCCACTATACCGGCAAAGAGCTTTGCTACGCCGCAGTGCAAATCCTAGGATATAAATTCTTGCTCGATTCCCGAACACCTACTGGGCCTAAACGACCAAATGGCGCCGTTGCCGGATGGTGCCCCAAATGAGAAAGAGAAGTCGTGGAACTTGTGGATTCATAACGCCAAGTGTTGGTGAAATCTCTCATTTCTTTTATACTTTACCATTTTTCTCCACTTGCGCTCACTCGTTAGGAGTTCAAAATAAATATCGTGCATCAGTTTCCTTGTTTTGATTTTAGCTAACTTTAACCCTTTTGGTAGTCTTGTTTCCGTTGGTTTCTTACTTGTCGCGGTGTCCACAGAAGCTTATGCAAGGGGACGTAAAACACCACAAAGTGCATTGAAAGGCTAAGTGTTCAAGTTGAATGTAAGGGTGTGAAATCGGGCCACACACTAACAGATGGAGACCCCACCTAAGAGCAAAGAGAGCTACCGCCGGGTCTGGCAAGGAGCCCAATGCCTGGGCTGAAGCTCATGAGGATCACATACACCCACCAAGGGTGAGTGCACCTCATGCAGGCACACCCCTCGCCGAGAGGATGGCAAAGTGAGGCCATTCAGTTCTCCTCCCGACTTTTCATGCAGGCGTGGAAAATGAAAATCCATACACACATCCTCGGGATTTTGAGGAAGTTTGCAAGACTTTCAAGGAGGATGCATTTGATATGGACTTACTTAAGCTGAAAGCCT
Organism: Tetrastigma voinierianum; assembly: GCA_016808115.1. NCBI lineage: Eukaryota > Viridiplantae > Streptophyta > Magnoliopsida > Vitales > Vitaceae > Tetrastigma > Tetrastigma voinierianum. The sequence continues at coordinate 963,334 of JAEQBH010000443.1, read as the reverse complement.
TCCCTTTGACCCTCAAAGACAAAGCCAAAATTTGGCTTAATTCACTAAGGGTAAGGACCATCAAGAACTGGGCAGAGTTGCAGGCTGAATTTTTGAAGAAGTTCTTTAGTGCCCACAAGACCAACAATTTGAAGAGGCAAATCTACACCTTTGCAGCTCATGACAGTGAGAGATTTTATCAATGCTGGGAAAGGTATATGGAGACCATCGCATGCCCCCTCACCATGGTTTCGAAGCACATGGATGCTAGTAAACCACTTCTGACGATGGAATGCCCTCTCGCCATGGAAACAACTCTGTGAGACCATTGCAGTGGTGGGACTTCCTCAAGAAGAATCCCTGACTGCCATGTACTTCCTTTTAATTACGCTGGGTCGAAACCTCCAAGGGATGGATGAGTCGAACCCAAGGAGGTAGAGAGAATTAAACAAAGAAACCCAAGGATGCATTTATTCACCTGTCAGAGGATGGAAATGAGTTGTTATCTTCTTGACTAGAAGATGATTAAGAGCTAGAAATGCGAAATCGCGATGAGGTATGCAAGTAATCGAAACGCTCGTGACCTCCCAATCCCGCTTTTAATTGCCAACTAATTAGTCACCAAGGAGATCGCTCAATTGCTCCTCGCTAGGAATTTGATGCAAGAGCAGTAAACATAGTGGATCAAAGTAGGCACTCCAATAAATGTCGGCATGGGAACACCTATAATCCCATGAAGAACCACCCAACCTAGCCTGAAGCCTAAAACCTACTGTGATATGTCCCCTCGAGCATCATTATATCGTGAGATGGCTTCACTCTCGCCTACTGAACAAATACCCAGAATACGATATATCGATACTTGATTTTACTTGACATCTAAATATCGATAAATATCGCGGATATTTTGACAAAACATTTGCAGTTTAAAATTAATAAAAATACTTTGAAATTCATGGAAATACTTTGTTGAACTTTATAAAGACATAAATAAGCAAATATATTAATTTAGTTGAAAATAATATTCATTATAATTTATCGAGAAACTACATTACAATAGTAATTTAAAACCAAAATGAAGACTGATGTGGCTCAATTACATTATTTGATAAAGGGATCCCATCTTGATGAAGATAATATTCATAATAAGATCTTCAAAATATTGAGATAAATCACAAAGAAAAAATAATTTGAGAGTTAAATTGAGCTGATGTTATGATGAGTTTCAGAAGAGATTGTATGATTTTGGCCGGTATTTATAAAAATTTTGGAGTCAAAATAGTGATTACCGATATTTACCGATATTTTACCAATATTTACCGATATTTACCGATATTTTACTGATATTTTACCGATATTTACCGATATTTTACCGATATTTTTTCAGAAATTCCCGTGACAAGCGCTGCTTCCACGCGATTTTCGTGAAAAATCGGTTTTTTCTCGATTTTTTCTTCGTGAAAAATCGGGCGATTTTACCCGATTTCCTTCTTTTCCTCCGACCATTTTCCTCCGATTTTTCTTTGTCTGCAGAGGTTTAAACCGATTTACATCGGCCGAAAAATTGATTTTTTGTTCCCCTGTCACAAGAATGTACCACCAACCTCATCACTGCTGGAGCAAGCCATCATGAATTCGGCAAGGTGGTGTGGACGATGCAGGAGCGTAAAACTATCAATGCTCGGTTAAACCAAAGAATAGAAAATGTAGAAAGCTCCATGGACAAAAGAATTGATGGGCTCCACAAAAGCCTCAATCGCAGTACTGATACCCTACAAATATCCACGCAGCCTAACCAACTAACAACGGTGTGAAGGAGCAAGGGAGATTCTCTCCAAACACCGCCCAATCCTGTGGGAGTGCATGAACTGAAAGCTATGCCAAACAGCCCCGCACTCAAAATGATGAAGTCCGTGCCATTATCACCTTGAGGAGTGGTGGCAAATTGAGCAAAACATTCAAACTACAGGAAAGACCAGAGAAAAGAGGAAGTAGCAGCTTAACATCGATTCATTAAAGAGGATTCGATGAAGAAAAGCATGCCTCCTCCATTTCCCCAAGCACTGAGAGGCAAAAAGAAGGCTTTTAAGCAAGAAGGCATCTTGGAAGTGCTGAGGCAGGTAAAGGTCAACATTCTCCTCCTTGACATGATCAAGCAAGTCCCTACCTATGCAAAATTTCTAAAGGACTTGTGCACAGTCAAAAAGGGGTTGAGCATTAACAAGAAGGCCTTCCTAACTGAACAAGTCAGCTCTATCATCCAGTGCAAACCTTAGTGAAATACAAAGATCCGTGATCTCAAACATCTCAGCCAACATTGGAGGGACTCGCATAGACAAGGCAATCACTGATCCTGAGTTGTCAACCTACCGCCATACCTCAATGGCGCTTAGGGCCTGGGGGAGCTGAAGCTCACCAACATCACCCTATCCTGCCGGACGACCGCGTGCACACCGAAAGGAATAGTTGAGGATGGCTCCTAGCGAAGGTAGACAAATTCACTATCCCAAGTGGATTTTGTTCTGATACTGAGCTATGGGCGTAGGGCACTAATCATGCCCATCATACTGGGAGGCCATTTTGCCACATCTAATGCCATAATCAATTGCTTTAATGAGCCATGCAAACTACCATCGCACATGACTCGAGCTCAAATATTTTTCACCTGGACAACAAGGATAAGCCAGCAGAGGATGAGGAGTAGAATTTAGAAGAAGTCTGTCTGAGTGGCACAGGTGTAGGAAAGCACAATGCTAAAAAACTACAGGAAGAATTAACAAAGAACAAAGCAACAGTTAATGAAGAATCAATCGCATCGCCCACCCTCCCGTGATTCACATCCCACCACATTCATCGTAGAGCAGATGCTTAAACAAAGGAGCAAAAGCTTCCATCTTAACCGCATCATAAACACTATAAGCATGGGAGGAGCTTCTCCTCCCGGACCCCCATGAGACCCTCAGCACATGGGAGCTGGGCTTCGCAGATCTCGTGCCACCACTTAACTGCCAGTCTTGCTTAAGTTTCGCTTGTTAATAATCTTATCAGGATTAGTCAGTGACTTGTCATCCTTCATATAAAGAAGAAGCAAAGATCACCCACTCCTCCAATGAAGACTCCTCGCCTGGGTCTAGCCGAGGATGATTCTCCATCAGCCACCCACTAAGGAGGTACCACTTTCTCCACTAACTTTCTAACCTACACCCCATCAAGCAGATGACGGTATACTGTCAGCGGGGAAGAGTTAGTGTTGGAAGTGAAGTTCATACCGCCGATTACGCTTTTTCACTAATCATTTCAAGAAAGCCCATTTTTGTATGGTTAATGGCTTGTTGTTTTACTTCTTTTTGAAAAAGCTCAAAATTTTGTGAAATACACCTTTATATATATAATACAACTCTATTTTTCTACACTTTGTGATCTCAATTTTTGGCTCCCTATATTTTAATGTGGTTTTGCCTTTCCCCGTAAATTGAAAGCCGGAAGTAATCGTATGCTACCATCAATGCTAGAATAGTTCCATGCTTGATTGAGTTGTTGGTCAGTTGAAAACCCTAGTAATCAACCCTTGTCTTCCATCATTATCTAGCCACACACACAAGGCACACGGGCCTAGTCAATAGGTCGAGAAGTCGATCCCCTTTTACTTCTCAAGAAACCGACCTTTACTTCTCGTTGACGACCTATAATAGGCAGGTTAGAGGTTCCCAAGAAAGAAGGCCAATGTGTCTTCCAAAAGAAAAGAAAAGACCAAAGAAAAAGAAAGAAAAGAGAATAGAAAAGTCGCTTGTTTACTCAAACCCTGGGATAGTCCGAGGGGTATATGGCGAAGCCTTGGGTCTGCGCCCTAATCCAACTCGGGTTTGGAGCCACCGACTTAGTGCTCTCGCTACATGGGTGGATAGGTGAGCTTAGCGAGTTGTGTGGTGCTGGATTCGAAATCATTCAAGTCCCGGTGAAACCTATTAGTTAGTGGTCGAAAGATCCTTCGACTCTCGATGCCTTAAACCTTAGTCATCGGGAGTCACCGTGATCCCTCATGGACTGGGTGAAGTCGAAGTTCTCGCATTGCACCCTACAATACAATAGAAGTGTGAAATAAGAGTGGAACTCCAATCTATTTAGGTGGTCAACGCCTAAGGTATCGGGCAAAGAGGTTTGGTTTGGGGAGAGCTAGCAACTTATCGTACAAACCGATCACCTTAAAAACACTTAGATTTTAGTGAAGTTCAGTTGATTTTGAATGAACACCGCCCTAAACTTGCTCCAGCATGGCACCTGGCCCTTCCAAGCCGCTTTTATGCAAGGTCCCAAGTTTTCATACTCCAAGGTAAGGCCTCCTGCACACACACTTTTGATAAGACAACTCAGATATATATAGCCTCGCATGATCTTCCTTCTTTTATCATTGCTAAGGACTATAATGTCGGTTTGAGGAGGATTAGTACCCAAATGGCTATTTTGAGCCCCGTATAATGTGTTTTAAACACTTTTGTGTACTAATCGACTTTAATAACTCAATTGATACATCAGTCCCGCTTGCTACCGATCATACATTTTGTAGCTATTTTTAGTAGTTTTGTGTGTCAATGCCCTTATTATCTTCAATCCGATTCAAACACGATGAACCCAGCCGACCAAGATGCATGATCGAACCAGAGGAAATTTTAGCTAAAAATGCTGAAGAGAAGGAGAGCTCATCAGGTTTTGGTGGTTGCGAAAATTCGTTGAACTCGCAAATTTCGCAGGTTACAAATTTCGCAACACTACTCCCTTGGATCGCTGACCCACCTTTGTGGTTCTTTATACAAGTTTTCCTTGATGTAATTTTGGTTCATTTGCACATTTTGTATTCTCTTCTATACCGAAAGCACCTTATATAAGCTCAGTCTTGTTTGTAAATCAATCAACTTTCAGTCCATCAATCAATCAATAAGCTTTGGCACGAAGCTTCCTCTCCCTCGGCTGGTTTGTGATTTTCTCTTCCTCTCCTTCATTTTCTTGGTAGCCAAACACCTCTTGATGATGACAAATCAAGGGATGTTCAAATTAAAACCCTCATCCTGAAAGGGAAGGCCACTGGGTGTTGGTTTTGAGGCAAGCTACATGTTCACCCAAGCATAGCTCTCGTCGAGTAGATGAATTTTAAATCTTGGCTCGACGGATTCCGACCACCCGATCTTCGTAGATTGTAGAGAGAAGGAGGAGTTTCTCTCCTTTCTCTCTCCAACTCAAGCCACTATCCGGTTCCAGCCCCAAAAATGGGCTTTTCTCCCTTTTTGTCCATTTAAGCATAAGTTGGATGTGGGGCCCACTTTGCGCCACGCGTCCACGACCCGTCCCGGTTCGTTTCTGTCCCGAAATAATTTATTTTCGTCTCAGTTCAATTTATTTTAAATGAACTTAACTCAATTCATTTCCTAAATCTCGAGATTTTAAGAAAACTGCTCGGGTTACTAGGATACCTTAACTTCTGTAATCCATAAAGAATTCTACTACCTAGAATTCACGAAACTTTTCTGAAGTTACTGCTGAGACTCGACTCAACGGCGCAAATTGCTTCAATATCCGAAATGAATTTTCTAGGCTTCCTTGAGCCATTTGAACAATTTATTATTTAATTTTATACTTTTAGAAAATTTTAAATTTTTTGGGGTTCTACATGGATAGATAGAGAAAAAACTCACAATTACAAGGAAAACGAATTTGGAGAAAAGAAACTTAGCTACATAGCATAATTCTCATATTCTTCTTTATACGTTGAATATTAATACATAATCTCCTATTTATAACTCTACCCAAACAAAATAAAATAAAATCTCCAATTAAGATAAACCTTTTAAAAACTTGAAAACTAACAAGGTCATCTGTTTCTGGGTCTAGCTTCTTTCCTCATTGAAATCGGTTTGATTCTATCAATAGTATATATATATATATATATATATATATATATATATATATATATATATATAAAGTAAATGAAACACACAAAATATTTCTTAAACATGATTTAAGAAACTAATGTAAGTCAATAGTTTCTAAATCTAAGTTTACTTCCTAACACTACCTAAATGAACTTATAAAAGTGGGTGAGAAGCAGTTGCTTAGAAATGGGCATCCCTTTACTCTTCTTCTTCTTGTTTTTTATGAGATTGTTGGCAGAGGTTAATGGAGGCAGCCAAGATGATGACTGCAAGGCGACCAGGTGCAGTCGGCATGGTCAGGTTATCCGGTTTCCGTTCCGGCTAAAACACCAGCCAGACCACTGTGGATATCCGGGGTTTGAGTTATCATGCTCAGAAGAGAAGCGGAGGACCATACTAGAGCCAGTCTAATTCAAACTTTCTTTTTTGGTGAAGAAAATAAATTACACTTTCAGGAGATGTATTGTCCGTCACCTGGATGATTGCTCTCTAAAGGCAGATTGTAAACCGTAATATATTCAAGTACTCTTCCATTTCACAGACTCCTATAGACTACTTTTCCTTCTTCAACTGTTCTGAAAATAAATCAGAGTCCCTATGGCATGGGGCCCCCACCCCTTCCACTTGTCCCCCGAGTGACACAGTTTATGTCTTTCCTTCCGATTACAGTCTCACTGAAGTGAACTTAACCTCTTGCCGGAAGATTTTCAATGCTACACTCCCAGAAAATATACTTTATGGGGAATATGATTACACCAAACTCAGTGATGAAAAGAATTATGACTTCTTAGGGATGGTTACATCCGAACTGATATCGTCGACGTGAGATTTGCAACACATTCACACCTCCCCAGTCATAACCGATCCCATAGTACAATCTCAAACTGAAAGAACTGATTATCAACATTATCAACCCGTTTCTGTGAACACGTGGACTGATCACTCGGTGTCGGAACATAACTTCTGTGATTCGGCTACACCGATCTCTATGCTTTTTGGGGAGTATGAATTTTCCATGAATTGGATAAATACTATTTGCGGAAACTGTGAAGCACAAGGAAACAAATGCCAACGGAATAAGAGTAACAGCACGGAACCTGAAACCGAGTGCATTCCAGCAAAAGGTATGATTCTTCATCTTTAAAGCCCCTTCTCCTACTATGCTTTTAATATGCAGATGAAATTTTCTATAGTAGTTGTTATGTATTATGCTCTGTTTGTACCCACAAAATTGGATTGGACCCTTATGATGGGTGTGTCTCTGGAGGCGATAACTCTATAAGCTTAGCTACAACAATTATAGGCTAACCTAAATCAATTGAACATATGAAAAGGATTGCAAAAGCCAATTTAAAATAACCAAAATACACCAACAAAAATTAAACTCATGTTACATCCTCATGTAAGCTTTTATGATTAAAAGAATACAAAATGCTAATAAGTTTATTTTCTTTTACAGGTGCTCCCATGGATAAAATGCTGCTTACATGTGATTTCCTATTCATCTTCTTTTCAACTATGAGTATCACATCATGATGATTCTTAGTTTGTTTCTTATCTTACATTTGCTTACAATAACACTTTCCCCCCTATATATGTGCAGAAGTGATCCTTGGTTTCCTTCATTTCACTTTGGGGATCTCCATAATCTTTATTGTTTATCGCTCTAATAAGTTGAAAAGAGAGCATAAAATAAATATTCAAAAGTTTTTGGAAGATTATAGAGCTTGCAAGCCCTCAAGGTACTCCTATGCTGACATTAAAAGGATCACAAATAATTTCAAGGATAAACTAGGTCAAGGAGGGTATGGGACCGTTTATAAAGGAAAGCTCTCAAATGAGGTTTTTGTTGCAGCAAAGATCCTTGATGATTTCAAGGGAAATGGGGAAGAGTTTATAAATGAAGTGGGAACAATGGGCATGATACACCATGTAAATGTAGTTTGCTTGCTCGGGTTTTGTGCAAATGGATATAAGCGAGCTTTGATTTATGAATTTTTACCAAATGAGTCACTAGACAAGTTCATATTTTCAGCATTTGGTAATAATCGATCCCTGGGTTGGCATAAGCTTCAAGAAATTTGTGACGCCCCAAAACCCGGGGGTCTCAAGGACTACGCTTAACCTCGCGGGAAACCCGTGTGTGCTTCATATCATGACGTAAACCCACCCGAACCCCAAGATTCCCTGGGTGGTCCCGCCTAGTGAAGTTCCCACTGTATAGTCCCTAGGGAGTGTCCAATGGGACCCCAACTTGGCAAAGAAAGTAACACCGTGATGAATATAATACCTCAATATATATATATATATATATAGGTTATATATATATATATATATATATATATATATATATATATATATATATATATATATATATATATATATATAAGCTTCCACAACTGCCAAAATCCACAACCGACTCCATCTTACCGTAGTCGCAACCACAAACACATGATAAGGACTCATATGAGTTAAATACTAAGATCGAGCATTCAAGAGTGTTTATAATTTAGTGGGTACAACGAAATACATAGGTCCAATAAACAAAGGCATAAAGATAAGATAGAATACCGCACAGCGTAACTTAGTGACGAGAAGCCGGGCGCTGGGTAGATCTCTACGATCATTCGACCTAGAGAACCTGATTAAACAATAAAACGTGAGATAAGAATCTCATGAGTGACATGATTTATATGGAAAATAATACATTTTCGAATATTCTTCTCAAGACCTCACATTCACTCTTTATAAGGTTCCCCGTTTGGAATCGTTTCACAAAACCCAAATTTATACCCAAGTCAACAATGTGAAATTTATGCTCAAAAATTTAACCAACATCATTATCAAGAACCTTATAACTTGAATTTATTCACAACATAAAAATTGAGCATACAGTATATATAACCATCATGTCGTAAAATAATCACATGAAAATACAATAACTTCATAAATATTGAGATGGTTATACTTTACTCGGGAATCAATAATGTACCGCAATTATATCCATAGTAAACCGTCTAGAACTCCAACCTCACGACAATCGTGGCAACTAATAAACCTTCGGGTAAACCCAACATCATGTGGCAACTAATAACCTTCGGGTGAACCCGACATCACGTGGCAACTAATAAACCTTCGGGTAGACCTGACATCACGTGACAACTAATAAACCTTCGAATAAACCCAACATCACGTGGCAACTAATAAACTTCAGGTAAACCCGACATCACGTGGCAACTAATAACCTTCGGGTGAACCCGACATCACGTGGCAACTAATAAACCTTCGGGTAAAGCTGACATCACGTGGCAACTAATAAACCTTCGGGTGAACTCGACATCACGTGGCAACTAATAAACCTTCAGCTAAACTCGATTATAATCATTGTAACCTTTCCAACAATACCGCATTTATAATCATTTCACAAAGTCTCAAAAATCCATTTCTTAAATCAATAACTTTTAAAAATGGTTTAAAACCTCAATCCATGTACCAAAATGTTTGAATACCACAAATTTATCCATGAACTCGTAGAAAATTTCCAACATTTAAAATGTTGACAAAATCCACATGAATGATAACTTGTTTATATAAAAACATAATTATATTTACGCATAATCAACCGCTCGATCAAATAAGTTATGTATATAATAATTAACTACAATTATATATCATAATAATAATTCAAAGCATTTAAAACATGTAAACCACTCACGCACTGGCAGATGCTCAACTTTACTCTCTCAAGCAGAACATTCCGGCTCAACGTGAGCGTCTCAGACATAATAAAATACCATTTAGGCTCCATTAACCAAACCAAAGACATCGACGCCCCAAACGCTCAATAATCTTTAACTATGAAATCATCTAAATTTGACTCCCCGACAGTCCACTATACAAGCAGGCCCTATAGATCCCAGACTCAAATTGGGGCTTTACCTCGGAGGTTACAATTTTCGAAATCAACCTTCCAATACTGCTCATAAAAATGTCCAATTTCACTAATCCAACTTCAATTTTGCCTAATTTGACCAATTGGTGTCCAATTTCGGTCCAAACCTTTTCGGCAATTACCTTATATGACCCAAAAATGGAAAACTAACCAAACGATGTCCAAAATTTACAAACTTTATATCAACCGAAGCTCCAAGAGACCAAGAACACAAAGAAGCATCTTTACCTTGGTCCAAAGGTTAGTCAGAGGCGAAAACTCGATCCAACACGCCAACTTTGTTGTCAGATTCTTCAAACTGAGGAATCCGCAAAAGGGACCATGGGAATGAGTCTGAGGGGTCCAAAATGGTGTGAGGGAGGTGGCCGGTCTCGAATGGCCTAAAAATATGAAAACCTGGACTACTCCACCATGGCGGTCGTTGCCGCGTCTCGGCCGCCGATCCGGGCAGCTGGCCCCCATGCATGGCCAAGCCGTGAAAATTTTACCGACAAGGTCACCTAGCCCTCCTCCTCCCTGGCCGGCGCATGTGCAAGGGGGGTGGCCGGAATCACCTCCCACGGCCAAAACCCGTTTGGCCTAAAAATGGTTCAAAACGACCTAGTTCGGGGTCCACAGGTTTTGGGGAATTTTCTAGGGTTTTGGAGCTCAAAATGAGTGTGTTGGGGCTAGGGTTCTCTTTGGCACGCAAAACTATGTTTATATAGGGCCTAGAGTCGCCAGTAAAAACCGAATACGCCTTTGGACATTGATAAAATAAGCCGCGGCTTGAACTTCCCAGGCCATAACTTTATCCAGAGCCTGATGTTGACGCTCAACCCATGCCTATGAACTCAGACGACGAGGCCTACGAATATGTCTTAGGGCCAACCCAAATTATTCATCCTTGAAAAAGTCAACTTGGGCCCACATACTAATTGTTGGTAAAACTTTGTCAAACGTTTTAAAAACTGGTATTATTTGGTACGGGTTGTTACATATCATGAGACCCATACATGAGTAAAATGGCCATATCGGGCCCATACATCCATACTCACCAAAATATAATCAACTATATTACAATAGTTTCAAGAGTTAATTACACTCTTATACAACATGTACCAATGAGGATGTTTCATACATGTTTTTACAAAATATATAAACAGTTTACATGTCGCTTTCTTCTCAAAAGTGGTCTCTAAGTGAGCGTCGCCTTCCCCGAATTAATTGCATCAGTGCGGGGATCCCACGACGTGGGCGAGCAATGCCCAAGTAGTTGATAATCTCCTGTGAGAGGGGTTACTCCCTAACCTAAGTGCAATGCAATGATAAACACAATACATTCAAGCTTAATTCACGATTCCCACTCAAATGTCTTCATGCCTGGGCCCCATGGCTCAGAGTCCTCACCGACTCTCTCTCTCTCTCACACATGCATCAGACATGTATGAAAATCATTTCCAAACAAATCTATTTGTTTTATTCAGGGACAACCTCCATAAAAATACGCCTGACAATCCTCCAAGGTGAATTTGTCGGATACCTTGCAAACAATCTATGGCCTCTCCAACGTGAATTGCCGTGGACGACTTCCAACACAATTTTCGGGATAACTTTCCATAAAATTATTATTTCGACAAATCTCCGATTTATTTCATGTCATGCACTCACTCCTACAGCCTGTGGTGCTCCCAAAGGTGCATATGAAATGCAATATTATTTCATAACAATCTGTCGTTAATATATTAAGTATGCATATACTAACAGAATGAGAGCATAATCAACATGTTATTCACTCATACATAGCAATAACATAAAAATTACCACATCACCAATATACAATCCAACAATCCATCTCGAAAGGCCTAAAACATCACACACAAACAATACACAACATCATGCTATTCAAACATAGTAACACACAATTCTATGAATTAACACACTGCCTCGATCGTCATGGACAAACCCTAGATTTCACCATTAAGCCCCATCTTCGGACCGAAAAACACGACCTTCGTGCCCTCACTATCCCTCTCCATTCGAATGGCTCATAGCCAAGGAATAAAACAAGTAGGAGAAAACCCCCTACCTCCCGGAGTTTGTCGAAACTCCACAAAATCGGCACCCACCGCTGCAGCCTCTTCCGTGTGGGGGATCAACTTTGCCTCTCATTCCTCGCTGTGTCGCCTAGCACAATTGCCTAAAATCTTAGAGAAGGTAGACACTCTCTCTCTAAAATCTCTCCCTCCCAAACTGGTTTGGGAGAAGATAGTGTCAACTTGGTGTCTTCTCACTTGCCAAGTGTCACTTTCTCATTGGTCCTTTGGATTTCCTTATCCTCTTATCCATCTACTTTGAATTTCCACCCAATCACATGTTGCTACATGTCTCTCATGGGTCCCATTTGAGCCCAATGTTTGACTCATCCTACACTTGACACATGGCACATTGTGAGCCACTTCTTTCATGCCAAGTGTCTCGTGCTACTCTTGGTGCCTCGAAAAACATGAAATTTGATCGGCTCTCTGAATTCACGAATTCACTCGATAGTTAGATTTGCGAGACGATTCCAATCTGGTGAAGTTCGCTTCATCCGAGATCTAAAATTCCCATTTGACCGAAATTACCATTTTACCCTTCAGGTTTGAATGGTCTCGCCAATATTGCCATAAAGTATAGCTAAAGGTGATTTCGAAAGTATCTTCACCAAGGTCATGGATCAAAGAATCCTTCATTTAGATATCAAGCCTCATAACATTTTACTTGATCATAACTTTAATTCGAAGATATCTAATTTTGGTTTAGCCAAATTATGCTCCAAGGAGCAAAGTGCGGTATCTATGACAGCAGCAAGGGGGACCATAGGCTATATTGCACCAGAAATGTTATCTAGAAAGTTTGGTAATGTGTCTTATAAGTCTGATGTTTATAGTTTTGGCATGTTATTGATTGAAATGGTGGGGGGAAGAAAGAATATTGACGTGATAGTACAAAATAGTAATGAAGTATACTTTCCAGAATGACTCTATAATCATTTGAATCAAGAGCAAGAGCTACACATCCGAATTGAGGAAGAAGGTGATATGAAAATAGCAAAGAAACTAAGCATTATAGGTCTTTGGTGTATCCAATGGTATCCAATAGATCGTCCTTCCATGAAAATTGTGATTGGAATGCTGGAAGGAGAAGAAGACAATTTAGTTATGCCTCCCAATCCTTTTGCTTCTATGGAACAAACAGGAACAAGTGTTAAACGACGCAAAGTATCTGTTCAACCGGAGTTGATGGTCATACCAGAAATAGAATAAAAATTTGTGTATTATGAGTGTTAGTTGAGTTGTTATCATGATGTAATACGTTGTTGTAATGTAATATTTTATTTATTGATGTAGCTCAGTAAAATAACCTAATTTTTGATGACCAACCTTTACTAAATTTGAAAAGTTGTGCCTGCCAAGTTAATTGTTTCTTTCCTTGCACTAATCTAGTTGTTCTAGTAAAGTTTGTAAATTTATTTAAAAAAAAAAAAGATAAAAAGGTAGAGGACTCTTCTTTTGTTCCCTAGAGAGAGAAGTTTTTGATGTCGGATAAGTACCAAAAAAAAAAAAGGCTTTCAAAAGAATAACCGTAGTTATTGTATCTTGCTTTCTTGGAAGAAGCTTAGTACTATTATTAAGGTGGCTGGGAGGAGACGAGGAGTTGATAAAAAGGGGTACATATTTTGTAGAGTTTTAATCTTGGAAGCGAGAGCATTGTTTTACGGAAAGAATAAATTGAAACATTAAGAAGTTTTCAAAGGATTAATGATCTCATGTGATTTGTTATTGTGTTACTTGTCAAGATCTTGCATCATTATCTTACATCTTGTCAATTAGACCTAGGAAACTGCAAGTAGATTTTCAGGAGAAAATTTGAGGCATTTTGGATAATGTTATAAAAATAAGTTTTTGACAACGACCCATAAAAGTAATTCTATACCATATTTATGAATATAATTCTATTTGAAATTCTAAAGGTTAGTTTTCATTTATTAGTACTTGGTGAATCTAATTAACTATACAAAATCCAATATAAAAAAAAGCTAAAAAACATCAAGTCATTGCTACATAAACCACTCTTTCTTCATGATATTTTTATTTCTTCATTATATTTTTATTCTAAAATCTATTAGATGTGTTTTTGAAGTTGGAAAATTATTTTTATTTTGTAAAATAAAAAACTAATTATATAATATTTTTAGACAAACCTTCATATTTAAGTTGAAAATATCCCTTTATCAGTCTGAAATTACTTAGGTCAGTTCTTTGAGGGTTAGAGTTTGATATTACAAGGATTCTAGCTCGATGATAAATATGACTAGACCATCTATCATCGAGTGACCTGTATCGCTGTGTCTATTTTCTTATTTCTAAAACTTTTAAGTTTTCAAATCCTTTCCAAAGTATCATCACTCAATAATTTCAAAGTGCATACAAAGTTTTGTAGCAGATTATTTCTCACTAATGGTCATAGACCATCTAATCCATTGCATACATATGATCAATTTCTCACTATGTTTCATTATGTGTGGTCCATTATACATAGTGTCTATTTTTAATTGGTGTGGTCCACCCCACTATATAATCATTGTATAAGTGTGATCATTTTCTCACTATGACCCATTATGTGTGGTTCAATGTAGATGGGTCTATTTTCGATTTGTGTGGTCTACCCTATTTATATAGGGGTCCATTGTATTTATGTAGGGGTTAGCCTAACACATACTGCTTCCCAAACAAATCTAGTTACATGTATGTATAAAGCAGGTGAGAAGAAGTGCAAATTCAAACTATAGAGATAGAGAAGCAGTTGCTTAATTAATTAAAAATGGGCATCCCTTTACTCTTCTTCTTGTTGTTTATGAGATTAATGTCTGCAGAGATTAAGGGAGATCGGAGCCAAGATGATGATGAGTGCATGGTGTGGCGGTGCAGCCACCATTGTCCGGTTATCTGGTTTCCATTCCGGCTAAAGCAGCAGCCGGATCACTGTGGATAACCGGGGTTTGAGTTATATTGCTCAGAGAAGAAAAATCAGACCATATATACTAGAGCTTCCCTCCAATTCGGTAAAACTCTGGGTGACGAAAATAGATTATACTTCTCAGGAGATTGTTACACGTTTATCCAATTATTGCCCTCAAAGGCAGCTTGTAGACCTTAATTTTTCTGCCTCTCCCTTCCAGTTCACAAACAACTACTCTGTAGACATGTTCATAGACGACTTCTCCTTCTTCAGCTGTTCACAAAATAAAGCATCTGAGCTTATTATTTCCATCCCTTGCAGTTTCTCTCGAGTAATTATAACCGAGTTTATGCCACTCCTTCATGTTACATCCTCATGTAAACTATTATATATATATATATATATATATATATATATATATATATATATATATATATATATATATATATATATATATATATATATATATATATATATATATATATATATATATATATATAGTTTATTTTCTTTAATTTGCAGGTGCTCTCATGGATAAAATGATGCTTATAGGTGATTTCCTATTCCTCTTTTTTTCAACTGTATATGAGGATAACATCATGATGATTCTTAGTTTGTTTCTTCTTTTTTGTTTGCTTACTAAAACCCCTTTCCCCCCTATATATATGTGCAGAAGTAATCCTTGGTTTCCTTCGTTTCACTCTAAGAATCACTATAATCTTTATTATTTATTGATCTAATAAGTTGAAAAAAGAGCATAAAATAAGTATTCAAAAGTTTTTGGAAGATTATAGAGCTCAGAAGCCCTTCAAGTAGTCCTATTCTGATATTAAAAGGATCACAAATAATTTCAAGGATAAATTTGGTCAAGAAGGATATGAGACCGTTTATAAAGGAAAACTTTCAAATGAAGTTTTTGTTGAAGTAAAGTTCCTTGATGATTTCAAAGGAAAAGGGGAAGTTTTTATCAATGAAGTGGGAACAATGAGCACGATACATCATGTAAATGTAGTTTGCTTGCTCGGGCTCTGTGTAGATGGATATAGGCGAGCTATGATTTATGAATTTTTACCATAGGTGTGCATTATGACCGCATCTATACGATTTGTGTCATAATATGTCTCAAATTTCTATTTAGTATTAATTTCTTTTTGTAAATAATATTTTATAGGATAATTCATATTTGTTATATTATTGTAATATTAGGTTTCCTTATAGAATAAAGAAAGTTTTTAGGAATATTCCTATAAATATTCTGGGTCACGAAAGGGAAAAGTTATGAGAGAGATTTGGTGTGTGCAAAGATATAAAGGTTTGAGAGATTTAGAGTTTTATGAGGTATTTTCTCGATATTGTGGGCATCCTTGGGTTTTGTGATTTTGTGATTTTTCCTAGTCATTGTAATACTTTGATGCTCCAATCTTGTTCTTTGTGTTTTCAAGAATAGTGAAAATATTATCTCTCATCCATGGATGTAGGCATAATTGACCAAACCACGTTAAAACCTATTGTGTATTTTTAAGATGATTTCTTTATCTTTTTTATCTTGAATTCATACTATTGTTCATCAAAGCTTCCACAATTATAACAAATGGTATCATAGCTTCAGGTTGAAGATATTTGGAATTAGAAAAGATTACGAGACATACAAGATGAAGATAAAAGGAATTTCAGTTCAAGGTGGAGTCGATTACTCTCTTATCAAGATGTGATGGAATTTGATCCAAGGTGAAGATTGTTATAATATGTCTCAAATTCATATTTAGTATTTTTGTAAATAATATTTTATAGGATAATTCATATTTGTTATATTATTGTAATATTAGGTTTCCTTATAGAATAAGGAAAGATTTCAGGAATATTCTTATAAATATTCTGAGTCACGAAAGGATAAAGTTATGAGAGAGATTTGGTATGTGAAGAGATGTAAGGGTTTGAGAGATTGAGAGTTTTATAAAGTATTTTCTCGGTATTATGGACATCCTAGGGTTTTATGATTTTATGATTTTTTTCTAGTCGTCGTAATACTTTGATCTTCCAATCTTGTTCTGTGTGTTTTCAAGAATAGTAAAAATATTCTCTCTCACCCGTGGATGTAGGCATAATTAGTCAAACCACGTTAAAACCTCTCGTGTATTTTTATGATGATTTCTTTATTTTTATGTTCTTAAATTCATATTCTTGTACATTAAAGCTTTCACATTTATAACAATTAGGATAGAAAGGAAATGACAAATATTGTACACTGTGAAAGTTTCAATGAGCAAAAGTTGATGACATGTTACTTTGTCTTCCAAAATGTGAATAGCTAGAATCATGGGTAATGGGTTAGTGTCACCCACAGTGTTCTTTTGGCGAATATGTATGTATATATATATATATATATATATATATATATATATATATATATATATATATATATATATATATATATATATATATATATATATAATTTTTTTTTCCCTTAGAATGACCCATAACAATTGAGATATATAGATTTCAATTATGAGATTCCTCTCCAATTCTTTTGCTTTTGCAAAGAGATTGCTTTTTGTAGTCTTACCCACAATTATTGATCATCTACCTCTTAGATATATTTCATATATTATATTCTTAAATTTCTCTCCGATGCTTTTCCTTTTTCAAAGCAACTACTTTTCATGGCTACACCTTTTGAAATGATGGGTCCAAAGTATTGCTAACATTTATAATACTTATCTTAACTAAAGTTAATATGTTATATTTTTTGAAAATGAGAAACTGGAATTGTAGCTTTCATTCGAGCTGGCATATATCTCCTTTATTCGGTCTATGGTCCTTTCCCTCGGACACCTTAGAATAGATTAGATTGAAAGGACGAAGGTGTGCAAAGTCTCCACGCGGGGCCGGGCAGGCGGAGCCGGCCCAATCAAGTGAGCCGCGGCCGGAGTTCGGGCCCGGCGCATAAACGTGGGCCAGTCAACGGCGGCGGGCGAATTTGAATTTTTAAGGCAGCGGCCCGGCCCGCGGGCTTGCCCTCGCGGAGCGGAGCCCCGGTGTGGGTCGGATGGGCCCGGGGGTGACGGGCGGACGGGCCCGAGATGCGGGCTGCCGGCCCGCCCTGCCTCCTGGCGCTACACTGCCCTCTCCTGCCACCTTTAGCGGTTATATGACCGTGCTTCTCTAACCCTCCCCTCCTTGCAGCGGTCATGACCGTTGCACACCTCTTTGTTTGTTTTTTTTTTTCACTTTTTTTTTCTCTATAAATACTCCACAAATTCTCTTAATTTTTCATCAACTATCTCTTAAATTTTCATGCTCTCTCCAAATTCACTTCATTTTCACAATTTGCTCTCATATTCTTTAATAATTCATTTTCTTCAATTGTTCTTCATATTGCATGATATTATTGGTGGTGCAAATCAAGCATTGGTGACTCGATAGTTCGATTTTAAATAATTTAAACCGATCTTACGATTGAGTAATATTTATAGCTCTATTTTTTTCTTATTTATTTACATTTTATTTTGATTCATTATTTTATTTTGAATGCAATATTTTATTAATAATTTTAATATGGATAGTGCATGTGCTAACATCTTCTTCTAGTGTAAGACAGAAATTTCAAATTTACGGAGTAAAGAACAAAATCGTAATTTCGATTACAAAATTGTAATTTAGGTTAAAAAATCCGTAATTAGTCTGCAGGTCGGATGACAAAACAGGTGTACCGTTGGAATCGTCTGCGAAATACAGTTAGCGGCGTAAAATTTACGTCATTTTACGAGGCGATTCGGATTAGCGCGTTTTTCGGCGTCGCGTTTCGGGTCTTGAAGTAAAACGATTTTGACGTGTGAAAGCCACATATAACATGTACTCATTATCTGCCAAGTATTATGAGTGAGAAATAATGAAAATGGAAGTGAGATAGTCTTAGAATATCGAAATACGGTAAGGAGGGACGTAAAGGTCAATTTATGAAATTTGATTTTAAGACTTCAATTGACAAAATTGTCCAATAGTGCCGTCTCAACTCTACTTAAGAAAAAAATGTGATGAACAAAGAAAAAACTTTCTCCAGTAGCCATTTTTGGTTTTTCTTCCAGAGAGAAACTTCCTGCAAAAATACGACGAATCCGTAGTCGAGGCTTCGGGACAGAAGGAGAAATGCTCTGCGAGAAGGGCTACGCGTGGAGTACGGTTAGGGAGTTTCTTCAAATTCCTTGAGGTAGGATTCTCACTGCTTGGGTTTTATTACTTATTTTAAGAGTGTTTTGTAGATGTTTAGGTTGTTTGAGGCCGTGAAGTAGTTGATCGATCCCGAAAACATGGGATCGAATTGATAAAATTTTGGGAGAAAAATGGGTGGCAAGTGGCTGCTCCACGACTATTGGGTTCACAATGATGGGTTTGTGTGTTGTCATGCTTTGATTGAATTTGGGCCAGGAATGGTAGTGAATTCGGGTTCACTAAATTGAGCGGGTTGATTCTCGATCTTTGGGAGCTGAAGTAACCGAGGGTTTCATTCACCGAAGCTTGATGTTCAGAATATATTTTCGTAAAATTATGTGTTTGGTTAAGTAATTGAATCGAATTGCTTGTGTTTGAACGTGGCAAAGAAATTTGGTACGATGCGTGAAATGATAATTACATAACATGTTTATTGTGATTTAATTTTTTATGCGAATATATTCATGTTTATATGTTGCATGTGATTGGAATTTGAATTGGAGCATTCGAGGCTGCGACAGGTGGTGAGTGGCCCGCGGTGATTCTCCTGCGGGCTTTGGCTCGCTCGTCGTGGGATCCCAGCACTGCAGTACGAGGAGCGTGCGAGGGACGGTCGTTACGGAGGTTGTATTAGAAGAAAGTCGGGTTGTGGCTTTGATGTATACATGTATTAGAATTCTCTAATTTTAATGTATGTATTGTATAAGATTAAAAACATATTAACTCTTGTAACTATTGAGTATATAGTTGGATTCATAGTTGACATGGATATTGAGTCTTTGTTTATGGGCCTAAATTAGTGCATTATTGGATATATATTGCATATATATTGGAATTTGTTTAGGACAGTATATCACCGAGAATGCTTGTTTAGGTAGGAAGCTCCCAGTACAAAGGGGCTACCGCCGATTTTACAAAGTGGCGTGCGGGTAACCCCGGCCTCCACTTGTGTCCAGCGGAGTTGACGGGTAGTCAACGGACCCCCGGGTTTTGGGGCGTCACAGCTTGGTATCAGAGCTTAGGTATACGAATACCTAGGGAGCTCGAGTTTGGGTATCCATCACCACTAGGTGTGGTCCGATGTCGAGTGTAGGTATGGGATTACCTAGGAAAATCACGGGACAAAACTAGGACACTACGTGCACGTGTGTTGATGTGTTTTGTGTGATTTGGTGAATTATTGTGTGTTTGGTATGAATGCCATGTTGTAAGTGTGTTGTGGAATATGGGTGTGCTTGGTGATTAGCACATGAATGTGTAGAAAACAATTTGAGTGATACAGGGTACAAAAACTGGAAAAGATAATGAGAAGAATAAATTTCATAAATTTATTTGGCCTATTAGGTGATGCAAAAAATATTCTAAGATTTTACAAGTGGTAAAATTGAAGAAAATGGAAGAAAATAAATTTTTATAAATTTATTTGAGTGGAGAAAAAATTTTGATGAAAAGGGAAAAAGAAAATAAATTTTATAAATTTATTTGGTTATGAAAGATGAGAAAATAATTTTCTAAGGTTTTATATGAGTATAAGTGAAGAAAAAGGGGTTAAATAAATTTTTATGAATTTATTTGAGTGTCGAAAATGAAAAAAAAAATGATGAAAAAAAATGATTTTGAGTGATTTTAGAAATTTTCCAATTACGGAAAATAAATAAATAAAAACATTTATAAAGAAAAATATTTTTTTGAGCGGGAAATCGTTTTTGGAGTTCTTGCCCAATTATCTTGAAAAAAAAAAATTTGTGTTCTGTCTGAGTTTTGTATTGCAGAAAGAAAGAGAATGGAGAGCTGAAATTGTATTATAACTTAAAGGCTTGGAGGGCTTAGTGTATTGCAATACATTCTTTGGAAAGGAGGGTGTATTGCAATAGAAATTGTATTGTGGTGGGGAGGGCTCGGGAGAAGCGTGTCGCAATACAAAAATTGTGCGACAGGGAAAGTAAACATTGGGTTGGGCCATTTGGGCTAGACGACGGCGCAGCGTGGTAGCTTGGCTAAGCCTTGAGTAACAGCCTTATAAGCGCCTTAGCGTCTGTAGCGAAACCTTGCCAGCCTTAGCGTCTGTATATAAATCTGGCAAGCAACCAGCGTATATAACTACCAGCGCAGCAGCGTAAGCGCGTAAGCCGCCAAAGTAAGCCTTGGCGCTAAACGTAAACGCCCGAAGCGCGTCGCGTAGTAAATACTGTCTCTGGCCAAACGGGTAGGCCGGCCCCAGTGCCTTGTGCACTGTTTGCTCAGTTAAACTGGTTTTGGACCGAATACGACTACATTATTTTCTGAGTCGATAAATGAACTTGTTCATTATAAAATAAAATTTTTTCGAAAAAAATAAAAAATAAAAAAAATTAATATTTATTAAATTCAAATAAAATCAAATAAAATCATATAAATTTTGATAAAATTTTCGAAAAATAAAATTTTCAAAAAATAAAATTTTTGAAAATAAAATTTTGTTGAAAACAATATTTTAAACGCGAAATTGATTAACGTATACAACTGAGTTGTAATGTGATTAGTGTCTCGAGTACATGGTTATGCCTTAGAGACCTTTGTATTGAACCCCAACTACCAATTGAAATCGAAATTCTTGTGACCAGTTGCGTAGGGAATTATATGCATGGTGATATGCGTATAGGAAAAAGGAGTAAATACTAAGGTTATGGGTTATGACCTTAGGGATTTGGAATCTTGAAATGAGACAAGAAAGTTTAGAACCTTATTGGAAATGAATAAATCAGTGGTTGAGATTTAGGTACGCTAGAAATGAGCAGATTCGATTCGGGGTTGTCAAATCTATTAGTAATCAACATCTGCATTACTAGTTAGTGACCAAACTAAGCGATTCTTGTTGCTTAATGTTAATTGTGTAAATGGCTAGTAGAGGCGAGGACATGGAGGACGTCCACGAGTCTTGGTCGAAGCACCACGGTGTTTAATCGATTACACTTTTTGCCCCAATTTTGTAGGTATTACGGCCGAATGCTATAACGCAGTGGTATAGCGGTAGACGGGAAGATCTAGTAACCTTGGAGGTTTAGGGTATCATCCTCCGACATTCACAGGGGAAAGGATCCGATGGTGGTAGACCATTGGTTCATGCAGAACGAGAAAGTGTTAGAGGCTATGGAGATTACCTCTGACGCGACCCGGATTAGACTAGCTGCGTTCTAGCTAGAGAATGAGGCCTAAATATGGTGGAAATGGGCAAGGACCTCTAGAGACCTTAGAGGAGCCGTTGCATGTGAATTCTCCCCTAGGGATAAGGGCGAGAATAGGTACGATGTGTCGAGGTTGCGAGTTAGAGATCTCGGGGACTCTACTCACAATGGACACGAGGATTATGGGCGTGTCGGAGTTCGAGGGCGTCACCGAGGATGGATTGGGCGATAGCTACGGAGGTCGTTGCTCCCTAGATTGTGGCGTGGGAGGATTACCACGCGGGACGGTACTCTGTGGTATTTCGAGAGGACAAACATGATATTTTCCTAGATAGTATACGAGTCAAGTGTCGGGGCCGAGTTAGCGGGTTGGCTAGTGAGCCTTACCTTGGGGGAGTGAACCGACAAATCTACCTCGATGGATTTCACGAATGTGTGGATGTTTTCGGATAAAATTTTTGGACTACCTCCGCATAGGGATGTAGACTTCGGTATTGAGTTACACCCTGGTATATTCAACCATCTCTATGACTCCGCATAGGATGGCATCGGTTGAGTTGCGGGAACTCAGAGTCTAGCTACAGGAGCTACTGGAAAAGGGGTTTATTAGACCGAGCACTTCACCATGGGGCGCTTCGGTTCTAGTTGCGAAGAAGAGGGGCAAGACAGCCGGCCAGGTGCGTGGCTCTGGGACAGGATGAACGGGGTTCACGATCGAGAGTCGGTCGCCATTCTGGGATTGACAATTTATTTGACCAGTTGAGAGGAGTGCGAGTCTACTCCAAGATAGGCCTCCGCTCTGGTTACCATCAGCTGAGGGTTAGGAAATGGATATCCACTAAGGCAAGCGTTAGGACGGCGTTATGGGCACTTTGTGTTCTGGTGATGCCCTTTGGATTGATGAATGCGCGTATCATTCATGGATCTCATGCTTAGGGTGTTCCAACCCTATCTGGATCAGTTTGTCGTAGTATTAGAGAATGACATTTTGATCTACTCCCAGTCATAGTGGGAGCATGAGCATCACTTGAGGATTGTTTTACAGCTGTTAAGAGACCATCAGTTGTACGCTAAGTTCAGTAAGTACAAGTTTTGGCTTACTGAGGTGAGATTTTGGGACACGTGGTGTTAGCACCAGGAGTGTCAGTCGACCTAGAGAAGGTTGAGGCAATGATGAATTGAGAGAGACCGAATGTCAATCCTCGAGATACGTAGTCTCTTGGGATTGGCTGGATATTACAGGAGACACGAGAATGGGCTGAAGTTTTCCATTCAGGACAGGATCGTAGGACTTCGCCTACGGGATATGGACTCCATGGTTGGGACAACCCTGACCATAGAGAGAGAAATCGAGGATACTTGGAGCACTCGGGATACGGGTGTTGGTAACAAGAGAGAGGATCAACTTTCTCCTAGTTCGGAAGGCGGAGAAGACACCTTCTGCCCCAGTTTCGGGTAGAGATTGAGGATGAGCATGGTGTGAGTTCCCTAGGGACGGGGATCCCGAGATTTTGGGACAATCACGATCCCAATTAGCCGTGGACAGGAGAAGTATACAGTTCATTCCTCCACACCTAGTAGGGTTAGAGGAACTAGTTTCGATTTCGAGGTGCTATCTGACACTTCCCGGCCCAGCATAGATAGGCCGGAGGGCGGTGTGGATCGAAGTCGGCGAGGGGACATATCGAGTTGTGCATCGGAGCGTGGTGGACCTTAGGGTGGTGGAGCTTGTTGGTTGTTGATGTCGTGATAGTGGTTGATATCATGACATCTGGTCAAATAGTTGGGTGGTTGCCTCGATTACGGGTGGATTGCGACGGGCTGGGATCAAGTATAGTGTTCTTCCTAGGGTGTAGAGTGAGTTGACCTGATGAGTCGAGATTATGAGTGTGAGATCTCGGATTACGCTCATGGTGGACCCGGGGTAGGGCGTCACTTGGTATGGCATTGTGCGTGCTTGTGCACGTGGCTGCCAGCGTCGAGTCGGGTGTGGGTGCGGTATGGTCATTCACGGCTCTTGGTGAAGGAGGTTGAGTTTGTCTTTGAGGCTGATCGATGAAACTCATAGTTGAATCAGAAAATGTAAGAGGCTCGAAGTGTAAGCCCCGGTTATGTCGAGATGAAAACACCGCGGACGTGGTTGTCCACGCATGATGAGAGTTAGTGTTAGAAATTCGCGGTGACTCGAGTTTGAATATGCCTTTGGAAATTGCATTGGGTGTTGGTGTGCGAGGCTGGTAAATGGATGTTATGCATGACATGGACTAGACTGACGGTCCAGTGGATTATCAGTGATTGTAACCTTGGAGAGGTTAGTGTTGTGTAGGGTTACGTGTGTATGGATTACATACGGGTGTAGAGGGCATGTTAGAACATGTGTCTGGATCATAAGGGTAGAGAAGTTAATTGCCCTTAGTGGAATTAGCTTCTGACAACATTTATCGGCGAGTGTACGAATGGCACCATATGAGCATGGTGAGAGGCCATGTAGATCATCGTTATATTGGACCGTGGAAAGCTCCATCATTAGTCACGTCTGATTGAGACACTGGGAAGGTGAGCTTGATACGATAGCGTCTTCTCACGGCTCAGAGCCGGCAGAAGAGCTATGCGGATGTACGACGTCGACCCTTAGGGTTCGAGGTTAGGGATCACGTTTTTCTTGAAGGTGATTCCTAAGAGAGGAGTGGTCGAGGGGTTCGAGCAAGCTCGGTATCGCCAGGGACTATGGACACTCGAGATACTCGAGAGGATGGGTACCGTTAGCACCGATTGGGCGTTACCGCCCGATCGGGTGTCCGAGAGGTATTTGTATTTCCGTCTCCGTAACAGGGTATGCTCGGATCCGGCCCATGTGGTGGATTGGGGACGGAGTGGGGTTGACTGATCAGATCTGAGAGGGACAGTGTGCATTGGATAGCGTGATCGGGTTTGGCCTGAGCCGTGAGAATAATGAAGTGCTGTGTTTGACAGTGGAGTGGAGAGTCGAGCGGGCGCGAGAGACACGTCGACCTGCCCTTTCTTGTTTAGGGATGAAGGTCGCCGTAGTTGTCTTCGATTTAAGATTTAAATGACTAGTTTACATGCATGATATAGTGCGTTGCATATGCATGTGTTTGATAATCATTTGAATTTGGGCCGAAATTCGCACAGAGGAGAATGTAAGACCCGAAATTCCAATTTACGGAAGTAAGGAAGACAAAATCGTAATTTCGATTACAAAATTGTAATTTAGTTAAAAATCAATAATTAATTCTCTAGATCTTATGAATGTTAACGGATTATCTACGTTGAGATTACAATACTCGAAATCCTAGCGTTCCTTTGCAGTAAATTGTGAGGTACCAAAGACGATCGGATTCGACGCGTTTTTGAGGCATGCCCCCCGGTCTTAGTAAAACATTCATATGTTAAAAGCCACATAACATGTACTCATGTCTGTAAGTATTATGGTAGAGAAATAATGAAAATGGAAGGCGAGATAGTCATAGAATATCAAAATCACAGTAAAGAGGGAGGTAAAGGTCATTATGAAATTTGGTTTAAAGGGCGCTCAGTGACTAAAATTGTCGATAGTGCGTCTCTTTCATAAGAAACTTTCTGATGAACGGGGAAGAGCACTCTCATTGCCATTTTGGACTTTCTTTAGAGAGAAACTTCTCTCTAATGCGAATCAGATGGTCGACCCGGGACAGAAGGAGGCGTCTGCATGCGCGGAGGAATTTCTGGCGTGGGTGCGGATTTAGGGAGTTTAACTGCAAACAAATTGGGATTTCTCCCTCACCGAGTTTATTCCTATTTCAAGTGTTTGTCGTGCCTTGGAGCGTTTGAAGAACGCGAGGGGCTGGTTTCAGTCAGTCCCAAACATGGGATCTAATTGATAAAATTTTTGAAAAGCATCTGACGAGCTGTGATAGCTGCTCACGTGACCCAATTGGGTTCTAGCAGTGGGTTTATATTTAAATCATGCTTTGATTGAATTTGGGCCGGGAATGGCCGTGAATTCGGGTTCACTAAGTGAGCGCGTTGATTTGTGATCTTCGGGAATAGTAACCCGAGGGTTTCGCTGTTCAAAGACAAATATTCAAAGAATATGTTTCGTAAAACTCTGTGTTTGGTTAAGTAATTCGAATCGGTGCTTGAAAAATTAGCCCAAAGAGCTAATTTTGATGAGGAAATGACATTAGTAGAAATGATAATTACATAACATGTTTGTGTGATTTAATTTTTATGCGAATATATTCATGTTTATATATTTGCATGTAGTTAGACTAGTGGAACATTGCCGCACTTAGGTGGTGAGTAGCCACTTGGGCGATTCTCTCTTTGAGGCTTTGGCTCACCCCGTGCAAGTAGGATCCCACTGCAAGTACGGGGAGGGCGTGCGGCGAGTTCAACTCTGGGGTTGTATTAGGAAGAGAAAAACCGAGTTTTGGCTTTGATGTATACATGTATTAAATTCTCTAATTTTAATGTATGTATTAATATAAAGTAATAAAACATGTTAACTCTTGTAACTATTGAGTATATAGTTGGATTCATAGTTGACATGGATATTAGTCTTTGTTTATGGGCTGGTAGCGTATTGGATATATATTACTGCATATATTTAATTTGTTTGGAGCTATGGGTATGTCGATACTATCCCATTTGACTCCGTTACAAAAGGGGCCTGAGTTTTAAAGTGTGTCGGGTAGCCAGAGCCTCATGCTATTCCACATGAGTGAGCCAGGGTGATCACTTGGACTACAGATTTTGAGCGTCACATCTAGTCATGTCGTCATTAGCTTTGCAACAGTTCTTCAATTTTGATAGAATAGAAATAATTTTGAAAATAATAAAAAGAAATAAGCAAAATGTAAAATTTGTAGCAAACTTCTTAGTAATTGGATCAAATTTGAGCACAAGTCATTCAAAAGACCTGATGAACAATGTAAATAAGCATAATGTAGATATTATTAGAAATTATATGCAGTGAGCAAAACCGATGTCGGAAATTTAAGCACACATTTTTCTTATGATGAGTCGATTGTATCGTAAGGAATGATTGATTGCACATAATAAGAGCTTAACAACCTTTTAATACTAGTGGAAATTCGTGATTATTAAATAATTCAAACATTGATTAATCCACTCAATTCAGGTTGAGTCAGGAAATCTTTGTTAAAAAAGAGATATTATGAAAAAATTTAAGCAGGCAGAGAAAAATTTGCATAATATTTTGCAAATTTTGAAGGAAATTTTTGTTTAATGATGAATACACAATTGAAGCGATAATTATAGCGAACTACTTTGTCTGAAGTCACTTTACCACATTTGGCATAAGGATAGGTACTTTTAATTGCTTCTATATTTTTTAGACTTGTGTAGGTCTTTCGGTCTAAGCATAGGGTAATACGAATTTATATCAGGAAGCCAACATGTGGCTATCTCCCTTGCTTGAGGATATTAGGCAAACAATTGATGAAGTTTCGAGAACTCCATGTGCTAGAAAGCACCGGTGAGCAAAGTGTACCGGTATATTTAAGTGTCTTAGGTACACCTTGCTAAAAAGTGGAGTGGGCAAAGTGTGCGGTACACCACTAAATGTGTCTTGGTACACTGAAATAGGAAGTGCGATGAAGTGTCTAGGTACACCATTAATGTGTCTTAGGTACACCATCTTATGAAATACGGGAATTGAGCAAAATGTGATCATATGGGGGCATACTTGTCAATCGTATCATTGAACTTGGACTGGCATTGGAAGAAGGGTATAAAAAACAGCCGGACTTGCAAGGAGAAGGCAGCTTTTTGATCATTAGGGTTAAGAGTTTAACTTTGAGAAGTATTTCCTCCATAGTTTTGAGTTGAAGTTTGATAGATCGGATTAAGAAGGCTCTAATTCTTTGGTGATTTTGGTTCAAGGACATGTAATCTTTCGGCGGAACATGCATTTAATTTTTAATTTTCAGTATTTCATATTTACCATACTTATGGTTTGCGGAATTGAATTCTGATTTTCTCAAAGTGCTGTTTTTATGAATAAACCCTCTTCAATTATGATTTGTCATTATAAATTTCATGGAGTTCTAAATTTCTCACGGGATTCAATTGAAACTCACCACTGTTGATCAGATGAATTCCCTCGATACCTCACTAGAAAACTTCAATATGGATTGTGCGATGTTAATTGCTTGTGCAAACACTATTAAAAACCTTAGTTGGGCACTCTCTTGACAACGTGTGTGAGCGAAGCGATACTCGGTGCACGTTGGTAGCGATTAAATGCAAGCTAAGAGTCTGTATTAATTGGGAACAAGTGACTAACATCGTTGATCATCTTTCTTTCAAAGCGTTCCAAGGATAAATATTCCGCCGAAAACCATTTATCAATGGCTCCGAGATGAGTTTGTAAAAAGAGGTGGGAGTGCATGATCGAAGTGAGTGGAACCCTAAGGATCCCAGCAATTGTCTTTTTATTCTAAAATAGTCAAATCAACCAATCATTTAATTAAACAACCATGACCCAATAATTCTCTTGAAATTGCACACTTTTTGTGGAGAATAGCTCCCTTGTTCAACAAAAATTAGACCTCCTGTGGAAATGACACAGTAATTCACGGTATTACAATGCTAGACAAGTAATTCGGCAGGAATAGGAATTCGGCATGTCTGGATCTGAGAGCGAAGCATTTTAGGCGCCGTTCTTGGGGGTGGCGACCAACATAGTTGACCTGAAGAAAGTTAGAGGTAATTTGCAATTGCATTGCAAATCCGGTACGTTCTCCATTTTTTTTTTTTTTATTATTATTTGTTTTTAGTGAGAAATCTAAGTGGGTATTTCTTGGACGGAGAGAGTGTAGTGCATGTCAGTTTGGGCTCATGGCAGTAGTAAGAATAGTACCTCTAGAAATTAAGGAATCCATAATAGGTCAAATTGTCTCCAAGATAACATTATACACTCAAATGGATCATCACGGGAATCGGCAACCTACATTTAATAGACATACTCAAGGATTCTGTTAACCCACAAGGACTCAATGAACTTCCACAACATGGAGAAGAAGCTACACTCCCGGTAGCACTAGTAGTAGGAGGGGGGAATGCTAACTTCCAACAAAATCAATATAGAGGTCCCCCTGCTCCTTTACCTAATGTGGAAAGAACCCTTCGAGAAATCCTACAACCTCAAAGGACTATAACCAATTCTTGCATTCACCTTCCTGAAGAGGCCACTCAATTTCTAATGAAGTCAGAAATGATCCGTCTCTTACCTGTATATCAAGGGTTGAATCGAGGAGCCCTTATTCATTCATGAGATTTTGAAGATGTTTGCGGTGCATTTCTCTCCTCTTTTGGCTCCACCTCCACATAATCTGTTTATTATTTCCTTTTGCTCTAAAGGAGAAGGCAAATCTAGTTTCATTCAGCACCCTAATTCAATCTTTACATACGAAAATATCTGAAATGAGTTCCTCGACAAATTTTTCCCTCACACTTGATACTAATGCTCTCATGCAAATCAATTCGGAACTTTTGAAAAGCCGGGTGAACCATTTGCTGCAGTATGAGAAAGATATAAGGATCTCCTCCATGTTATCCCTCACCATGGATTGGATGTAGGACAAATATGTGCGTACTTTCATCAAGGATTATCCTTGAATAATAAACAATACATCTAGATGATGTGTGCAGGCGAATTTTATGAAAAGAGTGCTAGGGAAGCAATTCAACTTTTTGACACTATAGCAGAGAATGCTCGAACTTGGGAGACTAACACCTCCAAAGACACTGGTAAAGTGCATAGTACATCAGCGAAGTGAATCCATCATAAGAGAAAATGATGATGAGTTGCAAGCAAAATTGCCAATTTAACAAGGAAATTGGAGGCCATAGAGATGAAAAAGGTGCACGAGGTAACTAGCGTACCTCAGTACCCTCGATTGCTTTGGACCCGAGTGGAGGCCATGCATTATATGCGATGATCCTCGCACTCAACCATTAAGTGCCCAAACCTTCCTCAAGTAAAGGTGCAATTCAAATAGAAACGACCAATGCCCTTAATTGCAGAAGAAACCTTTCAACTCTCCGTATTAAGAACATATAATCTGGATGGGGTAGCTTACCTAATTTTAGTTGGAGAAATGAAGGAGGGCCAAATAACTTGCCAAACAACCAAGTTCCTCATTACCAAAACCATGGCTTTACAAATTCCATTCCACCATTTCATAATCAAGGCCCTCGAAAGTTTCACAGCGAACCACAATCAAGGTTTCCATCCATCAGTCGAGGACTCCATCATCATGACTCCATATCAACCCCACATAAGAGAAGTCTGGAGGATATCGTTACACAGTTCGTACAAACCCAGCAATCCACAAACACAGAATTTCGAACTGCTCTGAATGATGTGAGATCCCAGATAACCAAGTTAACCTCGTCATAGGTAGCCTTGACAAGAAGGGAAACTCCCGTCTCGGCTATTCAAAACCCCTGAATTAAAATAGTGTGAAGTGTCAAGTCAGTAGAGGATACTTTTTCATTGTAAAGAACATTGTTACTACTCTTCGAAGTGGGAAGGTAGTTAATAAACCATTCCAACCAAAGAACCATCGCAAAGTTCAAAGTGAATTGGCGAGGAGGAAGTGTCAGGAACCGAGTATGTCTCTGGGAATGAATATTTGATGATGGTGAACGAGGAGGAAGACAAGGCTATAAAATCCTCCGGCTCCATACCCTCATGGTGAGAGCACCAAGAAAGTGAATAACCATGCCAGGATTTATGAGTTGTTCAAGCAAGTGAAATTGAACATTCCCTTGTTAGATGCCATTAATGAATCCATCATATGCTAAATTTCTAAGGATTTGTGTGCACGGTAAAAAGGAAATTAGGTGTCGACAAAGAAGGAGGCCTTCATGGCGAAGCGATCTACCTCACTAATTGAACAACTTGCCTCTAAAATACAAAAACCCAGGAAGCCCTACTATTTCTATAGTAGTAGGGAATTCAAAGTTGGGACAAGCTTTAGTGGACTTAGAGCGAGTGTTTGTCTGACCCTTGTATTCGGTATATGTGGACTGAGGTTAGGAGAATTAGAATAATAATATCACCCACTCAATTAGAGCACGACCGTGAGTGTAAAAATTCCTAGAGGGATAGTAAAGGATGTATTGGCTGAGTGGATAAGTTCTATTTCCCACGTGTGGATTTTGTTGGCTGTGACCTCGGCACGGCGTAGTAAACCCCGAACTCGAGTTTCCGAGTAATTCTTGGTAGACCATTCTTGAGATTGCTAATGCCATTATATATACATTATGAGAGCCTAATGACTATCATTTGGCAACTTATGGCTGATAATTTGAACATCTTCAATGTTATAAAGGGAATGGGGATGGAAGAAGATGTGTGTGGAAGTGACATGGTTGATTCCCATGGTGCAATCTTGGATAATGTCCCACGTGATGACCACTGTAAGTAAATGTTTAGTCGGCCCAGAGTTGGGGATGAGAGTGACCACCTTTGAGGTCGGGAGTTTCTATACATAATTGGGCATCTTCGAGTGTGGAAGTTAATGGGTGGGCACTAAATTTGAACCATTGCCACGAATGAGGATAAGGCATTACCCTGCGGGAAAGGCCGCTTTAAGGCAATTTGAAACCTTTCTGCATGTACTTTCGAATATGCCTTCTTAGGGGATGAAGGGCTTTTCCGGTAATCTATCACGCCTCCTTAGAATTGAATCAAAGCCCAGCTTTTGAAGATATTGAGGTCTCACAATTGCTCTAGGCTGGAGTGATGCGAGATATTAGAGAATGGAGTCCTTTGGTCTGCACACATAGAATTCACTTAGAAGAGGATGTTAAACCTTCTAGGCAACCACGAGCATTACAGACCCAATAATGAGAAAGAAGTGGTAAGAAGGGAAGTTTTAAAACTCTTGGATGTAGCGAAGTTGTTGCCCTATTGCAGATAGCAAATTAGGTTAGCCCGACCGCAGGTAGTTCCTAAGAAATGCGGAGTCTTGTGATCGCCCAGTAGAAAATAATGAGCTCATTCCTACTCGTGTCACTTTAGGTTGGAGGGTGTGCATAGATTATAGGAAGCTTAATGCTGGTACTAGGAAAGACCACTTTCCTCTTCCATTTGTTGATCAAATGTTAGAGAGAGTGGCGGGGCATGAATTCTATTGTTTTCTTTATGGGTACTCAGGGTACAATCAAATTGAGATAGCTTTGGAAGATCAAGAGAAAACTACATTCACTTGTCCTTTTGGTACTTTTGCCTTTAGGAAAATGCCCTTTGGACTATGCAATGCACCTGGAACTTTTCAGCGATGCATGATGGGAATCTTTAGTGACGTGATAGAAATCATATTGGAAATTTTCATGGATGATTTCTTAGTTTTTGGAGACTCATTTGAGATCTGTTTGGAGAATTTACGTAAGGTTTTGGAAAGGTGTCAAGAGAAAAATCTTGTGTTAAATTGGGAAAAATGTCATTTCATGGTAACACAAGGGATTGTCTTAGGCCATATAGTATCAAAAAATGGCATTGAAGTTGATAAGGCCAAAGTTGAGCTAATTTCCAACCTACCTCCTACGTGCGTTAGAGACATAAGGTCATTCTTGGAGTCACGCTGGTTTCTCTGAGAAGATTTATAAAGATGTGGTGTATCGCAATTATATGCCCTCCTTGCAAAAGATGTCCCTTTCACATGGTCGTAGATTGTGACATTACTTTTACTAAACTCAAAAAACATATTAGTGTCCACCTCCATCTATGCGGTCACCTAATTGGGACCTTCCATTGTTCGAGATCATGTGTAGCTAGTGATTATACTAGGAAATTTGTGTTAGGAAAAAGGGAAGACAAAGGCTTTCGTAATTTATTCGCGTGAGACCCTAGACTGCGCCGGGCTGACTACGACCACGGAAAAGAGTTTCTAGCTGTCGTCTTTGCCCTAGAAAAATTTAGGTCATACATTATAGGCTCTCCTGTAACCATTTTCACAGATCACGCAGTACCTGCTCTCTAAGCAGGATACAATGCCTCGGTTAACTAGGTGGATCATACATGCAGTGTCTGACCATTAAAGATAAAAGGGGGTCGAAAATGTGAGTGTGACCATTTATCTCGATTAGTTCAGTCGACTTCTCATGGCATACCCATGGTGATAGTTTTCTACGATGAGCAACTCTTTGCTCTTGTTCGTACCCATGGTATCTTGACATTGTAGATTACTGATCCTTTGGTCAAATTCCAACCTGATGGACATCCCAGCAATAAAAAGAAATTTTTGACAGATATTAAGAAGTATTATTTTGATGATCCATATCTATTTAAATATTGTCCAGATCAAATAATGAGAAGATGTGTACCTAATGATGAGCAGCCCAAGATCATAGCCTTTTGCCATTCCGAAGCTTGTGGAGGGCATTTCTCTACAAGGATAACAGCAGATAAAATTTTGCAGGCTGGTTTCCGGCTACCTGTGAGATTATTTTGATTTTGCGAAACTTGTACTCGATTACTGACAATTAGGCGGAATCACAAAAAGGAACATGATGCCTCTTACTCCAATTCTAATTATTGAAATTTTTTACTGTTGGGGTATAGACTTCATGGGGCCTTTTCCCCCTTCTTGTGGGTATCTTTACATTCTGTTATCTGTTGATTATGTATCTAAGTGGGTTGAGGCTATTCCGACGAGAACTAATGATCACAAAGTTGTTTTAAAATTTGTCAAGGAACACATTTTTTCTCGATTTGGAGTACCTCGTGCAATTATCAGTGATGGTGGACTCCATTTTTGTAACCGATCTTTTGAAAATCTTTAAAAAAAATATGGAGTCACCCACTTAAAGTTTCCACGCGAGATGACGGTCAAATTTGAACTAGGCCCAATAGGGAGATAAAACATATTTGGAAAAAAAGCGGTTGCTCAGATGCAAGTTGGTCTGCCGACTTAGACGCTCTTTGGGCCTAAGTACCGCTTTTAAATCATTCTTGGTATGTCACCACTGTAGGCATTTATGGAAAGGCTTGTCGTCTCTAGTCGAGAATGCAGGAACGTAAACATTGAAATTTCATTAGAGCGTTTAGTGCGGTTAACTCGACGGTGAAACGGCGTTTGTTGCGGCTAAATGAGCTTGATGAGTTCTTGTGAGTCGTATGAAAGCTCCGAATTTACAAGAAGCGGCTCAAGTCCTTCCATGACAAAACTATTGCCCGAAAAACGTTCGAACCAAACCAAAAGGTCCTGCTATACAGCTCCCGATTGCACTTATTCGGGGGAAACCGCTCGTTGGGTGACATTCATTATTAAAGTAGTCTTACATATGGAACCGTGGGGTGAGAATCCGGAGGCAGGAAGTCTTTCAAAGTTAATGGTCGACGTCTCGAAGCCATTCCTCGGCTTGATTCAATCTTCAAGAAATTAGTGCGGACTTGAGTGAATCCACTTTCTACCCAGGATACCTATCAGTAAGTCATTCCCCATCTGTTGTATATAGTTTTGATTTTGTTTTATTTTAGTTTCTTACTTTCTATTTCTTATTTTTTACTTCATTTGCTTTTCCATAAAAAAAAAAAAAAATTAAATACAAAATATAAAAAAAAAAAAAAACAAAGAATTAGTCTATGCATTGAGGGCAATGCTCATTTACGTAATGGGGGTAGGTGCTCTTGGTTGAATCTATTTATGCGCTTGTTACATGTTCGTCAGTATGGTCGAATTTTTCCCGAATATGGCTCTTTTTAGTATAATGCTTGACTGTGATGTACATGCACGCATGATTCGAGACACCTCCACATCATCTTATTGCATGTGCATCTTAACGAGCATCTGCGTAAATCTTTTTGTTAATACAATCGATTGGTCTTTTTTTTGCATTTTGTCGTCATTGTCCACACAAATCACAGACCTAACGTCACATTAATTTTTTTTTTTCTTTCGATCTTTCCTGCTTTTGCTCCTATTTGTGCATCATTTTGGCATGTCATGTTAACTTCATGCATCATGTCTTTATGGAACATCTTGCATAACTGGAAAATGATTAGAGGCCATTATTTCTCGTACCTT
Source organism: Tetrastigma voinierianum (assembly GCA_016808115.1). Taxonomy (NCBI): domain Eukaryota; kingdom Viridiplantae; phylum Streptophyta; class Magnoliopsida; order Vitales; family Vitaceae; genus Tetrastigma; species Tetrastigma voinierianum. Next base: position 928,059 of record JAEQBH010000443.1, on the reverse strand, counting down.
TGGCGAACTCGTATTGTCTCACCTTGCAACCACTTTGAGCTATAAGTTTATCGATTCGAACCCCTAGGAACCACGATCGTGGAACGACGGTGGAGCCCCATGGAAAGATTGAAAGTATCCCAAGAAGGAATTACAGTGACCAATTCTATGAATACAGTCAGTTGGGTGGAATATGAACAAAAGAAAAGTTGAGCACGCAATGAAACCCGGAATGGAAGGCAGTTGACAAGGCTAAATTTCACATCGGCATCACTGTTCCAAATTTGAAAAAAAAAAAAATGAAACATATATCAAATTGGAACAAGTGTACCGGTACACCCTAAAAGTGTACTGGTATAACTTACTCAAAAATGGGCAGTGAGCAAAGGTGTCTTTAGAGTACGCCATTAAAGTGTCAGAGTACACACTATGAAAAAAGGGACAGGTAAGGCAAAGTGTCTTAGGTACACCACTAATGTGTGCGTCTTTGTAATACTGTTTACCGGGCGGGTTTTAGGGCAATTGGGTTTTTAACCCCAAAATTTTGTGGCTTTAGGCATTCCAAATCCTCTTCCACTCTCTACAAATCCAAACCCTAGCCTCCTTGCCCTCTCACACAAGCAACCCGGAGTTTGTCTGCCTCTGCCAGGGTTTCCATCGTCCAGGCCCAGATTTTTTTTCTGCAGTCATCGTACAGACGTGGTAAGCCTCCTACAAATTCTTGATAGCATTTTGGGCTCTTCATTGTTATACATGGACTGGTTTTGTTAGTTCTGGGTACTGTTGTGCTTCACTTGTTGGTTCGGGGTCTGGTGTGTTATGGGCGGAAAATGTTATCGATGTCTTTGGGGGCCAGCCCGAGTACTTTTAACGAGTTAAGGATTTTATTATATATATCTGGGCCATCTGGGCCATTATTGCCATCCTTGTCATCTCCATGGCACGGTCCAAGAACATCGGGAAAGGAAAAGCGCCTAGCTCCTCTATGGAGCGGGCCGTGAAGAAAAGAAAATCGGATGCCTCGCAGCCAGTGAAAAAGGGAAAGGGCAAGCAGATAGAGTCTTCAGAGAGTGAGGACGTGTCAGAGAGTAGTGATCATGATGAGATAGAAGCGATGTTTGCTGAGGATTTTGAGTCAAGGCACGAAAAATGGGCCCAGTCGATTGCAAATAGGGGATTTCACTGCGAGAGGGGCGTGAAGTTGGAGACATTTTTGTACTCTCACCTCATCAAGGGAATTATTCAAGAACAGAATATGGACTTCGTGTGCACTGAGGTTTAAGGATACTTACCTGCGTAGTTTAGAGTTCTATACCAATCACGAAGGAAAATCGTGAGGCGAGGCAGAGTATTAGAGACCGAGTGATGGGTAACGACTTGGATTACCCCTGATTCGATAACGCATTCCTTACAATATGCTAAATGCTTGGACCGACCATACCCACTAAAATTTATCCATGACTTTGATGCCAGTTGTTCAACGAGGCTAGTATGTACTCACCGGTGCCATGGAATGGGTTCATGAAAAAAGAATTAGTACCGGGAAACTCAGTAGGAATATGCTTTGATGAGATAAAGATTATTCATGACCAAATTGAGCCTAAGGGCAATAGAAAATCTCGTGAGGAGAACAAATCCGAGTTTTTGTATGAAGTCATGTAGGAAACTCATCGATTATGCATTAGTCATATGGTGTGTGATGAGGAATTTTTCGCAATTCATGACCAGACATATTCCATTCCTTGCCTTGGTAGTATTGTGACTGGGGCAGAGGAGGCAATGAAAATAGGAGTCTTGCCTAGGTTGGGGCCTATCACAAATAAAGCGAGGCGAAGCTAGAGGCTGCATCTACTAAGCCTGTTCTCCTCGACCTTCTCGGCCTTGGTGCCTCCTCAGGGATCACTTCATCCGCATTACAAGCACCGTTAGGCACATCCACTGTTGAAGAGGGATGGAGTAGAATAAAGGGTGGTTGAGTGCACGATACGGGGAGGCGAGCTTGACTAGGTAGGCGTCTCTTGAGGCAGAATCGCGTATTTTCCAAAGGCTGCAAATGGCGAGATACCACTTCCCACAGACCTGGGGGAGATTCAAGGTGGATGATTGGCGATGAGGATGCATTTTCTTCTGTACAGAGGATGAGGATGACGATGCGTAGTTGTTTTTAGGCTAGACTAGGGTGGTGTTGGCAATTGGGTAGTAGACCTCAGCCATGTTATGCCAACACCCATTTTGATCATTTAGCCTTTTTCGTTTAGCCTATGGTTGTTACAAACCTTTAAGACCTTTTTGATTCCAGTTATGTTTGACGTTTCTTCTGACATTATGCATAATAGTTATGTGTTCATGTTGACTGGTTGTTTCCTTTATACTTGATGCCGGTTTCAATGAATTATGGCTGCTTTACGTTTCTTCAATTCCATAACCCTCCATGTGAATAGCTGATTTTGTGTTAGTCTGTTGTAATGTTCATTGTGTAAGACTGTGGTTGGTTTAAATGAGTCGTACTGGTGCATACTAAAGTAGGTGAAGTATTATAGTCCATATTTGCTATTTTGAGAATCTTGCAAAGCTTAACTGTACCGAGCACCTTGTTGGAATTCATAACCAGTGAGTAGTTCTAGTCTAACTCTTGCTAGGGACTAGCAAGATGCAGGTTGGGGGGTGTGATGAATACCTGATTGAAGCGATAATTATAAGTAGAACTTAACACATCTGAGTCACACTTTACCCACATTTGGCATAAGGATAGGTACTTTTAATTGCTTCTATGTTTTTAGACTTGTGCAGGTCTTTCAAGTCTAAAGCATAAGTGTACAAAGATTTATATCCGGGAAGCCAACATGTACCCTGAGGATGTGGGCAAACAATTGATGAAGTTTCAGGAACTCCAGCAATGCTAGAAAAGAAACACCCGGTGAAGCGAAGTGTCACCCAGGGTACATCATTTAAGTGTCTGTTACACCTTTGCTAAAAAGTGGCGTGGGCAAAGTGTACCGGTACACCATTGTGCCGGTACACTGTGAGCAGAAGTGCGATGCGAAAGTGTCTGCCGTTACACCATTAATGTGTCTTAGGTACACATATAATGCGGAATTGAGCAAAAATGTGATCCTAACGCAGGGGCATACTTGTCAATCATCCTTGAACACGAGATGACATTGGAAAGGAGTATAAAAGCAATAGGACACAAGGAGAAGGCAACTTTTTGATCATTAGGGTTAGGTTTTGACAAGGAAGTGTTTTTCCTCCATAGTTTTGAGTTGAAGTTTGATAGATCCAGATTGAAGACTCTAATTCTTTGGTGATTTCGGATTCAAGCACATGTAATCTTTCAGCAGGAACATACATTTCATTTTTAATCTCAGTATTTCATATTTTTCATACTTAGGTTTTGCAATTGAATTCTGATTTTCTCAAAGTGCTGTTTTATGAATAAACCCTCTTGATTATGATTTAATGTCATTATATAAATTTCATGGAGTTCTAAATTTCTCCTCTTTAAGGATTCCACGGTGAAACTCACCTGATCAAGGTAATTCCCTTAATACCTCTTTTAAACTTCAAGCTGGATTGTGCGATGTTAATTTCTTGTGCAAACACTGGCCAAAACCTTAGTTGGGCCTCTCTTGACAACGTGTGAGCGGCGATACTCGGTACCGTTGTGCTTGATACAAATGCAGCTAGAGTACGTATTAATTGGGAACAAGTGACTAACATCGTTCGATCATCTTTCTTTCAAGAGCGTTCAGGATAAATATTCCATCGAAGACCATTTATTAATGGCTCCTGAATGAGTTTGTAAAAGAGAATTGGGAATTACATGATGAGAGGTAGGTGGAGACGAGGATCTGACAATTTAATCTTTATTCTAAAATAGTCAAATCAACCAATCATTTAATCAAACAACACAACCCCATAATTCTCTTGAAATTACACTTTTTGTGGAGAATAGCTCCTATTGGTCAACAAAATTAGAACACTCCCTGAGGAAATGACCTGTGAATTCCCACAGTATTACAATGCTAGACAACCGTAATTCCTACGCTTGGGAATAGAATTCAGCATACGGATACGAACGAAGCATTTAACATCTGATATTTGGACATCTTTAATGCATAGAGGCTTTTTATGTATTACTACTCATTATATAGATAGTGAATGAATGTTAAATAAAGAATAATTTCATTTTAAAACAATAAATACTCCCACATAATGGTACAAATATATAAACTTTAATAAATGATGAAATTATAGATTTAGGTATTCATGATAAAATATTTACAATAACATTAGGTAATGTAAATAATGATGTAGCAATACAAAGATTAAAAAGATTTTGGCAAATAAACGATGATCATGCAAAATTATTTCACGTACGTTGTTGTGCACATATTTTAAATTTGATTGTAAAAGATGGATTAAAACAAGTTGATAGCACATTAGAAAAAATTAGAGACATTGCATATAATATTAATTGTTCCCAAGCAAAACATGAATTATTTTTTGATTGTTGCAAAATTGAAAATATGAAAAGAAAAAATATAAGTTTAGACATACCAACTCTTCTACTTATAAGCTTTTACAAAATATTACAAAATATAAAAAATTAGTACAATTATACGAAATGCAATTATCTAAGAATAATAATAATGATGTAGATGTTGATGTATTAAATGATTATGATTGACACATTGCGGACCTTCTACGAGATCTTTTTGAAATTTTGATACTTTAACAAATATTTTTTGTAGTGTGTATTATCCAACTTCACATCGGGTCATTATGCAAATAACTAGTATTTATATGGTACTTCAAAATTATTTAAGTTATGAAATTTTTAATGATAAATTATTGCAATGATAGAAAAAATTTAAAAAATATTGAGGAAATACCTTTAATTTATTATATTGGTTTAATTGTGGACCCTAAGATTAAAATTTGATGCTTTAGATGAATGGTTGCAGTTATTTACAATGAAGATCAAGCAAAATTGAAAAGTAAAAGTAAAAATTCGTTATGTAAGACCCGAGAAATTCCAATTTCTGGAAAAAAGGCAAAATCGTAATTTCGATTACAAAATGTTAATTTCGGTTAAAAATCCGTAATTTATTCTCTAGATCTTGGATGATGAAACGGATTGCACAGTTGGAATCGTCTCGCGAAATCTAGCTAGCACGTAAAATTTCGTCTAGTTCTGAGACAATCGGAGTCGGCACGTTTTTCGAGGCATAGCGTTTCGGGTGCCGTAAAACGATTTTCGATGCGACGAAAGTCACATATAACACGTACTCATGTGCCATTAGTGGTATGAGTAGAGAAATGATGAAAATGGACGGCCGAGATAGTGCCGAATGTCAAAACTAGGAAAAGAATGACATAAATGTCATTTTAGAAAAGCTTAAGTAAAAGACAAAACATGTATAGTGTTTGTCTTCTCCACTTAACAAAGGAGAAAAACGTGAATTGGGGGAGAGGGATGCAGTGGCCAAACATGGAGGAATTGTAGTGAGAGAGAGTCTTCCTTCTCTCTAGAAATCGGGCGATCCGACCGTCGGTCTTCGGAGCCAAGAAGGCGCTGCAGCGGAGAGGGCTTAGCGTAGTACGGATTTAGGAAGTTTCTTCAAACTCCTTGAGGTAGGGAGTTTCTCCTACTTGGGTTTTACGCTTTATTTAAGTGTTCTACAATGCTTCGGTTTGCTTGAGGCCTTGAATGGCCGTTTGATCGGTTCCAAAGCTTGGAACCGAGATGTTGGATTTTGAAACCCATGTGGACAGTCCGTGACTATCCACGGGCTGATGTGGGTTCCTAGTTGTGTATTTATGTGAAAATGTGTGCTTTGATGTGTATGAGGCCGGAATCGGCCGAGAAATACGGGTTCACAAAGTGAATCGATAAATTGTGTCTTGATAGGAACAGTAACCTAGGGTTTCTTGTTCCAGAAGCGATGATCACAAAAATATTTTTGTGAAAATATGTGTTTAATTAGAGTGATTTAAATTAAATTACTCGTGTATGATCATTAGCCCAAGGGAGCTAATTTTGATGTGGAAATGTGGAATTTACATGACATGATTGTGTGAATTGAATGTTTGTAAATATATGCATGTTTATATATTTACAGGTGAATTAGACTGTATTGGAATTGGCATACATGCATTCCATATGCACTGGAACATCCTAGGACTATAGGAGTTAGTGGAATGAGATGAGTGCAGAAAATGGTTCGGAGGAGTACAGTCTAAAAATGTTAATTATCGGAGGTAGTCAGCCAAAATATCAATCGTCGGAGCGGCCCGATTGATATTCATCGGAGGAGTGATCCACAAACAAATAATATATCAATCGTGGATGACCCCGATTGATATATATACATCGGAGGGTTGTCCACTAATAAAACAATAATTCCCATACAAGGCTTAGGCGAGTGTGAGAGAGTCGGTGAGGACTCGGGATCTGAGTTGGTCATATAGACATTCAAGTAGGATCATGCATTTGCTTGAATGTATGTTTATTTTGGATCATTGCACTGCACTTAGGTGGAGAGTAGCCCACTTAGGGCGATTCCACTACTGAGCATTAGCTCACCCTGTCGAGGGATATATTTTTACAAGTACAGGGAGCGTGCGAGGGGACGGCTGATCTAGAGACTAGGAGGACTAGAAGAAAGCCTAGGGTTGTGGCTTTGATGTATACATGTATTAGAACTTTTTAAAGTTTGATATATGTTGTATAGAGTAGAATATTTGAACTCTTAGAGCTGGCTGAATATAGTGGATTCATAGTTGGCATGTTTTATGGATGTGTAGTATGGCCCAAGAGACGTTTTATCCATATTTGTATCTTTGTGATTATATTGAATTTCATTTGGGATAGGTTTAATGAGAGATGCGTAATTGGGTAGAGCTCCCCCATACAAAGGAGACTACGCTCGATTTTGAAGTGGCGTCGGGTGGCAGAGCATACACTTATATTCGGCGGGTTGGCGAGTAGTCAAGCGGACCCCGGGTTTGGGCGTCACGGCAGTATCGGAGCAGGTATCACGAATGCCTAGGGGCTCGGGTTTGGGTATCCATCACCAGCAGGTGTGGTTCGATGCTAGGTATAGGTATGGATTACCTGGGAAATCCACGGAACAAAACTAGGACACTACATGCACGTGTGTTGAAGTGTTTTGTGTGATTTGTTGGATTATTGTGTGTATGCCATGTTTTATGTGTGTTGAGGTTGTATGTGTGCTTGGTGATTAGCACATGGATGTGTTAGAAAAATATTTTATAAAATATTTGAGTTTACAGTGTACAAAACTGGAACGAAGAAAAGAAAGTAAAGATAAATAAATTTTAATAAAAATTTATTTGAGTTAGAAATGAAGAAAATAAACTTCATAAATTAGTTGGGCTATTAGGTGAAAGAAAATAATTTTCTGGGTTTCACGAGTTGTAGAGTGAAGAAAATGGGATAAAATAAATTTTATAAATTTAATTAGGTGTTATGAAAATGAAAAAAAAATATATGTATAAATAAATTTTTTGGAATTTTCCAGTAGTTGGAAACAAGGAGAAAAAAAAAAATTGAGAAAAAAAAAATTTATGCAGAAAACCGTTTTTGAAACTACCCACGCCCCGAACAATGTGTGGAGAAATATTTTTGTATTTCAATAGGGGATTATGTGCGAGGTGTATTACGTAATTGGGCTTGAATAGCTTGAGTTGTATTGCAATAGAAAGGAAGGTTGGTTTGGCTAGGTAATTGTATTGCAGAGCGGATTTGTATTGCAACTTAGGTGTGATATCTTTGGAAAGATTGTATTGCGATAGATTTGGGTGGGCTGCTGGTGTATTTACCAATACGATTAGGATTGAGCGGGCTTGAAGGGCGATAAGGCTTGTATCGCAATACAAGAAAATTGTATTATGACGAGGAACTGGGGAGGAAAGTGGGGTGTGTTGCAATAAGACACGCCCGGCCAGGAACCTGTGCCATTTCAGCGGCTTCACTTGGGCTGGATCTGACGCATTTGGCGCGCGGCCGGCGCCCGCGTTCTGACCGCTAAGGCCCGCGTCACAACGAGGGCGGCCGCGGGAGGCGGTGTGTGGCGGCCTGTGAAGTAGGCGTGCGGCATGGCATGCGGCACGGTAGCGAGGGCGCGAGTGTGACCACGGCCAGGCCACGGCGCTGGCCGGGCCAAGGCCCGCGATCGACCAGCCCAGCACTGGCGCTGTGCCCTTTGGGTGTGCTGGTGGAAGCGAGTTGATGTTTGTGCACTGACTGTTGATTTATGACCAGTTTGACTCGGTATTTTCTGAGGTAAGTTACTGGACATTGTTCGTGAACGGTTCATGAACCCAACATTCATCACAATTTTACCGAAAATAGTAAAATAATAAAAATAATTATTAAAAAAATTAATATATAAATAAATAAAATAAAATCAAATAAAATTAGACAAAATTTTCGAAAAATAAAATTTTCAAAAATAAAATTTCATTGAAAACAATATTTTAAATGCAAAATTGATTGCGTATACAACGATTTATGTGTATGATTGGTGTCTAGAATTTATTGTTTATGCCTTAGAATCTTGTATTGAAGATTCGCGTCATGTTAATTGTGTAGATGACTAATGGGGACCGGGCGTAGAGGACATCCATGGGGCACTGGTCAGGCACCACCGACATTTGACCGGCCCGCCGGCAATTTGATCGACGGGCACTGTAAGAGGCGCAGGTGTTGGCCGAGTTGCTATCCTTGAGGAGCTAACATAGCGGGTAGTCGGGGAGGGTCCCTAGTAACCTCCAGAGATTTAGAAATGCGCCACCCTCAGAGCATTCAGGGGAGGGGCCGATGGTGCGAACCATTGGTTAAATGCAGGATCCAAAAGCGTCTTGGGTATGGAGATCACCTCCGTCTGACCAGGATCGAGATTAATTTGCATTCCAGTGAGCGAGGCAGGAATTGTATGGTGGAGATGGGTTAGAGCTGAGACTTAGGAGGTTATGACATGGGCGAGTTTCGGGGCGTTCATGGGTGAAATTATTTTCGAGAGCTGCGAGGCATCGGCTCGGGGTTCCTAGAGGCTGGGCGGCGATGTTGTGATGGACTATGTGGCTAGATTCACGAGTTGGCAGTTTGTGATGATTACGTGGCCATTGACACGGCCAAGGTGAGGAAGATTTGAGGAATAGACTGAAGTTGTCCACATTCGGGCCCGGGATTGTAGGACCGACACAGGAATGGATTCCATGGTTGGGACAACCCTGACCATAGAGAGAGAGAGATAGAGGATGCTCGGAGCACTCGGGATGCAAGTGTTAGTGGTAAGAGGAAGGACAGTCAGTCTTCTTCCAGTTCAGGAAAGAGGCAGAGATCTTCTAGTTCGCGAGGGTCCCAGAGTCGCGGCCATCCGGGCCAGGGACAAATGAGAGTTGTTGGTCAGGCAGGACAGATGAGAGTTGCCAGTCAGGCGGGACAGATGGTGTGCTACCATTGTCAGCAGCCTGGACACATGAGGAGGGATTGCCCCGAAGCCCCGGGGATCCCAGGTTTTGGGACAGCCTGCAGTCCCGATCGATGCGAGACAGGAGAGGATCTGATACATTCCTCCACGACGGTGCGGTGGGTAGATCTCGGTTTCGAGGAGCTACGGGCACCTCACGTATCACGGGGCGGGCCAGGGGCGGATGTGGGTAGGCGGAGGGCGGGGTCCTGACGAGGGACATCGGGGTCGAGGGCGTGTAAAGTCACACCACGGGGCGGAGTGCGCGGATTAGCCCGGTTATCTGAGTGCGTTTTTGTTATCTAGCTATGGGGTACAGAGTGTTATTGATTACGGTGCTTCGCATTCTTTCATGTTGCATCGGTTGATCAGTGGGCTTAGAGGTTCTTAGGACCTTAGGAGCCTTTATATGAGTGCTCCCAGGGATTAGGGCGAGAATAGGATGATATGTCGAGTTGAGAGTTAGAGATCTCAGGGATCTACTCCCCTGATGGACTGAGATCATGGGCTTGTATCGGGGTCGATGTCATCTTGGGGATGCGTGGTGGCAACATAGGGTGGGTGCTCGATTATGAGCACGGAAGGTTACCGCCTACACACGGGGCCCATTTCGTGTGGTGTTTGAGAGCCAAGCATTACACTTTGCGAGACCCAGGTATATGAGTCAGTATCGGGGACGAGTTAAGCGGGTTGGCTAGTGAGCCTTACCCTAGAAGGGCGACGAGAGGCCAGACTTAGATCTACCTCGAGTAGTGTGCGAGTATGTGGATGTTTTCCGGATGAGCTACAGGCCCCTCCCGCGTCGGGATGTAGACCGGTATTGAGTTACCGAGTTACTTCACCCCATCTCTATGTCCCGCATAGGATGGCACGATAAATTGCGGAACTTCGAGTCCGATTCTGGGGAGCTGTGGACAAAGGGTTCATTGGAGCCGAGCACTTCACCATGGGGTGCTCGGTTCTATTGCAAGAAGAGACCAGACCCTTGTGCATTGATTAAACGATTGAACAAGGTCACGATCAAGAATCGGTAACCATTGCAGGGATTGATGATTTGTTTTAATCGTTGAGAGGCGAGTCTACTCAAGATAGACCTTACGCTTGGTTACCATCAGGCGAGAGTTAGGAGCGAGATAATACTAAGATAGCGTTTAGGAATGCGTTATGGGCACTTGAGTTCTGCGGTGATGCCCTTGGACAACGAATGCACCGGCGATATTCACTGGATCCTCATACATAAGATATTCCAACCCTATTTAGATCAGTTTGTCGTAGTATTCGTGGATGACATCTTGATCTACTCGATCAAGTGGAGCATGAGTATCGCAGTATCGTTTTACAGGTTGTTGAGAGACCATCAAGCTATGCGCTAAGTTAGTAAGTGCGAGTTAAACTACTTTGGTGAGATTTTTGGGACCGCGTGGTGTCGACATCGAGTGTCGGTCGACCCGAGGAGGTCGGCGATGGAGTTAGGAGGGACCGAAGTCGATCTTCGAGATCGTGGTTTCTTGGGATTGGGTGGGTATTACGGGAGATTCATTGAGGATTTCTCGGGATAGCGGCTTTATGACTAGGTTGACCCGGAGGAGGTCGAGTTTGGAGTGGGATGACCGATGCGAGGAGGCATTCGGGTTGAAGAGGGACTTACTTGACTCCCATCTTGATAGTTTCGGACGAGGACGGGGGTACCGCAGTGTATTGTGATGCCTCGGGGCCGGATTAGGATGTGTTTGATGCGGAGTCCGAGAGGTAGTAACATGGTTCGTCGATTTGAAGAATCACGACGAGGAGTACCCACACACGACATGGAGTTGGCGGCGAGTAGTCTTCGCCTTGAAGATTTGGCGCCTTACTTATGCGGCCGGGAGTTCGAGGTGTACTCGGACCATAAGTCTGATATATTTTCTACAGCTGGGACCTCAACATGATGCAGCGCGAGATGGATGGGATTCTAGAAGTTATGACTTCCTTTGCATTACCATCCCGGTAAGGCAAATGTGAGTGGCTGATGCACTTTCGGTGGAAGTCACGATGGCGTTAGCTAGTATGGCTTCGAAGTGGCGGATGCTCGAGGCGTAGAGGCGGTTGGACTCTGGTATAGCGACGAGACTCGGGGAGTACCTTAGGGAGTTTGTGGCTACACCGTCTTTGTTGGCGAGTGATTGAGTCCCGGTGGCAGGGCGAGAGATGAGTGTCCATCGGGGACCGGAGTACGATCAGTGCGAGTGACGGGATGGGCCGTTCACGCGGATGGTAGTCTTCGATATAGAGGAGATGGGTAGTGGTTCCCGATTGTGGAATTTTGAGAGAGATTCTCAGGGAGTTTCACTGCTCTCGATTTTCCGTGCATCCAGGTTGCACGAAGATGTACCAGGATCTTTGTCGCCAGTACTATTGGAGTGGGATGAAGAGACACGTAGGGGACTTCATTCGCCGGTGTCTCACATGTCAGCAGGTTAAGGTTAAGCACCAGAAGCCAGCAGGGCTACTTCAGCCATTGGAGGTGGCTGAGTGGAAGTGGGAGCACGTCACGATGGACTTTGTAACCCACTTGCCACGGACACAGCAGAAGCATGATTTGGTATGGGTGATAGTGGACCGACTCACGAAGTTGGCACATTTTCTAGCCGTGCGGATGACCTTCACCTTGGAGAGATTCTGCCGGTTGTACATTCGAGAGATAGTCCGGCTACATGGAGTACCAATATCCATAGTGTGTCGGATAAGGGACCTAAGTTCTGACACACTTTGGAAGAGTTTCGAAAATTTATGGGCCGCAGCGGTGGCCCCGATGGGTGCGGTTCCACCCTCAGACGGATGAATTCGGTCACGAGAGGACTATATAGGTATTAGAGGACTGTGCTGCGAGCATGCATCTGGATCATAAAGGGTGGTTGGGAGGAGCATTTACCCATAGTGGAATTCGCCAGGTAACAGTTATCGAGCGAGCATACAGATGGCGCAGTATGAGGTATTGTATGAGAGGCGTATAGATCAGCCGTTATGTTGGACCGAGGTGGGAGAGAGCTCCGTGCAGTCTGATCGATTAGAGACACCTCCGAAGGTGAAGCGATCTGACGGCGTCCTTCTCACGGCTCAAAATGACAGAAGAGCTATGCGGATGTGCGACGTCGACCCTTAGAGTTCGAGGTTGGGGATCACGTCTTCTTGAAGGTAATGCCTAAGAGAGGAGTGGTCAGGTTCGGCAAGCGCGGAAAGCTATCGCCGAGGTTTATTGGGCCTTTCGAGATACTCGAGAGGATAGGCACCGTTAACGTGCCGGTTAAGCGTTCGCCCGACATGTCGGTGTCATGCGAGGTGTTTCGCATCTCCATGCTCAGGAAATATACTCGAGATCCGGCTCATGTGGTGGATTGGGGGCCAGTTGAGGTGACACGGATGGGACCTTCGAGGAGGACCGGTGTGCGTGTTGATAGCCGTGGTCCCGGGTTTGCGGCCTTGGGCCGTGAGAGTGAGTGAGGGTCTTATGGAGCCTTATGGAGTGGAGGAGTCAATGTGGGAGCGTGAGGACACGATGCGGGCCACCTATCTCTTCTTGTTTAGGGATGAAGGTACGTGGTTTAGTCGTTTGCATTTAAATGACTAGTTTACATGCATGGTAAAGTGCACGTTGCATATGCATGTGAGTGATTAGGGTTGTCCTGAATTTTGGGACGAAATTCCTTTTAAGGAGGGGAGAATGTAAGACCCGAGAAATTCCAATTTCTGGAAAAAAGGCAAAATCGTAATTTCGATTACAAAAATGTTAATTTCGGTTAAAAATCCATAATTTGTTCTCTAGATCTCGGATGATAAAGCAGTTACTTGGATTGAAATCGTCTGTGAATCAACTAGCAAATAAAATTCCGTCAAGTTAGGGAGCCGGTCGGTCGACACATTTTTCGAGGCATCGCGTTTCGAGTGTCGTAAAACGATTTTGATCAGCCAGTCACATATATTTCTCACTCATGTGCCATTAGTGGTATGAGTAGAGAAATGATGAAAATGGACGGCCGAGATAGTGCCGAATGTCAAAATTTGGAAAAGAATGACATAAATGTCATTTTGGAAAAGTTTAAGTTAGTAAAAGACAATACATGTATAGTATTTGTCTTCTCCACTTAACAAAGGAGAAAAACGTGAATTGGGGGAGAGGGATGCAGTGGCCAAACATGGAGGAATTGTAGTGAGAGGGAGTCTTCCTTCTCTCTAGAAATACGTGTGATCCGACCGTCGGCGGTCTTCGGGACAAGAAGGAGAACTGCTCTACGCGGAGAGGGTTTCGCGTGGGTACCGGATTTAGAAAGTTTCTTCAAACTCCTTGAGGTAGGGTTTCTCCTGCACTTGGGTTTCACGCTTTATTTGAGTGATTTCTCTGATGCTTCGGTTTGCTTGAGGCCTTGAATAGCGTTTGATCGATTCAAAGCTTGGGCGAGATGTTGGATTATGACTTGTGTGGATGGTCGGTATTTGTCACGAGGCTGATGTGGGTTCGTTATTGTATTTATGTGAAAATGTGTGCTTTGATGTGTATGAGGCCGAATCGGCGTCTGGGTTCGCAAAGTGAGCCAGGTAAATTAATATTGATGAAGACGGTAACCTAGGGTTTTACTGTTCCCGAAACAGTGGTCACGAAAATATATTTTTGTGAAAATATGTGTTTGGTCGAGTGATTTAAATTAAATTACTTGTGTATGATCATTAGCCCAAGGGAGCTAATTTTGATGTGGAAATGTGGAATTTACATGACATGATTGTGTGAATTGAATTTTTTTGTAAATATATGCATGTTTATATATTTACATGTGAATTAGACTGTATTGGAATTGGCATACATGCATTCCATATGCTAGAACATCCTAGGACTATGGGAGTGAGTGCATGAGATGAGTGTACACAGAGAAAATGAATTTCGGAGGGTAGTCTAAAGTATTAGTGTCGGAGGGTAGTCAGGCAAAAAAATATCAATGGTCAGGAGCCCAGTTGATATTCATGGAGGGTAGTCCACAAACAAAATAATATATCATTAAGTCGGAGCGGCCCAATTGATATATATACATCGGAGGGTTGTCCACTAATAAAACAATAATTCTCATACAAGGCTTCGGCGAGTGTGAGAGAGTCGATCAGGAACTCGGGATACGAGTTAGTCATATAGACATTAGTAGGATCATGCATTTTCTTGAATGTATGTTTATTTTGGATCATTGCACTACACTTAGGTGGAGTAAGCCCATAGGCGATTCCACTCTGCGAGAGCATTAAGCTCACCTGTCGGGGATATATTTTTTTCAGTGCGGGGGCGTGCGAGGGGATGACTCGTCTGAGGCAGGGACTAGAAGAAGAAGCCCCGGGTTGTGGCTTTGATGTATACATGTATTAGAACTTTTTAAGTTTGATATGTTGTATAAGGTAGAATATTTGAACTCCTTAGAACTATTGAATATGAGTGGATTCATGGTTGGCATGTTTTTTATGGATATTGTAGTATGGCCCGAGGCCGTTTTATCCATGTTGTATCTTTGTGATTATATTGTTTGTTGGGACAGGTTTCATGCAGGTCTTGTATTTGGGTAGAGCTCCGTACAAGGCTGCCGATTTTAAGTAGCGTCAGGTAACGGAGCATCCACTTGGCTGTTCGCGAGTTGTGAGTAGTGACGGACCCCCGGGTTTGGGGCGTCACACGTTATTATATATTTTATATAATATTTATAAAGAAAAATATGGTAATAATATTAGTTTGATAAAATCATCATCCACGATAAGCTCCTCGTCTTTTATAAAAGCCCTTTAGAAATGCTCAAAAGTAGAAAAAAAGCATGTGATTCTCCAAATAATACAACAGATATAGATAGATATCTCAGTGTAGAAACAATTCCATTTGAAGATAATGAAGATTTTGATATTTTAGAATGGTGGAAGAAACAACAAATTAAATACCCGGTGTTATCTATTATTGCACGTGATGTATTAACCGTGCTTGTGAGTACAGTCTCATCGGAAGCTGCTTTTAGTGCAGGTGGAAGAGTGGTTAGCAAAAAGAGATGTAATTTGTCACCTCAGCTTGATCGAAGCTGATGAGTATGTTTAAAGATTGGAGTTTAGCGGACAAGAGGTGCATGATCATGTTCGAGAAGGCTGAACTAGTGGCTGATACAAAGAACTTAAAAATATCAAGACATGAATGGATCAAAGATAGTTCCCCGTCACCAGAAAATAATGATTAAAATATTTTATTGGAAATGTATATTGTATTTTTATTTTCTTATGGTTGAAGAAGAAATCTGAATGATTGTGAGTAAGTAGGTCTTGTGGTTGGGATGTACTTATTTTGTAGTGATGTAAACTTACTATTACATTTTCCTAAATGTAATTATATTTGATTAATAAAATTTTAAATGATGTATTTTTATTTTGAATTGTTTTAAACTACTTTTATTTAACCTTTGAAGACAGTTTTAAATAAAAAACCTATATGGAGGGTTGGGCTTTTTTTAGGCGGGCTTTTAAGTGGGCTTTTAGATGGACCTGCGGGGCGGGCTATAAACGGGCTTTTAGGCGAGGCTTCAGCCGGAAGCTACAGGCGAGCCTGCGGGTGGGCTTGCAGGCGGGCTTACAGGCATGCAGGCGGGCTAAAGCCCATGATTCGAGCCGATCGCCGGGCCGAGTGGGACTGAGGGCCTGGGTGAGGCAGCGGCTGGCCGCCCGCTACAGGCTTGGGCCGGGCTTGGGCCTCTCGGGCCGGCGGCTAAGGCCATCGGACCGAGAGCAGACCCAGCGGACCTCGGGCCCCGGGTCTTTGGAGATCCACTACGAGAAGGTGTGAAACACGTTCTTGGTGATAAAGGTATGGAAATATATATTATAGAGATTGAATAACCCAGCTAAATTATTTTAAGTTGGGATATTTTTATATCTAAAGTTTTTTCTTTTCTTGAAAAATAAAAGGTATGCTAATTTTTTGACCAAAGTCCCATTGATTAAAATATATTGTTAGGTAAGAATCACAAAAGAACACTATGTTTAGTTGAATTGTTAAAATATAATTTTATAAATCAATTTTTTGAAAAAAAAAATTGTATTTCTCTATAATAAGCACCATAAATATAAACAAATTTTGGGTAAAAATATATTTATTTTAAATAGTTTTTATGATTATATTAAAAACACCGTATCTCTCTCAACTTTTTTTATCGTAACTTCTTTTACTTCAACCAAAAGGGATGATTTTTTTGTCATTCATGGCCTGAAATCACCTCTCTATACCTCTTTCTCTCTTTTTCTTTCTCAATAAAATGGTTATTCCATGTAGATATACAGATTTGAGTTTTCATTTGTTTTTTTATGATTCCATCGTCTTGTTGCAGCATGTGATTGTCGCCTTCTTGTTTCGGTGTGTGGTTGTGTCGTCTCAGTACGCATGTTTTGTTTTTCGTCGTTTTCTTGTGGCATTTATTTCCGTGGGCGATTCAGATAGGCAAAACATATCCGATCGAAGACAACATATCAAATCAATGGTCATCAGTATGCTGCAGAATTGGAATCATAGGTATTCTAGTTATAATAATAATATCGAATGTGTAAGCTCAACTATCAAATATATAAGCTTTGAGTCGATTCATTATGCTATTAACCTGGATGATGTTTCATCCTTTATGGTTTTTAGTGAATTTGATTATATGCTTCTATCGATATACTACTAGTTTGAATTAATAAAATTATTTTTCCTTTCAAAAAAAAAAACATAGTATCCATTTTTGAATATAAAAATCATTTTTTTTTATATATTTTTGAAAGAATTATATTCTAGGGGTACTTAGCTCTCAGAGTTCATAAATAGTCATATACCTTTAAATGTTGTTCTGCCAGTATTTCTTTTGCTTCCATTGGCAATGATTTAAAAAAATCAAATAAAAACCCCAAAAATTTTGTTGCATGATATGATAAAAAATTTCTCCAATTTTTTTTAGATTTGTTTTACAAATAATAATATCAATATAAAAATAATTAAAATAAGTATTATTTATATTTATTTTTAAATATATTTAAAAAAATAATGTAAATATAAAAAATAAATTGCAATAGGGAGCAAAACTCCTACTAACGATTATGATTTGTTCTACGTATTTGCTTTTGTTTTTTTGTTTTTTGTTTTTTAATTTGAAGGGATTTAAATTAGTGTCGAGAGCTTTATTCATAGGACTCAATATAGGTGCCAAAGGATATCATCTTTGTTGTCCAAATTCAAAGAAAATATTTTTGGTAGGGATGTAAGTTTAGATAAATCTGATTTGTTGAAACGTGTAAAATAAATTTCCTCAAGAGAAGAAGATTGTAAATAATTCAAAATTTTCTTCTTATATCTTACAAGTTTGAAAATTTTGGGTATATGGTACCTTATTCAGAAAAGCATATGTCAAACGTTTAAATTTTGGGAGTTGGTAGTCAGGGATTAATTTCCAAGATGAAATTTTTTTACTTTTTGGCTTAATTAGTGTTTGTTAGTTTAGGGACTCCTTGGTCCACATGGATTATGAAATGGTTTGGTCAATATTGGAGGCTTATGTATAAAACCATATCCTTTCAGCCAAGTTATTTTAGTGACTTTAACCAAGTTTAGTATATATAAAAAAAGCTCTCTACCAAGTTAGAGCCTCCTAGTTCAATATTATTGATATGATCAATGACACAATAAAGAAATATGAAATAAAGGAAAAACACAATATTTATGTGGAAACCCTTGTGGGAAAAAACCACGGGCAAATTAAGGAGAAAGCTTCACTATCAATTTGAGAGAGATTACAAAGTACAGCGGAATAGGGAATAAACCCTAGTATGTTAATTTGACAAAAATATTCAAATAGAAAGGTTCATACCAAAGGTTAAGACGAAAATACATACACACACACACACACACACACACACACACACACACACATATATATATATATGTGTGTGTGTGTGTGTGTGTTTACTGTTATTTAAGTAATGTGAGACATTACACCAAAACAATAATCATTTGAGACTTACCGTATGGATTAAGACAAAAGTCACTTGAGTGTTATGAAACTCGACTTTAAAACATCAATTAACATTACCAAGGTACCTTGCTAATGCCTTAAGACGATATTACATTATATGAAACTTTCAAAATAATAGTTATAAGCCACACATCTAGTCCCAATTACAAACCATATGTATCATATCATAGGAATAGCATGGAAGTAAAAAAAAAAAAAAAACTATATTACCTTCCATCCATCTAATGTAATTGTACCCATGGAATTGCATGAGGAGGTTGGTGGTGCTTCTATTGGATAGCTCATATGATAAAGTGGTTTGAACTCTCAAATTATCATTTATTGCTATCGTGCCTTCCCATCTATTGCTTATCTTTATTCAGAATGCCGGTTTCGATTTGTTCTAGGCTGGAGAAGATCCAAAGAGAGTTTTTGTGGAGTGGGGGTAGTCTTGAGAAAAAGACTCATCTTATGGGATTGGAAGTTGTTTGTATAGAGAGAAAAGAAAGGGTCTTGGCTTGCATAGATTTTCCATTCTCAACAGCATTGTTGTGCAAATGGTGTTAGGCGTTCAGCTAGCGAGAGGATTCTCTACGGAGAAAGGTTATTAGTATAGGATTCGGTGAAGACTCTGGGGGTTGGTGTTCTGGTAATATCAATGGTGGTTTTGGGGTTGGTTTGTGGAAGGAAATCAGAAAAGAATGGCCCCAGCTTATCCAAAATACCTCTCTTGCCCTTGGAAATGGGAGAAGGATTAGCTTTTGGAAGGATGTTTGGTGTGGTGAGGAGGCGTTGAGTCTTGTGTTTCCCAATTTATTTAGGTTGACTGCCCAAAAAAATGCTAGGGTGGCGGATTTGTGGGATTGGGACAGTGGGGATGGGGGTTGGAATCCGATCTTTCTTCGTTCTTTTAATGATTGGGAAATGGAGGAGGTGGATAGGCTTTTACAAGTCCTGTATAGAAAACAAATCAGACCTCTCATGGAGGACAAAATCCTCTTCAAAGGTTCCAGGAATGATGCATTTTCTGTAAAAAGTATGTACAGGGTGCTAGATTGCTCTCCTCAAGTGGTTTTTCCGTTTCGCACAATATGGAATCCAGTCATCCCGCCCAGAATGGGCTTCTTCGCTTGGGAGGCTTCCTGGGGAAAAGTGCTCACATTAGACCAGCTCAAACGTCGTGGGAGAGCTCTCGCTAACCGTTGTTTCCTTTGTGAAGAGGATGAGGAGGACATAAATCACCTGTTACTTCACCCAAAGGCGAATCTTTCGAGACCTTTCACGTCGTTAGTTGGAACAAGTTGGGTTTTTCCGGATTCAGTCATTCAAACGCTCCTTTCTTGGCAAGGTGCTCCGGTGGGTAAAAAACGTAAAAACATATGGATTGCAGCCCCTTTATGTTTATTAAGATGTGTGGCGAGAATAAGACATGTTAGTTTTGAAAATAAGGCTACCAGTTCAGAGGACATTTATCTTTTAGGCAAGTTATGAGTCGCTATGAAATATTCATGATGTCGATATCCCCGAATTCTTTGGTGGATTTTTTGGCCTGGTTGGGGTGTAGGTAAAACGTTTTTTGTTTAGTTTATCTTCTTTGGGCTACCTGGCCTTCGGGTGGTGGTTTTATCCTTTGTCTTTTCTGTTCTCCTTCTGGGTTCCTTTTTTTATACTTCCTGTGTATGTTTTGGAACCTTCGTTCTTGGGTTTCTTTATTAATATATTTGCTTTTTATCGATAAAAAAAAAAACTCTCAAATTATCATTTAAATTACAATACTAGACAAGCATATGGCCTAAGTTAACCTGTCAAGGATAAAAAAAAAATAGTAATGTACAAATCTCTTCATAAGAGTCATTTTTATAGTTATTCGGGTTGATTTAAGTTGTGAGGATGAAAAATTTAATGATATGGTGTCATTTTAAACATGAACTCCTTTGGGTTTTAAAATAAATTATGAACTCTTAGCTATTTCATCGGATTCCAAATGAAGAAACCCAACAATAGGCTAATGGGCTAAGCCTCGTGGTAGGCCAATTAATACACAAACTTAGGCCTTGTTAAGATTAGGTTTGGCTTTTGGGTTGTGCTAAGAGAGACATTTGGGTGTCTTCGCAGGTGATATGACACTGGCCGGGTCCGTTGACTACCCGTCAACCCGCGGAATACAAGTGGACGTCGGGTTACCCGATGCCACTTTAGAAAATCGGGCAGAGTCTCCTTTGTACGGGGAGCTCTACCCAAATACAATACCTGCAAATACCTATCCCAAACAGTCCAATATATGCAATATATATCCAATATGGCCCTTGGCCCGTATGATACTCAATATGCATATCAAACTATATGTCATTAGTTTGAGGTTAATAAACTACTCTTATACAATACATATATTAAACTTAAGGAGTTCTAATACATGTAAACATCAACAAAGCCACATTCCGGCTTTCTTCTAGTGCTCAGCCTCTAGGACGAGCCGTCTCCTCGCACGCTCCATGTACCTGTAAAAAGAGGATCCCACGACGGGGTGAGCTAAAGCTCAGTAGGAGAATCGCCCTAAGTGGGCTACTCACCACCTAAGTGCAGTGCAATGTTCCAATTTAAACACACATTCAAGCAAATGCATGATCCTACTTGAATGTCTATGTGACCAACTCAGATCCCGAGTCCTCACCGACTCTCTCACACTCGCCTAAGCCTCGTATGAGAATTACTAATTTATTAGTGGGCAACCCTCCGATGAATATATATCAATTAGGCCGCTCCGACGATTGATATATATTAATTGTTTATGGACTACCCTCCGATGAATAAATATCAATTGGGCGCTGGAGCGGTTGATATATTCTCTTTAGTTTGTGGACTACCCCTCAGGTAAATTTACATTTGAACACCCTCAGAACCTTGTTTCTCTAAGACTCATCTCATGCACTCATTCCTATATTCCTAGGATGTTCCATTACTGTAGATTATATGCAGTTCAATTCAGTCTAAATCACATGCAAATATATATACATGAATATATTTACATAAAGCTTTAAATCACACATCAGAATTAGCTCACTTGGGCTAATGATCATACCACCGGTAATTTAATTTAAATCACTTTCGGCCAACGCGTTTCCGCAAAATATATATTTTTAGAGACAACGATGCGGGAATAGTGAAACCCTCGTTTACTATTCCCGGAAAATCACAGCTACCCGGTTCATAGTGAACCCGCAATTCCCGACCATTCCCGGCCCAAAGCATATCAAGCAGCATTTAATGCACAAATTACCGTCACAGCAACTGACCCCTAATTGTTACGGGCAATCACGGCCTGAAAATCCCAAATAATTCCACAATTCGGTCCCATGTTTTGGACAACGGCCTCACGACCTCAAACTAACGAAACATCGAAAAACCCTTAAAAATAGAATAAAACACAAGTAGGAGAAAAATCCTACCTCTTGGAGTTGTCAAAACTTGCAAACACAGGTCGCGCATGCTTTGCTCAGCGTGAAACGTTCTCCCTCTTGCACCGAAAGCTGCCGACGGTTGGATCTCTAGCAAATCTAGAGAGAAGCTCTCTCTCACTCTAAAACTCTCTCAATCCGCTAGCTACTGGATCCCCTCTTTCTCCCCTCACGTTTTTCTCTTCCTTTCAATTTGAAGAAGAAGGCCACTGTAGCCTTTTTGTCTCTAGTTCACTTAATCCCATTTTATTTGATTAATTTTCTTCTTTCACCAGTTTTGACATTCGGCACTACCTCGGCCATCCATTTCCATCATTTCTCTACTCATACCACTTATGGTACATGAGTACTTGTTATATGTGACTTTCGTAGCATCGAAAATCGTTTTCACGGCTTTTGAGAATCGTGCCTGGTAAGCGATGCCAACTCAACTGTCTCGGAATATTCACGAAATTTGCGTGCTAACTAGATTTTCGAGAGACGATTCCAACTGATTACAATCCCGTTTCGTCATCCGAGATCTAGAGAATAGAATTATGGATTTTTAGCTGAAATAACAATTTTGTAAGCAAATTAGATTTTGCCCTTTTCAAAATTTGAATTTCTACGGGTCTTCACGTTCTCCCCTCGCCAAGGAATTTCATCCGAAATTTAGGATAATCATAATCAACTACGCATGCATATGCAAGCGCTCTATCATGCATTCATAAAAGCTAGTCATTTAAATTTTAAATGAAATTTAGCTACAATAACTAATCCCCTAAGCACGAAGGGATAAGTGGCCATATAGTGTACTCGCCTTCCACGTGTACTCCTCCATTCCATAGTGCCTCCACAGTACCAACACTAGCCTCACGGTTTGCGTTGCGAGGCACGAGCATGGCTATCAACAGTACCTGATGGTCACTCTCCGGAAGGTCCCATCAGGTGTCGACCTCAACTTGTCCCCGATCCACCACACATGAGAATTTGGATGCGGGTATATTCTCGGAGCATGGAGACGTGAAACACCTCGTGGACACCTAACATGCTGGGCGGTAACGCTAACCGGTACGCTACAGTGCCTATCCTCTCGAGTATCTCGAAAGGCCAATAAACCTCGGCGATAGCTTCCCGCGCTTGCGAACGACCGCTCCTCATCGATTCGCCTTGAGGAAGAATGATCGCAACCTCGAACCCCTAAGAGTTCGGCGTCGGCACATCTACATAGCTCTTCTGGGGCTGCGGCGGGTGAGAGGCGGTATCGATATAAAGTTCACCTTCTTTAAGGTGTCTCTAATCGGATCAGGACCAGTAATGGAGTTCTCTTCCACCTCGGTCAGCTTCATCGGTGACACAATATGGCCTCAAAATCTGATTACCTCATCTGTGCTGTTCGTATACTCTCACATTAGCTATTGTTGTAGGCGAATTCCACTAAGGGCAATTAATCCTCTACCCTTATGATCCAGGACACATGTTCGAAACATGCCCTCTAACACCCGTATGTAATCATACACGTAACCTACCTGACCCTTGCTTGGTGTGTAAATGCTAACCTCAAGGTCCCGATCACGACAATCCTAATTGACCATCGACCTAGTCCATGTCATGAATGACATCCATATACAGAGCTCTTTCCCATTTCGAAACTGACACCTGATGTAATTTCCAAAGGGAGTATCCCGAGCCTCGGAGGTACTCAGGCTCACATCCTCGGCCTCTGAAGTCTATGTGATATCGATGAGTGTGCTCATCTCGATTACATAATTTTTAAACACACTTGAGCCTCTTACATTTCTGATTGACTATGAGTCTTCTTTAGGCGTAGTCGAAAGGCAAACTCGCCCACACTCACGAGAGTGGTGAATGACCGTCACAGTGCACCCTTTTATTTCGTGATGTTCACGATGCGCTAGAAACCTTGATAATGTCATACTGTGAAATCCAATCTCGGGGTCCACCATGAGTAGAATCTGAGAGATCTCTCATTCATAATCCCGACCTATCAGGTTAACTCTCACCCTACATCCTAGGAAAGAATATCTATACTTGGCTTCTCTAAAGGCCTTAACCGCCTCTAGCCGAATCCAGTGTCGGTAATCGGGTATGACAGGCTAAGGTCTCAATTGCGACAACCCGATGGTTGTCAACTCATCCATGTCAAGCGACGTCTACAACTGATAGATTCACATCCTTACAAGGTCCACTACGGCTTCTATTGCGCCTTTACGATCACATCCACGACTTGACCCACATTAGCCCCTCGCCTATCGTGTTCTGGAAGTGCTTGTATAGCACAGAACTGGAAACTGGTTCTTCTAATAACCCTTACTAGGGTGTGGAGGAATGTTGTATACTCTCTGTCCCTACGACCCAGTGGAATTTGGATTGTCCCGAGTCTTGGGATCCACGTCTCTCTGAAATCCGTCTCATGCTCAATCGACCCCAGTCACGGCCCCAGTGTGAAGCGAAGTCTTACGCCTCTTCTCCAGAACTAGGAGAAAGGTGATCCTCCCTCTTGCTACCAACACCGTATCGAGTGTTCAGTATCCTCGATCTATCTATGGTGGTAGTCACAACCGTAGGTCTCTATATCCCATAGGCGAGAATCCTACGATCCTATCCCGAATGGGCAACTTGACCCGTTCTGGTGTCTCTCGTAATACCCGGCCAATCCCGAACTGTATCTTGAAGATTGGCGTCGGTCTCTCGACTCATCACGAGTCTTAACCTTCTCTAGGTCGGCTAGCACTCCTGGTGCGACACCCACGTATCTGACTCACCTCGATGGCCAAAGCTTCGCACTTGCTGAACTTAGCGTCTGTTGATGAGTCTCTTAACAGGCGTAAACAATCCTCAGTGATACTAAATGCTCCCACTCTGGCGGGAGTAGATCAAAAATGTCATCCACGAAGACTACGACAAGCCCGTCTAGAGAGGGTTGGAACACCATATGCATGAGATCCATGAATCTTTGCTAGTGCGATTCGTCGATCAAAGGAGCATCCTTTGTAAACTCAAATTTTATGCTTGGCGTGCAAGCTTATTTGTCTTAGGGATATCTATCTCCACACAACCCTCAGGTGATGGTAACCGGTCACGAAGGTCTATCTTACAAGTAGACTCAGCTCCTCTCTGACGATCAAACAAATCGTTGATCCTCGGTAATGGAATGCGGAATTCTTGATCATTAACCCTTGTCTAATAAACTCCATAAGCGCCTGCAAGTTCTGCTGACTCAAGCTAGGTTGCCATCCTATACGAAGTCATAGACACGGGTGAAATACCAGGGAGTAACTCAATACCGAAGTCTATATCCCTATGTGGATGTAGTCCAGGTAGTGCATCTGGAAAAATATCCACATATTAGCAAACTACTCAAGGTAGATCTAAGTCTGGTCTTACCTCGTCCTCTAGGGCAAGGCTCGCTATGTCGCCAACTATCCACGACACTTGGACTCGTATATTGCGAAGGGCAAAATATAGATGCTTGCCCTGAAATACGACACGAATTGCAGTCACGTGTGTGTGGCGTAACTCTCCTGCTCACAATCGATAACAACCTTATAAAGCGTCGGCGATCATCCCCAGGATAATGACGAACTCGGCATTGTTCATAATCCTCGGGTCCACTTTGTGAGTAGAGTCCCGAGATCTCTAACTCACAACTTCTCGACTTATATTGTACCTATTCGCCCTAATCCCTGGGGAGAATTCACATCTAACGGCTCTCCTAAGGTCTCTGGGTCCTTGCCCATTTCCACCATATTTGGGCCTTATTCTCTAGCTAGAACGCAGGTAGCCTAATCTTGGTCGCGTCAGAGGTAATCTCCATAGCCTCTAACACTTTCGTTCACCACATGAACCAATGGTCTACCGCGTAGAATCCTTTCCCCTACTGTGAATGTCGAAGGATGATACGCCTAAACCTGCAGGGGTTACTAGGATCTTCTGTCACCTGTATACCAGCCCGTCACGATAGCATTCATTTATCAATACCTACGACCTCATCGAATCTGTTGATGAGCAATTGTGTGCTGGCCCGGTACCCTAGTGGACATTCTCTGCGTCCTGCGTCTTCTACTAGCCATTTACCTGATTAACATGGCAACAAGAATCATTTAACTTTCGCCCGGTCTAACTCGTAATGCAAATCTTACGATTACTAATGAGCTTGACCATCTGAGGCCCGGCCGAGTTCATTTCTAAGTAAGCGTAATTTCCAACCACTCAATTCATTTTATTTAAAATTCTATACCCTCTTGTTCCTTTACGATTATCAAAATCCTTGAATTAAGTAATTCCACCAGCCTTAGTATTCGCCTTTTTCCTATCGCATTACACCATGCATATAATTCCCGACACAACTCTTCTTGTGACCACGATTTCATATGGTAGTTAAACCTTGTCTGATATCTCTAAGAGGGCATAAACCACGATAGAGACACTAATCATATACATAACCAGTGTATATGCAATCAATTTGCATTTAAAATATTGTTTCAACAAAATTTTATTTTCAAAAATTTTATTTTGAAAATTTTATTTAATTTTATCAAAATTTATTTGATTTTATTTTATTTTATTTGAATTTAATAAATATTATTTTTTTTGAAAAATTTTTATTTTACAATGAGCGGTGTTCATTTGGTGACTCGAGAGAAAATCGCAAGGTGAGCCGGGTCAAGCGAGCGGCCGAGCGGTGCGGTGCGCAGCGGCGGTGGCCAGCACTACAGCGCACATACGCGCCTACGCGCGCGCCCGGCGCGCCAGCGCCCGCGCCGCTCTTTGCGCTGCGCGGCTGCCGCTGCCCGCTGCGCTCCGCGAGCGCCTGCGGCGTCACGCGCCCGCGGCGTCGCCCGCGCCGCGCGCCGCTTCGCGCCCGGCGTCCCGCTGTCGCCCAGCCCAGTACTGTCGCTACTTGCGCCTTGTAGCATATCTGCCTAGCCCGGCGTCAAGCGGTTGCCTAGCCTTTGCATCGCAATACAATTTTTGTATTGCGACCTGATTCCCTCCTCCTGTGACCTCCCGGCCACAATACAATTTCTGTTGCCAATACACCTCCTTCCAGTGGTGTATTTGCAATATAACCTCGAGCCTTTAAGTTTGCAATACACATTTGACTCTCCATTCTTTCTTTACGCAATACAAAAGCGTATTGCAACACAGAGTCACACTATATGGTGGGCGTAGCCTAAAAGCGATTTCTGCTCAAAAAATATATTTTATTATTTTTTTTTATAAATGTTTTTATTTATTTATTTCCAGAAATTGGAAAAAAAGCTCTAAAAATCACTAAAATCATTTTTTTTTTCATTTTCTTGGACACTCAAATAAATTCATAACAATTTATTTAACCCCTTTTTCTTCAATTTTATACCATATAAAACCTTAGAAAATTATTTTCTCACCTCATAACCAAATAAATTTACAAAATTTATTTTCTTTCTCCAGTTTTTCACTGAAAAATTTTCTCCACTCAAATAAATTTATAAAAATTTATTTTCTTCCATTTTCTTCAATTTTACCACTTGTAAAATCTTAGAAAATTATTTTCTTCTCCATACAACCAAATAAATTTAACAAAAATTTATTTTCTTTACTTTAATATTTCTTCTTATTTTCCCACAACCCAAATAAACTTTGTAAAATTTATTTCATTTAATTTTCGTCAGTTTTACACTGTAAAACCTCAAAAATTAAATTTCTTCACCTCTAAACCAAATAAATTATGAATTTACTTTGTTTATTTCCTTGGTTCAAGTTTACACACTGTAAACACCCAAAATATTTTCTAAACTATTTCCTTAACTCATCTATGTGCTAATCACCAAGCAAACAACATTATAACTTTTGTTACAAATCATGTTATGCACAATCACCAAATGATTCACAAATCACCTGAAACTTACATCAACACGTGCGTAGTGTCCTAGTTTTTGTCCATTGATTTTTCCTAGGTAATCCATACCTAAACTCCAACATCAAACCACCTAGTGGTGATGGATACCCAAACCGAGCTCCCTAGGTATTCGTATGCCTAAGCTGCGATATAAGCTTGTGACACCCCAAAACCGAGTCGGGTTGACTACCGTCGGCCGCGAATACAAGTGGACGTCGGGTTACCCGATGCCACTTTAGAAAATCGGGCAGAGTCTCCTTTGTACGGGGAGCTCTACCCAAATACAATACCTGCAAATACCTGTCCCAAACAGTCCAATATATGCAATATATATCCAATATGGCCACTTGGCCCATAACAGTACTCAATATGCATATCCAAACTATATCCAATAGTTTCAAGAGTTAATAAACTACTCTTATACAATACATATATTAAACTTAAGGGGTTCTAATACATGTAAACATCAACAAAGCCACATTCAGTCTTTCTTCTGAACATAGACCTCTGGGACGGGCCGTCTCTCGCACGCTCCATGTGCACGTAAAGGATCCGGCGGGTGAGGCTGAGCTCAGTGGAGTAGGCCCTAGGTGGGCCTCACCACCTAAGTGTTTTAGTGTTCCAATTTCAACACATTCAAACCGTGCGTCCTACTTGGTGTCCTAAGGTGCCAACTCAGTCCAGAGTCACCACAGGCTCTCACACTGGCTAAGCCTCGTGTGAAATTACTAATTTATTGGTGGACCCAGCCCTCCAGATGAATATATCAATTGGGCGCTCAACGATTGATATATATTAATTGTTGTGAACTACCCTCAGATGAATAAATATCAAGCTGAGCCGCTCCGACGGTTATTATATTCTTTAGTTTGTGGGCTTCCCTCCGATAATTTACATTTGGGCTACCCTCCGAACCTTGTTTCTGCAGACTCATCTCAGCTGCCACTCATTCCTATATTCCTAGGATGTTTCCGGTGCATATGGAATGCATGTATGCCGGTTCCAATTCGATCTAAATCACATGCAAATATATAGCCATGAATATATTTACATAAAGCTTTAAATCACATCAAGAATTAGCTCACTTAGGCTAATGATCATACAGTAATTTAATTTTAAATCCTTTCGACGACACGATACTTTCACCAATATATATTTTTAGAACACTATTCCGGGAATAGTGAAACCCTCGTTTACTATTCCCGGAAAATCACAAAACACCGGTTCACTTAGTGAACCCGCAATTCACGGCCATTCCCGGCCCAAAGCATATCAAGCAAGCATTTAATGCACAAATTAACACCCCATCACGACTGAGCAGCCCCTAATTATTTACGGGCGATCACGCCACAAGAAAATCCCAAATAAATTCCCACAATTGATCCCATGTTTTGGGACCGATCAAAGCGGCCTCACGGCTCAAACTAACAGGCTGTTGAAAAACCCTTAAAAATGGGAATAAAACACAAGTAGGGAGAAGAAAAATCCTACCTCTTGGAGTTGTCGAGCTTCATAAACCCGGGGTCACAGCGTAGCTTGCTCCGCGTAGAGCGTTCTCCTCTTGCCGGCGTTTGCCGACGGTTGGATCTCTACTTCAAATCTAGAAGCTCTCTCTCCTCTAAAACTCTCTCAAAATCCATGCTTCTGGATCCCCTCTTTCTCCCCTCACGTTTTCTCTTTTAATTTGAAGAAAGAAGGCCCACTTTGTAGTAGCATCTCTGGATTCACTTAATCCCATTTTATTTGATTAATTTTCTTCTTTCTCCAGTTTTGACATTCGGCACTACCTCGACCATCCATTTCCATCATTTCTCTACTCATACCACTTATGGTACATGAGTACTTGTTATATGTGACTTTCGTCGCATCAATCGTTTCATTTGGGAAATGTAGTGCCTGAAGTAAGCGATGCCAACTCATTGTCTCGGAATATTACGAAATTTTACGTGCTAACTAGATTTATCGAGACGATTCCAACGGTACAATCCGTTTCGTCATCCGAGATCTAAAGAATAAATTACAGATTTTTTTAGCTGAAATAACAATTTTGTAACGAAATTACGATTTTGCCCTTTTTCCAAAATTTGGAATTTCTCGGGTCTTACACAATCATATATCTATATATATATATATATAAAAGTCAATGTAACCTTTTTTTTTTTTTACATCTATTCACATTCACTTTGAATATCATGTTGTAATATTCTATTCTAAAAAGTCAAATGTGCTTGCTTAAATGGAGATAATGTTTAGGGAGAATTGAAGGAATATGCATGAAGGGAAATAAATAAAAGGAGAGGTTCTCCAAAGATACAACATGAAATTCAATTCTACTTTGGGGAAAACTCTCTCAAAAGTTTGCTTTCAAATAATGCTTCATACTGACTCCAAAAAAACCTTAATGCATTAAATTATGTAAAAACCGTCATGCATTAAATGATGTAAGGCTCGCATCCCACTCTTTACCCTCTCCGTAAATTAGTTTCTTAAGTAATTTGTTATGGAAATCGGTTGCTTTTGAAACATACTTTTAGGTGTTTTCAAATTCTTGATGAAAGTAGGTTGTTTTTAAAATATACTTCGATATTTCAAAATAATTTTTTAGGAGTTTTGTGACGCCTCGAATCCACGAGGGGTCATTCTTTTTCGAATAAGCGGTGATCGAGGCGGTGTCCTAGAGGCGAGTGTTCCAAACAATGGCAAGCGATTACGCGACCGATTGCTTCCTGCGAGGAATAGTCGCGCCCGCAGTGCGTCGCGTGGCACATTAGCCGTGTGCACGCTTCTTTGTGTAGCCTGTTTGTATGTCATGGGTCGCCGCGCTGGCGTATCCGCAGCGCCACTGTTAACTCTGGCGAAACGCGCATGCCCGCGACGTCGTGACACCAAGGGCCGTGTCCGACTACGGAATTTGCCATGCCCGGGCGGTCGTGACACCACGAGCTCAGGTCCACGACCCCGACGAGCGACATCATTGCAACAACTTAGAAAGTGTGTCGCGACACCAATTTGAGTCATCTGCAGCCTCCGTGTCGCGACGCGAGGCCGTATCGCCACTAGCGACTGTACATACAACATATGAAATCGTAACCAGCCGGGATCAACCTAGTCACAGCACCGTGCGTTGCGACCCCGCAAAAATTGATGCGGCACGGGGGCGAATGCATGTCATGCGCACCTACGGCGGGGTTCGCGGCGCTCATTCGGGCTGTGGCGGCGTCTCGCTGGAGCCGGCACGGCCTGCGTCATCTCGTCAACCAGGTATCTGTATAACACCATTTACGGGTCACAACCCGGCCACGGAAAAATGGTGTGTATCCCATTGTCTACATTCTCTTTTCTTTTCCTTTTTTTTTTGTTCTACCCATTGTAAAACCTCCAGAATTTAGCCTCATTGCTACAAGGCTACGGAAAACTCGAAAACTAGCCAAAATACATATATTACACAAAAGCGAATTTAATTACAATTTGTATTTAGTTACAAATTACTCAAAAACCAGGTTTTCTTCCCAAAATCTTCAAAATACAAGATCAAGGCCAAATCATTATTCTCTTTTATTAGGGTCTTGGATGTGTCCCTCTTACGAGTACCTCCGATTTTTATGATATTTCCTAGCGGGGTGAGTGATGTCAAGTGGTTGAATTCTTCAACAAGGGCTACTCCCCACCTAAAATGCACATGCAATGGCATAACACATACATCCACATTCGATACAATTTGCAATTCACACATGGGACTTATCATGTGAAGTGTTTTCATGCCCGTATCGAGTCATACTGATTCCTCCACACATACTATTTTAAGTGTAACAACCGTCACTGGTAGTACCAATGACACCATAAACCGATCCCTTGTCGGCTCACTAACACCAGTGCAGTACAGTAATTATGTCAAAGTGATCAAATCTTATCTTCCATTCGAGTCTAGTGATAACCATGACCCGTGTGTTTCTTTTGGGCAACCTGCTTTTGGATTACCTTCTGCGGTCTACACCCAGCAGGAACTTTCCGAATAACACCACGGGTCCTCTTACACCATGGAACTTTCCGGCTCATGCCATGGTCTCTTACCATACAAAATTTTCGGATTTCTCCTTTGGGTCTCATACGCCCAATTCGGGCTTTTCACTAAGGGGGTTAATGGCCCCTTATTTGCTTGTGACACACTTAATTTTATTTTACTTCATGTTTTGAACCATGAGTCAATCATTGGACATCGTCCAAAATACGAGCTCATCACATGTTCACCAAGAATGGTGAACAACCATACCATGCACCCACACCTGAATCGACACGATGTAACCGTGCACATGAATGCAATGATGCCAATCCATACATTCAATCCTAACGATTCACACACAATTATATTCCATATAATTCAAACCTCATGTTAACACATCAAATTTGCATGCATTAACAATTCTCATTCTTCACACACAACACATGCTATTCTTTCCAAGCCATAACACGCACGCAACCACACATGGACAATTCAGTCCAAAATAAATTTTCAGACTGTGCAACACAGTCCCATAATACGGCCGTGGACTATCCGAGGGCAGTCCCCCACTTCCGGCATGCGATCTTATTTCATGAGGACTGAAATGCGCCATTAAACATCCTGACTCCCAAAAATGCCATTTTCATGGTTTATTAGACCAAAAGCAGGCAGATTTACCTCCGGGTTTGTCGAAACTTCACAATCCGGGGTACCAGCGTGTAGCGCTTGCGTGGGGATCGGCTGCCTCTTGCCTCGCGAATTTGTGGATGATGCTTGAAAATCTAGAAGAAGTGAGAGCTTCTCGCTCCCAAAGCTTTCTTTCTCCCTACTCTTTGGTTTCCTCTTCTCTCTCCTTCTCTTCTCGATGAATTTGGTCGAAGATGGGTCAAGAGAACTTGTCCTCTCACTTGCCACATGTCACATTCTAAGTGGCCATCTTGGATTAAATCTTATCCCTTATCCATCTACCATAGATTTCCACCCAATCACATATTGCTACATGTCTCTCATGGGTCCCCCTTGAGCTCATGTTTGACTAGCTCTCCACTTGACACGTGTCTCATCTTGAGCCACTCAAAATGCACCAAGTGTCCAGCACCTGCCAGTGCCTGAAAATGCTTGAAATTCCGATTGTCTCGAATTCAGCTGAAATCGACATAGTAGCTAGATTTCGCGAGACGATTTCAATGGTGAAGTCCGTTTCGTCATCCGAGATCTAGAAAAAATTTCTGGATTTTTAACCGAAATTACTGTTTTATCTTTTCTCGAAAATTCGGATTTTCCTGGGTTTCATAGTTTTTAGAGCAATAATTAAAGATATAGATAACATTCTTAAAACTTTTGCCTCATACATAAACGCATAGTACCATGAGTAAGGATAAACCAAAAAAACCTTTTTTTTTTCTTTTTTAATCTATTGAACTCTGAAACAAATTAAACTTAATCTTAAAAACAATATATGAGGTATCATAAACATTTTTCTAAGAACTGTTTCCCAAACACAAATCAATCACAAATCTTCCCAAATTAATCACACAAATCAATCACAAATCTTCCCAAATTAATCACAAAGGTTCAACCTTGAATCATAAGGTTTTGATTTAACAAATGAAAGCAAACATTCTACTTTTAGAAAGATAGATATCAACTATGCAAATTAATTGCATTCATGTATAAGCACTTTTATTCTGTTGAGAAATATTTGGTTACAATGATTTAAAATTTGTAAATTCAACCATTTAAAAAAAAAAACCTATTTTGGATATAAATGTCATTTGTCATTGTAAATATTAACATGAACATTTTAAAATTAAGGTTAAAGAAAACAATCAAGGTACTTTTGTCAAAATGAAGCCAAAAATTAGCAAAGGTTAGATTTACGAAATTGGGCTTTCATATGCCTCTTTAATCAAATAATCCTTCTATTAATGTTAGAAATATGATATTCATATTAAACTCAGATCCTACAAGTTTGAGCTTAAATAAGAGTTGATTGTTTAACACGATATCATCAAAGTTTAGTTTGACAGAAGGTCCTCGATTCTAGACAATCTTTGAAGAGACTTTTCTTAGACTCTCCGAGAACCCTTTTGAGCTTTAAGCTTGAAGGGATCAATCCATGCATTCCTCATGAGTTTATGAAACAAGATTCCATCATTTTGAACCTCTTTAAATTCATTAACGATCCGGCCCAACCATGTAGAGAGGAACTCATACTTATATTGTTTCATGAACTTTCTTCCCTCTCCGATGTGGGATGTGTCAAACACTCTCCATACAGACAAAACATCTAAACGGACTGTTGGGAAATACTACCAAATACAATTATTCTAAAAATGACATTTTCCTCTTTGTGTGCCAAAATAGGTTCAATAAATAATTAAGCCAACAACAAAGCCAACAAAACAACAATAAATCAACCACAATTAGGCAACAATTTTTATGTGGAAAACCCCTAAATGAAAAGGGTAAAAACCACAGGACCCGTAGGCCACTTAAACTTCAACTATTTCAACAATGAGCGTAATGGGTTACACGAGTTCTTCTCACAGCAAAGCAAGTAGAGGCTCACAGCAACCATACATCAAAAATATCATTCTTGGAACACCAAAACAATAAATATCATCCCAATGATGGATAAATCAAGAGAAAAGATGAAAGATCTCACCAAATGGTGAAATGGCCAAAATGGGTATTATGGAGAGCTAACCAACGATCCAAACTACTAGGATTGAAGAGCACCTTGTAAGGAGTCACCACATCAAATTTGAGCCAAAACAAATATTGTTTGGCCTTCCATCTTGCAAGAAATTCAAAACCCTAACTTTCTCTCCCTAAATCCTCTCATAACTTTGCTGCGCCGACTGCAACTCCCTTTTGAATTGCTTTTTTTTTTTTTTTTTAAATTCAAACTATGGGTTTTGGCCGTTCAGAGGTCCAACCCACCTGAAAAGGCGTACTAGCACGAGCAAACACCCCCTCTGGGGCTAAGCGGAACAAAGCCCATATCGGGAGATGGGAATTATCGACTACGATATCATTTACATGATGATCGAAACCAAACCATGTAGATATTTACTGCTTTAGGCTCAAGGGGTCCTCACGGCCTTAAAACACATCTACTAGGTTGAGAAGAGCTCAAACTTATTAATGAGTATCTTAAATAATCATTTTATCCCTTTGTTTTACTTAGTTTTTTAGTGTTTTTATGTTAAATAAGTATCCTAATGCTTTAAATATTCATATTTATGATTAGGTAAATCATTTGGTGTAATTGTGCGAAATTAGAGCGAAAACAAAGCAAAAAAAAATGGAAAATCAACAAACACTGCTACAGCATACAGCAACAGCTATCGTATTTTGACATTTTTAGCTATAAGATGAGCTCAATTGGCATCAAGCTTTATATGGATGGATTCTATACTTCAAGACCTTTCCAACTACATCAAGATCACATGATTTGGAGTCTGGATGAAGAAATTATGAAGGAAGGAGTGAAGGATGCCAAAGTAGGAAAATCTTACTGAGGCTCACACTGAGGCGTGAGCACGCTCACACTTTAGCGTGAATTCACTCACGCTTTAGCGTGTTTATGCCTGAGTCATTCCAGTAGCTCCCATTTTTTCACCACACTATAGCGTCAGCTCCATCACACTACAGTATGATCGGAGGCCCACACTTTTTTCCTAAGCCCATCTCAACTCTCTGTTTTGGGCCAGATAAAAAGAGTGATTTTAAGGCATTTTGATGGAGTTCGTAGGGGAGTTCGGGGACTTTCTCGGTCCAGAAAAGAGAGCTCTTAGGGTGGAAACACCCTAGAGCACAAAGCTTTGGGGAAGGAAGGCTTGACGAAGAAGGAAATGAAGGAGGAGAAGATGGGCTTTTACTCATATTTGTTTATCTTCTCTTTCCCTCTTTGATTTCCTCTCTTTTAATAGTTTTATTTTCCCATTTGATGAACTAATTTTCTTTTCTAGGATTTTAGATTTAGTTGGACCAATTCTTATTTGGTATTTGATTTACTCTATATTTAATGTTTGGATTATAGTTCTATTAAATGTTCTAGTCTATTTCCTTTATACTTGTTGATGATTAATCACCATTGATGAGTTGTGGTTCAATTTGAGACTAAGAAATGAGAGTTGAATTAGACCATGATTAGAACATCACAATTCCTGTGACAAAGAGATTCCCTCATGGGTTTTTGTGTGGTAATTAAGGTTTTCCAGGGTTTATTGCGCTCTTCGGACTTTGGGGTTGGTAGGAGTACAAAATACATGGAGTTAAGGTAGATTGTGAGTTGTCGAAAGAGATTCACATATGCAATAGTGAGACTTACCATTAATGGTGATTCGAATATTAATTGGGGATAAATTGGACCTAATACATAATGATTAGTTAAATGAGATCCGACCACAGACTTTCACTATTTGTATCCTTGCATGTTAGCTTAGGATTTTAGTATATGAGTTTTCCTTTTCATTCTCATATCTTCCATCATCCAAATAAAGCTAGGATTACCCAATTTCAGTACTTAGTAACCCAATCTTTGTGGGACAATGCTTATACTTTCATTATATTACTTGAGGCCACGCGTGCACTTGCGCACATAGGCGTACTATTTTATATAGCACATTTTCGCCTATCAAGTTTTTGGCATCGTTGCCGGGGATTAGCGTTTTTACTAATATTGATACCAAGTAGTCCTTGTTTACTTTGGATATGGTTAATCTTGTTTTATTTTACTTTGGTTTGTTTTCTTTTTTGTTTTGTAGGAGTTAAACCACAATGGATTCTTTCATGGAATTATCAACTGAATTGACTCTCCTCACTCAACAACTAGCGCATAGTCGGCATCAAAGGGCGAGAAGTCAAGTTTGGAACCTGTACATTTCCATGAATCAAGTTCAGTATGGGGGTAACCCATACTTGAACACATATGATTCGAGTTGGCAACATTATCCGAACCTTTCATGAGAAGTAAGTGAAGTACTCCACAGACCTCCTGAGGCACAAATCAAATGCAAAAGAAACCATGGCTGCTTGAATTGAGAGTCGAGCTGATTGTACATAGTTGAGCTGAAAATGAAAGATCAATGGCTGATTTGGACTCTGTACAAAATGGTTAGCCTAGGTTTCAAACCCACAATGAGATAAGTCAACCTCCACAAGAGAAGATGACAAACCTAGAGGCAACCATGGCTTAATGGAGAAGATTTCAAGCTAAGTGTGAAACCTCTCAAGCCAACTTCATGGAGAAGGTGAACCAACCTCCACAAGAGGAGTTAATATTTGAAAATGAAGTGGATGACCTAGCCATCTCAATGGCTGAATTGGCCAAGACTAGAGCTGAATTATGCATGGAAGAAACAAAGGCCAATGTCCAATTTCAGTCCATACCACTCAAGAGCTTGGAAGAGACAATAACTCCAAAGGCCACTTCTCATACTCAATTCGAAATTAAGATAGAACAACATCCACAATTGAAGGACTTGAGTATAGAGGAGTTAATGGCCCAATACATGAAGAAGGAACAACAAAGGAGCTTCCCCACCAATCTTGATGAGAAGCCGGAAAAAGAAGATGTGGAGCACAAAGTGGATATCGCAGCAAAGAGTGGTGGAGGTGGCTTTGAGTGGAGGATGATGCACATGAATTGAAAGAGTTAGTTGCGAGAGAAAATGAGCCAACTTCTCCGGAATCTCATGACACGACAAAAGATGAAGTTTTAAAGACTATTCTAGAGATGGCTCCATGGGGTGAGATGCATGAGGAGTTTAAAATTGCGAGAGTTACCCCCATGTCCAAGTCAGAAGAGTGCATTGTTCGGTTGTGTAAGGAAGCGGGGCCACCATTGTGAACAAAAAAAAAAAAAAAAATATATATATATATATATATATATATATATATATATATATATATATATATATATATATATATATATATATAATAAAAAAATAATCATCTTTGAAGATTATGTGCTCGAGTTCTTGATTAGGAGCATAACTATCACCTCTGAGAAGGATGGAGGCGAGTACCAACATATCCGTGAACGATATAGTCTAATTTGGACTCGAAAAGCGGAGCAGATTCTTGAGAGGCAACCCAATCTTAGTAATGTTTCTTTTTCCCTTTTCTATTTTACTTTTTTAGTTAGCTTTAAGTTTTTTTTTTAATTAATTTTCGTTCTTGATCTTGTTTTGTTTTAGTTGTCATTTTTAGGTTTTTGGAAGTTCTAAAGTTAGTTCTAAGGTAATAGAAATGGGATGATCACTTCAGGGAAGTCCTCTTTTTCCCTCTTTGTTTTTCATGATCTATTTCATTGAGGGAAATGTTTTGTTCTAGTTTAGGGGGACAAATTGTGGTAGAATCAACTTTGGATTTCTTTAGTATCTTGTGCATACATGTTTGTGTTTGTGTTTGTGTTTTGTGTGTTCTGTGTCTCATATGAGTTGGTTTGGTGCTTAACAACTGTTTGGAGAATGCTTTGACATTGTGCTTCAAAAGATTGTTTTATTGGGCCAAAGCTTGGGATACCGTCATATTTATGTGATCTAAGATTGAGTGTATTTAGTGGTTGTGGGAGGCTTGGTTGTAGAGCCTTCATGTTTTTCAAGGAACCACTTCTTAATGGAACTTGTGCTCACACACACATTAGATCTCATTTGTACGCTAAGGTTGCAGCCTCTTCATCTCAAACTAAACTTACCTTGAGAGACCTTAACTTCCATAGTGTTGGGACATCTCAATAAAGAGGGCCAATGAACCCCACATTAGCAAAAACAAAAGAAAAAGAGAAAAAGATAGAAAAAGAAATAGAAAAGCAAAAATATGAAAAAGAAAGGAAAAATAAAGAGATAAATAAGTGAGTTGTTCCAGTAGGAATCCCGGGCATAATCTGAGGAGCCTTTCAAATCCTAATGCCTTAAGCTAACTAGTTGGGAGTCATCGACTTCATTGCCTGTTACATGGGATAGATGATGGTTCAATCTCACAAGTAGGTGCTTTGGTTTTCTAGTTAAGTGTTCGGGGTGAATTCTAGGGGAACTTAATGTCCGATGCCCTTAACCAACTGGTGAAGAGTCACCAACGGATCCTCGCTACATGGACACTTTTCTAGAGCACCTTCGCATCACATCCTACTTTCTAGTTTCAGTATTAAATGAAAGGTGCGTTATTAGTCAGTTTTTGTTAGTCTTTCAAATGAGTGAGTTGAGCTTGGGTGAAAAGTGCCTTGGAATCTTCGTCTACATTTGAGATCTGAAATACCATTTTCATTGAGTTTCTTTAGGAATGATTCATTGAGAAATTGAGGTAAAAGTTTGCCTTGATCACCATGCCAATAGATGTCTTGTCTTTAAAGATTTTAAATGTGTTGGGATCGCATGTAGGCTATATCGTTTCCATAAAACTTTGTCATGGTATTCTCTAAGCTTGTTTCTAGTACCATTCTTCACTCATATTTATATGCATTTTTTTTTTCTATATGTGTGTTTTTCCTTTGCTTGAGGACAAGCAAAGATTTAAGTTTGTGGGTGTGATGAGTATCTTAAATAATCATTTTATCCCTATGTTTTACTTAGTTTTTTAGTGTTTTTATGTTAATAAGTGTCATAATGCTCTAAATGTTTATATTTATGATTAGGTTAATCATTTGGCAGAGTTGTGCGAAATTGGAGCGACAACAAAACAAAAAAAATGGAAAATTAGCAAACATCGCTACATCATACAACAACAAAGATTTAAGTTTGTGGGTGTGATGAGTATCTTAAATAATCCTTTTATCCCTATGTTTTACTTAGTTTTTTAGTGTTTTTATGTTAAATAAGTGTCATAATGCTCTAAATGTTTATTTATATGATTAGGTCAATCATTTGGTGGAGTTGTGCGAAATCGGAGTGAAAACAAAATTAAAAAAATGGAAAATTAGCAAACATCGCTACATCATACAACAGCAGTTACTGTATTTTGACATTTTCAGCTATAATATGAGCTCAATTGGCATAAAACTTTATATGGATGGATTCTACATTTTAAGAGCTTTCTAACGACACGAAGATTGCATGATTTGGAGTCCAGATGAAGAAATTATGAAGGAAGAGGTGAAGGATGCCAAAACAGGAAAATCTAACTGAAGTGTGAGTAACTCACACTGAGGCATGAGCCACTCACGCTACAGCGTGATTTCTATCACGCTAAAGCGTGAGTGTTCACGCTACAGCATGAGAACACTCATGCTTTAGCATGTTTATGCTTGGGTCATTCCAGTAGCTCCCATTTTTTCGCCACACTACACCGTTAGCTCTAGCACGCTACAGTGAGATCCAAGGCCCATGTTTTTGCCGAAACCCATCTCCGCTCTCTTTGTTTTTGGCCAAATAAAAAGAGTGATTTTAGGGCATTTTGATGGAGTTCGCAGGGGAGTTTGGGGACTCTCTCGGTCCAGAAAAGAGAGCTCTTAGGGTGGAAATACCCTAGAGCACAAAGCTTTGGGAAAGGAAGGAAAAGAAGGAGGAGACGATGGGGCTTTTACTCATATTTGTTTTTCTTTTCTTTTCCTCTTTGATTTCCTCTCTTTTAATTGTTGTATTTTCCCATTTAATGAACTAGTTTTCTTTTCTAGGGTTTTAGATGTAGTTTAGTTAGGATTTATGTATTTGGGATTTGATTTACTCTCCATTTAATGTTTGGATTATAGTTCTATTAAATGTTCTAGTCTATTTCCTTTATACTTGTTGATGATTAATCACCATTGATATGAGTTGTGGTTCAATTTGAGACTGAGAAGTGAGAGTTGAATTAGACCATGATTAAAACATCACAATTCCCCATTGACAAGAGATTCTCATGGGTTTTGTGCAGTAATTAAGGTTTCCCGGGTTTATTGAGCTCTTAGGACTTTGGGGTTGAGTAGAGATGCAAAATACATGAGTTTTAGGAGTGGATTGTGAGCTTTCAAGAGAAATTCACATATGCAATAGTGAGACTTACCATTAATAGTGATTCGAATATTAATTGGAGATAAATTAGACCTAATACATAATGATTGCTTCGTGAAATCACAACCTAGGCTTTTCACTTTATTTCTTATCCTTGCATGTTAGCTTAGGATTTTGAACATTAATTTCCTTTTCCATTCTCATATCTTCCATCATCCAAATAAAAGCTAGGATTACGATTTCAGTGTAGTAACTCAATCTTTGTGGGACGATACTTAGACTTTCATTATATTACTTGAGGCCAGGCGTGCACTTGCACACATAGGCCTACTATTTTATATAGCACATTTTCTCCTATCACTTGTATAGTTCTAGGAACTTTCTCCCATATTCGATGTGGGATGTGACAAACACCCTCCATGCAGACACAGTGTCCTCGTTGTCCCATGGGATTATGGGACCAATGGACAAACACACCCTACGGGGCCAAACGAAACAGACCCCCACATCGAGGTCGATGATTGGGTATGATACTATTTGTAATGACCCGGCCCAACCAGGTAGATATTGTTTGTTTCGGGACAAGGGGCCCTCACTACTAGGTTGAAAGGAGCCCATACTTATATAATTCCAAGAACTTTTTCCCTTATCTAATGTGAGATGTAATGTGGGATGTAACAAGACAAGCGTTTAGGTAATGGCCCTCTTTGAACATAGAACTTGTATTTAGTAGATTCCATCATCGATCATCTTTATATGATGAAATTGGTTAGAGTCCCTTACAACTATTTCCCTCTCGTGTTGCCATTGACATGTACTTCACTGCAGTTTGGCAATCATGCACCATAGATGCCAAGATTCTTTAACATTTTAATGGGCTTCAACTGGTTGTTCTTCCAAGCCCTGTATTCCAATGAACAAAGTAGGCTCCAAGCAATGCTCATCATACTAGAGTATCATCCATGAGGGTGTTATGTTCCCAATGAATAGCAATATTCTCCCTCTCCTTGAGAGCTTAACCCATGTAACCATTCACAAGTAGTTTGCAAAGTAAGTGAGAGTTCTTGATTTCAAGCACGTAGCAGAAGGCATTGGGTTCTCTGAAAGCCCAGTTAGCTATTAAATCAACCATACATGCATGATGCTCCATTCTTGAGACAATTCCATGTTCTTTGTACATTGCATTAATATTGAAGTGTTTCGTCCCTCAGAGATCATACTGACATGGCTACAAGCTAATAATATAGAAAAATAGGTGATCTCATTTGGTTTCATCCCTGTCTCAAGCATTTGATGGAACATTTCCAAAGCTCTAGTTGCATATCCATGTTTTCCAAAGCCTGTGATCATTAAAGTTCAAGATATCACATTGGTGTTTAGGGATGCATCTAAAGTTCATTTGTTAGAGAATGTTTAAATTTTGGGAGTTGATAGTGGAGGATTGGTTTTCTAAGGTGGAAATTTGTTGGTTTTTATCAAAATTAGTTGTTGGTTATTTGTGATAATTAGGAATTAGTTTTGGTTTTTTTTTTGTTTTTATCTAAAATAGATGAGTTGTACAGGCTATCAGGTTGCCCTATTTTTTTAGGTCGGTATATATTTCATGTCTCTGTTTTCTTCTAAGGTTGGAACAGATGAATAAAATGTTTGTTTCCTTATTTCTCTCTTCCTTTATCTTCTAATATGGTATCAGAGCATACCTCAGCGTAGTTGTTTCTTCTTCATGGCCATGGATGATGCTGCTAATCCCTTCTTTCTTCATAATGGTGACCACCCTGGTCTCTCTCTCATCACAAACCCACTCACAGGAAACAATTACAACACCTGGAGTAGGGCTATGCTTATAGCCCTCAATGCTAAGAATAAAATTGATTTTGTCGACGGTACCCTTTCAAAACCCCTTTCTACCGATACCTCCTTTAGTATTTGGTCCAAATCTGTGACATGGTTACCTCCACGAATCACAGATGTTGTTTCGTGATTGGGGATAACTGCTTAATGGACACGACTCACAGATGTTTGACTTGATCTTCATGCTCGATTCCACCAAAGCAATGCCCCATAAAATTTTCAGATCAAACAACATCTCAATGCCCTCACTCAAGGTGCTTTAGATATTAATACCTACTACACATGCCTCAAGATCCTTTGGGATGAATTGCAAAATTTTCAATCGATACCAGTCTGCAACTATGGTGGAATGAAGAGTTTGATGGATTACCAACAGCAGGAGTGTGTGATGCAACTTCTAATAGGTCTTAATGGTTCCTATGCCGCTATGAGAGGTCAGATTTTGATCATTGAGCCCCTCCCTACCGTCTCTAGAGTCTTTAATTTGCTAATCCAGGAAGAACGTCAATGTTCCATTGGCCAACCACCACCTCTACCATCAAATTCCTCTTCTACTGATGCCTATACCTTCCATTACAACACTAATCCTATGGATGTTGCCATTGCAACCAATTCTGGCAAACCCAAGAAAGACAGACATCTTTGCACTCACTATGGCCTCAGTGGACACACTGTTGACAAGTGTTATAAGTTGCATGGATATCCTCATATTTATCAACTGAGAAGCAGGGGCCTTGCCC
Source organism: Tetrastigma voinierianum (assembly GCA_016808115.1). NCBI lineage: Eukaryota > Viridiplantae > Streptophyta > Magnoliopsida > Vitales > Vitaceae > Tetrastigma > Tetrastigma voinierianum. Next base: position 884,691 of record JAEQBH010000443.1, on the reverse strand, counting down.
CTCAATTTGCTTAACTTCACCAGAGCTCCATTCAATCTAAACGCCCTTTGGCCAACCATGTTGCATCCGAGGCTTCCCTTATGCATGGTCAACATCCTGGATCTCTCTCACTAGCACAATGTCAGCAACTAATTTCATATCTTAGCACCCAACTCCATCAAGAATCTATCGGGCAGCCCTCCAATCCATTCGTTCCCAACTCATCTAGACCATCAGTCTCAAGTATCGTTGGTATTATTAGTCCCTCTTGTTTTTCTTGTTCTTTACCATTTGATGCAAATGACTGGATCTTAGACACAGGTGCCACACACCATGTTTGTTGCACACCGTCTAAATTAAAATCATCCACCATGTTGACCAATGCCTATCTCATTTACCTAATGGGCATCTTGTTTTAATACACTCAATTAGATCTATCACATTGCACAAAGATCTCACTCTCACTGATGTCCTCTATGTGCCTTATTTTAAGTTCAATCTCTTGAGTGTTAGTGCTCTCTCTCGTTCCCTTAACTGTGTTGTTCTTTTCTTTGCTGATCATTGTATTATCCAGGACCATATTCGAGGCTCAACGATTAGGAAGGGTAGGAGAGAAGGAGAACTCTATTTTTTAAATTTAAATAGTCCTTTGGTTGACATTGTTGGCATTTCTAATGTCTATTCCTTTGTTAGCAGTTTTGTTTTGTCTAATTTTGATTTGTGGCACCATAGACTAGGCCACCCATCCTTTGTAAGACTTCGTTCTATGAATAAAGAATTACAATTTTCTGATGTTGATTCTAGTCAATCACGACATTGTCTTATCTGTCCTTTAGCTAAGCAACGTCATTTATCTTTTCCTTTTAATAATAATTTGTCTCCCAAGCCTTTTAATTTAATTCATGTGGATATTTGGGGAGCTTTTCATGTCCTAACTATGTCAGGGCATAGGTACTTCTTAACTATTGTGGATGACTCTACCTGAGCTACTTGGGCATACTTGCTGCATTCCAAGTCAGAGGTCATAAACATATTCCCCACTTTCTGCAACTTTGTTATGACCAAATATAACACCAAGATCCAGGCTATTCAATCAGACAATGCACATGAGCTTGCTTTTATGGACTTGTGTAGACAACAAGGCATTTTTCATTATTTCTCTTGTGATGAGACTCCGGAGCAAAATTCAGTTGTTGAGAGAAAGCATCAACACATTCTCAATGTTACACGTGCTCTTCTTTTACAATCCCATGTTCTCTTAGCATATTGGGGAGATTGCATTCTCACTGCCATATACTTGATAAATAAAACACCTTCACTCCTACTTGGTCATAGAACGCCTTTTGAAATATTGAATAAGGTGGCACCATCCTACTCACATCTACAGAACTTTGGTTGTCTTTGTTATGCTTCCATTCTAGCATCAAGCAGAACAAAATTCTCACCAAGGGCCAGAGCTTGTGTCTTCTTAGGTTACCCTTTTGGATACAAAGGATATAAGTTGTTTGATCTTGCTTCCAATAAGGCTTTCATCTCTCGTCATGTGGTCTTTCATGAGTCTATCTATCCTTTTGCCTCATCTACACATACACGTCCTTGCTTGGACATTTTTGATAACAGAGTGCTTCCTCATGCCTCACATGACAATGAACATGCCATTGTTGAAGACTCAATACGTCAACTTAATGTCCATGAGCCTACAGCACCCATACCCGATCCATCTATTCTAGCTGATTTAGTAAATGAATCCTCTCAAGTCAAACGATCCTCAAGAGTCACTTAGAAGCAGAGCTACCTTTCAGATTATCATTGTTATCTTGTGTAGAAGCCTTAGACATGGTCTTCTCATATTCAGTTCAACACACATGGCTCCACCGCACACCCTCTGTCTGATGTGCTCACTTATCATAATTGTCTCCTTCATTCCAGGCTTATACATTGGCCATCTCTCTTACAATTGAACCCACTTCCTACTCCCAAGTTGTTGCTCTTCCTGAATGGCAAGAAGCCATTGAAGCTGAGTTGAAGCTCTTATAATAACAATCACACTCTTAATTCAGAGTTTCTTAACACGGAAAACACCCAACTGCTGCAAATGGGTCTATAAAACCAAATTTCATGCAAATGGCACCCTTGAGAGACATAAGGCACGCTTAGTCGCCAAAGGCTATACCCAACAAGAAGGTGTAGACTTTTTAGACACCTCACCCATGGCTAAGTTAGTCACTATCAAAATTCTCCTTGCCTTAGCTGCTATACATGGTTGGACCTTAACACAGCTAGATGTAAACAACGCCTTCTTACACGGCAACCCAATGTAATAGTTTATGACTCTCCCTCTTGGATAATCTTGGTCGAGAGGGGGAGCCTTACCTCATAATGTACTTTGCCGTATAACTAATATATGGCCTTAAAGTGCTTCCCAAAGCAAGGGTTCTTAAAATTTTCCTCGTGTTCTTTTAAAGGGGAAGGGTTCAAACAATCACAAATGATCACTTTATTTTCACAAGTTTATTGATTTGACAGCTTTTTGGCAATCTTAGTCTATAGATGACATTATAGTGGCAAGCAATGATTCAAGGCAAAGCATAAAACTAAAGGAGTTTCTCAAATGATGTTCAAACTTAAAGACTTGGGAGATCTTATACTGATCTAGAGGTGGCTAGATCAACACCGCATCTCCGTAAGTAAAGAGGAAATATGCTTTGGAACCGTTGGAAGAAGCTAGTTTTTCTGGTGCAAGCAAAGAACCACTCCTATGGAAGCTAATTTAAGGTTGTCCAAAGATGAAGGAGAACCTTTTCGATCCTCTACTGCTTATAGACTGAAGGATTGGGAAACTATTATATTTGACAATGATGTGGCTAGATTTGTGCTTTGGTAAATTAATAGGCTTAGCCAATCTATGTAGTCACCTAGGAACCATCTTCTAAAGCCGCTTTATCGTGGTTTCTTGCGCATGTGCAAAGTGCCCCAGATCAAGGCATTTTTCTTCCCACCACTTCAGGCATCCAATTGAAAGCATTTTCGTATCTGGGGATTGCCGCTTACCCGTATCTAGAAGGTTAGGTGAGTGGTTTTGTATCTTCTTGGAAGCTCTCTCGTAATGGAAATCAAAGAAACAAGCCACCGTCTCTCATTCCTCAAAGAAAGCACATCGCTCCATGGCAAACAATAACTTATATAAATTGTTTGGTTGCTTAATTTGCTTAAGGATCTTCAAGTCAGTCATCCAAGTCCAGCTCTCATGTTTAGGGCTAATCAAGCTGCCCTTCATATAGCTAAGAACCCTTTTTTTAATGAGCGGACAAAACACATTGAAATCAATGGTCACATTGTGCGTGAAAAGCTTCAAGTTGGGGTCATAAAAAATCTGCAAGTTGTCTCTCAAAATCAGCTTGCGGATATGTTTACAAAGGCTCTATACCCAAACCAGTTCAAGATTCTCTTAGGCAAGATGGGAATTAGCAACATATATGGCCCATCTTGAGGGGGACTATCAAAATTAGTTGTTGGTAATTTGTGATAATTGGGAATTAGTTTTGTTTTTTTTTTATATCTAAAATAGCTAAGCTGTACATGCTGTCGGGTTGCCCTATTTTTTTAGGTTAGTATATATTTCCTACCTCCGTTTTCTTCTAGGGTTGGAACATATGAATAAAATGTTTGTTTCCTTATTTCTCTCTCTCTTCCTATATCTTCTAATAGTTTTTGGCTTAGTTAGTGTTTGCTAGTTTAGGTACTCCTTGTTCCACATTGTTTATAAGTTGGTTTGGAACAATGCTTGGAGGCTTATATATGATCTCAAGTCCTTTTAGCTAAGTTATTTAGTAGCTTTAACCAATATTAGCATAAAAAAAGCTCTTTCCCAAGCAAGAGCCTCCAAGTTTTCTAATTCTAACTTAAAAGTTAATGAATTGACTACTATTTCCCAAGCACATAAGTAAGTCATTCTACTCATAAAATCATAAATATTGTGTCCTTTCATTTTATATTTATTATTCTCGTTTTTTCTTTTATTTAAAGTTAGTTTACTTTATTTTCTACTATATATATTTGTGTAATTTAAGTTTCATGTAAAACATTGCAAGAAAAGAATAATCATTTAAGCACCATGGAAATAGGACTTAAAACATAAATGGGTATTCTTGTTGGATGATATTTGACTCATATAAGACATAAGTAACAATTATTACATGTTTATATGTTTGTTCCTGGGGCACCATGCTAGTGTCTCATGACATTGTTGCATTATATGGACCTTAACCATACATGTAATCCAAATTACAAACATATTCTATCATAGGAGATAGTACACAAGTTGGAAAAATACAACCTACCTTCCATCTAATGTAATTGTACCAATGGTATTGCATGATGAAATTGGTGCTTCAATTGATCGTTTCACATGATCCTGGCTGTATACTCGTGATATGTGAGTAGGCTTGTGGAGGCATATCTAAAGGTTCAACCTCTCCTTCCAACATGTCTAAGGCTTTGCTCATTAAAGGACGATCTATGGGCTTCATCTATATACACCAAAGTGCAACTATCACCATTTTCCTAATAAGCTTATATTCATATTCAATGGCATCTTCAAAGTTTATACTTTCCCCTTGATGATATCTATCATATATCCATGATGGAAAATATATTTGACTTGAGTGATTTGCATTTGCATTCACAATCTTTCTTCTTCCCACCATCTCTATTAACAACATCCCAAAACTATAAACATCGGATTTATAACAGAGTACACCAATATTTTATAGAATAATTCAGAGCAATATATCCTAATGTTCCTCGTGGTGGCAAAGGAGAGACACCCATATACTTTTATCCGTTGAGTACATTTGCGCGCTGTAATCGAAACTTTTGGGCGTAGTCTTCATCAAGAAGGATATTGTGTGGTTTGATATCAAAATGTAGAATTTGGATATCACAATCTTGATGCAAGTAATCAATTCCACGCCCCACTCCAATTGCAACCTTATACATCCTTTCCAAGCTCAAAGAACTTTTGCTTTCTTCTTCAAGGAAAATAAACTTATCAAGAAAGCCATTATGAAGTCATATACAAGTGCCTACTTGATCCTTGCACAAAATCCTACAAGTCTCACCACATTAACATGATGAATTCTTCCTATCAGAATATCCTCATTGATGAAATTCGTCCATTAGCTGACATGACAATACTTCACTAGCGACCACTCAAGCTTTACCTTTATATACAGAGCCATAGCCTCCTTGACCTAACTTATTAGAAAAGTTATGAGTCATCTTCTTTATGTCTGAATAGGAGTACTTAATGGGTTTGGAGATTTTTGAGATTGCATAAAAATTCTTCATTGCTATCATCGAGTGATAGATGTCTTCTCTTGAACTTGTAAATCAAATATGTAAGTAGGCACAATATCCCAAACATAGTCCTTCCTAAGACTAAAAACAAATTAAAATGTCATTAAAGCAACAATATATTTTAAGAAAAGGAAGTATAGCAAGACAAGAAAAAAAAGATTAAATCCATAAAATACAGATAGTATAAAAAACCATTCTATCTTTGTATTGAACGGTAAGTAAGTGGTTTGTGTTGTTAGTGAGGCATCTGAATATAGCTACTTCAACAACCACTTAATTAAGCGAAAATATATTTTTCACAAGGCTTTTGGAGTGTATATACTATGGCTCAAGCTTTTTTGATGCATCAAACTCGGGGCCTTATAAGAAAAGCACTCATTGCTTTCAATTCCATTATTTCGACATCTTTTTTATATGTCGTGGAATTTAATTACATTTAAATTGAGTTCACCCCCGATCACTTATAAACACTGAATTACTTCAATTAAATTTGAAATTGCCAATTTTGTGCTTGGCCAAATAATACCAGTCACACCCATACATGATAAATATTAATTTTAGGGAAAAACTCGTAAGATTTAGAATTTAGCCTTACCAATAATATGAGTATCCACCCTCCTAGTAAAAGAAAATGTAACAAATTAAAATATAGACCGATTAATACAAGTGAAAAACATAAAATAATCACATTAAAAGAGGAGACATGAAAGCAAAGAAAGTCTTATACCAAGAACAGAGTAGTTGTAGGGTTAGTAAAGGTCGTAATTACCAAGTACTTCCCGAAGTCCTATATCAAACCATCCAAGCCATGTTAATCCCATAAGGACTAGTCTGAATAAATCCTTTGTTTTATTCTTAAGATAAATTAATAATTTACCTGAGTTAGGGTGTTATGAACCCTCTCGTTAAACATGAAATTAAGTCCAAATTGTAAATATTAAAAATTATATTAAAATAAAGATTTATTTAAAAGTAGTTTCTATAATCAGTTTCCTTACTGGCTAAAGGTAAGTACAAATCATTGACTATAAACTTCCAAAGCCCCGCAAGATTTACCCAAACTATTACAAATTAACTAGGGATACAAATCAAGACTTTTACGGGAAAATAATCCAACAAATTCAAAGCATCGTATAATTAATCGTTTTCTCAGATCACGTGAGGTTTATCAATCTTTAACTTCAAGGTCCGGACATCCATAGTTATAAAAAGAAAAAAAAGCATCTTAATTATACTCACAAGTTTTATCTTGCCATGACTGGTCCTAGCATTGAAAGGCATTCCATTTTTATAATGGCAGATCGCTCCTTTCATTCGGTAACCCAAAAATGAAAGCTGAAGCCCAGGAAGCAAATAATCTTGCAAATCTGACATGGAAAGATTTCTGGGCCTTGAAATAATCTTCAATGGTTGAATAATCATATACGTGTCGATGGTGCATGAATACGGAATATCTCCCAGCTCTGATATACTCCGACACGCATAACCATATGTTGGGTGAGGAAGAGGAATAACAGCCTGTAGTGAGTAGTGTTACATGAATGATAGGAATGTAGCTGTCAGCCACACTCGCTCGCACTTCATTGAAAATATTGTATAGAATGTTAGTTGAGAAGGCAAGGAAGGATAATCAGGTCTCCATTGACAAGGCAAAGAATAGGGAGATCCGTACTGGATGTCATATAACGGAGGAGTGGAGAGGACTGGAGATCCAACAGTTGCCCTTCTTGCTCGTGATCATCTACCCCAACTAAAGATAATCATGGCAGTAGTTGATCTGGGGTAACTCGAGAATTCTCACATTTCCACTCGGGGCCCCGCAGTTAATCATAGTACGATTGTTTTCACAAATCAATTCATACTCAGGGTAGCTGCAGCTGGGGGGATCGCTTTGTAATCGAAAAGGGTATGAAATGGTCCCAACATCTCCATAGGAAGAAGGGTAGCATTTCTGGTAGATTTGAAAGGAAGGGCCATGAGGAGTATCAAGTTACAGGCCTACCCCCATGAGTTATGCCTTGATCATCTTTAGAGAGAGAGAGAAGAGAGAGAAAGAGGAGAGAGATACTGCTTTAATTGCAAATTTTCTTTAACATATATCATTCATCGCCAGGTTTTAAGTAATTTTTTTTTTTGAGGGAACCCATGCGTATCGACTGTGCTATTGTTAGTAAAATATTGAGACAACAAGTTTTTAAAAAAAAATTTGGGAAAAGTATGCTATGTTGGTAAAATATTGAGACAACAATTTCTTTTTTTTCAAATTTGGGAAGAGCGTGTGTCAGGAAATTAAAAGTAAAGAATGTATGAAAATGAGAAATACATGGTTCAAAACATATTAGGAAAAAATAATTGGCTTTCAAATAAAAATATTATCTTAACTAACTATAAGGTAGTAGTACCTACAATTAGTTAAGATAATATCTCAAGTGATTAAGATAGTTCCTTTACCTAAAAGTTAATTATTTTTCCTGATACATTTTAAATAATGTATTTCTCCGTTTTTTTTATACATATTTTGCCTGTATTTTTAAATCGTAGCCGATATATGCTTTTCCCCATTTTTTTCCAAGCAAACTTAAATTCCGAGATAAAATAAAATTTTATTATAGCAATTGGTCTTTGTATTCTAAAACCACCCGCTCCTCCAACAAACAAAACTTCTTCTCCTTTATATAAAAATAGGGAGTAACAGAGCAAATTAAACGAAAGATAGATAAGCAAATGCTTAATTAAAAATGGGATCCCTTATTCTTCTCTTCAAGGTTTATGAGATAGTTCTGCATAAATCAATGGAAGGAGCCAAGATGATGAGTGCAAGGCATCAAGGTGCAAAGAGTATTATGGCGGCCTCGCGTACCGGCCCTGCTCCAAAGGGTCCGGGGCCCGCTCCTAGCTAAAGACCACCAGCCTGCACCACCGTGGATATCCCGGGCCTGAGTTATCATGCCTCGTATGAGGTCAAACCATGCTTGAGCCGCCTCCTATTCGTAGGAGCAATGCAATCACGGAGAAGATAAATTACACTTCTCAACAGATAGTTGTCTATGGCTTCCATGATTATTGCCTTCAAAGGCAGATTCAAGACACTAATTTGTCTGCCTTTCCCTTCCAATACACAGAAAGACTACTACTACTTCCATTGTTCAGAATATAAACACGACTATCATCTTTGGCCCCTCCCTTGCGGTTTTCTCTCAACTAACACAGTTTATGCAAGTCCTTCCTATTATCTTACCAGTGAGGTGAACCTATCCTCCTGCCAAAAATTTTCAATGCTACACTCCTAGAATATTTGATATTTCATGCAAAATGGGAGATTTCTATGAGCTGGTCAAAACCTATGTGCGGAAAGTGTGAAAGAGAAGGAAAGAAGTGGCAAGTGAAGAAGAACGATAGCACAGAGCCCGAAATGTGAGCCTCGAAACTCAATGTATTTGATAAACCAACGGCGTAATAAACTGCTTTCTTCATCATCATTCTCCATTTCTAGTCCCTACATCTCCCGCTATGATTTGAATATGCACGTGAAATTTCTATGGTATTTAATTCTCTTATGTATATATGCCTTCCGCACCATAAAATTGATTCGAATTAACGTGGCAAGATATTCATTCATTACAAGCATTGCTACAACAATTAGGCCTATCTAATAATAATAATATTGCTTTCTTGGTTCCCTATGTGCAGAGGTAATCCTTGGTTTTCTTCATATCACTTTGGGAATCTTCATAATATTTGTTCTCTATCGGTCTAATAAGTTGAAAAGAGATCACAAATAAGTTTCAAGCCCTCAAGGTACCCATATGCTGTGGGATTGTTTATAAGGGAAAGCTCTCAAATGAAGTTTTTGTTGCAATAAAAATCCTTCATGACTTCAAGGGAAATGGGGAAGTGTTCATTAATGAAGTAGGAACAATGGGTGCAATACATCATATTAATGTAGTTCGCTTGCTTGGATTTTGTGCGGATGGATATAAGCGAGCTTTGATTTATGAATTTTTACCAAATGAGTCATTAGACAAATTCATGGTTTCAACATTTGGTAATAATCATTCACTAGGTTGGCATAAGCTTTAGGAGATCGCTATTAGCATAGTTAAAGGTATTGAGTATCTTCATCAAGGTTGTGATCAAAGAATCCTTCATTTGGATATCAAACCTTACAATATTTTGCTTGATCATATCTTTAATCCAAAGATCTCTGATTTTGGTTTATTTAAATTGTGCTTTAAGTAAGGTGATGAACTTATGATAAAAATGAAGCAAAGTGGGACCATAGGCTATATTGGTGTTCATAAATGTTATCTAGAAATTTTGGGAATGATCCATAAGTAATATGTTTATAGCTTTGTATGTTGTCAGATTGAAATGGTAGGTGGAAAGAAAGAATGTAGATGTTACCGTAGAAAACAACAAAGGAACTTCATACTTCCTGTGGCTGGCTATAGAACATATGCCCACGCTTTCTTTGGCTTTATTCCCTTAATGTATTATGCCGTATTGTGAAAAGACATTGCAAATGATAAGAACATTTAAAATATAGATTGTAAAAATAAATAAAGTGAAGTGTATCATAAAAATGAACAAACTCGAAGTAAAACATAAATATTCTATTAATATTCAAAATAGACTAACACACAAATATCCAAAATGTTGATTAATGGTAACACATTATAATAGTACAAGAAAATTATTCATTACACTGTAACATTATTCATGTCAATGGATTTCTATATGTTTTCCTATTGTGACCGGCCATATTGCAATGGGAGCAATACATAGTCTGCTTATCTTGAAACTGCGACTCGATTCACTTTTTTCTTGGTCTTCCTGCAGGTCATTTTGTTCGAGGAGGCTTTAAAGAGAAGTAAACATTGCCAACATCTCGACAACACCATTGTCATCCACTTTTGGTATGTCGTGAGTCTCTATTCCACGAAACATGCCTGAGTATACATTTTCTTACATTGGACATTCGAACACATCATCAACCAAATCAACAATATTTTGTCTTAGATACATTGCAATTGCACATGCATGTTCGCATGGTATGCCAAACATTTCCCAACCATGACATGTACATTTTCGAGCCGCTACATCAACATTGATGACTGCTTTGCCAACAAATATACCAAAAAGAGTCTCCATGAATGGGATGACAATGTAAACCTCCCCTTTCACAATATTTATTTTCACTTTCTCTATTTTCGTTTCCTATAGCAATCTCTTCCAATCATTGATCTCAGCTTTATGTTTAACAAACATAGCACCTAACTTAGTCATGTGCTCGACTAGGAAGCTACAGATGGAGTGATGACGTCCATTTTTTAACCAAGCATTAAAAGACTCGGCGACATTGGTTGTTATTTTGTCCCATATTTTCTTCGGGAATTTTGACATAGCCCAATGTCGTCTATTTAGACAACTTCATGGCTGTTAACGTATCACTATATTTACTTAATTCAAACATGTGAGCATCAACATCCAGTTTGCATATGCAATCTTGTCAAGTCATCAGGAATACAAGCCCTTCCCCCCTTTGCTACCCTTTATGGTATGTTTACTAAAGAAACTACTAAAATTCTCCTTCAAATGATAGTAACAATATGCATGGTTCTCTCCTCCAAATATTTTCGGTACGCTACGCAATAAACTAGGGTGCTCCAACTGTGATAATCACGACCTCCTGTCTCAACAATTTCTTTTTAAAATTTTAAAGAACCAAGACCAGCCACTCCTTCGAGTTCATCACTCCAAAAGCTGCTAATGGGAACATGTTGTCATTCGCATCGTATTGTTGCGAAATAAGGCACTACATATGGCCTACTCAAGGAGATGAGTCAATTGTACGAAAGGCTCCACAACCCAACAAAACCCTTGTATAGATTCCTCATGGGCAATAAATAGTTGTTCAAAATAGCCATCACTGATATACCAAATCAACAACCAATTCCTTTGATTCATTCGACAACTCGATCACACATCCAAGGCAACAATTCATAGTAATTCTGAGGAAAACCATATATTCTCTCCTTAGCCTTCTTCTTAATTTTCCAAGTTTGACAATAACTCAATCTCACCCTATGTTCACAAACAAAGTCTTCACATATTTGTCGTGGTTGGTATTCGGGGTTGACCGAATCACATCATCAATCACCACGCCACCGAGCCGACCTCACTAATGGTTGATTGGCAACTACATCATCAATACTTGTGATTACGATGATTTGCGAATGTGTGCACTTGAAACGACATCCGACGCACTAATAGCACGATGCTATTTTCCGCTGGGTATCCATTGATGCGCAGACGACACTCACGATCACACTCATGTGTCTACAGCGCTTTCTTTGACATAGTATCGAAACCTTCGCTTAAGGACATTGTGTACAGCATCACTGAATGTTAAGATTGGGAAACCTTTTAGCCATCGTGACAATTGCATTTTCTAAGTGCCTTGAATTACGTTGAATGATGTCTGTTTCAACACCTCTATTAGACAAACCATGCGACAGTAATGATGGTGCAACTTCCGAAAAATCCATAGACAAATTAACATTTGGGTTTCTGTTTATTAGACCGTACTCGGAATTAGAAGCAACAATAGGTGTGGGGTATTGTTACCAAGACACAACAACAACAATAGGGCACTGATAGGTGTGGTCTATTTCTATTCACATTCCCTAATACAAAACACATTATTTTGATAATAGTGGCCGTCAGGGCCAGCTTGCGAAAACTGAACTTGATTAATCCCATGAAGTCCTAAAGTTAACCCTCCTCCCACTACCCTAAAGGGAGGTTGAACGACAACCAACCGAGCTACCTCATAGGATCAACTTAATTATTAACCATTATATATCACGTAATTAATTAGAAACATTGAATCCCAATTACGAATAATTAAACATTATCATGATAAATGCCAATTAGAAACTCCATAAAAGACCAATGCAAAGGATTAATTAGTACGTACCTATAGATCACGAAGTGGCAAGTACTCCCAAAACTCGATGTCCATCCCAATTTATCACTCTTCCTCCTGCGCTCTACCTCTCTTCAAATTCATCCGGTCCCATTGGTCGCTCCACATCAAACAAAGCTTTACATTACTGCTTAAACCCTAAATGTTATGGTTTCTATAAGGAATTAGAGGTCTTTTTAAATTTTGATTATTAAATTATCGGGTAAAGAGAAATGGTTTTTAATTTGTAGGGTTGAACAGGTATAAGTTTGAGATAAGTGGGTACCCATTAGAACATGATTCAATTATTCATCACCGTTAATGATTTTTTTTAAGCTTTTAACTTTTTTAAAATCGTGGGAAACAAACAGAAAGATGGGATGTTCGTTCTTTTTGTAAGGGGCGGGACAAGGGCTTTAATTTTATTTCCAAATGTCCAAACAAGGCCTAAAAGGCTAGGGCAATACTGATTAGTATAAGAGGTGTTTTTAACCTTATAAATGCTGACAGCTACATGACGCCTGTCTCCGCAGATCACAGCCGAGTCTCCGCAGCCGCCACCACCACTATATCGCTCACTCCACCACCGCCGGCCGATCCGACCGTGTTCACTCCGCTCCTGGTCTCCTTCAAGACCACCTCCGCCACCACTTCCTCACCACCCTCGCGAACAACTCTTAATCGCTCTCCGCCACCGCACCGCCTGCCCGCCACCGCTGCCAGAATTCTCGGGATCTCTATTTCCTCCGCCAAAGACTCTGCGGTAAAATTTCTCCTCGCACACCTCCGCCACCCTAGCCCCGCTCGCGCCCGGTCAGAACCCCGTAAAAGTCGTAACTCTCTCCTACGCTATCGCCTCCAAAACCCTTGTTCCGCTTCTCACCGCATCCTCCATTTCCTCCGTCCAATCACGCATTACGCTCAGATTGAAGTGAGGCTGAAACTCTCCATTTTCTAAATGGACCAGGTCGTTTCTTCGACGACGACGAAACGAGGACAACGAATTAGAACGAGACAATATCTCCTCTACGAGCACCCTCCGCATCTCGATTCGTCCCTTCCATCGCCGACGCCGCCCTGACCGACATTCAGCCCCACGCCCTGGATCTCGAGTCATTCCGACGAGAGCACTCCCGACTCCGGGTTCACACTGCATTCGACTCCGGCCTTCCATTATCCGACACGTCGCTTTACTCACCATCTCCCCGCATGAAGCCGAACCATCACCTCAAGACTCCACCTCCCGCCTCCCCCAAATACATAGCCCGTAAAAGAACGATCCCAACTGTCCATTCCCTACGCCCATCCGATGAACGCCACCTGAAAGCAGATATGCGAGCTTCTACTGAAATGCAAATTTCTAATCGTTTCTGAGATGGAGAAGGTACGCGATTCCGGGCCGGGATTAAAAGGCCAACACGTGGCAACTGGAACAACATGGTGATTTCCGTGGGGCCCAGCGTAGAACTGGCAGAGGGCTGTGGTTGTCACGCACCCTTTTTGAGCCGAGATTCGGAGCAGGGAGATTCTGCGGAGACACGCGGAGATCAATGGTTAAAATGTAATGTAAACGCCTCGGGATTGTTGTGGTTTGATTTCCATATGTGGAGAGACGTATAACCAATATTTATTTGTTTCTACTTTCGTTATGAATTTTAATTTAAAAATCAAAATAAAATATATCAATATCGTGATTGGGTAATCCCATGTGGACGCTCCCTACTCTCACCGCCAAACAACATTCAAATTAATAATATAATAAAATAATATTACTATTGTAAACCCCAACCCGATTGAATGTTATAATAGTAGTTTTGAACTAATTTGAGGTCTAATGATAGAAACGAGTAGCGAATTTAGAATGCTCGACGTCATTTGACATGAAGTGGAATTTTCGAAATTGTAAATCCGAATGCCCTAAGGAATAATGATTTTTCTTATTATATCCCGATGGAGGGGTTTGCAAGGAATTTTAAAGAAATTTCCGCCTTAAGTGACTTCGAACTCGAGCATTTAGAAGAGAATAGGAGATTTAAGTGAATAGTGATTTCCGGATCGAATTTGAGTCATATGAAATTTTCTAAATCAAACGAAAATACGAAAATGTCCGTAATATATCATAAAGCATTCAACGAAATCGGAATAAAGTGAACGGAAATCGCTTCGATAGCTTCCGTGTGATCCGAACGTACTGTGTAATAATACGCTATTGTCCGATTACCGACGTAATGATTTTAAATCTGATTTCATGATTTGATCGAAATTCACTTTGAAGAATTTAGTTAGAATATTTTATGTTCAAATTTAACATAGACGATCATAGAATATTTTTGACATATGTAATCGATATAAAAACAAAGAAAAGGCTTAAACGAGATAAAACTGCCAATGGAGATATTTAATTGTACTCAGCCAATCAAAATCTTCTAATGGCTAAGTTATGATTTAAATAATGGGTAAATGACTTGGTCTCATAAAAAATGGACCTATGAGAGGCTTGGATTAAAGGGTAATTCACTTACACAACTAATCAATTCTTTCGACTTAAGGTAATTTGGAAAGTTGAATTTAAAAGAAAATTAGGGATTTAAGTCTCCAAATAGAAAGAGATCACGTATGAGAAGGAGAAAGGAGAAAAGAGAGAAAGAAAGGGGAGGAAGTGAAAGAGGAAGAGAAAGGAGAAACTAAGTTGTGAGGTAATAGCTTTGTTTTTCAGTTCTTCTGCCGATTCTGCGGTAATCAAGGAGAGCCAAAGAAACTCAAGAAACAAAGAAGTTTTCATGGCGGAAAGCAGTGCTTGATTGCTTCATGCTTAATGTCTTAAATTCCTGCATTGCGATGTTAAATTGATGGTATTTAAGGTTTAATGGTGCTGAATTTAACAATTGAGAAAGCCATGGTTTAGGTTAGGGCTTTGACAAAATCAGCTTTAGTAAGGGTTAGGGTTTGATAGTGAATTGTGCAGTTATGTCAAATGGATATAATGCATCAGATTTAAGTGTTTAGGAGGAAAGAAAATGGAAGAGAAACACATTTTGGTCAATTTTGGGCAGCAGTCTCGGTACAGGAAATGTCCTGTTTTCTGTTTTGACTAGTTTTGCATTTTGGCCATAACTTGCCCAATTTTGATCCACTAAGGATTTATGGCTACGTAAAATGCATTTTCAAGGAGAACAAAACTTCTAAGAAGAAGGTATCGCCAAATTCTGATCCAGCGCCTAAATATTCACTCAAAGAGACTCTACACGTAAGCTAAATTCTGGTTCAGTTTTGAAACATAGATTAGCCCGGTTATTTGGATGTGGGGCTATTTTCTAAGGCCCCGAATCGCGATTCCAATGGAATAACCCTTAAGACTCACTTAAACGAAGAAAGGACATAGTGTCAAAATACGGTCAAGACCTCGGAAAACGAAATAATACAAACTCAATACTAGAAAAATCTATGAATTATCATTGGCATTTAAAATGCCATAACTTTAGTTCGATGATCCGATTGATTGATTCCAATCTTAAGTAAAATGGATTCCAGAGTAAATAAGAATATAGGAATGAGTGTTTATGGTGGATTAAATGGAAATTATGGTTAATGTGTAATTGTGATTTTTTGGAAAAGGTGAAAAGGACTATCTGACGGGAACGGAACTCAACGGAAGCAAGCGGATTGAGCGGTGAACCGTGAGTAAAATGATGTTTTGCAAATTGAGTTTAAAAGTGAATGATTTTGACGTTAAAATGAAAAGTTTAATGTAAATGTTTATATTGCCTAAATGAAGTTTTGATGTAAAGGTAAATTTAATGTACATGTTTATTCAGATCAATATATATATATATTTATATTAAATTATATATGTAATGATACAAGTAAGCGCATTATGAAAGTTTAAAAACGTGTGTTAACATACGTATATTTGCATATATATATGAGTTTTCATGATAAAGTAAAGATTTAAATGATTTATAAATGTATTTTTGATAAATGTTTTACCGGTGGTTACCCTAACCCCATATGATCATAGGATCGGAGACACTTATAAGAGACTCTTGCTGTAAGTGATTTAGAGGTAGTTATATAGGTTACTAACTGAGGTGAATTGCTGCCTGTAAAGAATATCCTTACACGTGATAAGTGTGTTATGATCTTAACCCCATGCAAAGCCGCAGTTTCTCCAAAGATAAGGTTATGACTTAATGCGATCACCTCACCGTCAAGACTTAAATCGTTCTCGACACACCCCACCCTCCAAAGGCGGGCGTGCCAGCCAATTCACGTAAACTCCTCACCAAGCACCCCAACGACTAGAAACTCCCCGTGAAGCCGGCCGTATTGTTTGCTAAACCTCCTATAAAAAAATTTTCTTTATTTATAACTGATTTGGTAAAATCTAAGAAATGAAAACTTCCTAAGAAGCATTTTATCTGGGCTGTACATAGTCAAATTCCAACTCGTGATACATCCAATTTTACACTATATCCAAAATATGGCAACCAAAGATACCAACACATTCTCACAAACTACTCTATGTACATACATATGTTCCATTATACATATTCAAAGTATTTTCTTACTTTAATATTCTTAATACTAATACACTTGTACAATGTCTGACAACCCTATTATGCTCCAAATCACTACAGACCGTGACTCTGGAAAATAAGCTTTTTAAATGGAAAATAATGAGCAACCAGCTCGAGTGTATGCTTTATAAACGTTTTGCTTTTCCAAACATCTCAAAAATGTAAAACTCTCTTTACAATTATTTTCGTGCTTTTCTTTCGCTTTCAAGTTTCAAAACTTTTCGCTGCCAGCTTTTGTACTTGCTTGCTTTTAAAAGTTTCTAAAACTTTTCTTTACTGTTGTTTGCTTTGTTTTCTTTAAAAGCTTATAAAACTCTCATTTATTACACTATTGTAAGTTTACAAAACTTCAAAACTTTCACACATGAGTCTGGCTGAAGTTTTCTTAAAACCTTTTCACAAACCTTTTCTTTAAAAGTTTTCTCAAAACTTTTTCTATAAAAATCGGAGCCCGAGTTCAACTGCATTTTGAAAATAAATGAGCCCCGCCAACCGCGTTTAAAACTCTCCAGTTCTCGCGACCGGAACCAACGGTCGATGCCAAAACTCGTATATTATGCTTATAAAACATCAACCACTGAGCCTATTTTTGCTTATCACATTCTAAAGGAACACCTAAGCCCTGGGCACCGCAGCCGCTACACTCGTCCGCATCACCTTTTTCCCAAGTGAATATATGGATCGATCTGGATCACACACGGCAGAGTTTGATAATCCTGATATACCTGCAGATATACAATGGCTTTTAACGGACAGATGGTGGTCCACGCTGTCATCAAAACTAAAATGATAGATCCACTCATTCTCGTGTAATGATTTAACACTGACCGTTTTCCTCGCTGTAACTGTGAAGGCCTATTTTTTCACAAACATTTGCTTGTTTGCTGCTTCTTTGAAAATGGTTTTACAATTTAAAACCATCATTGCTATTTTCGAAAATTATTAATTATTCAAACCATTTACTTACTTGCTTGCTTGCTTAATTATGGTTTTACAATTTAAACCACGCTGTTTTTTAAATTTGAACTCAAACCATTTCCGCCGCTTTTAACTCATTGCCTTCTTCAAACTACTCAACTCAAAACCACGAAATACCAAACAAGAAACAATTTATAATAATAATAATAATACACTAAGATTCGAAACAAATTTTTGTAACACTCACTTTGGTCATAAACTCGAAGACAGCCCAATAACTTTCCCGTTTTGCTTTTAGCCCACACACTCGACGTATCGATCACACACGTCAAGACAACCAGCCACTCCAGACACACTTGCATGCTACACCAAAATTTCTAACATGCGCCCCAAACGCCATTCACAAGCATCTAGCTAGATTCTACCAGCGACTTTCCATATAAATTAGCAACACCCGAAAACATTTCAAAATTCGCTCAAATGCTTCAATAAATCCTAAAATTTTAACCAAAATAAATTCGAAAACAATCACAAATTCAGCCCTGATCGTCTGAAATAGCGTCCCAAAATTTCCTAAAAATTCCTAAACTCAATCTAAAAATTTCGGGACCGAAATTTACGGCCCTGTAATATCCCAGCTTCATTACATAGCTTCCAGACCAAACAACACAAGAGAAAATTTCCTACTCTTCGAAACACGAAGTTCAAGATTTTGGTCCACGTCAGAAATTTCTTCGTAGAGTAACTCACCTACTCGGTCCGAAAAGCCTGCACTCACTAATAAAGATGTGATCCAAAAACCAAAAATCGGGGCAAAGATATTTATCAAATTCTGCCACTAAACTCGTTGCGCTTAAGACTACCGCACTCTCGCTGCAGGTAAGACTTTCCGCAAGCTTCCTCGATTTAAATCCGACTACGAGATTGTAAATCTAAGAAGGTGCCAGAATAAAATAAAACTAAAAACTCTCAAATTCCACGCGCTCTTCCTGTGATGTCCCCGCCAATTTGCCATGTTTGTTTGTTGTTTTATTTTGTTTGTTTTTTTTTTTTTTTTGAAATCACCTCTTCCTTTTTCTTCTTTCTACCGTCACCGAACAATTTATTCGTCCCGCTTTCAATTTTATTTTATCCTAAATGAATATTCTTTATATATTGCTTATTTTCTACCCTTTTCAAAATCCCGCGTGCTTCACTCTTTATCCGTCGCCTAGAAATTCGTAAAATATTCCGACTGTCCTCTTAATCCAATCAAACTTTCTAGGTCACTAGATTTCAAGGAGATCTAACTTAATCTGGCTACAAATTCGCTTTCACATCCGAGATCTGTATAATTTTCGAGACTTCCTCGAATTATTCCTGCACTTATTATTATTAATTTACTATTTAAACTTCCATTAATTATACTTTCACCCTCAACTTTCCTTAATTGTAAATTCATTCCCAAGATTTAAATATCAAATCTAACTAAATCAGACAGAAATTTCATCTCTACTGGATTATAATTTCCATATCCTCGCTTAACGACCATCAGACTTTGGTTTAATACTCACAAATTCCGGTTCCATAAACTTTCATTTCCTACTTTAGCCTCCAAAATACTACAACGTGACACTTGGTACCTTATACACCCCTACAAGATTACGTGATCGTACACTCTTCTACTTTGTTACAAAATCCTCCCTCCTATAACATTTCGTCTCGAACAACAACTAAACTCCAAAAGAAAGGAACGAAAATACCTCATCCGAAAATAAGTGAGGGTAATCGACGGCAAGATCTCGAGCCTCCGCCCTGGCAATGGCCTCCCTCTCATGACTTTCCGTAAGACTTAACTAATTGAATCACTTTTATTTCAACACCTCGTTCCTCACGGCCTACACCGCAGGCATACGTGCATCTCCTCATAAGTCTAATTTTCCTTTAACCGCACCGCTACCTCTCAATACATGCGGAAGGATCCTAACGTATTTCCCCTCAACATCGATACATGGAATGATCGCGAACTCGACAACTCCGGGGTAACTTCAATTTGTAAGCTAACACCCCACTTTGCTCACGCATCTCATAAGGTCCAATATACCCTGACTAGTTTGCCTCGCTTCCCAAATCTCAACACACCTTTCCAAGGTGAAATCTTTCAAAAGAATCCCGTCACCTATCTCGACTTTAAGCTCCTACGACGGCCAGTCTCGCATAACTTTTCTCTGGGTTTATCTCTTGCTATCTCAGGTTATCGCGAACAACTTTCACTTTCTCTTGATCTGCATCTAGTTCAGGGCCTACTAGTCTTCTCTCACCAACTCATCCCAAAGACACCGGGAGTCCTACATTTCCTACCATACAACGCCTCAAATGGAGCCATATCTATACTCCATTGATAACTCGTCAGTGCAAACTCCATTATAAAGCATGAGTATCCCAACTCCTCTTTGAATTCCAAAGACACAAAGTTCTCCTGATAACTCTAACGGTCCGAATAGTCCTTCTCTGACCGTCATCCGTCTGGAGGATGAAATAGTCGTGGTCAAGTGTAGGCGGTAGTACCTAAAGCCGTTTGCAAACTGGTGCCAAACCCAGATGAACCCGGTTCTCGACCAAACCATCGAACCTAACCCCACGAAGTCTCACTATCTCTACCACATATAATCGGGGCCAACTTTTCCAATTTAATCCTCAATATTAACTAGTAGAAAATGATCGATTTCAATAATTGATCAACTATCACCCATATAGCATCATGTTTTCTCCGGAAGTCCTGCGGGAAGACCATAAAATCCATAGTAATCTTTTTCCATTTCCACACCGGAATAAGGGAGAACCGCATCTTCCCCGGCCTCGATGCCCCGCCTTCACCTGCTGACAGGTTAGGCACCTAGAAACGAAATTCGCAATCTCTTTCTTCATCCCATTCCACCAGTAATGTTCTTTCAAAGTTCTGTACATCTTGGTACTACCTGGATGCATAGCATATGCAGATGAATGTGCTTCTTCCATAATGTCTCTTCGCCCGCCACCGCACAATATTCTCCGACATCCTACCATCATGCCATCATCTCTAATCCGAAATTTACTCTTCTTCCCTTTTTCATCTCTTCCTGTTTAATCATCCTGTGGATCCTTGATCGCCCCGCTAGAATCCGGGTCCACCAGGAGCGCCTAACATGAAATGTGGCTAATAAGGCCCTAAATCCTCAACCCCTAATATCACCCCCTAATGCTCTCGTGATCCACCCTAATAAGTGGAAGATAACCCGATCTCATATGAGACAAAGAACTCTCCGGTCGCCCACTCAAGGCATCCTGGCTATGACATTAGCTTTTCCCGATGGTACTGATAAGACAAATGTAGAGTCCTTAATCAACCTGCCATCTTCTTGCCTCAGTTTAACTCTTTTGGGTGAAAATATATTGAAGACTTTTGATATGTAAAGATCTCTACAATGAACACCATATAAATAATGTCTCCATATTTTTAGTGCAAACACGATCACAAGTGAGCTCTAAGTCGTAAAATTCTCCCTCATGCTTTAAATACCTAGAGGCATATGCAATTCACCCTATCATTCCCGCATCAAAAACACACAACCAAGGCCTCGCTTAAGCATCACTATAAACCACAAATCCATCTTTCCCATTTGGGTAAAGCTTAGAACTCGGGGTCAAGTCAATCTACTCTTCAACTCCTTCGAAACTCTTCTCGACTGCATCTACCCAATCATACTTAACATCTTCCTCGCGCCTTGGTCAAGAGGGGCTGCCATCTCGGGAGAACCCCCAACAAACTTCCCGTAATACCCCTCGCTAAACCGCTGCAGCTTCGACCTCCGACACATCTCTTAGCGGTTTCCACGAGCTCACAAACTTTCATTTTCTCTCGGGATCCACACTCACCCCTCAAATTCGAGATCACATGACCTAGGAATGCCACCTTATCAAGCCAAAACTGACACTTGCTCAACTTGGCATACAACCTGTCGCCTCCCTGTGTGGTCCCACAAATACAACTCTCGTGTGCTCAATGTTCCTCCGAACTACCGAATACACTAGGATATCATCAATAAAGACTATAACCGAACCTATCCAAATACTACCAGGAATACTTGCCCATCAAATCCATAAACGCCGAGCATTAGCCAGCTTTCAAACCGCATCACCAAAAACTCATAATGTCCGTAGCTAACTCGAATGCGCCTTTAGGTATGATCACTCCCGGCACCTCAATCGATGATACCTCACCTCAAGTCTATCTTGGAGTATACTCGAGATCCTTGGATTTGATCAAATAACTCATCAATTTTAGGGAGTGGATAATGATTGCGGATGGTAACTCTGTTCAGCTGCCTGTAATCAATACACAACCGCAAACTCCCATCTTTCTTTTTCACGAAGAGAACTGGAGCTCCCCATGGGGATATGCTTGATCGAATGAATCCCTTACTTAACAATTCTTCTAACTGAGCCTTAAGCTCTCTCAACTCTGTAGGAGCCATCCTATATGAGTGAAACGGAATGGGCCTACCCCTGATCCAATCAATGGTGAACTCCACTTCTCTTTCTGGAGGAAATCCTGCAATATCATTCGGGAACACATCTGGGAACTCTCTAACAACTAGAATCTCATCCACCACATAAGCTAGATAACCCTGACAACCTTTACGCAACATTCTCTACGCTGCCATGGCGGAGATTATATTGGAAGATAACTCTCTGCGTATTCCCCTGAACTTTACCTCCAATTTCCCTGGCCTATGAAACTTTACTTCCATTTTTCCTGGCCTATTCAGCTTTACTTCCTTTCTTATAACACCCAATGTGGCCTGTGGCGAGACAACCAATCCATACCGAACCACACAGTACTCAAAGTCCCTCATATCTAAAGCTACAAGATCCGACTGAAACTCCCGTCCCCAATTAGAACTCTACTATCTCTCGACTACTCCGGTCAAGGAAAACGGATCTCCAACTCGGAAGGAACTCCCTTACACTTAATTCTACCTACGGCCCTATCCGAAACGACCCAAGAATGCATTGATGCAAATGAATGCGTATTCCGGTTCACTTAATGAATGCACTCCTCGATCCCCAGGTCAATTCGATAAAAACCTTTTGCACTTCAGGACTTCATCCGCTTGAATATAGGAAACCAATCTAACTAATTCCGAGAACTCTTCTCAGCATTCGGGACATCGACATGCTCTTGTTCTAATTCAAGAACCTCAATTTTTGAATCCTATGACTGGCAAAAGAATCAAGCCGCTGGAATTCGTTGAAATCGGGTCCCATGCTATACCATCGATACCTCCTTTCTACGGCATCCCATCAATTCCTAGCCCCGTCTCTTCCATTGACAACCTGAAAACAAGACTCTTGCTCATCCGTGCACTTCATAACTCCATATACTTTGTTACTCTATCTAGCCATAACCAGGTCATTTCTGATCACCACCGCTATACGGCTTAGCGCCCAGCTTTTGTACTTTATTTGACTCTGTGTTCTTCCGTAACCTCTCTAGGTTTGGTGGAGGTCGCGACCGCCGACACGGTCGCTATTGCCACTATCTGTTAACTATTGTTCATTCAGAATAATCCCAAGACTCAGCTCCCTCCGCGGCCCGGGGATGGTCCAAATGACCCACCGCCGAGGCTGGTCGATTCATAGAGGCGGTAAAGTGGAACCAACTACGTGCTCATATCTCTCACTGTGTACCGCACAGATCGCCTCTGAAACCGCCGGAATAACTCTCCTATGACGACTTCACGTCCCTGCACCGATTATAGTCAGAATTTCCAAAAAATATCAACTATTTAATACTTTGAATTACTTGATATGTATGTACTTTAAGTTTGAACACGAAGCCTAATACTACGCCTCCGATACCAATTGACACACCCCACCCCCCTTCCAATGGCAGGCGCATGTATTTGACCATCGTAAATCCTCAAATTGCTAATTTAACGACTAGAAACTCCCCTGCAGAAGCTGCTCAGATTACTGCTAAACCCTATAAAATTTTTCTTTTCTAAACTTAATATTTATAAAATTTTAGCAATGAAAAACTTCAAGCAGAAGATGATCTGGGCCGTGACATAGTCAAATTCCAATCCTCAGATACATCCAATTTACACTATATCCAAAATATGGCAACCAAAGATACCAACACATTCTCACAAAAACTACTTCTACGTACATACATATGTTCCATTATACATATTCAAAGTATTTTCTTACTTAATATTCTTACTACACAAAGATCAGACAACGTCAGACAAACCCTATTACGCCCAAATACCTTGCACCCGCACCCTAAAATACTTTTAAATGGAAAATAATGAGTTAAACGAGCTGAATAGACATGAGTAAACGTTATTTTTTAAAATATCTCAAAAATGTAAAACCTTTACAATTATTTTTCTCGTTTTTCGTTTCAAGTTTCTAAAACTTTTCATTGGCCACAGATTTGTTTCTGCTTAAAAGTTTCTAAAACTTTTCTTTACTGCTTATTTCGTGGTTTTCTTTAAGTTTTATAAAACTCTCATTTATTACTACTAAGTTTATAAAACTTCAAAACTTCGCTGCTTGCTTTATCTACCAGCTTCTTAAAACCTTTCACAACCTTTTCTTTAAAGCTTTCTCAAACTTTTCATAAAACGGTCTCCGAGCTCAACCGCATTCTTGAAAATAAAACCGGTACTCGGGCTCAACCAAGCCGCTTTTAAAATCCTCCTAAGCTCCTGCGATCAACCAATGGCTGACAAACATATTATGCTTATAAAACATCAAACTAATCGGGAGGCCTATTTTTGCTTACTGTACCCTAGTGAACACGGAAGCCCTGGCACTGCTTTCGTGGAAGGACTGGTCCGCATCACCTTTTCCCATGAATATGGTGGAATTGATCCGCATCAAATTACAATTTAGTTAGAGTTCATAACCTTATATACTCGCATCGCACACTCGCCTCCTTAAATGCACGATGTATGTCCTGACGCTTGTCGACCGTGCAAACTAAAATGCACAAGATCCTAACACCATCGCGGCACCCATTAACACTTCCCAACGCTTCCCGCTTAACTACAAGGCCTATTTTTCACAAACATTCTTGCTTGCTTGTTTATTTTTGAAAATGTTTACTTCTAAACCATTTGCTTGTTGCTGAAAACATAATGGTCCAAAACCATTTACTTACTATTGGTTAGTGCTTAATTATTGCTTTTACAATTTAAAACCAATGTTGCTTTTCAAAATGGTTTAACTCAAAACCATTTGCTTGCTTTTTAACTCATCGCTTCTTCGAAAAATGGTCGAACTCAAAACCATGAAATACCAAGGCAAAACAATTTATAATAATAAATAATAATACACTAGTATTTTTAAAACGAAGCAGAACACCACCTTTTGCTTGCTAAACTGAGCTATCAGCCCAATAACTTTCCGCCTTCGCTTTTAGCCTACACACTCGATGTATCGATCACACACCGCCGCTATCAAACCAAAGAATTTGCACACTTATACAATTAAAATTTTCGTAAAATATAAAACTAAATGCCATTCACACAGTATCTAGGCTAGATTCTGCACTAAAGGGACTTTCCATATACTAAAAAACACCGAAACATTTCTGAAAATTCTGGTCCAAACGTTCAATAAAAATCCTAAAATTTTAACCAAAATAGTCCGAAACAGCCCCGAAATTATCTGACTTGGCTCGAAAATAGTCCCAAAATTTTGCAATTCCTAACCAATCTGGGTACTTTTGGGACTGAAATTTATGGTCTCTAGAATATTCCAAGTCATTATATAGTCTCAGACTCGAAATAACACAAGTAGGAAAATCTCCTTACCTCTTCGAGCCACCTAAAGTTCAAGATTTTACTGTCCACGCAGCTTCTCGCAGTACTTTACCCCACGGTCCCAAAAGCGTGCACCACCAGAATAGCAGATCCAGAAAAACCAAACTTAGCTTTTGATACACCAAATTCTCATGAAACTGTGTTTTTAAGACTCACGCGTAGCCCCTGCGTAGAGCACTCTTCCGTAGTTTATCCCACGAACCGACTAGCCGATTTTCAGAATCTAAGAAGAAGAGAGAAAAATAAAACCAAAAAAACTCTCAACTCACGCGCTTCAGGACGCCCCCTCGCCACTCACATATGTCATCTGCTGCACTGCTCACTTAGAGACCTGATTATCTTTTAGTCTGCTTCATTTCAAACAATTTATTTTATTCCTGCTTTCACTTACTTATCCTAAATGAATATTCTTTATATACTTACATTTTTCAATTTTTCTTAAAACCCGCTTTCGTTTCACTTTTTATCCGTCAGCCTAGAAATTGCAAATATTCGACCGCCCTAATTCAACGAAACTTTTCTGGTGTCACTGATTTCATGAAGATTTAACTTAACTACTAGTCATTGCTTGGCTATCGAGATCTGGTACTTTCGAGACTTCCCTCAATTATTCGCAATTTATTATTATTAATTTACTATTTAAACTTCCATTAATTATACTTCACCCCCCCAACTTTCCTTAATTGTAAATTTGTCCTCAAGCATTTAAATATCGCAATTCAACTCGAAATTGTATTTGTATTCATCATTGAGATTATACTTCCATATCTCGCTTAATGACCATTGTACCCTTGGTCGAATACTACCAAATTCGTTCCATAAACTTTCATAATTAGGGTTCGTAAACTTTCATTTCCTACTGATCTCCAAAATACTCTGATGGCGACACTTGGTACTCTGCCACCCCTACGATGTCATGTCTTTGTACGCTCGGGACGGGGTGTTACATGTTCGGAATAATGTCTATTTCCTGGAATCCGTGAGGAAGAAAGAAAGAAAGAAGAAAAGTTTAAGGCATAAATGGATTTTAATTGTATAAGTATGTATTAGAGAGGAAAGAAATAAAGTTTAAGGTATAAATGTTTCAAAGCATAAATGGATTTAAATGTATAAATATTTAATGAAAGAAAGTTTAAAGCTCAAATATTTCCCGAAGCATAAATTGAATTTTAATGGTATAGTATTTAATGAAAGAAAGTTTAAGAGCATAAATGTTTAAGTATAAATGGATTTTAGTTGAGTACTTATTATGTATTATTTTGGTATATCATGAAAATAAGTATTAATGAAAATGTACCTCCTTTGGTCTCCTTTAGCTCATTCTTTTGCATGTGTTTTGAAACATTTTTCGAGGCCCGAGACGAGTCTTGTAGATAGAGGACCCTCTCTGTGCGAGTGAGTCGGCGGGTGATGAGACGGCAGTGTGATTTCATTGTATATATAATTTTGCATATTGTTTATGTTGAATATTTTGTTATGTATATATGTATATGTATAAAGTTGAAAAGGAACTCGTGGGCTTTGATCCTCGGTGGGCCCAGTGCGTAGGCGGTCGGCTTAAGTGGCTCGAGCCCCGAAATGTTTTGATAAAATGTGCATGGAATTTAAGAGGGTTTGAATGTTTTGATGATTTGAAGTAAACAAGTAACTATGTATGTATATTGTGTTGATTAGGTTGGGCGAGAGTCTCAACACTGATCAGATGAGTTATAAGTGTTTTTTAAATGCTATGGTTTAAAATTGGGAAGAAGTGCAGGAGGAAACTATTAGATTTTACAGAAAAATCCCGGTGTTTGAAAAACAAAAAGAAAAGAAAAGAAAAAAAAATTTATCACTTAAGCTTCACTATTTTCTAAAAGATATGTTACAAGGATTGTAAGGGGTTCGCTCCATGGATTTTTATTTGGTTGTTTTAAGGAAAAGTTTCTATATCCATTGAGTCTTGGAGATCCCTGGGGTTCATGAGGTTGTCAGGGTGGGATCCTTCAACGTGGTATCGAGCCACGGTTTGAAAATGTTATAAGATTTGAAAATTTTATTTTCATATGATTATTTTAATGTTTTATTTTAAAATTTCATAAATTATTTATGTGATTTAAAATCATATATACATTACATGACATAGTAAAATTTTGAATTCACGGAGAAAATCCGTAAATGAGTGAGGCTAGCCACGAGAGAGCTCTGGGCATTAGTACCACCACTTGAAATCACAGGGGTTTCATTTATAGGAAATAATACTAGATCTTTTTTTGGAGTTGGAAGATGCAGGCAAAAAGATCTTGAACTTTAATTTCCAAGATTACATCGGAGAGAATAGGAGAATAGTGTGGTGAATATAAAGTTGGAAAAGAAATTGTAGGCATGTGTACAGAAGGTCATCATCATCAACACCCTTAGGAGGAATATTAATGTAATGTAAATCGAGACTTGTCAAATGGGA
The DNA here is from genome assembly GCA_016808115.1 of Tetrastigma voinierianum. Classification (NCBI taxonomy): domain Eukaryota; kingdom Viridiplantae; phylum Streptophyta; class Magnoliopsida; order Vitales; family Vitaceae; genus Tetrastigma; species Tetrastigma voinierianum. Next base: position 856,596 of record JAEQBH010000443.1, on the reverse strand, counting down.
GTCTAATGGTTAGGATGAAAATCTGTTACTACTTCAACATGGAAATGATAATGTTCTACGGGTTTAAGCGAAAGGGGGATGAGCAGAATTGGGAGGACATGTGGGAGATGGATGTTCGAGGAATGGAGTGTCAGGATGATTGTTGAAAAAAAAAAAAAAAAAGAGATATGAAGAAAACGATTCTAATGATAGATTAACATATAAAATGCATGATCTTATACATAATCGTGCACAATCAATTGTAGGATATGAGTCCTTATTCAATGCCACGAAGTTATGTATCAAGAGAAGTTAGTCATGTATCATTGCTTGAAAAGTTGAATCAATGATAAGATTAAAAAAAAAAAAAAAAAAAAAAAAACCAAAAGGTCCATATCATGGCTTGGCTTAGGTTTCTTGTAGGTTTTAGTCCAGAGATTTGGACCCACGAGTAGCGTCGACGGCCCACACCTGTCTGGCGGAGTAGTAGGGCGCAATTAGGGATGAGAGGAGCATGGGTTTGAAATCCCAGGCTACGCAAAGTCAAGGCCAGAACCGGAGTGGGTCGATGTGGGTTTAGGGAGGTTCTAGTAAGCAATTAGGATTTTATGGATTATTTATCTAAACCTTCAATGGAGTTACATTAAGGCTTTAGTTAGTAAATTGATATAATTCTAGGTTGATTTGCTAAGAAATTGAAAAGAAAGAATGATATTATAAGAGTTGTCAATTTAGGTAAAGCTTTGGATGTTAATAAAAGTGATGTTGTTTGATTGGTTTAATTGATTTAATGACGGCATTACTTGAAATGCTTGAAGGAATTAATGGAATTAAAGTTCAATAGAAAATGAGATGAGAGGTTAGGCGAAAGGGTTTAGTGGAAATGCATTGGGTTGATTTAGTTTTAAGTGATAAATCCAATGACATTTGATGAATTATCAAATATAAATTGTTGAAAGAAAATGGAAAGTGGAAGAAATAATTATGAATGGGTGACATGTAGGGTTTGACACATAGGAGAAATGGAAAAGTTGAGTTTCCATTGATTTTAATCAATTAGGTGATTACATGCCCTAATAATGGAATGTGTTAGAATTAATGTTTTAAGAAGAAAATTGATTAAGATATAATCATAATTTTTTGCTAGAGTGAAGGGCATTATGGGTTTCACTTTAGGAACTAATGTCAGCGATGTAAAGGCTTCTTGAAAGTGTTGTCATGAGCCTTGATTTAGTGGAAGTGAATTGGATAAGTTGAGACTTCATGATGAGGATACCCAGACAACATTCAGGTGCAGTGCAATTATTTTGAGTTTTTAGTCATCTTATTTGGACCCTACGAATGCTGACGCTTTATGGATCTCATGAACAGGATTTTCGGCCTTACTTAGATCAGTTTGTTATCGTGTTTTATTGCGACCTCTTTGATCTATTCGACAGTGGAGAAGAACATGCAGAGCGCGGGGATAATTTGCAAACATTGCGGGGAACATCGGTTTATATGCTAAACTCGGTAAGTGTCAGTTTGGCTCGGCGATTAGCCTTTTTAGGACACATAGTTTCTGCGGAGGGATCTCGGTGGATCCTGGAAGAATTAAACCTCTGTTGAATTGGAAAACCTCCCTACGAGTGTTGGAGATAAGGTTTCTTAGCTGTGGGGATCTGGAGTTTGTTGAGGGGTTCTCAGGGATAGCGGCCTTGCATTGGTGACAAGAAAGATCGTAAAGTATGATTGGGTAGATGCACATCATGAGTTTTGAGGGTTGAAAGATAGATTAACTTCAGCCCCGAGTTTAGCTTTGCTCGATGGGAAAGATGGATTTGTGGTTTATAGTGATGCTTCGAGGCAAGGCCTTGGTTACATTTTGATGCAAAACCGTGAGGTGATTGTATATGCTCTGACATTCAAAAACATGAGGAGAATTACACACACAGCTTAAACTAGCGTGATCGTGTTTGAACTAAAAATATGGAACATTACTTATAATTGTTCCTTGTAGGATTCTTTACGAGATCATAAAAGTCTTAAATATATTTTACCAAAAGAAGGTTAGCTAGGCAAAGAAGATGGCTCAGATTGATTGAGGATTCCCAGTGTACTATGTCAGTACCATCAGGAAAAGCTAATGTAAGTAGATGCCTTGAGTAGCGACCAAGAGTACTTTGTCTCACATGAGATCGGGTTATCTTCCGCTCTTGGTAGACGAGCTTTACACAGGGAATATTGGGGATGAGGATTCGGGAACCTTATTGGCCACGTTTCATGGTAGACCGCTTCTAGTGGATCAGATTCTAGCAGGGCAGTCGCAAGATCCACAAATGATTAAGCTTAAGGAAGAGATAGAAAAAGGGAAGAATGTGGAGTTTCAAATTAGAGATGATGGCATGATAGTGAAAGGACAAAATGTGTGTATTTTGGGAGTATGTGTAGAAGAGAGACATTATGGGAAAGCACATTCATCTGCGTGTACTATGCATCAGGTGGCCTCAAGATGTACGGGACTTTGAAGAACATTCTTTGGTGGAATGGGGTTGAAGAAAAATTCAGTTTCGTTTTCAGGTGCCTAACACGTCGGTGGCGAGCATACGAGGCACGGGAAGATACGATTACTCCTATTCCAGTATGGGAGCGGGGAAAAGATTACTATGGATTTGTGACGGTCTTCCACGGGACTCGAGAGGCAACATGATACAATATGGGTTATAGTTGATCGTTTAATGAAGTGCCTTATTTTCTAGGTTAATGTTGAAGATTCTTTAGAAAAGTTGGCCCAATTGTATGTGGGTGAGGTGTCGACTTCATGGGGTTCCGGTTTGTGATGGTTTGGTGATTCCAGGTTTACCTCACGGTTTGGCACAGTTTACGGAGATGCCCAGCGCTAGCGCATTCGGTCTGACTTTTCATCCACGAGACGGATTAGCCCGATCTGAGGGACTATCTGGGACTTTAGAGGATATGCTTAGGGCATGTGTTGCGGGTTTGGGGAGGCCCCGGGACATCTACCCACGATGGAGTTCGCATACAATACTTGGGTTATCGGACCACGATTATTGAGTACGACCCATATGAGGCTGCGTATGGACGGAATGTCGAACTCCGGTCTGTTCAGGGCAGGTAGAGTGAAAGGAAATTAGTAAGGTAAGTATTCAGTGACTTGTGATAAGATCAAAGTTATGAGATAGACTGAAAATTGCACAAGACCGACAAAAAAGAAGTTATCGGACAATCGCGGGTGGCGGGACTGAGTTCGAGGGTAGGGGATATGGTATTTTTGAGATTTCCCCATGGAAGGGCGTACTAAGATTTGGGAAGCATGAAGCTGGTCACGATATGTTAGACACCACAGGATTGTTGAGAGAGGATTGGAGAGGTGGCATATCGATTGGGTTGCCATCGACCTCGATGTCACGATGTTTTCCATGTTTCTATGCTTCGCAAGTACATACCAGGGACCCTTCATGTATTGTGAGCAACCGATTAAATCTGCAGGAGAATTTGACTCACGAAGAGAACCCGGTCACGGATCCTCGACCGTCGAGAGCGTGATTCTAGCAACAAGACTATTCCATTTGGTGAAGGTATTGTGGAGGAGTCATACGGTAGAGGAAGCTACATGGGAGCATAGGAGGCGGATGAAGGCATTATTCCCATCTCTTTGATGCGAAGTGTGAATGTTTTAATTTCGAATGAAATTTTTATAAGGAGGGTGATTATAAAACCCAGAGCCTGATTGAATGTTATAATAGTAGTTTTAGACTAATTTAGAGTCTAATGATAGAAGCGAGGTAAGCAGTTTACGAATGCTCGGACGTCATTTTGGACATGAAGTGGAATTTTCGAAGAATTTAACCGAGATACCCTAAGGAATAATGATTTTTCTTATTATATCAGGATGGAGGGTTTCTGAAGGAATTTTAAAAGGAATTTCAGTTCCTATGACTTTGAACTGATATTTAGAGAGAATAGGAGATTTAAGTGAATGGTGATTTTGGATGACCAGACTGCGTTGAAAATTTTTGAAGTGGGCCAGCTCTGCAATGTCGAATATATCGTAAAGACTATGGCCCGAAATAAAGTGAAAACGGAGTCCGTTTGGATAGTTTCGAATTGTCCGACGTGGTGGTGTGTCTGCTGGCCAATGGGATTCTGGAATTTTAATGATTTTAAATCCGATTTGGTGATTTGAGCCTGAAATTCCTTTGAAAAATTTAGTTAGAATATTTTATGTTCAAATTTAAATATAGACGATCATAGAATATTTTGACATATAATCGATATAAATTGATGCAAAAAAAGTGAAACGGGAGATAAAATCTGTATAATGGAGATATTTAATTGTACTAGCCAATCAAATCTTTCTTAATGGCTAAGTTATGATTTAAATAATGGGTAAATGACTTGGTCTCATAAAATGGACCTATGAGAGAGGCAGGATTAAAGGGAGTAATTCACTTTACAATAACCAATTAGATTCTTTGACTTAGGGTAATTTTGGAAAGTTGGAATTTAAAAGCAAAATTAGGGATTTAAGTCCAAATAGAAGGAGATCAGTATGAGAAGGAGAGAAAAGGAGAAAGAGAAGAAAGGGGAGAAAGGAGAAGAGGAAGAGAAAGGAGAAATCCAAGTTGGGAGGTGAGTTTTCTTTGTTTTCAAGCTTTCAAGTGATCAAATTGTGGTAATCAAGGAGAGGAGCCAAGAAACTCAAGAAACAAGTAAGTTTTCGCCGTTGGGAAAAGTTAGGGTTTGATGTTTTCCATGTTTAATATCTTAAATTCTATAGTATGGATGTTAAATTGATGGTATTTAAGGTTTAATGGTGCTGAATTTAATATCAATTGAAAAGCCATGGTTTAGGTTAGGGTTTTTGACAAAATCAAGTGAGTAGGGTTAGGGTTTGATAGTGAATTGTGTGTGTTATGTTGAAATGGGTATAATGCATCAGATTTAAGTGTTTAGAGTGAAGAAAAATGGAAGAGAAACACATTTTTGGTCAATTTTTGGGCAGCAGTCTCGGTACAGGAAATGTCCTGTTTTCTGTTTTGACCAGTTTTGGTATTTGTACCTAACTTGCTCAATTTTGATCCGATTTGAGTGATTTAAGTGGCGTAAAATAGACTTGAAGGAGAACAAAACTTAAGAGGAAGAGTATCGCCAAATTCTGATGATCTAAGTGGCCTAAATATTCTCAAAAGTAGGACCATGTGCAAGCCAAATTCTGGTTCAGTTTTTGTACATAGATTAGCCCGGTTATTTGGACGTAAAGTGAGTTTCAGTGCTCCGAATTGGGTGATTCCAATTGGAATAGAACCCTTAGCACCTTAGCATTAAATGAGTATAAGGACATAGTGTCAAAATATACAGATTCAAGACCTCAGAAAAAATGAGTAATACAAACTGTCACTAGAAAAATCGGTAATGATTGGCATGAAAATGCCATAGTAACTTTAGTTTGGATGATCAATTAGATTGATTCCAATTCCTAAGTAAAATAGATTCTAGAGGAATAAGAATATAGGAATGAGTGTTTATAGTGGATTAAATGGAAATTATGGTTAATGTGTAATTGTGATTTTCTTGGAAAGGTGAAAAGGACTATCGGACGGGACGGAGACTCAACGGGAAGCAGCGGGATTGAGCGGTGGGCGCGAGTGTAAAAATGATGTTTGCAAATTGAGTTTTAAAAGTGAATGATTTTGATGTTAAAATAAAAGTTTAATGTAAATGTTTATATTGCCTAAATGAAAAGTTTGATCTGCGTAAAAATTTTATGTACATGTTTATCTTGCATCAATATATATATATTTATATTAAATTATATATGTATGCATATGTTAAGGCATTATGAAAGTTTAAAAGCGATGTAAGAATGCATATGTATATTTGCATATATATGAGTTTTCATGATAAAGTAAGGATTTAAAATGGATTTTATAAATGTATTTTGATAAATGTTTTTAATGATGTTACCCAACCACAGCTATAGTATTATGGCGATATCGGTAGAAGTCATGTGGGTGTAGGTTAGGGTAAAGTTATAGATTACTAAGCGGGGAGGGGGTGGGTGTCTAGAGTAATATCCTTACGTGATAAGGTGCTATGGCCCGGAACCACATGCAAAGGCGTAATTATCCCATGACATAGTGGTTATATTTGGAATGTATTTGTCCCTCACCGTCGATACCGGAAGCTGTTCGGTGTGTTTATTCCACAGGGTCATGGAAGGAAAGAAAGAAAGAAAGAAAGTTTAAGGCATAAATGGATTTTAATTGTATAAGTATGTATTAGAAGGAAAGAAATAAGTTTAAGGTATAAATGTTTCCAAGCATAAATGGATTTTAAATATAAATATTTATTAGAAAGAAAGTTTAAGGCATAAATGTTTCAAAACCTAAAGTGGTTTAATGGTATAAGTATTTATTGAAAGAAAGTTTAAGGCATAAATGTTTAAGGTATAAATGGATTTTAGTTGGATAAGTATGTATTATTTTGGTATATACTGAAAATGTTATTTTAATGAAAATGTACACTCACTGGGCTCCTTTAGCTCATTCTTTTCCATGTGTTTTCAAAACATTTTCAGGACCCGAGACAGGTGCGCCGATAGAGGACCCTCCTGTGCAGTGAGTCGAGCCATTGATGAGACGACGACTGTGATTTCATTGTATATATAATTTTGCATATTGTTTATGTTGAATATTTTGTTATGTATATATATATATATATAAGTTAGAAAAGGAGGCTACGTGGGGCTTTGATCTCGATTGGACGAGTGCGTAGGCGGTCGGCTTAAGTCCGGCTCAATGTTTTGATAAAAATGTGCATGGAATTTAAGAGGGTTTGAATGTTTTGATGATTTGAAGTAGTAAACAAATGTATATGTATTATATTGTGTTGATTGGGTTGTGGGACGAGAAGTCCTAATATGGAAGTATAAAATTGAAGTTTATAAGTGTTTAAATGCTTTTATCGGAGTTTTGTAAATTTAGGAAAGTCGAAAAGCAGAGGAAACTACGACGATTTTAAAAATCCCAGTGTTTGAAAAACAAAGAAAAGAAAAGAAAAAAATTTATCACTTCGCTTCCGCATTATTTTCTAAAAGATATGTTAAGGATTGTAAGGGGTTCGCTCCATGGATTTTATTTATTTGTTTAAGGAAAAGTTTCTATATATCCATTGGAGTGCGGGAGATCCCCCTCGGGTTCATGAAAGTTAATCCGGGTCGGGATCCTTCAACCTCTTATCTTGTAATTTCAATTCTATAACATATTGATTATTATTGATTTAATCTTTTTTCTTTGATTATGTATATTTTTCTATCTGAATCACTCAAACACAAATAAACATCATACAACAATAACAAAAATCAAACCGTCATACTGAGAAGACATAATCACATATCATACCAAGACGATGATAATTACACAAACATTAAGACAATGACTAAATCATAAAAGAAATAAATAAACCTAAATTTATATGGAATAACCAATTTATTGAAAAAGAAAAAAATGAAAAAAGATATAAAAGTTATATTATCAAGACATCTGATTACCTGAACGTAAAAAGCCAGGTATTAGAAGTTTAAATATTTAAATTTAAAATATAAAAATATAACATTACAAAAAGATATTTGAATTGACGACCCTAATTTCTCAATATTTTAAAAGTATTTTTTATTTAGTTTTAAATTATTTTTTATGTATGAAAGTGTAAAATAAGCTGTCTTGCTTTTGTTGGTGATTAGTAATTTCCTTGAAATGATGGAAATAATGACCAAGTGATGAAGGGGACAAAGGCGTTTAGGACACGGCTTAAAGGATTTTCCACAAGTAAGACCAGAACAAGGAGGAGTCGTCTTTTATGAATTTTCCTTTATCTTTTCACATGGAATGAAGAAGAAGATTTTGAATGAAGATTACACATGTGTGATTGACTTTTTTGTTCTTTGGTCATGTACTTGCCCGGCTTTTGTCTTCACAAGTATATGGTCCTCCCTCCTTGTTGGGAAAAAAAAATCCCCATCAATTTTGATAAAATAATAATTAGAACAGATAAATAAATTACAGAAAATAAAAGACTCAAAGATTTACTTGAAAAACTTATTTATCTAAGAAAAATTATGGGCCAACCAAGACAAACTTTACTATATAATAAATTTATATAATTACATAGATTTTCATCATTTACCCCACAAAAAAACCAAAACCAATACAAAAGAAAATATAGACCGGTGATAGCTAAATGGTTACCACTATCCAAAGATAACTATACTATAAATCTCGTATTAAACCCGAGAAAGAATCCATCGCTCTTTCTCTTAATCATGAGGACTTATCCTCATCAAAGAAAATAGTAGCCCCCTTTTTTTACTCTCCTTTTTTTAATCCACACTTTTTGACTCTCTTTTTTTTAACCCTTCATTTTTTTCCTCTGATTTCTTCAATTTAATGAGGTGGAGCCGTTGAGGAGGACCTCTACTCAACATTATATTAATTAAATTATAGTATGTCATAGGTATATTATATAAGTAAGCCCACCCCCATATGTAACAAATTAAAGTGAGGACCCACTTAGAAGATTTTTTTTTTTAATTTTATTTATTTATAATTATGTAGATGTTCAGGCGAGCTTGCATATACTTTACTAATCATAGGACCCTAAGTTGCGATTGAGTAAACCTTCGATGGTTTGAAGGGACTTGAACCGGTGACCATTGGATTCAACTCGACCTTAGATCAATTGAGTTACCCCTTGAGGTTACCACTTTTTTTTTTTTTTTGAAAGGTGTATAATTTATTAATTTAAACTAGTAATAAATTCGATAGAAATACATAATTAAATTCGCTAAAAATTCTAAAAGATGACACATCATCTAGATTAATTGCATAATGAATAGGCTTAAAGCCTACACATTTGATAATTCTATGATGACTAGAATACATATGACTCAAGTTCTGCAGTATATTGATGATCATGATTTGATGTCTTTGCTTGATCAAATTTGATTTTATGTTCGAATCATTTACATATAAGAAAATGTCACAATGAGACGACAAAAACCAAACCGTTGTACTAAAAAGACACAAACCACACATTGTACGAGACGACGACAAAAACACAAAAAACCAAATTAAAAATCTAGAATTTTATGAAAGAGCTATTTTATTGAAAAAGAACCATTTTATTGAAAAAGAAAAATGGTCGAAAGAGATGTAGAGAGGTGATTTTAAGTCAAAAATAATAAAAAAATTAGTCCTCATTGCTTAAGGAGAAAGGGTTAGAAAAAACAAGATAAGAGAAAGATAAATGCGACTAAGGTTTTTGCAAGGAATGCAATTAAAAGATTTAAAACCGTTTTAAAGAAATATTGTTTAAAATAATAAATCAAAATCCTTTTCTAATTTTTTTTGGTGCTCTAAAAATCATGAGTAGAATTAATATTGCTTAGAGGCGTGAAGGCAAAACTCCCATAGTTATAGGAAGATACATCAGATATCAACTATACAAAGTACTTACAAGTTACATCAATGTATTAGCACTTTTTACCTTCTTCTTCCAGTGATGTCAAACCTAAACAATTATTTGTCCATAAGATATCAAAGCAAGCAATGTCTTAAGGTCTAGAGTGAAACAACTATGCAAATCGATTCTGAGCTTCCTTTTTGAAGAGACTTTCCATGAATCACGAGAGAACCCTCTAGAGCTTTAAGCTTGAATGGAATTGTTATGTCCTTGGAAGCTTTTGATGCATCCAAGGGGGCAAGATAAACAAATCTCGCGTAAGGTGCCTGAATTTTAACATGGTTTGGCCAATTATGCTTACATCCGCGGATGTGAGAGAATCTTTCTACTGTTTTAAAAACCAGAGTACAAGATTGGGGTATCAACATATTGCAGTGACTAGGAAAAACACAAACTCACAAAACCCTAAAATGCCCACAATAACGAGAAAACACCTCACAAAACTCCCAATTCATAAAACTCTTACATCTTTACACAAACCGAATAGCCTTTACAAACCTATCTCCCTCTCATGACTATTTCTCCTCGTAACCCATAATATTTATAAGTATATTCCTAAAAACTTTCCTTATTCTATAAGGAAACCTAATATTACAATGCTATAACAATTAGAAATTATCCTATAAAATATTATTTACAAAAGAATTAATCTACTTAATTTGAGACATATTCTAACATATGAATCAATTCATGCGTTTACTGCTGATTTCTAAAGAAAGATTCCAAAAAAGATTAGAATCATCCTAGCCCCGAACAAACTCTTGATTCATGATGTTCAACTCAGCCGAGAAAGTAGGCGTAGGCAATAGCCCTTCCTTGAACAGAACTTTTAAGCGGAAGATTTCATCGTGCGCATTCGGTTATCACCCGATGTCGTTACAGAGCATGCCCATTCTTCATGTGATGAAATCGGTTAGAGAGTCTCTTACTACTATTTCTCTCTACGTTGCGTTGAAATGTACTTGGTGCGAGTATGACAATCACCCGCAGGAGCGCAAAGATTCTTGAATATCCTAATCGGTTTCGAAGGGGTTGTGCTAATTATCCCATATGCCCAGCGCTATTTTCTCAACGTGTTGGAACAGACGCTCCTTCTGTTCTTCTTCCATCATGAAGAACAAAATGCGTATCGGGAATGTACCCCATCTCCTTTATTTTGGCTGACCAGTTGGTCGAGTTCTCGATAAATTTCTAAGCGAGGATGGGAAGTGTCTCTACGTGAAACCCGTGCACACGTCTCTTCTCTCTGATCCGGCTAGCCCAGCTACTTGATCAAATTTTGTTCTTTCATCTTTTTCCCTACAGTCTTAACTGTAAAACCGAAAAAAAATTCAATTTTTAAAAAAGGAGTAAAGCAGTAATTTGATTGAAATCGAAAATTCTCTAGATCTCGGATAGCGAAGCGGATTGCTTGTAGTTAAATTCGTCTCGCATGAAATCTAGTATTGAAAAAATTTTCGTCAAATTACGAGATAGTCGAATATTTGCAATTTAAGGTGATAAATCGTCAGTGACTTTAAGGACGAGATTTTGACGAAAATCTCGAAAGTCAGAAAATGACGTGAGTTAAAGTTCATTTAAAAGAATTGAACTGAAAAGAAATAACATTTTTCGGGACAGGAACGGACCCGAATGAGATAATATAAGTTATGTATTCAAAATAATAATAATAAATGTATAAATAAATAGAATAAAAATTGATGAAGGAGGTGAGACGGATGAAGAAGCGCCGAGGGATGGAGAAGTCATGGAGAGAGTTAATTTTTAATTTTTATTTCTTTCTTCGATTCTTTCTCAGAACTATGAAAATCGGATCGTAGGTTTTCGTCGAGGCTGAAGGCAAAATTGATCTACGCGATGAGAGCTACGTGTGGACACCAAAAAGTTGGAGTTTTGACAAACTCTATGAGGTAGGGGTTTTATCCTACTTGTTTTACCCCTTGTTTAAGTGTTTTGTAAATGCTTGTATTGGTTTGAGGCCATGAGTGGCCGTTTGAACGGTTCCAAATCTTGGAATCGAAGTGTGGAAATTTTTGGAGAATTTTTGGAGCCCATTTGGACAGTCAGATTCTTGTGTGAGAGTACATTTGGGATGTTGTATCATGGTGACTTATATAATAATAAATTGTGTTTTGGTGTATAAGTCATTGGAGATAAAATTATGATTTGCTCAATTATATGGAATATAATTGTGTGTATAGACCATTGGAGATAAAATTGTTATTTACTCAATTATATGGAATATAATTGTGAGTATAGGGCATTGGAGATGAAATTGAATTGCTCAAGTGAGCTAATTTGGGTGTTATTTGATCCATATTGTTGAATTACATGTGGTGTGAATTGCAAATTTAAGAGAATGTTGCATAATTAATATATTATATATATTGTATAAATGTGTTTGAAATGGCATAATGCATTTTTCGTATACTGCTGATAACAGAGATTAGGTGTTTAGTGCATGACATGAATTTTCTGAAAAACGAACATGGTTGCGAAAGGAATTTCACAGGATGATTTCCCGGAGAATTGGGTTGGGAGATGGGCTATGAGGATCATTTGGATAGGGACCATGGCTGTTTTCGGAAAGCTCACCAACCAATTCGCCTCGGAGGGTAGTCCGTATTTTCATAGGCAAGTTCGGTAGTATATTTTCAAGGACAACAAGTTTTGTTTTGAAAATGATTATTTTCTCATACATGGCTTAGGCAAGTGTGAGTGAGTTGGTGAGGACTCGAGACATGGGAATGGGCATGTAGACATTCAAGTAGGATCACGTATTTACTTGAGTGTGTGTTTAAATTGGAGCATTGCATATGCAACAGAGTGGAGAGTAACCCGATTTAGGGTGATTCCACTACTAGGCGAGATAGCTCACCACTGTCGAGAGAATATATTATTTCGGTGCGAGGACGTGCGAGAGACGGCTCATCTTAGAGGCCGATTTTGAAGAAATCCGGGTTGTGGCTTTGATGGTTTTTTGGATAATATGTATTAGAAATGTTAAATTTTAATATGTATTTGTATTAAGAGAAATGTATAACTCTTGGACTATTGGAATATAGTTGTGATATTTATTTTGTGAGTATTGGTTTATGGGCCCAAGAGGCCATTGTTACTCGGGTATCGTCTCATGATCACGGGCCGTATAGATTTTCCTTGGAGTTGTGAATTAGATCAGCGGAACCGAGGATTTGGGGGCGTCACGGCTTGGTATCAGTTTAGGTAAGCGGTCTGGCCCAGGGCTCGGTGGGTGTAGTTATAAGTGTAGTTCTGATACCAACTTCACAGCTTGGTATCAGAGCTAAGGTAAGCGATTACCTTAGGAGCTCGGTGGGTGTAAATATAAGTTTAGTCTTTGATACTAGCCTGAAACACAGTATCGAAAATTTAAGGTATCTTGATTACGTAGTGTGTTACAGGCATGGGCTTAGGATATCTGTTGTAGTGTAGTGCACAGTTGGGATGCTATTGATATACGATACGGCTTCATAGCTTAGTGCGCCCGAGCATAAGTATACGACTACCTAGGGCTTGAGGGATTTGGGTCAAGGCCAGAGTTATTAAGGTGTAAGAACATCACCACTTGGTGTGGTTCGATGTTAGGGTTAAGTATGTGATTACCTAGACAATCACAAGACGGGATTAAAACACTACATGCACTATGTTTTATGTGATTGTGTGATTGTTGTGAATGTTGTGTGAATTGTATGCTTGGTGAATAGCATAGGAAAAACGTTGAACACTAGGGCCGAGAAATATATCCTTAGGTGTTCGAGAATTTTGGGCAAATAGTCCAAAATTAAAAAAAAAAAAAAAGTGTGTTGAGGATTAAATTTTCTAAGGTTTTACAGTGTGTAAAACTAAAGAAAAATGGATAAAATAAATTTTAAGAAATTTATTTGGTTTACTGGAAAAAAAAAAATTTGTTTTGGGTGTTTTTCCAGTAGCTGGGATGAGAAAAAAAAAATGAAAAATGATGAGAAATTCTTCCCTAGGATGTAGGGTGAGAGTTGGTTAGATGGAGTCGAATCATGGTCGAGGATCTCGGTGATTACCTTTCATGGGTGGACCTTAGGGAGTGAACATATTTGGGTGTTGTTGTCATTCTTGCGTATGGATGAGTTGGCGATACATCGAGTTGTCATTGATTGTGATCGAGGGGCGGGTTATCATACCCGATCGGTCTTGAGTTGAAGGTAGCTATGCATGTGAGTGATGCATATGTGCGTAATTCCGAGGGCCGAAATTACATTGGGGAGAATGTAAACCAGAAAAATTCAATTTTTCTAAAAAAGGGTAAAACGGTAATTTCAGTTGAAAACCGAAAATTCTCTAGATCTCGGATGACGAAACAGATTGCGCCATTAAATTCGTCTCGCGAAATCTAGTGACCCAGAAAAGTTTCGTCAAATTCTGAGATAGTCGGAATATTTTATGAATTTCACGGGGTGATAAATGCCGATGACTTGGGGCTGAATTTTCACGAAATCTCGAAGTCGAAAATTGCAAGAGTTAAAGTTCATTTAAAAGAATTGAACTGAAAAGAAATAACATTTTTCGGGACAAGAACGGACCCGAATGAGATAATATAAGTTATGTATTCAAAATAATAATAATAATAATAAATAATAAATAAATAAATAAAAGAAAAATGATAAAAGGGAGGTCAGACGGACGGAGAGCGCAAAGAGGGTGGAGAGAGAGTGTGGAGAGAGTTAATTTTTAATTTTTATTTCTTTCTTCGATTCTTTCTCAGATCTATGAAAATCGGATCGTAGGTTTTCATCGGGGCTGAAGGCAAAATTGATCTACGTGATGAGAGCTATGCGTGGACACCAAAAAGTTGGAGTTTTGACAAACTCTGTGAGGTAGGGGTTTTATCCTACTTGTTTTACCCCTTGTTTAAGTGTTTTGTAAATACTTGTATTGGTTTGAGGCCGTGAGTGGCACGTTTGAGCGAGTTCCAGTCTTGGGCAGAAGTGTGAAATTTTGGAGACTTTTTTGGAGCCCATTTTGGACCAGTCCATTGGCTTGTGTAGGGGCTGTTTGGGGTGTTGTATCCTCCAATTTATATAATAAATTGTGTTTTGGTGTATAGGTCATTGGAGATAAAATTATGATTTACTCAATTATATGGAATATAATTGCGTGTATAAATAACATTGGAGATAAAATTATTTATTTACTCAATTATATGGAATATAATTGTAGTATAAACCATTGGAGATGAAATTGAAATGCTTCCAGTGAGCCTAATTTGGATGTTGTTTGATCCATATTGTTGAATTACATGTGGTGTGAATTGCAAATTTGAGAATGTTGCATAATTAATATATTGGTATATATATTGTATAAATGGTTTTGGAAATGGCATAATGCATTTTTCGTATCTTATTTGGAGTAGCACCAGAGATTAGGTGTTAGTGCATGACATGAGTTTTATGAAAAGACGAACATGGTTACGAAAGGAATTTCACGGGATGATTTTAGGAGAATTAGGTTGGGGAGATGGGCCATGAATCATTTCGGATGAGGATCATAGTATTCGGAGAAAGCTCACAACCAATTCGCCTCGGAGGGTAGTCCCATATTTTTACCGACACGTTCGGTAGTATATTTTCAAGAACAACAAGTTTTGTTTTGAAAATGATTATTTTCTCATACATAGCTTAGGCAAGTGTAAGTGAGTCGGTGAGGACTCGAGACATGGGAATGGGCATGTAGACATTCAAGTAGGATCACGTATTTACTTGAGTGTGTGTTTAAATTGGAGCATTGCATATGCACTTGGGTGGGGAGTAACCCATTCAGGGTGATTCCACTCTTTGGGCGATAAGCTCACCACTGTCGAGGAATATATTATTTAGTGCGAGGGCGTACGAGGGAGACGGCTTATCTTAGAGGCCGGATTTTGAAGCCGGTTGTGGCTTTGATGATTTTGGATAATATGTATTAGAAATGTTAAATTTTTAATATGTATTTGTATTAAGAAAAATATATAAGCTCTTGAATTATTAGAATATGATTATGTAACATGTACTAGATTATTGGTTTATAGACTGAAGATGCCGTATTTACTCAGGTATGCGTCTCGTGATCTGAGACGTATAGAATTTCCAGCGAGTTGGCGGGTGATCAGCGGACCCCGAGTTGG
This sequence comes from Tetrastigma voinierianum, assembly GCA_016808115.1. Taxonomy (NCBI): domain Eukaryota; kingdom Viridiplantae; phylum Streptophyta; class Magnoliopsida; order Vitales; family Vitaceae; genus Tetrastigma; species Tetrastigma voinierianum. Next base: position 840,938 of record JAEQBH010000443.1, on the reverse strand, counting down.
GGCGTCACGTACGTCTCTCTCCATTGGCTGTTCAAGCATGCAAGTTTGAGAGTAAGATATATCTTTGCTGGATCATGCGGTTCTGCTTTCGAGAATCATCTCTGCGGCTTGTTTTCCAAGCTCGGTATTCCCATGAACTCGGGCTCAAGCAATGTTAAGTAGACCGGAGCATCGATATGAAGGGCATTTGGTTAATGAACTCCATGGCTTCTCTGAGAGATCTGTAGAGCTATTAAATCGACCATACGTATAATGCTCCCGTGTGGAATGATTCCATGAACCATTTTGCCGAATTGAAGTGTTTAAGATCCCTCGGAGATCATACGACATGGTACCTGGTGATAGTCTGACAACAAAGGTGATCTCGTTGGCTTTGTCCCCGTCTCAAGCATTTTGAACATTTCCAAAGCTACGGCTGCAATCCATATTTGCAAAACACAGCGATCGATGGCGTCCAGATATCACGGTTCCAATCTTCCATCTGATAAAAAACTTGAATGGCGGATTCTATGTTACCGCACCTAGAATACATAGAGATCAAAGCATTACAAATGCATTGGTTTGATTTGAAGCCTTCCTTCAATAACCGGCCATGGATCTGCTCACCACTTTTGCCCATGCTTCCAATACTTTGGCCCAGCTCTGACAAGCTAGCCATTTCACAAAAGCATTGATACAATTCTGTATATGTGATTTCATTAAAGTAGAAAGTTTCTTCGAGACTTCATGTTCTTGGCGTACCCGTCAACAATGGCATTGTAAGAAACCAAATTATTCTCAAAGAGAATATCAAAAGCTTTTCGAGCATCTTCCATTCTTAAAGCTCTTAGCATACATGCCTTAAGAGAATTCCCCACACAATTCACCGATGCTAGGCCCGATTTCTATATCCATTTTTGCTAAGCCTATATATGGATCAAGAAAGGTTTCACATGCGAACATAAAATGAGAATTGATTAAATTTGAATCGACCGAGGATATCATCACGTAGAAAAGTTCAATGCTTCTTTATCACACTCTCTACTTTGCACATCTGTGATAATTGCAGTCAGACATAACATTATGGGCGGGCATCACAGTCAAAACGTCTTTTCTTGAATCATTCCTGCCAATCCATTTCTTTGTACACTTTGCATACATGTTCACCAAGCTACAACCAACACAAACATCCAACATACTAATCTGAAATGTATAACCAGGAATGCAATTGCTTCCTAATGCTAACAATCTAACTCTGTACAAGCGAGAAAGGACACTATGTAAAAGCGGTCTTGTGCATAACCACTCAATTCCATATCTAAGAACAAGTTGATCACATCTCTTGCACAACCCAATTGTGCAAATCTAGTGATCATTAAAGTCCAAGTAACCAAATTTCTCTCAGGCATTTTCTCGAACACCTTATGGTAGACGAATCACCACTACTCTTTGCGAACATGTCGATCAATTCCTGACACATACATCAGCCTTAAAATACCCTGTTTTCAACACGGACCCACATAAATTATCCCCGATCCATGAATGCTTAGCGTTCGAAGAAGCCAAGATCCTTAAGCAGTGGCAGTATACTCGTTGAATTAAAGCCCGATTCGAGCATATCTAAGTATTACCGTGCTTGCAACTCCATCTTTGTTATTCGCGAAACATGAGACCATCGCTCCATGAAACGAGTCCCTCTATTTCCCATTCTCGAAAATCGACTGCAATATCGACGTCGCCGCGTTTGTTCTGACGTCGAGTGTTCGACCTGATAGAGTCATTTCGAGTGGCGAGGCTGAATCGGCTTAGGTGGGCGGGTTTCCGAGTTGGAAGTTGCGGAATCGGATGGGGACTTGGGAGGATGGAATAGGTGGTGAGTCCTGGGTGGGGCTTTTCTTTCAGGTCATGAGATCAAGGGTAGAGATTGCATGTATGTGAGAGGTGGCCACGTGGTGGCGGATTAGGCCCGGTATTGAGGGCTCGGTTGGGGTTTCCACGAGTCGGAGGAGGGGACATGTTTTGGCGGGAAGGGTTTAGGGTTTTGGAAGAAGGTGGGAGGAGGGTTGGGCGGGAGAGGGGGAAGAGAGCGAGTTATCATGGCCTTGAATCTTCCCATTGCTAGTTTGAGAAAGTAAGAAATTATCGAGCTTTGACCACATATTGGAGAAGTGTTTGTTTTTGTATCGTGAGTGGGTTGCATACAAAATAGATTTTTGGGTAATTGTTCGATTGGGATGTAGTCATAATTAATATAAAGCTTATATTTATATATTGAATTTAATCGGCCCCCAGGTTTTTCGGTTATAAGTGCCCCAACGTTTAGTATTACAACTCATTCATAGCCTTACTGTCATGGACTTGTACGGATGCACAGATGGATAAACGGACGTTTAAGATGGAGCGCCACATGGATAACTTTCGTTTGTCCATCTGTGCAAGTTTATGACGGTGGAGACATGAATGAACTACGACATTAAAGTTGGGATACCAATGAACTGAAAAAAAAAAAAAAACTCATGAGCTAAATTAGACATATAACTATAAATAAAGGGCATTTGTGCACCTTTTCCCTAGTCGAATTAATCATACAATAGTGTACGTGAAAAGTTGAAAGTTCTTTTTTTTTTTTTTTTTCACATATAACAATTAAATGGAGATTTTACTTTGAAGAAAATCGTAGTTGAAGCCTTACTCGTAAAGGGAAACAATGAATTAATGGTTATTAACTTCCAAAGCCCTACAAGATTAGAGCAAACCTTTGAAATTAGGGACATAAATATTGAAGTAAATTAACTATCAATTTTCTAAAAGTTCAAGCTTGTCTCTTAAGTGCGGGAATTTCCTGCATGTGGAGAGGCAAATGCCCATCAATATGCAAATGAGGAACAAATACTCAAATTATGGATATGTGACTCGAATTCATGACCTCTTGTCAAACTTGTCTCTTGATACTATATTAAATTACCAATTTTCCTTAAAGCTATGTTTGAAACCCATAAATTATTAAGAAAAGAAAATGATGAGTAAAAGTGGAAGGAAAGAAAATTTAGAGAAAAATAAATAATAAGTTTAAACATAATAAATTAATTCTACATGTTTATTTAAACTCAATTTACCATTTGAACCGGACCTCAAGGGCCAACAATTTTGATTTGATTAAAAGAACTTTTGAAAATCTAATTTCGAAAATCTAAACCTCCATTAGCTTTTGACTTTAGTTTCATAAAAAAAAATTTGTTTTCTTGTAAAAATAACATTTTCTAGCTTTTAGCATATACATGTCACTTCTATTAAAAAAAAAAAAAAACAACATATACATGTAACCAATGTTTTAAAAATTGGACCGATGATTGGACCAGAAAAATTACGATTTACGAGTTCCACTATGATTTAGACCGTGATCGAGCCCGCGGTTGAATTGGTAGTAATAAATATATTATTTATATTTATTTAAATTTTAAAATATATAATTAATAATTTTTAAGATATTATTTATTACTTTTTATATAAAGTATTTTAAATTTTATTTTAAAAATATGTATAATGTTTAAATATGAAAACATATTAAAAATGGAAGAAACTTATTTATATACATATATACTTAATTTGTAGTAATATATAATTTTGTTAATATCTAAAATAATCACAATGGCAGTACAGTGGTAGAGTGGTTCCCTTGTAATTTCCCCTCTTAAGTTCGAATCAAAGGGCTTGTAGTATTTGATTGAATTTTTCTTTAGTTACAAGTCTTCTAACCCTAAGCAAACCAACTTCGTTTTGATAAAAAAAAAAATTTGTGGGAGAGAATCGCTCGGTTCGTTGAGAATCGGCATGTTCACTAGTTCAAACAGTTCTCATCCTGTTCATTCACAACTGGTTTTTTGCATTAAACTGAACCGGTTTTGTAGCCGGTCGACGGTCCGACCTGCCAGTCCGGTCCGGTTTTCAAAACATTGCATGTAACTACATAAAATGGGAATGGCATTTTTATCCAAATTAAGTTACTCTTCAAGGAAAACATGAAAAAGATTAGATTTACAAATTTTAGAGTATTTGAGGTTTTTAAAATAAAATATTTCTTTAAAAAATTTCAACAAAAGTTGTGGATCCTGAGATAAGAATTTAATTTCTTTATTGTATTATTTATAACGGTCCTCCATCTTCTTTTTTTTTGGTATTCCCTAAAACTATCTTCACTTCCCAGGCAAGCAGGCAGTCATCATCTTGTTGCCTAAAAATGGGCATCCCTTTACTCTTCTACTTCTTGTTTATGAGGTTGTTTAGCAAAGATTAATGGAGGAAGCCGACATGATGAATATCTTTGCAAGGCGTCAGGTGGGTGGTGTGTGGTCTCCGACCTGTCGATCACCGATTTCCGTCCGCAGGCTAAGACCCCGCAGCGGCGGACCTTTGTGGATATCGGGGTTTGAGTTATCATGCTCAAGAGATGGTTGTCCGTCACATGGATGATCATTATTGCCTTGAGGCGACATCATATCCTTACTTTATACGCCTCTCCCTTCCACTTCACATACGATTCTCCATATCCATAGATGACTTCTCCTTCAAGCGTTGAAAATAAAGCATCTAATCGGCTTAATATTTCCATCCCTGCGAGTTTTTCTCTCAAGCAATTATAACCCGAGTTTATGCCACTCCTTCCTATGTCTATCTCTGATGTGAACTTATTGCTTGTATCTTCTTAGGAAGATTTTCATTTTCCTCCTAGAATATATACTTGATGAAGGATGCTGAGTTTTCAATGCCAGCAGGAAGAAGGAAGTAACAACCACGGAACCGAAATCGAGTGCATTGAGGAAACCAATTAAAGGTACTTAACCTGCTTAATTCTTCGTCATCTTCACTACTATGCTTTTGGTATGCAAATTAAATTCTCTATAGTGGTTATTACTATAATGTGTATGCATGCTTTGTAGAGAGCAAAATAACTACTATATACATAGTAATGGATGTGAACATGCACTCTTATTTATTCATTTCAAGCCTTTCACAACGATCATAAATTTAATAAATCGATTGAACCTGAGAAAGGACCCTTGAAGTAGAGATCAAAATTAAAGTCATGACATCTCATTTAAATATTATGATTCAAAGACTACAAAGTTTATTTCTTTTACACAGGTGCCTGCGATGGATAAAATGCGACTCACAGGTGATTTCTTATTCATCTTGTTTTCAACAATGAGGATAACATCACGGTGATTCTTAGTTTGTTTCTTCTTTTTTGTTTGTTGCTTACAAAACCCCTTTTTCCCCTATATATGTGCAAAAGTAATCCTTGGTTTCTTTCATTTTACTTTGGGAATCTCTATAATTTCATTGTTCTCCTTTCACAATAAGTTGAAAGAGAGGCATAAAATAAGTATTCAAAAGTTTTTGAAAGATTATGGAGCTCAAAAGCCCTTTAGGTACTCCTATGTTGATGCTAAAAGGATCACAAATAATTTCAAGGATAAATTAGGTCAAGAAGGATATGAGACCGTTTATAAAGGAAAACTCTCAAATGAAGTTTTAGTTGTAGTAAAGATCCTTGATGATTTCAAAGGAAACGGGGAAGTGTTTATCAATGAAGTGAGAACAATGTGCATGATACATCATGTAAATGTGGTTAAACTGCTCGGGCGCTCACAATGCGGATAGTCATGGGTGTGACTTTATGGTTATGAATTTTACAAAATGAGTCATTAAACAAGTTCCTATTTTCAATATTTGGTAATAATTGAACCACTGGGTTGGCAAACTTCAAGATATTGCTACAGGCATAGCTAAAGGAATTAAGTATCTTCACGAGTTGTGATCAAGATCCTTCATTTGAATATCAAATCAGCCTCATAATATTTTGCTTCATCATAACTTTAATCCATAGATCTCTGATTTTGGTTTAGCCAAATTATGCTATATGGAGCATAGCATGGTATCTATGACAACAGTAAGAGGGACCATGAGCTATATTGCACCAGAGAGGTTATCTAAAATTTTTTGGAATGTGTCTTATAAGGCAAATGTTTATAATTTTGGTATGTTGTTGATTGAAATGGCGGGAGAAAGAAAGAATATTGATCTAATAATGGAAAATAGTAGTCAAGTATACTTCCTGGAATGACTATATAATCATTTGGATCAAGAGCAAGATGCACGCATTCAAATTGAAGAAGAAAGTGATATTAAAATTGCAAAGATCTTAAGCGTAATAAGGCTGTTTGTATCACAGTGGTATCGATAGATGGTCCTTCCATGAAAGTTGTGGTTGGAATGTTGGAATGGGAAGAAGATAACTTAGTCATGCCTCCCAATCCTTTTACTTCTATGGGACAAGGAACTCTGGTAATGTTAGAAGGCATGGCGTCATTGCAACCCGGGATTGACAACCATATAAAAAATAGAATAAAAGATTGTTTATTATGAGTGTGGAATTTGGGTAATAACTATGTTGTAATAAATGATCATAATTTTTGTTATATTGCTACATCTTAGAAAAAAATATGCTACTTTCTGACTTAACTTTTCTTAAATTAGAAAAGTTATGTTTAACTCTTAGGTATTATTTTTCTTTTTACTAAGTATAGGTCTTTTAGTCCATTATGCCTAACTTATGTGATATAGTGCTCAACGATTCAAAAAGGCATGACATAGGGAGGGAAGGGGTCTCGAGTTCGAGTCTCAATGAGGACAATTTACTATATTGTAACTAAAGTGGTTAGCTGTTATATATATATATATATATATATATATATATATATATATATATATATATATATATATATATATATATAGGTCTTCCATTAAAGTTTGTAGATGGATTTTGAAAAAGAAAAAATAGAAGCCATTTGCTCTTCAAAAGTAGGCTTTGATGTTAGATATAAAGTTCTATATATAGTTTAGTAAAATAGGCCACTAAAGGTTTAACGTTATCAAATTTGAAAAGTTATTATCTGTCATCTTAATTATTTCTTTCTTTGCACTAGCAGTGATGTAAGATTGTAGATTGATTTAAAAAATGAAAAGATGTGAAAGGGTTGTATTCTCCAAAGAGAGTAGGCTTTAATGTTAGATAAGTAGCTAAGAGAGCTTATTAAAATACTTGCTTCAAACAAATAACTCTTTTTGACATGTCTTGCATTCTTGGAAGAAGATTATCTACTATTAAGGTGATTAAGAGGAGCTGAGAAAAAAGGAAAAACTTTCATGGACAGTTTTAATCTGCAGAAGAATCATTAAACTTTTACATTATAGAAAGAATGAAAGGAAATATTGAAAAATAGCACTACAAGTATTGTTGACCTTCTTAGATTTACTTTGACAATAGAATTAAACCATTGCAAAATTTCAACACAACTTTATATCATATTTATTTATTTATTTTAGGTAGTAACAAAACAAGTTTATAATTATTTATTTAGTTTATATCATATTTATACAAAACTTACGCTTTTATTTTTCTTATCAATTTAAAAAATTAATATGTATATGAAAAGTGGTGTATTCATGAAAATATTGAGAACATTTGTATTAAACATCATATAAAAAGTAATAATTAAACATTTAAGGTGGTTTATTTAAAAAAATTGATGTGTATAATACAAGTTTGACTTTTCAATATTTAGAATTTAAGAGTAAATATTATAACTAATTCATTTTAATTTGGATATATTTAATTAAATATAAAATGGCGACAAAATGTATAAAATATAATACTTTAAAATATTTATAATTTTCCTTTATAAATTTATATTTACTTATACTTGATAATTACATAAAATGCGCAAAAATTAAATTAATCTTATATATATATATATATATATATATATATATATATATATCTATATATATATATATATATATATATATATATATATATATATATATATATATATATATATATATATATATAAGATTAATATCATATGGAAGTGTGCATTTATATATATAAGATTAATTTTAATTTTAATTTACTTATATATATATAAGATTAATAAAGTATATATATATATATATATATATATATACACTTTATGCTCTATAGTGTTAGGCTCATATATATCTTTATAGTTAAAGGAAACAATATTAAAAGATATGAAATATCATAGGTGTGCATTATGACCGCATCTATCCAATTAGGATAGAAAGGAAATGACAAATATTGTATTGTAGGCTGCTCAGCAAAGTCGATGACATGTTACTTTGTCTTCCAAAATGTGAACAACTAGCTAGAATCTTGGGTAATGGGTTAGTGTCACCCACAATTAATTTCTTTTGATGTGTATATATATATATATTTCTTTCCCTTGGAATGACCCATAATGATTGAGATATATAGATTTCAATTCTAAGATTCCTCTCCAATTCTTTTGCTTTTGCAAAGCGACTACTTTTTGTAGTCTTACCTGATACCGATCTGTCTACCTCTTTCATATATTTCATATATATTATATTATTGGGCTTCTCTCATATGCTTTTTCCTTTTTTTAATGTTTTGCAAGGCGAGAAAATCGAATTTTACCGAAAATGGTAAATCGTAATTTCGGTCAAAATCTGAAATTTATATACAGATCTGGATGATGAAGCATAGGAATTCCAGTTGGAATGTCTGTGAAATCTAGTTGTGGCGTCGAATTGATGCAATTCGAGATAGTCGAATTTGCAGCTTTGTAGCTATGTCCAGTATGTCGAGTCTTAGTAAAGCGATATTTGATGTGAGAATGATCGCGTATAATATGTCTTCGTGTCTTATAAGTTGCATAAGTAGAGAAATGATGAAAATGGACGGCCGAGATGGTGCCACATGTCGAAAATCCAAACTTAGGGACATAGATGTCATTTTTTGGAATGTTAATGATAATAAAACAAAATAAGCCGATAGTCGTCATGCCTCCGTTTAATTTGAAGACCAAAACATGATGGGGAGGAAGTGCAGTAGGCTACACGATGGTGATTGTCTTTTAGAGAGAGAGCACTCTCTAAGATCCGCGATGGATAGTCGAATTCTTGAACAAGAAGGAAAATTTGCTCTACGCATCGAGGCCTCTGGCGTGGAGAAATGGTTTTGGGAGTTTTCGACAAGCTCGTGGGGTGAGGGGATTTATCCTCTTGGGTTTCTGAGCTTTGCAGTGTTTTATAATGTTTGATTGGGTTGAAGGGCGCCCGAGCAGCCATTTGATCGGTCGAATCTTGGGTAAAGTGTGGTATGGAGCTGACACAGTGGTATTTCGTGTAGGGGCCTGTTTGGATGTTTATTTCATAAATTTATGAAATAAATGCGTGTTGAAGAGTATGAAATTTGGAAATGGCAATGAAATTCGGGTTGCAAAGTGATGATGATTGATAAATTACTTGGGAGCAGGTAACTTTCGAGGTTTCAACGTTACAGCGTAGGAATAGTGTGTAAATTAATTTTGTAAGAATATGTGTTTTGTTGAGTAATTCAAATGTGAATTGCTCGTGGTTCGATAGCCCACATTAGGCTAATTTTGGTGTAATGGGATGTGAAATTGCATAACATGTTTGTGATTTAAATTATGTGAATATATGCATGATTATATATTTGCATGAATTATATAATTTTTATTGGAATTGGCGTAAATGTTATATCTTGGCTGGGGCACCTGGAACAATAGGAGTGAGTGCGTGAGGTGATTGCGAGAGATGGTTTCGGGTTGACTAAATAATAAAATTATCGGAGGGGTAGTCCATATAAAATATCGTCGTCGGGTATTTTGGAATTGATATACACATCAGTAGTCCACTTAAATATAACATCGAGATCGGTCCACTGCTTATATCGAAGGGTTGTCCCTGATTAAAAACAAATATCTTTTGTTTTGAAAAATAATGTTTCTCATGTCATTGGCTTAGGCAGAGTGTGAGGGGAGTCGATGAGGACCTTCAGGTGTAGGTTGGTCGGGTAGACATTCAGTAGGATCGCGCGTTTCTGAATGTATGTTTTTCATTAGACATTGCATGTGTGCACTTGGGTGGAGAGTAACCCGTTTAGGGTGATTCCCTCTTGGCGGTCAATCACCACGTGGGGATGTATTTTTTCAGAGTCTGAGGCGCTTGATATTTTAATTTGGATACCTCGAACCATTTTCTCTATAGACTCATCGTGCATTAGCTCCTAGTCCTGGGATCTTCCGGTCGTATGCGTCATCTTATCTGATTAAATCTGATCTATCTGTGAATATGTAAGCATTACGCGTATCAGCATCTTGTCCGTCGCACCCGATCATGTCATGTAATTAATCAATTAAATACGTGAAATTAGGCTCGGCGGGCTAATGATCGTACATGAGCAATTCCACTTGAATCCACTCGACCCGAACATATTTTCACAAAAATTATTTTGTGATCATTTCGGGAGCGGTAAAACCTAAGGTGCTGACCTTTCAAACACATAAATTATCGGTTCACTTAGTGAACCCGAGTTTCAATTTATTTCGACCTCAGAACAAACCAATACATGATTTATAGAACGCTTCATCACACATTTAACCCCGAACAGTCGTAACAGCGATGCGGGCTGTTCGTGGGTCTGAAATCGAGCATTTCGATTCAATTTGGAGCCAGATCAAGCGGTACATTCAAGGCCTCAATCAAGCAGAAACATTCTGTGGTATAGCAGAAGAATAAAACCAGTAGGAGAAACCCCTACTCCTCGGAGTTTGAGGAAACTCCTAATCCCAGTACCCACCTTTGGGAAGGCTCTCTCACGTAAGCGAGTTCTCCTTCTTGTCAGAAGGCTATGAAGCGGTCGGATCGTCAGGTATTTCTAGAAGTTGCTCCTTCTCTCTCTAAATTCTAATCAAATCCTACTGGACCAAAAATTCCCTTCCCCCACGTTTTCTCTTCTTTTCTTGGAAGACAAGTCGCTATTCTATTTTTTGTCTTCAGTGTTAAACGAATCCGAAAATGCGCTTTTATGTACTTAATTTCCCGGTTTGACATTCATTTCCTATCTGGCCGTCCGTTTCGTTATTTCTACATTTTCGTACTACCCCATGGCACATGAGTACGTGTTACATGTGATTTTCTTCGAATCGAAAATCGTTTTACGGCACCTGAACCGCGATGCCTCGAAAAACGTGTCAATTCCGACTGTCTCGAAATTCGATGAAATTTTACGTGCTATCTAGATTTCACGAGACGATTCCAACGGTGAAATCCGTTTCATCATCCGAGATCTAGAGAATAAATTCCAGATTTTTAACCGAAATTACAATTTTAACCGAGTACGATTTGCCTTTTCGAAATTGGAATTTTTTGGGTCTTCTCATTCTCCTCCTTAAAAGGAATATTAAAATTCCAGGACAATCACAATCAGTCACATGCATATGCAACGTGTACTCTACCATGCATGTAAACAGTCATTTAAATCTTAAGCGACTAATGACGTGCGGCCCATTACTAGCAGAAGGGATAGGTGGCCCGCATCGTGTCCTCGTGCTCCCACGTGGTTTCCTCCTCCATAGTGCCTCCATAGTACCCTCACTAGCCTCACGGTTTGCGTCGTAAAACCTGATCCTGTTATCAACAATGCACTGCGGATCCTCTCGAATGTCCCATCAGGTGTCGACCTCGTCTGTCCCCGATCCATCACATGAAGTTTGGATGCAGGTATACTTAGAGACATGGAGCGTGAAACACCTCGTGGACACACCCTGACATGCTAGGCGTGCTTGACCGATGCATAGCGGTTCCTACCCTCTCGAGTATCCGAAGGTCGATGAACCTCGCGATGGCTTCGGTGCTGGGCGACCACTCCCTCTTGAAGGCATCACCTTGAAGACATGTTCCCCGACACACCTCGGGCTCTAAGGCTCGGCGTCGCACATCTGCATAGCTCTTCCTCTACAGGCTGCGAGCCGTGGATCGTGGCCCAGTCGTGTCGAAGCTCACCTTCTCGGAGGTGTCTCTAATCGAGATCGGGACCCGATTGATGGGCTCTCTCCACTTCGGTCCAACATATCAGTGATCTACATGGCCTCCCATACAATGCCTCATACGATTCCATGCAGCCTTACTCGCTGTGCTTGTTGTTGTGGCGAATTCCTAAGAACCGTCTTCCCACCCTTATGATCCGGGGCCTTGCGCTCGTAGCATGTCCTCTAACACTGTATAGTCCTCTCGGGTGACCATGCATACGTTGGGCGTTATTACTCATAGTTGGCCCAGGTGTGCCCGTAGCCTTTTGGAAACTCTTCGAGTGTGCCCATAACCTCGGGTCCCTATCAGACACTATGGATCTGCGGGTACTCCATGTATTTGGACTATCTCGAATGTCTGACCCGGCCCGGAATGCATCGAGGCGAAGGTCATTCGCCACGGCTAGAAAATGTCTTGGAGCTTGATGGCCGGAGTCCACTATCTGACCATACCACGTTAATACGCCTGCTTGCATCACACATGTGTAAGTGGGTCCTGAAGTCCATCGTGGCGTCTCCCGCTCACTTTCGACCACCTCCAGTAGTTTGAAGTAAGCCTGGCGGCCCACGGTGCTCGACCTTAACCTGTGACATGTGAGACATCGTCCGAACAAAGTCCTACGTGTCTCTTCATCCCTCCGATAGTGCGGCGGCGAAGATCTGGTACATCACCATTTACCTTGGATGCCTGACAAATGAGAAGGTGAAACTCCACGAGAATCTCACTGCCAAATCGATTAGTAGGGAACCCTTGTGCGTCCCTATATCGAAGACTCTGCATCTGCGTAGACGGTCCGGCCCTCGTCACGTACCCATTTGTACTTGGTCCCTGATGGACACTATCTTTGCGTCCTGCCACTAGGACTCAATCACTCTGCTCAACAGAGACGATGTAGCCACTAAACTTCCCAAGGTACCTTGATGCGCTCCAGCATCTTGTGGCTTGTCCCTTAGTCTGCAGCAGCATCCCTTCACTCCAGAAGCTATACTGTGGCGCTCCTCGTGACTTAGTGTGCATCAGCCACCACATTTGCCTTACCAGGGATGGTAGTACCAGTGATCATAATCCTCTAAGAACTCCATCATCTCGTTACCTCATATTGGGAAGTCCAGCTGGCGTGAAAATATACTTGGACTTTTATGAGTGCAGGTACACCTCAACTCATAAGCCGTGATAAGTAGTAGGCGCCAAATCTTTAAGGCCGAGACTAAAACATAACTCCATGTCGTGTGTGGGAGTAGTGCTGCGTGATTCTTCAGGTGACAGGAACCATAAGCTACTACCCTCCGGTTGTCGAGCATCGATCCAGGCGCCAGGCATCACGATACTTTGTATTTGTCCTATGCGGGACTATCAAGATAGGAGCTGAGTAAGTCTCCTCTTCAGCTCCTGGAATGCCCTCGTATCGGTCATCCCGATCAAACGACCTCCTTAGGGTCAACCTAGTCGCCGTCTTTGCTATCCTGGAGAAATACTCAATGAATCTCACATGTGCACAACTGCCGGTCGAAACTCGTATCTCGAGATTGACATTCGGTCTCTCAGCTCATCACGGCCTCAGCCTTCTCTAGGTCGGCGGCCTCTTGATGTTGACACCACGTGTCCCAATCTCACCTTAGTAAGCCAAAACTCGCACTTGCGAACTGGCGTACAGCGATGGTCTCTCGACAAGCGTAACACGATCCTCAGTGATTCTCATGCTCCCGCTCACATTATGAGTGGCAAAGACGTGCGAAATTCACGACAAAGCTAGTGCAGAAGGTTGGAACACCCTATGGATCCGCTTGAATGCAGGCGCATTCGTCGATCGAAAGAATCACGAAGTAACTTAAAGTGCCTGCTTCGTCTGCTTATTTGTCTTGAGGATCTTTGTCTCCCTAACCCTCGGTGATGGTAACGGTCTGAAGGTATCTTGGAGTAGACTGCTCCTCTCATGATCAAACAAATCGTCAATCCTCATTAATGAATCTTAGATTCTTGATGTGTTACATTCATTTTTGTAGTCAATGCACGGTCGAAGGGTCTTGTCCTTCTTTTCCGCAAAACGAGCAGGGCTTCCAGGTAAAGTGCTCGGTCTTGGAGCCTTGTCAGTAGCTCCTGCCAGGCGGACTGAAAGGTTCCTACAACTCAGCGATTGCCATCCTATGGAGTCATAGAGATGGGTGAAGTACCAGGGGTGTAACTCGATGCAAGTCTACTACCCTGCGTGGAGTAGTCCGGAGTAGCTCGTCTGGAAAAACATCCATGCTCATACTACTCGAGGTAGATCTAAGTGCGGTCTGCCATAGATCCTCCGAGAATGGGCTACATTGCCAACCCATCGCTATGTACACGGACTCATATCTTATGCAGGGCCAAAATATCATGCATGTCCCCCTGATACACCACAGTACCGTCCTGCGTATGGTAGCCCTCCATGCTCCTGATCGATCTGTACTTGTAAGGTATGCGCGATCCATCCCGGGATGACGTGATACGTGTATGCGATACCAGATCTGCAGATGGGTCCCAGGGTCCTCTGGCTCCACAGCATGACACATATCGCTACCTATTCTCTCCTAATCTGGGGGAGGCTCACCTCCCTGAGGCTCCTCTGCTGGGTCTCAAGAGTCCTTGCCCATTTCCCACCATATTTGGGCCTTACTCTCTAGCGAAACACAGCTAGTCCTGATCACAGTATGTATCAGGAGGTAATCTCCTGGCCTCCCAACACAGCCTGGGTCTATGGGCCAATGGTGCCTTACCATCGGGATCTCCTCCTCCTGTGAATGTCGGAGGGGATGATACTTTAAACCTACAGGGTTCACCGCCTCCACAGTGCACCTCTTTACGGCGCACAATGCGATAGCGGTCGCCATGATACCTACGGCCTCCAACAAGACTGCTTATCAAATATTGGTAGTGCACGACCCGGTACCACAATGGACGCCCTCTACGTCCTTATCCTCGACTAGCCATGTACGTATTTCCAATGGCAACAAGAATCATTTAATTTTTTGTTCAGTCTAACTAGCAATGCACATGCTAATTACTAATAGACTTAACAACCATGGCCGGCCGTTCATTTCTAAGTGGCGCTAATTGCCTCAATTCATTAGTTGATAAATTCTAAACTTTCTTGTTTGTTTCATCAAATTTCTAGGTCATAGTTCAATACAGCATTTATCATTTTCATATCTGGCATTACAATGCGTATAATTCGCATCTGTGTCATCGATTCTCTATATACATCATCACAAATAATATACTATGTCCTTCCATAATTTGAAACATAAAATCTTGATAAAAAACATCTGACCTTTTATATACTATGTCCTTGCATTTTTATAGGTAATCTAAGACCTTAATTTCCACATGTCAAATCAATTTCTTTTTTTTTAACATCCAAATTTTATTTTGAAATTTTCACATTTTGAAAATTTTGTCTCTTTGTATTTTATTTTATTTTATTTTCAAAAAAAAATGTCGAAATTTATTGTTCGGAGTTGTAGGTCAAGGTGCATTCCTGGATTCTGTTGCTTGTGCAAAAAAATGTATTACCTTGCTCTAAATGACCTTATTTGTCTTACTAATACAATTTCCTTTCCATATTGTCTTGCAATACAATTTCCTTTCTAGCCCCTTCAAGTCACAATACAATAGTGTGCAATACAATTTGTTGTGTTGCAATACATCCTTACTTGCACTATTTCACAATCTACAATGCATTGTGTTTGCAATACTATTCTAACCCTTTGCACTCTCTTTTTATTACACTTTGAACCCTAGCAACTAAGGTTGTAATACAATTTCAACACAATACAATTTTCCTCCCCTACTTCTGTCTGATCTAACACACTCCTATATTACACTTTCTTGCTCAACAACTTCCACCCTTGCAATACAATTTGGACAGTAGCCAAATTCCAAATTTATGCACCAAATCTAATTAAATTTTTTTTTTTTTTCGTTTCCTTTTTTTTTTTGATTTCTGATTCTTTGGAGGAATTACAAAAAAATATATATACCCTATTTTTTCTTTTTCATTTTCCAGAGTACTCAAATAAATTTACCATTTATTTTTCTTCACTTTCTTGAGTTTTTCACCTTGTAAAACCTAAAAATATTATTTCTTCACCTCATACCAATAAGTTATAAAATTTATTTTTCCTTCATTTCTTTTCCGACTTTGTTTTGTAAAAAAGCATTTTCTCACCTTATATACATATCTACCGAGTATATATATATATATATATATATATATGTATATATATATATATATATATATATATATATATATATATACTCTATATATATATATATATATATATTTTTTTTTTTTTTTCGATTTAATTTTGGACATTTTGTCCTGGAAATCTCTCGAAATTTCTTGATCAAACACTTCAAACCTAGTGTTTTACCTCAAATTTATTAGAATTTGATTTCATTTATCAATAAACCAAATAGAAAATTTATTTGTTTTATTTCATCCTTAGGTTCTGTGGCTGTAAGCTACAAATTTGTTTTTCCAACACCTATGTGCTATTTGCCTAAACACCACAAACATCCACATCATACATACAACATGGCATACACACACCATCATACAATGATTTCATCAAATACTAAAACACATCAACACATGTAGTGTCCTAGTTTTGTCATTAGTTTCCTAGGTAATCTCATACATAGAAATAGAACATTCCGAACCACACCTAGTGGTGATGCTCTCACTCAAGCCCATGGTCTAAGCCCAAATCCTCAATCTATAGGTTCAGTATACTGCATGCTGTCAAACCACCTAGTGGTGATGGATACCCAAGCAGAGAGCTCCCTGGGTGACGTATGCCTAAGCTGCGATACCAATTTGTGGCGTAGCCCAGACCGAGGGGTCCGTTGTGCAGTCGACCTGCGAATACAAGTGAATGTCGGGTTGCAGAAATCACTGAGAAAATCGGGCGAGTCTCAGCTGTGCAGGAGAGCTCTACCCCAAATAATTTTGCATATACTGTCCCCAAGCGATTTTCAATGCATATCATCTTTTGATACATACATGAGATAAAAATGGCCTCTTGGGCCCATAAGCGACACTCATCAATGTACCAACTATATCCAGTAGATTCTGAAGTTAATATGTTTTTACTCTTATACAACACATATATTAAACCCAACGGTTTAATGTATACATCATCAAGCCACAGCAAAACTCTTCTTTTACACTTAATCCTGAGTCCCTAGGACAAACACGTCCCTACGCACGCTCCTTGTGCATACAAAAATAGCTATCCTCGACCGAGGGTAGGCTAATGCTTAAGTGGAGATAAGCCTAAGTGGGCTACTCTCCACCTAAGTGCGTGCTGATGCTCAGAAAATATAAATATACATTCAAGCGAATGCAGCAGTCCCTACTTCAGATATACACATGGCCAGCTCGGATCAAAGTCATAAGCTGGGCTCTCTCTTTCTTTTATTCATGTGAGAATTATTAGTTTGTTTGTTTGTAGACTGACCCTTGTGGCGTAAAGGAAACACACGGGGTGTCAGTTGACTATCAGTCAGCATGGAAATCGTGTCTCACTTCATGAGGCGCATTACATGTAGTAATAAAATAGCTCGCTTGGAATACACCATCATCTAATCATATATTTTATACAGCAGTTTATTTACAATTGTTTAGTTCTGATTTTATACAAAACCGGGTCTACTTGCCAGGAGGCACACAAAAATACAAGAGAAGGCCATCTTGGTTTGTTTCTTCACCTCCTAAAGGTCTGGATCTAACGTCCCACAATACAGAAATCGTCTTGTTGCTAAGAAATATATTCCCACGACGGGGTGAGCAAAGTCTAGTAGTGGGATTTCCCTACTTAGTTACTGCCTCGTGCGATGCAATGGCCTTGCAAAATTCAACATGCTAATATATCACTCATGCATATATTAACAAAAATTAATTTCCATAATATTTATTAGAAACATGACAATAACATAAGATTAAGCTCACATGAAATTTAAGGCATAATCCGGTTCATCTTGGAACCACCCAGCATACCTGAATGTTATCTTCTCATGAAATAACATGAAAATCACACAATCCACCTGACCGAGTCCAAGTGGACCGTCAGAGCTTCCATTCTAGGGATTTCTTAACTCGGTCCAAAGCTTTTGGGCAAAACCCACGACCATCACAGGCCTCGACAAATCCCATCCATTACAAAGCCCTTAGCGAAATTAAAGCAAGTAAGGAAAGCCACTGCCTTTATGAGGTTCGTCAAAACTTTCAAGAGCAGGTGTCTACAGCGTTGTCTACGCCAAGTAGAACAACTCTCCTTCTTGTCGCGAAGGAATCCGACGGTCGGATCTCCACGATCCCAGAGAAGAAGGAAACGTTCTCTCTAAAAACCAAACGAAAATAATTTACTTGGATATTTTCTTTCATTACTCCCCACCACGTTTTCTTTTTTTATTTTAACACATTTAATTTAAATTTGGTTTTCTTTCTTTTCTCATTTCTCTTCTCATCTCTTTCTTTTTCTTTCATTTTCTGCCATTTCTCCTCATTTCTCAACTCTCTTTTCCGCTTCTCTCCTCCTTTTTGGAGCGCATCCACGTCCGATCGAAGGAGGAATTTTCCTCTTTTTCCTCTAACGAATATGTGGCTCTCAATTTTTCCATTAGCCATCCTTTATTCTTTATTTGGCTATGACATCATCCACTCAAGTGGCTCATTGTGAGCACATTGGGATCATCTACCCGTGGCTCAATGTGACCATTTCTTTTTGTACGAGTGTCACGGCCTTTTGAGGTCTTAGTGTGGCGCTCTCATGCCCTTCTGGTAATGTGACAGACACCTCACGTCTCGAAAAGCGTGAAATCAGGCCACCTGAATCGAAGTCGACGTGGTTGCTAAATTTCGAGATGATTTCAAACGGAGAAGTCGGTTTATCATCGAGATCTAGAAAAATTCAGTTTTGACCGAAATTACCATTTTATCCTTTCTTAGGAAATGCGGATTTCAGGGTCTCACATTCTCCTCCTTAAAAGAATTTCGTCTAAAATTCCACACACTCGCATCCAGTGATCTGTGAGTAATCCTACCTTGTCTACGCTTGATGTATGGCAGCCTTTCAAGGTCCGCGATCGACAATCTAATGGGTCGTCAACCTAATCCATGTCATGAATGACATCCATATCTGTATATTCGGTTCACTATCCTTGATAAGGGAATTTTGATGGGTATCAGTCTGAGTCACTCAGGCTCACATCACTCCGACTCTAAGTCCACGTGATAACAACCTTGTGTTTTCATCTACTGAATCTCAGAGGCTCCTATCCTCAACTCTGAGTCACAGGTGACAACCATATCTGTATGTCTCATCTAGGAGTCTCCTCGACTCCTATCACTTAACTCTAAGTCTGGGTGATAACCTTATCCATATGTTTTCCTCTCGGGCAGGGCTTTTAAGGCTTACACTTGAGCCTCTTCATATCCACTCTGAGAATTCGGGATCGCTCTAGGTCCTGCCCACCCATGTCTGAGAAATTCAGGATCGCTCCCCGGGTCTCTTACACCACCTGAAGTCGAAATAGCTGGGGTCTCTTACCAGCGCGAAATTTAGGATCATTTAGGATTATAACTACCTTGATACATAAATTCAGGATCGCTCCGGGATCTCTCGCCCACATAGAAATTCGAAATAACTGGGTCTCTTTAAGTCGAGGATCGCTCCGGGGTCTCAGCACACCCACACGAGAAATTTAGGATGCTCCCCAGGTCTCTTACACTCACACAGAAATTCAGGATATCTCCTCGGGTCTCTTACACCCACACAGAAATTCAGGATATCTCCTCGGGTCTCTTACACCCACACAGAAATTCAGGATATCTCCACGGGTCTCTTACTACAGAGAAATTTCGGATTTTCCTGGTCTCTTCTGGCACTCGCGAAGTCGGGATATCACCCCGGGTCTCTTACACCCTCACAGAAATTCAGGATTGCTCCCCGGGTCTCTTACACCCGCATAGAAATTTCGGATTTCTCCACGGGTCTCTTACACCCATAGGGACCTTCCCGGATACTCTGCAGGTAGGTCCTCCTTCACTATGGGGCTTTCTCCTTAGAGTTCACGGCCCCTTTCTTGCTTTGCGGCCACTTTAATTACTCTTCATTTTCTGGTTTGAACTACTGGTCTTCATTGGACGTAGTCTTGAGACAAACTCAACCAGCTCACAGAAAGTGGTGAATGTTCCTACCGTGCACCACACCCGACCCTACAGCGATGTTATTGTGCACCTGAGCGCAATAATGCCATACTTTAGCCGACACAATCCAAGTACGCAGGTAGAATCTCAGAGATCTCTCGCTCATAATCCCGACCTATCAGGTCGACTCTCACTACCTCTAAGGAAGAACATCCACATGCGGATCTCCCAAGGTCTCGACCTCTAAGCCCCGAATCCATCACCTGAGATCTGACGATTAATGAATATGATGCGTCATTTTAAGCGATTACTCACAGTCAGCCAGTGCGAGTAAAGCGTACCATATGTCAGGCTATCCCCGAGCGCTCAGTCTACGTACCATGAGATCCTGCTCCCTGGGACGAAATAAATCTCTCCTCATAAAACTGCCCGGCCAAAATAACATATAGATGCATGCAATCGACTAGAAGTCCCAACTGCGAGTCTGTCTTGACCTCGGCGCTGCTGCATTTTCCCAGCCCACTGGCACTTGCGAAGGTGCTCGTATAACACCCTACGTGGCGGTTATCGGATCCATACTAGGGTGTGGAGGAATGGAAGCTGCTGCAGCTCTGTGTTCTCACATTCTTTGGGAGGCTGCGTCCCCAAAATCTGGGATCCACATGCGGAAATCCGTCTCACATGCCCAGGAGCTGTGGCCGAAATAACATATCACACTGCGACTAGCAGCCCAATCCATTACGGTCTTGAAACTGTGAAGACCGAAGTCTTACGCCTCTTCACGAACATAGAAGAAAATTTGGTCTCCCTCTCTTCTGTACGCATCCAGAGTGTTCGAGGCATCTCAGTCTCTCTCTATGGTGGGGCCATCCCGACTATGGAGTTCATGTCGTGAAGTCCTACAATCGGCCGAATAGACAACTTGTCAATTCTCGAACCTCACGACAGCCACATCCGTGGCCACATAATCATCCTTTAAGCGTGCCAACTCGGTGAATCGGCCACATACTCCATTCGCATCATCGCTCCACACAGCCCCGGCTCTAGGAACTCCACAGGCGCGCATGTCTCGCGATCTCACGGAAAATACTTACCATGAACGACTCACGAAACTGCGCCCGTGTCATAGCCTCTGTCTCTGACCCTCGCCCGTCTCCGCAATGCACGCAGGCGCCTGTGCTAGGCCGGAATGCGACTAACCTAATCTGGTAGGCGCGGAGGTGATCTCCATAGCCTCCAGAGCCTACTGTTCTCAATCTGCATAAACCAATGAGTACGCCACCATCGGGTCTCCTCCTATAGGCATTCGGAGGATGATGTGACTGTGAACCTCTAGAGGTTCACGGGACCTCTCGACTTCCCTAGCATGCTCTTTGAGCGCTAGCATTGCGCCCGCAATACCTGGCCTCGGCAAAGGCATACTAATCAAATCTGAATTTGGTGTGGGGCGCCGGTGGTGTCTAACGATTCTCCAGTGGACGTCCTCTACGTCCTTGTCCTCTACTAGCCATCTACCTGGTAGAGATTAAGGAACAATCTGATATCACAAGGCTGAAACCACGACCCGAGATGTACCCATTCCTTACGGAAATTTTTTTTTTTATGCTTTTCATGTCAAGGCAATTAATTTCAATAACGTGTCTCAAGAAGGGTGAAAAGGCGACCTCGAGACACTATTCACTACTACCAAGTAAAAAAAAATTTCACATACCTAAATCGATGCACTTATAGTAATTTCCATATAAATATTTTATATATTAAATCGCTACACAAAAGAATTTTCCCAAAAATTTTGTACTCGTTTTTTTTTTTGAAATCTATGAATAGTGCTCATGAAGCAGTGTCCTGACAGTGATCAGCGGTGTATAAGCGATTACCTTCCAGACAGCGAGTTAGGTGCACGGTCACTTTTAAGCCCTCTGCGCGCTGCTGCGCCTGGTCTCTCAGTCGTGGGTGCTGCTCAAAAACATGGCGCCATCATGCGGGCGATAAGGTACTTGTATGTGCCTTCGGCGTCACGCGGTCGCAGCGCGCCAAGCGCGCGATGCGTGGCGCGTATCGACCTCACGGAAGAAACCATCCGCTAATGGCGACATCATTGGTGTCGACGCACCGACCGACTAACCGGTCGGCGACTTCGCCGATGCTTCGACATCGATAACCGAATCATGTCGCGACATCAAATCGGCGTCGCGACACCACCCAGAAAACTCCATGTTGCGGCATCAAATCGATTATTCGCGGGCGTAATAATCTGCCGACCGACGGTGGCGACTTCACTTCGGTCGCGACCTCACGGGCGACAACCCATGTCGCGCATCAAGTTCCCCAACGGGCGGTCGTGGCGTGGTTCCATGTCGCGACCTCCACGGAGACTAGCTATCGACATCTACTTCATATCGCGACCACCGTTCTACCAGCGGTGTGGATTTAGAGTCGCGGCCGCCGAAACTCGGTCACGACCTCCGCGAAACGCTACCCATGTCGGCGACCTCAAAATGATGTATGACATCCATCAACAACCCATTTACGCTCGTCGCGACGCCATTCTTTGCAGCCACCCATGTTGCGACCTCAGAATGATGTCACGAAATCAATTTCCGGCGGGCACGAGGACCGCGCAGCCCGGCCGGTGTGACACCACTTCTGGTGCGACCTCATACTTCTTTCCAAACCGGTCGCGACTTCCAATCTATGTCGCGACCTCGGCTTGAAGATTCTAACACACCAACAAAATTTTTCTTCTAGTAGCCTTCACTCTTTACTCACAAAACTTCAGTCCTTCACAAACCTTTTCGCTTAGGTGCAGTAGCCTAAAAAACGTATGCTACTACAGATGCGGTAGCTTAACACCCTCGAATCACCTAAAATTATATAAAATTTTAATTTATATAATTATCATTATCAGAGTTTAATTAAAACCCTCATTCTTGTGCAAAAGCGGAATAATTTTCAATTCCACAAAACCTCAACTTTGCTCTTATCTGGCTGGAGCAGCATCCCGGTACGCTTTTTCATCCTCGGTAACCTTCACACACTACTCCCCAAGAATCTGCAGTGGCTTGCCTGCTTGCTCTTTATCCAACTTCTAAATTTCAAATTTAATTTCAATTCTTTCCTTTATTACAAAAGCGAATAAATTTCAGTTACAAAATTCCATTCGAGTTCATGTTAAAAAAAGCTGGAAAATTTACGAGAAAAATATTTTTTTCGTTTATTCTTTGTTTATTTACGGACTATTAACCCAAAATTTACGGAACATCTAGGTTAGTTTTCTCGACCCTAGCGTTCAACTTACTTTTTCCTATGCTATTCTGACATACAATTCATAATTCCCCTGTATGAAACATGTTATACACCATCACACATCACATTTAATTCACCGTGCGCAACGTGTATGATAGCATTTCCCATCAAGTCCTAGGTATATCGTATACTAACTCTACACCACAGGCTCCCAAGGTAGCATTTACCTTGGCTCGATACCAAGCTGTGGCGCCCCCAGGCCGGGGTGTCGGATTAATCAGTGACCAGCGGAAATCATAATTATCTCCTTCTGCAGAGGCACGTACATGTCAATAAAATAAACCGCCCAGGCTACCATCATACAAAAAAATGTATATTTTATACAAAACTGATTTTAATTTACAATTGTTTTAGATTACAATTTATACAAGCGAGATCTGCCTAAATTTTGCACAAAAAATACAAAGAGAAGGCCATCTTGGAAGGGGAACTTCTTCGCCTCTAAGGTCCGGATCGTCCATCCCAATGCGTCTTCGATTACACGAAAAATATATTCCCACGGCGGGGTGAGCAAAGCCATTAGTGGATTTCCTACTTAGTTACTCCTTCAGTGCGATACAGTGGCGCCTGACATTCAACCAGCGTCTTTAATATATCGTTTCAAATGCGTATATTAACGAAATTAATTCGTACAACATGTTATTCGACATGACAACATAAGATTGTCTCACATGGGCTAAGGCATAATCCAGCAGTTTCATCTTGGAACCACCCACACATCCTGAAACATGTTATCTTCTCATGGAAATAACAAATCCGCATAATGCAAACAGTCCGTGGCATTAAACCAAATTACAGGGATTTCTTAACTCGGTCCAAAGCTTTTGGAACCGAAACCCACGACCATCTAGTATAAACAAATCATAAATTACAAAGCCGCCAAGCAAAAATAAAGCAAGTAGGAGGAGAAAAACCCCTACCTTTATCGAGTTTTGTCAAAAAACTCCAGCCCAGAGTGTCTACCCAGTTGTCTCTCAGATAAAACAGTCTCTAGCCTTCTTTATCCACGAAGAATCAGACGGTCGGATCTCCACGATCCTAGAGAGAAGGAAAGGCGTTCTCTCTCCCAACCAAACGAAAATGGCTACTGGATATTTTGCTTTCCTTCTCCCCCACGTTTTCTTTTCCTTTTCTTATTTCATTTCCCGTTGGTTTCTTTTCTTTTTTAATTTCACCTTCTGTTACTCTTTCTTTTTCTCTTTCATTTCCACGAGTTTCTCCTCATTTTCTCTTTCTCTTTTTACTTCTCTCTCCTTTTTTGGAGCACATCCGCATCCGGTCGAGGATGAAATTTATCATACTATCTGACAAATATGTGGCTCACCGATTTTAAGTAGCCATCCTTTATTCTTTGGCTATTTATGACATCATTAACTCAGAGTAGCTCATTGTGAACCATGGGATCATACCACTATGTGGCTCAATGTGACATTTCTTTTATGCCAAGTGTCACACCTTTTTGAGGTGCCATGTATCTCATGGCTCTACCATGTGTCATCAGACCTTGGCGTCTGGCGTGTCGGAGCCACCTCGGAATCCAACGAGTGCGTGGTTGCTAAATTCAGCGAGGCGTTTCAGCGGAGAAGTCCGTTTAGGTCATCGAGATCTAGGAAAATTCGGGATTTTGGCCGAAATTACCATTTCTCCTTCTTAGGAAATGCGGATTTTAGGGGTCTCTGTTTCAAATATTGTATATGAATTTAATTCGACTCAGGCGATTGATATTGTTGTTCAATGGACTACCCTCCGATGTGGCAGCATCAATTGGGCCGTCTCAGCGATTGACGTATTTTAATTTGTGGACTACCCTCAGATAATTAATATTTTTAGACAACCATCGAGTAATTTTATACAGAGCACCATCATTGTTACCTTAACTCGCATGGTACAGGATGTTAGGTCGTGGAATCTTGTCTTACCAGATTTATCTGATTTAATCACATGAAAATATGTAAACATGCACATATCCACACTTAACATCCAATCACACAGTATGTTATGTAATTAATCAAATTAACACATCAGAAATTAGCTAAACGAAATTTAATGATAAATACGAGCAATTGTCACTTAGATCTTTAGAGCCCATGATACCATGTTACCACAAAATAAGAGATTTATCGCCACACATCTAGTCCAAATTACAAACCATAAGTATCATATCATAGAATAGCATGGAGTAAAAAAAAAAACTATATTACCTTCCATCCTAATGTAATTGTACCCATGGAGTGCATAGAGGAAGTTAGTGGTGCTTCCAACTGGTTAGCTCATATGATTCTCAAACAGAACATTTCCTCGAGTATAGAGTAGGCTTTGGAGGCATTTCTAATAGCTCGACTCTACTTCCAACATCTCTGAGCTTCAACTCATTGTGAAGGCGATCAGTGGGTTTTCATTTTAGTAGCCTGATAATGCAGCTAAACCATTTTCTTACTAGCTAACTCATCTTTGGTGGCATCTCCATGTATACCTGTTCTATCATGATCATATCATCATAAATCCACATTGGAAATATCTTTGACTTGAATGATTTGCATTTGCATTCACATTCCTTCTTTGTTTCTTTCATCGCATTCCAACTAAACATCGACCTTGTATGGGAACACCTCGATGTTTTGTAGAATAATTGCAGACAATATATCCGATGTTCCTCGTGCGTGATGAGAGACACCATACTTTGATCTATTGAATACAACTTGGCAAGGAGCCAAAATCTAAAACTTTGGTGTGAAGTCTTCGCTCGAGAAGAATATTGTGAGGCTTAATATCAAAATGTAAATTTGCATGTCCGACCTTGATGTAAGTATTGAATCCCACGTCCCACTCCAATTGTGATCTTATACATAATTTCCCAGCTCAAAGTAGTGTTGTTTTCTTCTTTAAGGAAAACAAACTTATCAAGAGAGCCATTGGGCATGAAGTCATATATAAGTGCCCATTTGGATCCTTGCTGCAGAATCTTAGTCTTGCTGTGCTGCGATTCGTTAACACATTACGCAACCTCGTGATGAAATCTTGCCACAGTTAAAACTTTTGACATGACTAATACCTTCACTGACTACAATCACGGCGAAGCGAAGTTTTCCTTTATATCTGAGCAAGCTTTCCTTGGCTGCAACTTATTTGCAGGGTGTGGAGTCATTTTTAACATCTCTGAATATGAGTACTTGATGGGTTGAAGATTTTTGTGACAACGTAAAAATTCTTCTATACTATCATCTAATGATAGATGTCTTTGACGAAACTTGTAAATCAAATACACAAATAGGCAAAATATCCCGATTAGAGCCCTTCCTGAGACTAAACACAAATCAAATGTCATGAAGCAATGAATATTTTTTTAAATTGGAACAAATAACAAAACAAAAAAGTTAAATCATCAAATACATGGAAGAAATTAAAAACCATTAAACTTCATGTTAGAAAAAGTAGATAATTCGAGTTGTTAGAGCCATGAAATAGCTATCCCACCAGCAACCACTTGAATTGATATACTAGTAATAACATATCTGGAATGTAAAGCCTGCTACTTGTGCACTTATTTGCTCACATATTAGATACCATAGTAGAACATATAAAAAGAATGTGACATCATTGAATTCTCTCTCAATCATGCATACATATTTGTCCTTAACATATTAAAACAACTATTATAGGTATCAAGTAATAGCAATTCATACTTAAAGCTAAATCTAAGGAACAAAATATCGAAAATATCGGCGAAATATCGGGTTAATCGATGGAGGTCGATATGATATCTCCATGATGATAGTTCGGAAGGATATATCGATCATTTATTGATTTGCCGATGTTTGGTGATTTATGGTCGACCGATATTTGAAGTCCTTTGTTGCTTCTTGTTTAGAATCTGTCAAAATGTTAAAAATTTGTCGGTTGGGAGTTTCGAACCTGCTCAAAAATTAGGATTTGTTCACACTGTATCCATCACTAATTAAATAAAGGGTGCAAATATTTTATTTATATTATCTTATTATTTATGAACTCTTTACTATTTTACATTTTGTTTAACATTATCGCTTCATTTTATAGAAATCTTTCACCTTTCAAAAAATTAAAGTTTTTAAAATCATCAATAAATTTACAATAATTTAGTCGAAATTAATTTGATAAGAAAAATAAAATGAAATATATCTCATCAAAACTTAATATTTTAATATAGAATCTTCTCATTATCTACATATTATTGTAATAATAACATAAACAAATAAATAATATCTCTTTAGCAATTATAAATCTCTTGATTATTTATTAAATATAACATGTTTCATTTAATAATTCTTCGAATTATAATCATTGAATTAAGATATAAATATTTCTTATTATCTATATAAACCAATACACTTATAAGTTATTGTAAGTGTATAAATTAAAATAAAAATCATTAAAATTCAAAACTAATATTAATTCTACATATTTAATTTTAGTAATTATAAATCATTATCCAATTGATTTTAATATTATTTTTATTTAATTTAATGAAAGTAATTTAATTTAAAGAAAATTTTATTAATAATATTAAATGAATGTAAATATTAAAAATTTAATATATATATATATATATAAATTTTAATTAAATTAATGTTTAAAAAAAAAGAAATATCATATATTTTGATAAAAATCTGTAAAATCCTAAATTCTTGGAAATGTCCAGTATTCTGGATATTTTGATTGTTGGCTAAATCTTCTAAGGAGATAATTAGTAGAGAGAGAACTTTCATTTTTAATTTAATTGTTAATATTTATCTCTATCAAGATGTTTATTTTCATCAGAAAATTTAATTTTTTAAGAGACTATTCCGTTGCAAAATCTTGGTTGCATAGAACTTTGCAGCCTTGGATAGAAGGCCCAAAGTTTTAGTTCCATATTAAGGTGGAGGCTGCTTTGCAAAAGAAAAAAAAAAGAAAGAAGAATTCTGGTTTGGATTGGAAGCTTGCCAGTTCACTGTTTTTGATATCCAACCTCCCTATAGTCATGAAAAAAGAAGAAATGTAACAAAATAAAAATATAGACCAATATAAGTGAAAAATTTAAACAACATTAAAGGAGGAGACAACATGTGAGCAAAGAAAGTCCTACCAATCATGGAGATGTTGCAGGGATAGTAAAAGCGGCAATTACCAAGTTGTTCTTCCAAGTCTGACTAAACAAATCAAAGCTAGCTCTGTGATCCCAAGGAAGAATGCTGATCGATGAGGACACTGAATAAATCCTTTGTCTTATTCTCATGAGAAACTAATAAATAGTTGCAATTAAGTCGCAAACTTACCTCGGGATTTTATGGTGTATGGAGAAAGTAACCCCCTGTTAACAAAAGAAAGTCGAAATTTGTAAAAAATAGGAAAATGAATAAATTGAAGAAAATATTTTTTTCTTCAAAAGAAGTGAAAATTTTCAGTTGAAAGCGCTTATACTCATGAAGAGCAATGGCAATCAGAGGTTATAAACTTCCAAATCGCTTTGAACCAAACCACTGAAATATTGAAGAGCAGATATGTTCAAGGAATTAATATAATTTCCTATAAAATCCCAACTCCAAAGATCAAATATGAGTTGGCATCTTATTATACTCACGTGTTTTCTTCTCTGAATAGCATTGAAAGGCATTCGACTCTTCATAACTAGTATTGCAAGATTGCCCTTTCATTTCGCAATGGCGTTGGCAGAAGTGATAAAAAAATGAAAGCTGAAGCCCCTGAAACAAATAATCTTGCAAATCTGACATGGAAAGGTTGCTGGGGTAATTAGGAAGTGGCTTCAACGGTTGAATAACTATATATGTGCCGACGGTGCATGAATTCGGAATATATCCCGGTAGGACATACTTTCCGAATACTGCATAAACATATGTTGGTGATGAGGAAGAGGGATAGCCTGTAGTGTTGCATGAAACAATGGGAATGTAGTGGTATTGACTGACTGACTCCTCGCATTTCATCAAAACTATTTTATAGGATATGGGTTCAAAAGGAAAGGAATATGGAAATTCATAATAAGTGTAAAATGCAGGTATGGAATGGAGGGGACTGGAGATCCAACAGTTTTGCTTCTTGACTATCCCACGATGATCCACTACCCGAATCGTATAATTCATAATAAGTATAAAATGCAGGTATGGAATGCAGGTTTGGCAGGTTTATCATAGTACGATTGTTTTCACAAATCAATTCATACTCGGGGAAACCGCAACTGGGGGGATCGCCCTTTAATCGGAAAGGGTAGGATATGTTCCAGAACTCTCACCACTGAGGAAGATTGTGACACTATATCTGGCACTTCTTGTGATCATATAGCAGCAACTCAGTGAAAGGAAGAGGCATGGAGGAGGACTATTAGTGTTATGAGGCCTACTATCCCATGTGGTTGAAACTTGAAAGAGAGACAGAGATCAGATACAATGCTCTGCTTTTGGGTTGGAGTTGTGAGGAAGTTCACCAGAAGAAGGTGAGAGAGACTCCGTCTTCAAGCCCACATTTAAATATCTCAATGAATAGACTCTGAATTTATTTGGTCTTATTTTCTCAATCCGATCCTCAAAAAATATGAGCCAAAGTGGGTCGACGCATGGGGCTGAGCCTATTATCTCACTTCTACTCCTAGCCTCTCTCTCCTCTGCTTCACCTGCTCTCTAAGCAAAAAAAATTTAATTAAAAAATATAAATTTTGTGCCGTCTTCCAACAAAAAATGGAATAACTATAATTTTAATTTGAAATTAAATATTTAGCTTTAAAAAAAATTAACTATTCAGTTGTTTTTAAATTTAAGTTTAGTTTTAGTTTTTAAATTGAAATTGAAGCCTAAAATAAAGCTTTAATTAAAAATTAAATAATTTTCAATTGATTTCTTTTATTTAAATTCAATTTATTGACTTATTTTTAATTTTATTTAAAAGTAAGTGACTTTAATTTTTAAAAATATTTTTTATTTTGTCGCATCATTTTAGTGGTTCAGAGTTAAGGTGACGTAGTAAGAAGAGATCAAGATTTGGTCGAGTGGGAAGAAGTGAGGCATAGTTCAGTGATTAAGGTTAAGAATGGCGTAAAAATTGGCGGTCGGGTTAGTCGAAATTAGACAAGTGGCCAAACAGGAATATTAAGATGTAATCGAAAGCGAATAGATATAAAAAAAGTCTTAAATTTAAATTGAAATCTTACATTAAATATTTTAAAACTAAAATAAGTTTGTATTACATTATTCTTACAAGGATTCAAGCATGAGTTTAAAATATTTCAATTAACATTTTGATTTTTAGATTTTAATAATTTAATTTCAATTTAAACGTCTAATTTTTAAAAATTAATTAAATTTTAGTATTAAAATCAAAAGCTATCTTTAGGTTAAAGTTACTTAATTAAATTTTAAAATGAAATGAAAAGCTAACTTTTAGCTCTAAAATATTTAAATTTAAATTTTTGAAGAGTATTTAAATTAAAACTTCTTTTAAAAATAAGTAAATATTTACTTTATCTTTTGCAATATATAAATAAATAGTATTTAAAAAAAAATTAAGTCAATATTTTTTACTTACTTGAGCTTTTAAAAATTAAAGTTCATTTTTAACAAATGATATTTTAAAATATAGGTAAATATTTACTTATAATGTTAAAATTTATCTCCAATCAAATGTATTTTAGATTATTTTTAAATTTAGCGATGAGGTGGATGAGAGAGGAGCTGGAAGTGGGAGGAATGGGGAGGGCAAAGAGAAAAAGTGGATAGGGGCTAGTTTTATAATAAGTTTGAAAAAGTAGGCCAGATATCATAATTTCCGGTGAGTGAGAGACCATTTTGGGGCAATATCCATTTGGAAGGTAACACTAACATTAGGACGTTGCAAAATGGCCTGACTCATGCACATTGAACCACATGACACCCTTTTTTCCAGAAAAATTCATAAATGAAAATTTTATAAATTCTTCCTCAACCCATATGCCTTACAGCAAAAGAGCCAAGGGCAAAAATCCATTTATTGTTGAGAGACTTGAGGAGTGTTTAAATTGACTCATGTATAATGGACCATAACATACAATTTATGATACAGGTAGTCAATGTCTCATCGAAGGATTAGTGATTTATGATAATATGAGATTTAACAATCCCATGAAAAATAAATGATATATTCTATATTTTGATAATAAATTGATTTCATATTCTATGCACATTTTTTGTTTCAAAAATTGAATTTTCTTACCTATTTGTAGGAGTTGTCAAGGCGGCACCTTAGTGATAGAAAGACTAATCACTATCTTATTTAGTTAGCCAAATAACTAAATAATCTTATTTAGTTAGACTAATGGTGTATGGGACATAATAAAATTTTCAAGACTACAAAATTTTAATCATGGTGTAAGGTTGTTGATGTATGTGATGAGGATAGAAACAAGGTATCGAAAAACTTGACTAACGCTTTTGTTAATTTCTTATTTTCTAAGAAAATCTTTCTTGGAAACTTTTATAAAATTCTATGAGTAATAGTGTAGAATATGCCAATGAAAAGACCTAAGAATTTTGGTTTCCATGTGCCAAGTGGGTGTGTATATGTTGAAAAGAATCTTTAAGGAAGGTATCAACAAGAAAACAAAATTAAATATAAGAGGGGTAATTGATATAACAAATGATGGAAAAGCTTGACTTTCCTTTGCTAGTTTTTTATTTTCCATGGAAAAATACACTCCGGAAAAATTGTCTTTGTTTTCTTTGAGAAATGGGTGCTATTGTTTTCAAATTAGTTATTATGTAGGACCTTTCCGGATGGCATCAATATTGAAATATTAGAACATTGTGGGGGTAGTTGATGTATGAAAGGATTGATATTAGGACACATAGAGAAGCTTGACTAATGGTTAGATAGTTTCTTATCTTCCAAAGAAAAACTGACTTTGAAATTTCTATTAATAAACTCTTAAACAAACTCATATGGAGATTGGCTAATTATTTAATTGATAATTTCTTTTTTTTACATTGAAAATGAGAGTGATTTTTTTAAACGAATTCCTGGGAAGGCCAAAACTATTAGAAGGAATGCCATACAAATATAAAACATATGTGTGTGTTTAATAGTTATAAAATGATGACACATAGCATCTGCTCTTTTTCTCAAAATGAAATTGACAACTAAGAAAATTTAAAAATTGAATTTTCCTTTCTCCTTAAGGAAGCTACCTAAGCATCTTTGCAAATCAATAACAGTTGATATTTTATTTAGTCAGTCAAGTAAGACAAAACCCAACAATTTATTTGTCCCCCTCTTAAAATATGTTACTTACTTTTCCACGAAAATATGCTATGGTAAAGTTCATGGATTTTCCCTTAATCACACTTCTTATTGCGAAAGAATCAAAGTCTTCATTGAGAAGGATAAAATTTCATGAATTTGTTGCTACTAGAAGTCACTTAGTGGGCCACCATTTGTAAGGATACATTTTGATTAACCATTTGACTTATGACAACGGCTAAGCTTCAACAAATTGGAAAAGATTCAAGCGCGCTATTGCTTTTTTACTTAATACGCGAATATAATTTTTTTCAGCCTTAATATCGACAAGATTTAATAAAGACAAGATTTAATAAAGATTAAGATACAAGTTTATTTATTTTAATATCGCAGAATGAAAGGCGACGATAACGTAGATGCTATTTCGATTCTCGTCCTGGCCCTATCCTTAATGGGATGAGTTTGGTTTAACTATAATCAGGTTTTTAATGGGTTCGTGTTTATTTTCTTAAATCCGAGACAGGTTCAGGGGTGGGTTCAAATATTTTAAAAATATTTTTTATTATTTTATTTTATATTTTAATATAAATAATAATAATAATTAGAATGTTTTAATAAATAATTTATAAAAAATTCACAATATTTTTATTTTTTATCAAATATATTTATTTTAATATAATAAAAAACAAATATAAAAATAAAAATAAAAAAATAAAACAAAATCAAATATAAATGGGATTCGGTTTGAGAATTTTCGATATTCTCCCACCCTCGTTTAATTTTTTAAATTTGATAATGCTTAAGAATTGAAAAATAAACTTATTTCGGGTGACGGCGTAGTGAGCTGGAGCTGCTACAATTCCTTCCTCCGCTGATAATAAGTAAATTTTCTTATTTTAAGTAAAATAATTTTTCTAATGTAAAAATCAAATATTTTTATTTTTATATCGGGTAACTTTATTTAAAAATTTTAACAATAAAGCTCATAAAAAAATTTAAAAAATAAATCGAACGTCGATAGTCTATTTAAATTTTCAAATGTAGTCAAAAACAAATAACCTTGAGTCTTCTTTAATTACTGAAAAGACTATAATAGTTTGGAAAATACTAGTTAAGAATTTTTAATTTTTATTGTTTGATCAAATTTTGCAATGAAAATGGTATGATAAATATACTATACTATAAGGTGATTTGAACTAGGGGTCTGCAAAAAGCCCGGGGCCCGAGGCCCGCTTAGTCCGGGCCCGTCCGATGGGCTCTAGCCCCGCCCCAAGTCCCGCCTGCTTCATTTGTGCGACGGCCAGCCGCGGCTTTATTTTCAGGGCTCCCACAGCCGTGGTCAGTCTCGACACTGGGCTTTGGGGCCCGCCCGCGTGCCTCCGCCCCGTGCTCGCCAGCGCCCGCCCGGGCCTCCCTCGCCTGCAGCCCTCCCAGGCCCCCCCGCTAGGCTCCCGCCTGTGAGTACCAGTTTGTGCTCGTCGATAGCTCGCCCCGTGCTCGTCTAAAGGCCCACTTTAAGTTCTCGCCTCTAAGTTCTCAAACTCCCTAAATATAGGTTTTTATTTAAATCAGATTCAAAAGTTAATAAAAAGTAAGCTTAAAAACAATTCAAAAATAAAAATACATCATTTAAATTTTTATTAATCAAATATAATTATTATTTTAAACGTATTTAAAAAGTTTACATCACTACAAAATAAGTACATCCCAACTAGGTTGACACCTACTTATTCATTAACCATTCAGACTTTCAACCATAAGAAAATAAAAATACAATATACATTTCTAATAAAATATTTTAATCATTATTTTCCTGACAGTAACTATCTCTTTGATCCATTCATGCCTTGATATTTCCTTTAAGTTCTCCTCAGACGCCACTAGTTCAGCCTTCTAACATGATCGCAATCTCGTCCGCTAAACTCCAATCTTTAAACATACTACCGGTCTCGATTGCTCGAGGTGACAAATTACATCTCAATCCACTCTTCCACCCGCACTAGTGCCAGCCTTCCGATGCGATCAGATTCACAGCACTCCACTGCCATCACGTGCAATAATAGATAACACCTGATATTTAATTTGTTTGTTTTTTCCACCATTCTAAAATATCAAAAATCTTCATTATCTTCAAAACTAATCGCTTTCTACACCGGTGATATCTATCTATATCCAAGCCAGACATTTATAACTAGTTGTCGTATTTTTTATATTTTTGAACATTTCTAAAGGGCTTTTTATAAAAGACGGGAGTGAGCTCTGTCGCATTTACGATTTTATCAAACTAATATTATTACTATATTTTTTTTTTATAAATATTATATAAAATATATAATAACGAATTTACTTCATTTTTAATTTCTTCAATTTTTATTTGATCTTCATTGTAAATAACTTGCAACCATTCATCTAAAGCGTCAAATTTTAATCTAGGGTCCACAATTAAACAAATATAATAAATTAAAGGTATTCTCAATACTTTTAATTTTTTCAATCATTGCAAAATTGTATCATTAAAAATTTCATAACTTAAATAATTTTGAAGTACCATATAAATCTAGTTATTTTATTAATGACCGATGTGAAGTTGGATAATACACACTACATAAAAAAATATTTGTTGAAGTATAAAATTTCAAAAAGATCTCGTAGGCATCCGCAATGCGCCAATCATAATCATTTAATACATCAACATCTACATCAATATTATTATTAGATAATTGCATTTCGTATAATTGTACTACATTTTTTGATATTTTGTAGTATTTGTAAAAGCTTATAAGTAGAATTCCATCTAGTTGATATGTCTAAACTTATATTTTTCCTTTTCATATTTACAATTTTGCAACAATCAAAAAATAATTCATGTTTTGCTTGAGAACAATTAATATTATATACAATGTCTCTAATTTTTTCTAATGTGCTATCAACTTGTTTTAATCACATCTTTACAATCAAATTCTAAAATACGATATTAAATAACGTACGCAAATAATTTTGTATGATCATATTTTATTATGTACAAAATCTTAATCTTTGTATTGCTACATCATTACGGAAGCATTATTCAATGTTATTGTAAATATTTTATCACGAATTCCTAAATCTATAATTTCATCATTTATTAAAGTTGCTATATTTTTACCATTATGTATATTTATTGTTTTAAATGAAATTATTCTTTTATTTAACATCCATTCACTATCTATATAACGAAAGAAGAATACATAAAAAGCCTCTATGCATTAAAGATGTCAAAATATCGACAGTTAAATAAATTTTTCCTTCAAAATTTGCAAAATATTGTTTTAAATTTTCTGCTCGCTTGAAATTTTTTCATAATATCTCTTTAACAAGATTTCCTACACCAACTTGAATCAGAGGATTAATCAATGTTTGAATTGTTTTTGAATAATCACTTCATTCATCATATTAAAAGGTCAGTTTCAAATTTTCTTATTATGTAATCAATCAGTCTTAAGTCTTAAATTTACAAAGTTGCATCACTCATCATAAGAAAATGTGTTAAAATTTCTACATTCATCTTTACCTAATTGCATATAATTTCTAATATCTACATTAGCGCTTAGTTTTACATTTGCTCATCATATTCTTTTTAAATGACTTCAGGCTCGAATTTGATCAACCACTAAGAAGTTTGCTACAAATTTTACATTTTGCTTTATTTCTTTTTTATTATTTTCTAAAATTATTTCTATTATAGCAAAAATTCCATATATTCAACTAAGTTTGGCTTAACGACGCATACGGATTACTAAGACGCACACGCACTATCCATATTAAAATTATTAATAAAATATTATACTAAAAAAATAAAATAATGAATCAAAATAAAACGAATAAATAAGAAAAGTAGAGCTTTAAACATTACTCAATCGAAGATCGGGGCCGAAATTCTTGTAACTGAACTATCGGAAATACCAATGCTCGATTTGCACCACCAATAATATCATGTAATATGCAAAGAATAATCAAGAACGGTGATTAAAGAAACATGAGAGCAAACAGAAAATGAAGTGAATTTGGAGACAAGATGAAAAATTCAAGAGATAGTCACTTAAAAAATTAAGAGACTCACAGAAAAGATTATAAAAATAAGCGAAAAAAGAGGTAGGTAAACTACCACATGACCGTTGTGTAAGTGGGAGGTGGGAGCAGAGCCAACAACATATGATCTGTTAGGGGTTAAGTGGGGGTGGCAGCTCGCACTCGGGTCCGTCGGCCCGCCATTCTAGGCCCGTCGAGCCTCGCCATTCACACCCGTCCGCCTCCTAATTGGCCACGGCCAGCCTCGCCCCAAGATAAAGCCTCTCGTGGCCGGCCGCAAGCCTTAAAAAATTAAATTCGCCTCGCCCGACCTCGTTGACGGGCTCGACCGGCCATGAGTCCGCGCCGAACCGAAAGCAAAGAAGTTTGTCTTGACTGCCGCTTCTACCGCCGCCGGAGACTCCAATTTGAATCCTCAAACTATCACTTAAATTGCAATGACTGGGGATGTAAGCACATATATTTTTGTGCCGCCTAAGTATTTGTCGAGGATGAAAAAAACAATCATCAAAGAAAATTAGCAAAATGAGAAATCTCTTCATAGAAGTAATTTTTCTTATTATTTGTGTTATGATTGTGGAAGCTTTGATGCTCCATAATATGAATTAAAAAACATAAAGATAAAAAAATCAATAGAAAAATGTATAAGGGTTTTAATGTGGTTCGGCTAATTATGCTTATATCCACGAATGAAAAAATCTTTTCACTATGCTTGAAAAACACAAAGTATAAGATTGAAGTATTAATTTTAGGATAAATCATAAAATCACAAAACTATAAGATGCCTATAATACTGAGAAAATACCTCACAAAACTCCTAACCTTAAACTGAAATTCCTTTTATATTTATCTTATGTTCTTCGTAATCTTTTGTTCTTTTAGAGATCTTTACCCTGAAGCTCTGGCACCATTTGTTATAAAAAATAAC
This sequence comes from Tetrastigma voinierianum, assembly GCA_016808115.1. Taxonomy (NCBI): domain Eukaryota; kingdom Viridiplantae; phylum Streptophyta; class Magnoliopsida; order Vitales; family Vitaceae; genus Tetrastigma; species Tetrastigma voinierianum. The sequence continues at coordinate 803,301 of JAEQBH010000443.1, read as the reverse complement.
AGGAATATGTGTGAATAGATGTCAAAAAATAAAAAATAAAAACAATGACTTGCAAATTATAGATTCAAATATGTTGTTTTTTTTTATAAATATGGTGAAAGATATATAATATTGATATTTTGTAAGATATCCATGGTTGGTTTTTATGGACATATAGTGAATATGTGTGAAAAGTTTTTTAAGAAAAATTGTTGGAGATGAAAAATGATTAAACCTTCTAAAAGTATTACAAAAACTCTAAAATATGTAAGCTAAACAATGATATAAAAGAAGTAATGACATAGGTTTGATTATTTATTTGTTTAAAAAATATTTATAAATTTATACTCTCATAGATCTTTTAAATTATTATATAAAAAACATAAAATATTCGTTAAAAATATTATAATAATGATTTTAGCTTTTTTTTAATTAGTATATAATGTATCAAAAAAAAAAAAAAGATAATTGAAATTAATTTTTAATATTTCATTTTTCCTTCCAAATTCTTCCTTCTTCCCTCTTTGAAATACTTCTCATTGTATCTTTTTATCTATCTACTCTCATCACCTCTGCCTTTACACATCTCTTCCTCTCTCGTCTCATTATCTCACTCATTTTAAAGAATTAACTGTCGAATAAGTCTTTTCTTTTCTTGTTTTACAAAAAGCAAAATTGGAAAACAAATTATATTAATGGTTTTTCGTAGGAAAAAGATTTAATATATCTTATCAAATGGTAAATTAAGCAAAAAAGAGATCAAAGTACGTATGGAATTATTTATGCATGTCTCATCAATTTATGGCTGCAATTAGCATGCAATTATTTTACGTAAGCCATCTTATCAATCCTATAACATAAATTACAATAGGAAGTAAGTAGGCTAATGATTGTCATAATTCCACACTTTTGATTTCATTGTCCTTTCTTTATTTTTTATTTTTATTTATAGAAAAGAACCTAAACTAGAGTTAAGAGGCTATCAAGTTTTATTCAGATTGATGAACATAGGTGCAAAGGATATCACTTTTAGTTTCAAGATTCAAAGAAAATAAATTTGAATAGGATCGACTTATATGGAATCTAAATTTCAACATTTGATGTAAATATAATTTCAAAATGCTCTGCTCTGCTCAGGCACCAACCCTTTTAGCTTCAATATGAGCCACATGTCAAGTAACATGTGAGACCTCGAGAAAATCGATGAGTTAGCTTCCAAACACTCATCTTACACTCAAGGCTTCTGCCACATTTTCACATTTATTTTATAATAATTTATAGTTTCGTGGCTAGATCCTTGATTTGTGTCCTGTGTGGTTACAGTGTTCATTGAACGTGAAGAATGTTTTCTTGAAGCGCTTTTGGAACAATGAGGAGTGTGCAAGGAAGTGGATCGCCACGTCGCTGAGCAGCCACCACGCCGCGACGCCACCACGCCGCTGGGACGTCAATGCTCACGACGCCACCACGCCGCGATGCTACCACGCCGCATCACCACGCCGCGACGCGCCCTCGAAAATCGCACCTCATCATTTAAAGTACGAATGGCTCGTAAATTAGGCATCTGGGAGACATACGAGGAAAGGCACCTAATTTTATGTATCGACAGACTTCGGAGGAAGCGCCTGTGGAATTGCACCGCCATTGCTCGATATTTTCGGATATTAGAACGATGTTTTCTTTATTAAACATTTTCATCTTTTCTTTCATTATGTTCTAGATCTTTTTCTAGGGTTACATCAAACCCTGTCACATACAATGGATTAAAGTTTGATCTTTCATGTTATTCAGTTGTTATTAATTTGTCATATCTACTCTATACCTGCATTTCAATTATATGATAACGTCTGGCCAATGTTAGCATAATCACACTGGAGATCCGAGATTCGAGAGATGAGGGTATTCGTGATCTCGGGGTAGAGAGCTCTTTAGCCGATTCAGCATTAGAGATATTCGAACCTCGAAGGTGGTATTTTTGGGTTAGAACAATTAAGCATTTCGAATACCGAAATGAGATAGAGATGATATACTGATTCTATTCACGAGATAAAGTGATATACTCTCGAGAGAGGATATCTCAGAGTAAGATCACTCGCTTAATTGATATATTACAAATATATTGAATAACAATATCTTTAGAAAAGTAATCCATTGAACGTGATAGGGGGCGATTTAACTTCTAGGGCGCCTACTACCATTAATTCACTAGAATCAATAGCTTAGTTGCGCTTCCTTACTTAACTTTTACTTAAAATCATTTATTCAGATATCGTTCTAAAAGGACCTCTCAGAAATACCTGGGCTTTTCCTCGTGGATCGATATCCATAGTTTTAAGTACACTATATTACTTCACATACTGCATTTGCGCACTTAGCATTCATTTTATACACCGCGCTACCAATGCTTTTTGCCGTCGTGAAAGTTTAAATTGATATAGTAGAATGAAAAGCACATAGATAGTATTCTCTGTTTTCGCTACTTTTGTTATTTCTTACAAGTGCTAGTAATTTGGTTTTCATAGTTCGTGTTATCATAAAGACAAGCCTAAAGGAGTACACGCGACAAAGAAAAATCGAATTAATCAACACCTGCTTGATCCCGAAAGCCAGAGACTTCCATGACAGATTGCGCGAACAGAACATAACATATTGTAATTCCAATAGCCATGGAAAACATCAAGAACAAGATTTTCAAGGCTGAACAACCGAACTACGTAGAAGCCGAATGGGAATCAAGGAAGGAATCAAGCGCCGCACTATTTATACAAATTCCGCACGATCCTTACATGCTATTAGATGAGTCGCTTACCACCAACGTTTGTCCGTGACAAATGATCGTATCGCCACCGATTCAAGCAAACAATTTCGAATTGAAGTCAACACAAGACGTATGTCGTAACATCTTTGTTCCACGGACTACCCCATGAGAATCCGAACATGCATCCGACTAACTTCCTCAAGCTCATGATACCATCAAGTACAACTAGAGTTACCGGGCTGTACACCAAGATTACGCTGTTCCCACTTCAATTTCTGTGATGTAGCCAAACATCGCTAACCAAATACCACCGTGATTCCATTACTATTACGGAACGATTTGGTACAAAAGTTTTCGACCAAGTTCTTTCCACTTAAAAATTGCAATAACCGTGCAAGAGATCAATACGCTTGGTCAACTAGGAAAGAACCCAGCAGGTAATGGATGTGTGTTTCATGAATTATCGCGGAAGTGTCCTCACCATCACTCAACCGTATGGATGCAAGTCCACACCTTCTACAATGGTCCGAGAAATGCAACCCTAACAATGATGATAAAATTACCGGAGGAGCACCGATGAAGAAAACTACGTACTGCCTATGAGATCTTAGAAGACGCTGCAACCAACACAAATCGCCTAGAGAGAAGGCTACACCAGTGAGCGGTAAGTGGCACAGATAATGAAGTCCTTAACAACCTGGTGAATCATGTGGCACAACTAACTAAGCAGTTGAATAGACAGCAAGGAACCGCGAACACCATACAAACTAATCCATGAGAGTTGTGTGAATTTTGTGAGATGACAACAACGCTATCGTCAACAAGAACCCTACAAGAGAGCAAGCCCAAAGATGTTGTCGAGGTTTAATCAATCAATCACGCTAAGAAGGACCGTATGGGGGTAATAGCCTACCGACCGGGACCGTGGACAAGGCGGCGAACAATCGAACTAAAATAATCAAAACAACCAAGGGTATGGATGGCGAAATAACCAGAACAATATGCCCTCAAACCGAACTAATGAAACACACTCTGAGAAGAAGTTGGATTTAGAGCAAGCCCTTGCACAGATGTTAACTTCTCATTCCGGTTTTATGAATGAGACTAAAGCAAACATGCAAAGAAGAAGCAACCCAAGAACAACTGGCAAAGACAAATCGAGAAGTTTAGGAGACACAATGGGCCAAACGGCAACTACGATGTAAAGACAACCAAAATCCTTGCCAGCAACTCGTATAAACCCAAGACGGTACTTTAAATGAACATGTCAAAGCAAGCATACGAGAAGTGGTAAAGACTTGGAGACCAAAGAGAAACTCCCTTAATACGTAAGAGGCAGAGTGGCAGCAGAATGTAATCCAAAGATAGCCGAGTGATGATACAAATAAGGAACAAACAGAGAAACAAGCCATCGAGAGACTTCATTGAAGCAGCGCCGCATACCAGCTTCCTTACTCCACAACGCCTCAAGAAACGTAACCGGATACAAGCAATTCACTAAATTCATGGATGTTTTCAAAAGTCGCATTATTAAACATCCCATTTGTCGACGCCTGAGCAAATGCCTAGTTATGTAAAATTCATGAAAGACATCTTTGTCTCGTAAGAGAAGATTAGCCGACTTCAAATGCTGAACTTAACCGAGGAGTGCAAGGCCATCCTTCTCGTGAGGAAGCCACCGCGTGCTTCAAGGATCCGTGCGCTTTCACTATCCCGCACACCGAAATGCTATTCGAGAGAGACGCTTGGCGCGATTTGGGTGCCATTAATCTTATGCCCTTATCCATTTTAAGCGTTTGGGATTAGGAGAGCTCGCCCAACTACAATACTTCACTTACACTTTTGAAACATCCTAGGATAATAGAAGATGTCCTAGTTTAAGGTCGACAAGTTTATCTTTCCAAAGATATTTCATTGTTTTAGACATGGAGGGAAGATAAAGAAATACCGGAGCACTTGGGAAGACTTTTCTAGCAATCAAGTGGTGGCAATGATTGATGACAGAGAGTGCGAACTCGAAACTGAGTACAAGAAGAGGAAGTAAAGTTCAACGTATTCAAGCAAGGAGACACCAGCGTAAAGTGATATTTGTTTACGGGCCGACATAGTGTAGGCTATAAGCATCTAGCCAAATTGGTCTTTCCCGACTCCTTTGGAGACTAGCCTAGTAGAGAATGAATTCGAACCCGAAAGTGACGCAGGCAAGAGAATATGTTAAATGGATGGACTCAAGTTTCGACACAATAGACGGAAGCAACCCCTCCCCGGGAAGGCAAGGAGTTGAAACTGGTCCCATCGACGAGCAACCACCCAAGATGGAACAAAAACCTCTACCTAGTCATTTGAAGTATGCATACCTTGGGGTAGAATCTACGCTACCCGTGATTATCTCAGCATCTTTGACTGCACTAGAGGAAGAGAAGTTATTGAGGGTCCTTCGAGATCACAAACATGCACTCTGATGGTCTCTAGCTGATCTAAAAGGGATCTTCGCCCTTCTATGTGCATGCATCGTGATTTTACTGTAAGATGGACATAAACCTTCGAAGCGCAATGAGGTTGCAAACCCAACAATGAAGGAAGTAGTCCCGAAAGAGGTTTTAAAATGGATAGACACCGGGTGATTTACCCCATTTCGCATGCACGGATCAGCCTGGGCCCGTAGTGCGCCAAGAAGGAGGAACAATCACAATGGACTGAAAACAATATCTATCGCCTAGAACAGCTACGGTGGAGACCAGATGATTATCTAAGCTGAATAAGGCCACGCTAAAAGATCACTTTCCATCGCTTCTAGATCGATGCTCGATCGACAGTCGTTATGAATACTATTGCTTTCTGCATTCCGATACCCGGCACAATCAAATCTCGCCATAGCTTCGAAGATTAGAGAAGACAACATTCGATTTGTCCTTATGGTACATTCGCATCTACGATGCCTGGATCGTGCAATGACTCCGGTACCTTCGATGCACGATGGCCATATTCCTCCGACATGGTGGAGAAAACGATGAAATCTTCATGGACGATTTCTGCAATGGGAAATTCATTTGACAATTGTCTAAAAATTAGAGTCAGGCCGCCAAGATGTGAAGGCATCTCAATTTAGTACTAATTTGGGAAAAGTGCCATTTCATGGTACAAGAGGGTATCCCGGGACATCGGATTCAAAGAAGGGAATAAGAGGTAGATAAGGCGAAGATTGAAGCAATTGAAAAGTTGCCTCCACCTCTCTTCGACATAAAAGGATTTGCGCTTTCTAGACACGCCGGATTTTATAGCGCTCATCAAGGATTTCTACAAGATTGAAAACTCGTTATCTAACCTTCTAGTCCAAGGAATCCCATTTGAGCTCGATCCCCAATGTTCGCGATGTGTTCTCGTTGTCAAGGACGTTGATCTTTGCTCCTATTGTCAGTGGCGCCAGATCGGGTCGCACCCCTTTGAACTTATGTGTGACGCCAGCGATTTCGCGATTGGGGCGCCGGTGGCAAAACGGAGAAAATTTTCAAGTGATCTACTATGCTAGTAGAACCTCGACGATGCTCACCTGAATTATGCCACTACAGAGAAAGAACTATCGGGTTATTGTTTTGCCTTCGGCTAAATTTAGGCCATATTTGATTGGCAACAGTTGTGGTGCATAATGATCATTCATTATTGCTACTTGACGACCAAGAAAGACGCCAAACCCCGGATTGATTCTAAGTGGGTCCCACAAGGCAAGAATTCCGACGAGAAATCAAGGACAAGAAGCGGCACCGGGTGCCCTGGGTGAGCTGACCATCTTTCGCGATCGGAAGGGGCCGTAGATGATGTTCCAAAGAATGACGACTTCCAGACGAAAATTTTGCTATCGAGGACAAGAAGGCGCCCCGGTTTGCAAGATTATGTGAACTATTCAGCGGCCAAAGGATCCCCTGAGTTTAACTATCGAAGAGGAAGAGGTTTCGCACACCTTAAACACTACTATCGGGAAGAGCCAATTCTTTGCGTACACTCAGGCCGACGTGATATGAGATGTAAATTCAAGATGAAATGCATAGCTCAACCATTGTCACACTCTACGTGTGGTGGACACTTCTGGGTACAGAGAACAAGCAGCCTAAGGTTCTACACTCCAAGCTTTACTCGGCCTTTCCTTATTTAAAGATGTTCATCAATCTGCTTCCACTTGTGACAAATGTCAACTAATGGGAACATCTCCGGCAAAGGATCCAGCCACCCATGCATCCTATCTCGAGGTAGAGTTGTTCACTTTATAGGATCGATTTATGACCATTTCCTCGCATCATACAACAACAATTTATACATCTGGCTGGCGTAATTATGTCTCAAAGTGGGTAGAAGCGATCTCAACGCGAACCAATGATGCCAAGATTGTAGCTCAATTTCTGCGCAGCAATATATTCTCACATTTTGGAACTCCTCGAGCTTTAATCACAGATAATGGTACGATTAATAAGGTAATGTACAAGGCTTCAAAGTGCCGGGCACACATCGTACATCTCGTAGATACCAACGACAATCAAATCCGAAAGCAGAGGTATCCAACCGAGAAATCAAGTACATCCTCGAGAAGACAAACACCCAGGAAGGATTGGTCTAAAGATGTGACGATGCGCTCCAAGAGCATACTCCGCACACATTTAAAAACTCCTTCGGGCATGTCTCCATTCGTACCGTGTATGGTAAAGCTTGTCATCTTCTAGTGCGGAATTGGAGCATCGAGCCTACTGACCACTCGACAACTAAACATGGACAAGACATCAGCCGGGTGAAAACGACTACTCCAACTCAATGAAGCCAGATGAGTTCGTAAACGGCGACATGAAAACGCCCGCATCTATAAGGAAAGACTAAAGCTTCACGACAAACATATCACTAGAAAGAGTTCACTTCGCGGACAATGCAAGTCCTTCTATTCACCTCCGACAGGGTGCTTTTTCCTCGGGAAATCAAGTCTCGATGGTCCTGTGCCCTTCACAAGAACAAAAAGTCTTTTCACATGGTGGGGCAAAGTTTCACATCCCGAGAAAGTCATATCTACGCCGCTACCCAACGCTGCCGTACTATGGAGGCGAAGTTTTCACAAGCAAGTCATTCCTTCGACAAATTGCAGAAGAAGTATAGTCAACCCATCACAGGAGTTTGAGTTCCCGATCACATCAGCTCGTGGTCGCCGAGCTAACGACATTAAAACATAGCTTCTCGGGAGCAAGAACTCGCGTTCCTCCTAAATTTTGTAGTTTCCAAGTTCTATCGTTATTTACATCAATTTTGGTTTCTAGTTGTGTCTTCATGATCGCGCTTCGCTGTTGGTTTAATCGCAGGACCCTAAGCGTGTGCAGTCTTACGGTTCAATGCCCTGAATATTTACACGTGAGAGTTCTCAAAAGTGGGCTGAGTAGTGTGTTCAAAATTTCGCGAGACACTTTTCGCCACGCCGCGACGTGAGATCCCACGCGCCGCGACGCCAAAATTTCATCTTCTTCTCTGGCTACATCGCGACGTGGATTTCACGCCGCGACGCCATTTTTGAAGCTCCTCCGGCCACGCCGCGACGCGGATTTCACGTCAGCGACGCCATTTTTGGCTCGATACGCCGCGACGGAATTCTCACGCCGCGACGCCATTTTCGGGGTTCTCACACGTCGCGACGGAATTCCTCACGCCGCGACGCTTATTTTTGAAGCCTGGTCACGCCGACGTGGTCCCGCACGCCGCGACGCCATTTGGTGATGTCCTCCGCCACGCCGCTGACAACCCGCACGCCGCGACGCTGCCCCGCTTTTAGCCCAAGAATGGTTCATTTACACCTTCACCGTACGCCTTTCCTCCTCCGAAACCCTAGCTCCTCGCCGCATCGTCCGCGGCTCAACTCCGCCGAGCCCGCTCGCCCCGGCCTGAGACCACTCCTTTACCCCGCCACTCTACTGGTGGGGTTTCACCCTTTGGCCGCTGGGTCATATAAGATTTCCACCACCTGTAGCCCGATTCTAGCTTCAAGTACGTAGTTCAGTGGTTCATTTGTGCTGCCAGGTAGTCTAGGGAGGTCTTTAGGAATTCATTTCTGTGTTAGCTAGGTTCCTGTGTGGTCTTTGAGTCCCATTTAGGCTTTATTGAAGCCATTAGTGAAGTGTTATTTAGTTTCGATTTTTTTTGTGGGTGCATATTGTGTGTTCGAAGCTATTTAGGTTTAGTATAATCTCGGCAAGAGGCAGAGTTTGTTACTGCTTGAGCGCCTACCACCGAGGACCGTGCACTCCCACTTACGATGTCACGCCTAGCTTGTAAATGCGAGTGCCGCCGATCGTTTTGGCACCATTTGCAAAAACCGCTCGTTCATTAAGGAGAAGGGGTTTCACCACCTCGATGACTTCTTCCGCAAGACACTAAGGCTTAAGGGGTGGCGTGCTTTATGCCAACCTCATCCACGGCGATGAGCGAGTACGAGAATTTACGCCAACCTCGCCTCCCATGTCCTCAAAAAGGTCGTGGTGCGAGGTGTATCGGGTCGACTTCATGAGTCGATCAATAGCTTACGGCCTGGGAGCATGTCCCGCCGAGACCCTTTAATCAGCTCCGCGAGCATCCCGACTACCCCCGAGGTCATCCACGTACGACCAAAGCGCCGGTGAGCTGAGGATCAACAAAGGCGGGCCATGCGGTTAATCTCCCAAGGCCAAGCATCCGCCTTCTATTCCTGCCTGCATCACTTCATCACTTCGCGTCTTATCCCGACGACGAATGTGTGTGAGGTGACAGCCTCTACCGCTCCTCGCGAATCTCGCCATTATCCAGATATACCATTCGATGTATGTGTTATAGAGGATGATCCTCCACAACCGAGACGCCGGTCGGAACCCTGGGCACTCTCTTTCGATCTCGCTTCAGGCAAACAGTCGGGTGCCTCGACGACACGAGGCCTCGACTTCCATCCGATTAAGGCCATATCGGCCAAGCGACACACCCGTGTCCCGCAACCCGAGGGAGTCTACGACGCCACGAGCCCTCGGGACGAGGACGCAGCTTCCGATTATCGTGCCTCGCTTTAGACTCCTAGGCGACACCCGTGATGACATAGGCCGCCCTCGTCTTCACCCACCTCCACCACCACCCCAAAGAGCCTCTTCGTTCACCAAGCCCTCCTTCACTGCGATCTCGAGGACCCTGCTCTCCTCACCGAGCGCTGGACGCATTCGGATGAGACCCAAGAGCACCGAGTCCCTCGCTTACCCAGATATGGAGGCGGTCATATACGACATGCGATACCCCGCCAATCAGCCATCATTCCCACAAATAGCCAGCCAGCTCCATGTGCCCAACCGCTTCGATCCTACCAGACCAAATCCACTCACCACTCCTCACCCATAGTTGATATTCAAGCGGAGTCTCCCTTTACCCTCTATGTTTTTATCTAAGCGCTGGGACACCGGCTATTTTGTTCGGGGATGTGTTGATAGGACACTATGTTTTTGTTCTTGTTTATTGTTGTTTTGATTTCCGTAGTATGCCGTATTTTTAGTTGTTCCGCATATTAGTTGTGTTTTGTTTTTAGTATTGCATGTTATTGGTGGTGTTTAGGTTTAGTTTTAGTTTGTTTTACATCACACTTTCATGTTAATGAGTCATGTGTTAGTTGTTTGCGTGTGTTTTAGACATTTTTGCATGCAAAGGACGCATACATGTGTGCCATTTCGATACCGAGATCAATGGATTTGAGTTCACTATAAACCTGCTCAAATGCATACATTTGTTTGATGCTCCTAATTAGGGTTGAATAGTTGAAAAGGGCTAGTGAATCAATTCCGGTAGTCAAGAAACCAGCCAAAAACCCATCACACTCACACACTAGTGACTTTCGCAGCATGCATAGGTGCCGAACTGACCACAGTTCGATCAACCTAGTGAGACTCGAATCCATTTGAGGATGGGACACCTAATCAAAAGAGGATTGCCATCGAGCCCCAACCAAAAGAGAAAGTACAAAACAATAGAAAAAAGAGAAAAAGAAAAAGAAATATGACAAAAATAGTATATGCATAGGAATAAGCTGATCATCCAATCTAATCCCGGCACAAGCTCCTCCGAGGGGCCTATCAAAGCCTAATTCCCTGAGCCAACTGGCCGGGAGTCATTGACTTCACTGCCCGCTATATGGGACAGAAGATGGATCATTCACGCAACCTAGGGCCTTTGAGTTTGGTTGAGTGTTCGGGTGAAGTTGGAAGGGAATTGAATGCCCTGCGGCTCCTTAACCAACCGGTGGGAGTCACCAATGGATCCCCCGCCATGTAGAACACTCCGACTAAAAACTTCGCACTAGGTCTTCCTTCATTTTGTTTTTTAGGTACGTGAGAATTTTCTAAGCATGAGGACATGAATAAATGGGTGCGTTCCTATCCTCTCCCCCTAGTTAGCTTCTTCCTAATAGGCGAGTCGAGCTTAAGCTCGGGGGTATCTAACCCAGCATATTCTCGAGGTCACTCACTATAAAGACATGTGGGTTTCGTGGGAAAGGCTATCGAACACCATGGGATTTGAGGCACTAGCCGGGCCTAATCTATCTCAATCAAATTTACCGAAGTCAAACATCCGTATGCCTTCACCGAACACGAGCAAAACAAGGTGTAAGTGTGAGCCGCCCACTTGATCCTATATTTTCAAAAGACGTACTCACTGCCTTAGTGTTAGTCACATTACGCTTCGTGTGTGTGTCCTCGTTTGATAGTTTTCCGTTTCAAGCTGAGACAAGCAAGAAACTAAGTTTAGGGGTGTGATGAGTGCCTAAACACTCATCTTACACTCGCTTGTCACATTTTCACATTTATTTTATATAATAATTCTATAGTTTTTGTGGCTAGATCCTTGATTTTGTGTCCGTGTGGTTACAGTTCATTAGAACGTAAAGAACAGCCTTTTGGAAGCAAGCTGGGAACAATGAGGAGCGTGCAAGGAAGTGGACTCGCCACGCCGCTGACGGGCCACTACGTCGCGACCGCCAATGTCACCACGCCACCACGCCGCGACGTTACCACGCCGCGATCGTCACTATCGCCGCGATCGTCAAATAAAATCCGCACCTCATCATTTAAAGTAACAATTTCGCCCGTAAATTAGGCATCTGAGACGAGATTTGTGAGCGCACTAATTCCAGAGCGTATCGGCAGACTTGGAGGAAGTGCCCAGGAATTGTACCGCTTTTCATTGTTTGGATATTTTCGGATATTAGAACGATGTTTTCTTTATTAAACATTTTCATCTTTTCTTTCATTATGTTCTGTATCTTTTCAGTGGTTACATCAAACCCCCGTCACATACAATACCAAAGTTTGATCTTTCATGTTATTCGCTTGTTATTAATTTGTCATATCTACTCTATACCCGCATTTCAATTATATGATAACGCCTGCCAATGTTAGCATAATCACACCGAGATCCGAGATTCGAGAGATGAGGTATTCGTGGATCTCGGGTAGAGTAGCCTTTTAGCCGATCTCGTTAATAGAGATATTCGAACTCAAGGTGGTATTTGGGGGTTAGAATACTAAGCATTTCTAATACCGAGTCGAGATGTAGATATACTGACTTATTCACGTAGATAGCGATATACCTCGAGAAAGGATATCTCGTAGGCAAAGGATCACCTCGCCTAATTGACATATTACAAATATATTTAATAACAATATCTTTAAAAGAATCCATCGAACGTGATAGGGGGGCGATTTAACCCTAGGCGCCCAATACCATTAATTCACTAATCAATAGCTTAGTCATAGCCTCTTTTTACTTAACTTTTACCTTAAAATCATTTATTCGTATATTTGCCCGGTGCGTAACTCTCGTAGTCAATTTTGCCTTCCCTATGGATCGATATCCGTACTTTAAGCAATAATTATACATTAGCTACTCGTGCACTTGCGCACTTAGGCATTCATTTTATACATCGCGTTTTCGGCCTGTCAAAAATCCAAACCTATTAAGGAAGGGTAAAATGGTAATTTTGGTCAAAATCCGGAATTTTTCTAGATCTCGGATGACGAAATGGATTTCACCGTTGGAATCGTCTCGCAAAATCTAACTACCATGTCAATTTCATTAATTCGAGATACTAAATTTCATATTTTTCGGCGACTAAGACACATGACATTTTACATTACTGGTGTCTCAGATAAGGCCACATGTCATGTTATAATGAAATAAACATAGCCAAGTGCCAATGAGATACACATGGCATCATGCCATTAGGAAGGAAATATATTTTGTAGAAGAGATAAGGTGATGTATAATCTAAGGTGTCCAATGAGAAACTGGACACTTTTCGGGCATGTGAGGACAAGCCTTAACAGTTCTCCTAACCTGTCGGGGAGCAGGAAAAGAGGGATAGCAAAGAGGAGAGATTTTAGAGAGAGAGAGTGTCTACATTCTCTCTAGAACTCCGGGTGATCGGACCGTCGGTTCTCGTCGGAACAAGAGGAGAAGTTGGTCTACGCTGCAAGGGGTGGGTACCAGTTTTGTGGTGTTTTGACAACTCCGGGAGGTAGGGGTTTTCTCCTACTTGATTTACTCTTTGGTTAAGAGTCATTCTAATGGTTAGGGATGTCTTGAGGCCTGGATGGCCGTGTTTTCGCTCCAAAGATTCGACTGAGCAAAGAAATCCCTAGAGCTTTTTGACAAGCCTCAAACCGACAAGGACTGTAGAGTGTGTTGCTTGTGTGTTGCTATGTTTGAAGCATGATGTTGTGTGATGTTTTGGGCAATTCCAAGATGAATTTCCGGATTGTATATTAGCCCATGTGAGCTAATTTTATGTTATTGCTAAGAATAAATAACACGTGGTTGGTATGTGAATATTGTTAATATATGCATGATTGATATATTAGCATGTGTTGTATGAAAATGGCATAATGCATTTCATATGCACTGGGAAACCTAGAGTAATAGGTGTGAGTGCATAACATGAAAGAAAAAGGAAAATGGTTGTGAAAGGAATTTCAAAGGAAGATTTTATGAAGAATTGCCTTGGAGAGTTGTCCAACAGTTCATCTCGGAGGAGGACCCATGACTGTTATGGAAAGTTATCCAAGAATTCACCCTGAGGGTCATTCAATAGATTTTAACGAACCAGATATGTTTTCAAGAACAAAAACCTTTTGTTTGAAAACAGTGTTTTCTCACTCTTGGCTTAGACATGCGTGAGGGAGTTAGTGAGGGCTCGAGAAGTGGGAAAGGGTGAGTCACATTCTCATCCATTGCATATATGTTTTGCTTGAATGTTTGGTTTGTCATTGCATGAGCACTTAGGTGGGGAGTAACCCATGTAGGATAATTCCACTACTGGGCATTGCTCACCTTGTCGAGGGAAAAATTATTTCAGGTACTGAAGGTCCACCTGGGGATGGGACGCATCCGAGGGCTTAGAGATAAAGAAATGGCCATATATGGCCTTATTATGTATTTTTGTAAAAATATGGGAAAAAGACCCAGTTTTGGATAATTTGTAATCAAAACAAATTGTAAAATAACTTATTTTTGTATAAAATATACATTTTGGTGAGTATCGATGTATGGGCCGACGTGACCAATTTTACTCACATATGGGTCTCATGATGTGAGGCACACAAAGCTCCGCTAGACATTGATTCCGTGGTCAACGGACCTCTGTGGATTTGGGGCGCTACAAAGATGGTATCAGAGCATAGGTTTATAAATACCAAGAACTCGATGTCGGATACTAGAGTTATATCTTAGTATCGTATAGAAGTAGTACATAATGATTACCTAGGACTTGATGGGCATTGTGTTAGATCATGCATTCATCAGGCATTCGGCTGATTGTTGCGTGATTATGTGTTGTATGTGTTGTGTGATTGTATGCTTAGTAAACAACATATAGGAAAATGTTGAACATGGGTCGAGAAAATATAACCCCTAAGTTCGAGGAATTATGGGCATAATGGTCCAAAAATAAACGAAAAATAAAAAATGTGCAGGAGAGGAAATCCGACGGCCATCGCCCATTTTCCGGCCCCGGTCGCGACAGCTTCGTGTCACGACAAAGTAAGGCGCAGTGCACGCTAAGGAGCACACGATCGGCGCGACATGGCCCTCGGCTTTTCCGCGCCGCAGGGGCGAAGCGGCTACAAGGCCGCTGCGACACGTGACTCACTTTTTTTTTTTTGTCCCAGGTCGCGACATAGATTTGAGGTCGCGACATGGTTGAGGCTGGGACTGGTTCGTCTTGGTCGTGACATGAATTTCATGTCGTGACATGGGCTAGACAGTTTGAGGTTGCGACATAGCTTTGAGGTCGCGACTTGGCTGGGCTGCGACAGGCCTCAGGCTTGGCAACTTGGAGTTTTGGCGTCGTAGTGGGCACTGGGCGTTTGGTGTCGCGACATTAGTTTTGCGTTGCAATCCGGTCAGTCTCGGTGCGTCGCGGACATGGTTTCGGTCATGGTTGCAGGCAGCCGCCTGGCGCGCAGGTCGCGACTCAGCTGCGGCGATGAGCAGCCGCGCCGCCAGTTGCGCGATATGTGGTTTTGGTGTCACGACCTGGTTTTCCATGTTTGGTGTCGACATCATTTTTGATGTCGCTGACGCAGGGGGATCTAAAGTGGTGTCAGCGACACCGCTTATTGTCGCGGATAATCGCTAGGAGAAATCGGCGTCGCTGAAGATGGTTTTGATGTCGCTATTACGTGGGTGGCAAAGGTGGAGTCGTGACCGATCGTGTTGGCGACTGAAATCCCACCGCGGGGCGTAAATGAGGTCGCACATGGGTTAGTCCCAAGGAAAATGACGGTCGCGACCGCTCGCGAGGTGAGGTCGCGACCTCGCTTGTTCCATGGTCGTAATGTGTTGTCGCTAATTCGCTTTTGAGTTCGCGACCGGCTTGGCTTGCTCTGGGGTCGCTGACAGAGGCATGTTGCTCGGCGGTCGCGACCAGCCTGCGGCCCAACTTCGCCACAAGTAAGCGTTTGACAGAGAAGCCAGCGCCGCAGCAATGTGTGATCGACAACGCCGCAGCACGCGCCGACCGAGTTCGGTGCGCGACCGCGCACACACCCGCTTTAAGACGGTGCACTGTTTAGGTCAGTGTTCACAGGATTTAAAAAAAGTACAAAAAAAATTGTTTGTGTATGATTTAATATATGGAATGTTTAACTTGCATTACCTATGAATGCATTAACGTGGTACATGAAATTTTTTTTTTCGGTGTGTGAATAGTGTCTCGGGGCTGTATTTACACCATTTGAGATACTTCACTAAAACTTAACTTACCATTTGACATGTGTAGATGGATAGTCGAGGGTAAGGACGTCGAGGTCGTCCACGAGGTGCTAGCCAAGCACCACCGTGATTTCACCGCCAGCCTTGTCGAGGCCGTGAGGATCGCAGCTCGCCGCCATTGCAATGTGCCAGTGCTGGTAGCCAGGGAGGTCCGAGTAACCTCCAGAGGTTCAAGGCACATCATCCGATATTCACAAAGGGAGGAGATCCGATGGTGGCGCACTACGGTCTGGCGTGAGGTCGAGAAGGTATCGCCATGGAGATTACTCCATGGCGACTAAGATTAGACTAGCTGCATTCCAGCTAGAGGGTAAGGCCCAAGTGTGGTGGAACTGGGCGAAGACCTCTAGGGATCTAGAGGCAATGACTTTGGCAGAGTTCCATGAGCTTTTCATGGGCAAGTATTTTCCGGCCACTACTAGACATGCAAAGGCCCAGGAGTTCCTATAGCTGAAGCAGGGAGCCATGACTGTGATAGAGTATGTGGCTAGATTCATTGAGTTGGCCCGCTTTGCTGACGATTATATGGGCACAGATGCGGCCAAGGTCAGGAGATTTGAGAATGGGCTGAGATTGTCCATTCGGGGCAGGATTGTAGGACTCTACCTATAGGACATGAACTCTATGGTTAGGACGACCATGACCATAGAGAGGGAGATGGAGGATGCACGGAGCACTCGGGATGCGGGTGTTAGTGGCAAGAGGAAGGAGATTCAGTCTTCTTCTAGTTCATGAAAGAAGTAGAGGGCTTCTAGTTCACGTGGGTTCCGGTGAGCCGCCAACTCTTCGGGCCGTGACGCATCATGGTTGCTACCGTGCAGATGTGATGGTGCGTTTCCATCGCGCCAGCCATTGACATACGAGAGGATCGCCTCAGAGACAGGACCCTGTGGTTTGGGGGCGTGGCAGTCCCGGGCCAGCCGTGGACAACAACGGATACAATATGAGTATTCCTTCACACCCTAGTATGGGTCAGAGGAGCCAGTACCAGTCCCAGGGAGTTGCATGGGTGCCTCCAGTTACACAAGCAGGCCAGAGGGGCTAGATTATGGGACGAGGCAGAGGACGAGGCCCATAGACAGAGACATCAGGGATTTAGGGGTGTGTCTACGCCATCACGCCACTAGCTGAGTCAACGGATCAGCCAGTTATACAGGGTACGTTCTTGCTATCTCGCCTATGGGCAAGAGTATTATTTGACTCTGGTGCATCGCATTCATTCATTGCTGCATCAGTTGTGGTAGAGTTGGGCTTGGAGGTTGAGTTCTTGGAAGAACCCATGTATGTGAGTTCTCCCGTAGGGACTAGAGCGAGAATAGGGATGATATGTCGAGGATGCGAGCTAGAGATCTCTAGGATTCTACTCGCAGTGGACCTGAGGGTCATGGACATGTCAAAGTTCGACGTCATCCTTGGGATAGATTTGTTGACGACATACAAAGTCGTCATCGATTGTGAGCATAGGAGAGTTACTGCTTACACACAGGGCGGTATTCGGGTTACGTTTCAAGGGGCCAAGCATGGTGTTTTGCCCCAGACTGTGTACGAGTCCAGGTATCACGAACAGTTGGCGGGTTAGCTAGCAAGCCTTACCCTGGAGGACGAGGTGAGACCGACTGTCTACCTTTGGTAGTTTGGCAGTATGGATGTTTTTCCGGACGAGCTACCGAGATTGCCTCCGTAGAGGGTTGTAAACTTCTGTATTGAGTTACACCCTAGTACTTCGCCCATCTCTATGACTCCACATAGGATGGCACCAGTTGAGTTGCAGGAGCTCAAGGTCCAAATTTCACAAGAGTTACCGGACAGTGGGTTCATTAGACCGAAAGCACTTCACCACAAGGCCCGATCCTTTTCTTTTCTATGGTTAAGAAGGACAAGACCCTTCGACTGTACATTGATTACAGACAGTTGAATAGGGTTACGATCAAGAATCGGTACCTATCACTAAGGATCGATGACTTGTTTGATTAGGCTGGAGAGGGGCGAGTCTACCTAAAATAGACCTTCACCGGTTACCATCACCAGAGGGTTAGGAAGCGATATCCCTTTAGGATGCGTTATGGGCACTTTGAGGTTACGGTGATGCCCTTTGGATTGACGAATGCGCCTGTGCCAAAGATTCATGGATTCCTATGCATAGGTATTCCAACCCTATTTGGATCGGGCCTTTGTCGTGGTCTCGTGGATGACATTTGATCTACTCCCAAATGAGGGAAGCATGAGGATCATCCGAGGATTGTTTTACAAATGCTAAGAGACCATCACCGTACGCCAAGTTCACAAGAAGTTCAAAAGGTTTTGGCTCACATCGAGGTGAGATTCGGGACACGTGGTGTTGGGGGCTTCAGCGTGTCAAGGACCCAGAGAAGGTCAAGGTCGTGATGAGTTTGGAGAGGCCTAAGTCGCCTTCGAGATACGTGAGTTTCGATCGGGCTCGGGCACTACATGAGATTCATTGAGGATTTCTCCCGATTAGCGACACCTATGACAAGATTGACTCAGAAAGAGGTCAAGTTTGATTGGGATGATCGATGCGAGAAGACATTCCAGGAGTTGAGAAGGAGGCTCACTACAACTCATATCTTGATAGTCCCTGATTAGGGACAAGGGTGGCCACGTTGTAACAGGATGCCTCGAAGGCCGGACTGATGTGTGTTGATGCGTACCCGGAGGGTAGTAGCTTATGGCTCCCGCTAGCTGAAGAATCATACAAAACACCCCACACACGACACGGAGTCGGGCGGCCATAGTCTCGGGCTTTGAAGATTTGGCGCCATTACTTATATGGCGAGCAATTATGGTGTACCCTGCACTCACAAGTCCGCGTATATCTTTCACGCACGGATCTCATTATGAGGGGCAACAGGATGAAGTTCCTAGAGGATTATGACTTCACTTGCATTACCATCTTGGCAAGGCAAATATGGTGGTCGATGCACTCACTGGAAGTCACTTATGAGTATTACAAGATAGCTTCCTCGGAGCGGCATATGCTCGAGATCGTGCAAGCCAGCTATAGTACAACGAAAGTGTGCTCAGGTACATTAGGGAATTTGCAGCTATGTCGTCTCTCTATTGGGCGAGTATTGTCCTTAAGGCAAGACGCAGTTAGTGTCCATCAAGGATCGTGTACAAAAATACGAGGGCTTCACCATCCACATATGGTAATCTTCGATATAGAGGACGGGTAGTGGTTCATCAATTGACAGATCTGAGAGAGGAGATCCTCAGGGAGTTTCACCGCTTCCTCGATTTGGTAAAGCAGATCCGTGTGGCACGAAGACGATCTAGATCTTCTTGCCGCACTACCGGAGCTGGATGAAGAGACACACATATGGGACTTGTTCAACGATGTCTCACGTGTCGCCAGACATAATGAGCATCGTAATCACAGGCTACTCCAGCCATTACAGGTAGTTGAGTGGAAGTGGGAGTATGGAGATGGACTTTTAGACCCACTCGCCACTGACACCGCGAGACATGACGCCAGAGGGTGATAGCTGGACTCTATGACCTAAGCTTGCACATTTCCTAGTCGTGCGGGATGACCTTCACACTGAGGAATTTCGCCAGCTAGATATCCCAGAGATCGTCCGGCTACATGGAGTACCAGTGTCCATTGTGTCGGACAGAGACACGAGGTTTACAATCTTCACTTTGGAAGAGTTTCTAAAGGCTACGGATGCATGACCATGAGCACACCTTCCACCTACGTACGTGATGGTCACCGTGAGGACCATTATTGTGCATTAGAGGACATGCCGCGAGCACGCCTGATCATAAGGGTAGCCGAAGCACCGCTTCTAAGTGGAATTCGCCAACAATAAAGTATCGCGAGCATACAAATGGCACCATATGAGGCATTGTATGGGAGGCCATGCAGATCACCGATATGTTAGACCGAAGTGGGAGAGAGCTCCATCACCGGTCCTGATCTGATTAGAGACACCTCTAAGAAGGTGAGTTTGATACTACATCGTTTTCTCACGGCTTAGAGTCGGCAGAAGAGCTATGCAGACAGGCGACGTCGACCCTTAGAGTTCGAGGTTGGTGGTCACGTCTTCTTGAAGGTGATGCCTAAGAGAGGATTGGTCAGATTCGGCAAGCGCGGGAAGCTATCGCCGAGGTTTATTGGGCCCTTCAAGATACGCGAGAGGGTAGGCACAGTAGCGTACCGATTAGCTTTACCGCCCAGCATGTCAGGTGTTCATGGGGTATTCCATGTCTCCATGCTCTGGAAGTACACTCCTGATCCAGCCCATGTAGTGGATTGGGGAGAGATTGATGTTGACACAGTGGGACCTTCGAGTAGGGACCAGTGTGTGCATTATGGATAGCCGGGATCAGGTTTTACGACGCAAGACCATGAGACTAGTAAGGGTGTTATGGCAGCATCGTGGAGTGGAGGAGTCAACGTGGGAGCGCGAGGACATGATGCGGGCCACCTATCCCTTCTTGTTTGGGGATGAAGGTACGCAGTTTAGTCATTTAATGATTAAATGACTAGTTTACATGCATGACATAGTGCACGTTGCATATGCATGTGATTTGTCGTGATTGCGTGGAATTTCGGGACGAAATTCTTTTAAGGGGGAAGGAATGTGAGACCCCGGAAAAATCTAAACCTACTAAGGAAGGGTAAAATGGTAATTTCGATCAAAATTCGGAATTTTTCTAGATCTCGGATGACGAAACTGACTTCATCGTTGGAATTGTATTGCGAAATCTAGCTACTATGTCGAATTTCGTCGAATTCTGAGACAGTCGGAATTTCACGTTTTTCGAGGTACCGAGAGTAGTGCGGGACATTTGGCACATTTTGAGTGGCTTAAGAGGTGCCAATGCGGTCACGCGCGTAATGAGTCAAACATGAGCCTGGCGGCCACAAGGAGTGACATATGACATCATGCCATTAGAAGGAAATCCAATGGGAAGAGATAAGGTGATAGGGTAATCTAAGGTGTCAAATGAGAAATGGACACTTGGCATGTGAGGACAAGTCCTCTTGACCAAGTTCTCCCAACTGGTTTGGGGAGAGGAAAAGAGGGGATAGCAAACCGAGAAAAGAGGAGAGATTTTAGAGAGAGGGAGTGTCTACATTCTCTCTAGAATTCCGGGTGATCGGACCGTTGGTTCTCGTCGGAACAAGAGGAGAAGTTGGTCTACGCTGCAAGGGCTACACGTGGGTACCAATTTTGTGGAGTTTTGACAACTCTAGGAGGTAGGAGTTTTCTCCTACTTGATTTTACTTTAGTTAAGAGTCATTCTAATGGTTAGGATGTCTGAGGTTTGATCGCTGGGGTTTCGCCCAAAAGATTTGACTCGAGTAAAGAAATCACTAAAGTGTTTTTTGGACAAATTCCAAACCGACAAAGGGATTGTGAAGTGTGTTGCTTGTGTGTTGCTATGATTGAAGCATGATGTTGTGTGATGTTTTGGGCAATTCCAAGATGAATTGTCGAATTGTATATTAGCCCATGTGAGCTAATTTTATGTTATTGCTATGAATAAATAACATGTGGTTGGTATGTGAATTTTGTTAATATATGTATGATTGATATATTAACATGTGTTGTATGAAAATGACATAATGCATTTCATATGCACTGCCTAGAGTAATAGGTGTGAGTGCTTGACATGAAATAAAAAGGAAAATGGTTGTGAAAGTAATTTCAAAGGAAGATTTTCCGAAGAATTGCCTTGGAGAGTTGTCCAATAGTTCATCTCTGGAGTGAGGACCTCATGATCGTTACTAAAGTTATCCAAAGAATTCACCTCAAGGGTTGTTCATCAGATTTACCGGTAATCGGCATTTTTGTTTTCAAGAAATAAAAAACCTTTTGTTTGAAAACAGTGTTTTCTCACTCTTGGCTTAGGCATGCGTGAGGGAGTCAGTGAGTAAGAACATCCATTGCATGTTGACATTTGAGTAGAAACATATATGTTTTGCTTGAATGTTTGGTTTGTCATTGTATGAGCACTTAGGTGAAGAGTAACCTATGTAGGATAATTCCACTACTGAGCATTGCTCACCCTGTCGAGGGAAAAATTATTTCAAGTACTGAAGGTCCACCTAGGGATGGGAGGCATCTGAGGGCTTAGAGATGAAGAAATTGCCATATATGGCCTTATTATGTATTTTTGTAAAAATCCGAGAAAAAGACCCAGCCAGATAATTTGTAATCAAAAATTGTAAATTAACTTATTTTTGTATAAAATATACATTTTGGTGAGTATGGATGTATAATGACGTAATAATTTTACTCACGTATGGGTCTCATGATGTGAGACACATAGGTTTTCCGCATATTGACGGTGGTCACATAACACACCCCTTTTTACCACTTGAGGCATATCATAAACTGCAATTTATAATAACTTAAACTAAATCAAATCAAATCATACTAAAATAAACTTTTATAAATCTCGACTACTAAATATTCCCAAATACTCAAATAGAACTAAATATAGTGTTGACGGTTACATGAATTTGATTGGGCTTATGTCCGACCATGCTCACAATGCGACTTTTTATAAGAAAAGTTGAGAAAAAAAAAATAGGATCCGTTGTGGTAGAGGTCAGCCAAGTATTTAACATTTATGCTTCAGATTTTTGTCATATCAACATATTAAGGTTTATTTCTATATCCGTTGTACTTTTGTAATTCTCTCTTCGATTCATAGAAGTTTTCCTTATCCGTGGTTTTTCCCAAGGGCTCTACGTAAATATCATGTTTTTCTTTATTTTTGCATTTCTAATTTATTGTGCCATTGATCATTACACATATTAACTAAAATATAATATTCTTCAACATGATTTTAGAAACTAATATAAGTCAAAATGAACTTTACAAGTTACCAAATGAACTAATATAGTACTAATGAATGTGAACTTGCAATCTTTTTTATCCATTACAAGAAGCTTAATTAGCTAGAACTTACAAGCTTAGCTAAATCAATTGAATCTGTAGAGAGGACCCTAGAAGCCAAGGTTGAAATAATCAAAATTGAACACTATGTTACACCCTCTTGTAAGCTATTATGATCAAATGAGTACAAAATGTTAAATATATTTATTTTCTTTTACAGGCGCTTTGATGGATAAAATGGTGCCTACAGGTGATTTTGTAATGACCCGTACCAAATAATACAAGTTTGCAACATGTTTGACCAAGTTTGACTAAGTTTGACCAATTTGATCTTAGGGTTTGACCAACACTTAGAGTTGACCTCAAAGTTGGACTTTTTCAAGGATGAATAATTTTGGCTTCACTAAGACACCATTTCCTCGTAGGCCTCGTCGATACGAGTTCATAGATTGGTCGAACGTCCAAATCCGACTTACGGATAAAAGTTACACTCTGGTTCAAACGGCAAGTGTTTTTTAAGAAGGTCCAAGCCGTCTCGCAGCCACCAAAGCGACCCTGCTCTTATATATACATAGCTTTGCGTGCCAAAGGAAACCCTAGCCCCAAACACTCACTTTGAGCCTAAAACCCTAGAAAACTCCTCAAACCCGCGGAGCACCAAATGGGTCGCTTTTAACCCATTTGTAGGCCAAGCTCGTTTCAACTAAAGGAGCTGATTCCTGGCCAATTTCACTGTACACGCGCTGACATGTGCGAGAGAACATCCAGACGGCCGGGCCGCAAATTTCACGGCCAACTCCTCCGCCGACGCGCCGATCGGGTCGGCTGGCGCGCGGGCGGCGCCACCGCGGGTCACCGTAATTTCTTGATTTTTCGCCATTTACGGCCAGTTCAGACCACCCCATAGCTCTTTCCACCATTTTTGACCCTCTGAACTCATTTCCGTGGTCCTCCAGATTCATCACCGCTTGAAAGATACGCCGATAAAAACAAATTCGGCCGACTGGATCGAAGGTTTTCCTAGCCACCACAAAGAACCTTGACCAAGGTGAGGCTACTGATGTTCCTGGTATCTCGGGCTTTCCATTGATATGTGGTCAGAATTTTGGACGCCGCTTGCTAGTTCCATTTTTTAGGTTGTTTCGGTAATTATCGAGAAGCGACTAAAATAGAGTACCAATTGGTCAAATCGACAAATTGAAGTTGGATTAGTGAAATTGGACATTTTTAGGAATTATTGACTAAGCTCACCTCGAGAATTAGCTCCTTGAGTGAAAGCCCCAATTTTGGGTATCGCCCATAGGTACACTGCGGTAATCGACCTCGTCTGAGTCCAAATCGATGGTTTCATAGTTCTAAAAATTATTCTAAGGATATCCCAATGTTGTTGGTTCATTTATTTGGAGCTCCAAATGGTGTTTTATTTATATTACGCACTCACGGCCTGGACGATCCCCTGGCAGGGAATCAGGACTGAAAGGTCAGAGTCTGTGAGTGGTTTATATGTTTTTAAATGATTTGGGTTGCTATTATATTGATATATTCATGGTGATTAAATATTTTACATATACTGCTTTTGATCAAATGGTTGGTTGCAGTAAATGTGATTATCTGGGTTTTATAAAACAAGTTATCATTTCACGGAATTTTGTCAACATTTTAACTATTTGAAAGTTTTATCAGGTTCAAGGATGAGTTGGTGGTGTTTGGATATTTGGTACATAGATTGTGCTGTAAACTATCTTGAAAAACTATTGTTTTAAAAAGTGGATATTGAGAATTTATGGATTACCTAATACTAAGATTACTGAAAGGTACATTTGAGGAAGGGAATCATATATTGGTTACTACGTGATGGATCGGGTTTATCCGAGGGTTATTAGAGGACACGGACGGACAAGTTCACTCTCTGAGGTTTGTTAGTGCCACGGATGGGCCAAGTTTACTCCTGAGGTTTGTTAAGCAAGTTGACGTGATGGCCAAGTTTACCCGGAGGTTTGTTAGTGCCACGTGATGACCAGGTTTATCCGGAGGTTTGTTAGGTGCCACGTGATGGCTGGGCTTGCCAGGAGGTTTGTTAGTGCCACGTGATGGCCGGGTCTACCTGGAGATTTGTTAGTTGCCACGTGATGGCCGGGTCTACTGGAGGTTCGTTAGTTGCCACGCGATATCGTCTACTGAGGTTTGTTAGTTGCCACGTGATGGCCGGGTGTAACCACAGGTTCATTAGTTGTCACGGTGTCGTGAGATCGGCTTACCGACGGTTTATGATGGGTATGTGGTATGGACGTTGTTGTTTTTCTAAATATAGTATAACTATTTTAATACTCATGATTTTGGTGCATTTCAAAGTTATTTTATTACTTGATGGCTATACATGTTTTGTGCTTGGCTTTATGTTGTGTACAGTGCAGATTACGGTTTTCTTGACATTGTGCCTACTATTTGTGGAGCATGATTTGCATATGTTAATTTGGGGTAAAGTTGGGTTTTGTGAAATGTTTTCAAACGAACTTTTACAAAGAGTGAACTAAGGTTTTGAGAGAAGAACCATTGAAAAATATAAAAATGTTATTTTCCTTATAAACTATGCCACTCACCGAGATTTACATTCACATTCTTGTTTTAAATTTGTTCCCTAGGTCCAGACAAATCAGAGGGCCTGGCCCGCGCCAGATTGACGCCGTTCTCCCGCCACAAATTGCCGACTCTATCAAGATTTATCTATTTGTGCTCGATGTATCGACTTAGTCATTTCTACTACACTCTAAATCCACAATACTCTTAGAATGCTCGATATTTGTATCAACTTTTATGAAACCCCTTTTATAATTGTTATGGTTTATATATACATGTATAGTCGGGTATTGTTCCACATGGTGTTACTCCCTTCCTTATAGGGGGTTCCACCAGACTTCCTAGGGATTATACAAAGGACTTCACGAAGTGACCACCCGGGAAATCCGGGGAGGGTATCCGGGTCGGGTCTTGTCAGATTTCCTTTTCATGTTTTCAGCTATGACGATGATATCATGATGATTCTTGGTTTGTTCTTCTCTTTTATTTGCTTACAAAAACCCTTTTTCCCTATATATGTGCGTATAATTTTGGTTTCTTCATTTCACTTTGGGATCTATAATCTTTTCATATCGTCTAATAAGTATTGAAAAGAGGAGCATAAATTAAATATTCAAAAGTTTTTGGAAGATTATAGAGCTTGCAAGCCCTCAAGGTACTCCTATGTTGACATTAAAAGGATTACAAATAATTTTAAGGACAAACTAGGTCAAGGAGGATATGGGACCGTTTATAAAGGAAAGCTCAAAATGAAATTTATGTTGCAGTAAAGATCCTTGATGATTTCAAAGGAAATGGAGATGAGTTCATTAATGAAGTGGGAACAATGGGTACAATACATCATGTAAATGTAGTTCGCTTACTTGGATTCTGTGCAGATGGATATAAGCGAGCTTTGATTTATGAATTTTTACCCAATGAATCACTAGACAAGTTCATATTTTCAGCATTTGGTAATAATCGATCCTTGGGTTGGCATAAGCTTCAAGATATTACTATTGGCATACCTAAAGGTATTGAGTATCTTCACCAAGGTTGTGATCAAAGAATCCTTCATTTAGATATCAAGCCTCATAATATTTTGCTTGATCATAACTTTAATCCGAAGATCTCTGATTTTGGTTTAGCCAAATTATGCTCCAAAGAGCAAAGTGCGGTATCTATGACAGCAGCAAGGGGGACCATGGGCTACATTGCACCAGAAATGTTATCTAGAAATTTTGGTAATGTGTCTTATAAGTCAGATGTTTATAGTTTTGGTATGTTATTGATTGAAATGGTAGGGGGAAGAAAGAATATTGATGTTACAGTAAAAAATAGTAATGAAGTATACTTCCCAGAATGACTCTATAATCATTCGCCAATCAAGAGTTATGACGTGATCGTAATCGGGCGTAAGAAAGGATACGAAAATAAAGAAAGAAACTGCGATCGTAGGTCTTTGGTGTATCCACGGTATCCAATAGACCGTCCTTCCATGAAAAAATTGTGATTGGAATGTCGGGAAGGAAAGAAGACAATCTAGTTATGCCTCCCAATCCTTTGCTTCTTTGGTCAAAATGTGAACAAGTGTTAGACGCATCGCAAAGCACGGTTCAACCGGGCGGGTTGATGGTCATACTTAAAATGTAATAAAATTTGTCTATTAATAGTGCTTTAATTAAATTGTTATCATGTTGTAATAAGTTGTACTAATGTAACTTTACTTATCAAGTATAGTTCAATAAAATAACTCTACTTTTTCAAGCACTAACCTTTACAAAATTTGAAAAGTTGTGCCAATAAGTTAATTGTTTCTTTCCTTTGTACCACCTAGTTCTTCTAGTAAAGTTTGTAAATGCATTTTAAATAAAAGGTAAAGGACTCTTCTTTTGTTCCCCGGAGAGAGAAGACTTTGATGTAAACTAGCATCAAAAGAATAATAACCTTAGTTATTGTATCTTGCATTCTTAGAATAAGTTGTAACATTGAAAAGTTTCCAGAGGCTTGTTCTCATGTGATTTGTTATTTTGTTACTTGCCAAGAGATTGCAACATTATGTTACATCTTGCCAATTAGACCTAGGAAAATTCATGGTTAGATTTTCAAGAAAAAATTTGAGGCATTTTGGATAATGTTATAAAAATAAGTTCTTGAGAACCATCCATAAGAGTAATTCTATATCATTTTTATGAATATAATTCTATTTGAAATTATAAATGTTAGTTTTCTTTATTAGTTCTTGGGGAATCTAATTACAAAATCCAAGATATTAAAAAATAAAAAAACATCTTCAATCATCACTAGATAAATCACTCTTTTTCAAGATATTTTTATTCTAAAATTTATTAGACATGCTTTTCAAGTTGGAAAATTATTTTTAGGCAAACCTTCATATTTAAGTTGAAAATATCCTTCCCTTGATCATAAATTATTTAGATTAGTTCCTTGAGGGTTAGCTCGATGATGGGCATGATTGCATTATTGAATCATGTGACCTCGTATTGCTATGGGTCTATTTTCTTATTTCTACAACTTTTAAGTTTTTAAATCCTCTTCAAAAAGGATCATCACTCAATAATTTCAATGTGCATATAAAGTTTTGTAGTAGATTATTTCTCATTAATGTGTCATTCTGTGTGATCCATTATACATAGGGTCTATTTTTAATTTGTGTGGTCCATACAACAATATGGTCATTGTATAAGTGTGATCATTTTCTCACTATGATCCACACTTTGTGTGGTTCAATGTATATGAGTCTATTTTCAATTTGTGTGGTCCATTGTATATAGGGTCCGCCCTATTTATATAGGGGTCCTCATCCTTTAATTTTCTTGACACTAAAAGGATTTGTCTTTACACTTGGAAAAACATGATTTCTTTGCCTTAGGAAATATTCAATGAGTTGGATGAGATAAAAGAAAGAAGTCATGAACTTCTCAAGTAGGGATTTGTATGAAAACATGATAGGAAAGGATTTTCACTATCATGAAAAATTATTTGATTTTTTTTTTTTTTGGCTATGTGACACTTGGCTAGCATTAGACCCACCAAACTAGTTTATAATAATATCATTGATTTTTATCAATTCTAAGCCATAAGGCCTACAAGAAAATTATTGTGGGAAAATGAAAATAGAGAGGAATAATAAAAAGAAAGAAAATAAATTATATATAAGAAAACTTGGTTACTTGATGAATTCTAAAAAATAGTTTTCATTAGTACTTGATGAATCTAATTTACTATGCAAAACGCAATCTAATTTCCGGATGAATCACTCTATTTGCATGATATTTTTATTCTAAAATCTATTAGATATGCTTTTGAAGTTGGAAAATTACTTTTTATAAACGCATTAAAAAATATAAATATTTTCAATCAAACTTTTATATTTACGTTAAAAATACGTCTTTCTTTATCAAAAACAACTTCCAAGATTGAATTTTCCTGGCTACTTGAAGAGGCTGCCAAGGCACCTTTACAATCAAGATGAATTGATATTTTTATTTGCAAGTCAAGCAAGATAAAACCAAAAACTTAATCTAAAAAATTTAACCATTATATGTTTTTAAAATTTATAAGAATATGATAAATAACATTTAGCTTTTTCTGACAATGATAGTGCTAACTACTAATCAACTTTAAGGATTGAATTTTCCTGGTTATTTGAGGAAGCTGCCAATGGACCTTTACAATTATCAATATCCTATTTAGTTAGTGAAGCAAAACAAACCAAGAAAATATTTGTCACCTTCTTGAAATATACTACCCACTCTTTTTCACTAAAATTCATATGAAAGTTCTGAGATCCTTCCTTCGTATAATTCATAATACAAAGAAGTCCAAGTCTTTGATTGAAACTTTTTCCATAAAATTTAAGAGTAATAGCGTGTAGAATTTGCTAATAGAAAAGACCTGACAATTCTTGGTTTACATGAAAAGATGGGTGTAATTACGAGATAAACCTTATGGAAAGCATCAAACAAGAAAATTAAATAGTGGAGTAATTGATATGACAAGGATAGAAAAAGCTTATTTCCTTTGCTGATTTCTTAATTTCCATGGAAAATAGACAACTAAAGAAACATCTTTATTTTCTATGAGAAAATGGGGACTATTGTTTTTAAAATAAGACAAGGTATGACCTTTCTAATGGTTAGATAGTTTTTTATCTTCCATGGAAAACTGGCTTTGAAATTTCTCAACAAAAATTAGGAGAATTATGATGTCTGAGAATTGAGGTCCTAAGCAGAAACAATAAACATTGTAAGGTAATATCTATTAATAAACTCTTAACTCTTAGCCAAAATCATTTAGAAATTGACTAATTCTTTAATTGATGATTTTGAGTGATTGTTTTCAAAAGAAATAATGGGGAGGCCAAAATTACATACGTGTTTCTGAAGAGCGAAAAATCATGACACAATATTTGACAATTTTTTTTTTTTCAAAACGAACGGGCTAATTAAGAAACTTAATTTAAAGATTGAATTTTTCCTTTGGCTTGGTACCTACCAAAGCATCTTCACAAATAAAAATCAATTTATATCTTATTTAATCAGTTAAGTAAGAGAAAACCCAAAAATTTATTTCTGTCCCTCTTAAAATACATCATTCACTTTGCCACGAAAATCTACAAACGATCAAAACTTCACAGATTCTTCCTTATTTCCCATTTCTTATTGCAAAAAAGTTAAAGTCTTATGGGATGAGTACAAATTCCCTTCATTTATGCTACCAAAAGTCACTTAAGAGCACCATTGCAGCATAACTATACGACTCGTCATATATCTTAGCGATAATGCAGTTTCAATTTCAACAGTTTCAAGTCTTTTCGAATATTTGAATCACCATAATGCTCGAAAGAATTGGTTAAGAATTTTGAATTTTATTTACTTAAATCAATTTTACAATAAAAGTGTAACAGTAGATATAAAACTATAATATATAAAGTGATTTGAACTTCAAATTATCATTTAAATTACTATACTAGACAAGCATATTGTTTTTAGGTGTTGGCCTAAGGAAAGGTCAAGGATAAAAAAAAATCATAAAAAAATAGTAAAGTAAAGAAATCATAAAAGTCATTTTATAGTTATTCGGTTGGATTAAGTCAAGGGAGGATTTAAAAATTTAATGATATGTATGTCATTTTTAAACATGAACCCCTTTGGGTTTTAAAATAAATTACGAACTCTTAGCTTATTTCATCCGATTCAAAACGAAGAAAATAAAATAAACTGTGATAGTTTCATTAAGGTGCTCAATTAATACACACATCTTGCATCAGTCTGTTACGCCCATACACAACAACTTCTAAGCAGACAGCTTGGCTTTTGGGCTTCGCGCCCTAGGAAGACATTTCCCGAACCCAATCATATAGCTCGAATATTCATGAACTCGTATATATACATAAGCCAATATAACACTTTTTTTTTTTTTTTTTTTACATCTATTCACTTTGAATATCACCTTGTAGTATTATATTCTAATAAGTTAATGTAGCTTAATGTGCTTGCTTAAATGGAGATAATGTTTAGGAATATGTATGGAGGGTAAATAAATTAAAGGAGAGGTAACATGGAATACAATTGTATTTTGGGGAAAATTCTCCCAAAAGTATGCCTTCAAATAGTGCGCCATACTGACTTCTAAATAAACTTCACGCATTAAATGATGTAAAGCTCACATCGCACTCTTTCCTCTATCCATAAATTACTTTCTTAAGTAATTTGTTATGGAAATAGGTTGCTTTTGAAACATAATTTTAGGTGTTTTCAAATTCTTGATGAATGTAGGTTGTTTTTGAAAATATACTTTAATTATTTCAAAATAATTTTTTAGGAGTTTTTCAGAGCAATAATTAAAATAGTAATATCTTGAAACTTTTGCATTATACATAAAAAGCATAGCACTATGATTGAGGATAAACTCGACAAACGTTTTCTTTAATCTTTTGAGCTCAAACAAATTGAACTTAATCTAAAATGATGAAGAATTGGTTTCTGGTGCTGCATCGAAACATTTTTCTAAGAACTGTTTCAAACACAAATCTTCCAATGAATCATAAAGGTTCAACTGCATCATTTGATTTAACAAGAAAAAAAAAAAGCAAACATTCTACTTTTATGATGTAGATATTAATGAACAAATTAATTGCATTAATGTATAAACACTTTATTTGGTTTAGAATATTTGGTTAAAAACCTTAAATGATTTAAATTTTGCAAATTTTGAATCTATTCACGTTTTTTTGAAAAATAACTCATTTTGGAACAAGATTCATGTATACCATATCAAAACAAACAATTAGTGCTTCTTTTTTTTTAATCTTTGATGACTTACTGATAAATTTTTAAACTTTGATTGAATAAAATGCAAAATATGAATGCTATTTCGAAAACCAGATTTTCAAACTTTTAAAACAAGAGTATGAGGTAAATCATACTCATACCAATTGAAAATCTTATAATTTATTTATATTATTTTTAATAAAATAAAGTACTTAGAAAACAACAGCTAAATACTTATTAGTGTAAACACATCTGTATTGGGTGTCTAAGTAAAAAGAAAAAAAGGTTTAGCCATTGTTAAGTCATTTCTAAATCCCAACTGCTGTAGAGCCTCTTTTGAAGAGACTTCTCTCACATATTCTTTCTTAAGCTTTGTTTCTCGAGGGACCTAATCCTAGCATTCCCTATGAGTTAAAGAAAGAAGATTCTATCATATTGAACCTCTTCAGATTCTTTGAACATAGAATTTGTATTCAATAAATTCCATCATCATATTCATATGATGAAATTGGTCAAGAGTCCCTTACTCCTATTTCCCTCCCCCGTTGCCATTGAAACGTACTTCACTGCAGTCTGGCAATCACCATAGAAGCCAAGATTCTAAATCTAATGGCCAACTGGTTGCGGTTTCACAGTGCTCAGCCTAAATGTGCTCATCATAAATTTGGCACGCCCATGAGGTTATTACGTGCCCAATGAATAGCAACATTTTTCTTCCTCCTTGTGCTTCTTCACCTCATTACTATTCGTCGTGTAGAGGGCTACAAGAGCTCGCAGCTTTTAAGCATGTAACACTCTCTCGAGCTTCTTTCACGATATAACCATTCCTATTATAAAGGCCGAGCGAGATTTCATCGGGCTTCCAAGAACCTAACAGAGAGGTACTGTGCTGAGAACTCAATGGCTTCTACAAGAAGCCTTGATCGGCCTAGTAAATCAACCATACATGCATGATGTTCCGGTCATTCTTGGGACAATTCCATGTTCTTTCTACATTGCATTAAAGTGTTTCCGTCCCTCAGAGATCATACTGACATGACTACAAGCTAATAAATACGTAAAATAGTGATCAATACTTTATCCCTGTCTCAAGTATTTGATGGAACATTTCCAAAGCTCCAACAGATATCCATGTTTTCCAAAGCCTATGATCATTGAAGTTCAAGATATCACATTGGTGTTTAGGATGGCCAAACACCGCCGTAGAAACAATAAATTTTGGGAGTTGGAGGTGGAGGATTGGGTTTTCCAAGGCAGATATTGCTAGTTTTGCTTTGTTAAAGGCTCTGCTAGTTTAGGTACTCCTTGTTCCACATGGTTTATAAATTGGATTGAACAATGCTTGGAGAATATATATATATATATAATCCCAACTAACTACTTTTGGCTAAGTTATACATCTTAGTAGCTTTAACCAATATTAGAATAAAGTCTCTTGCCTAGTAAGAGCCTCATCTTTCTAACTCCTAATCTAAAAGTTAATGAATTGACTCCATATTTCCTGCCATTTACAGTCATCTTACCATAAATCAAAATATTAGCCCTTTCTTTTATATTTCATTATTCTTTTTTCTTTAATGTTAGTTTCCTTTATTTTCTATTATACATATTTGTGTGATTTAAGTCATGTGAAGATTTGGTAAAAGAAGCAATAATCATTTAAGCACTATGGAAATAGGACTTAAAACATAAATGGGTATTCTTGTTGAATGATATTTGACTCATATAAGACATAAGTAACAATCAGTACATGTTTATATGTTTATGTGCTAGTGTCTCTTGACCATATATGTAATCCATATTACAAACATATGCTACCATAGAAGATAGCACACAAGTTGGAAAAATACAACCTACCTTCCATCTAATGTAATTGTACGATGGAATCGCATGTAGAAATTGGTGCTTCAATTGGATTATTCACATGATCCTCAATAGACATTTCCTTAGGGTATAGAGTAGCCTTAGGAGGCATATCTAACGATCCCACCTCTCCTTCCAACATCCTAGTGTCTTGCCCATTGAAGGACGATCTACGGGTCATCCAGATACACCATAAAGGCAACTATCACCATTTTCCTAATGTTTATATTCATCTTTAGTGGCATCTTCAAAGTTTATACTTTCCCTGGATGATATCTATCATATACCCATGATGAAAATATATTTGATCTGAAGATCTCACTGCATCATCTTTTTCCTTCTTCCATCAATCATTAATAAAGATCCTAAATGCAAACGGGACGACGGTATATGACACACCATCAATATTTTATAAAATAATTTAGGAGCAATATATCCCAATGTTCCTTATGCAGTGAAAGACACCATACTTTTATCCGCTGGAGCAAGAATTCAAAGGCCAAAATCTGAAACTTTTAAAAATCTCATCAAGAAGGCTATCAGGCGGCTTGATATCAAAATGTAGAATTTGATATCGCAACCCTGAATGCAAGCATTCAATTCCACGCCCCACTCCAATTGCAACCCTTATACATCCTTTCCAGCTGGCAGTTTTGTTTTTCTTCTTTACGGAAAGAACTATCATATATTTAATAAAAGAAGTCGATAAAAGTGCCCACTTTGATCATTTCGCACAAAATCCTACAAGTCTCACCACATTAAAATGATGAATTCTTCCTGTTGTAGAAACCTCATTGATAAAATCTTGTCCATTAGTTTTTGACATGACTAACCCTTTCATAGCTACAGTATACCAATTTCAGTTTTTCCTTATATACAGAATCATAACTCCTTTGGACTCAACTGATGAGCAAAAGAAAGCCATCTCTATGTCCAATGGGGAGTACTTAACAATGTGTCGAGATTTTCAGATCATGTGAAAATCTTCATAAATGGTATCTTCAAGGATAGATGTCTTCTCTTGAACTTGTAACCAAATATGTAACTAGGCACAATATCCCAAACATAGTCCTTCCTAAGACTAAAAACAAATTAAATACATTATAAAGGAAACAATATATTTTAAGAAAGAACAAGATAGCAAGACAAGAAAAATTTAAACTACGGCACATAGATGGTATAAAAACTATCTTATCTTTTAAGAATGGTAAGTAAGTGGTTTGTGTTGTTAGCCAGGTATGTGAATATAGCTACTTCAACAACCACTTAATTGGGTTTAGCAGATTTTTCACATGCTTTTGAGTGTGTATACAGCTGTGATCCGTTTTTGATGCATCAAACTGGGGCCTTGTATAAGAAAAGTACCGCTGTTTCAATTCCATTATTTTGACATCTTTTTATATGTTAGTGGAATTGAATTACATTTAAATTGAGTTCACCCCCGATCAATATATAAAAACAATTTGAATTACAAAATTAAAATTGAACGCTTTCAATTTTGTACAACAACAATACCAAGTCAATTGTTACTTATAAAGATAATCTAGGAAAACTCAGAAGATTTAGAATTTGGTAGCCTTAACAACAATACGTAGTGGTATCCACCCTCCTAGTAAAAGAAAATGCACAAATTAAAAAAATATAGACCGATTAATACAAGTGAAAAACATAAATTAATCACATCAAAAGAGGAGACATGAAAGCAAAGAAAGTCTTATACCAAGAACGAAGTAGTTGTAGGGATAGTAAAGGTCGTAATTACCAAGTTCTTTCCGAAGTCCTATATCAAACCATCCAAGCCATGTTAATGCCAAGGAAGAATGCCCATGAGGACTAGTCCGACAAACTTTGCTTTATTCTTATGAGAAATTAATAATTTACTCTGGAAAGTTAGGTGTTTAGAGAAAGTAACCCCTTAAACATGAAATTAAGTCCAAATTGTAAATATTAAAAATGATATTAAAAATAAAGATTTTATTTAAAAGCAGTTTTTTTATAATTGAAGCCTACTGATAAAGGGTGGCAATAAAATCATTGACTATAAACTTCCAAAAGCCATGTAAGATTTACCTAAACCATAAATTAAATAGGA
The DNA here is from genome assembly GCA_016808115.1 of Tetrastigma voinierianum. Taxonomy (NCBI): domain Eukaryota; kingdom Viridiplantae; phylum Streptophyta; class Magnoliopsida; order Vitales; family Vitaceae; genus Tetrastigma; species Tetrastigma voinierianum. The sequence continues at coordinate 767,589 of JAEQBH010000443.1, read as the reverse complement.
TACAAATCAAGACTTTTGCATGGAAGATAAGATCCAACAAATCAAAAGCACGACACAATCGTTTCCTTAGGACTACTAGTAGTTTGACCCGACCCTTAACTTCAGGGTCCGGACATCCATAGTTATAAAAAGAAAAAAAGAAGCATCTTAATCATACTTGAAGCGTTTGTCTGAAGTGTCGTAATAGTCATGACTCAGAAAAGTATCAAAGGCATTCCATTTTTCATAACGGCAAAATTGCCCTTTCATTCCGCAGTGGTGTTCAAAGAAGTAATCCAAAAATGAAAGCTGAAGCCCGGGAAGTAAATAATCTTGCAAATCTGACATGGAAAGATTTCTGGGCTTTGAAAGTGGATTCAATGGTTGAATAATCATATATGTGCCGATGGTACATGAATACGGAACATCTCCTGGCCCTGCATACTCCAAATAATCGTATAACCGTATGTTGGTGAGGAAGAGGAATAACAGCCCGTAGTAGTAGTAATGTCAGATGGAATGATAGGGAATGTGAAGTTGGCATCGTCGACTTCCCGCTCACACTTCACTCAAAATAATCGTATAGAATGACGCTTGAGAAGGAGTGGAAGGATAATCTCGCTCCATTGATAAGGCAAAGAATAGAGATCCAGACCAGATGTCATACGCAGGAGTGGAGAGGATCAACAGATCCAACGCTGCCCTTCTTTGCCGAGGATCAACTACCGAATGGTATGATCATGGTAGCTGATCCGTGAACTAATTTCATAATAGCTTCCTAACGTGAGTCTAGCAAACACAAAGAGGAATCACTTACATGGAGGACCATCGCACTGCGCCTGAATTTATCAAGTTGTGCTCTCGTCTGGTCACCTGTGAGAGTGAGGCAGATAAGAGGATATAGATACTCGCTTTATCTGTTGCTTTCTCTCAACACATCATCTTGCCAACTCATTTTTAAGCAATGTTTCATCTTGTTCTGCTCATACTTACATGTTAGTAAATCCACCGAGACAACAATTTTTGAGATTTTTTTGGGAAAATATAGGCTACCGATTTAAAACAAATAAAAACAAAATATGAAGAATTGAAAAGAGATGCATGGTCTGTAACATGTTAAGAAAATGATTTACTATGTAGATATTATCTTAACCATTAGTTAAGGTAGTAGTACCTCCTCAAGTGATTAAGGTAATAATCTACTTAAAAGCCGATTATTTTTTCTCAATATGTTCTGAACCATGTATTTTATATCTTTTTTGACTTTATTTTCAAATCTATAACCAGATACATACTTTTCCCAATTTTTTTCAAAGTATACTTTAAATTCTGAGATAAAGATAAAATTTTATTATGCTAGCTCCTCCATCTCAGATTCCTAAAACCACCTACTCCTCCAACAAACAAAAACTTCTTCTCCCTTTTATATAAAATAGGTGAGTAACAGAGCAAATTAAACCAAAAGATAGATAAGCAGCTTGTTTAATTAAAATGGGGATCCCTATTCTTCTTCTCTGTTGTTATGAGATTGTTGCGTAAATCAATGAAGGAGCCAAGATGACGAGTGCAAGGCATCAAGGTGCAAGTGAGGACAGGATACTAGCCAGTCTCTGCCCCTGCTCCGACTTAAAGACCAACAGCTTACACCGTGGATATCCGGACGTGAGTTATCAAGGTTCAAGGAGGTCAAACCATACTAGAGTCAGCTCTCCTATTCAGAGCAATGCTCTCAGAGAAGATAAATTGGCACTTCTCAATGTGATAGCTTGTCTCCGTCCTGGATAGATTATTGAATTCAAAGGCGCATTCTAGGATAATTAATTTATCCCTTACCTTCCAATACACAAATGGCTACTCATTCAATTGTCTTAATATAAAGAATCACTTTAACTTGGCCCTCCCCTGTTGTGTTTTTCTCTCAAATAACACGCTTTATGCAAGTCCTCCTTATCAATCTTACCAGCTGAGGACTTATCCTCCCGTCAGAAAATTTTTCAATGCTTCACTCCTAGAATATTTGATATTTCATGCAAAATGGGGTGATTTCTTAAGGAGTTGGTCAAACCTATGTGCGGAAAGTGTGAAAGAGAAGAAAAGAAGTGCCAACTGAAGAAGAACAATAGCACGGAGCCCTGAAATGGGGCCTGAAATCGAATGTATAGATAAACCACCCAAAGGTAATAGACTCTGTTTTTTCATCTCCTGCTATGATTTTAATATGCACAGGAAATTTTCTATGGTATTTAATTCTCTTATGATATATGCCTTCGCACTATAAAATTGGATTCAATTAACGTGCAAGATATTCATTCATTACAAGCATTCCTAAGTAACAATTAAAGTTTAGGCTAATAACAAGTTTATTCTATTTTACAGGTTTCCTTGCTTTTCTAGGTTCCCTCTGTGCAGAGGTAATCCTTGGTTTCCTTCATTTCACTTTGGGAATCTTCATAATCTCTGTTCTCTAACGGTCTAACAAGGTGAAAAGAGAGCATAGAATAAATATTCAGAAGTTTTTTGAAGATTATAGAGTTTTCAAGTCCTCAAGGTGCCCATATGCTGATATTAAAAAGATCACAAATAATTTTGAGGTCAAACTAGGTGAAGGAGGTCAGGATCGTTTTTAGAGTAAAGGAAAGCTTTCAAATGAAGTTTTCATTGCAGTAAAAATCTATCATGACTTCAAGGGAAGTGGGGAAGAGTTCATTAATGAAGTAGGAACAACAGGTGCGATACATCATATTAATGTAGTTCGCTTGCTTGGATTTTGTGCGGATGGATATGTTTGAAGTTTTGATTTACGAATTTTTACCAAATGAAATATTACAAATTCATAGTTTCAAGATTGCACACCATTCACTAGGTCGCATAAGCTCTAGGAGATCAAGCATTAGCATAGCTAAAGGTATCGAAAGTATCTTCATCAAGGTCAGTGATCAAAGAATCCTTCATTCGATATCAAACCTCACAATATATTTTTGCTTGATCATATTCTTTAACTAAAGATCTCGATTTGCCTCTAGCCAAATTGTGCTCTAAGGAACAAAGTGCAATCTCTATGATAGCAACAAGGGGGACCATAGGATATATTGCACCAAAAATGTTATCTAGAATTTTTGGGAATGTATCTTACAAGTAAGATGTTTATAGCTTTGGTCTGTTGTTGATTGAAATGGTAGGTGGAAGAAAGAATGTTGATGTTACCGCAGAAAACAACACGAACTATACTTAGAATGGTTATGTAACATATGCCCACGCTTCTTTTCGCTATCTATTAATGTATTATGCTAGGTATTGGTGAAAAAACATTGCAAATGATAAGAACATTTAAAATATAGATTGTAAAAATAAATAAAGTGAAGTAGATCATAAAAATGAACAAATTAAAGTAGAAGTAAACATAAATATTCTATTAATATCCAAAATTGACTAACACACAAATATCCGAAATGTTGATTAATGGTAACACATTATAATAGTACAAGAAAATTATTCATTACATTGAAACATTATTCATGACAATGGATTTCCACATGTTTTCCTATTGTGACCGGCCATATCAGAATCTGAGCAAAGACATAGTCCGCTTTTATCTTAAACCTGTGGACTGACCACTTTTTCCTTGGTCTTCCTACAGGTCATTTTGTTCGAGGAGGCTTTAAAGAGAAGTAAACATAGCCAACAACATCCCAGACAACACCATTGTCATCCACTTTTGGTATGTCGTGAGTCTCTATTCCACGAAACATGCCTGAGTATACATTTTCTTGCGTTGGACATTTGAACACATCATCAAACAAATCAGCAATATTTTGTCTTAGATACATTGCAATTGCACATGCATGTTCGCATGGTATGCCAAACATTTCCCAACCACGACATGTACATTTTCGCCGCTTATGTCAACATTGATGATCGTTTGCCAACAAATATACCAAAAGGGTCTCCTATGAATGGCTAACAATGTGAACTCCCTTTCACAATATTTTATTTTCACTTTCTTCTATTTTTAGTCTCTATAATACCCTTCCCCAAATATCGATCTCAGTTTATTTTTAACAAACATAGCACCTAACTTAGTCATGTGCTCGACTAGGAAGTTACAAATGGAGTGATGACGTTCATTTTTTAACCAAGTATTAAAAGACTCCACAACGTTGGTTGTCATTTTGTCCCATCTTTTCTACAGGAATTTTGACATGGAACCGATGTTGCTAGCGCATCACTGTACTTACGTAATTCAAACATGTGAGCACTGTAATTAGCATCCAGCCTTGCATATGCAATCTTGTCAAGTCATTGTAGCGCGTTCTCCTTCCCCTTCACTACTACAAAAAACAAAAATAATGACGCTCAATTCCATGACACTCTTAAAAAAATGCCATTATTTATGTTATTATGTGAATTCAATGACGCTTATTAGAAACGTCATCAGCTTACTTATAGTATTTTCCTCGCGCATTGACGCTTTATTAGAAACTCCTCTGTTCAATAAGGCTTATTTTTAGTATACAATGGCGTTTTTTCAAAGTGTCATAGCTTTGATTAATCATGGTATAAATACACCTCTTTAAAATCTGTTCCCCAAACCCCACCACCCATGATCTCAAAACCCCCAAAATTTCAGATGCTGTGAGACGTTGGAAGGCTTCTCACTAAACTACTATCAAAACCCTTCCCTATATTCTTCTCGCTCCTAAACCCCTAAAATCTCCTTTCTCACCCAACAGCCACCACCACCAATGTATCTTACGTAGAAAATTTGAGGGAAAATCACATCAATAATGAAACCCTAGAATCTCCTTCTTGATGGGTGAGGAGGTGTTCTCTCATTGATCCTCATTTTGTTCTTTAACTTCTTCCTTCTTTTGCTTCTTGTCATGTGTATGTTGCATCTAACTATATTCTCGACTTTTTAAATAGAAATAAGAGGATTCAATGGAATGGAACATGGAAGCGTAGGTGCAAAGATAATAAATTTTCCACCGCCTCAACCAAGACAAGCTCATCACCCTTCTCTATTCAGAATCTCCTATCAATCACGAATGCGGTTCTGGTGCCAGGAAGCGCTTAGGTGGCACCGTAGTTGACGCCATGGCTGACTTATCTTCCTCGAATCGCATCCTACTAAGTCTAGGTATTGTTCATGCTTTCCTTCCACCTCGTAACCTCCGTCTTTTCAATTTAATCGTTGTTTTTTTTTTTTTGCGATCAACCGGTCGATTCATGTTAAGGAATCGAGGAAAGCAGGGGAGGAACTGATTGACATTACACCCCAAAGGTTTTCGGTGTGAACAGTGGCCCAAGAGTATGGAGATGGTGCTTTCTAGATTTCGTGCGATCCCATGACTTTCAATCCCATAATTTTCCAATTACAAGGATCAAAGACTTTTTACAAGCAATCCATTTCATCCTGTAGGCATTGAGCATTCTTAGGTTTTTTCCTCGTTTGAATGTTTATATGTTTTAATTTGGTGGTCGAAATCGTGAGAAATGAAGGCTGAAGACATTTAGAATAGCTCGGTACCCAATTGTGAGTTACAGTGAAATAAGGTTTCAATATTTCTTGCCTCTAGTATTAACTCCCGTGTTTATGTTCGATAAATTCGATGTGTCGTTGATGTTTATTCAGCCTTAATCGTGTTCTTCGATATGACGCATCGGGTGGTCGCCAGTAGATCTTTTCCATTACTAATTACCCAAATCGCCGGGCGCGATGCTTTGTTATGTAGATCGAGTGTCATTCAAGGTTCAATCGCTTTGTCAATGTGATAGAAGGTAGTCAATTGATATAAATTTCATTCCTAAGGCCCATATGGCCCATTTTTACAAGTTGTTTGGACAATTGTTTATAATATCTGACATTTGTATATTTCATTTTCTTTTATATCCTGAATGATAGATATATCGGGAAGTAGTTCAATCCCATCACAGAATCAGGGCTAAGGTGGGACAACAAGATTCAAGGTAAAAAATTTTAAACCTACTAAAAAACCGAATTGTCTTAGACGGCAACAGAGCGGTTGGAATTATTTGATTGTTTGCTTTGTGACCATAATCATATCGAACTGTATTATTTTTCGATTGGAGGTTTTCTTTGATTTCGTATACCTCTGTTGTTTTCATTCATGATTCCTGTTGTCTAAGTGTGTAAGCACATAACATATTTACAACAAAGGGAGAGAAACCGATCCTCATCTCTCGGTTCAAATGTGGTAAACACCTAAGATGATGATGATGATGGGAAACTAGAAGAAAAAAAAAAAGAAATTAGAACTACAAAGCCCAAGCGCTTGAAAGAATTGGAACTGGTCCAAGAAAATGGAGGCAAGCCATTTAGAATTTTGAATTGAATTGATAAACACACTATCGACTTGGTTCAATTTATACAAGGAATTATTGTGCTCATTAATAATTCAACGAGTTAGCAATTTATTTTATTATGGGCCCACCCGAGCCTCTCTCAGCGGCGCCGCCTCGACTCTCGCCCGCTGACCGCCAATCCGGGAGGTCGCCACCAAGGGCGCCGCCCTTGATTCCCGGAAGTGTGGGCGCCGCCCGATCCCAGCCAGGGGCGCTTACCCCTGTGACTTTCAAATTTAAACGCCCCATAAATGATTAATTTGATTAATTATAATCATGATAAAAGTGATGTTAGATGTATGTTTGCATGGTGCATGGTTATGGCCCTTTTACACCATGAATGGATATCAAATTAACATAGACATCCCCTAAAGTAAAATATCAAATTTAAAAGAAAACTTTAAAACTTTATATACAAAGGGATTTTGTGGTAAACAATTGTTTTCATAAACAGGGAGGCTTACATCATGAGGATGATTTATGCTTGGCCATTTCTTTTCTTTATGCACATTTTTCTTAGTGAACCAAACATGAATTAAGCTCATTCTAATTTCTAGATTTCAAACATCGTATGGAGTTATACTATCTCTCCTAGTAATATTGTTTGCCTTAACTATGTTTTTTCTTAGTTTTTGCTTACAAGGATGTTATATTAACAGAGATACCTAAAGTGTGGTTCGAAAGGAGCGAAAGGGAGCAAAGGAGGCTTTTAAAGAAGACAAACAATTCACTTTTTAACTCGTCTGGGGTGCTGCTAAATGAATATTAGTAATTAGGGAAATCTTACTATTTGTAGGGTTCTTTCTATAGAATCAAATCTACCTAAAATGTGGTTACAAGTTATTTGACTTGTGTCAAGTAAGTTATGTTAAATGGAGTCTCCAAAATATCGCTACTGATAATTAACATATTTTTACGTACTTGTTCAACTCCATTAACATATGCTTTGTTATCTATGTGTTTAATATAGAAATTTATTTCTCATAACTTAGATATGGATCAAGTTGGGATTTCAAAGGACCGGTTGGTCTAAGGAATATGAGGATGGGGTTGAATACTTTATCTCATTTGCAATACAAAATTCAACAAGCAAGATATCAATTAGATGCTCTTGCACAATGTGGGAATTTGATATTCCACACCTCAAATCATTCGAGAACATTTGTTTTTCTATGGATTTGACCAAAGCATTTCACATGGTATCGCATGGGGAAGTAGGTCCAACCAAAGGACCAACAACTACTACGTGAATCTGTACTAAAATCAGTTCTTTTGATGATGTGGACCTAATAATTGAGATGGTAAAAGTCAAGCCATGATGATTTCCATGCTGATGCAGATATATTCAATAAATTACTACAAGATGTCGAAATCCTTATATCCAGTCAGAAAATTTACTGCTTATCTCGCATTAGTTAAATTATACAACCTCAAAGCACGATATGGATGGTCTCGATAAAGGTTTTTCGTAACTATTAGGATTGCTCAAGTGAAATGTTGCCTCTAACAATGAGTTACCACTATCCATGTATGAAGCAAAGAAGACTTTGAAATGCATTGGGAATGGAGTATGAAAGATACATGCATGTCCAAACGATTGCATATTATATAAAGAATGAACTGCGCTGCATCTGTCCAACCCGTGGAGCTTCAAGGTGGAAGGTTAATTCATCAGGAGCTAAAAGAGGTGTATGAGTTCCAGCTAAAGTCATGGGTTTTCCACCCATCCCACGATTCAAGAGAATGTTTCTATTCTCAAAACTCGCAGAAATATCTCACTCGCATGCACAAGAAAGAGAGTTTGATGGGAAGATGTGTCATCCATCCGATTCCCATCATGGAAGCACTGATCGCAAATGGGCGACGGTGCGTAGCCTAGAAATCTTAGACTTGCCATTTCGCCTGATGGTATAAATCCTCATAGTTCCTTCGTAGTAGGTATATTGTCGCCCGTTATAATGATCATTTATAACCTTCCTCCATGGTAATGTATGAAGAGAAAATTTATGTTTGTCCTTGTTGATATCGTGTCCACGCATAAATCCGGCAATGACATAGATGTTTATTTAGCACCTTTGATAGAAGATCTCAAACTTTGTAAGGTGGGGACGAAGCTTTGATGCATTATAAACAAGAATTCCTTAATATCAAGGCCAGTTTTATTATGGACAACTGATTTCAGCATATGGCAATTATCGCTGCACAAGCTAGCGGGTACTTTGCTTGCCCTATATGCAGTGAAGAAACAGATTCCTAGAGATTGAAACATGGGAAAAAGAACTCATACACCGGCCATAGGCGATTTATTCCATGCAACCATCCTTATAGGAGACAAAAAAAAAGGCATTTAATGGTGAGTAAGACTTCTTCGATCACCCCCACAAACGTTAAGTGGGAGAGGCTATATTGCACAAAATGGATAATATTTGTAATTCATGGGGAAAGAAGAAGGTTAGTCAAGATAAGTCTAAAGGTAATGTTGCATGTTGTTGTTAGTCCATATTCTTTTTGATCTTCGAGTATCGAGATATCTACATGTTCATTATAATCCTGGATGTGATGCACATCGAGAAAATGCATGTGAAAGCATCATTGCACATTACTTAACATCCAAGGGAAGATGTGCGGATGGACTAACTACTGCTTAGACCCTATGGAGACGGGCTTGAGGTCCGAAATTGAAAACCAAGGTTTGAACAAAAACGAACTTATCTTCGCCTTGCTACACACCTCTAGAATAGAAGAAGATTTTTTGTCAAACATTAGCAAACTTGAAAGTTCCTGAGGGATAGTTCAAACTTTAGAAACCTTGTATCTATGGAGGAATTCAAGCTTGTTGGCCTAAAATCACATGATTATCATACACTAATGCAAAGAATTATTACTTAATTACCATGATCACCCCGCTAAAGCATGTCTGACGGCTACTCAGAGGTTGAGTTTCTTTTTCATGCTCTTTGTAGCAAAGTGGTTGATGGGTTCGACTGGATGAATTGCAAAAATTAGTTGGTCAGGATATCGCTTTAAAAGTACTTTCCACCTTCTTTCTTTGACATCATGATCCATTTGACTGCATCTTGTAAAGAGAGGTAAGACTTTTCGTGGACCGCTTATCTTAGATGGATGTACCCATTTGAAAGGTTCAAGAAAGTACTAAAGAGTTATGTGCGTAAATCGTAATCGCCTCTAAGGATGCATTGTTGAATGTTACATCAAGTGAGGAAGCCATTGAGCTTTGCACGAATATTTGTCAAATGTGGATACAATTGATTCCTATTGATCCAAGAATTGACTACAAAATCGGGACACCTCTACCGTAGTTTTGTCATGAAAGTTGACTTCATTGTTTCAAGGTAAGCACATCATTATGTGTCGAGAATACAACTATCAGGTAACCTTATTTCGAGTAAGGACCACTCATTTGTGTTTTATTATATTATTTTTATAAATTTACAATATTAAATAAAATTTATTATTCGATTTATAGAGAGCACATGACATGGTTGAAAATGCAAAACTCGGTTGCTTAAGAGGCAAAGCAGCTACAAGATGAGCATAGGCGCACTTTTACTTATTGGTCGAGGGAAAAGGCATATAATATTTGTCATATTAATCATATTTTTAACATTACAAATTTGCAAGAATAATAACAATCAGAATTCAGGTAGGCTCGATGTTGCCATTGTTAACCAAGAACCTGTAGCTGAAACCCTTAAGTGGATAGCACATGGCCCTAGCCACTATGTGTCTAAGTATAATGGATATACCATTAATGGGTGTCGTTACCATACAAAGGAACGAGATGATTTACGCACAACACAAAACAAGGAGTTGGTGCTGTAGCATCAACAATGCAAATAGTGCAAAGGATAAGAATCCAACTTTTGGTGAGCTATGTTTTGCCGATTATTACTGATTTGGGATCTTGATTACACTAAGCTTAGGATTCCGCTTTTCGAAGTGTGACTGGTTGACAATAACAATCTTATCGTTGATGAACTTGGTTTTACATCGGGTTGATTCAATGGCGCAGGCATATAAATCAGATTCATTCATTTTAGCATCTCAAGCAGCAAGTTTTCTATGTGCAAGACCAACTCGAGCCGATGGTCAATCGTCCTATCGCAAAGACTTCTTAAGCATAAGGAGGGTGTTGATGACCTTATAGAAGTTCCAGCTGAACATCATCCTTCTATTATACACCTAAAAATATATTCATTCGATGATATGGATGACTCTCAAGCCATATGCATGCGGAAGATAGTGAAGGGATTGGATTGAAAACAATTCTTCTTCCATGTGATCTCAATTAAAAGTTTTTGCTAATGATGTAATAGAATATATTTATGATCGATAATGCATTCAAACTCCTTGTCAATTTATTTATGTGTTAACATGTATGTTTGTATGGATGTGAGTAATATTATATATGCATTGCTTAATTTCTCAATATATATATATATTGCATATAGATGGGAGATTTTATGTTTATATTTACTTTTGATAGTTTGACAATAAGTCCCTCTTATCTAGTTGACTATAATTGTTCTCCTAAATGTTTTAGAGCTTAACGCTCTTTATTGAGATATCACAATGTTCGAGGACAAAGAAAAAGGTATTTCAACTCTTTTCTCCTTTTGGTTCTCTATTCTTCTTCAATGCTAATTTTAACGTATCTTAATCTTCATCGCTTATGTATGGATGCGTATGATAAGAGCAAAACCTATAAAGAAGAAGTCTCGAGGAATGACCCAAAAAGTAATGGCTATTGCTATAATAGGAGCAAAGGAATAAAGCTTCTTATCAAGTACAACCAAGATGGGATTTTTAAGCAGGATCCTTCGTGCATCTCACAAGTTACTGGGTGTATTGCAAGGACAATGGTGCCTATTAGATATGGGCAAGATCGGGCGAGATGTTCCCATTCAATTAAAGGAAAAATTATGGGATTCAATCGAGGTAAATCCTATTTTATACTCTGGGGTGCCACTATTATCATGCACATATTATTATTCCTTAAAAGATAAAAAGATACTAATAATTTTGTAATATTCTGCGTACTTTTACATTGATAAAAGTACAGGAGAAATTGCATGCGAACAATAGAAGAAGTTTTCAACATTTAAGAACCACTTGACTGTGAATCACATCATCCCTCAGCATCACCATAAATGTTGAAGAAACCCTTGGGCTGAATATAGTTTCACGAGGATGAAGATTGGAATATCCTTGTCAAAGATAGGCCCACGTTTCAAGTAAAACCATAAAAACCATGCTACTTATAACATGTAATGAATTTAAATTCATTAATCGCTCTTAAGAAATGTACTTATTAAATCTATTTATAAATTGCAGGAATTTAGGGTTCGTAAAGAGAGAAGGAAGAAACATGCATACAATCACCGCTTAAGAAAGTGATAAAAGACTCGAGGAAGATTTGGTGTTAATAGATATTAACTTTACGCTTTCAAGAATTCATACAAGGAAAATAATAGTTTTATATTTATATATGTTTTCATTATACTAACATTTTATCAAAAAACTAACTATATAATGCATGATGTCAATTGTATAATTCCTCATAGATGACATCCGGGTGTACCGAAAGTATTAATAGAAGCATTTGTAAGTGCTATGAATAAAGATGGAAACTATGATGAGGTTGTCATACCCGTTATGAGAAGATTGTAGTTCTCATTTATAACCTAAACTTAGTATGTTTAGACCAAACTATTTGTTTACCTATTCGGGAACATAACTTTATATAACTTTGTATTTTATCAGAGGATGAGCTCTCAAGGATTCTCAAGAGACTGGTCGAAGTTACTATGGGAGTGATGATATACTTACACAAGCATTAGTACTCTCGAATATAGCTGGGCCGAGTACGAGGTGGAAACATTACACTCATCGACAAGACTTTCTTACATCAGGTCGATCGTGCAATGCAAGATTTCAGGAGAGCATCAAAAGAACGATAAGCCTGGCTGAGGCTGGCATTTTAGCAAAGCTTTAAATCGCACTAACTACACCCCAGAACTGGAGCATGGGTGAAGGTAACCTGAAACAAACCACCTTGTAATACCCGAATTTGTTGAGTTCCCACATCGGCATAAGAAGATCAACCCCAACACCTAAAGAACCTCCAAAAGGTATTTATTTTTTTCATTAACTAGTTTTTAGTTAATTAAAAAATGCTTGTAAGCCTAAAACTCTAGAGGCGTTGGAAAATGCAACTCTTATATACTACACATGAAAACTTTCTTCAACATGACTACTAATTTATTTTCGTCGCTTAATTTTATAGTGAGAAAATGTCAATTGACTGTATCAAGGAAGGAAAATAGTGGCGGGTGGGACAATTGTACGTGAATGTGGTCCCAACTACCAGTAGTGGATGCTCCTTACGAACCAACACATCACTTCCACCCATCTCCATGACAATGTCTATTGAGAAAGCCATTACAGAAGCTGTGTCGCCATTGATCATCTCGCCTTCTGATCCCCAATCAGAGGTGCAACATTTTATATAATTATATATAATAATAAGGTTAACTGTAAGAACAGAATCTACATAAAGATATAATTTCAAATCTATGATGAGAGAAGTCAAGAAATTGAAAATATGAGTTCAAAATAGAATTAAAGGCAAAATGTGAAATCCTCAAGATATCAAGAACTTTGACACCATGGTTACCTAATGTTCAATGATCAAAAGTAAACCAAAGATACATTCAAGTGATGTTTTTGGAGAGGGTTTTAGAAACTTTCTCATGAAAGAAGATATGGATATGATAATCTCATCAAAGGAAGTGTCAGGCAATTGTATCATATTCTACATATGGTGAGAGAACTTCTACCTTTTTTTTATCTACTTAGTTACATTTATGTTTCTTCATTTTACTAATATATTTGGTATGTCAAATATTCATAATTTTTATTTTAATGATTTTGAATTTCAATTAGGCATTTGTATAAGAAGACATGATGCAAAGATGAAAGAACGGTTTGCTTTGTTAACCTTACATTGGTTTCTAAAGTCGGAATGGGAGAAGCAACGAAGGAAAATAAATAAGGGTTATTGCAAACCATTAATGAATGCGGTCGACTATATTTTTATTCCATACAACCTGCAGTAAGTTTATCACAAGAGGTAAGTTTACCTTTATATTTTTTACTAGATTCTCACTTTAATATAAATATTTCAGTTTTCATTAAAAGGTAGCACTAGAGACAAGGACAATGACAGATACTACTCGAATTCGATGCTACATCAACTATGTGATACTGAAGGATATTGCTAATAATATGTAAGATTATAAAATTTGCAATACTGAATGATTGATGATATATACTTTATATTATTGTCTTTGTATAGGGCATTATGAATCCATCCACCAACCAAGCAAGTAAAACATCTAAGAGAGAGCCTACATGGGTAAAGGTCATGGTTAGTATAAATTATCACTTGATTATGATTTATAAATTTCACTATAGTATTAAAGTATTAAAATCATACACTTTAATTTAAGGATCACAATATAATGGGTTACATTTCATTTGTAGTGTCCTGCATGTACCGTGTAGTGTAGAATGTGATATTATGTAATGAGATACATGAAGACATTATAATTGATTCAAGGCATCTGCCAACAAAGGTTAATCTATACTTGACAAATTTTCAGAATATTCCTATATTGTTTACTATATCAATTAACTAATCAATGGTGTATGTTACTGTTATTAGTTTAATGGGAAAAAGTCTTATAGCGAGATGGAGATAAATGAAGTACGATCAGAATGGGTCCTACTAGTGACTCGAATTGATAATAACTTTTCAAGGTACAATGTAATGAAGGTCTTATATTTCAGATCAATTTTTTGCTTTGTTGGTAACAACTCATCAAAGCAATGTGAAGTTGACAAAGAATATTTTGATGATGCTCACCTTGATGATTTGAATCTATGCAATTTTTATGATGTAGTTATTTGGAAGCATAATGCATTACTATGATTTTCCTAGTAAGTTATATTTAGAACAAGTAGTCACCTCCATAAATTTATGAACATTTTTTCGTAATTTTAATTACATTTTGAAAGAGAGTTTCTTTTCATCCACAAAAATACATGTTATGAACTTTTTATCATTTTACTTGTAGTTGATGAGTTTAACTTCATATAAACAATATAATCTCCCGAGATGTAATGTGGACTCGCTTTGGCCGTTAGTTTTCGTGTGGCCTCGCGGCCCTGCCGCGGGTCGCTAGCCCCGCTTGTGTCAAGCTATCGCGGTTGCTCCCGCTTCTTTGGTTGTTTGAGTGGCCTCGTGTCTGATAAGCCAGGCTCTAGTCGTGTTGTTTTATCGTGTGTTTTGTGACGCTGATGCCTTCCTATGTTTTTAGGGAGGTGCCGCCCGTTTTTCGCTTTTCTGGGACCTTGGGCTTTTGTATTGCTCTTGGTTGTTTTTTTCGGGCTTTGCCCCTTGGTAATAACTTACTTATCCCAAAAAAACGATATTACTTATCGTTGAATTTTTTGTATTTGTGGAGGTTAAGAGATTTTATAAATTTGATTTATATCAATTTGACATTACAATTGTTTTATTACTTTACTACTCCTTTTTCAGATATTTTGAATCTCTCCTTTTCCTCTATGACAAAAATAGATATTTAAATAGTGATCGAGTTAACTTTATTTATCAGACTATCCTTGCCTCTTTAGATCTATTCCGTCTCTTTTAGTTTATTATCTTATTATAACCGAAGCCAAATGCGTGAATTTTATTTTGGGAAGTCAAAATCACGTTATGGTAGATCGTAATCGACGCTTTTACTGGATAATGGTATATGCAAGGTATCTCATTTTTCATCGAAAGACAAACTTACGTTCTTTCATCAAGTTACTGTGCTTATGATTTGTTGTTTGCATTTATGTGTTTTATGATATTATTTTATAAGTATATAGCTTAGTGATTTCCTTTTATGGTAGTAATATTAATCCATTTTTTGTATATTTTTTATTTGAAATTTCAATTATATTGAAAACCTTCTAGGAATAAATTGAATTTCGCTTGTTTAGGCTTTAATACTTAACTTATTTCTAGTTTATGCTATATATACCCAAGTATATGGTTATATATCCTATAATTCTTGTTATTGTGAAGCACTTGTTATTTTTTAGATATTAAGAATGTACATAATATTGTATTAACCTTTTTGTTTTATGTCATTCTTTTTTTCTACAAATCGGGCCTATCGTCATTTTGTATCTTATAAGTTATCACGAAGGAGTTCTTTTTGATTTGTGCATTATTCTAATTTGAGTTCAATGTTCATTTAATACCTTGGAAAATTACCACACTAGCACTCATCAAAATAATAAATCGATGTCTTAGTCTAGTTGATACTTAAGCAAAGTTTTTGCTTGGTTTTCACATTCAAACTTAATTTTTACATTTGAACAGGAATGAATGGACTCATATGTGGTGATTTTGATGGGCTTAACACTCTCTCATAGAAAGGTCCTCCACTACCAACAAATTAAAGAACATTTTGTACTCCTACCCATTGAATCTATGAAACTTGTTGGGAATATTTGTTGTAATTTTGGATCAATTAATGTATATATCGATAGCTTTGTAGATTTATCAATATGACTTTGATTTTGTTTTTGCTCCTCTATATTACTTTCATATTATGTGTACATTTTAAATAATTATATTGTTATATCAGGATTTATAACAAATGAAATTAATGAAAATAAGATTTTTAATGTGATAAAAATGATGACACTTGTAATGAGTGTCATGATTCTAAAACAAAACATATAAAAATCAAATTCACACTCCAAATGTTGTCATAGCCAAGTTATTGTAGATCCAAATATTATGAGTAGAGAATGACGCTTTAAATGAATGTCATAGTTTTGATTCACAAAGATGACACTTCCCGTATGCTAATGGGCGGTAAATCTTATACAATGACAGTCGGAGAACATGACATATTATAAGTGTCATTGTAACCTTCAATGACGATTAAACGCGCCATCGATTAACTTTTTCCTCAGAAATATTGTTACCTCAGTATGTCATTTAAGAGTTATGTGCCAACAAAACTCCAAACGATCGGCAATAACATACTCCTCCAAACATTCTAGATATGCAACAACCAGGTGCTAATCAATATAATCAACACCTCCTTACTCTAACAATTTTTTGCACTTAAGAATCAAGACTATCTTAATTCTTCTATCTGGTGTCACTCAAAGCCAATGGGAAATACGTTGCCATTTCCAATGGCAAGTTGCTGCCGGAAAATAAGGCACCACATATGGCCCACTCAAGTGAGATGTGTCAATTGTAATGAAAGGTCCACTACCCAACAAAAACCCTTGTATAGATACCTCATGTGCAATAAATAGTTGTTCAAAATGGTCATCACTTGAGTATGTCAAATCAACAATCGATCCCGGATTCATTTGGACAACTCGATCACACATCCAAAGCAACAATTTATAGTAATTCCAAGGAAAACCATATATTCTCTCTTTAGTCTTCTCCTTAATTTTCCAAACTTGACAATAACTCAATCTCATCCTATGTTCACGAACGAAGTCTTCACATATTAGTTGTGGTTGGTATTTGGGAGTCGATCGAATCACATCATCTATCACCACGTCAGCTCGAGTTGATCTCACTAATGATTCATTGGCAACTACATCATCAATACTATGATTATGATGATTTATGAATGTGTGCACTTGGACGACATATGACGCACCAATAAAGACGATACGATATCTTTTAAGCGGCATCCATTGACAGCGCAGACAACACTCATGTGCCTATAGGCGCTTTGAAATAGTATCAAAACCTCCCGCCCCATGGGCATTAGGCACAAAGCATCCCAATGTAGCAAGATGGGAAACCTTTAGCCATCAGACAATTCTGCATTTTCTAAGTGCCTTGAATTACGTTGGAAGGACGTCTGTCAACACTCCTATTAGACAAACCATGCGCTCGATAATGATGGTGCAAATTCGAAAATCCATAGACAAATTAACATTCGATTTCTATTTATTAGACCGTATCAAATTAGAAGCAACAATAGGTGTGGGGGCAATCAGCACAAGACATGTCAACAACAATAGGGGCACTAATAGGGAAAGGACCTATTTCTATTCACATTCCTTAATACCAAACAAAATATTTTGATAATAGTGGTTTCGCACCAAGTAAACCGAACTCGACTAATCCTACGGTTCTAAAGTTAACAACCGAGTAAACCTCCCATTACCCCAAAGGTTGAACGACCATTGGATGAAAACCCTTTCACCCAATACTTTACACCAACCAACCGAAGCAATCTCTCAGCACTCAACTTCTTAATTATTAACCATTACATATCACGTAATTAATCAGAAACATTGAATCCCAATTACGAATAATTAAACATTATCATGATAAATGCCAATTAGAAACTCCATTAAAGACTAATGCAGAGGATTAATTAGTAGATACCTATAGATCTCAAAGGGACAAGTACTCCTAAAACTCGATGTCCATCTCAATTCATCACTCTTCCTCCCGTACCATCCTGGGCTTGTTCGCTGTCCACATCAAACAAAGCTTTACATTTCTCTTCTAAACCCCAAATGTTATGGTTTCTATAAGGAATTAGTCCTTTAAATTCTTTGATTATTAATTTATTGGGTAAAGAAATGGTTTTTAATTTGTAGTGGGTTGAAACAGGGTATAAGTTTGAGATAAGGGGTAACGCATTAGAATATAGTATTCGATTATTCATCACCGTTAATGATTGTTTTTAAGCTTTTAACCTTTTTCAAATCGTGGGAAACAAACAAAAAGATGGGATGTTCTTACTTTTTGTAAGAGGGCGGCCAAGGGCTTTAATTTTATTTCCAAATGTCCAAACAGGGCCTAAAAGGCTAGGGCAATACTGATTAGTATAAGAGGTGTTTTTAGAGAAATTCTATTTACACCCCATTTATTTATCTATACACCCCATTAAAAATACACATAGAGGAAAATACAAATTTACCCTTAAACCTATTTTTTCTATTTCTTTCTTCTTCTTCTTCATCTATGCTAAGACTTAACTCCCTTCTTCTTCCGAAGTACTGCTTGGAAAACAAGTAAGAACGCGAATGACACAAAAAATAAGCGAGTAATGACAAATAAATTACTTTAAACGCTGGTATGAAGACGAGGAAGCTGAGCACAATCGTGCCTGCTGCTAATGTACTTAACTGATTCGAAAATCCTGGCTATCATATCATTCTCCTGGATAATAAATTTAATACCTACAACCTGATTTAACAAATCCTATCACAAACAATATCTCTATATCAAAATCCGATTGATTGTTATAACCTGATTTGTGATATCCTAATGATTATATCCCTGATTCGAAATCCTAATTTCTACTTGAGGATGGGAGATCTCTTATGTGTTCTATCGGTGCTTTGTGATCACACAGTGATCAACTCGATGTACGACACTAAACAATTAATTTAGATGAAATATGACGTATCTACAACTTTAAATGATTTATATTGTACTGATATGTATTATATTTAATTTTAATTTAAATTAATTACTTTTAATGATGTAATTTAATTTTTCATAATAAAGATCATTTTATTTATATTTAATTTAAATTAAATAAAAAATTAATGTAAAAATTACTCCTGATTTCAAATACTGATGATGAAGAAGAGAGTTTTCTCTGATTAACCGGATTATTTGAACATTTTCTGATTTGTATTCGATAAAGTTAAATCCTTCCCTAGATTTAAATTTCCGATCATAAGGCAATTTTCTGATTTTAACATCCGAATATAACCAAACATTCCTGATTTACAACCGATAAAAAGCAAACTTACTGATATTTCTCGGGTCCCGAGTTGAATATCCCATTTGTTATTTGGTTGGCGATTTCTGATTTAAGGGAGGAAGGTTTTTATCTTATAAGACGTTTTCAGTAATGAGTGCAGAAGATGCTGGAGACGCCATAGAAAGAGGTGACGCTGAAAAGAGTGATTAAATGCGCGCTAGAATAAGATATATTTTGGGTGGGCTTACTATGATGTATAACGCATGGGGTAGATATTTACAAGAGATATAAACCTTCCAAGGGCGAACCTTTCGTCATTTGACAGCCAGACATGACGCCGCTCTCGCAAATCAATGCTCGGAGTCGCGCAGCTTGGCCATCGCACACATCGCGCCTCACTCCACCACCGCCGATCCACCGTGTTCACCGCTCCCGTCTTCCGGCACCACCTCCGCCACCACTTCTCATCAACTACAAACATCTCTTCATATCGCTCTCTTCCACTGGCAGACTCTGGGCATCGGCGCGGAAATTCGATCTCTATTTCTCCGCCAGCACTCTGTGCAGCCTCTCCCTGCACACCTCCTGCCAATTCTAGCCCCGCCGTGCCCGTCAACCCTGTAAAAGTCGTAACTTTCCGCTGCTGCCGCCCAAAACCCCTGCTCGCCCTCACCGCATCCTCCATTTCCCTCCTCCGTCCAATCACCGACACAGTTCCGTACGGAGGAGGCGGAAACCTCCGCCTTTAGCTGGAATTACAGGCCGTCCCGACGACACAGCAACGAGGACAACGACGAGAACGATATCGATGATCTCCTCTGATACTCTTCCGCATCTGATTTCGTTCCTCCCATCGCCGACGTCGGCCTCGGACTGACATTTGGGCCTCATCCGCCGGATCTCGAGCCGCTTCCGGCGAGCATTCCTGACTCCGGTTCATACAGATCGACCAGTCTTCCATTATCCGACGTCGTTTTACTCCACCATCTCCTGCATGAAAGCCGAACCACCATCCCTGGCCACTCCACCCCAGTTCCCAGCCATACAGCCTGAAAGCAAACGAATCCCAGCCGTCCATTCCCCACGTCCATCCGATGAACGCTACCTGAGCAGATATGTGGCGGCTTTACCAAACGAAACGACTGTCTGATTATTCAGAAGGTACGCGGACGGTCTGGATTAAAAGGCCAAATACGTGGCGAACCGATCGAACATGTAGTGATTTGTAAATCAGTTACGATCTGCAGAGGGCGGTGTTGTCACGTGTCTTTTGAGTTTAGATTCGATAGGGGGAGATTCTGTGAGACACGTGGAGATCACGTGCTGGGGTCGAATGTAGACGCCTGGGAGTTGGGATTCAGTGTGATATCCATATGGAGAGAGAGAAATTCAACATTTATTTATTTTTCCTACTTGTTATGAATTAAAAAATATATATTTTAAAAATATCTATACTAAGTTGACGTCACCTATGGTACTACCACCTCATCGCCCTAAAAAGATAGAATCTATTTAAAATCATAATTGTCGAAAAGCATTCAAATTAATAATATAATAAAATAACATATTTGATATCATTATCACAACAAGATACAGATAACTGAATCAAAATATATTCACATATTGATTTAATCTATTTTTTTTATCATATATATTTTCATTCAAACACAAATAAATATCATATAATGATAACAAAAACCAAATCGTTATATTTATAAGATATAATCAGTATAATATACAGCATCTTGATAATAACTATACAAATACTAAAGATAACGACTAACCATAAAAAATAAATAAACTTGTATTTATACGGTAAATAACCAATCTATCGGTGTTAAAAAAAAGTTAAAAGTATGTAATTATATAACTAAAAATATATTATTCAATATACATTACTCGAACTTAAAGAAATAGATATTGTAAGTTTAAATATTTCAATTTAAAATTTAAATATAACATTACTAAAAGATATCGAGTGACAACCTAATTTCAATTCCTTGCCATTTTTGGCTTTGGTTTTAAATTATTTTATGTATGAGAAAGTGTAAAACAACTTTACTACTTTTGCAGGTGATAAGTACTTTGAAATGATGGAAATAATGACTTAAGTGTTGAATGGAACAACAAATGCGTTTAGGCCACGGCTTAAAGATTTTCCACAAGGCATTCAGAAAAAGGAGTCAGTCTTCACGAATTTTCCTTATCTTTTCACTCTGGAATGAAGAAGAAGATTTGAATGAAGATTTACATGTGATTGACTTTTAATTTCTGTGTTATGTATAGGGCTTTGTGTTAAGTATGGGTCCTCACTTTTGGAAAAATCTCGAGATCAATTTCATAAAATATCAATTAAAAATTAAAATAAATTAGAGAAATAAAAGACCTGGCGATCACTTAAAACTTATTTATTGGAGAAAACTACGGGCCAACCAAGACAAACTTTACTATATAATAAATTCAGATAATTACATGATTTTCACCGTCATCCATGTTCAAACACCAATACAAAATGACATGTAATCTGCGATACTAAATCTACTCACTCATCCAGTGCGATACTATACTATAAATTTCTATAAACCCGAGAGAAAAAATCTATCACTCTTCTCTTAATCATTAAGACTTATCCTCATCAAAGAAAATAGTAGCCTCTTTTACTCTCCTTTCTTTTTAATTCCTACTTTTGACTCTCTTTTTTAACCCTTCATTTTTTTTCCTCTTATTTCTTCAATTTAATGAGGCTGGAGCCTTGAGGAGACTTTACTCAACATTATATTAATTAAATTATAGTATGTCTGAGGTAAATTATAAGTAAGCTCCACCCCATAACAAATTAAAGTGAGTACCCAATTAGAAGATTTTTTTTTAAATTTTATTTATTTATGAATGCATGTCTGAATTTGAAATTTCTCGCATATTTCTACTAATCTCATAACTCCCCGGGTTAACGGACGAAGAAACCTCCTAGCGGCCTTAGCTGACTTGAACCGCCACCACTGCCTGAACCCCACCCTGTGATCAATTGAGCCTATCCTCGGGCGCTACAACTTTTTTGAAAGGCAGATAATTTATCGATTCAAATCCAAGTAATAAATTCATAGAATACATAATCAAATTCACTAAAACTCAGCGACATACATCATCTAGGCAGAAGATTAAACGTAATATGATTTTTGAAGCCACATTCGATAATCCTACGACGACTGTAATAGTATACGACCCATAAAGCCTGCGAATATATCACGAATCACGACTACTTATTTGATCGACCTCATTTTCATTCGAATCATTTACACATAAGAAAACACCGCAATGAGACGACAAAAACCAAACTATCGTACTAAGAAGACACAAACCACACAGACAAAGAATTTACCTACAAAACACGAAAACCAAATTAAAAATCTGGGACTCATGAAGAACCACTTTATTAAAAAAAATAGAAAGACAGATGTATTGTGCTAAAATAATAAATAAATTAGTCCTCATTGCTTCAGGAGAAAGGGTTAGAAAAAACAAGATAAGAGAAAGATAAATGCAATAAAGGTTTTCTGAGGGTACTTCAATTAAAAGATTTAAAACTGTTTTTTAAGAGTAAAAATATTGTTTAAAAAAATAAAATTCAAAACTTTTCAAAATTTTTTGGTGCTCTAAAAATCATGAGTAGAATTAATATTGCTTAGAGGGATGAGGCAAACTCCTCAAGAATATAGGAAGACATCAGATATCAACTATATGCAAAGTAGTTATGTTACATCAATAAGAGCAAGCACTATTCTCTCCATGATAAACCTAAACAATTATTCGTTTATAAGATATCAAAGCAATAAACAATGTCTTAAGCTCTGCAACTTTGCCAAACTGACATGTGAGCTTCTTTAAACACTTCCATGGAATCCGAGAGAACCCTCTAGAGCTTTAAGCTTGAATGGAATTGTTATAATCACGGAAGCTTTTGATGCATCCAAGAACATAAAGATAAAGAAATCTACGTAAAGGTGCACAAGAATTTTAACGTGGTTTGGCCAATTATGCTTACATCCACGGATATGAGAGAATCTTTCTAATTGTTTAAACCACAGTATAAGACAGATCATGTCAAAAATAATTAGAAAAACACAAACCATCAAAACCTGTGCTGTAACACAATAAATGGTAGGAAAACACCTCATAAAACTCTAATTGTAAACTCTACATCTCACAAACCGACAAATTTTTACAAACCTATCTCCCTCTCATGACTATTTCTCCCCTTGGACCCATAATACTATAAAAAGTATATCTCTAAATCTTTCTTTATTCTATAAGAAACCTAATATTATAATGTTATAAATTAATTAGGAATTATCCATAAAATATTCTTTACAAAAAAGGAATTAATATTAATAGAAATTGTGATATATTCTGAACATAATCAACTACGCTTTCATGAGTTTCTAAACAGATTCATAGATTGAATCTGTCCTCGTCAAACAAACTCTTCAGATTCATCAAATGTTCAACTCAAAAGCTGAGACTGGAGGGAGGCAATAAGAAGCCCTTCCTTTTTGAACACACTGTAAGCAGAAGATTTCACTGGCCTGTATCTTGTTGACAAATTATAACTGTTACAAGAGCACACCTCATTCCTTCATGTGATGAAACCAGTTATCCAATCGGCTCTTGAAGGGCCAAAGAACAACTCATATGCCACTGCTATTTTCACTGTGTTGGAACAAGAACGCTCCTTCTTGTTCTTCTTCCATCATGAAGAACAAAATCTACTCAGGAATGTACCCCATCCCCTCATCAGTGTTTCAGCCGGTCCAGTTCCTGATAAATCTCCTGCTTATGATAAAAGTGTCTCCTATGAAACCTGTGCAACTGTGATTTTCTACTCCTCATCCAGCCGAGTAGCCAGCTTCTTCTTTGATCACTCGCCTTTTTCATGCTTTTCGATCTTATCATGTCTTCCATTTGGCCCGCCAAAGCATGCAAGCTTGAGAGTAAGATATATGCTGTTGGATCATCTGGTTCCTGCTCAAGAATCCATCTCTGCAGCGTGTTTCCAAGCTCTGGCATTCACGATCCTCGGTAGGTTCCGCCAATGTTCCAGCCAGACTCATGGAGCATCAGCCATGAAGGGCATTGAGTTAATGAACCCATACTTCACTATGAAGTCCTGACCGCCTAGTAAATCAAATCCATACATGGATAATGCTCCATTTGTGATTAAATTCCATGAACTTCGTAGACATTAACGAAGTGTTTCCGCCCTCGAGATCATACTCAACAGCACATGCTTTGGCTAATACAGCAACAAAGGTGATCCTTTCTGCTTGGCTTTGTCCCTCTCAAGCAGTTTACTTGAACATTTGAAAAGTCGGCTGCAAATCCGTTGCTTTGTACCGCATCACGACGCCCAAGATATCATCACGCTCCGATCTTCCATCTGATCAAAACTGAAAGGCGGATTCTATGTTACCGCACCTAGAAGATAGAGATCAGCACATAAATGCATTGGCTTTATCCGTTTCAACCGCCATGGATCTGTTCCTTGCCTATATGCACCAATAGTTGCAGCCCCACTCAACAAGCCAGTGTAAAAGCATTGACACAACTCCATCCAATGATTCTTATTAAAGAGTGAAAGTTTCTTCAGACTTCATATTCTTGGCTTACCCACAACAATAGAATACTGTAAGAAACCAAACTCCTTCTCAAAGAGAATATCAAAAGCTTTTCTACATCTTCCATTCTTCCGCTCTAGTACATGCCATTGCAGAATTCCCCACACAATTCACCGATGCTAGGCCCAATTTCTTTCACTGCATATCCGTGACACTTGTTCGCCAAGGACCATGCTTTACACATGCCTTAAGCAATAATTTCTGAAATGAATTGATTAGTTGCATCTGGACAGAACATCATCCTGCAGAAAGTTCAATAGCTTTATCACATCCACTTTGTACATGTTTTTATTAAATTGCTGTCCAAGATAACATTATGGGTAGGCATCCATCAAACGCCTTTTCACTCATCCAATTAACCATTCATACACTTTAGCAGATGTTCACTGGTTGCAACCACACAAACATCCAAGGCTATCCCAAAGGATATAACCCGGAATGCAATTGCTTCTAGTGCTAGCAATCCAATCTGCACAAGAGAAAGGATAATTACTATATGTAAAACGGTCCGTGCATAACCACTAATTCCATATCAACATAACATCAGATTCTGCACAACCAGTTGCAAATCTAGTTATCATCAAAGTCCAAGAATCAAATTTCAGTATTTTTCTCGAACACCTTATAAGTGAACCCAATCACCACTACTTTTTGCGAACATCGATTAATTCACACCCAACACATACATCAGCCTCAAAATGTTCTTGTTTTCAATACGACCATATTAAATACCATCTCCCCAACCGCGAGTACTGCGTTGGCTGCCTGAACTGCGGCTTCGTAAAGCAATACTGTTCGGGTAAAACCCCAATTCGGAGCATATATTCAGAAATGTGCAACCGCTTGCCACTCCCATATTGTTATTGCATAACATGAGAACAGTCTGCACCCATGAAACCAAGTCTCTCCTACTTCCCCATTCCTCGAAAATCGACCGAGCGGTTTCGGTAATGCCGCATTTCGAGTACGTTGATCAGGGAGGTTCTGGCCACAACCGGAGTCCAGCCTTCCCGAGTCCGGACTGAATTAGCTTATGCGGACTAGTTTCCCGAGTTGAAGTTGTGGAATCGGATGCAGGACTTGAGGAGGATACAGTGGTGTGAGGTCTGGGTGGGGCTTTTGCTGGTCATGAGGATCAAGGTAGAGATTGCATGGTGGAGTGGTGGCCCACGTCGAAGCTTGGCGGATCAGACGGTTCTTGAGGGGCCTGGAAGCTGGGGGCTTTACTAGAGTCGGAGGAGGATAATGTTTTGGCGGGGAAGTATTTAGGGTTTTGGAAGAAGGTGGAGGAGGCTACGGAGAGGGAAGAGAGAGAGTTATCATGGCCTCTGAGTCTTCCCCCAACGGCTAGTTTGAGAGAAACAAACATATCCAAGGCTTTGAGCACATATTGGAGGGAGTGCTCAAGTTAGTACATACGTGAGCTGGGCTGCATGGGCAAAATGACTTTGCAATTGTTAATGGGATATGGTGCATAACACATGACTTATATTTATACGCTCAATTTAATCATTGCTGGTTTATAAGTGCCCTAACATTTGGGTAAGATCGCAGCCTCATTCATATCCTACCGCTGGCTGATTGCACATGATAGATGGATAAACATACGTTAAAACGCAGGCACAAATTGGCCACATGTGATAACTTTCTCAAGCCGTCCATCCGCGGCAAGCTCAGCACTACATGATAAAATGAATCCACGGTTATTTAAAGTTGATATACAAATGAACCAAAAAAAAAAAAAAAAAAACCTCATGAGCTAAATTGGACATATAACTATAAATAAAGCGTATTTAGCATATTTTCCAGCTGGATTAATCATACAATAGTGCACGAAAAGCTGGAAGCTTTTTTTTTTCCACATATGAACAATTAAATGAAGATTTTACTTTAAATACATCTAGTTAGCCTTTTACCTGGGGGTAGAAGCAATGAATCAAGCAATATTAACTTCCAAAGCCATCCAAGAATAGAGAGCAAACCTTAACTTAGGGACATAAATATTGAAGACTCCTTGTTAAACTAAACAATTTTTTCTAAAAGTTGTTGTCTGGCAAGGGTATATCCTCCATGTGGAGAGGCAAATGCCCGTCAATATGCAAATGAGGAACAAATACTCGAATTCATGACCTCCCGTCAAACTTGTCTCTTGATACTATATTAAATTACCAATTTTCTTTAAAGCTATGTTTGAAACCCATAAAAGACTTAAGAAAAGAAAATGAAAGAAGTAAAAATGAAAGGAAAGAAAATTTAGAGAAAAAAACAAATAAGAAGTTGAACATAATAAATTAATTTCTATATATTATTTAATCAATTTACCATTTGAATCAACTCAAGGGCCAACAATTGATTTGATTAAAAGAAATTTGAAAAATCAAACTCCTTTAGCTTTTGACTTTTTGTCATAAAAAAATATGTTTTCTATAAAACAATATTTTAGCTTTTAGCATATACATAACCCTATTAAAACAAAAAAAACAAAAACATATACATAACTCATAAAGTAATTGGTATTTTTATCCAATTGTTACTCTTGAAGGAAAAAACATGAAAAGATTAGATTTTATAAATGTTATAGTATTTGAGGTTTTTAGTAAAATATTTCTTTAAAAAACAAAATTTACCGTTAGATCCTGAGATAAAATTTAATTTCTTTTATTATTATTTATGCAAAGGTCCCTCCATTTCTTTTTTTTTTTTTGGTAGCCTTAAAGCCTCCTGCTTCCCAAACAAACTGACAATCATCATCTTGTTGCCTAAAAATGGCACATTTTCTACTTCTTGTTTATGAGGTTGTTAGCAGAGATTAATGGAGGAAGCCGACATGATGAATACTGCACCGTCCAGGTGAGTCCGCCGCCGTCCGGTCATCAAGCTTCCGCCACAGCTGGCATATCGGGGCAGTTGCACTACTATGGATATCCAGGGGTTTGAGTTATCATGTTTAGAAAAGAACCAAACCATTCTTGAGCTGCCCTCCTATTCAGCAAAACCTGGTGAAGAAAATTACACTTCCCTTCCGTTGTCCGCACTGATGATCACACGCCTTCTCAAAGGCAGCACCAGATCCTGACTTATCTCGCCCTTCCATCATACATGAATATCATCTAATCATGATATTCTCCTTCAACTGCTGCAGAAACAAAACATCTGAGCTTATTATTCAATCCCTGCAGCTTCCATCCCTTGCAGTTTTCTCTCAAGTAATATAACCCAGTTTGTGCTACCTTATAATATCTCACAGATGTGAACTTATCATCTTGCCGGAAGATTTTCAATGCTACACTCCAAGAATATATACTTGCGATGGGAATATTTTCACGCCAATCTTGAAGAAGTGATAACAGCACGAAACTCAAAATTCATGCATTCAGAAACCAGTAAGGGGTACTTAACCCTGTTTAATTCTTCGCCATCTTCACCTACTATGTTTGGTGCATAAATTAAATTTTCTTATGGTAGTTGTTATAATGTATGCTTTGTAAACCAAAATAACTACTATATATACATAATAATGATGTAACATGGTCTTATTTTATTCATTTCAAAACTTAGCTACAACAATCATAGTACAAACTAAACCTCAAGAATGGACCGCAAAGGGCAAGGTCAAATTAAACTCATGTTATGATCCCCATTTGAAGATAAGGATCTCAAAGACTACAAAGCTTATTTTCTTCTTACAGTGCTCTGATGGAGAAAACGCAGCTCACAGTGATTTTTTTATTCATCTTGTTTTCAACTATGAGATAACATCACGGATTCTTAGTTTGTTTCTTCTTTGGCCATAAGTTTACAAAACCCCTTTTCCGTATATGTGCAAAAGTAACTTGGTTTTTCTGATTTACTTGGGAATCTTATAATTTCATGTTATCGCTTTCCATTGTTGGAAGAGAGTACAAAGAAGTATCCATGTTTTGTGATTGATGGAGCTCAAAAGCCCTTCTGTGTAATTTTAAGGCCGATGTTAAAAGGATCACAAATAATTTCATGATAAATTAGGTCAAGAAGGATATGAGACTGCTGTAAAGCGAAAAACTTCAAATAAAATTTTTGTCGCAAAGAAAGATCCTGACACTTAAAGAAAAAAGGGGAAGTGTTTATCAATGAAGTGGGAACAATGAGCACGATACATCATAAATGTAGTTCGCTTTGCTCAGCCTGCAAATGGACAGAAGAGCTTGACTGGCACTTTACAAATGAGTCATTAAACAAGTCCATATTTTCAATATTTGCAATACTTGAACCTGGGTCACTAAGCTTCAAGATATTGCTATAGGTGCATAGCCAAAGAATTTGCGGCCTTCACCAAGGCGATAAAAGAACCTTCATTTGATATCAAATCGCCTCATAATATTTGCTTCATCATAACTTTAATCCAGATCTCTCGATTTGGTTTAATAAGCTATGCCAAGGATAGCATGGGATGTATCTATGACATCAAGTGTGGACCATGAGTTATCTTTGGTACCTAGAGATGTTATCTAAAATTTTGAATATGTCTTATATGCAAATGTTTATACTTTTGGTATGTTGTTGATTGTGGGAGTGAAGAAAGAATATTGACTCCAACAATGGAAAATAGTAGCTGCCATCTCTAGAATTGCTATATAATCATTTGATCAAGAGCAGATGCAATGATTCAAATTTTAAGAAGAAAGTGATATTAAAATTGCAAAGATACTAAGAATAATAGGCTTTGTAAATCCAAGAAATCAATGATGGTCCTTCATGAAAGTTGTGGTTGGAATGTTAATGAAGAAGATAATTATGCCTCCCAACTTTACTCTATGTAATAAAAAGAACAAATTAATGTTAAAGACGTAAAGCATTTGTGCAAACGCAAGATCAATAACCATATAAAAATTAATGTTTCATTTGTTTATTATATGAACTAAAGTAATAACTATGTTGTAATAAATGATCTAATTTTTGTTATATTGCTGATCTTAGAAAATATGCTACTTTCAAGGTTAACTTACAAATTAGAAAAGAGGTTTTAATAACCGCTTTTCTACTAAGTATAGGTGGCTCAGTACATTATGCCTAACTTAGTGTGATACAGCTCAACCATCAAAAGTGTCAGTGACACAGAGGAAGGTCCCCAGTTCTTGTCTCATCGAGGACAATTTACTTACATTGTAAATAAAGGTTGATATATATAGGTATTCCATAAAGTTTTGTAGATGAATTTTAAAAAGATACGAGTAGTCAATTGCCTTCAAAGGAGTAGGTTTGATGTTAGACATAGTTATATATGTTTAGTGCAGAGCACCCAAGGTTGAACCTTATCAAATTTGAAAAGTTGTGTCTCAATTTAATACTTTTCCTTAATTCCTAACTTTAGTATCTCTTTGTAAAGATTTCAGATTGATTTAAAAATGAAAAGTATTTAAAGGTCATTCTCCAGTGAGAGTAGGCTTTAATAAAAAAGATAGTTAGAGAGCTATAATTATTAAACTACTGCTTTTAAAACAAATAAACCTTTTGACATGTCTTGCATTCTTGGAAGAAGATTGTCTACTATTAAGGTGATTAGAGGAGCCGAGAAAAAGGAAATCATGGACAAGTTTTAACTGGAAATTACCAGCTTTTACATTATAGAAAGAATGAAAAACAAAATATTGAAAATAGCACACAAGTATTGTTGACCTCTCCGATTTACTTTGACAATAGACTTAAACCATCGCAAAATTTCAACACATTTATTCTATCGCAAATTAAATTTTTTCGCTTTACATATTACTTTCTTTCCGTGATAGTTATAATGTTAAATAATACCAAGAAATGTTATCACATTATTTAAACCATTGGTAAATGCTCAAACTAAAAACGCTTGTCACAAAACAAGTAGGCCTTTCAAAAAATAAGAAGTGAATTTTCATGTACAATTTGTTTAATACCACTACAATGGTTTTATTATAAATAGAATTACATAATTTGTTGCGAAGTTATTGTAAATCCAAGGAATAGAAAATGATATCATCTTATTATTGATAAACATAATCGAACCAGTGATCAAACAAATTATTACTGCAAAAAAGAAGTTGTTACCTTTATAGTTGAAATATTCAATTATGATATGATGAATATGACTTTAAAGTAGTAACAAAACAAATTTATAAATATTTGGTTTATTGGTACTATATATTAAAACTTACTTTTATTTTCATCCTAATTTAAAAAATTAATAATGTATGAAAATTAATTTAGTATTCACGAAAATATTGAGAACATTTGCACAAATTATATAAAAGTAATAATCAAAATAATTTTAATTAATATAAAAATGTCAATCAAACATATGCAAAATATAATACTTTGTATTATAATTTTCTTATAAATTATACTTACTCTATACTGATAATGTTATAAAATGTAAATAAAAATTAAATTTAATAATTATATATATATGATATATATATATATATATATATATATATATATATATATATATATATATATATATATATATTTATTATAGTTTAGTTAGTCCCATATATCTTTAGAATGAAGAAAATAATATTAAAAGATATGAAAATATCATAGTGTAATATAACTGACTATACTTAATAGACAGAAAAATTATGCTAAAAAAGCCTATCTTAACACATTTTTAACCCCACTCCCAGATGTGTTATGGTGTCACCAACCCTGGGGTCTGACATGTCAATTGATTGCAAAGGTCATGTGAAAATTGTTTAAACTTTAATATATATAAATGTTAATGTCTGCTTTTTTATTAATCAATATAACTTCTACCTCTCATAATATGTCATGTTTGTGTCCAAATAAGTCATGGTTTTTAAATATGTCAAGGTACTGGATTCTTCAAATCATAGATTATAAATTAGAATCAAAATAAAGTCAGATAGTCTTTGAAAATTTTAAAATAAACTTAATGTTGCTAGAAGAAGTATATGATGCACTAACTGCTGACATTAAGGAAAATGGGTGCTGAATTAAAGACTTTATTATAAAATATATCTGGTTCATAATCAAGACATATCTCAACTACAATGCATCTTATATAAATGTATGCATGTAGAAGGAATATTAAAAAACATATGTATATGGTATATGGCTTGTAGTGTTAATTTGAATTAAGTAATTTGTCATCCTGCTTCAATATACAAACAAAATAATATATTCAAAAGAGAAGCTGGGGCAACTTTACTTGAATAAAAGATACCAAAAGATAATGTAAATCAAGTTCTATTTATAAAATGCATACATGAAATAAAAACTCTCTGTGAATTATACAACCAAAATATTAATAACCCATGTATGTATATACATCTTAAATGTCTCATAATAAACCATCTTTGAGTCTTTTCAATATCTCAAATTGTGAGCCAAAAAATAAATAAAGCCAAATATACTAATTAATTATTGGGCGGAAAACAACCACAAAATTTTATTAACTACATAAACTTGTGAATCTTACCAAAATAACAAACTGTATAATCAAAAAAGATCAACACATTCGTATATACATCTTGGAAATCTCTTGAACAAATACCATTTTGAGTCTTTCATTAACTGAAGGCCTATACCAAACAAAATAAGGAAATAAAAAATGATATTAACCAATTAACATCGTATAAGATGAAACCTATGTAATGAAACTTGAACCATACAAACTTTGAATCTTACCAAATAACAATTGCATAAACCAAAATATTAATAAACGAGATGTATACATCTTCACCTCTCTCAAAAACCGATGAAGCCTTCACTAGTTGAAACCTATACCCAAATAATACAAAGAAATAATACAAACTAATTATTTGTCCAAGATGAAATTCATCTAATTATTCCTCAATAATCTATATAAACCATCTACCAAAAACAACCATCGACGATAAATATTAATATTCAAGATACAATCTTGAAATCACACAAAACCATCTGGTATTTCCTAATCATCCCAAACTTGTACCAAATAAAATAAGTAATATTAACTAATATTGCCTCACTATGAAATCCATCTAATGAAACCCTTAGTAAGTGACACAAACTTATTTTACCAAATAACTACACAACCAAAATATAACTCATCGATATACATGTTAGAAGTCACCATGGAAAAAGATTCAGCCTTTACTATCTCAACCTCAGAACAAAAATACATAAATAAATTATAATAATTAAATATTGGTGGGAAGAGATCTTAGTAACTAAAAAACCTTTCACCAGCAATAAAACCACAAAAAAAAAAAAAACACATCCATACCTATTGCTTTATATAATTTTTGAAGTATATAAAATAGAAATATCGAATGCAAAATTAGTATATTTACTCCGTTAAGATAGAAAAGGACAAAATCTACCCACTCGATCTAGAATAAATTTATTTCATGCTTAGTATAGATCTTTTGCCATTAAACCTGGCATATTATTAATAAAAAATGTTGAATATACAACATATCTTGTATATAAAACTTCATAGTACTTAACTTAAATATTACAGTTGAGTTCCATACCTTCAACTTGAGTAGGCTCAAATCAAAATTATCTCATTCATATACTCACTACATAATAACCATTAATGTCCCCTCCATGCTATCTAGACTTGTACATGGAGCCTCATGTATAATTAGAAAATGTATGTATGCAGAATGGGATAAAACTCTTAAGAACTAATATTTGCAAGTTCACAAAGGTAAAACTGAGTATTTATTCAATCATAATTCCAAATTTAATAGAAAAAATATAGCATTAATTTAAAAACATTACAATCAAGTAGGGATTTAATACAGAGATTGAATAAATAAGATATCTATCTTACCTCAACATGATCCAATTAAGGTCTTTCTTGTAAGCTTTTTCACGAGAAGAATAAATTCGAAATGTCCCACCACCAAATTCAAGAAAATTTTAAGATACATTTCAACCATGGCAATCTAAGCCAAATATAAAGGAAAATACATACATGTTAATTACTTCTTGAAAGTCTTTAGTGGGCTTATCTTGCAAGGAGTCGAAGTAAAACACGGTCATTGTTTCAATTTTTATAACCCCCAACACCCAATGAAAACTAGAGGATAACAAACCAAATTAAAGATCGAGAAGTACTCTGATAATAAAACATGAATAATGAAATGTTATGTCATTATTGACAATTACCCGGTTGTATGGGACAAAATTAGCCTTTTCTAAATCTCATTTATCAACTTCTCAAAGAATAATGAAATTTCATTTTCCAAATTCGTTTTGTTGCTCCAAATTTTTAGAAACTAGCCATCGGGACTACAAATATCAACTTTCTCCTCATTGTATTTCATTTCGATACAAGTACCTAAGAAAATTGAAATATATAAGGATATTAGTACCATAAAATATGACTCGAATCAAATACAAGAATCCCAACCATATGTAGAAACAAATACAGCTTACAAACCGAATTCCGATATGATATATACCCATATCTTCCACCAAAAGAAATGTGAAAATTCCATACCAAACAGATCTACCGGGAATTGTACTAAATGGGCCGATCTTTCAAAATGCTGAAACTGTTTTAGCAAACAAATTTGAATATCCTTTGGATTTTCTTTCTTTCGTTGTTCAATAGGTTTCTCTGTATCTTGTTGTTTTCTCTTCTTCTATTTTCAAATGCTATAGTCCAATATCAGAACTTTATTGCATTAGTAAAGAAGCAAAACACTATAAAACAATGAACTTCATGAAATTACATGATATACCTCTCGCTCTCCTTCAAGGTATCACAAGCTCAAGAGCTATAATACCTGTGTCAACTCCTTCCCTCATTTTAGGAGATTGAAGTGGAAATCTGAAATACATCAAAGTTGAATATTAGGATTTAAGGATGGTGACTTTGTAGTTCGGACCATAATTTGCTTCAGTGAAATTATGTTGCATATGCAACAAATGTTTTCTGAAGTTCTATGGCTATATGTCACATTTTTTAACCTTTATAAAATAAAAATATGTCACTACATTTAAAACAAATATGAATATCTACAAAAAAAAACGACATTAATGGTAGAATGGAACTAAGTCAAACATATATATACCTTGTCCATTGATGTTGAGTGTTTTTGTAACCTTCATCTCAACTCAGTTGATGCATCTGGATGTTCTTCTATGAATTAGCAATTGCCTGGATATTTGTGTCGCCATTCTCGTATCGGGGTGTGGGAGGGCGTTGCTGAACCCGATGAGTGGTGTTCAATATCCACGTTGCTTACTTGTGCTTTAAAGCTTCCTCTCGATTAAGCATTTTTTCACGCCCTAATTCTTTCTCCCCTTCTTATCATTTCTCTTTCATCCATTTCAACAACTCGATGACTTAGAACATCAAAATATGCATTACGCTTTACCGTCCTTCGCCTCTTACTCTACTGTAGATGCTCGGTTCTTAAAGCTGTAAGTATATCATTTGAATCACACTAGTAGGAATACTCAGCTGCTGGGCATTAGTAGTCAACTCATCCTACAAAACAACATATAACAAGTTAGCTTGAATATCATATTTATAAGCTTTAAACCTAAATGTATTATCAAAGGTTTTGATAACTAACAATTTTACGAACAATATGTCAATTTCAACATCATATTTGCCTTCCTTTCTAATCTTAACTTCCATTACTCTCATCTAGGCACGAAATGCTTCCTGTGAACTAATGCTTTTCAATCGCACTACAATATAATGATTTCAAAGCTTTTATGTAATTATTGCTAGATATAATAATAAAGCAAATCATTTCTATATTTTTTGGTCACATTTTATATAATATCAACTCAAATATAAATGATATTTGTTTTTTTAATTCTACAAAACATAATAATAGATATATTTTTTTATTTGTATACTTGCTTAATTTTTTTACAACAACTACATCTACCAACAATTTTACAAAGTATATCCCATTAATAAGAAAATTTCTATCACATCACACAATCATTATATATTATAAATTACAATATTAAATTTTCTCCTACTAAGCCAAGAATAAAAATGTATAAATGAAAACAAGTGTGATTTACCAGCTTTAACAAAGTTTGAATAACCTTTTCTACTAAGCTTTTCCATGGAATATGTTCAAAGCCTCTTCGCTTTTGGTTTTCAATTTCTTGAAATTAAGCTGACAAATCTATCCATAAACTAATTTTCCATATTTCAGTTTCAATATAGTTGTAACAAGATGGGGGCTCTTTAAGGTGTTCATGTCATCCTTATAAGGTATGATATAGTCTTTGTGAGATGGTGCTCAATGACCTAAACTTTCGCTTCACATGCAATAGTATTATTCTTGCTATCTTTCTTCAAGAACTTTGAACTGCACTCAGAATCTAAATTAGTTATTTGTATGAATGCATGTAATGAATTGCACAAGATGTAGGAAGATAATTTGAAAATAATTATTTCATACCCAATAATATCCTATTAAACTTTTCTTCAACTTATTTAAGTACTAAATTACTTAACTAAGATAGTCTATCGGAACCATGGAACCTAAAATAGGGACTCAAGAGGAAACCAAATTATAGATCCACACTAAATTTTCTTATACCACATCATCATTATAAATCACTATTAATCTAACTCTTACTTTGGCCTTTGTAATATTTGTTTCATGGCTGATCCTCTAAACTTTTTTGTTTATCTTCTTTTCAGATCGCATCCCCAATGAACATAAAAGCAACAAAATGAACCACCCTTTATGCTTAATAAAATTAGAATAGGGATATTGTAGCAATTACCTTGCTTTTTTCCTGGTTCCAGTTTGTCACAATTACAGATCATTTCAAATGAATACAAAAGGTATGCTAAGACAAAATAATTACTTAACATTGATAAATAAATTATTAATTTTGAAGTAATTAAAAATATAATAAAAATACATTATAATACATAACAAGTACACCAGTAAAGGTTGAATATTTTACAAAATTTGTATCTCTTTCTTTGTTGCTGATGTTCAATATCACACTAATACAATAATTTAAGAATATCCAATCAACTCAGAAAGGATTGTGTCAACGTAGCTTCATTCTAAATTCGGCACACATATAACAATGTTTTTTATTTGAAAATCAGGTCACATAATAGTTCATCACCAAGTCTAATAAATATTGACTTGGTCCTGTAGTTGGTCACACATTTTTATTATACTATAACTCAACTTATAATACTCAATTATTTTAATTTATTTTATAAGTCACTTATAAACATTGAATATAGAATGATCACATAATCATAAATATTGGTCAGATAGCATAACTTTTTAGATTTACCGACCATTTAATTCAGCACATAGAAACTGAACAATTAATCTAAATGGAGTTGTTATTGGTCCTTCCACTTTATATCGTATGATTAACTTTCTTGTTCTATAAGATGATCAGTTCAAAAAAAAAAAATTAAGTCATTAAGTCGATATAGCTTCATTCCTTACACCCACAACTTAAACTGTGCCATGATGTCAATTATGCTAATCAACACTTAGTTTAACTATATCAATTGTTAGAAATAAGTTTAGACAATTAAATACATCAAATGATAAGAAGTTATTTGGTTACAAATGGCAAATGCAATGTAATAGAAAAACAGTTTTAAATTGAATAAAATAATAAAACCATAACAATTTAACATCATTATGTGTTAACTGATAATTTGTAAAAATACAATACACTCTAGTAAATCACTGGTAGTAACTAAAGGTATGCTAAAAAAAATAAAAAACATGACATGATTTAATGTCTGAACCAAATCCCTCACATCGGTTCTTCACTGTACAATTTAATGAGTCTTCAACTCACTTTAGACTTAATATTAGGTATTAGATCACAACAAGGGGTATGTTCCATAACACTGTTTGAAGCCATCATCACCTCTATGTCAGCAAAGAGTCCTTTCTCGCCTGCAAAGAACAAACACAAACCATCTGAATCAACTGGTCTGTGGCATAAAATACTGGTTGTTTCGATGCCAAAACAAAAGGATCCCATTTATGGTCCCAATCTTCCTAGATCAACTAATGTGAAACTAAGCTATCAACTTTGACACCGCATAACCCCATAAAACACATCTCACCAAGCACAGATTCTTATCTTTAGCACTTGCAATTAAAGTAGTTGATTTACAATACTAATAATTCACTATTTTAATTTTACTCGTGTTCGCCACGACATCCTTGTATGGTAAACGACAAACATTAATGATATAACCGTGGATAATAAAGAAATATATTGTCTCAACCCGTTTCAACAGCTTTTTTTAAGATCCTTCAATAGTCTGATTTATTCATCACAAATCATGTTGTTCAATCATTCAGATAACTAATCATGAATGAGTGGAAAGGATGACTGATAACATGATGTCCATGATTCACATCTTTTGGTCGAGAACAAAGAGACGTTCCATCTAATACTTTATCTCTATGAGATTGAGTCGAGGATACTTGGTCTTCAAATATCGCTATGTGATCACACACTGGCAAATAGTACGAATCCGCAGAAGTGAGCAACAAAGTTCATATGGTTAAGAGATACCACACTAATGATATGGCGGTTGCATAATGGGTTTCGTATTTTTGCGTGAACATAATGACGTCGGTCTCTACCAAGTTTATGCATCATTGAATAGTCATTGCAACGCCTGCGTAAAAGGTTTCCCATCATCATCTTTCATACCAGAAGGAATCCCAATCGTATCTATACCTCGGCTAAAATAATTCGCAAAAACTCTCTAAAGCTTCTTCGCATTGAACACTGATCAAGAATGCAAATTCTTCTCGAAGATTACGATTTCCAACATAACCCTTAACTTCATATATTTTCAAATGGGTACATCCATCTCATGTACACCGTCCACATTAGTCTTACCCTCTAATAAACACCTAAATGAAGCATGATATCAAAATGGAAGGTAAAACATTTCACTAGCACAAAGTGACTACTATGTCTTGCTGCAAATCATTCACTTTAAGACACTTCCACTACCTCAACATAAAAATAAAAGAAGCATAATCTGTGAATGGCATATCCATGCTGAAAATAACTGACCACTACATCGCATTGTTACATATGTGGCTGATAATCATGGACTGAAGGAATCATAGTAGAATAGCTTCTTCCAATCAATAAGTTCCTAAAAGTGTCGAATCAACAACTTTTGAACCAAATTAGCTAAACTCTTCCAACACGCTCTTTTTTCCATTCCCACTTAGTGTATAACATGCAGGGGGAGATAAGTCAGCTTCAACCCAACTTTTGGTGCTAATCTCACCTGCTTAAGCCCATTTTCCAATAAGACTGGTCGAGAATTGAGTCCATCCTTTGTTTTACCTGGAATGTTACAAAGTCTCAACAATGCTCTCACATACATTCTTTCAATATGCATGACATCCAAGCTGTACTAACATACAAATATCTCCGATAAAAGCTTTTAAAAAAGATAGACTTCTTTTTCCAAGAACAGGATTAACAATTGATTTCCTCATACTCTTTTTTTTTCGCCCATGAGTTATGAATCATATCAACTTTTCTTAGTATTTCATCTCCAGTAAGTTGTGTTGGAGGTAATGTAAGACCCGAGAAATTCCAATTTCTGAAATAAGGGCAAAATCGTAATTTTGATTACAAAATTGTAATTACGGTTAAAATTCCGTAATTTATTCTCTAGATCTCGGATGACTAAACGGATTTCACCGTTGTAATCGTCTCAAAATCTAGTTGGGGCACATATAAAATTTCGTATTATTCGGTGGTCGCCTGAAATGCATCGCTTTTCTAGGTATTTATGCTTTCTGCACGAAAACGATTTTCACAAAGTGACTAAAGTCAGATATAAATACACTCATGGTGCCATGGTATGAGTAGAAAAATGATGAAAATTATAATCGAGATAGTGCCACCCGTCAAAACTAGAGAAAGAAGGAATTAATTAATTAAATTGATTAAATGAATAGGACAAAGATGCTACAAAGGTTTTTGTCTTCTCAAATTTAAATGAACAAAACCAGCTGGAGAACCAAAGTGAGTTTAGAAATGGAAAATGGAGGTTTTTGTGAGAGAGAGAGAACTTTCTGGAAAATATGGCGAACCGACCGTCTAAAGCCGGACAAGAAGGAGAACGTTTCTGAGCGTGCTACGCGTGACTCGGATCGAGCCTTTCAAACTTGCAGGATTTTCTCCCTACAGCTTTATCTCCCATTTTAAAGTGTTTTTCGCTGTTTGAGCCACCAGCCACGGGGTCGCTAAACGTCCCAAAACATGGGACCGAACAAGGCAATTTTTTTGAGTCCAAATGAGCAGCCTCAGAGTCGCCCATGGCTTGGGTGCTGAAAAAGGGTGTAGTGGTTGAACCATGTATTTGGCTGGACTGAGGTCAGGGTGGCCGGAAAGGGCCCAAAATGGTGAACCTAGGATGAGCTGATGTCGGAATGCGAAACCTTGTGGTTTCACTCGTTCTAGAATGAGTAATCTGCGTCGTATTTCGGTACAGCTTGATTAAGCACCAACTAATTGTTGAAGAACATGTTCAAGAGAATAATTTGACGTGAAACACAACACATAATAAAGTTTAGTGATTTTAATTTTACAAGAGGCATGTCATGATATTTATGGACTAGACCGATTGGAATTGGCACACATGTATCTATGCAATCGGCATTAATCCTATACTATGTGTATTAGTGCATGGTATGTTCCGGTGTTGTCTGCAGGGTAGTCTCAAAATATTGAAGTGATTCGGTGGGTAGTCTTCACAACCAAATATCAACGCCTGAGCGGCCCAATTGATATTCACTGAGGGTAGTCCAACTAAATAATATATCAAACGCGCTCGGAGCGCCCGGGCCGATATATGCATTCATCGGAGTGGTGTATCTACAACAAATAATATATCAATCGCCTGTTTTTCAAATCGATATATATTATTCATCTAGGCGCCCATTGTTAAAACTAATGTTTCATAATGAGGCTTAGGCGGCGGCGAGAGTTTTGCGACCTCTATCTGGCTTTTGCCAGTGTGTATCGCAAGTATAGGATCATGCATCGGCTTGAATGTGTGTTTACTTTGGAACATTGCACTTACTTAGGTGGTGAGAGCCACTTTGTGGCATTTCTCCATCGAAGCTTTAGTCACTACTGTAACCCTTTATTTGCATGGTGCACAGTGAACAAGTGAAATTCTGCCTCACCAAGAGGTTGAGTCTCTCAACAAAGCCGGGTGGCTTTGATTATCGTACTATTAATCTCAAGTTTGATATACTATTTAAGAGTAAAAATATTAACTTTAAATCATTGGGTATATAGTTGGTTTAGGGTTTGGTACAATACTGAGACGTTTATGGGCTTGGCAATGGATGATATATTGTATATATTGGACCGTTTTAGATTTATGAGGCAAGATTTGCTGTGAGTCTCTACAAGAGGACTCTGCTCTGATTTTTAGGTATGTTTTTAATCCACATCCAACTGAATTTCATGTCGATTTTTGTGAGTCAACTCAATCTGGCTTTAAACAGAGTTAAACCTTGCCCACCCACAGCGCCTTCTTTTGCTAAATGGATGTCTAATGAAGAAACTCCTTCATGGTTAGATATTTAGTTTTTATTCTATGTTTT
The DNA here is from genome assembly GCA_016808115.1 of Tetrastigma voinierianum. Taxonomy (NCBI): domain Eukaryota; kingdom Viridiplantae; phylum Streptophyta; class Magnoliopsida; order Vitales; family Vitaceae; genus Tetrastigma; species Tetrastigma voinierianum. The sequence continues at coordinate 726,120 of JAEQBH010000443.1, read as the reverse complement.
AGCCTATAATGTTTTCACATTGATAAGCATAATATCCCTATTAGGTGCATCCGTAAGTTGCCATAAGTTGCAAATCATTAATTGGTCCATAAACAAAATAGCTCTTTGATGAAAACTCGCTATGTGCAATTCATATGTTTCCACCTCTATCTCCATAGTTTCAAATCATCTACTAATGAAGCAAATATATGTCAATGCTCACACAAATGTCGTGGTCCCGAGATGAACAAAATGAAGATCAAGAATTTCCTTTCATACATGACAAGAGGAAGGTTATATCACGCGATGAGCTGAATGATGAGCCAACAACTATACCACTGAGTCATGAGCTATGTGATCAACACTGAATGGCAAGTCTGTTTCTCGAATTCAGCCAAATCAGGTCAGCTATTTGGTCTTACTAATGCTCAAGAGGAGAGTCAACCCCAAAGTCTGGTGCCACCATCATTTCTTCTGCGGTACGCCATTTTAGGTCAGGCTTAGCTGTTTCCGAGACATTGAAATATCCTCCTTAAACCAGATGAGTGTGTTACCACAATATTATGTTCCTTGGGTATTTCTCACCCCGCCTTACTTACCTCTTCCAACTGATATTCCACGTATGAAAGATACAAAGATAACCCTCAATCGTCTCTATAAAGCATGTAAATCGTTTATCACAATATCTTCTGATTCATTCCAATAATTCATGTTTTTTATTCATACATGATGGGTATTCTCATTGTTCACGTGTATATATCCTTAATAATCAGGAGTAAACCTTAAAAAGTTTATCCATCAACCATTTGTTTTGTTGAATATCTTAACTGACGTGAAGCTACATTTTAAACAATTGAGGGTACGTTTTTCGCATCTTCAACCGAATTTTTTAAACATTGATCATTTATACCGTTCGTGGCGTGAAACTGGTATTCTCTTAATGTAATGCAGCAACATCACCATGAATCAATTACCAAATCCTGTGGTCATTGCAAGCTGATTGTCCACTAGTAGATCCGTCTTCCATGCCAATAGAAAACATGAACTCACTTAATACCATTGAAAAACACTACCTCAATTTTGTTAGGTAAAGTGATTTAATAAGCTCCACATCTATATAGACAACCATATACTCTGACTTTTACAATGTTAGAAAATAATGGAAGATCTAACTCCTCTTATAATTTCACCCTCTATCTTGGCATCCAACTTCTATCTATGCTATCATTAATGTTCAAATATAAATACATTAAAACCATGCCATAAAGTTTTATGTCTTAAAAAGGGTATATTTTAATAAGATTTGTAGCAAAGAATGCTATATTGTAGGCTAATGTTGAATCCATCACGCCAAATAGTCATGTTCTCAACAAAGCTTAATATCATAATATGATATTTATTTCTAAAACTATAAATAATAATTAATGGTCTCACCAATTATAAAATTTATAATACTATTGTGAGGTTTGTGTGTCTGGTTAACATATTACATTGGACAATGTGCATACTGTAATATTTTATATTTCATCTCAATTAATCAGAAAAATATACTGTTAAGGATAGAAACCTAATGTGATTAATTAATCCAATGCTATGCTTACTGTATATTTTTATTACTTGTGTCATGACTTTGATTTGAGTGAGATTTTGGTAGGTGAATTAAACCTTTCTGTTAAATAAACTTAATATACAATTAAATAAGGCGTTGAAATGCACTGGGATAAGCATTCGAACTAAACAAAATAATTAATCAATAGTTGTATTTAGATTTGAATTGGTGAATATGGACTTATATTTGTTATAAGTGAAATATGCAAATAAATATTATTTTTAAAGTATATCAAATACATATGGACTTAAAATAAAATAAAATAAGATATTATCCATGAAAAGGAAAGTTAGAAACTTAACTCAAAAAACTCAGAATATATAAGATGAAGTATAAGATAAGAAAGATATGAGAATGAACTGGGATCAAAAGAACACTTTTTATTTTTAAAACAATTGAAAAAATAAGGTTATAAGGAAAATAAAGGAAGGTCTAAATAATCCAATTAATGGATTCTTATGGAGGGGGTTCTAGAGTCTGGAATGATGTTTGTCAAGTGACAGAGGTCGTGAAGATCCTTGGGAAAGCACACACCGTAACAATACATGTGGTCCCAAGGAGTTTCTAGTGTTAAACATGCTAAGAGAGTTTCACAATAAACATGTTGAAGCCCTCTTACAAAAGTGTTATGACACTTTTTGTTAAAAATAAAAATGAACAATCTCGTTTTTCAAAATTAATTACCTAATCTTAAAAACAATTTATGATCTGACCTTTTAGAATTTTTGTTATTCAAATCATACTAAAAACAATATTGTAATCAAATTCACCGAAATTTAGAGGAAGTATTATTGGGTTTATTTAAGAATAATCCGATAGTATTCAAGTTAAAGTTTGTTCTGTTGATAAATATTTACCAAACCCAAAAAATAATAATAATTAAAGAAATAGTGAGTTACTAAATAATCTGTTAATTTAGCTACATTATACAAAAGATTGCAATGTAATTTAATTAAAATAATAGGGAAATGAATATGATATGTAATAATCACTATTTACACAACAGATAGCTACCTGATATCTTGTCATAATAATATTAAGGTGTCCATAGAGTGAAAGAAAGTGAAAATGTCCACTACCAATCAGTCTATAAATTTTACAAACGGATAACCATAAAATACATCACTTATACTTCAGCTGATTTATATGTTTGATTTTGCTAATTCATTGGGAAATTGCTGTTCAACATTTGTGGTCTAAAAATATGGAAGTTTCATTATTTAAAAGAGATCATTTGATATGATACTTATATGGCTGCTGCTGGCAAGAACAAATTAATCCATGCATAAAAAAATTAAACAAAAGACCAATAGCGTGATATCATCCATATGAAGAAGGGAAAGAAACCAACTCAAGAATATAAGTAAAGATCATGAAATTATACATATAGTGTTTGATTTCTATAATATGATATTTTGGACTTCAAGAGGTAATAAGGATATTCTAAAAGTAATAAATCAACAGCTCCAACTAATGTTTATGCAAAATAATATATATATATATATATATATATATATATATATGGTCCCAATTTAATAAATTATATATAGGTTGTAAATTAATCAACAACTATGTATTTTTTAAATATCCACACCAAGCTCTCAACAATATTTTGATCATGAAATAAAAATAAGAGAATTATGATAATTTAATAATAAACAAAACAACTAATTATCAGTAAACTAAACTCATTTATTCTTTCTTAAATATGAGATGTTTAAATGATCCTCAAACTTTCAAGCATGACTACCAAAGATATTACGATAAATGCCATGGAATTGGATGCAAGAATCTAAATAAAATGAAGTTGAATCAAAGATGGTAGCATGGAATTAAAGTTTATGATAAAGACTGAAGGAAGTTGACAAATGGGATCATCCGATGATCGGCGTTAAATCTTCAACGAACCGATGCGGTAAGATTATCGCGGTCCCCTTCATGGCTTTTGAGAAGATTTCAGATGTTGGCAGGAAGATAACGGATGGCTAATTGTGTTCGGTGCCGTGCAATAACGGAATCACCGGAGAAACCCTACCAATAGATGAGGGGCAACGCCCGTGGAGATTCGACCTTTACTAGTCGGCGTGCAAATGCAATTTTTATCAATTTCAACATTCTGGCGAATAATCACGCCAAGATCGCCGTCTTTAATGGCGGTGCCAAGATGAGATCAATAGTCCTTCAACCGTTCAAACAATCTTCGTGTTCGTACGCCTACTGGCCTGCAAACTTCTAGAAGTCGCCTTTAATCGAGTGATTCAACCGCGGAACCTTTTCAAAATCCAGATCTTCAGCAAGCTTCCGTGCGCTTCCGTCAATATCGCGATGAACTGGCAACCATTTAATGATTTGACATGTCGAACAACGTTTGTTGTCGCTGATGAACTAACAACGCTCATCTTTCTGCACAAGACAAATATTGCAATCGCGGGTGAGTCACAGAAGGGTGTTGGTCTGAAGGTCTAACACAAGAGAAGACTTTCCCACAGCATAGTTTTGTCTGTTTGTCGATGAACTGTAAGAAAGTTGCCAAAGAAATGCTGTTTTCACATTGATCCATTTCTCCAACTGGTCCCAAAAGCTGGTGGAAAGAAAGCAGTTTGTCAATAATCTAGTCAAGTTTAAAAGAAAATATTGAGTTTTGTCATCATCCACCCTCCAAACTGGAGTCCCCAAAAGTCATCCATTCTCAGAAATCATCTAGCCCCAGCTTCACACATCCAAAAACTAAAACATTTCATCATCCTCCACCCGCCCGCATGCATCCAAACGCAAAGAACCCAGAGATTCACACGCCTATCATGTCTCTGCCCTCCCATATACCACCTCCTCTCAGAAGGAATAATTCTATAACGCCAACCTCCTACTACCTTATTAGGTGTCCCTTCCACCCACCAAAATTATCTCGTCTTTCGGACCTCCCAAGCTGCTCATGATGCTCCAAAATAAAAATGTATTCAAAATAATTAATATAATAGATAATATTAATATTAAGGAAACTCAAAATATATAAGATAATTGAACTTATTTGAAAAATTAATATTTGTTTTCAATTGTTAGTATTTTTATTTTTAGTTATCATAATAAAAATTTACTTTATTCTCAGATAAAAGTAATGATAGCAAAATTAATATTTACCAAATATATAAGACTTATATTAAAAAAACAAAAAATTGCTAAAGTTTTATTTTTATTTTAAAAGAAAGCTTTGAAAAGAAAATTTTTTAATCCATGAAATTAAAATGTTCAAGATAATGTATCATATTATTTAAAACAAAGAATATGTAATTTCTTATTTATTCTTTTAGTTGAAAATATTATTGATTTAATAAATAAATCGACAAATTCTCAAGTAATTATTTTAATATAAAATCGCATCGAAAATCCTGTAATTAATTAGGTCATACATAAGTTAATAATAAAATATGTTTGTTTATTAAATAATAAACACATAAATTGAATTAAGTATACTATATTCATTCTACTAATTGATTTAAAAAAATTAGTCATAAAAATTTTTAATTGATGTCCATCTTTTTCATCGGGTAGTATTAAATGAATTTTTTTTTTTTTGTCTTTAAAAGTTAAAGGTGTAGATATTTACTAGCCACATGTTTATCAATTTCTCGCACAAATTATAAGAAACTAAATTCTGATTATTTTTATTTTTTTTTCCTTTCTTTAGTGAAATGAAATGTGTGGGCTTGTGCATGTGTACTGCATAAGAATAATTTGAGTGGGAAGAGGAGGAGAAAAAAGAGGAGAAGACGAGAAGGGAAAAATAAAAACTCGACGCTGTAGAGAGTGAGATAATTACAGACCATATGCTTCATAAAGGGTGGTTAGAACGGTATGCTGCGGCGTTTCTAACTTCAGAAACCACAAACCCCAACTACGAGGCAAATGACATCAACCCCCATCATCCTAACTCACCCCAAGAATTATTATAGTCTACCAACCGAGCTTATATGCCTACATATATTATATATTTATATATTATATATTTATATATTTATATCATAGATATTATTAGCGACAATAGAAGATCCTGGTAAATTCAAATTTCCTAATAAGTACAGTAATCAATTTCTCGATTACAAAATTGTTAATTTAAAAACTTAATTAATTCTTCTAGATCTCTGGATGATCTAAACGGATTACACCGCTTGAATCGCTCAGTAAACTGTTTCGCGACGAAATTTCGTAATATTCCGAGATAGCCTGGATGACACGCCGAGGCATCAATGCCGCAATCGTAAAGATGTTCCGATGCGACTAAAGTCACATATAACACGTACTCATGCCATATGGTATGAGTCGAGAAATGATGAAAATGGACGGCCGAGATATAGCGCCTTTAATATCAAATCAGCGCACAAATAGACGAGCCAGCATACGAATACCTGCGAGTTTGCCGTGATCCATCATCACTTAGGTGGTTTGATGTGGAAGTATAGGCATATGGAAACCTGAGATTTAGGATTTAAAATTTCAGCCTCATTGAATATGGAGCATCACCACTAGTATTTCGATGTTCTGGTTTAGTATGAGATTACCTAGAAAATCACTGACAAAACTAGGACACTACACATGTGTTGGATGTGTTTTGTGTGATTTGGTGAATTATTGTATGATGGTGTGTATGCCATGTTTTACTATGTGTGTTGTGGAATATATGTGTGCTTCTCAGACAAGACTGAATGTGTGAAACATTTCGAGTGGCACAAAGGTACAAATTGGAATTGCAAGTGAAAATAATAATAATAATAATAAATTTTTTATAAATTTATTGGATGAGGATTGAAGAAAATGGAAGAAAATAAATTTTTATAAATTTATTTGAGTGAGAAAATTTTTCTGAAAATCGGAAAAGAAAATAAATTTTATAAATTTATTTGGTTAAGAGGAGGAGAAAATAATTTTCTAAGATTTTACAAATTGAAAAATTGAAGGAAATGGAGAAAAATAAATTTTTATAAATTTATTTGAGTGTTATGGAAAATGAAAAAAAAAAATGATCTTTAGTGATTTTTAGTGATTTTTCCAACTGCTGGAAATAATTGAAAAATATAAAAATAATGAAAAAAACACGCTACGCAGAATTGAAGGGCCACCGCCCAAATCATTGGTGAGAGGTACTCACTGAATACTAGGTTTGTATCATGCAGGTGAGAGCAAAGTGGGGTATCAGACAGCAACACGGGCAAGGGTTGTCAGCATTGTATCAAGAATACAACTATCAGACGGCAGTCGGCAAATTGGAAAGAGCATATCGTTAACAGCGCACTCAGACGCAAGGCCTCGAGGGTATCACAGTCGGGCAAAGGTCACGATATAAAAATTGCATCGTGACCGAGGTGGCTGGTCCGCTGGGCGTTAGGCACCGTGCCCGCGATACCTACCGGCCGAGCCGCAACCACGCCACAACACCTACCGCTAAGGCCACGAATACGACAAAGAGGCGCCAAGAGTGGGCGCGCATGGTGCGCAAGGCACAACACACAAGAAGCTGGCCACACGCCACGACACGGCCACGGGGTCGCGACACCTACGGCTGGGTCGCGATACCACAGGGCCTCACACGACACGGCCAGGCCTGCCCACTGATACGTCCAGCAAGTCGCCCGGGCGCCTGCGCACCCAGCGTGCCACCGCCGCTTTATGCTCACCGCTTGGTTTTTTCTCGACCGCTTTTTGACTCCTGATGTTTCTTTGAAGGTCATGACCCTAGCTCATGAACATCGCTCATCACAAAAATCGAAAAAAAAAAATTTAAATTTAAGAAATAAAATTTGATAAAATTTTCTAAAATAAAAATTGGCAAAATTTTCGAAAATAAAATTTGATAAAATTTTCGAAAAATAAAATTTTCAAAATGAATGTTCAAAATAAAATTTGTTGAAAACAATATTTTAAATGCAAAACTGATTGCCTCGTGATTAATCAGAATGCATGACAATGCATATACACCGATGATGCAGGCGAAGAGTATCCTGTGGCTGCAGTATGCCTTGTAGACACTCAATTGAATCAACATGCCATGTCATCAGGTAGATGGCTGGCAGAGGGCAAGGACGAGGATCTACTTCGGGGCACCGGTCACACCACCGACATTCACCACCGCCATTTGATCACGGCCCAGGTCGTAGGCAGCCAATGCTATTGCACAAAGTTAGCATAGCAAAATGTGGGAGATCCTAGTAACCCCTGCAGTGCTTAAGACGCATCATCCTCCGACATTCAGCTGTGGGGAGGAGATCCCGATTATGGTAGACCATTAATTCATGCAGAACGAGAGTGTACAACAAGATGAGATTTACCTCTAACGCGATTCGATTAGACTAACAAGGTTCGGGGCCAGAGGGTGAGGCCCAAATATAAGGGAATGGGCAAGGACCTCTAGAGACCTAGAGGCAAATGACACGGCAGAGTTTGAGTCGTTTCACGAAAATACTTTCCGTAGATCGAGAAGGCTCGGGAGTTCCTGAGTCAAGCAGGCTTACAACTATGATGGATTATGTGACCAAAGTTCACGCAGCCACCATCGTCGATGACACGTACGACTGGGCCAAAGCAGAGACTCGAGACCTTGGGAGGAGCCATTTTATGTGAGTTCCCTGTGGATTGGGCATGCAGAGAATAAGAATGATAAGTCGAGGTCATGAGTTAGAGATCTCGGGACTCTACTCACAAAGGACCCGAGGATCATGGACATATCAGCTCGATGTCATCCCAAGGATTTTCGACTAAATTCGACAAACTTACAGATCAAGTATCGATCAAGGGAATGTGAGAAGAGTTACTCGCCTCATAATGCCAGGACAAGACTATATGGTATCAAAGGCAAGCAGGACATTTTGCCCCGCACAAAGATAATGAGTCCAGTTTCAGGACAAGCACGGCCGGCTGGGCCGAGCCCACTCGAGGCAGAGACTGGGACTCGATCTACCTCGAGTAGTATGCGAGTATGTGGATGTTTTCCAGATGAGTTACCCGGACTACCTCCACTGAGGGTAAGACTGATCGGAAGCTACACCCTGTACTTTACCCATCTCTATGACTCCGCATGATGGCACCTAATGAGTCATAGAACTCGTGAAACCAAACACAGTGAGCTATCGGACAAGCGGCTCATTAGACCGAAACACTTCACCATGGGGCGTCCTACTGCTTTATGAAAGAAAGACAATACCCTTTCGATCAGATTGACTATGTATTAGCTTTTAATGGGTTACGATCAAGAATCTACACTCCATCACGAGGATCGATGAAGGTTGACAATAGAGGAAATAAGGAAGCCACGCAGATAGACCTTCGAGACTGTTACATCAAATGGCGGTTGTGGAGACAGACATCCCTAAGACATAGATCGCCACATGCACTCAGCTTAAGGCGACGCCATCGACGATCGAGCCAAGACAATTCATGCTGGACCTCATGCATAGGTATTCCAACCCTATTTAGATCGCTTTGTCGTAGTCTTCGTGAGATGACATTTTGATCTCACTCCCAAATGCAGTGGGAGCATGAGTATCACTTGAGGATCGCTTTACGCTTGTTAAGAGACCATCGCCTGTAATGCCAAGATCAGCAGTCACAGCTTTGGGCCACTGGCGAGATTGGGACACGTGTCGCACCGGAGTGTCACGACTCGTAGAAGGTTGAGGCAAAGGATGAGTCAGAGAGACCGAATGTCAATCTTCGAGATACATAGTTTCTCGATCACGTATTACAGAGATTCAAAGAATGGCTGAAGGTCCATCTGGCAGATTGTTGATTTCGCCTACTAGACACGGACTCATGGTCACGCCTTGGCTATAAAGAGAGAGATTGGAGGATACTGGAACACTGGATACCTGGTGTCAGGTAGTAAGAGGAGGATCACCCATTTAATAATTTCGCCTGACTTAAGTTAAATTATGTTGTAAAGGATATACTTATTACTTATTTTTTATTTTAAGTATTAAAGTCATTGTAAACCTATCATTTTATCATATTACACATACTTTCTTAAAATCTACTAATACGCACTCCTTATGCTACTTCATTACGAATTTGGGAATACTATTTTTAATTTTACTCGCATTACTCGGGAGGATAGTTATGGAACTCAACTCGTTATTTTTTATTTTACTATAGACACCCTTGGATGGATAGTTATGGAACTCTTTGTTATTGACTTATGAATTCTAATTTAGAATCCTCTAATTTTATTTAAGCTTTCTATATTTTAATTTTTTAGAAGTTTGAAGTCTTAATTTTATAAGACAAATTTAGAATTCAAATTTATGGATAGGAAATTTTTTTCGATCATGATAACCAATATGTTAGTCTAATTTAATAATAAAGAAAAAAATGCATAATTATAAATGGAAATAATTTGAAAAGAATTACTTTAAGAAAGTAACTATGACATTATTATTCTTTTAAGGTATAATATATCTAAATATACAAAAATAAAATCTATTATAATTGTTGGACTTGAACACTTATTTGTTGTAAACATATCGTTAAAATAAAAATAAATATACAATATGAATTTAATGAATTATATTTGATGTGCAACAATATGAACTTTTCATTTTTAGAAATTAATTTATAGAAAATTTAAAAGTAATTTACTCTCATGAATATTTATTAAATTACTAAATTAGGATTTGTTGTATTATAATATATTGGTTTAGGTTTAAGATTATAAGAATAGGTTATTGTTAATTAATGTTTTAAAACTAAAAATTAAATTCTTTAAGTTATCTAAGAATATAAAACGTGATGGTTTGGAGACCCGCCCACACCCTTCTACCACGCACCTAAATACATCCCATCAATAACTTCCTTCCTTTCATCAGACTTTAAATTACAAGTACAACTCCATTACCCTAGGAGAGCACGCTATTAGGTTCTCAGAAACTCTTGCTTACGTGACCTATACCTATCCTTTCACTATCATCAAAACCCCATACCTCTCCATCACTTCACCTTTTTAACAATATTTTTGTCCGCTTCAAGTTTCCATTCCCACGTACCCTCACACCACCTCAGGTAAGGGCTTCCACGTATCTGGGCACGTAGAGAGACAACCGGCTGCTAGGGGTTTTTCGCAGCCTCGACATTTTGGATAAGGTGCAAGGCTTGTCGAGGAAGATATGCAAAGAAATGCAAGTATTTTTAGGTAGGAGCCGTAAAAGTTAGCATTAAGGGAGAGCCTTTTTTTGAAAGAAGGGAAGAGTGTTATCAGGACTTCAGGAGTTTAAAGAAAGGGGCAAGCCAGGAGAGACAACAAGTGAGAAGTGGAGCTAATGTAGGAAATCATGAGAAAGACATTCAAGAAGACAGAAAATGAGGCTTTCATGTAAGGTCATGATGGTTCCCGTCATTTAACCGTCATCACTTTTCTTCCTTTGTCGATTATCAAGTGTTGCTTGTTGTTCGCAGTGTAACAAATTGTGAGCTATAAGATTATTTAGTCGACCAAGTATTTGCATGCTTTCCATGTTTTAGTCTCTTTGTTTCCGTTTGGGAATAAATGATGTATAATTCACCTCTGATACTTAAGAAGCATGATTGATGGCTCTGAACTTGATTTTTTACACCCGTATGGAAATACCAGTTATGAGGTGCTTTAAATTTGTGAAATTCACTTTTTTTTTATAAAGGTGATCAGATGCTTACTGTGGGCACAGGAATACCTATTGATGCATTATTTGAAGTGTTACAATGGTTTTAGATGATAATTCTTGCCGCGCAATATTGAAGGAGCACTTACGTGTGCCCGTGCTGAAGCTATTAAAGCACTATCCAAAACCCCATGGAACAACCATTGGTAGTTGAAGATCTTCCTGTGCATCATCATACTTCACCGATGCCTGAACCTAAATTGTGTGGATATTCTGCATGGGCATCATGGCCATCTTTGGTACAAGTGGACGAAAGCGCTCTCAAAGGGGGGTGCTGGCAGAAGCATGTACTGTGGCCATCCCATTCCCATACTTGATGACATTGAAAAATTGATTTTTCTAATGCGGTACACAGAGATCAAAGGGACCACTTTCCCACCGAATTTCCAGGTGGTACATCTGCTCATTACTTTGTATATGTCTTTATGTATCTTGTTGTTATAGCTTCATTTATTTTTACCTAGTTTCATTTCTTGTACCCTTATCTTATTATTTATATTATATTGAATGTCCTTTATCTTATTATTTATACTTTTATTGAATGGCCTAGATTTTAATTTTCATGAGTTTTCAAGTTTGGGGAGAACACTTTGATGATTGTAAAGATCCATTAAAACCTTAAATTTATAAATATAATGAAGAACAAAGCAGGGGTTTAAAATTTGAACTATTATTTTTAAATTTTTAAGCTGACAGAAAAAAAAAATGGGGTCACTCACTTGAAATTGCATCTCATTGGAGCATTATTTTATTGAGGCCTAATTGAAACTAATAGGGCTTCCTTCTAAGATGTTATCATTGTATGGGTCATATATTAAACGTTCAGAGTGTCCCAGTAATGCATATAAATAACCTGAGATAAATATGCAATATAAATAATTGAGAAAATTTGATGACAATGTAATAATGGGAAATAAGAGACAATAGAGAAGAGAGTATTTTATTCTTTACTTCAATCTGGGTGATAATATAATGATTATCCAGCAAGTAAAACATATGAAGATTGCAAACAAGAGCTTGACTAATTTTCATTTTCTGCTTACTAGAAATTGAAGTGGTGTGATGATGTGATGAGTCCCTACCCTACCATGCAACCGACATTGCTTTAATGTCAAAGATGGTCTTTTGGAGAACCAATGTGCCGGAGTAGATTTTGCCGAGAACAAATGGCGATTCTTGCATCATTCTCCCACGCAGCCAGATAAACCACGCCAAGATGGCCACATTTCTCGCGTTACACCAATGTCGAGTACGCACTCATATAACACATCATAACAGCATATATCACTAACTATAACATTGTTCACCGCTTCAAAGGGGTACTCCACCTACAAAGAAAGTCAGGACACATTGTTCAATGCTTTCAAAGGGGTACTCCACCCAAAGAAAGCCTTCGCGACCTGGGGGGTGGAGGACCAAATTCATCACCAACTGCTTTGGGGTCTCGGGTTCATAAACATGGGAGTGGTCTGAAGCAAGTTGGGAATTTGGTGGAGCTGTTCAAGTGCAATTTTATATGATGAGCCCTATGCTTTGAAGGCCACATACAGTTGGATGGACAAGGCCAAGAGATCACCATAACCACATGCAATGGGAAGGTTTCATATTTTTGGGTGTCTCTTCATACCCGATGTACATATGTGTGCCTCCTTTTTGTCGTAAGAACCTTAGTTAGAGTTTTTGTTTGCCTATCCAAAAAAACAGCTCATATAAAAGCTCTACCAATGTCAATAGACTTGAATGTTGATAAATCTAATCTCTGTGTGCCATGTTTTCTATGAAAAAATCATGCTATCATGAATGGTGGATCTCCCTTGTCCACACACAATAATAAGCAAAACTCTTGTTGAAACTCAAACAAGTTTATAGTGCATGAGCCTTGAAGAAAGCAAGGATTTCACCTCTATGGCGACCATCACTCCTAAAACCAATCATAATTGAAAGCATGGAAACCCTACTCAAGGCTTAATAACACCTGCAAACAATCATAATTTGTAAAGCAAATAACACTTAAATAAAATCATAATTGTAAAGTATGGAAACTCACCGATTAGTGCTAAAATGACACAACCATAAATAAGTAAAATTTGGAAAATTTTTTAACAAAAATAATGTATTTATGGGTTATGAATGGAAAAATTCTTAACAAAAATAATGTATGGTGGGTTATAGAAATTATATTAACGTATGCACATAAAATAAACGAAATTCTATTAACATAGTTAATAGACTGTAGGTTTATTGGGTATTATTATAATTAAATTATAACATCCAAATTATAAACCTAATAGTTAATGTAGACTTTCGCTATTTTATGCACACGTTAATATAATTTCTATAACCACCATCCGTTATTTTTGTTAAAATTTATCCAAATTTTACTTATTTATGGTTGTGTCATTTTTTGTAGTAATCAATTGAATTAACATGCCGCCGACGGATTGGTTACTAAATTTGTAGGAGATTGCGAACCGTAAGCAAATTTATAAAACCGATGCGAAAAATTTGAATATAGATGCTTAATTCGTCATAAGATTTTCGCATCGCTGCGAATTTCGTGATTTGCGGCGAATTTCTCATGTCAATTTTCGCACTAACATGAATTTTCTTACATGTTTGAAATCGCACTGTGCGAATTTTCAGACAAAAAGGTAGGCCTCGAACTCAGGCGGGTTTCGCACCAAGTCCAATTTTCGCTACGGTGTCTCATGATTTTCGCACTACAGTCTTTTCGCCTCCTCCAAAATTAGTTTTTGCTTTTGTTTTTCATTGTCCCACCTTTTCCCTCGTGTATATAATCTTTGAGCGTATGTTGCATTTAACCCGAGCTATATATAAAGCTCATACTAGTGGATGCTGCTACTTTTTGAACTTTGACTTTGGCCGAAAAGAAAGCACCGTAGTTCTCCATTTCTCCAAATTTTTCTATTCAAGCATTTCTTTTTAGTTCCTTTATTTTAATTTATTTATTACTTTAGTTGCTTTTCTATTCAAGCATTTTTTTTTAGTCATTTACATTAACTAAGCTACTGAAAAGAAAGCACTATAAGTTCTTCATTTCTCCAATATTTTTCTATTCAAGCATTTTTAGTTGTTTATTTTAATTTATTTTATTACTTTTAGTTGCTTTTCTATTCAAGCATTTTTTTAGTTGCTTTTATTTTACTTATTTTGTTGCTTTTAGTTGCTTTTCTATTCAAGCATTTTTTTTTTTTAGTTGCTTTTGTTACTTTTTGAACTTTGGCTTTTGCTGGAAAAATAAAGCACTGTAAGTTCTCCATTTCTCCAGCTTTTCTATTCAAGCATTTTTTTTTAGTTGCTTTTATTTTAATTTATTTTTGTTACTTTAGTTGCTTTTATTCAAGCATTTTTTTAGTTGCTTTGCTACTTCATCTGATTTTGCTTTAAAAATAAAGCACTATAAGTTCTCCATTTTCTCCAAATTTTTCTATTCAAGCATTTTTTTATTTGCTTTTATTTTAATTTTCTATTTTATTTGCTTTTTGCTTTCTATCCATGAGGATGGTTGGCTAAAAACCCCCCATCCTTCAAGTTTCTGTGGCTATGAAATTACTAGCTCTCATATATTAGTATTTTTTCTCAGATTTTTATAATAGGTTTAAATCTTTTTTATGTAACTTGCTAACCTTGTCAAGCTTTATGCTAGTTGTCTTTATTAGTTAATATGTAGTGATTTCTTAGGAGATATTTTCTGTGTTTAAACATCCTTGATTATATAAGTAAATCCTCATCCTTTAGGTGGAGGTTTACTGGGTGATGGTTTTGCAATGATGGTTATCATATATTAGTATTTATATCTGTATTTTTATAATAGGTTTAAATATCTTGATGTACCTCGTTAACCTCAGACTGGCAAGCTTTTATGCTTATTAGTTGTGAATCGAATAGTTAATGTAGGATAGATTTTGTGGAGATACATTTTCACTCATTTGGGTAATTTTCGTTTTTAAACATCCTTTGAGTATGGAAAGACAACCCTCCATCTTTAAGTGGAGGGTGGCTAGGGGCTTCTTGAGGTCAAATGACTCGCTCTCTTATATTAGTATTCATTTTCTCGTATATCTTATAATAGGTTTAAATCTATTTGATGTACCTTGTTAACCCAGATCAAGCTTTACGTTTATTAGTTGTCACTTGTTACAATGTAGGTATATTTTTAGGGGATAGATTTTCATTTCATTTTATTTTCGACTGGTTGGCTAAATCCTCCATCCTTGTAGAGGAGGGCTATGGTTTCGAGGTCAAACAGATCGTTTCACATATTAGTATTTATGTCTCGTATTTCTTATAATATGTTAACTATTTGATGTACATTGGTTAACTCAGACAAGTGCTTTATGCTTATTAGTTGTCATTTATTAGCTAATGTGTAGATTTGTGGAGATGATTTTCATTTATTTTATTTCTTGGTTTCTAAACATCCTGAGATATTACAATCCCCATCCTTCAAGAGGAGGGCTACTGGTTGGGTTTAGATAAAATGACGGCTCTCATTAGTATTTATGTCAAGATTTTTATAATATATTTAAATCTCTTTGATTACTCTTCGTTAACCTATACTTATGTTTTTATGCTTATTAGTCACATTTATTAGTTAATGTAAGGTAGATTTTTAGAGATAGATTTTCACCGTCCCTTAACATTTATTATTCATTAAACGCTATATTTGAAAAGGAAAATTATTAGGGTTTGTTTTGATAGCAAATGAAGAATGAATATAAATATAAAGTCCACACTGATGGAGTCCATTTTCGGTAACAAACTCAGATAGAGACCTCCTATCTTCTCCTATCCAAGTATGGTGTCAAGCACAAGGTGGCCACCCCTTATCAGGGGGACCAAGTCCTACTATACGACTCCAAACTCCACCTTTTTCTGGGCAAGCTCAAATCAAGATGGATTGGACTATTCATCATTCATCAAGCATACCCCAATGGTTCAGTAGACATGCTCAACCTAAATGATAATAGAATGTTCAAGGTCAATGGGCAGAGTGAAGCCTTATGTCGCTTCACACACGTGAGGAGATTTCCCTAATCGGCCCATGAATCCATAAAAGGCTACCTAAGAGGGAGTGATAACTCCATTTTTTAGTCAATTTTGTTTATCAATATTTATTTAATTATTATTATTATTTTTTGCTTGGGCTTTGTTTGTCACTTCTTTAACTTCTTTAATTTTGGCCACTCTTCGTAAATTTTCTAAATAACTTTCGTGACACTTACAAGTTTTCGTATTTTGTCAGGTGTAGCGTGAATCGTCTACCCTCTCCATCTCCTCCTATCCAGCATGGCTAAGACCCGTGGAGTGATACACTGCCCTGGTGCACGTCTTCACCCGCCACTGGACATAGCCTCTCCTACTACACTAATGTCGTATCCCATGCTCCCATTCCTATCAAGCCCCAGACACGCACCTGACAACACGAGGGCTGGTCTTCTACCATCTCCCGCCTCCATCCATACCAACAAAGAGGGCCCGGACATTGACCCGGTGAGTCATCTACCTCAGCCTGGCCAGAGCCCATTCGCCATGTCCGTGGCCGCTGATGACCTTTCCCCCGCATCGCCCCTCGTTTCTATCATTCTAAGACCCCTCTTTCACGGGCGCCCCATTACAAAAAGTAATTCAGATCAGAAGACTAAAGCAAAGGCATCGCGAAGACATATTATGATCTTCCAAATTTTTTCTCAAGTGATCCCGAGAGCTCGGGTGGATTCCATGAGGATTGTGCAGCCGGCATTCCCCTGAGGCTTTATGACTCCGCGACAAATTTTTCCACCCTGGTGGTCATCGAGTTCTACCATACTATGACATCCGTGAGAGTGCCTAATCCTACCGTTATCCACTTTCTCGATTGATGGCCGCGAGGGACACCGCAAGCTACGCATATCGGGCACCCGCATTACTTCCCCCGGGTCGCCCACCCAACTCGGCGACTACAAAGCATGGCCCCACCCCTTTCCTGGGAGATGGTTCAAGGTTATATCCGTGACGTGAATAAATATGGTTCTGCTCTCTTCCTATACAGCCTCTCCTCGAGCATGCTCCTATCGACCATGTACGCGATCTAACATCTTTCCACTCCAAAGCATATCAGGTAAGTAACAAGAGGAGCTATCCCGAAGCTCTATACCGCATTTCAAGGTTATCGTCCAACCCCGAGCTCCTCACGACATCCTTGCTCCACTCGAGGGACAAGGTTCAATAAACCCGACCAGCCGAGGCCATACCCCCTTGCTCCCGAGGTCGCTTTGCCAAATATTGTAGCATTCGTTTTCCGAGGAGCCACACTGAGCGCCGCCAGCTCAAGTGAGACATCCTTACTATCGACAAAATAATGCGCCCCGCGGTCAAGATCTCTCACCAAGACGAGCCGAGAACATAGCTTAACCATCCAGCCAGAAGATACAGGAGCTTCAGACAGATCATCGCTAGCCCAGTAATCACTACTTTGCCCTCTCGCACTTCCAGCCTCCTACAAAGAACAGAGGGACCCCAGACATCACCGCACCACCACCTAGTACATCACCGCATCCACTACCATCGCTGAAGATATCTCCATATCCACCCGAGATTTTCTCACACATCGATGCAACCGCTCCTTCACCCACGCAAGACGCTTACTACGCCCAGCCTTTAAGAGAGGATGGCACGCATTGTGAGGCCGCCCATACAGCCTTGGGCAGAGGATGGCACGTACGAGCCGCCGTCGCACAAAACCTCATGCTATCCTTCGTGCAACAGTAGTGTCACATGGGCCCCGCTCCTATTCCACCATCAAGACTTACCTTTCACAAAGAAGAGCTAGACATTTACCTCCACCTCCCCCCGCAAAGACCTCAACCCGGCCCGGGGTGAAGATAAATCTCCACTCCAGACTCCACAATCAATCGAGGAGGTATCATTTCCCTATAGCTTTCCAACCAACCTCTAATTATCAGGGACAATATGACTTTATCGGGGGAGAGTTAATGTAAGGAAGGACTTTTATAATTTATGCTTTTGTTACTATTTCATGCTACTATTTTGTGTTATTCTGGTCAATGTCGTCTTGTTTCAGGAAGTTGCTAGTTGTTCTCCTTGTGAAGCTATCATTCGAGCCCATATTTTTAATTTCATTTTGTTTTCTCTCCACTTTGGCCTTATAATGCCTTTTCGAGGGTATGTCGTATTTTACCTCATTCGAGCATTGTATAAGCTTCCAACCTTGTAGAGATAAAAAGTGGACTTTTTTGAATTCTTTGATTTGGTGAAAAACAGCACTGTAAGTTCTCCAAATTTTCTTTTCTTACATCTTTTTCTTGCTTTTCATTTATTTTATTTTCTGGTCGACTTATTACAAACCTCCATAAGGCTAGGGTTTTGTAAGCAAATAACTGCTCTCATATATTTAATGTGGTAACATGGTATTTATGTCTCTATTTCTTATGATAGGTTTAAATCTCTTTTTGATGTACCTCGGGGTAACCTCGTACTTGGCAAGCTTTTAGTCAGGCGTTTATTGCTAGATCCAATGAGATTTATTAGTTATCATTTATTGGGCTAATAATGTCGAGTATATTTTTCGAGATAGATTTATCGCCGAGAACATTTATGTCTAATAAATGCTATATTTCAAAAGTGCTGAATATTATTATATTCAGCTGATAAATGAAATGAAAGCCTTCTGTCGAGAAATGACTATAGGTCATCCTCCCAACGCAATGAAAAGGACCCGAGAGCCTCTCATTCGCTCTTAGACCTCAACCCTAGTAGCCCAATGCTCAAGAAGTTCTTTTATATTTTTCTTCAATTTATTTCCAGTTTTCTACCATGAAACCCACTGTTTTTACAAAACCCCAAAATCCAAATTCAATTCACCATTTTAGCCTTAACTGTAAATCATTTGTGCGAAGAAAACCCATCCCTGAGTTCGACCCTAGAACCGTTATACTGCAGTAGCTATGCTACGACAGTAGGAGGAATTTAGGTTTATAAATTTTGTTGATTTCGTAACAACTCATTATGGCTACCTAATCACCTACCATATCATCAAAATCTACGTCTTCATAAAGTGGGTCCTATTTTAGGATCAACAGCTTGCCCCATGACTAGAGTATCATCTTTCGCATGCTTAGCCTCATTTATAACAAAACTGGACTTATTATAAAATCCCAAGAGAAGAATGGCTCTCATGGCTTTCCTAGAATAACCACTATTTATAAGTATCTCACTATTCACGAATGACGCTTTTTCAGACAAGAATGGTTTTCCCCGACAAATCATTATTCATTATAGCTAAACAAAGAAAGTCATAGAATATGCTAATCATCTTAAAGGTCACCGAGGTTCATCCCTACATATATATATATGGGGGACAGCTAAGTTTTCATACTTTTTTGTAATTTTTTTCCGTTTTTTTAAAATTATCTTAAATTATTTAAATTCAATTTCATGTTAAAATATAAATTGAAGCCTCGGCATATATATATATATATATATAATATCATGTGAACGCAGCATTTAACTATTTAATAATCATATAAATTAAGCAAAGGTGAAAATGCTCTTAGTTATTTTAGTAATTTTTTTAAATGACAATAGTTCTATTAATATTATTCTATTAAATGATTTTCTAAAAAATTATTAAATTCTTAATAAAAAGCAGCCAATAAAGTTTTAAATAAGTTTTTTAATGGTCTTTTGAAGTTAATCAATTCCACTATAATTCATAGTAACATTTATCCCAAATATTAACTTGTTTATGCCTAATTGTAAGAAGCACTAAACATTTGTAATAAAGTGCTACTCTTAAGAACTAAAGTTTTTTTAACATTATAAAGACATTTTTGGGAGTAATAAAATTGTACAAAGTAAATAGAACCCTAAAAGGTGAAACAATATATCCTTTTAATAAAACCTCAATTCATGTTGATATATATTCTTTAATAAAACCTTAAGTGATGTTAACATTAATATAAATGATTAATATATAATCCAATAAGCTTTCATAAATAATTAATTAACCTCCTATTCACAAAATTTTCAAGGGGCGAGTGTTGAAAAAAAAATTAAAAGTAAAATTTTCAATATATATTAAACTCAATCTTTATAGACTTTAAAATAATAGCTTAAATTCACATATGAACATATTAACTAGATATAGACGGTACAAAGTTTTATAAATGTTATAATTATAAATCACCCCAAATTTAGTAAATTCATGTGTTATTATTTTTTTTCCATTTAATTTCGACATATATAAATATTAACTAATTTAAGGACTTATAAATTATTACTAGCCCATCATCCCAAATCACGGAAATCACAAATGTGCTTGTATGTACGCCATTATTGCCAGCAGCTTCAGATATGTCATAATCGCACGAATACACAATGTTTACATAGTCATGTCAAGATAATATACGCAAGACCGCATTTTTTTCAGAAAGCCATGAAATGACAAATATTGTACACTGCAAAAGTTTTAATGAGCAAAAGTGGATGACATGTTACTTTGTCTTCCAAAATTTGAACAGCTAGAATTTTGGGTAATGGGTTAGTGTCAACCACAATTAATTTATTTTAATGTGTGTGTGTATATATATATATATATATATATATATATATACTTATTCTTGAATGACCTATAATAATGATTGATTTCAATTTAAGATTCCTCTCCAATTCTTTTGCTCTGCAAAGCGACTGCTTTTGTAGTCTTACCCACAATTATTGATCATATAATAACTTTAACCAATTTTAGTATATATAAAAAAGCTCTCACCAAGTTAGAGTCTCTAGCTAGCTCATTATTATACCAACGGCTTGACTTCTATTTCCTAAGAACATCGCTTTTAAATAATAATTAATACTATTCTCTTTATTATTGTTGTTTTTCTTGTGTTTAATTAGAATTAGTTTAATTTATTTTCCATTATATATATATATATATATGTATGTTTATGTTATTTAAGTCATGTGAGACATTGTAGCAAAACAATAATCATTTGAGACGTACCATATGGATTAAGACAAAAATCAATTGAGTGTTATGAAACATCAATTGTCGACATTGCTAAGGTACCCTTCTAATGTGCCTTAAGACAGTATTACATTATATGAAACTTGCAAAATAAGAGTTATAAGCCACACATATAGTCCAAATTACAAACCATAAGTATCATATCATAGGAATAGCATGGAAGGAAAGTATATTACCTTCCATCTAATGTAATTGCACCCATAAATCGCATGAGGAGGTCAGTGTTGTTTCACCGGATCGCTTCATGCGACTTCTACGCATATTTCCCTCGTAGCATGCAGTAGGCTTCGAGGCATTTCTTAATAAATTTCAACTTCCTTCCAACATCCTAAGGCTTGCTCTATCATGACGATCAATGGGTTTCATTTGTATACACCATAATGCAACTACAACCATTTTCCTTACTAACTTCTTTTCATCTTCGGTGGCATCTCCCAAGTCTATATTCTCTCCTTTATCATATTTGTCATAAATCCACGATGGAAAATATATTTGACTTGAATGATTTGCATTTGCATTCACATTCCTTCTTTTCCCTACCATTTCTAGCAATAGCATTCCAAAACTATAAACATCAGCCTTGTATGAGACACCTCCAATGTTTTTATCACCCCGGGAGCAATATATCCCAATGTTCCTCAGCAGCAAAGGAGAGACACCATACTTTGATCTGTTGAATACAACTTGGCAAGGCCAAAATCTGAAACTTTTGGTGTGAAGTATTCATCAAGAAGAATATTGTGAGGCTTAATATCAAAATGTAGAATTTGCATGTCACAACCTTGATGTAAGTATTCAATCCCACGTCCCACTCCAATTGCGATCTTATACATAATTTCCTAGCTCAAAGTAGTGTTGTTGTCTTCTTTTTGGAAAACAAACTTATCAAGAGAGCCATTAGGCATGAAGTCATATATAAGTGCCCATTTGGATCCTTGCACACAGAATCCTACTAGTCTCACCACATTAACATGATGGATTCTTCCTATCAGGTAAAGAACCCCATCATGAAATCTTCAGCCTTCGTTAGCTTTTGACATGACTAATACTCACACCTACAATGCAACCACTTCTCGTTTTCCTTTATATACGTAGCCTAAAGCCCTCCTCAATCTAACTTATTTGCAGTTATGAGTCAGCTTTTCTTTATCTCTAAATACGAGTACTGATGGGTTGAAGATTGGTGACAAAATTCTTCTGCTACCATCATTCACGATAGATGTCTTCGACGAAACTTTGTAAATCAACACACAAATAAAGTATATCCGATTAGAGCCCTTCCTAAGACTAAACACAAATAAAATGTCATGAAAGAAATGAATATTTTTTTAAAATTAATGAATAACGATAAAAAAAATAAAAAACGTTAAATCCATCAAATACACATAGAAGAAATTAAAAACCATAAAAGCTTCATGTTGAAAAAAGTAGATGGTCGAAGTCAAGGTTTCATGAAATAGCTACTTCACAGCAACCACTTAATTGATATAGTAAGAACATACCAATTGCACTTGTTTCACATACTAGACCTAGTAAGAAACATATAAAAGAATGTGACATCATTTTGAATTCTCAAATCATGCATACATAGTTTATCCTTAACATATTAAACAACTATTATCATTGGTATCAAACCAATAGCACCATATGGGAAGCAATTCAAGGAACAAATATTGAAATATCTACCGAAATATTTACATCGCTGGAGGTCGATATGATATCCTCCAATCGATGGCCTGGAAGGAAAGGACGCTATTTATAATCGATTTTGCCGAAGAAGTACGCGATTATCCCATTCTAACTGATATTTTGATCATTGTTGCTTCTTTTTTTCAATCTATCAAGATGTTAAAAATTTGTCTTTTAAGGGTTTCAAACTCGTCCCGTAATTAGATTTGCTGGCACAATATCCATCTCAGGAAGACGGGGTAAAGTGTGTAACGATAAGATCACCATTACAAGACAGCCGCAAGCCCTAATTTCTACATCTCTTGATGATGACGCGAACACGCCATTGATTTCTATCCGTGAACTAGTCAAGACAATCGAATTACGTTGAATTCGACTGGCCGAGATTTCACGCTCGAGACTAACTGACAAATTCTCCCAGCGACATGTGGTGAGTTATACAGGACAATTTCGCACACGAGGGCCAAGCAGTCACTGTAGGCTCGCATGGCAGCGGATGCGGTGTGAAGGACACTGCATAACATGTGCCACGTGTCGGGTTAAGTGGAATGAAAGATCCACCACCTTAACTCGAATGAGTTCGTGAAGAGTTAAAGGAAGAAAATAAGAAAAAAACGAAGAGAAGGAAAAGAAAGACACCAAGGCGTGAGAGAACCGAGTGAGAAACTCTTACCTTCTAAGATCTACTGAGACATTGTTTATTAGTTTGAGCCAGCAGTAAAAGCTCATCTACGCGACGTAGAGCTGTAGGTACAAGAATCTGAAGCAGCTTTCACAACTCCAAGAGGTAGGGGTTCTCTTGCTACCTGTTATTTCTAAATTAAAGCGCGACGTGATCGACATGGGTTTTCTCGGGGCCGACTGCCATGGGATTTAGTCCCAAGATTTTGGGATCGAATGTTGGAAATGCTTAGACTACTAGTACCTAAGATCGTGGTTTAAGATTGCTGTCCCAGGAATGATCTCTTCTAAGCTTTGCGCTGCTTTTGGGTGTTTCAGGGTTATTTACTTCGGCCAAACAAGAGATCTGATGACGAATCCAACCGTAATGGTTCACGCCATGAGGGATCGAGAGGTGCCCCGCTTTCGGGTCCGAGACTAGGGACCATTTTTTGTGTCGCTGCTTTGATTTCTGAAATGACATGTTGATCGTGGTGCAATTTAGCGCCGATATTTGCGCATTAGAATACAAGATGAATTGTGTAATTTAATCAAAATATATGTTGATTGATAGGATTGTCCAAATGATACGGTGAATCTCGCATGAATAGAAATGCACATATGGCACCATTGTATGACATAAATAATAGGCACGACGATTTGCATTGCATTTTATGCACGGACATCGCGTGAAACGTGTGAGTGCATGACATGGGTTTTGAAATGGATAATATCAAGGGTCAGTCTAACAAATGAATTTGATATCTGAGGGTCAGTTTCAATAAATGAATATGATATCTGAGTGGTCAGTTCAATGAATGCAACATGATATCGCGCTTGTCCAATAAACGAATCTCTAATATCTAACGTTGTTTAGCACGCTTTGATATCTGGAGGGCTGCTTAGTGTGCTATGATATCGAGGTCATCTGTATTTCGACACTGGGAGGTCTATCGGTTTTAATATCGAGGGTTTTTCAATGTGTTTTGATATTGTGAGGTTGTCCAATGAGTTTCAAAACAAAAATCTTTGTTTTTAAGATGTCATATACAATGATTACATGATAAAATAACAATACTCTATAGTAAGTATTGCATGTGTATTATTCATGTGAAATGTGAATATTTTTACTTGAATGGTATTAATGTGTGAATCATGACATCGTATGCACTTAGTGAGTACTCTTATAAGAGAATTCCTCTACTGCGATCGCTTCAACCCGTTATCGGAAGACAGGCCGGAGGTACACCTGAGGACAATATCCAGGTCTTACTTGGAAGAAGGCTAGATTTTGGGCATTGATATGTATGTTGTAAAATTCTTGATAGTTTATCCGCTTACACAAAGAAAAGAGTTGTAATAAAACTCATTTTGTATGATTGATACAGTTTAGCAAGGTTTTCCTAGGTTTCATGATACCTTTGTAATAAAAAGGTTATTGTATATCGAATTTAGTGTGTTTAGACAAAAAAAATGGTTGGAGATGTAGGAAAGGCCTAAAAAGAGGCTACTACATGTTTGGGTCACGATAGGGGATTCCTGGTTGCGATAGAGGTGTAGGAGATGCCAAGAATTGGCTACTGCATGTTTAGGTCATGACAAGGGATTCTTGGTCGCGATAGAGTTCGTTCCTGGTTCTGTGTCGCGATAGGAATTCCTGTGTCACGACATGGTTCTCATATTTTAAGTAATGGAACCTGTAGCAACATGGCTTTCTTTGTTGCGACAGGGGTTTTGGTTCTCTCTCATGACAATATCGCGACAGAAGTTTCCTTGTTGCGACCAAGACGATCACGACAAGAGGATGGGGTTGCGATAGAGCTTGGTTAAGGTTAGGAGATTTCGTGTCGCGACAGAAATTTTTATTGTCGTTATAGGATTTCATGGAATTGTGTCATGACAGGGAATTTTATATTGCGACAGAGTGTGGCCAAGAGCAAGGGGCCTTGTGTTGCGACCTGGCATTTGTGTCGTGTGAGAGTTGGTCAGTGGGAGTTTTGTGTGGCCGGTATTTACGTGTCGCGGCGAGTTTGGCGCAGAGCGAGGTTTTGTGTCGCGGCGGGGAATGGCTATGTCGCGGCGGTATGGCGAATGGAGAGGTTTTGTGTTGCGACAGGGAATTTTATGTTACGACATAGTTGGCCAAGCTAGGAAGATTGTCTGTCGCGGCCGAGTATTTTTATGTCGTGATAGAGTTGGCCAATGTAAGGAGGAATTATGTCGCGACATAGTGTTTTTATGTCGCGACAAAGTTTATCAGGGCCAAGAGTTTCTATGTCGTGACAGAGTTTGGCCTTGATTGGGGTTTTTATGTCTTGACAGAAAGTTCCAGGACATGGGGTTTCCGCGGCAGAGTGACGCGCAGCGTTACATGCCGTGGCGATTGGGGCCGCAGTCAGCGTCGCGGCAAGGTAAGGTATGCTCCGACGAGCGGCTGCATCCTGCGAGAGCGATCGCCAGGTGCTCAGCGGCCCGGTGTGGCGCTATGTTAGCGTCCTGGCAGAGGAGGCCTTGTGCGTAGCGACGAACCCGGTAGCGCGCGCGACGGGCTGAATTATTGCACCGACAAGGCATAAGAGGCGAGCGGCGAGGTATTTTGTCGCGGCAAACTCTCATAGTGGCTAACGGCGCCTTTGTGTTGTGAGCAGTTTAAATCCTTTGTTCATGAATCTTTGTTTACATAGGGTTTCCAAATTTTCAGTGGGACCCAGAATAGTAAAAAAAGAAGAAGAAAAAAAGACCTCCAGGATTTGGGACATCACACTATCAAGCTAGTTGTTGCACTAATTACATAAGGTGCAAATATTTTTTATATTCTCTTATTATTTATGAATATTTTTACTATTTTAAATTTTCGTTTTACCATTATCACTTCATTTTATTTTTTCATAAAATCCTTTCTCCTTTCCAAAAAATTTAAAATTTTAAAATCATCAATAAATTTACAATAATTTCAAATCAAAAATTAATTCGATAAGAAAAACAAATAAAATAATATATCATTAAGAAACTTAATATTGTAATATAGAATCTTCTCATTATCTACCAAAATTGTAATAATAACATAAACATATAAATAATATCTCTTTAACATTATAATATCTTAATTATTTATTAAATATAACATATTTAATTTAATAATTCTTGGGTATATCTGCCTTAATTAAGATATGAATCATTTCTTATTATCTATATAAATAATACACTTATAAGTTATTATAAGTGTATAAATTAAAATAAAAAATCATTACTTTCTAAGACTAATATTAAATTAGATATTTAATTTAGTGATTATAAATCATTATCCAATTGATTTTAATATTATTTTTAATTTTCATTTTAATGAAGTAATTTTGATTTTAAAAATTTTAATCTTAATTTAAAATTTTATTAATAATAAATGACATAAATATTAAAAATTTAATATATATATATATATATATATATATATATATATATATATATATATATATATATATATATATATATATATATATATAATTTTAATTGAACCGATATTTTTATGAAAATATCCATTGATCTTTAACGATATTTCTCGTATATCCAGTAAAATCTAATTCTGGAATATCTTATATTCTGGATATTTTGATGCGTTATTTAAATCTTCTAAGGATAATTGAAGTAGAGAAGAACTTTAATTTTTTAATTTAATTAATTAATATTTATCACTATCAAGATATTTATTTCATCAGAAATTTTAATTTTTAGAGCTATTCCCTTACCAAAATCTTAGTTGCATAAATTGGAGCCTTGGATAGAAGACCCAAGTTTTAGTTCCATTACTTAGGCTTCTTTACAAAAAGAAAAAAGAAAAAAAAAAGAAAAAAAGAAAAAAAAGAAAGAAAAAAGAGTAGTTTAGATTGAAAGCACCAATAGTACGCAGTATCAACCTCCTGGTAAAAGAAAGAAATGTAACAAAATAAAAATATAGGCCAATATAAGTGAAAAACATAAACAACATTAAAGGAGGAGACAATATGTGAGCAAAGAAAGTCCTACCAATCATGGAGGGGTGGCAGGGATAGTAAAGGCGGCAGTTACCAAGGTGTTTTTGAAGTCCTGTATTAAACCATCCTAGCCATGTTAATCCCAAGGAAGAATGCCGATGAGGACTCTGAATAAATCCTTTGTCTTATTCTCATGAGAAACGAATAAATAGTTGCAATTAAGTAGCAAACTTACCTCGGCATTTTATGGTATGGGGAGAAAGTAATCCCTCTGTTAACAAGAAAATCCAATTTGTAAAATTAGGAAAAATGAATAAATTGAAGAATATTTTTTTCTTCGAAGAAATTGAAAATTTCAGTTGAAGGCCTTACTCATGAAGGGGAAGCAATGTATCAAGTAGTAAACTTCCAAACGTCTTTGAACGAAACCGCTGAAATATTGAAGATCAGATATGTTCTAGGAATTAATATAATTTCCTATAAAATCCCAACTCCAAAGATCAAGTATGAGTTGGCATCTTATTATACTCACATGTTTTCTTCTCTGAATAGCATTCAAAGCCATCCCACTCTTGATAATAGCAAGATTGCCATTTCATTTCGCAATGGCGTCGGCAGAAGTGATAATAAAATGAAAGCTTAAGCCCCTGAAACAAATAATCTTGCAAATCTGACATGGAAAGGTAGCTGGGGTAATTAGGAAATTGGCTTCAACGTTTGAATGGCATATATGTGCCCACGGTGCATGAATTACCGGAATATCTCCCAGTCGGAAATACTCTCCGAATACTGCATAAACATACGTTGGTGATGAGGAAGAGGGATAGCCTGTAGTGTTGCATGAAACAATGGGAATGTAGTAGTCGTATTGACTGACTGACTCCTCGCATTTCATCAAAACTATTTTAAAGTTTATGGGTTCATCAACAGGCAAAGAATATGGAAATTCATACGGATAAGGAGTGTAAAATGCAGGTATGGAATGGAGGGGACTGGAGATCCAACAGTTTTGCTTGTTGACTATCCCACGATGATCCACTACCCGAATAGTATAATTGTAGTAGTTGATCTCGGTAACTGAGAACATCCCACCATCCAGCAGGTTTATCATAGTACGATTGTTTCTAAATCAATTCATACTGAAACCGCAACTGGGGGGATCGCCCTTTAATCGGAAAGGGTAGGATATGTTCCGAATATCACCGCACGAAGATGGGCTGCATATCTGACCATCCTTACCAACAACAACACAAATTGAAAGGAAGAAGGCATGGAGGAGGACTTGTAGTGTTATGAGGCCTACTTCTCCCATGAGTTGAAACTTGAAAGAGAGAGAGAGATACTCTGCTTTTGGGTTGGGTTGGGTTGTGAGAGTTTCGCAGAAGAAGGTGAGAGAGACTGAATAACCTGTTTTTTTGTTCCGTAGAGAGACAACAGACAAGACTTTGATGTGGGATAAGTAACCATAAAAGAACAACCTAATTAGTACTATTAAGTTAAGGTGGGTGGGAGGAGTTTATTATATTCATAAATGTTTTGTAGAGTTTACGCCCAACGTGGCCTGGCTATTAAGTTAGTACTATTAAGTTAGGGTCACGAGATCAAAATGGGCCTGGCTAATTAGGTCCATTTTTATTTGGGTTCATTTTTAATAGGCTTGGCCTGTCTTATGCGAGTCATTTAATTCGAAAACGAGATAAAATGGGTGAGATTAAAATGACCAAAATAATTATAAATAATAATTTTACAAATTTTATATTTTGGCAAAATGAAATTTCTTTAAATACTTATAGTTGATCGTATTTACTTAAGATTATATAAAATAAGTGTGCCGTTTATATTTATATATATTTTATTTTATTTTAAATTATTTTTAAATGCAATATTATTTTATTTTATTAAAAATAATTCGTTAACACATAATATTTATTTTATATTTTTCATAATAGAAAAACTAAAGTAGAGACGATAGGCTACGATTTTATTTGGCGCTGTTACTCACTCGATCCAGATCCTTTCGAAAAATGAGTTAAAATTATGGTAGGCAGTACCCAGGCCGAGCTGATATCTTCTTACTCCTAAGCCTCTCTCTCTCCTCCCAGAATTTCCACCCTCCCTCTCTCTAAGCCAAAAATTTAATTAAAATAAATTTTAATAAATCTTTAACAAAAATTAGAACATATAATTTTAATTTGAAATTAAATATTTAGCTTTTAAAAAAAATAACTATTCAGTTATTTTTAAATTTAAGTTTAATTTTTGGATTTTTAAATTGAAATTGAAGCCTAAAAATAAAAAAGTTTAATTAAAAATTAAATAAATTTCAATTGATTTCTTTTATTTAAATTAATTATTGACTTATTTTTAATTTTATTAAAAAAGTAAAGTGGCTTTAATTTTAAAAAAATTTAATTTTGCCATGTGCTTTCAGTGGTTAAGAGTTTAAATTAATAGGAAGCGAGAGATCGAGTTTGAGTCAGTGGGGCGAAGTCTGATTCAGTGATTAAGAGTTAGGATGAGCGTAGAAATTGGCGAGATCGGGTTCGAGTCGAAATGGAATAATTGTGGTAACGGAATATTACGATGTGTCACAAAGCGAATAGATATAAAAAAAGTCTTAAATTTAGAATTGAAATCTTACATTAAAATATCTTTAAAACTAAAGTAAGTCTGTATTACATTATTCTTACAAGGATTCAAGCATGAGTTTAAAATATTTCAATTAACATTTTGATTTTTAGATTTTAATATTTTAATTTCAATTTAAACTTCTAATTTTAAAAATTAATTAAATTTTGAAATAAAAATCAAAAGCTATCTTTAGGTTAGAGTTTAATTTTAATTAAATTTTAAAATGAAATGAAAAGCTAACTTTTGCTCTAAAATATTTAAATTTAAATTTTTTGAAAGAGTATTTAAATTAAAATTTTAAAAAATAAGTAAATATTTACTTTAGCTTTTATAATATATATATATATATATATATATATATATATATATATATATATATATATATATATATATATATTAATAAATAGTATTTTTTAAATTAAGTCAATTTTTTTACTTACTTTAACTTTTAAAAATTAAAGTTCATTTTTAATAAATGAAAATTTAAAATATAGGTAAATATTTACTTATAATGTTAAAATTTATTCCATTCAAATGTATTTTAGATTATTTTTTAATTTAAAGGGATGAGGTGGATGAGAGAGTGAGCTGGAAGTGGGAGTGAAAAAAAGTGGATAGGGGCTAGTTTTATAATAAGTTTGAAAGAAGTTGGGAGCCAAATATCATAATTTTCGGGTGAGTGAGGCCATTTTGGGGCAAATATCCATTTATTGCTGGGATTGTTTAAAATTGACTCATGTACATTGAACCACGTGACACCCTTTTTTCCACAAAAATTCATAAATGAAAATTTCATAAATTCTTCCTCAATTACTCAACCCACATGCGCCTTACAGCAAAAGAGCCAAGGGCAAAAATCCATTTATTGTTGAGACTTGAGAGTGTTCAAGTGTCATATAATGGACCATAACATACAATTTTAGCGGCAATATGGAGTGATCAATGTCTCATCGAAGGACTATGATTTATGATAATATGAAGTTGCTTCAATCCATGAAAAATAAATAATATATTCTTATATTTTGGATAATAAATTGATTTCTCATATTCATTGGATCTTTGCAATATTTTGTTTCAAAATTTGAATTTTCTTACCTATTTGTAGGAGTTGTCAAGGTGGCACCTTAGTGATGAAAGACTAATCACTATCTTATTTAGTTAGCCAAATAACATAAAAAAAAAAAAACAAAGAATATTGGTTGTCGCATTCTTGAAATTTATTACTCACTTTCCCAAAAAAATACGCAATTGAAAGTTCAAGATTTTCCTCTATTACATGTCTTAATGCAAGTGTGTCAAAGTATTCGAAAGTAAGAATAAATGCGCATTTATTGTTAAGAAAAGTCATTAGTAGGTTACTTCAAAAAATAAAAAAGTCATTAGTAGGTCATTATTTGAAATTGACACATGTGATATTGTGTGATATTGTACATATGTTTGAAGACTAATTAGCAGCCAATGTCAATAAAGCCACTCTCATTGGAATTATTGAAGGACTTTGATGCTTAAAAAGGACCAATTAGCTAAAAAAATTTATGGAATTTTAATTTATACAATCAAGTTTTACATTGAAAATGAATAAAAATGATAGATGTATATATAATGATGTGGCTTGAACTCTTAAACTACCACTTAAAAGGCATTCACTAGACTATGTAACCGTGTTTTTGTTTAAGTGCTAGCCCATCAATCCACGAAGGGTTGAAGATAAAAAGACTACCATCAAATAATATGGTAGAGTAAGTTATTATAGGCATAAAAAATTTTGTGAAATAAGTTATCACTAAATAGGTCATTAAAAAAATGACTTTCCATCTAGACAAAATTTGGGAATGGTGTATGGGACATAATAAAATTTTCAAGACTACAAAATTTGATTGATGGTGTAAGGTTGTTGATGTATGTGATGAGGATAGAAACGAGGTATCGAAAAGCTTGACTAATGCCGCTGTTAATTTCTTATTTTCTAGGAAAAAATTTTCATTGAAACTTTTTTCATAAAATTTATGAGTAGTAGTGTGTAGAATGTGCCAATGAAAAAGACCTAAGAATTCTTTGTTTCCATAAAAAGATAGTTGTAACTGTTGAAAAGAACCTTTAAGGAAGGTATCAACAAGAAAAAAAAATTATATATCGAGGGGTAATTGATAAAACAAATGATGGAAAAGCTTGATTTCCTTTGCTAGTTTCTTATTTTCCATGGAAAAATACACACCGGAAAAATCGTCTTTTATCTTCTATGAAATGGGTGCTATTATTTTTCCAAAATGGTTATTATGTAGGACCTTTCCGGATGGCATCAATGTTAAAATATTACAACATTGTGGGGTAGTTGATGTATGAAAGGATTGATATTAGAACACATAAAGAAGCTTGACTAATGGGTAGATAGTTTCTTATCTTTCATAGAAAAACTGACTTTGAAATTTCTTCGTAAAAATTATAAGAAAGATGATGTCTAAGAATTAGGGTCTTAAGTAGAAACATTAAACATTGTAAGGTAATTTCTATTAATAAACTCTTAAACAAATTCATATGGAGATTGGCTAATTATTTAATTGATAATTTCTTCTTTTTAAATTGAAAATGAGAGTGATTTTAATAAACGAATTCCTGGGAAGGCCAAAACTATTAGAAGGAATGCCATAAAAATATAAAACATATGTGTGTGTGTTTAATAGTTTAATGATTATAAGCCCAAGGTGGCGTTTATTTTTTTTACTTAATGTTGAATGAAACTTTTTTTGAAACAATATCGAGATAGTATATATTGATTAGTCTTGTAAGCATTAAGTATTAAGTTGTTGGTTTTTTTTAATATTAGGTAGTGAGTAGGGATGATAATGGGGTGGATTAATTCGGTTAAAATGCACCCTCTCTTCTTAATCGGGCGGGTTCTTGTATTGTTACTTCTGCCCTGCCTCGATTATATTTTAAAAATATTTTTTTATTATTTTATTTTATACTTTAATATAAATAATAATAATAATAATAATAATAATAATAATAATTAGAATGTTTTTTAATAAATAATTTATAAAAATTCATAATATTTTTATTTTTTATGAAATATATTAATTTTAATATAATAAAAATAAACGCAAATATAAAAATAAAAAATAAAAATAAAACGAAAATGAATGTAAGCGTGATGGGTTTGAGAATTTTCACTGCTCTCGCTACGTTTAATTTTTTAAATGAGATAGGTTTGCAGGTGTCGTGAATTGGTTGGGAAGGGCCACTTGTCCAGCGCATGTTGTCGTCGCCCAATAGTGAGTATTCTTCTTGGCACTCGTTGGCGATGATTGAAAATGAAACTTACGAATAAAAAAGTCGAATATTTCGAGCTTTACATTAAAAATTTTTCAAAAATTTGATAATAAGTCGTGAAAATTTTTAAAAAATAAGCAATTAATCTTTGAAAGTTAAATAAGCTTTGACGTTAAGTCAAAACAATATTTTTAAGTCGGAATCGGAGATAAAAATAATTTTTTTATTTGTAAGTCCTCCATCTCTATTGTATTCTAAAGCCACCAGCTTCCCAAACAAGCAAACTTCTTTCTCCCTTCGTGAAAAATTTCGAATCTAATTACATGTATTTATTAAGCAGGCGAGAAGCGTGCAAATCAAACTATGGAGAAGCAGTTGCTTAAAATGCGAGCATTCCTTTACTCTTCTTCTTCTTCTTGTTTATGCGGTTGTTCGGAGTAATTAATGGAGATCGGAGCCAATATGATGAATGCAAGGCGTCAAGGTGCAGCCACCATGGTCCGCCCGTCCGGTTTCCGTTCCGGCTGAAGGACCAGGCAGTCCCAGACCACTGTGGATATCCGGGGTTTGAGTTATCATGCTCAGAAGAAGCGGACGGACATACTAGAGCTGCCAATTCTGTCAAACTTTTGGTGAAGAAAATAAATTACACTTCTCAGGAGATGGTTGTCCGTCACCTGGATGATTGCCTTCAAAGGCAGATTGTAAACCGTAATATATCTGCCACTCCCTTCCATTTCACAGACTCCATAGACGTTTCCTTCTTCAACTGTTCTGAAAATAAATCGGAGTCCCTATGGCATTGGGCCCCCACCCCTTCCACTTGTCCCCCAAGTGACACAGTTTATATCTTTCCTTCCGATTACAGTCTCACTGAAGTGAACTTAACCTCTTGCCGGAAGATTTTCAATGGGGAATATGAGTTTTCAATGAATTGGTCAAATCCTAATTGCAGAAACTGTGAAGCACAAGGAAAGCAATGCCAACGGAAGAAGAAGAGCAACAGCACGGAACCTGAAATCGAGTGCATTCACAAACCAGCAAAAGGTACTTAACCCTGCTGTCATAGCTTCTTCATCATCTTCACCTTACAAGCTCCTTCTTATCTCCTACTATGCATGCTTTTAGTATGCAAATGAAATTTTCTACGGTAGTTGTTATATATGTATGCTTTGCTTGTACCCATAAAGTTGGATTGAGCCCCTTTGGTGGGTCTTTGGATGAGGCGATAACTTTACAACCAAATGAACTAGTATAGTACTAATGAATGTGAACTTGCAATCTTTTTTATCCATTACAAGAAGCTTAATTAGCTAGAACTTACAAGCTTAGCTAAATCAATTGAACCTGTAGAAGGATTTTAGAAGCCAAGGTTGAAATAAATCAAAGCACACTGCAGAATTGGGCTCTATGTTACACCCTCTTGCTTAATATTATGAAGTCAAATAGAGTACAAAATGCTAATATATTTATTTTCTTTTACAGGCGCTTTGATGGATAAAATGGTGCCTACAGGTGATTTCCTTTTCATGTTTTCAGCTATGACGATGATATCATGATGATTCTTGGTTTGTTCTTCTCTTTCATTTGCTTACAAAAACCCTTTTTCCCTTATATAGGTGCAGAAGTAATACTTGGTTTCCTTCATTTCACTTTGGGGATCTCTATAATCTTTTTTGTTTATCGCTCTAATAAGTTGAAAAGAGAGCATAAATTAAATATTCAAAAGTTTTTGGAAGATTATAGAGCTTGCAAGCCCTCAAGGTACTCCTATGTTGACATTAAAGGATCACAAATAATTTTAAGGAGACAAACCTAGGCCAAGAGGATATAGGACCGTTTATAAAGGAAAGCTCTCCAAATGAAGTTTTTGTAGCAGTAAAGATCCTTGATGATAAATTTCATAGGAAACGGAGAAGAGTTTATTAATGAAGTGGGAACAATGAGTATGATACATCATGTAAATGTGGTTCGCTTGCTTGGGTTTTGTGCAGATGGATATAAACGAGCTTTGATTTATGAATTTTTACCAAATGAGTCGCTAGACAAATTCATATTTTCAGCATTTGGTAATAATCAATCCCTGGGTTGGCATAAGCTGCAAGATATTGCTATAGCATAGCTAAAAGGTGATGATATCTTCACCAAGGTTGTGATCAAAGAATCCTTCATTTAGATATCAAGCCTCACAATATTTTGCTTGATCATAACTTTAATCCGAAAATCTCTGATTTTGGTTTAGCCAAATTATGCTCCAGGGAGCAAAGTGCGGTATCTATGACAATAGCAAGGGGGACCATGGGCTATATTGCACCAGAAATGTTATCTAGAAATTTTGGTAATGTGTCTTATAAGTCAGATGTTTATAGTTTTGGAATGTTATTGATTGAAATGGTGGGAGGAAGAAAGAATATTGATGTTACAGTAAAAAATAGTAATGAAGTATACTTCCCAGAATGGCTCTATAATCATTTGAATCAAGAGCAAGAGGTACGCATCCGAATTGAGGAAGAAAGTGATATGAAAATAGCAGCCCAAGCGAACATAGGTGTTTGGTGTATCGATGGTATCCCGTAGATCGTCCTTCCATGAAATTGTGATTGGAATGTTGGAAGGAGAAGAAGAGCCAATCCCCAGTTATGCCTCGATCCTTTTGCTTCTTTGGGTCTTGAGACAATTAGGCAATATGAGCGTGTTCGGCGGGGTTGATGGATCCTTTAGAAACAGAATAAAAATTTGTCTATTAATAGTGTTTAATTAAGTTGTTATCATGTTGTAATAAGTTGTAGTAATGTAATCCTTTTACTTATTGCTATAGTTCAATAAAATAACCTACTTTTTGAAGACCAACCTTTACAGAATTTGAAAAGTTGTGCCTAACAAGTTAATTGTTTCTTTCCTTGTACTGACCTAGTTCTTCTAGTAAAGTTTGTAAATGCATTTTAAAAAGGTAGAGAGGACTCTTTTTTGTTCCCCGGAGAGAAGACTTTGATGTAAACTAGCATCAAAAGAATAATAACCTTAGTTATTGTATCTTGCATTCTTAGAATAAGTTGTAACATCGAAAAGTTTCCAGAGGCTTGTTCTCATGTGATTTGTTAGTTTGTTACTTGCCAAGAGATTGCAACATTATGTTACATCTTGCCAATTAGACCTAGGAAAATTCATGGTTAGATTTTCAAGAAAAATTTTGAGGCATTTTGGATAATGTTATAAAAATAAGTTCTTGAGAACCATCCATAAGAGTAATTCTATATCATTTTTATGAATATAATTCTATTTGAAATTATAAAAGTTAGTTTTCTTTATTAGTTCTTGGTGAATCTAATTCACTATACAAAATCCAAGATAATAAAAAATAAAAACATCTTCAGTATCGCTAGATAAATCACTCTTTTTCAAGATATTTTTATTCTAAAATCTATTAGAATGCTTTTCAAGTTGGAAAATTATTTTTAGACAAACCTTCATATTTAAGTTGAAAATATCCCTCTCTTGATCAGAAATAATTTAGATTAGTTCCTTGAGGGTTAGCTCGATGATGGACATGACTGTATTATTGAATCATGTGACCTCGTATTGCTATATATGAGTCTATTTTCTTATTTCTACAACTTTTAAGTTTTTAAATCCTCTTCAAAAAGTATCATCACTCAATAATTTCAATGTGCATATAAAGTTTTGTAGTAGATTATTTCTCATTAATGGTCAATGACCATCTTGATCCGTTGTATACATAACCGATTTCTTACTATTTGTCATTCTGTGTGGTCCATTATACATAGGGTCTATTTTTAATTTGTGTGGTCCGTACAACAATATGGTCATTGTATAAGTGTGATCATTTTCTCTTTGAATCACACTTTGTGTCAGTTCAATGTATATGGGTCTATTTTCAATTTGTGTGGTCCATTGTATATAGGGTCCGCTGTATTTATATAGGGGTCCATTGTATTTATATAGGAGTCCTCATCCTTTAATTTTCTTGACACTAAAAGGATTTGACTTTACAGTTGGAAAAACATGATTTCTTTGCCTTTGAAAATATTCAATGAGTTGGATGAGATAAAAGAAAAAAGCCATGAACTTCTCAAGTAGGGATTTGTATGAAAACATGATAGGAAAAGTTTTCACTATCGTGACAAATTAATTGATTTTTTTTTGGCTATGTGACACTTGGCTAGCATTAGAGCCACCAAACTGGTTATAATAATATCATGATTTTTCTCAATTCTAAACCATAAGGCCCACAAGAAAATTTGTGTGGGAAAATGAAAATAGAGAGGAATAATAAAAAGAAAGAAAATAAATGATATATAAGAAGACTTAAGTTACTTGATGAATTCTAAAAAGTAGTTTTCTTCATTAGTACTTGATGAATCTAATTTACTATGCAAAACGCAATATAAGAAAACAGAAGACATCTTAATTTTTTCCAGATGAATCACTTTATTTGTATGATATTTTTATTCTAAAATCTATTAGATATGCTTTTGAAGTTGGAAAATTACTTTTTAAAAGTGCATTAAAAAATATATATATATTTTCAGTCAAACTTTTATATTTAAGTTAAGAATACGTCTTTCATTATCAAAAACTACTTAAATTAGTTCTTCTAGAGTCAAGGGTTTTTGAGCTACACAACTTTTTCCATGGAATATTAGGTATACATGATCAATTTCTCACTATGTGTCATTCTGTGTGGTCCATTATACTTAGGGTCTATTTTTTCAGGCCAGCTTTTGACCAGCCCAGCCCGGCTTGATGCGGGTTGGGGGCTAAAGTGGGCCAAAATTAAAAAATCTTCGTCTTAAATGCCGTTTAGTATGATCGTACATGGGGATTTGAAAATCGATAAGTCGTATATATGTTAAGGGAGCATATATGTGTATATATATATATGTTATTTTTTAAAATTAATAAATAAAAAAATCGAGCGAATCGGTAGGCCGCCTAACCGGATGGGCGCGGGCGGTCGGTCGGTATAAATAGGCGGATTTTGTGTCGACCTATTAATTTCGTGGCCGGCCGCCAAAAATATCGGGTGATTAGAGTAAGCATATTCCCTTTCTACTATGATCCACTCTTTGTGTGGTTCAATGTATATGGGTCTATTTTCAATTTGTGTCCATTGTATATAGGGTCCGTTGTATTTATATAAGGGTTCTCATCCTTTAATTTTCTTGACACGAAAAGGAGATTTGTCTTTACACTTGGAAAAACATGATTTCTTTGTCTTCGGAAATATCCAATGAGCTGGATGATATAAAAGGAAGAAGCCATGAACTTCTCAAGTAGGGATTTGTATGAAAACATGATAGGAAAGGATTTTCACTATCATGACAAATTAATTGATTTTTTTTTGGCTATGTGACACTTGGCTAGCATTAGAGCCACCAAACTAGCTTATAATAATATCATTGATTTTTCTCAATTCTAAACCATAAGGCCCACAAGAAAATTTGTGTGGGAAAATGAGAGGAATAATAAGAAAATAAGCTGATATATAAGAAGACTTAGACCACTTGATGAATTCTAAAAAATAGTTTTCTTCATTAGTACTTGATGAATCTAATTTACTATGCAAAACGCAATATAAGAAAACAGAAGACATCTTAATTTTTTCCAAAAGAATCACTCTATTTGCATGATATTTTTATTCTAAAATCTATTAGATATGCTTTTAAAGTTGGAAAATTACTTTTTAAAAATGCATTAAAAATATATATTTTTTAAATCAAACTTTTATATTTAAGTTAAAAATACGTCTTTCCTTATCAAAAACTACTTAAATTAGTTCTTCTGGAGTTAGAGTTTCTGAGCTACAACTTGTATGGAATATTGAGTAGCCATCAATTCTTTACTAGAAATATTTAATATATATATATATATATATATATATATATATATATATATATATATATATATATATATATATATATATATATATATACTATATATAATCTGTTTGGAATATCTCAGTCATTTTGTTATAAATCTTTTCATACTTCTTAAATATTTATTATGAAAATGAATGGCGATGGGTCTTCAACCTATCAAACTTGACTAGTTCAACATACTTTTTTAAAATCAAATTTAACAATTGCATGGAGAAAAGGGGATATACATATTTTGGATAATAAATTGATTTCTCATATTCATTTGATTTCTTTACAAAAAATTTCAAGTTAATCATTGAACAAAAAAAAACCTAGTTTAAAAATATAACTTTAGGTTAAAAAATAATAATAATAATAAATCCTTGGCTATTTGAAGAGACCGCCAAGGCACCTTCACAATCAAGATCAATTTCATCATTTGCATGTTTTAACATTCATAAGTAAATAATATGTAACTTTCTCTTACAATGAAAGTACAAACTAAACAACTTCCAAGATTGAATTTTCCTGGCTACTTGAAGAGAGGATGCGAGGCGCTGCGATCAAGAGAATTAATATTTTTATTTGCTAGTCAAGCAAGATAAAACCAAAAACTTAATCTAAAAAATTTAACCATTATATGTTTAATCCATTCTTTTTCACTTAAATGCATATGAAAGTTCTTAGATCCTTCCTTCATATAATTCATAATTCAAAGAAGTCCAAGTCTTCTGAGTCAAAGTCTTTGATCGAAACTTTTTCAATAAAATTTAAGAGTAATATAGCATGTAGAATTTGTCAATAGAAAAGACTTGACAATTCTTGGTTTCCATGAAAAGATGGGTGTAATTATTGAGATGAACATATAAGGAAGGCATCAACAAGAAAAATTAAATACTGTGTGGTAATTAATATGACAAGTATAGAAAAACTTGAGTTTCTTTTGCTAATTTCTTAATTTCCATGGAAAAATAGACAACTAAAAAAACATCTTTTATTTTCTATGAGAAAATGGGGACTATTGTTTTCAAAATAGTTATTTTCTATGAGAAAATGGGGACTATAATTATCAAAATAGTTTTCAAAAGATGGGGACTATTTATCTTCCAAGGAAAACTGGCTTTGAAATTTCTCAACAAAAATTAGGAGAATGATGATGTCTGAGAATTGAGGTCCTAAGCAGAAACAATAAATATTTTAAGGTAATATCTATTAATAAACTCTTAGCCAAAATCATTTAGAAATTGACTAGTTCTTTAATTGATGATTTTGGTGATTGTTTTCAAAAAGAATTAATGGGAGGCCAAAATTACATACGTGTTTGACATATATAAAATGATGACAATATTTGACAAAATTTTTTTTCAAAACGAAACTGCCAATTAAGAAACTTAATTTAAAGATTGAATTTTCCTTTTGGCTTTGGTACCTACCAAAGCATCTTCACAAATAAACATCAATTTATATCTTATTTAATCAGTTAAGTAAGAGAAAACCCAAAAATTTATTTTTGCCCCTCTTAAAATACATCATTCACTTTGCCACGAAAATCTACAAATGAAAACTTCACAGATTCTTCCTTATTTCCCATTTCTTATTGCAAAAAAGTTAAAGTCTTATGGATGAGGACAAATTCCCTTAATTTAATTTATGCTACCAAAAGTCACTTGGTAGGTCATCATTAGTAAGGATAACTATATGACTTGTCATATATCTTATGATAATGTAGAAGTCAATGTCAACAAAGTCTAAGTCTTCTTGGAATTATTGAATGACCATAATGCTTGAAAAAGACTAGTTAAGAATTTTGAATTTTTATTTACTTAAATCAATTTTACAATAAAAGTGTAATGGTAGATATAAACTATAATATATAAAGTGGTTTGAACTCTCAAATTATCATTTAAATTACTATAATAGACAAGCATATTGTTTTAGGTGTTGGCCTAAGGAAATATGTCAAGGATAAAAAAAATCATAAAAAAAATTAGTTAAGTACAAATCTCATAAAAGTCATTTTTATAGTTATTCGGGTTGATTTAAGTTGTGAGGATGAAAAATTTAATGATATGGTGTCATTTTAAACATGAACCCCTTTGGGTTTTAAAATAAATTATGAACTCTTAGTTATTTCATCTGATTCTAAATGAAGAAAATAAAATAAATGGGATAAGGCTCATGGCAAGCCAATTAATACACAGCTTAGACTTGTCCATGTCCATACACAACAACTTAGGCCTAGTTGAGATTAGGTTTGTCTTTTGGGCTTGTGCTCCTAGAAGGCATTTCGGAACCCAATCATATAGCTCGAATATTCATGAACTCATATATATATATATAAAAGCACATATAACCTTTTTTTTTTATATCTATTCACTTTAAATATCACGTTATAGTATTTTATTCTAATAAGTTAGTGTAGCTTAATATGCTTGCTTAAATGGAGATAATGTTTAGGGAGAATTGAAGGAATATGTATGGAAGGAAAATAAATTAAAAGAGAGGAAATATGAAATACAATTGTATTTTGGGGAAAATTCTCCCAAAAGTATGCCTTTAAATAGTGCGCCATACTGACTACTAAATAAACTTCATGAATTAAATGATGTAAGGCTCACATCGCACTCTTTCCTCTATCCATAAATTAGTTTCTTAAGTAATTTGTAATGGAAATAGGTTGCTTTTGAAACATAATTTTAGGTGTTTTCAAATTCTTGATGAAAGTAGGTAGTTTTGAGAAATACTTTAAGTATTTCAAAATAATTTTTTAGGAGTTTTTCGAGCAATAATTAAAAATATAGGTAACATTCTTAAAACTTTTGCATTATACATAAAAGCATAGTACCATGATTGAGGATAAACGGAGAAACGTTTTTTTTTTTTAATCTATTGAGCTCCGAAACAAATTGAACTTAATCTTAAAAACGATGAAGAATTGGTTTCTAAAAAGGTATCAGAAACATTTTTCTAAGAACTATTTCCCAAACACAAATCTTCCCAAATTAATTACAAAGGCTCAATATTGCATCATATGGCTTTGATTTAACAAATGAAAGCAAACATTCT
The DNA here is from genome assembly GCA_016808115.1 of Tetrastigma voinierianum. Lineage (NCBI taxonomy): Eukaryota > Viridiplantae > Streptophyta > Magnoliopsida > Vitales > Vitaceae > Tetrastigma > Tetrastigma voinierianum. The sequence continues at coordinate 683,644 of JAEQBH010000443.1, read as the reverse complement.
ACTTTTAGAAAGATGCAGCAGATATTAACCATTCAATTAATTGCATTATATATAACACTTTTATTTGGTTTAGAAATATTTGGTTAAAAAACCTTAAATGATTTAAAATTTGTAAATTCAACGATTCTCATGTTTTTTTCTTTTTGAAAAATAATCTATTTTGGATATAAATGTCATTTGTTATTGTAAATATTTACATGCACGATTTTAAAATGAAAGTTAAAAAAAACAATGAAGGTACTTTGTCAAAATGAAGTTGAAATTTGATAAAAGTGAGTTTACAAAATTGGGCTTTCAAAAGCCCTTTCAATCAAATAACCTTTATGTTAATATGATATCAAACAGTGAACAAGTATTTATGTATACCATATCAAAATAAAGTCTTAGGTGCTCCTTTTTTTTTTTTTCTTTCAAAAAAATTTTTTTTTTTTTTTTTAACTTTTTGATGACTTATTGTAGAAATTTTTGAAATTTTTGGTTGAATAAAAAATGCAAAATATGAATGCTTTTTCATATTTAGAAAAAACCAGATTTTCAAACTTTTAAAACAAGAGTATGAGAAAATCATACTCTATAATCCAATTGAAACTCTTATAATTTATTTATTTATTTATAATAGAAATAAAGTATTAGAAAAAACAAACAGTTAAATACTTATTAGTGTTAATGGCTATTCATAATAAAAGTTCTATTCAATATTAAGTAAAAAAAAGAAAAAAAAAAGGCCTAGTCATTGAAAGCAAGTTTGCCTAAATCCCAACCAGAGAGCTTCCCTTTTGAAGAGACTTTCCACATTCTTTTGAGCTTCAAGCTCGAGGGGATCAATCCATGCATTCCCTGTGAGTTTAAGAGAGAAGATTCCATCATATTGAACCTCTTCAAATTCTTTGAACATAGAATTTGTATTCAATAAATTCCATCATCATGTTCATATGATGAAGTGGTCGAAAGAGTCCTTCTCTTATTCCACTCCCCGTTGCCATTTGAAATGTGCTTCCAACTGCGATGCGCGATCACCATAGAAGCCCGAATTCTAAAATTCTAACAAACTTCAACTGGGTTGTGCTTATAAGTAAGCCTAAAGCCTAAATGTGCTCATCATACCAGATTATCAGCCATGAGGTTATTACGTGCCCAATGAATAGCAACAATTTTCTTCTCCTTGTAAAGCTTGCTACCTCATTCTGTTCTTGTCGCTGTGTGAAGGTCGAGCAAGAGCTCTTCGATTTTAAGCATGTAACACTCCTTGAGAGCCTTCCACGATATAGCCATTCTGGCAAGGCCGGCTAGCTCATAGAGTTTCAAGAACCAGCAGAGAGGCATTAGTTGATGAACTCAATGGCTTCTGAAGCCTGTAGGCCCTGAAATAAATCAACCATACATGCATGATGCTCCGACCATTCTTGGGACAATTCCATGTTCTTTCAACATTAAATTGAAGTGTTTCGTCCTCAGAGATCATACTGACATGGCTACAAGCTAATAATGCAGAAAAATAGGTGATCTCATTTGGTTTTATCCCTGTCTCAAGCATTTGAAGGAACATTTCCAAAGCTCTAGTTGCATATCCATGTTTTCCAAAGCCTATGATCATTGAAGTTCAAGATATCACATTGGTGATTAGGGATGCATCTAAAGTTCATTCGTTAGAGAATGTTTAAATTTTGGGAGTTGATAGTGGAGGATTAAGTTTAAGGTGGATATTTATTTGTTTGGCTTACTTAGTGTTTGTTAGTTTAGGTACTCCTTGTTCCACATGGTTTATAAATTGGATTGAACAATGCTTGGAGGCTTATATATATATATATATATATATATATATAAATCCCGATTAACTACTTTTGGCTAAGTTACATCTTAGTAGCTTTAGCAATATTAAGGTAAAAACTCTTTTAAGTAAGAGCCTCTAATTTTCTATAATCTAAGTTAATGAATTTAGTTGCTATTTCGAAGCACATAAGTCATTCTTACTACTTAAATCATAAATATTATTTTCTTTTATATATATTATTCTTTTTTTTCTTTTCAATATTTAGTTTCCTTTATTTTCTACTATATATATTTGGTGTGATTTAAGTCATGTGAAAAATTGCAGTAAAGCAATAATCATTTAAGCACTATGGAAATAGGACTTAAAACATAAATGGTATTCTTGTTGGATGATATTTGACTCATATAAGACATAAGTAACAATTAGTACATGTTTATATGTTTATATGCTAGTCTATTGACCATATATGTAATCCAAATTACAAACATATGCTACCATAGAAGATAGCACACAAGTTGGAAAAATACAACCTACCTTCCATCTAATGTGATTGTACGATGGAATTGCATGAAGAAATTGGTGCTTCAATTGGATTGTTCACATGATCCGCAATAGACATTTCCTCAGGGTATAAAGTAGGCTTAGGAGGCATATCTAACGGTTCAACCTCTCCTTCCAACATCTCTAAAGCTTTGCTCATTGAAGGATGATCTATGGGCTTCATTTGTATACATTACAGTGCAACTATCACCATTTTCCTAATAAGCTTATATTCATCTTTAGTGGCATCTTCAAAGTTTATACTTCCCCTTGATGATATCTATCATATGTCCATGATGGAAAATATATTTGACTCGAGTGATTTGCATTTGCATTCACATTCTTTCTTCTTCCCACCATCTCCATTAACATCCCAAACCTACAAACATCGGATTTATATGAGATACCACCAATATTTTTATAAAATAATTTAGGAGCAATATATCCTAATGTTCCTCGTGTGTTAGTGAGAGACACCATATTTTTATCCGTTGAGTACAATTTTGCAAGGCCAAATCGAAACTTTTAGTGTGATCTCATCGAAGGATATTGTGTGATATCAAAATGTAAATTTGGATATCACAACCTTGATGCAAGTGTTCAATTCCAGGCCCAGCTCCAATTGCAGCGTTATACATCCTTTCTGTACCGAAGAAGTTTTGTTTTCTTCTTTAAGGAAAATAAACTTATCAAAGAGAACCATTGGGCATGAAGTCGTAGCCACAAGTGCCCACTTTGATCCTTTGCACAAATCCTATAGATTATACCACATTAAAATGATGAATTCTTCCTATTGTAGCAACCTCATTGATGAAATCTTGTCCTTTAGTTTTCGACATGACTAACACTTTCACAGCTATAGTGCGACCACTTCGAAGTTTTCTTTTATATACAGAGTCATAGCCTCCTTAACCTAACTTATTAGCAAAGTTATAAGTCATCTTCTTTATGTCTAAATAGGAGTACTTGACAAGTTGGAGATTTTTGTGATTGCGTAAAAATTCTTCAATAGTATCATCGAGTGATAGATGTCTTCTCTTGAACATGTAAATCAAATATGTAAATAGGCACAATATCCCAAACATAGTCCTTCCTAAGACTAAAAACAAATAAAATGTCATTAAAGCAACAAATATATATTTTAATAAAAGGAACAAGATAGCAAGACAAGAAAAAAAAGATTAAATCCATAAAATACAGATAGTATAAAAAACCATTCTATCTTTGTATTGAACGGTAAGTGGTTTGTGTTGTTAGTGAGGCATGTGAATATAGCTACTTCAACAACCACTTAATTAAGCGAAAATAGATTTTTCACAAGACTTTTGGAGTGTATATATAGTTGCATCCAAGCTTTTTTGATGCATGTGGGACCTGTATAAGAAAATCTAGTTGTTTCAATTGAATTACTTTGACATCTTTTTATGTCAGTGGAATTGAATTACATTTAAATTGAGTTCACCCCAGATCAATATATAAAAACAATTTGAATTCACAAAATTAAAAATTGAAATCGCTTTCAATTTTGTACAGTCAAATAATACCAAGTCAATTCAAGGCTACTTATAAATCTTAATTTTAGGAAAATAAAGATTTGGGCACGACGACACTAAACTTTAAATAACCTCACGATCATATCTAGTAAAAGAAAAATATAGCAATTCTATTGGCGTTATTAAGTGAAGAAACATAAATGGTAAAATTGCAGGGAACGTAGAAAACGAGAAGTCTTATACGAAGCGAGTAGTTGTAGGGATAGTAAAGGTCGTAATTACCAAGTTCTTTCCGAAGTCCTATATCAAACCATCCAAGCCATGTTAATCCCATAAGGACTACTATGAATAAATCCTTTGCTTTATTCTTGTGAGAAATTAATAATTTACCTTGGAAAGTTAGGGTGTTGAGAGAAAGAATCCCTCTGTAAAACATGAAATTAAGTCCAAATTGTAAAAATTAAAAAAATTATATTAAAAATAAAGATTTTATTTAAAAGAAGCTTATAATTGAAGCCTTTACGATAAAGTGGCAATAATCATTGACTATAAACTTCGAAGCCTGCGAATTTGCAGAACCACAGAAATTAACTAGGGATACAATTGAAGACTTTTGCATGGAAGATAAGATCCGACATAAATCAAAAACCATCGTATACTCAGGTGGTTTCCTTTAGGAGAAGTACAGAGGTTTGCGATATAGCGAGAGTCAGGACATCCATAGTTATAAAAGAAAAAAAGCATCTTAATTATACTCCGCAAAGTTTTATCTTGCCATGACTTGTCCTAGCATTGAAAGGCATTCCATTTTTTATAATGGCAAAATTGCCCTTTCATTCGGTAACCCAAAAATGAAAGCTGAAGCCCAGGAAGCAAATAATCTTGCAAATCTGACATGGAAAGATTTATGGGCTTTGAAATAATCTTCAATGGTTGAATAATCATATATGTGTCGATGGTGCATGAATACGGAATATCTCCCAGCCGGACATACTCTCCGAATACTACATAACCATATGTTGATGAGGAAGAGGAATAATAGCCTGTAGTAAGTAGTGTTACATGGAATGATAGGAATGTAGTTACTTGAGTCACTTGATTTCCTATCGAAAATATTGTATAGAATGTCGAGTTGAAGGCGAGGAAGGATGTCGGTCTCCGGGTGGCCAAAGAGGCAAAGAATAGGAGATCCGTGCCCCGGATGTCATATAGCAGAGAAGTGGAGGGTGGAGATCCAGCGGTTGCCCTTCTTTTGCTCGGGATCATCCACTAGCGGTATAATCATGGTAGTTGATGCGGGTAGCGAGAATTTCCCATAATATTTCCATGATCCTGCGGGTTAATCATGAGTACGATTGTTTCACAAATCAATTCATACTCGGGGAGTAGAGCGAATTTGGGGGGGATCGCTTTGTATGTCGAAAGGGTATGAAATGGTCCCAGCATCTCCACGGGAAGACGGCGGCATTTACGGTAGATTGAGAAGCACGCATGGAATGCCCCAGTATGAGGCCTACTCCCATGAGTTATGCCTCCCTCAACTTGATCATCTTTAGAGAGAAGAGAAAGATGAGGAGAGATACTACATTTTAATTACGGCTTTCTTTGTATATATCATTCTGCCAATTTGTTTTAAGTAATTTTTTTTTTTTGAGAACTGTTTTAAAGTATTGACTAATCTTTATGTTAGTAAAATATTGAGACGGCAATTTTTAAAAATTTAAGGAAAAGTATGCTATGTTAGTAAAATATTGAGACAGCAATTTTTTAAAAAAAATTTGGGAAAAGTATGCTATGTTAGTAAAATATTGAGACAGCAATTTAAAAAAAAAATTTGGGAAAAGCGTGTGTCATGAAATTAAAAGTAAAGAATGAATGAAAAATGAGAAATACATGATTCAAAACATGTTAGGAAAAAATAATTGGTTTTTAAATAGAGATATTATCTTAATTAACTATAAGTTAGTACCTATAACTAGTTACGATAGTATCTCAAGTGATTAAGATAGTTAATTTGCCTAAAAGTCAATTATTTTTCGTATGTTACAGATAATGTATTTCTCACTTTAATACATTTTTGCTGTATTTTAAATTGGTAGCCAGATATATGCTTTTCCCATATTTTTTCCAAGTAAACTTTAAATTCTGGGATAAAAATAAAATTTTATTATAAACGATCTCGGAGTCTCTTTTTGTATTCCTAAAACCACACCTCCTCTGACAAACAAAAACTTCTTCTCCCTTTTATATAAAATGGGTGAGTATGAGCAAATTAAGCGAAAAGATAGATACTTGATTGCTTAATTAAAAATAGGGATCCTTTATTCTTCTTCTTGTTGCTTATGAGATTGTTGGCGAGGAAATCAATGGAAGGAGAAATGAGGATGATGAGTGCAAAGGCATCAAGGTGCGTGAGTATTATGGCGTCCGTAGTCGGTTCCCATTCAGGGCTTAAAGACCACCGGCCAGGACCCTTTGTGGATATCAGGGGTTTGAGTTATCATGCTCGGAAGGAGGTCAAACCATGCTTAATTTGCCCTCTGATCGGGAGCAATGCTGCAGGTGGAGAAGATAAATTACACTTCTCAACGGATGGTTGTTACATGGCTTCCATGATTATTGCCTTCAAAGGCAGATTCAAGACACAAATTTGTCTGCCTTTCCCTTCCAATACACAGAAAGACAACTACTTCTTCAATTCTTCAGAATATAAACACGACTATTATCTTTGGCCCCTCCCTTGCCGTTTTCTCTCAACTAACACAGTTTATGCAAGTCCTTCCTATTATCTTACCAGTGAGGTGAACTTATCCTCCTGCCAGAAAAGTTTCAATGCTGCACTCCTAGAATATTTGATATTTCATGCAAAATGGGAGATTTCTATGAGCTGGTCAAAACTTATGTGCGGAAAGTGTGAAAGAGAAGGAAAGAAGTGCCAAGTGAAGAAGAACGATAGCACGGAGCCTGAAATCGAATGTATTGATAAACCAACTGAAGGTAATAAACTCTGTTTCTTCATCATCATTCTCCATTTTCTAGTCCATTATTATCTCCTGCTATGATTTGAATATGCACGTTTTCTATGAGTATTTAATTCTCTAATGTCATCACCTTGCTCTCTAAACACCATAAAATTGGATTCGAATTAACGTGCAGTATTATTCATTCCTTACAAGCATTGCTACAACAATTAGGCCTAGCTAATAATAATATTGCTTTCTTGGTTCCCTATGTGCAGAGGTAATCCTTGGTTTCCTTCCATATCCTTTAGGAATCTTCATAATATTTGTTCTCAGTCGGTCTAATAAGTTGAAAGAGAGCATAGAATAAATATTAGAAGTTTTGGAAGATTATAGAGCTTTCAAGCCCTCAAGGTACCCATATGCTGATATTAAAAAGATCACAAATAATTTTGAGGTCAAACTAGTTGAAAGAGGATGTGGGATTGTTTATAAAGGAAAGCTCTCAAATGAAGTTTTTGTTGCAGTAAAAATCCTTCATGACTTCAAGGGAAATGGGGAAGAGTTCATTAATGAAGTAGGAACAATGGGTATGATACATCATATTAATGTAGTTAAACGCTTGGATTTTGTCTTAGGATGGATATAAGACTTTGATTTATGAATTTTTACCAAATGAGTCATTAGACAAATTCATAGTTTCAACATTTGGTAATAATAATTCACTAGGTTGGCATAAGCTTTAGGAGATCGCTATTAGCATAGCTAAAGGTATTGAGTATCTTGTCAGTTTAGATAGAAGATCCTTCATTTGGATATCAAACCTCACAATATTTTGCTAGATCATTACTTTAATCCAAAGATCTTTGATTTTGGTTTATCCAAATTGTGCTCTAAGGGCGAGTGCGTCTACATGATAGCGCGAGGGGACCATAGGCTATATTGCACCATAAATGTTATCTAGAAATTTTGGGAATGTATCTTACAAGTAATATGTTTATAGCTTTGGTATGTTGTTGATTGAAATGGTAAGTGGAAGAAAGAATGTTGATGTTACCGTAGAAAACAATAGTGAACCATAAGCTACACAGAATGGCTGCTATGGAACATAAAATCTTACGTTTCTTTTGGGCTTTATTCCTTAATGTATTATCTTGTGGGTATTGGTGAAAAACATTGCAACTGATAAGAACATTTAAAATATAGATTGTAAAAATAAATAAAGTGAAGTAGATCATAAAATGAACCAAAGTAAACCGAAATAAACATAAATATTCTATTAATATTCAAAATAGACTAACACACAAATATCTAAAATGTTGATTAATGGTAACAAATTATAATAGTACAAGAAAATTATTCATTACACAGTAACATTATTCATGTCAATGGATTTCTACATGTTTTCCTATTGTAATCGACCATATTGCAATGGAAGCAATACATAGTCTGCTTATCTTGAAACTACGACTCGATTCACTTTTTCCTTGGTCTTCCTGCAATCATTTTGTTTGAGGCTTCAAGAAGAAGTAAACGTACGACAACATCCCGGACAACACCATTGTCATCCGGCTTTTTGGTATATCGTGAGTCTCTATTCCACGAAACATGCACGGGTATCGTTTTCTTGCGTTGGACGTTTAGACACATCATCGACCGTCGGCGATATTTTGTCTTAGATACGTGCAGTGCACATGTGCATGTTATGGTATGCAAACATTTCCCAACCATGACATGTACATTTTCGAGCCGCTGCGTCAACATTGATGACTACTTTGCCAACAAATATACCAAAAAGAGTCTCCATGAATGGGCAATGATTGTAAACCTCTGCTTTCACAATGTTATTTCACTTTCTTTTCATTTTTATTTATAGTACCGCTTTGATCATTGATCTCAGCCTTAAGTTTAACAAACATAGCACCTAACTTAGTCATGTGCTGGACTAGGAAGCTACAGATGGAGTGATGACGTCCATTTTTTAACCAAGCATTAAAAGACTCAGCGACATTGGTTGTTATTTTGTCCCATCTTTTCTTCGGGAATTTTGACATGGCCCAATGTTCGGGTTCATTTTGCTCAACCCATGTTGCTAACGCATCACTATACTTACGTAATTCGAACATGTGAGCATCAACATCCAGTCTTGAATATGCAATCTTGTCAAGTCATTGTAGCGCATTCTCCTTCCCCTTGTTACCCTTGGTGGTATGTTTACTAAGAAGCTACTAAAATTCTCCTTCCAAATGACGGTAACAATAATGCGTAGTTTCTCTCCTCGAATATTCCGTGCGTTACATAATAAACCAAGGTGCTATTAATATAATCCGACCTCCCTTATCTGACAATTTTCTTTAAAATTTTGTAAGAACCAAGATCAGTCTTCGTAATTCTTCGAGCTCATCACTCCAAAAGCTAATGGGAACATGTTGTCATTCGCATCATATGTTTTTGCTGAAAATAAGGCACCACATATGGCTCACTCAAGTGAGATGAGTCAATTGCAATGAAAGGTCGACAACCCAACAAAAACCCTTGTATAGATTCCTCATGTGCAATAAATAGTTGTTCAAAATAGTCATCACTTGAGTATGTCAAATCAACAACTTAGATCTGTCAGTTCATTTGGAACCTTCGATCACACATATGATACGAGAAAACCATATATTCTCTCCTTAGCCTTCTTCTTCATTTTCCAAGTTTGACAATAACTCAATCTCACCCTATGTTCACAAATGAAGTCTTCGCATCTTTGTCGTGGTTGGTATTCGGGGGTTGATCGAATCACATCATCAATCCTGCGTCATTTCCAGGATGATCTACTAATGGTTGATTAGCGGCTATCATCAATACTATGATTATGATGATTTATGAATGTGCACTTGAGCGACATCGAAGCGCGCAAATATACGACAAAGTTATTTTCTAAGGGCATCCGGTGATAGTGCGGAGTGGCGCTCATGTGCCTATAGGCGTTTCTTTTGAAATAGTATGCCTCCAGCCTAAGGACATTAGGTCTGAAAGCGTGGAATGCACTTGACATTGGGAAACCTTTGCCACTTTGCATACAATTGCATTTTCTAAGTCTTGTGAATTACGTTGAAGGGCGTCCTATTTCGAAAGCACCTCTATTAGACAAACCATGCGAGTAACAGTAGGTAGCTTCGAAAAATCCATAGACAAATTCAACATGGTTCTGTTTTATTAGGCAGAGTACTCGGAATTAAATAACAATAGGTGTAGAACCTTGTGCAGACACAACAACAACAATAGATTTAGCAGTAAATTGTGGCCTATTTCTATTCATTCCTAATACAAAACACATTATTTTGATAATAGTAGTAAAGTCGAGTAGAACACTGCCTTAATGAAACGATTAATCATTGAAGTCACCAAAGTTAACCATCCTCAGCATACAAAGGGAGGTTGAGCGACAACCAATCGAGCTCGCCGTGGATTGACTTAATTATTAACCATTGTTATATATCACGTAATTAATCTAGAAACATTGAATCCCGAAATTCTGAGAATGAATTAACATTATCATGACCATGGCAGTGAAACTCCATAAAGACTAATGCAAAGTTAGTGAAATGCGTACCTATAGATCACGAAGTAGCAGTACTCAGCTGATGTCATTACGATTTATCATTTCTTCCCTCCTGTGGCTCCACCACTCTTGATTTCATCCAAGTGCACATTTATTTATCCGCATCAAACAAAGCTTTATTCTTATTCCTAAACGCTATTATGGTTTCTATAAGGAATTAGTCTTTTAAATTCTTTGATTATTAAATTATTGGGTAAAGAGAAATGGTTTTAATTTGTAGTAGGTTGACAGGGTATAAGTTTGATATAAGGGGTAACACTGATAGAATATCGTATTCAATTATACATCACCATTTAATGAATTTTTTAAGCTTTTACTTTTTAAAATCGTGGGAAACAAACAGAAAGATGGGATGTTCGTTCTTTTTGTAAGGGGGCGGACAAGGGCTTTAATTTTATTTTCAAATGTCCAAACAGGGCCTAAAAAGCTAGGGCAATACTGATTAGTATAAGAGGTGTTTTTAACCTTATGGTCGTTTGACAAAGGTATGGCGACGCCGTCTCTCTGCAGATCACAGCTCTGGAGTCATAGTTAGCTCGCCTGCGCCGTCGATCCGACCTTGTTCACTGCTCCGTTCTCCTTCCGGCACCACACTCCGCTCACCACTTCCTCATCAACTTTCGCGAAACATCTCTTCACCGCTCTCTCCCACCCGCCACCACCACCGCCGGCGCCACCAACTCCGCCGGCGCGGCAACTATCGATCTCTATCTCCTCCGCCAGCACTCTGTGCAGCCTCTCCCTGCACACCTCACCGCCACTCGCCCCGCCGTGCCCGTCGTAAACCCCGTAAAAGTCGTAACTCTCTCCGCCGCCGCCGCTCCAAAACCCCTGTTCCGCCCTCACCGCAGCTTCCATTTCCCTCCTCCGTCCAATCATCGACACAGTTCCGTACGGCAGAGGCGGAGAACTCTCCGTTTTCTTGGCTGGAAATGCGTCGGTCTCCGACGACGACGAGGAGAACGATACCGATATCTCCGTCGAGCACTCTTCCGCATTCAATTTCGTTCCCCTCCCATCGCCGACGCCGGTCTCGGACTGACATTTCGGCCTCAGCCGCCGGATCTTCAGCCGCTTCCGGCGAGCATTCCTGACTTGCTTCACACCGATTGGATGAATCCCAGCCGTCCATTCCCAACACCCCACCTTCCAGTTCCCCAAATACAGAGCCCAAAAAAAGAACGAATCCCAGCCGTCCATTCCCCTCGGCCCTCCGATGAACGCCACATGGGCAGATTTGCGTGACTCTACTGAAACAAAAACGACTGTCTTGCATTATTCAGAAGGTACGTGGACGGCCAGGATTAAAAGGCGAAATACGTAGCGAACCGATCGAATATGTAGTGATTGTCGTGGGGCCCAGTTAGGATGTGGAGAGGGCGCTACGTGGCGGGGGCGTGTTGTCACTTGTCTTTTTTACTTTTCGGAAAAAATTAAAAAAAATTATTTAAGCCGTGAGATTGGAGGGAGGGGAGATTTTGTGAGACACGTGGAGGTCACGTGTTGGGGCTGAATGCAGACGCCTTGGGATTTTATGTTGGATATCCACGTGGAGAGGAAGAGAAATTCAACTTTTTTTTTTGTTTCCTACTTTGTTATGATTTTTTTTTTTTTTTCAAATATCTATACCGGTGAATGGGTCACCTGCGGGGACATATCTATACCGGTAATAGTATAATAAAATAATGCATTTAAGTAAAAATACATATAATTTTAATCTCTGATTAAAATATATATAATTTTAATCTATAATATATCGATGATTATTGATTTAATTTTTTTTTATCGTATATATTTTTTCTTTTGAATCATTTAAATATAAATAAACACCATACCATGACGATGAAAACCAAATCATCATACTAAGACTATATAATCACCTATTGCACAAAAATGACGATAACCATACACAAATTAAAATGATAATTAAATCATGAAATAATAAATAAACCTATATTTATGTGGAATAACTATTTTATTAATATAAAAAAAGATGAAAATAAATATAGATAAGTGCTTTCAAGTTAAAAAAAACAAAAAGAAAAAAAAAACTAACAAAGAAAAAGTTAAGAGAAAATGAGGTTATAATTTAAGAAGGTTTTTATTCAATCTTTATGATAATATTGCGGGGATAGATTAATTAAAAGATGTTTTTCTTTATTAAAAATCTAAATCACTTATATTTACTTTATATAACTAAGTTATTAACTATGTTATATTATCTAGACATCTAATTACCTGAACGTAAAGAGCCAAGTATTAGAAGTTTAAATATTTCAATTTAAAATTTAAAATTTAAATGTAACATTTCAATATTTTAAAGTATTTTTATTTATTTTAATTATTTTTATGTATGAGAAAGTGTAAAATAACTTTGCTATTTTGTTGGTGTTAAATTTAAAATTTAAAATGTAACATTTCAATATTTTAAAAGTATTTTTATTTATTTTTTAATTATTTTTATGTTTGAGAAAGTGTAAAATAACTTTACTACTTTTGTTGGTGATTAGTAATTTTTTTGAAACGATGGAAATAATGACCAAGTGTTGAAGGGAACAAAGGTTTAGGCCATGGCTTAAAGGATTTTCCACAAGACCGACCAGAACAAGGAGGAGTCATCTTCTATGAATTTTCCTTATCTTTTCACTTGTTTGTAAAAAAAATCTCGAGATCAATTTTACTAAAATATCAATTAGAATAGAGAAATAAATTAGAGCAAATAAAAGACTCAAGGATTTACTTGAAAAACTCTTTTATCGGAGAAAAACCATGAATCGACTAAGACAAAATTCATTATATAATATATTTATATAATTACATAGATTTTAAATGGCTCGTATTTGAATACCTGATTGAAACGATAATTACAGTGAACTTAGCACGCTAAGTCACACTTTGCTCACCATTTGCAAATAGGTACTTTTAATTGTTTTCATGTTTTACGGACTTGTACGGGTTTTGAGTCTAATGCATAATTATGCAGTTTATGTCAGGAAAGCAAATATGGATCGTTGAGGATGATAATGACCCAGATTGGTGAAGTTTCGGGGAGGTGCAACAATCTTTGGAAAAGCACCGATGGCTAACATGTCTGGAGTACACAGCAACATGTCTGGAGGTACACCTATGCGGGAAAGTGTGATGACATGTATTGGTACACCACTAACTGTCTCGTACATTAATGGCTAACGGGGTGAGTAAAATTTGAGTCTAATGCAAGGGCACGCTTGTCAATCAACTTTTGAATGCAGGATCACATTGAAGATGGGTATAAAAGCTAGAGGATACAAGGAGAAGACAACTTTTGATTCTTAGGGTTAGGTTTTCATAGGAGAAGTGTTCTTTTCCATAGTTTTGGCGAATTTATTGATTAGGGTTAGAGCTTTCATTACTGCAGAGCTGATTTCAAGCACATGTAATCTTCAGTAGGAACTCTATTTGTTTTCATTCTCGATTATTATTTATTTTTTCATCCTTAGGTTTTGCAATTGAATTCTGATTTTCTCAAAGTTCCTTTTATGAATAAATTCTCTTCAATTATGATTTACCTTATAATTTCCATGGAGTTCTAAACTTCTATGCTAGGGTTCTACGGTGGAAACTCACCCTGATCAAGGTATATTCCCTCAATTCCTCTTTTATACTTCAATGGATTGTGTGATGTTATTCACTTGTAGAAAGCGTACAAAGTAGTTGGGCATCCTCTTGACAAACGTGTGGCGAGAGATCCTCGGTACCGCGTTGTGTAGGCTCTAAATGCAAGATAAGAGTCTGAATTAATTGGGAGCAGTGTCTAACATCTTTCGATCATTCTTCGGCCAAAGGCACAGAAAATGTTTCGCCAGACATTCATGATGGCTCTAGATGAAATTGTAAAATTAAGAGGTGGAGTACGTGATCATTAGTGAGTGGAAACCCTAAGAATCAAGTAATCGTCGCCACATTTAAAATAGTCAATTTAATCCAATCCTTAAATCAACCAAAACACAACCCTGTAATTTCCTTTTCAATTACACACCTTATACTGGAGAATAGCTCACAGGATCGACAATTTAGACCACTCCTGTGGAGATGACTTGTGGACTCATTTTTATAATGCTAGACAACTTTACAGATTCCTACGCTTGGGAATGAATTCAGCATACGCGAATAGAGCGAAGCATTTTGGTGCCGTTGTCGGGGAGTGGCGACCAATCCAGTTGTTCTGAAGAGAGCTAGAGGTAATTTGCAATTGCATTGCAAATCTGGTACGTTCTCTACTTTTCTTTTTAATTTGTTTTTGTGAGAAATCTAAGTGGGTGTTTTCTTGGACGAAGTAGGTTTAGTGCATGTGGTTTGGGCACAGCAACGTACCGACCTTAAGTGCGCCTCTAGAAGTCTGAAAAGTCCATAATAAGTTAATTGTTTGAATAACTTTGCACCTCAAATGGACCATCATGGAATCGACAACCTCTGTTTAATGAACATGCTCAAGGATTCTATTAATAGGACTCATGAACCTCCTGACTTATGGAATGAATTATTTACACTCCAGTAGCACATTAATAGGAGGGAAATGTTAACTTTATTGAAATCAATACTTGGGTTCCCACAACTCCTTTACAATGTGGAAAGAACTCTCAGGAGATTTTGCAACCTCAGAACTAACCAATTCATGTATTTGCTTGCTGAAGAGGCTAATCAATTCCTCATGAAGTCGAAATGATCAAGTCTTTGCACCTGATATCAGGGTCGAATGCGAGGCATACTCGTTAATGAGAGACTTTGAGGATGTTTCAGTGCATTTCTCTCTCTTGGCTCACCTCCACATAATGCAATTTGGTTCTATTTCCTTTTGCTTTAAAGGAAAGGCCAAAATCTGGTTTCATTCTCTTGCACCTAATTAATTTTACGCTTGGGAAGATATGAGATGAATTCCTTAACAAATTCTTCCCTCCCACAGTCTGTATCTCCGCCTGCGAGCAATTCAGAATTTTAGAAAATTCGGGTGAACCTTTTCAGCTATGGGTATGGGAGAGATACAAAGGATCTCCTCCATGCTATCCCTCACATCATGGTTTGGATGTGGGACAAATGCGTGCGTATTTTCATCAAGGGTATCCTTGAATAATAAGCAATGCATCCAGTGATAGTGTGTGCGGAGAGTTTTATGAGAGAAAGTGCTAGGAGGCAATTCAACTCTTTGACACCGTAGCGAGGAAAATGCTCGAACATAGGAAACTAATACTTCCATAGACCTTTGCTATAAAGTGCATAATACACCCATAGGGGAGGAATCCATCACTTAAGAGAATGATGTTCTGACAAAATTGCCAATTTAACAAGAGTAGGAGGCTATAGAGTTGAAAAAAAGTGAGCGGTAACTGAGGTGTGCCTGGTACCTGTTTTATTGGACCCGAGTAGAGGAGCCATGCATCATATCACGATGACCTACGCCCTTCCAAACTATTGCTTGCGGAGCCTTCCTCGAGTTAAAGAGGCAATCCAATAGAGGCAAGCTAATGCACTTAACTACCAAGGAAACCTTTCAACTCTCCATACTCGAAACATACAATCCGAGGATGGGAAAGCACCCAATTTTAGTTGGAGAAATGGCGAGGCCCACATAACTTGCCCAGATAATCAAGGCGGTGCTCCCGAAACGAGGTTTTCAAATCCAGCTCACTCCATTTCATAATCCAAGGTCCCAGTTTCACTGTGACTATTAAGGTTTCCATCCATCGAATCAAGGGGAATCCAAACCCCTGACCTTATCCCAACCTCCACCTGAAGTTTGGGGATATAATGCTCAGTTATTTCAACCAATGATCACAACTACGAAATTTGCGAACTTTAGAATGATGTGAGATCCCCAAATCACTAGCTAACCTCTTCTATGGGCAATTTTCAACAAGAAAAAGGAAACTCCCTTCTCGACCCATCCAAGAAATCCGAGGTCAAGAATAGTGTTTAAGGAATTTCAGTCAAGTGAGGGTACCTTTGAACATTGCAAGGCTATCTTCTCTCTTCCAGTGGTAAGGTAATTGACAAAACTATTCAACCTAAGGGAACGGAAATCTGAGAGTCCTGGTGAGCCGGGTTGGAAATAATGGGGTGTCTGTGAGCCTCATGTTCAGAACATATGTGATTGATGAGGGCGGAACAAGACAAGATTTTATATCCCTCGGCTCCATACCCTCGTAGGTTGAGAGTCCCAAAAGAAGTGAACAACCATTACGAGATCTATAGTTGTTCAAACAGTGATCAAAACATTCCTTTGCTAAGTGCCATTAAGCAAATTCCGTCATATGCTAAGTTTTAAAGTTTATGCATTAAAAGGAAACTAGGTGTCGACAAGGGGCATTCATGGTGAGCAATCTACCTCAACGATTCGAAACAACCCCAAAATACAAAGATCCGGGAAGCCACTACTATTTCTATAGTAGTAGAATCTCCAAGTCGGGACATGCTCTGAGCGGATTTAAAGGCAAGTGTTAATTTACCGTCTTTACCGCGATATGTGACCTAGGGTTAGGAGAATTAGAGCTCACCAATATCACCCCTCCAATTACGAATCGTAGTAAAATCTTGTGAGGGATAGTGAAGGATGTATTAGTCATGGACAAGTTCTACTTCCCCGTGGATTTTGTTGTGCTCGACACTCAACCTGTGGTGAACCAAGGAACTCAGTTCCCAGTGATTCTTGGTAGACCATTCTTGGCAACTGCTAATGCCATCATACACTGTCGGGGAGGTCTAATGACACTATCATTTGGTAACATGACTGTTAATCAATATCTTAATGTTATCAAGGAACGGATGAAGAAGATGTGTGTGAGGTCAACGTGGTTGACTCGGTGGGTACATAAATACTGATAATGTCTCACATGATGACCCTCTTATGTCATGTTTGGTAAGCCCGAGTTGGGATGAGGCAATAACCACACTAGAATCGGAGTTCCTACACTCCATAATTGAACACAATGAGGTACTGGAAGTGAATGGGTGGGCACCTAAATTAACCATCGCCACCAATCGAGGACAAGGCATTGCCTTCTCAAGGAGAGGCCACCTAAGCTTCGAGTTTGAACCCTTACCATCACAAATTTCAAATATGCCTTCAGGGGCGTAAGAAACTTTTCCGGTAATCATATCTTCTTCCTTAGAAATGAATCAAGAAAATCAACTTTTGGAGATATTGAGAAACCACAGAACTGCCCTAGGATGGACAATTGCAGATATTAAGGGAATTAGCCCCTTGATCTGCACACATAGAATTCACTTAGAAGAGGATGTTAAACCCTCTAGGCAACCACAGAGACGACTGAACCCAATAATGAAAGAAGTGGTAAAGAAGGAAGTCTTAAAACTCTTGGATGTAGGTGTTATTTACCCTATTGCAGACAGCAAGTGGGTTAGCCCAACACAGTAGTTCCTAAGAAACTGGAGTCACTGCGGGTTGCAAAATGAAACTAATGAGCCAATTCCTACTCATGTCACTTCAAGTTGGAGGGTGCAGATAGATTATAGGAAGCTTAACGCGGTACTAGAAAGACCACTTTCCTCTTCCGCTTTGTCGACCAAATGTTGCAGAGAGTCAGCAGGCATGAATTTTATTGTTTTCTCGACGGGTACTCAAGTTACAATCAAATTGAGATAGCTTTGGAAGATCAAGAGAAAACTACATTCACCGTCTCTTTTTGCAGATTTTACTTTTAGAAAATGCCCTTTGATTATGTAATGCAACTTAACCTTCCAACTGGGTGCATGATGGGAATTTTCAATGACATGATAGAAATTACGGAAATCTTCATGACTCCATTTCTCGCTTGGTGACTCATATGAGAGCCGTTTTGAGAATTACAAGGTTTTGGAGCGATGTCAAGAGTAGCTAGAACCTTGTGTTAAATTGGGAAAAGTGTCATTTCATGGTGACACAAGGGATTGCCTTAGGCCATATAGTATCAAAAATGGAATTGAAGTTGATAAGACTCAAAGTCGAGCCGATCTCCAATTTACCTACTCCTACGTGTGTTAGAGACATAAGATCATTCTTGGGACATGCAGGATTCTATAGGAGATTCATAAAAGATTTTAGTGCTATAGCTCGTCCCTTATGTACTTTGCTTGCCAAAGATGTCCCTTTCGCATGGTCACAAGCTTGTGAAGCTGCCTTTGCTAAACTCAAAACTATGTTAGTGTCGCCTCCTATCATGCGGTCTCCTAATTGGAACCTTCCATTTGAGATCATGTGCATGCGAAAGGATTATACATGGGTCAAGCGACAAAGGGAAGATAAAAGGGCTTTTGTAATCTACTATGCCAGCAAGACTCTAGACTCCACTCAAGCAAATTACACAACCAATCGAAAAGAATTTAGTCGCTGCCTTTGTGGCCTTGTGAAAAGTTCACAGTCATACATTATGTGTCCTTGTAACCATTTTCACAGATCATGCAATACTGGCACCGCCCTGGGCAGGATACTGCTTCTCTGGCCACTAGGTGGATCCTATCGTGCCAAGAGTTCAACCCGACTATTAAAGACAAAAGGGGGTCGAGAATGTGTGCCGACCATTTATCTCGATTAGTTCCGTAATCCAATTCTCATGGTGTGTACCCATAGGCGACGCTTCCCGATGAGCAGCCTTTTTGGCTCTTGCTCATTGCCCAAGGTACGCCGACATTGTAAATTACGAGTAACCGGTCAAATTCCACCCAATGGACTTCTTCAATAGAAAAGAAATTCTTGCGTACATTAAGAAATATTACTTTGATGATCCATATCTATTTAAATATCGTCTGCACCAAGTAATGAGAAGATGTGCGCCTCTAATGATGAGTGACAAAGATCCTAACCTTTTTCCATTCCAAGCTTGTGGATGGGCATTTCTCTACAAGAAAAACAATAGTATAAGATTTTGCGTTGGTTTTATCGCCTACCCTCGTTTAAAGATTGTTTCAAATTTTGAAAACTTGCATAGGTGCCAACAATTGTAGGGTCACAAAACTTAAACATGATGCCTCTACCCCCATTTTAATAATTGAAATCTTTGACCTGTTGGGGTATACTCATGGGGCCTTTTCCCTTCTCGTGGGTACTAAAGATGAGTTATTCATGGAGCGAGGTCGGCTGGTCAGAGGCTATTCGACAAGAACTAATGACCAAAAGGTTGTTTTGAAATTTATAAAGAACACATTTTTCTTGTTTCGGGAATACCGCAAAATTATTAGCGATGGTGGACTCCATTTTTGTAATCGATCTTTTGAAAATCTGTTGAAAAAATATGGAGTCACCCATAAAGTTTCAACGGCATACCACCCACAGACCAATGGTCAAGCTGAATTAGCCAATAGGGAGATCAAACACATTTTGGAAAAAACGGTTGCCCCAAATCGCAAAGATTGGTCACTTCGACTTACTGATGCTCTTTGGGCCTACCGTACCGCTTTTAAAACTATTCTAGGTATGTCTCCCTATAGGCTTGTTTATGGAAAGGCTTGTCATCTGCCGGTCGAAATGGAGCACCGGGCTTATTGGGCTATTAGAACTTTTAATTCGATTTAACCTGCTGTGTAAACAACGCTTGTCATGTGCCTAAATGAGCTTGATGAATCAAGTAATGAGTCAGATGAAAGCTCTGATTTACAAAGAGCCGCCAAGTTGTTCCATGACAAGACTATTGCTCGAAAACGCTCGAACCAAACCAAAAGGTACCGTTGTGGCCGTGTACCCCGCTGCACATATTCCTGTGAAAACCCGCCTCGTTGGACTAGCTCGCTGCCCATTGTTAAGGTAGTTTATCCTTACTTGAAATGTGAGATTGAAAATCCAGATACTGGAAAGTCTTTTAAAGTCAATGGTCAACGCCTAAAGCCATTCCTCGAGCATTTCAATCTTCAAGAGAATAGTGAGGACTTGGTAGATCCGCTCTACCAGGATACTCCTTCAGAGTAAATTCGTTCTCAACTTGTTGTATATAGTTTTGATTTTGTTTTATTTTCGTTCTTGCATTTTATTTCTGCTTTCTCTATTTCATTTGCTTTTCAAATAATAATAATAAAAAAAAAAGAGGCCTTGGTTTCTATGTTGCGTCCCATTCTGTTGTGGGTGTACCCTTGGTTTCTATGCATTGAGGACAATGCTTGCTTCTTATTGTGGTAGGCACAATCGGTCAACCTAACTATGCGCTTGTTACATGTTCACATGGCAAAAATTTCGAATCAGGGCTCTTTAGGTATAATACTTGGACTTGCAATGTATATAAATACATGATTTCATACACACTCCACATCATCTCAATGCATGTACACTTTAACAAGCATGCACAAAAATCTTTATATTCATCTTTTGGACTTTATCCCCTTGCACTCTGCTCTAATTCCTTACACAAACCCCAGACCTACTGATCATACTCTTGTCTTGCTTGCTTATGGTCCCATCTGTGCATTAAATTGGCATGTCATGAACTAAGGATGCATCATGAATTGAGGAACATCCGTATAACTCGGAAATGGATGAGGGGCCATCATTTCGTATTACACCGTGTGGAATCGCTATTTTACCCTTGCACCTATTTTGAGCCTTAAGTTACCAAGTTGGTTTGAACCCTATGAACCCTGATTACCAGAAATACAGTGGGCCCCATGGAAAGATTGAAAGTGTCTAAAGAAGGAAATACAAATTTATCAACCCCCAACACAATCAAGTAAATATGCTAAAGAGAGGTGAGCATGCAAAGAAACCTCGATGGAAGGCAATGACAAGGATAGATTTTTACATCTGCACCACTGCTCCCAATTTAAAAAATATAGATAAAAAAAAAAAAAAATTTAAACGGTGTGCATTTAGACAGTCTAACTCCAGACCGGTACGTTATGCAAAAGGCAGAGGCCAACATGTACCCCAGACACCACCAACCTCACTGCACATGCGGGCGATTTTCGGGGCAAAAAGGGTTTTAACCTCATTTTTTGCACCTTTCGCATTCACAACCTCATCCACTTGCAAAATAAAACTCCTAATTTCTTTTTTCTCGCTCCCCACACAAGCAACCCTAAGTTTGCTTACTCTGCTGCAGTTTCCATCGTCAGCTCTGATTCTTTCGCACTCATCGCATGCACGTGGTGTAAGCCTCCCGCACCTCGAGAGCCAGGATATTCATTATTATACACGGATCAGTTGGTTGGTTTGGTCGGGTGGTTCTTTACTGTGGTTCGTGGTTTCTAACATGTTACGGGAGGAAATTTGCCGATTTGCACCCGGCCACCCCGCACTTCTCGAGACGTGCTCGGACATTGTTCTATATCTGTGGGTCATCTGTGCCATCATTTCTATTCTTGCCATATCTATGGCAAGATCTAAGAATATCGAGTGAAAGCGCCTAGCTCCTCTATGGAGCGGGCCATGAAGAAAAGAAAATCTGACTCCTCACAGGCAATAAAGAAAGGAAAAGGAAAGCAAATAGATTCATCTTCTGAGAGTGAGGAAGTATCAGAGAGTGATGATGATGAGATAGAGGCCATAGCCTGCATGAGGGTTCCGAATGAACAGAGAAATTCGCCCAAATTATCATGGTCAGGATTTCATTATAGAGGGGTGTGAAGTTGGAAACATTTCAGACTCCCATCCTATTAGAGTAAGACCAGAACACTTCAGGTCAGGTATCGACGCTCGTGGGCATTCACTCACCCCCGGTTCTGAGTTTACACTAATTTGAGAGAAAATCACGCAGTCGGTGACCTTATTGTGAGACCACTGTGATGGGTGTTGCATAAAGATCACCTCGATTTGATAAATACCTCACGCATGTTCGCTCACGCCTGGATCGACTCCATCCTTAGGGCCATCACTGCGATTTCGACGCCCATTTATTCGCCGAGGCTATGTGCACTCGTCTGTATACGCAGTGGTTTCAGACATAAAGAATTTATGCCAGGGAAGCTTAATCCAGAATTTGTGTTGATGAATAAGATTATTCATGATAGAATCGAACTAAAGGGCAACGAAAAATATCCCAGCAGAGAACAACGCAGCTTTATATAAGGATGACCTAGGCTTATCGACTATGCTTCGGGTCATATGGTGCGTGACGCAGGGACTGTAGTCCTCGCATGAAAGTAGACATATTCCATTCCCATCTCTTGTGACGAGTCTTGTGGAAGCCGCGGGGATGAGGGGAGTGGCTAAGGAAAAGAGGGTTCTTCCTAAGCTGGGGCCAATTACAAACCAAACGGAGGCCAAGAGCCGAGCTGCATCTACGAGACCCCAGCCTTCACATCCCCCAGTGGTGATTCCCGGAGCCTCTTCGTCTACAACACCTGCACCTATGAGCACCTCCCCGTTGAAGAGAATGGAGCGTCGAATTAAAGGGTGGTTCAAATGCATTTTGGGGAAATAGAAGCAACTAGACCATAGGCTCTCCATGTAACACCCCAAAATGTACCCTAGTAGTTTTCGGATTTGTTTAGGGTATTTTGTAAGCATAATTTGACTGTTTCGTGAGTTAAATGCGAAACACGGGAACGAGAGACCCGGAAAGGTACAAAACTTAAGGACAAAATTGTAAATTGTCCAAAGAGGGACTTAAAAGTCATGGATTAAGAAGATTTGAGGCCAAAATGAAATAAAGGAAAGTGTATTCATAAATGAAGGAGCATGGGCTTAAAAGCAATAAAGCAATCTAACCTAAAAATGGGTTTTGAGGGCCAAACAAGGCCTAAGAAATTCTGGATTTAAAGACCAAACTGGGTCTCATTTGGAAGAAGGGAACAAATCGTGAAGAGAGAAGAAGAGAGGAGGAAGAGGAAGAAGAGAAGAGGAAGAAGAAGAGAAGCCAAGATCAAGCCAACAAGGTATGGAAACTCACCTTGATTATGAATTCTATGTGATTATGTATGAATTTCCATGCTTGGTTGGTTAGTAGTTTGTCCCCAAACATGGGGTTTTTATAGGGTTTATCTTAACCTAAAATTTATTGGCAGGGTAAACCCCACATGCACAAGATGGCGAATCCTTCCTTGGTGATGGATTCATGGTTTAATTATGAGTAGTTCCAAACCCAACTAATCATCATAATTGGTTTGTGTATGGGTCTTAACCCATATTAGAATTGTTTTCTGAAGGAATCTGATATGTTTTTGGAAGAAAAAGATATGTAATTGAGAGATGAATTAATAGAAAGAGATTCAAAGAATTGGAATTGGTTTGATGTGTTTGAAGTTGCGAAATCATTCAGCATCAAAAAGACAAAATGCGAAAACACACATTTTAGGGCATTTCGGGTGACTTGTACCAGTACACTTTGAGCTTGTACCGGTACATTTTCGGTTCTGGTTGTTTTTGGCCAAATTGTACCGGTACAATTGAGAGTTGTACCGGTACAATTGCTCGCTTTCCAGCCACCGCCAGATTTTCGCCATAACTTCCTATTTCTTATCCGATTCAGTGATTCAAGGGCTACAGAATGATCAAGGAGAACCAAACTTAAAGAGAAGGAATTGCCACCTGATCCTAAGTGGCCCAAAAATTCACTGCAAGGGACTATAAGAAAAATTCTTGATTCCAGCTTTGAACATAGAGTGGGCCTCAGTTGTTTCGACGTAACTTCAGTTCCTGTTCGAATCAAGGATTCCAGAAGCTGGAATAGAACCCTTTTTAGCACCTTTAGCTTTAAAGGAGTATACAAGGACATAGTGTCAAATATAAGATAAGACCCTGGAAAAACGAGTAATACAAACAGTCCCGAAAGTGTAAAATCGGTAACCGCCGCGTTGGCATGAAACACATAACTCGAGTTCGACGATCCGATCGATTGATCCACCTCGGGTAAAGTAGATTCATAGAAGAATAAGAATACATGCATAAGGGGTGTGATTACATGCTCATCATACCTTACCAAAGATATGGAATACGATTCGTCAAGAACGACAATGTGGCTAACAATGTCCTATTATAAGATAGTAAGTTACTCGAACTCATAATTGTAAAACCACCTAAGACCAATATTAATGACACAAGACTTCGTCTCCGACATTATTACTCTGCATCTCCGTTAGTGCTTCTACACTCGTCTCCGATTAGTACTTCCTAAGATTCGATTAGTGTCTTAATTTTAGTACTTCTAGATTCTCGATTAGTGTTCCATTCCCGATTAGTACTAAACTTTGGTACTCTGACAAGGCTCTAAGACTTCGATTAGTACTCTGGGCATTTCCGATTAGTGCTACCAAGACTCGTCCCTGGCCAAGTGCCACGCACCTGTTCCGATTAGTGCCACGCACTCCCCGTCTCCGCGCCACTAAGACTCATGTGTCCCGTCAAGGCTACTAAGATCCGGCCTGGACAAGGCACACAAGACTCCCGTCTCCGTTATGCTAACACTCGTCCCGACTAATGCTACTAAGACCACAGATCAGATAGCATCTTCGGCATCATTGTGTTTGTCCTACCATTCCGACATCGGGTCTAGGAAGTCAAACAATTATACGATAAGACTCTGAACAGAGAATAAGACAAAGATCCGAATGTACCTCTCAGATTCTGCCCGTGAGGAACAACATGGTACTTCACTCGAATAAGCTCCCGTAGACTTAGCGGGTACTCCCGGGCCTCCGATTAACTCCCCGTCTCTCGATTAACGGGCATTTTCCTGACCGATAAGTTCCGGTGAGTACCTACGAGTACCCTCAGATTCAATAAGTTCTCGCCGACCGAATAAGTCCTCGTGAGTACCTAAGGGTACTCTCGTATTTGATTAAGTTCCGTGAGAGTACCCACGGGTACCCCCGTATTTGATTGTTCCGCAGCACTCCACGGTACTCCCGTATCCGATGTCCCAGACCGGTCAGTTCCGCAGCACCTACGTACTCTCAGATCCGATAAGTCCCGTATCCGGTCAAGTTCCACAAGCATCTACGTACTCCCGTGATTCAATAAGTCCTCAGATTCAATAAGTCCCGTAGTACCTACGTACTCCCTCTCTCTGCATCTTGCGTTCCTCAGATAATAAGCTTCCGCAGCACTACGTACCCCCAGATCCGATAAGTCCTATATCCGACAAGTTCAACAAAGACCTACGGCACTCCCAGATCCCGGATAAGTCCCAGATCTCGACAAGTTCAGCACGGCTGGTACCCTCTGCCAGATCCGATAAGTCCTCAGATCCGAATAAGTCCCGTAGTACCTACGGTACTCCCCAGATTCGATAAGTCCCGCACCGACAAGTTCCAGCACTCCACGGTACTCAGATCTCGATAAGTCCTATATCCACGATTGTCCCAGTACCTACGGTACTCCCAGATCTCGATAAGTCCCAGATCCGGGTCAAGTCTCAGAATTACGGGTACTCCCTGTGATCCGATAAGTCCCTGTCGTTAAGTCCTCGCAGTACCTTCCGGCACTCCCCGCATCTAAACAAGTTCTCGTGGTACCTACGGTACCCGTATCCGATGTTCCTACACCCACTGTACCGCATCGCAAATAAGATAAGTATATCGTTTCAGAAGACATGTATAAGATCTAAAATACATGTCCAAGTCTCCGTAATACCAAGATAAGATCCGTAAGATATATACGCCGTAGATCTAAAATACATGTCCAAGTTCTGTAATACCAGTATAAGATCCGTAAGATAAGTATATGCTCTGTGAGATCCAAATACCAAGATAGTCTGTAAGACCAGGATATACTCTGCAGAGCACAAGGATAAGATACGGTACCGCATAAGTTTTGTAGTACTACAAGTACTTCCGTATAAGAATAAGTCTAAATACCGCACACGTTCCATAATGTCCGTGGATACCTACCCGTACCGAACCACAAACCCGTGAGTATATACGTGCTGCAACTCCCACTGAGTCCCGACCGAAAAATGTCTCGTTATAAATATGCCCCCACAGATAAGCATAAGCTCCTGTAACTCCTACGGAGATCCGAAAGTATAAGATCAACGTGATAAGTATAAGTCCGAATAAGTATAAGTCCAGATAAGCCTAAGTAATTGCTGGGTTCATTATGTGAATGCCCGAATATTCTCGATACTCAAGTATCAAGTATCTCAGATTTATGTTTCAGATAAGAAATGTTTCCTAATTAAGCTGCAAAGCTTTCACGGTTTTAATCCGTGTAGGTACAAGTGAAGACGCCACAAACCGTGATACAAATGTGCCAACACACTTGTAAGGGTTCATTACATGTAGGTTCCGTGCTCTGATTTGTAATGTAAAAGTAAAGTTTCAGATTTGGAAAGGACTCGCTTTATATGTATAATATTCGGGATTATGTTATAAGATGTGGGCCATACCTACGTGTACAAGTTTGGTTTAAAAAAAAATCAGGTAAAGAGTCCCACCGAGTCTCGCCCTGACTCGGTTCGATCCGCCAATCGGTCGGACCGGATTCGAGGTGTGACACCTGCTCAGAGTCATATTTTCCGAGGAGAGCCTCGTCAGATTCTCGTCCCGACTCGAGGGAGAGATTCGAGGAGCCGATGACTACTGGCGCGAGGACGCGCTTTGGTCGACACAATGAGGAGGACATCATGCGTAAGAAAGATAGTAGGCTAGATTAGGTGGTGTTGGCAATTGGTAGAGACCTCAAACTATGTTATGCCAACACCATTTTATTCATTTTACCCCTATTCGTGTAAATTCCTACGGTCATTTACATACCTTAAAGACCTTTCGATTCCAGCTTATGTTACTGCTTTTCGACACTTTATGCATAGTAGCTGTGTGTTTATGTTAAACAGTTGCTTCTATAATATCGATCATTTCAGTTCAATGTTTGCATGGCCGCTTTTCTTTTTCTCAATTCCATGGTCCTTTATATGAATAGCTCGATCTGCGGTTAGCTGTCACAGGTTCATCGATTGGGACTGGTGGTTTTAGTTTTAATCTGAGTCACACGGGTATACTATGTCAGGTTGAAGTATTATGTTTAATATTTGCCCTTTTTAGAAACTTGCAAAGCTTAACTGTACCGAGCGCACTTGTTGGAATTCATAACTAGTAGGTATCT
This sequence comes from Tetrastigma voinierianum, assembly GCA_016808115.1. Lineage (NCBI taxonomy): Eukaryota > Viridiplantae > Streptophyta > Magnoliopsida > Vitales > Vitaceae > Tetrastigma > Tetrastigma voinierianum. The sequence continues at coordinate 656,274 of JAEQBH010000443.1, read as the reverse complement.
CAAGTCTAAATCTTGCTAGGGACTAGCAAGATGCGTGTCAGTGTGTGTCAATACACCGGAGCAATAATTACAAACAGTAATCTAGCACCTTCAAGTCATACTCGTCACATTTTGCATGAGAATAGGTAATTTTTAATTGCTTTCATGTTTCGACTTGTACAGGTTTTTCGTGCATAATGCATAATTGTACAAGATTGAAAGTCCTAAATCAATACGGATCAACAGGATGATGGCAACCGACAGAAGTTTCGGGAAGTGAACAACGCTGAAAAGCACTAAAGTGGGCTAACATGTATCGGTATTACTAAATATGTACCGTACACCTATGCGTAAAAGTGGCAGAGCAACATAAAATCGGTACACCTTCAACATGTACCGGCACACCTATGCAGAAAGTGGCAGAGCAACACACCGGTACACCACTAACCCAGACGCACACCCGTGTGAAAACTGCGGGAATTGAGCAGGAATTCGATCCTAATGCAAGGGCACGCTTTGTCAATCAACTTTGAATGCGGATCACATTGAAGAGGGTATAAAGCTAGAGGATACAAGAAGACAGCTTTGGATTCTGTGGTTAGGTTTTCATAGAGGCGTTCTTTCCATAGTTTCGCGAAGATTTATTGATTAGTAGGCTGAAGACTTTATTTTTCCGAGCTTTCGATTTCAAGCACATGTAATCTTTCTTCGCAGGAACTCATATTTCGTTTTCATTCTCGCATTCGTATTTTTTTTATCCTAGGTTTTGCACTGAATTCTGATTTTCTCAAAGTTCCTTTAGAATAAATTTCTCTTCAATTATGATTTGCCTTATAATTTCCATGGAGTTCTAAACTTCTATGCCGGGGTTCTACTTCAAGTGGAAACCTTCACCTTGATCAAGGTATATCTCCTCACCTCTCTTTATACTTCAATGGATTGTGTGATGCTATTCACTTGTAGAAAATCAGGCAAAAAACCTTAGTTGGGCATTCCTTTCTTGACAACGGAACGAGAGATCCCTAAGACACGTTGTGCTTCTTGGAATACAAATGCAAGCTAAGAGTCCGAATTAATCGGGAACAAGTGTCTAACATCTTTCTCGACATTCTTCATTCCAAAAGAGCATTTAAAGAAAAATCTTCCATCAAATTCATTCATCAATGGTTCTTAGATGACCGTAAAATTAAGAGGGAAGTACGTGATCATTAGTGAGTGGAAACCTAAGAATCTCAACAATCATCCTTCTATTTTAAAATAGTCAATTTAATCAATCTTTAAATCAACCAAACACAACCCCATAATTTCCTTTTCAATTACACACCTTTTGGAGAATAGCTCCTAAGGATCAACAATTTGCACCACTCCCTCGTGGAGATGACCCGTGACTCACAAAGACATATAATGCTAGACAACCTTAATTCCTACGTCGAATAAAATTCAAGATACGACAAGAACGGCAATTTCACCCTACAAAAAAAACTAAGACCAAGGATAGCTACATTATAAATCTTGTATTAAACCCGAGAAAAAATATAACGCTCTTTCTCTCAATCATGAGGAGGACTTATCCTCATCAAAGAAAATAGCAGCCTCAATATTTTACTCTTCTTCAATCCCCCTTTTTTACTCTCCTTTCATCAACCCCCAATTTTTTACTTTTATTTCTTCAATTTAATGAGGTGAGACCCTCATGAGGAGGACCCGTATTATGTTAATTAAATTATAGTATGTTTTGAGGTAAATTATATAGGTAAGCCCACCCCCATATGTAATAAATTAAAGTGAGTATGCATTTAGAAGGTTTTTTTAAAAAAAAAAACTATTTATAATTGTAGATGTTCAAACCAGCTTGCACATATCTCTATTAATCCTACGAGGTTATCAATTGAGTAAACCTCCAGTGGTCTTGAAAGGACTTGAACTGGTGACCATTGGGTTCAACCCAACCTTAGACCAATTGAGCTACCCCTCGAGGTTATCACTTTTTATTTTTTGAAAGGAGTATAATTTTATTGATTTAAACTAATAATATATTCGATAGAAATACATAATCAAATTTGTTAAAAACTCTAAAGGATGACACATCATCTATGTTAATAACAAAGCTTAAAGCTCACACATTTGATAATTCAATGTACTTACTAGGAATACATATCAAGATCCCGACCTTACAAATCGCGATAGTAAATTCTGCTGACACTAAGCATTTGACTAGAAACAAATAAATGAATGGTAATTTCAAAAACAAGCCCCGAAAAAAATGTTAATAATAATAATGAGTCTAAAGAAGTCAAATAGATTAAAAGAAATTAGTGTTATAAAGAAAACAATTTTTTCAAAAAAGGCAAAACGGTAATTTGCCATAGAAAAATCTGAAATTTTTTTAGATCTCGGATGACAAAACGGACTTCACCGTTCAATTCATCTCACGAAATCTAGTTACATGTCACCCTCGCCAATTCCAAGCATAATCTGATTTTCACTAAATTCAGAAAGGCGGGCTACGAGTGGATCTCAAAACGTAGATTTTTGGTAGCACTGAGCAAATATTAACATTTAAAGAATGTCCACTTAAGATAGACGAACCAAACCGACGTAAATAAATTATTTATTTAAAACGGATCGAAGGAAACGTGACACGTGACGCAACGTGAGCCACATGTCTCATGCATAAATAGCCTAAAAAAAATTTAACTTACCAAAATCTCTCATTTTTTGTCTAATTCAAACCGTAGAGAGAGAGAGAGAGAGAGGGAGAGAGAGAGAGAAAGCCAAACTTTTCTCTTCGATTCACGGATTTCGCTGGTCTAACTCCACACCCAGAACAAAGCCGATCTATCACAGGATACCGCGTAATCACCGCATTCTCGCCAAGGTCTAAGGTTCGGTTTTCACGGAAACCAAGAAAAGGTGGCAGGCCCCATGAAATCACGCCATTTGGAGGTAGGTTTTTTCTCCTACTCGGGTTAATTTCACTTAAAGGTATAAAGCGCAGTCCAGCTTTAGACTGTCCCATTTTTCTCCGACTCTATGACTTGATGTTCATAACTTGGCCATCACTCATCCGAATTGAGTGATTCAAATTGCTAAGTAAACTAGACTGATAGGAGAACATTGCACCTTAAAATAGGTCTATCCAAATTCCAACCCATTTGGACTCAAAAATTCATTCAAAGTGGATATAGTTCGTGCGCTTTTTCACTGCTTACGACTCCATGACTCAGATTTTCACATAACTCGCCATCACTCATCCGAATTAAGTGATTAAAATTGATAAGTAAACTATACTGATAGGAGAACATTTCACCTTGAAATAGGTCTATCCAAATTCCGACCCATTTGGACTCAAAAATGCATTCAAAGTGGAGCTATGTTCAGACAGTTTTTCTGTTATGTTTTTAAGACTTCATGACTGTATTTTGGACATAACTTGACTATCATTCATCCGAATTGAGTGATTCAAATTGCTAAGTAAACTAGACTGATAGGAGAAAATTGCTCCTTGAAATAGGATAATCCAAATTCCGACCCATTGGGACTCAGAAATTCATTCAAAGTGCACCAGCACACTAATTCCCAATATTGAATGGTCATGGCCTCCAATTTCGTATACATAACTTCTTCGTCCGAACTCCGCTTTGGGGTGTTCTTGGACTCTATGGAGTTTATTGAGTTTAAGATTCTAACCATATTCTTGTATAGAATAGTGATGAACAGAACGTAATTGAAAATTTATGGTTGCACCAAGTGTCCAGCTGCTTAGTTAGGTCGATGAATAGTCAAGTTTTGGCATGACCATTTCACGGCATGTCAGGCTATTGTATGGAGTAGTAATTGCCAAGTGAGTTAGCATAAGAAAATCAAGGAGAACAAAGAGGTGTCGAAGTTCAATTGATTTTAATCAATTGGAAGTGATTAAATGCTTAAGGGTCACGTGGAAAGTATAAGATACTTAATGTGTTTGAATTGAACAAGATTAAGGTATGGATGTTAATGGATTTTATGGATAATGTGACTTGTAGGAGGAAGGTGATAAAGGACAAGGGTGGAGGTGGAAAGTTTTGTTTAAAGGAAGAAAATGTTTTGCACCAACTAAGGTGAGGGAATGTAAATGTTTATGAATATATATATATATATATATATATATATATATATATATATCAATGTTTACCAATGTATATAAACAGCCACGTTGTATTTAAATAGAAAGGAAAAGAATGCAAAGTAAATGTTTATGAAATGAGATCTCTATACAATTGTTTTACACATTGTATTTGGAACTATATTTGGAAACATTATTTCCCTTATGAACTCGCACTCTCACCGAGCTCCTTCGCTCACCCTTTTCTAAATGCTTTATAAAATGTTTTCAGTGCGTAGACCGACGTGCACTTGAGCATCCTCCCGGCCGCTGACACTTCGCTCACGTGACGAATTTTTTCACCTTTTGAAAATGTATGTTTATTGAAATAACTACATGTGCACCTTTATTTTGTAATGTATATAGGTTTTAAAGATTGTTTATATATCCATAGTGTCTTTGGTGTTACCTTTAAAGTTTGATTTTGAAATTGGTCGTGGTGGACTCGAGGTCCCATTTTCGGGATGTGGAGTAAATTAAATTGCTTTATTACAAAAAGGTAAATTGGGACATGTCCGAAAATAGAGGAAACTCGCCTCGATTTATAAAGGGTTTAATGTTAAAAAAAAATCGTCTCCACTACGCTTCATGAAGATTTTACGGAAAACGTGAATCGTGATAAAACGGGTTCGCTTCCACGGATTCACTTTTTAAAAAGGCTTAAACTAAATGAAAGGTTTGTTTTTTTTCAACTGTAGGGAGGCCGGGAGGGTCCCCGAAAGTTAAGAAAAGGAAACTCGGGCCGGGTCCTTCAACATGGTACTGAGCCCAAGGCTCTTGAAAATGTTTTGGTACTTTAAGCCCACGCCCTAAAATGATTTAATGTTTCCATTTAAAGGTGCACGAGTTATTTTAATAATTTAAATGTCATATGATGATTATAAACATGATATGTTTTAAATATTACGGTAAATGTGGTAGGCCGAGGTCGTCTGTACCCAAGAGGAGTTCCCGCAGCAGTCTGGCTCCCGCTCCAGCAGGAACATATAGATGAACTGCTAATGTTCATATTCCACCTCATGTTCCTTCGTGAGCCTTCACAGCAGACCATCACGCCCTTCAGAGCGCCAGGAGTTAAATATACCGCTCGATCGATGGCTCAGATTTTAGCCACAAAGATTGCCACCGTGAACCCAAGTAGCGCTCCATCGAGAGGGCAAGAACAGTGGGCAAGATATTATGATGGAATAGGGGATCTTGAAAAGGCATGGTCGTGGCTAAAGGGTAATGAGAGGGTGTTCAATGTTATGGGATGCTCCGATGAGCGTAGATGGTGACATATTCTCGCTCCTATCGAGAGACAGAGCACTTGACTCCATGTGGAAGGTAGTACAGAGACGATTTCCGTAGGAGGTGTCCTCACCCGCTTTAAAGAGGAGTTTCAGGAGAAATTATAATTCCTGCGCTTTATAAAGATCGAAAAATCAAGAATTTTTCAAGCTCGGCAAGGACCATGTCACGACATTATGAAAAGAAGTTCTGAACGAAAAGACATGTTCCTCTATTTTGGTGACCAAGGAGGTACGTAAAGTAAGAGGTACAGGACTGAGAAAAGAGTGTTAAGAGCATTTTACGCCTCATACTGCATATGGACAAAGGAGGTCGCAATGGTGATAGAGAAGAGCTCGGGATTAGCTCGACGTACACGTGGCCTGGCAAGGCAAAGAGAGACGGATCTACTTACTCAAAGCGGATCCAAAGAAAAGCCAAAGAAGGAGGAAACCACCATGGGCAAATTGGCAAGACAGGTCGAGGCAGCAAGCCTAGTCGAGTTTAGTAAAACCACCGACCGAACTTCAACCCTAAGACAAAGAATGCAAGAAGTGTGAAGGTTTCATATAGAGGGAGTGCAGATTGTGGTACTTATGTTTGCGTTACAAGGGATACTAAGACATTTTGCATGGGGAATGTCCACAAGCAGCCTCCGGAGCAATGGTCAACTACAATTACACTGGGGCATGTATACGGTATTTTCAGCCGGTAGAGGGGTCAGAATGTGAGGGGGCACCCAGTAGAGGTTCTACTCCTTCTAGTAGACCTAATGCACTAGCAGAGGTCGCCTGACCCAGAGGACCTCCAGCCGACGGCGACCCAGTCGCAGGCTTGCGGTTACCCCGCCAGATGCCGACATCGCCTCCCAATGTTGTGACAGTATGATTTTCGCTTTGACCATGATGCTCATATTCTTATAAACTCGGAGCTACATATCTTTATTTCTACAGGGGTTTATTTCAAATGTTAATGTGGAGTCCTAACCTATAATCGCAAAGATAAAGGGTATCTCTTCCTACGTGGGATCTACTACTTAGCAGAGGAGTGTTTATATGGATAGCAGGTGATTATCAAGGCTGGGCAGAGTTTCGGCAGATTTCCTGATATTATTGGGACATCCAATGACTGATGTTATCTATGCATTTCGACGGCTTATCTGTATATCATGCTACAAAGCAATTGTTATAGAAAAGAGGTTAGGTTCCATTAACACCTGAACATACCCTAACGCTTTATAAATACGCTTAGCAGATAAAATGTTTAAAATTTTATACGCTCGAAAAATGAAATTTTAATGAGGTGCGAAGTAAAACGGTAATTTTGTCGCTTTGTAATAGTATTGGAATACCGCGAAGATATAAAATTCTCAGATCTCTACGACGAAACGGATCGCCGTTAAATTCGCCTCACAATCTAGCTGGGTTTACCCGTCGACCGTTAAATTTCCAAAGCATGCTCGAATATTTTTACGACTTTGTACGACAGAGATATGAATAAACGCAGATTTTAAAAATCTCAAGAACGCATACATATTTGTTACTATTCATCACATAATTAAATTAAAACCCATATTTAAAACGATTCGTTTCCTGCACTAAAACTAATAGTTAAAGAAAAGATAGCGATACGCGATTCCAATCTAAAAAAAAAAATAAAATAAACAAACAACAAAGAAATGAAAGCCAAAACTATAAGCAGAGAGCGTGAGTGAGGAAAGAATTTAAAAAAAAAAAATTTCCTCTTACTTTTCTCAGATTTACAAAAATCGATCACCGATTTCTCTGAATAAAACACGAAAAAGCCGCTCTACGCGACGCAGGCCACGAAATACTGTAAACACAGGATTTCACCGGTAATCTGCAGAACATTCTAAAATCCAAATTTTTAGTTTTTCTCGCATCTACGGTGTTCTACTAGTCCCGCGATTTCGACCTATAAATAAAGCCACTTCTTACGCTGCCGAGCCAATGCCAGAGTACTCAAAATCACGGATTTCACACGTGAAATAGTGAATACGTATTTAATACGTATGTAATAAGAAATACGTATTTAAATACGATAAATAAGAAATAATGATAAACAAGTATAGCGTGATAAAGGCAGATAAATAAAACGAATAGTGAAAAACGAATAGTAAATACGTATTATTTAATAATAATACGTAATAAACGAATAGTGAAATATTTAACAGCTAATGATGAATCAAGAACACGTAAATGAATAGTGAACATTTGTAAATAAATGAAGGAAAACGTAAATGGTAGAAATATAAAATTACATTTTAACTAAGTAAGAATCTGCTGTAGCTGTTTTGACTATTAAGTTCTTATCGGAAATGCTAATCCATATATATATATATACTATTAAATCGGAACTCGTAAATTAAACCCAAAATCAATCCTAACCAAACCACTAAAGACGCACTAAAAATATTATTCTTTAAATTCGCTTTAATAAAAATGATCGGTATGAAGTCTAAATCGTATCGGGGCATTCTATGATGAAACTTCGTGCGCAAAGTTTTCAGGCTTGTTTCTATCTTTCTTATTCTCGTTTCAAGCCAGATATTAATTTGTTATATATTTCCTTGTTTTAAATGCATAAGAAAGGTATATTGAATTGTTTTAAATGATTTGAAGAAATTGATTATAAAATGTTTGCATATGAAAATTTCATGACTATTAAAAGTGAACTATTTATACAAACGTATATTAAAAATCGTACTTTGCTATAAAAAGATTCAACGCCTAATAATGTTAACCGCTTAGCTCAGATAAGGATAGATTGGTATACCAATATGTCAAAATAGCAAGATCGCTAATTATTATATTTGATGTGGTTACCCTGGACAAGAAATTACCGGACCAGACGCAGAAGTGTTCACTATTTGATTGTTATAACCAAATAAGAGCTGCTGACCGCATCGGTGGTTATAAAAATCGCTTTTTATACCTACCGCAGCCTCACGGACTGCATTTCTGACTCGATATCCTAGATATCAAGCATGACAAATTGCTAAGGGCATAATCAATCGGGATTGGCATTATCGAACCGACAAGGCATAACCGAATTCGATTGGCATAATCGACTGATCGACATAACCGAATCTGAACTGCAAAAACGTAATCAATCAATTGCAAAAATGAATTGAATCGCATAACCACCCGAATTCTGCGAAGTATGGCTCAATCGATTTGAGATCAGGAAATATCGAATCTATGAAAGCATGATGAAATGCATGATTTGATTAATGTGCATGATTTATTGAATATGCCGTATTTTCGTGGATGATCGCGAACCGTAAACTGTAATTGTATATATATAACAAGATACGATTGTATTTACATCGATCATCCATAAAGCTTTCGAAGTTTTGAATTGTTAAATTGCATGATTTGTTTAAATGAAACTGAAGAATGGATTCAGATAGAACCACTGGGCACATGAAAATGCTTACTTATTGTTTTGTATCAACGAGGTACCGAGCGATTGATAGTGCTTAACGTAAAAGAGGCAAGATCGAGAAGTCAAGAAAGTCACTCGAGAAAAGAATCGAGAGTATGTCTCGTTATACGATAAATATTATTTTGGAAAGATGACTTTATCTTCAGATTTTAAAATAAGAAATTAAGAAACAATGTCAGATAATATTTTGAAAGGCATGGTATGCCATTTTGTAAATGAATTATTTAAATTGTTTTATGGCCTACCGTAGTGAACGAAAAACGCTTCCGCATATTCAAAATCTAAGCCACGAACAGAGTTTAAAAATGGGTGTTACATCTCGCAGAAGTGCATTTGAGGTCAGGTTCTTACGGGTTACGTAAGACACTACCTAACAAGATATGACGCCATGAAGGCTAGTAAGATGCTCCTAAGTCATATCGTGGGTACCCAGCTTATGCCACTGGTGCGAGGGATGGTAGCTCCATCAGGAAGATATTCCAGCTTGGCACTTTCTTTGATATTTCCAAAGGATCTTCTTGTGCATACCTCCAGACGAGAGATTGATTTTCGTATTGAATTGCCTCGGGCAACCCAATCTCTAAGGCACCTTGGCAGATGACTCTTGTGAAAGTTGAAAGAATCGGAAGTATAATGAAGAGCTTGTATCATGGGCTTTGGTCAGCGAGTACTTCGCCTTGGGGAGCTCCTGTTTTGTTTGTGAAGAAAAAGGATGGAAGTTTGAGATTATGTATTGATTACAGAGAGTTATATAAAGTGACAATACAAAATCAATACCCGCTTCCACGGATTGATGATCGTTTTGATCAATTACAAGGAGCGAGGGTACTTTCGAAAATTGATCTGAGGTCAGGTTACCATCAATTAAAGATCCGGTCAGACGATGTTCCCAAGACATTTTTAGAACACTCGTATGGGCATCATGTAGTTCTTAGTCATGCCATTTTGGACTAACTAATGCCCCAAATTGCTTTATGGATCTTATGAATAAGATCTTTCACTTATTTAGATCACTTTGTTATAAGATTCATCGATGACATTTTGATCTATTCCTATAGTAAGAAAGATCATGAGAGCATCCGAGAGTTGTTTACATTCGAGGGAAAATCGCTTGTATGCCAAATTCAGCTTAATGCCGCTTTCGTTAGATAGTGTTGCCTTCTAGACATGTGATTTCAAGATGGGATTGTCATCCCTCAAAAGATTGAGGCAATTGTGAACTGGAAACCACCTACGAATGTGACTGAGATACGAAGTTTTCTAGGTTTGGCAGGGTACTATCGAAAGTCTGTTGAGGGGTTTTCGAATTTACCAACTCATTTGACTAAATTGACAAGGAAAGAGGAAAAGTTTGTATGGTCAGAGGCATGTCAGTAAAGCTTTGATGAACTAAAACGGAAATTGACCTCACCCGCCTACACTTCCATTAGGCGTGATGATATACAAAGGTATCATGATGCATCCAGATAGTGGCTTAGGGTGTGCAAGCACAAATATGAAAATGTGATAGCATATGCTTCGAGACAATTGAAGAAGCATGAGCAGACTATCCGGACACTGACGACCTAGAGCCGGTCGGCCGTAGTCTTTGCTTCTCACTCTGATATGGAGGCGTTACTTATATAGTTCCATGCACTTTGGGCAGATCACAAGAGCCTCGCAATATTTATTCACACAAGGAGCAATACGAGATAGAGGAGATGTGGTCAGCTCATTAAGATTATGAGTGCACTATCAGCACCATCCGGAAAAAGTGTTAATGTGGTAGCCGATGCTCTCAAGAGGGAAATCTACAAGTGTTCCATATCTCACTTAAAGGTCAGATATTCCTGTGACTTCGTGTGGAACTGAGTCTTTAGGGTGTGAGACTGGGAGTCGACTAACACCGAGCTTTACTAGCTACATTTCATGTTCGGTCCGACATCGATAGACAGGATAAGGGAGCCATGCACTCAAGATCCGACCGTGATTAAGTTGGAAAAGGAAGCCGAAACCGCAACAGTGGATTCTCGCACGAGCAGATGGTACATTGATGATGGGGTCACTGTGTTGTGTGTACCAGATGTGGAGAATTAAAGAAAGAAATTATGGAAGAGGCTCACTCTTCTACATATGATGCATCCTGAAGACTAAAATGTATCATACCCTAGGAACACTACTAGTGGAGGGGGTATGGAAGAAGATGTTGCGTGAGTTTGTCTCTAGATGTCTCATTTGTCACCGTCAAGGCCGAAAGCATCAAAGACCTCGCAAGGCTCTTACATTTCTTTCCGATCCTCACGAAATGGGAGAAAATCACATGGATTTTGGTAAGACTGTTTGCTAAGCCGTGAGTGGTTAGTGACGTGATACGGGTGATCGCTGATGATCGACGAAATCAACCCATTTCCTACCATGAAAATAGCGACTCAATTCGAGAAGTCGGGCTGAGTTGTATGTAAAAGAGATTTGCGGCACTTCACTCCGCATAATCGTATCGATAGTATCGCATTGCAGATCCATGGTTTACTTCCCGATTCCGCCCAAATTATAGAGAGCTCAAGGGCTTCAGGGTTACATTTCAAGATGACTTTCCATCCTCAAACGGATGGCCAATCCGGAAAGAACCGCGCTGTATTATCGAAGATATGCTTGGGTGTGGCTTCGTATTGCAGCAGTAGTCAGGATGTATTAATCTACCATTAATGGAGTTTGCTCACAACAATAGTTATCAATCAAGCATTGAAACGCGCCACGCAGGCCTGCGGCGGCGGTGCGGGACCATTATGTTGGACAGGTAGTGGCAGAGAGAAAATTTGAAAGAGGTCCGTAAATGATTCAGGGTCACTGACACGATGACTGCTATGCTTGGTCAGCATATCGAAAAGATAGCACAAAGATCTACGGTAAAAGCTATGCTTGGCTAACTCCGCGAGATCCCGGAATTCTCGGCGGGGGACTGTATTTCAGAGGATATCACCTCGACAGGTGTCGGCGCCCGGAAAGAAAGAGGTGCTAAGTCCTCGGCCATATGGGATCTGCGGAGATTGTGCGAATTGCAGGTGAGCCCATCAGGCTGCCACCGACTCGGCCATAATACATGATGTCTTTCATGTGCCTCGGTGCTTCTCTAGTATGAGGGGTTATCCTCACATGTTACGAGGACTCCAACCTGCCACTCGGCAGTTATTCTTGACTTTATGGAAGAAAGATTCCAATTATATGATAAGGATCAAAAAAGCATTCCAAAGTTCTGGAATAAAAATGATAAATTCTTCGTGAAGGTGAAACATGACAATCCACGTGCAAAGAGTGAAGAATGACGGGAACGGAAGATCAACGAACTCAAGATTCAATAATTGTTTTTAGTCGTGGTGATATTAAATTCCTCGACCAAATTTTTGGTAAGAGGTGGGTGAATGTAAAGATTCCTGGACCTGGCGTCAATAATAGTACTGCTTTCTTATCACAGTATTTTGACTCAGAAACAAACAGCCTTGAATTAGTGGATTCTAAAAACATCCCAAAAAACAAAATGTAATAATAAATGTATCTGAGTCTAAGCAGCTCAAAAACAGATCGAAACCAAAATTGATGCCAGGGTGATGAATTGTGTTTCAGTTGACTATTGTCATTTCATCCCAAGATCAGAGCACCAAATTCCTTTCAGATCTCGATGACTTACATGGGTACTTACCAAATATTTTATATGAACAAGGAAAACCTCTAACATTTTACGCCCACCAAATTAGACCTTTCTTCCACTCCATTTAAAAGCTTTTGAGATTCTAATTATGGCCAAAACAAGCCCTTCAAAACATTCTTAATCATCAGATAAGCTCAACAAAGATTTAATACAAGGAAGATCCTTGCTCCCTAGTTTGTCGCAACCTTCATCAAATCGTATCACTTCTAGCTCCTACGTGAGTAAGGTCTTGTTTCGGTTTTCTATTTAAAATCTACGTCCTATCGTCGAAAATCTAGAGAGAAGGCACTCTCTCTCTCTCTCTAAAAATCAAATCTCAAGCTCACTGCATCTCAAACGTCCAGCCACAACCCATTTTGTGCTTAAATGAAGAAGATGACACTGTTCATCTTTTGTCTTATTATCATTAACAATTCATTTAATTCCCATTATATCTCTTCTTTTAGATTTTTGACACTTGGCACTACCTAAGCCGTCCATTTCCATCATCTCTCTAATCTTATAACATGTGTCAAAAGAGTACATGTAATAGGTGACTTTTGTCACATCACATGTCTCTCAAACTCGTTTTAGGGCACTCGACACCTCGAAAAACGTGAAATTTTGACTTTCTCGGAATTCGATGAAATTCGACGTGGTAACTAGATTTCGCAAGACGATTCCAACGGTGAAATCCGTTTCATCATCCGAGATCTAGAAAAATTTCGGATTTTTACCGAAATGATCATTTTACCATTTTTCCGAAAATTGGAATTTTCTCGGGTCTTACATTCTCCCCTCCTTAAATGGAATTTTGTCCCGAAATTCTGGACAATCATTAACACCACATGCAATAGTACCGTACCACTACAGATGTGGGCAACCAGTCATTTAAATATTAAACGACTAAACCATCGCACCTTCATCCCTAAACAAGAAGGGATAGGTCTCGCGATCGTGTCCTCGCGCTCCCACGTCGACCTCCACCTACCTGGCAAGGTCGCGATAGCACTTCACTAAAATTTCACGGTTCCACGTCGCAAACCTGATCCCAGCTATCCATAATGCACACTAGTCCCTCTTCAAAGGTCCCATCCGTGTCAATCTCAATATCTCCCCAATTCACTACATGGGCTGGATCTGGAGTATACCTCCGTAGCATGGAGACGTGAAATACCTCGCGATACCCGATATTTCGCAGTAGCTTCAACCGACACGCTATGCCTACCTTTCGAGCATCTCGGCGCTCTCAATAAACATCAGCAATAGCTTCCCCTCGCCGTTTAACTCGACCTCACTCCTCTCTTAGGAATCACCTTCAAGAAGACGTGATCTCCAACCTCGAACTCTGCACCATCCACACTGCATAGCTCTTCTACTCAACTTCGAGCCGTGAGAAGATCGCCACGCATCGTTTACCTTCTGAGGTGTCTCTAATCAGATCAGACCGTTGATGGAGCCTCTCTCCCACCTCGCTCAACATATCTGATCGCATGGCCTCCCATACAACGCCTCCCATACGGCCGCCATCCCGTATACCGCCCGATAACCCGTTGTCGTAGAGAATTCCACTAAGGGCAAGTGCTCTTCTCAACTACCCTTATGACCCAGAACGCATGCTCGCAGCGTATCCTCTAACACCTGTATATAATCCACAAACATGTAACCCTACACAACCCCTGCTTGGTATGCAAACGCTGACCTTCCTAAGGTCACAATCATTGACAATCTAATGGACCGTCAACCTAGTCCATGTCATGAATGACATCCAAATACCGAGTCCTTATCGGCTCACCAACACCCAATGCAATTTCCAAAGGGGTATCCAAATCTCGAGTCACTCCCGACTTATATCACTCAACCTAAGCCCGTGGATAACATGACTGCAGGCTTTCTCCCGCAACGTAATCTTTCACTGCCACCACATCTCACCATCTATGATCCACAATGTGGTGCTCCTGATGATCACTTGCCCTACACCCATACAGAAATTCGAGATAGCTCCCCGGGTCTCTTACACCCACATAGAAATTTTGGATAACTCCACGGGTCTCTTACACACACACAGAAATTCGAGATAGCTCCCCGGGTCTCTTACACCCACACAGAATTTTCAGATAACTGCACGGGTCTCTTACACCCACATAGAAATTTCGATTAACTCCACGAGTCTCTTACACCCACACAGAAATTCGGGATAGCTCCCCTCGGGTCTCTCAGACCCACACGTAAATTTCGGTGATAACCTGTGCTTCTCACCTTGTGGGATTAACGACCCCTTCGCTTTCGCCCAACACACATTAATTACTCTTCATTTCCTCGATTCAACTATTTAGTCTTCATCGACATAATTCCTAAGACAAACTCCAGAAATCCCACACTCACCAAGAGTGGTGAATGACCATACCATGCACCCACACCCGATTCGTCGCGATGTTACTGTGCACATGAACGCAATGATGCCATACTGTGAAACCCCAATCCCTGGGTCCACCCCCGAGCATCTCGAGATATTCCAAATCATAATCCCGACCTATCAAAGTTAACCTCACCCCACATCTTAGTGGAAGAACATCTACACTGCTTTCTAAAGGTCTCAACTCTAAGCCCAAACCCATCACACAAGATGCATTAATGAACACGATGCACAGAAAACAAATGCAAAGTATAAAACGTAATTCCTCGACGCCCGCCTGATCCTCAGTATGCTCTCAAATTTCCGCACCATGAGAGACCTCTACCTCCTAGACACCCGGCTTCATATGCCCAAAGGGCAAGAATGGTAACAAGCTCATTTGCCCAAATTAATCTCGAATCTCTACCAGAATCCTGCGGCTCGACCGACCTACGCCTCCGTCCCAGCCTTACGTGGACCCGCTCAATAAGTAATTACGTACTTGCGCAAGACCCCCGAACCGGGAGCATCGCTTTCCGACCCATACTAGGGGCGGAACAAACTGCGGTCCTTCCTATCCTATCACGACTGGATCGCACGTCCCAAACCTGGGATCCCTATCTCCGGGGGGGCACAACCTCCCCGATATGTCCTGCCGCAATGGTAAAGACACCATCCGCCCAAATTTCGACCGACAACCTCGATCTGTCCTTCGCTCGATGGCCACGACCCTAACCCTCGTGGAACTGTGAAGCCCTCGTCCTTCCCGAACTCGAAGAAGACCGACTCTCCTCTTGCTACTAACACCGCATCCCCGGAAGTTCCGAGCATCTCGATCTCTCTCTTTCTATGGTCAAGGCTGTCCCAACTGACGAGTCCATGTCCTATAGCGGTCCTACGACTCGCCTCAATCTGACAACTTAGCCCATTCTCGAACCTCCCCGACTTCGCCATGTCCGTGGGTCACGTAATCATTAGCAAACGATACCCTCCGTGAACTAAACGCTGATACTCCATCACAAAGCCATCGTCTCCCCAAGCTTCAAATTTCTAGTGAACTTCGAGCCTCTCGCATGTCTCGCAGTATCCGAAAAATACTTACCCATGAACAACTCATAGAACTCTGCCCATGTCATTGCCTCTAGATCTCTAGAGGTTTCGCCCGCCCACCATACCGGGCCTCACCCCCAGCTGAACGCAGCTAATCTAATCCCGGCCATATTAGAGGTAATCCGCTGCCTCCAACACCTTCTCGACCTGCATGAACCAATAATGGTCCGCCACCATCTGACTTCCTTCCCGTGAATGTCGAGATGACGTGCCTCTAAACCTATGGAGGTTACTCTGACCTCCTCAAGCACTGCTACACTAGCCTCAGGCAATAGCAGCGAAATTGGCATCCCTACAACCAACAAAAAGCCCACCGGGTCAAACACCGGTGGTGCCCCGACCAAGATCCCGGGTCGACTTACCGCCCTCGCCTCGACTAGCCATCCACACATGTCAAATGACAAGTTAATATCCAATGCAATATCTATAAGGCGTAAACACAGCCTCGAGACACTATTCACATACCGAAAAATTTTATACACTATGTCCTTACATTCATAGGAAATGCAAGACAATAATTCAATATATCAAATCAAAATCAACAACAAAATTTTATTTTAGAAAATTTCATTTTAAAAGATTTTATTTCATTTGATTTGATTTAATTTATTTTTAAAAATTTTATTTTATTATTTTATTTTATTTTTTAAACCTCGCGGAATGCGTTCGCGAACAAGGTCTCAAATGAAGGACTGAAAATAAGCACTATGTCAAAATCGGGCCAGGCACCAGCACACCAACCCAAGCCGCAGGCGCCCACCGCGCCGTGCAAGGCGGGCCGCCGGTCAGGTGCGACGCGCTGCGGTTGCGTTTCGCCCTCGCCGTGGTCGCGTGATTGTATCGCGCCGCAGGCGCTGTCGCGCGCCTGGGCCGCCAGATCACTTTACCGCCGTATCGCGCCCGCTCGCGATATAACCCACGGCCACCCGCACGTCAGACGCTACCCAATAAGCAGCATCCCCTAGCCACAATATAACTTTATATCGTGACTTCGCCTCAACTGGGCCGTGCGCAGCTCGAGCCGGCCTGGCCGCATCGCAGCCCCTCCTTCCTACCGTGTCGCAAAGACGGTCGATCGCAGCCAGGCCCAAATCCGGGCCAGACGTGGCCGAGCCCGCCTAGCCATGAGCCTGCGGTCACGATACACCACCAGACGTGACTCACACAAGGAGGAAATGGGCAAAGAGTCTATTCCAAATTTCTTTACTCAGACATTTTTTTTCACACTTTTTTTTTCTCATTCCAGTTTACCGGAAAACCACAAAAAAAGAAAAATAAAATAAAAATATATATATATATATATATATATATATATATATATATATATATATATATATATATATATATATATATATATATATATATATATATATATATATATATATATATATATATATTCATTTTCCAAGATATCCAAATACATTATTAAAATTTTATTTTATTTATTTTTTTCTTCCGCTTACACATCAGAAACCTTAGAAAAAATTTCTTCCTCATCATTCTTTTTTTTTTCGCCTCTAGTAGCCTCCTTTGATACTTCCATAAATGCAAGAGCCTGTGACCACGTACTTCATACAACTCAAAAAAAATTTTATGAGTTAAATTTTTACCCTTTTCTTGTGCAAAAACTGGAAAGATTTTCCAAAGTTTCACAACACAATCTATTTATGTTCAAAACCGGAACTACTGTCCAAAAATTTATATATATATATATATATATATATATATATATATATATATATATATATATATATATATATATATATATATATATATATATATATATTTCGTTTCAATTCGACCATTTTGCCAAAATTTTCGAACATCTTAAGGTTATATTTTTCGACCCTAATTGCTCAACATCTTTTCCTATGCTATTCACCAAGCATACAATTTCAATCACAATTCATACACAACAACTCATGTTATGCACACCATTCACACATCAATCACAACAAATTCAATAAAAACACAAGCAGCATGCAATGTTCTAGTCCCGTCCCGTGATTTCAGTAATCACATACCTAAACTCTAACATCGAAGCTGTACCAATTTAGATGTTTTACCTTTACATCATTCGCTTAAGCCCAAGTCCCTCAAACCCTAGGTTTTCATTTACCTAAGCTCTACACCCACCGAGCTCTCAAGGGAATCGTTTACCTTAGCTTTGATACCAAGCTGTGACGCCCAAAACCGGATGTTCGTTTATCAACTGGTCAACCGGAATACTGCGGATGCTCTGCAACCCGACACCACTCAAGGAAAACCCAGCAGAGTCTCCTTTGTATGGGGAGCTCTACCCAAAGTACAAAACATGTCCCAACAAGTTTACAATGACCACACAAGGTCCATATGCGAGTAAAATAATGGCCACTTGGGCCCCTGCATCAATGCTCATAAAATATATCCCAACTAAATATATTACATGGTTCAAGAGTTTTTACATTACTCTTAATTCAACATATATCAAAATTTTACAATTTTCAATACATGTTATACAAAATAACTATTAAAAGCCAATAATCCTGCTTTCTTCTTCTAAAACACCTGGCCTTGCTGAGCGTCGTCCCGCACACACTCCCCTGCACCAAATGGTGATCCCTCGACAAGGTGATCCCTACATGAGTTACTCCCCACCTAAGTGCACATGCATGACAAACAATCACATTCAAGCAATTTCATGAACTTACTCGAATGTCTACATGACCAATCCCATGTCCCGAGTCCTCACCGACCACTCCACATATGCCTAAGCCGAATGCGTAGTAAAATCAGTTTTCTCAAAACAAAAGCTTTTTGTTCTCA
This sequence comes from Tetrastigma voinierianum, assembly GCA_016808115.1. Taxonomy (NCBI): domain Eukaryota; kingdom Viridiplantae; phylum Streptophyta; class Magnoliopsida; order Vitales; family Vitaceae; genus Tetrastigma; species Tetrastigma voinierianum. The sequence continues at coordinate 637,440 of JAEQBH010000443.1, read as the reverse complement.
AAACCCACATCAATTTCAGAAAATATCGGACTACCTCGAGGCGAATTGCCGGATAAACTCTCCGAAACAAGCCATACCCTTATCCGAAGTGATCCGTCGATCCCTCAAGGCAATTTTCGGGAAAATCTTCCTTTGAAATTCCTTTAAAAACATTTTCGCTTTTTCTTTCAGACTTCATGTCACGCACTACCCTTAATATTCTGTGCGTTTCAAGACATACGAACGACGATGCCAATTCCAACACATTCATGCTAATATATTTACATGCATATATATTAACATAATTAAATCACATAAAACATGTTATGCAAATTCACAATCAATTACACCAAATTAGCCTCTACGGGCTAATTAACAAACACAAACAATTCATTTTGAATCACTCAACATCATAAAAATTCACACAAAAATATTCATGTCACTATTCATGTGAATAGTGAAACCCTCGGGTTACTATTCAATGCCACCAAATTTAGGAATTTTCTCCACTCAGTTCAAAGCTTTTGAGACCGAATTTACTACAAAATGTGCCCTCGTAACATTCCTAACCATTTACATGGTTCTGGCCAAAGATTAACACAAGTAGGAAAAGATCCCTACCTTTTGAGTCACGAACTCCACTCAAACAGGCTCACGCATAGCCTCACTGCTGTGAGCAACTTTACTTCTTGTTCGCTGGAGTAACTCGACTGGCCGACGATCAAAATCTGTGAGAGAAGGCACTCTCTCTCTCTCTGAAAATCAAATCTCAAGCTCACTGCATCTCACACGTCCAGCCACTGCCCATTTTGTGCTTAAAATGTAGAAGATGACACTGTTCACGTTTTTGTCTTATTCAATTAAGAATTCATTTAATTCCCATCATGTCCTCTTCTTCTAGATTTTGACACTTGGCACTACCTAGGCCGCCCATTTCCATAATCTCTAATCTTGTACAGGTCACAAGAGAACATGTTATGGATGACTTTTTTCACATCACATGTCTCTCAAACCTCGCTTTACTTCAAGACTCCAAGACCCTAGCAAGAGACATCAAAAACATGAAATTCGACCGGTTCCTGACCGACGTGGTAGCTAGATTTCGCGAGACAATTCCAATCCGGTGAAACTGTCATTATCCGAGACTCCAGGAAAAATTCCCTCGATTTTACCGTAATGATCATTTTACCCTTTTTCCGAAAATTGGAATTTTCTCGGGTCTTACAAATATGTTATATTTTTTGAAAATGAGAAACTGGAATTAATTGTAGCTTGTCATATATCTCCTTTATTCGGTCTATAGTGACTTTAACCAATTTTAGTATACATAAAAAGCCTCTACTGCTGGGAGCCTCCTAGTTCAATACCAACGGATTGACTCTCATTTCCTAAGAACATCACTCAAATAATAATTAATACTTTGTCCTCTTTATTATTGTTGTTTTTCAGGTTTAATTGTAATTAGTTTAATTTATTTTCCATTATATATATATATATATATATATATATATATATTTGCTGGGTTATTTAAGTCATATGACATTGCAAAGAAACAATAATCATTTGAGACGTAGCGCATGGATTTCCAAGACAAAATCAATTGAGTGTTATGAAACTCGACTTTGAAACATCAATTGTCGACATTGCTAAGGTACCCTGCTAATGTGCCTTAAGACAATATTACATTATATGAAGCTTGCAAAATAAGAGTTATAAGCCACACATCTAGTCCAAATTACAAACCATAAGTATCATATCATAGGAATAAAGATGGAAGTAAAAACTATATTACCTTCCATCTAATGTAATTGTACCCATGGAATTGCATGAGGAGGTTGGTGGTGCTTCTACTGGATTGCTCATATGATTCTCGACAGACATTTCCTCAGAGTATAGAGTAGGCTTTAGAGGCATTTCTAATAGCTCAACCTCTCATTCCAATATCTCTAAGGCTTTGCTCATTGAAAGACGATCATGTTAGCAATTATGTGCTCTTGGGTCCCACTTAGTATTCTCAAATTTATAATAAATATAATTTATTAGGCACTTATTTATAATAAATATAATTTATTATAAGAACGGTTATTTATAATAAATATAATTTATTATAAGAATGGTTATTTATAATAAATATAATTTATTATATGAACAGTTATTCCTTGATGGAATGGGTTTTAAGGTTTTCTCTTTGAGACTTTTACATACAAAATATTTTTCATACATATTTTTGAGAATACAGAACAAGAGAAAAGAAAGAATATTTCTATTCTTTGGTTTTTTTCTCTAAGTGTTCTAAGATCCGCCTCTCTACGCCCGATTCATCGGCAGGCCCACACACATCCATACTAATTTCGAGATAGATCCGAAGATCTGACGGCGTATTTTGGTCGACCAGAGATCCGACGTTGTAAATTGCCGGTCAGTATCGATCTAAGTCTTAGCTGATTCGACCGCAAAACTACAGGTAATTTTATTTAATATTGAAATTCTAGATAATAGCCAGATGTTTAATCATATTGACCATGCTTCCGCCGTGTTTTTCCTTCAATTGGTATCGAGCTTTTCTATGATTAGATATGTGTATCTAGTATTCAATAATGCATGTAATTTTGATGTTGATTTAAGATATTTACACCTAGGTTCTATTTGTTGTTAGATCGCATATTTGATCTCGTTAATTTTATGATTTTTTTTGCTCATGAATGGATGTATTATTTTAATGGTTTTGGCCCTAGATCCATGGTAGATTTTTGATTGTATTACTGGGTTTGTACTGTGAGGCCGGGGTCATAAGATCGTTCTTCCCCGGTTTTATTTATTATTTACGTTTTTTTTATTAAAAAATAGTTGTAATTAAGTTTCAAATCTCAGAATCTCAGACACACCCTTCATTATTTGAAAGCCGAGAAGATCTGACACCATCTCGTAACGTGACCACCGTGGAAACGCGTTAGGAGGAGAGGAGACTGCCGACGGATCGGCGGTGCCCGAGAAACGCGCCGCTACGCGCCTACACGCGCCGGTGGAAGTTTCCTCGCGTCCTCACCACCATAGTCTGGGGCGCGCAGGGCGCGTGCGGAGTCGCTTTGGCAGCTACTCCGCTGGCCAGGTTTGCCGTGCGCGTTGGTGGTTCTTCCCGGGCCGGTTTTTGATTTGTGGACTAAGGACCTACTACCCTTCAAATTAGAACATGTTAGGTTTTAGTATTTTTAATTTATTTTAGTTTTTTACTTTTATGCCTTTGTAGAAACTAAAATAATCGGGGCCCAGTCTGTGGATATTTTGCAATAGGCCCATTTTTAATTTTTTAGAAACCATGGATTATTAATTAATGCTTTTGTGAATGGTTTAAATTATATGCTTATAACATGTTTTATGATAACATGCCATACAGAATAGGTGGTGCCATAAAATTTGCATCAATGATACTACATGTGCATAATAATTATTATGATTCCCTGTATAATCTAGTTTAATAATTATTATGGAAACATTATTTTATTTTTTGAAATAATTTAGAAAATCCTTAAAAATATTGAATGGTGAAGGTTTTAATTAATTTAATTAATTTAAACCTATGGTTCCATTGTGGGTCTAATAATAAATGATCATGTATTCCCAACGGATAAAAACATGCTGGATTTTTATTGATTAGACCCTCAATTAAGTTTCAAAATTTAATAAGATTGATCTACCTAACGTCTAATCTTGGATATTAAAGATACCTTGAAATTAAAACAATGGTTAAAAAACATTCAAAACTTAATTTAATTATTACCCTCCCAACGAGGCTATGATATTTTTATTATGCCCAAAGTTTTGAAACAATTAGAGTGAAATGATTTTGTATTATCTAGGAAAGTTCGCTCTAAGAGAAGGTGGGATTTAAGTTAAATTCGCTTTATGACTCCCATCTTTCCCCGGAACCAACTTAAGATGATTACTAACTGGCTCTCATGATCAAATTTAGTTTGTTATAAATATCTGCCCAACGTAAGTGTTTATAATGGAAACTAAATAATTGTTTCACAATAAACGTAAAAGAAGTTTTGGGATTTACTATTTTTTAAAAATTCTCATGCTTATTGTAAGATATTACGTTTTAATACTAGTGTGTATTTTTTCGTAAATGGCATCATTTAACCCACTTGCAATGATTTTTGAGTCAAAGCCTATGGATGGAAATAATTATAGTGAATGGAAACCAACTCCGTACATTGTTCCGGGATTTTGAAAAACTCGAAGTTTGTCCTAACCACACCAAAGCCCAATGAGCTCAAGAAGAAATGCATCCGACCAAGCCTAAAGGACTATGAAAACTGGACAAGGTGCAAACATCAGTCGCTATATTCTTGCCGCTGTTGCTAGTCATTTGAAAGGACAGATATCTCGAGAGTGGAGCGTAATGATCCGTACTTGATAAGATGTTTGCAATCAACAAGTTTTTAAGGCAAAATGCAAGAAGCTATACGAACACTAGAAATGACCTAGGGTGTGAGGATCAATACTGAAATGATGTCACATCTCAATCAAGTCAAGGTCAGGGGATGAAGATGGAGCAAAGGTCCCAAATTGATTTCATATTTGAATCCTACCTGATCGCTTTCTACTCGCTTAGTTAATTATAATATGAACATGGATCTAACTCCACAGAGTTGATGCATGAACTGAAGTGTCGGAAGGGCTTTTTGAAGTCAGCGGTGTTCATATTAGACCGAGGGTTCTACTTTCAAGCCCAAGGAAACCTAAGGGAAAGAATAAGAACAAGGTATGGTCAGTACCAGCTAACAAAACCACCGCTTATGAAGAAGTCGGAAGGCAAGTGCTTCAAGTGTGACGTATGGGTCATCGAAAGGCACTGCCCTCAGATGCCAAAAAGCAAGGTATGGGTAATTTAAATGTGGTTGAAGCTTTTAGTGGAGAATTATAATGATAAATGGATCATTGATTCAGAGCCACTAACCATGTCCTGTTACTCTCGCAGGTTCACAACCAGCTTGGTCGGACAGAAACAGAGTTTCAAGCTCGAAATGGAGAACATGTCTCCGTAAAGCATAGACAAGTAGAATTATTTTCAATAATGATAGACTTTATGTTAGTAGACTGCTTATATGTACGATTTTAAAAGAATTCATTTCTGTTAGTTGTTTATTTTGAATGTTGTTTAACAAAGGGAATTTACCCTTTATTAAGCAATAAGAAGTTCAACTTCATTATTTGTACGGTGATTTGATAGATGGTCTTTATTATTTAAGTCCTATGTCCTATGATGTTTTAATTAACAAATTGTTGAGGCATGATCACCTAGCCAAGAAAAAAGGAAAGTTTTAAAATGAAACGCACTTTAGCATCGGCTTATTAGGTCATATTAATCCTAATAGGATTCATGGTTGGTAAAGTGGGATCTTAACTTCCTTGCATCTGAACCTATACCGATGATGTAGAATTGTTTGGAAGGTAAAATGACCAAAGGCCCTTTTAAAGCCAAAGGATATCAAGAACCAAACCAATGGAATTGCACTGATGTGTGCGGACCAAATGTCCAAGCCAGAGGGAGGGAGTGAGCGGTCACCCACGATGACTACCAAGATATGGATATATTTTACCTAATGCCAAAGTCCGAAAACTTTCACTAAATTTCGAGCGTATAAGGCTGAGGCAGAAAAGCAATTAGGACTCCATATCAAAGAGCTTCCTGGCCCGACCGAGGTGGTGAATACTGACCAGAGCTGTTCTTTATCGACTAAGAGGGGATAGTTTCACAACTATCAAGACTGAACACCCTAAAGAAATGGAGTCATAGAAGAATAACTCGTGGATATGGTGAGGTCAATGCTTAGTTATTCATCTCTACCTATATCGTTTCTTGGGATATGCCAGAACCAGTCACCTTCTGGCCTCTAAATTCCTTCTAAAATCTGCTCCTAAGAGAATCTACGCACCACAGGAAAGGGCGCAGTTTTAGTTTGGGTTTACATATCCGCATATGGGGTGCCTCACATGTCTTAAGAAAGGATCCAACAAGTTGAATCGCGCATGTAGGCTTGGGTATGTTTGTTGGCTAAATTCCAAGGAACGAGAGGTGGACTATCAGTCCTTCAGATAAAAGGTTATCGTGAGTACTCACGTTAACTTTTTCGAGGAAGACTATAAGCAATTTCAAACCCAAGAGCAAATACTCCTTGAGAGTTTCGACTACCAAGAACCGAACCACTGCTGTCTTTGCTCTATCACCACTCGATTCCTATGCATGTTCAAAGAGGGGAAATGCACCGGCTATGGAATGCTACTGTGGGAACCAAAGGAATAAGATCCAATACGTGTGGAAATCCAGAACTTAAGAGCCGCGACAAGAGGAACTAGTACCTTTGTTGTGCTCAACAATGAACCACAAATCCAAGTGGAGCTCGTAGTGATAGAGTAAGGCTAAGCTCAAGGAGATATGTCTTGCAGCTTTTAGTTCACCAAGTTATCGTTATCGATGTGTTGAAGATGATCCCATCAATTACAAAGAAGCACCGGAAGATGGATGTACAGATGTGCTGGGGCGTTATTAATTTAAATGGAATCTATGTATTCCACTGCCCAGTTCTCAGAGGCACCCAAAGGTAAAACCAATAGGTGTAAGTGATTTACAAGAGAAAAGAGGATCAGACAGGAAGGTGGAAACCTTCAAAGCTAGATTGGTGGCAAAGCACTCCAAAACAGGGATAGATTATGAAGAAACTTTTCACAAGAGCTATGCTTAAATCTAACTGATTCTTTTAGTCAGAATGCTAGTCTCGACATTTAGATTTGCATGGATGTCAAAATGTACTTTTTAAATGGAAATTTAAATGAGGACATCTACATGCGCTGAAACTTAAGGGTTCGTTAAAGGCAAGAACACATGGTATGGTTGCAAGGTCCATTTACGGACTTTAAGCAAGTATCCAGATCATGGAACATCAAAGTTTGACTGTGCCATTACTTTTTTGGTTTTGAGAAAAGCCCCGATGAACTCAGGTTTACAAAAGAATCCAAGCACGTAAGGTAGTTTTCAGTCTCACGATGACATATTTGCACCTAAACGACAAACGCGTTGTCAGTAAAAGATTGTCAGATAAACAATTTGATATGAAAGACTGGGGAGAAGCTAACTATATTCTTGATCAAACTTATACGAGACCTAAGAATAAGTTGTCGTACCATCTCAAGCCTCTATATTGGATAAAATTTTGTCAGTTTAACATGGAAAATTCAAAAGGATCCTTACCTTAGACATGGAATTCATCTTTCTAAGGAGCAATCACCAAAAAACTCCCCGAGCAGAAAGAACGTATGAGTAGGATACCTATGCCCTTGGCCAGAGGTGGGCCCCAGGCTATGTTGTACTGTGCCGTATATCTCGTTATGCAAAGGGGAGGCTGTGTTTCCAGATCAATCTGATCCCGAAGAACACCGGATTGGTGAAAGCATATACTTAAGTATCTAAGGAGAACAAGAGATTATATGCTAAGATATTCCAAAGGGGAGTTTAGAAACCATCGTTTCACGTACTGCACTCCGCGGATATCAATTCTCAAGGAAATCTACCCTCCGGTTATGTGTTTACACTATAGGTGGAGCCGTCTGTTGGAGGAGTATTAAATGACGTAGCAGATTCCACCAGGTTTCAATATGTTGTCGTTTCGAGGCAGCCTAAGGAAGTCAGGTGGTCAAGAAGTTCATTATGGATCTTCAAACATACCCAACGTTGTGTCTACCATTACCCCACTGTGACAACAATGAAAATACTCCAAAGAACCAAGGTATCACAAGAAACAAAAACACATCGAGAGGAAAGACCACTCGATCCGGACATCATTGAAATGGTGAGACACAAGCGCATACCAAAATACGAGGAAACCTAGCTTAATCTTATTCACAAAGGCCTCCACTGCTCAAGTTTCAAAGACATGTAGATTCTATGGGCATGTGACACTGTGACTTATTTTAGGACTAGTGAGTTTTTTTACTGAAGCTAGAAAGACAAATAAAATTATTGTATTTTTCTCGTGTTAATAAAATTTCAATGAGGTATTATTTTCACCTTGTGCACACTAGTATTTTTCACAGACAGGTCCGTATTAATTATGCAAGATATGGTCATATAGAATGTCGTCCACGGGAAGACATTTGATCATAAGTTCTCATATCATTAATGAATAAGATCATGCCTTGTTGAATAAAGTTGACGCTTATTAATCACAAGAATATTTTATGAAATAACTGCCTGGTTATTATAAAATATCAAAAGATTATATTTACTGATAGGATCAAAGTGAGATTTAATTAAAAGCAATTTTTGTGAAAGGAATTAAATCTCAAGGATATTTGGATTACTTTTCTCTCAATCCTGAGTTTATTTAAATAGGTATTGAATAATTATCGTCTTTGAATTGTCAATATGTGAGGCCTATTTTACCAATACCTAGATGATTCGGGGAACGCGTTTAATTTACCAAGTATTCATGAAATAAACAAAATGAAATTTGTATGAACATCCTGATATGTTTCCTGCATTTCTGATGTAATGAAGTCACCGCTTACTTGATCCATTAGAGAAACTCGTTAAATCAAGAGATTAAAATAATTAATCATGACGTAAAATATAATCAATTAATTATCGAGATTTATAATGGAGGAAATTAATATATATATATCAATATTATTAATTTTGGAGTTCAACTCGGGCCTTGGTGGGAGTGGCACGATTAGATAATTGCTTTGCAATTATAAGCCTTGCACTACTAGCTGGATCCCCCGTGCTAGTCAAAGGGAAGTGGCTGGTACTACATCGCAGAATTAACCATGTAACACAAAAGTTACATGGTTTTGGGCTTATGCTCAAGTTTGTACCTTCAAGAGCGGGAGATTGTTAGCAATTATGTGCTCGGGTCCCACTTAGTATTTCTCAAAATTTATAACAATAAATATAATTTATTATAAGAATCCGTTATTTATAATAAATATAATTTATTATAAGAACTGCTATTTATAATAAATATAATTTATTATAAGAATGGTTATTTATAATAAATATAATTTATTATATGAAATGTAGCTATTCTCGATGGAATGTGGGTTTTAAGCGCTTTCGGTAATTTTTACAAGGCTAAAAAATATTTTTCATACATATTTTTGAGAATACAGAACAAGAGAAAAGAAAGAATATTTCTATTCTTTGTTTTTTTTTTTCTCTAAGTGTTCTGGGTGATTCAGTTCCCACGCCCGATTCATATACTCATACCACATCCATACCACCCTCGAGATAGATCCGAAGATCGACGGCAAGTGCATTGCCGATTCAGATCCGACGCTGTAAATTGGGTTGGTCAGGCCGATCTAGAAGTCTAGTCGACTGATCCAAGAAAACTACATAGGTAATTTTATTTAATATTGAATTTTAGATACAGTTGCATGTTTAATCATATTGCTAGATCCATGCTTCCGCTGTGTGTTTTTCCTTCAGATCAATGGGTTTCATTTGTATACAACATAATGCAACTACAACCATTTTCCTTACTAACTTCTTTTCATCTTTGGTGGCATCTCCCAAGTCTATGTTCTCTCCTTGATAATAATGAAATATATTTGACTGAATGATTTGCATTCGTATTCACATTCCTTCTTTTTCCTCATTTATTTCTAAATAATAGCATTCCAAACTATAAACATCATCCTTTTTATGACACCTCCAATGTTTTTGTAGAATACTTTGAGCAATATATCTCCATGTTCTCTGGCAAGAAGGAGACGCTTGCACTTTGGATCTGTTTAATACAACTTGGTAAGGCCAAAATCTGAAACTTTTGGTTGGAAGTCTTCATCAAGAAGAATATTGTGAGGCTTAATATCAAAATGTAGAATTTGTATGTCACAACCTTGATGTAAGTATTCAATCCCCATCCCACTCCAATCATGATTCAGTACATAATTTCCTAGTTCAGTAGTGTTGTTTTCTTCTTTTTGGAAAACAAACTTATCAAGAGAGCCATTGGGCATGAAGTCATATATAAGTGCCCATTTGGATCCTTGCACTTAGAATCCTAATAGTCTCACCACATTAACATGATGAATTCTTCTTATTGTAGAAACTTCATTGATGAAATCTTGTCCGTTAGCTTTTGACATGACTAATACCTTCACAGCTACAATGCGGCTACTTCGAAATTTTCCTTTATATGCAGAGCCAAAGCCTCCTTAACCTAACTTATTTGCAAAGTTATGAGTCATTTTTTTTATCTCTGAATATGAGTACTTGATGGGTTGAAGATTTCTGTGACAACGTAAAAATTATTCTATACAATTATCTAATAATAGATGTCTTCGACAAAATTTGTAAATCAAATACACAAATATGCAGAATATCCCGATTAGAGCCCTTCTTGAGACTAAACACAAATCAAATGTCATGAAAGCAATGAATATTTTTTTTAAAATTAACGAACACGATAACAAAATAAAAAAAGTTAAATCCATCACATACACATGGAAGAAATTAAAAACCATTAAAGCTTATGCTGAAAAAAGTAGATGGTCGAGTTGTTAGAGCCATGAAATAGCTATCATAGCAACAACTTAATTGATATATTAAACCATAACACCTGTGCACTTGTTTATTTTCACATACTAGATCTTGTAAGAACATATAATAGAATGTGACATCATAGAATGTTACTTTTCTACGAAATTCTAAAGTTGGAAAGTTCATAGATTCTTCCCTCTATTACTCTTCTTATTGCAAAAGAGTCAAAGTATTCTCTGAGAACAAATTCCATTAATTTGTTGCTACCAAAAAGTCTCTTAGTAGGCCACCATTTGTAAGGATACATTTATGATTAACCATTTGATTTATGACAACGTAGAAGTCAACTTCAATAAAGTCCAAGTCTTCTTTGAATTATTGAAATACTATAATGTTTGAAAGAGACTTGTTAAGAATATTGAATTTTTTATTTACTTGATCAATTTTGTAATGAAAATGGTATGATAAATACAATATACTATAAAGTGATTAGAACTCTCAAATTATCACTTAAATTGCAATGACTAGACAAGCACATATTTTTAGGTTCTGGCCTAAGGAATCTGTCGAGGATAAAAAAAACAACTATCAAAGAAAATGAGCAAAGTAAGAAATCTCTTCATATATAGAAGTAATTTTTCTTGTTATTTGGGTTTACTTTAGTTGTGAAGATGAAAAATTTAATGAGTTGGTGTTATTTTAAAATATAATATGAACTCAACAATAGCCTTTAAAAGCTCATGCGGGTATAAAGAGGGGAGACATTTAAGGTTCGAGTCTTAATGGGAAAATAATATAAAGAACATAATAATATAATATAATGCAAAATGAATAAATATCAATAAAGAAAAATGACTTGCAAATTACAACTTAAAATATGTAGTTTTTATTTTATTTTATGAATATGGTCAAAGATAATATTGATATTTTGTAAGATATCCCTGGTTGGTTTTTATGGACATATAGTGAATATGTGTGCAAATTGTTTTAAGAAAAATTGTTGGAGATCGAAAATTGATTAAACCTTATAAAAGTATTACAAAAACTCTAAAATATGTAAGGTCAACAATGATATAAAAGAAATAATGACATAGGTATGATTATTTATTTGTTTAAAAATATTTATAAATTTATACTGTCATAAATCTTTTTAATTATTAGGTAAAAACTATAAAATATTCTCTTAGAAAATATTATAATAATGATTTTAGAATTTTTAATTAGTATATAGTTTAACAAAATCTAAAAATGAGATGCCCATCATGCCTAGTTCAAGTGGTAGGCCTATAGGGAGAGGAGGGGTCCTGGGTTCGAATCCCAGCGAAGACAATTTACTACAATGTAATTAAAAGTGTTTAATTGTAAAAAAATCTAAAATTAAGATATTTGAAATTCATTTTTAATATTTCATTTTTTCCTTCCAAATACTTTCTTCTTCCCCCTTTGAAATACTTCTCATTGTATCTTATAGTTGATCTATTCTCATTGCCTCTGCCTTTACACTTCACTCCTCTTTTCTCATTACCTCTATTCAATTTAAAGAACTAACTTTCAAATAAGTCTTTTGTTTTTCTTGTTTTACAAAAAACAAAACCGGTAAACAAGTCATATTAATGAAATTTTGTAGGAAAAGATTTAATATATCTTATCAAATGGTAAATTGAGCAAAAAAGAGACCAAAGTACCTATGAAATTATTTATAAATGTCTCATCAATTTATGGCTGCAATTGGAATTCAATTATTTTATGTAAGTCATCTCATCAATCCTTTTGTGACGCCCTAAAATCCGGGGGTCCGTTGATCACCCATCAACCCGTGGAAAGCCTATGGATGTCGTGTAACTCGATACCACACCATTGTGTCCCATTTATCGAGATCAATAATTTAACAAAAATCGGACAGAGCCTCCTTTATACGGAGAGCTCTATTCAAAATTCAACATGTACAACAATACAATCACATGACCCATCCGGGGGCTAATACAATACAATGACCGTACCGAATCCATTTATGAGTAAACGTCGGGCCCATTTATCCACATTCATATAAAAACATGTAAGACAATTTTAAAAACAGTTCATATGAGTTCAATTACAACTCTTTACATATTAATACATGCCAAAATAATTTGTAATGATTTTACAAAGATAATTACTAAAAGTAATTATAATAAATACACACTGGCTCATCCTACGGTCCTCGATGAGAATCGGTCCACCACACAAGTCCTCAAGACATGAAATGTTATCCCGATAGGTGAGCTACGCCAAGAGGTAATTCCACAAAGGCTACTCCCACCTAAGAAGTGGACATGCACACCACTCGACACTTCACATTTACATCATCAATTCCAAGCAAGAATATGCAATTCTAAGTTGGAATTCTACATGTTATGCCATGAAATTAGATGAGACCCACTTAGGCATCATGCCCGAGTCTTTACCGACTCCCACCATACCCGAGTCTTTACTAACTCTCACCACATAATGCAATTCCAATGTGACGCCCCAAAACCCGGGGGTCCGTTGACAACCCGTCAACCTTAATAATCGTGATGCCTGCAACCCGATGCCACTTGATGAAATCGCAGCCTCTCAGACGTGAGCTCTACCCAAACTATAACTCGTCCTAACATCTGTTCATGAGACATGTACATATAAACACGGCCACTTAGGCCCATACATCGCACTCATCAAAATACACTAACTACATACCATAGTTCAAGAGTTAATACTCACTTTTAATTCAACATATATTAAAATTAATAATATCTCTAATACATGTTATACAACAAATATCAAAGTCATAAGTCACCCTTTCTTTCTCAAACGGCTCTAATGAGTGGCGTCTCGATCGCCCCCTCGCACTAAACAGATCCGATGTAGCGAAAGCAAAGCCCGCAGTGATAATTTCCTACATGGCTTACTCCCCACCTAAGTGCACATGCATGGATAACAATAACATTCAAACAATTTCATGAACCTACTCGAATGTCTACATGACCAATCCTATGTCCCGAGTCATCACCGACTCACTCACATATGCCTAATCCGAACGCGAGAAATCACGCTTTCAAACAAAAGCTTTTGTTCTCGAAACTCTACTACCAATTTCGACAAAAATATCGATCACCGGCGTTAATCACGATAACCTCCAAACAAATACGCCCTCATCCGCTGACTGTCGGACGCCCCTCTAAGGCAATTTTTGAAAATCTTCCTGAAATTCCTTTCAAACGCTGTTTCACTTCATGTCATGCACTACCCTAATATCTTTAAGGTACCCAAAGAGACAGGGAATGCATGATACAAATTCCAACACATTCATGCAAGAACACCACATGCATATATATTAACATAATTCAATCACATAAAGCATGTACGTAAATTCTCAACCACTACACCAAAATTAGCTTATGGACTAATTAACAAACACAACAATTCGCTTTGAATCACTCAACACATAAAAATTCACATAAAAATATTAATGTTGTCACTATTCACATGAACAAGAAACCCTCGTGTTACTCATGGCTCACGACCACTCAAATTAGGAATTTTTCTCCACTCTGGCCCAAAGCTGAAACCTTCAGCTTGTTTACTGTCGCTTCCTGAACGCTCCTAACCATTACATGGTTCTGCTGATTAACACGCAGGAAAAGATCCCTACCTCTCGAGCTGCCCGCGAACTCCACCAAATCTGTCCACGCAGAGCCTCGCCACAATGCTTTGCATTTCTCGGGTCGAAACCGGCCTATCCGACTGTCAGTCCAGAGAGAAGCTACCTCCTCACTCTAAAACTCATCTCCAAATTCATCGACTCTTCGATCCGGGATGCTTTTTCTTTTTCAATCGTAGAAGACATAATCACTATTCCAAATTTTGTCTTATTATCTCATTAAACTTTCATTTACCATCCATGTCCTCAAGTCTGATTTTTGACACTTGACACTATCTTGCCATCCATTTTTATCATCTTCCTCATTCAACATGCCACAAGAGTACATGTTATAGGCGACTTCAATACATCACATAAGTCGCTTTACTTCAAGACCGATACCCCCGCAAGGGCTCAAAACGCGGTAAATTCGACCGCCTCGAATTGACGTGGTAGCTGTATCATGAGATCGATTCCAACTATGAAACTGCTATTATCCAAGACTCCAGAAAATTTCATTTTACCGAATGCCTATTTTGCCATTTTTTTCGTAAAATTGAATTTTTTCAGTCTTACATTCTCCTCTTAAAAGGAATTTCATCTCAAATTTCGTACAACACTACGAACACATGCATATGCAACGTGCACTCTACCATGCATGTAAACTAAATACGAAGATAAACGACTAAAACTAATGATCTTCATCCCTAAACAAGAGGCGGATAGTGGCCCGCATCATGTCCTCGCGCCCCACGACTACTCCACCTACCTGCCGCCATAACACCCTTTACTAGTCTCAGCGGTCTTCAAGGTCACAAAAACTGATCCCCACATTCCACAACGCACACTGTCCTCGAAGGTCCCATCCAATAACTCACCCTCCCCCAACTATCAGATTAATGGATCTGAGTGTACCTTCTGAGTACGGAGACGGAAATACCGTGGACACCGATATCAAGCATAAACCCAACCAAAGACGCTTACAGCGGCTCACCCTCTCGAGTATCCGGCGGGCCCACAAACTCGCTGAGGCTTCCGCACTTGCCGAACTTGACCACTCAGCTCTCAGGCATCACCTTCAAGAAGACGTGATCACTTACCTCGAACTCTAAGGGTCGACGTCAGACATCAAGATAGCCTTCTACCATTCGAGCCGAGAAGACTCAAGTAGTCGTGATCGCTCACCTTCTCTGAGGTGTCTCTAATCAAATCCGGACCAGTGACGGACCTCTCTCCCACCTCTGTCCAACAACATATCTATGATGTACGGCCTCCCATACAATGCCCCATATGGTGCCATTTGTATACTGCCTAATAACCGTTGTTGTGGCTAATCACTCAAGGGCAAGTGCTCTTCCCAACTACCCTTATGATCCAAGACGATTGCAGCATGTCCTCTAACACTCTGTGAGAACCACACTATAACCCTACACAATCCCCGCTTGTGCAAAGTAAACTCGACCTGTCACAATCACCGACAATCCAATAATCTGCTTCAACTGGGTCCATGTCATGAATGACACATCCACTAAACTTTTCCATCAATCAACTTACGTACTAAAGGGGTATCCAAATCTCGGTCACTCCCGACTTATAACTCAACTCTAAGTCTACGTGATAACTTGACCGGTGTTTCATCCCAGCACTCACTCCCATCATCACCAACTCTAAGTCTACGTATAACTTTGATCGTGTGTTTTCATTCCAGTCACTTCCTAACTCTATCATCAACTCTGTTCCTCGTGACAACATGACCTGCGTTTTCATCTCCTCAGCAAACAAAACCTTCTACTACTCTTACTTGTTTCCCATCCATTGTAAATTTCCTGACATCTCCAAGGTGTCTCTTACACCCACACAGAATTTCCTTGATTCAATTTGCCCCTTACACCCACACAGAATTTTCTGATAGCTCCTCTGGCCCTTACAATCTAATACTTAAATTTCAGATTTTTTCACTGCCCTTTACACCCACGTAAATTTCTGATAACTCCACTGCCCTTACACCTAATAATAAAATTTTCAGGATAGCTCCCTGCCCTACACCCACACAATTTCAGATCTCTCCCCTGCCTCATAATCTAAACATAAATTTGATAACTCACTGTCTCTTACATCCACACAAAAATTCAGCCTCGGCCCTCTTACACCACACGTAAATTCTCGGTTTCTCCACTAGTCCCACACCACGTAGATTTCTCTATAAATCACTAGCCTTTACACCCACACGGTAAATTGGGGACATCTCCCGGTCTCTTACACCCACACAGACCTTTCGTATACTACCGCGGTCTCCTTCACCCTCTAACTCCGTGCCACCTGGGATTAACGGCCCCTTCTGCTTTGGCCCAACACACTTTTAATTAATCTTCATTTCCTGATTCGAACTATGAGTCTTCATTGGACGTAGTCCCAAGGACAAAATCAACTCACACTCACCAAGAGTGGTGAATGACCATACCATGCACCCACACCCGACTCGATGCGATGTTACCATGCACATGAACATAATGATGCCATACTGTTACACCCCCGTCAGGGGTCCACCGTGAAACGCAAAATCTCGGAGATCTCTAACTCCATATCATTTTATCATGTCGACTCACCCGCATCTAGGGAAGAACATCACTGGCTTCTCTAAGGCCTCAACCTCTAAGCCCAAACCTATTACCTGAAGATGCATTAATGAATGAATATGATGCACCCGGTTCAAATGCTACTCTGGTCGACAGAGTCGCGAGAGTGGCGTGCCTGCATATCCAGGAATTTTGCTCTGTGTGCTCGGCGCAACGGTGCCATGGGACCTGCCTCTGGGAATGATCTCGTCTCATATGCCCCGAGTTGTCGACGAAATAACATATCGTCCTTACTGTCGGCTGAGTCTCGGCACAGTGAGTCCGCATTACTGACCTCGACCCACACTCTGGCCCCTCTTGCCCATCTGTCTTGCCGAAGGTGCTTGTATAGCACCACGAGGTAGCCCAGTTCCTCGGCCTCTTGGGGTGTGGAGGAATGAAGCTATGCTCTCCCTTGTTCTCTGACCTAAGCCCCGGGACTATGCTGTCCTAAAATCACGGGATCCCTGTTTTAAGAGCTGATCCGTCACCATGCTAGGTATCGACAAAATAACATATCATGTGCCTTGCACATTAAATGCCCATCCTGGCCTTGGTCAGAAACTCGTGTGAAGCGAAGTCTTACGCCTCTTCGAACTAGAAGAAAGGTGATCTCCTCTTGCCACCAACACCCGCATCCCGAGTGCTCAGGGCATCCTCGATCTCTCTTTACATGGTCGGTCGTCCCTGACCATGGAGTCCGTATCTGTGGCGAAGTCTTACGATCCTGCGAATGGGCCAACTTGACCCATTCTCGAGATCCTCGGCCTTGGCCGTGTCGATGTGTGTAATCATCGACAAAGCGGGCCAGCTCAGTGGATCTGATATACTCCATCACCGGTCATTGATCCACACTGCTTTAGCTCACAGGAACTCCACAGGCCTTCGCATGTCTCGCGGTATCGGAAAATGCTTACCCATGAGCGACACAGAACTCTGCGTATCATTTGCCTCACAGGTCTCTGGGAATCTTCTTGATTCCACCATACTTGGGCCTGCATGCTATCATTGGAGCAGCTAGTCTAATTTGGTCGTAGCGAGAGGTAATCTCAGTAGCCTCTAACACCTTCTTAATGCTGCATGAACCAGTAGTGCATACCATCGGATCTCCTCCCCTGTGAATGTCGGAGGATGATGTGCCACAAACCTCTGGAGGTTATTCGGACTCCACGACTACGCTGCACTGGCACATTGCAGCGCGTGCTTATGACCTGCGACCTCGACAAAGGCCAGGCGATCAAGCCCAGGTGGTACGGTCGAATGTCGAGTGCTGACCCCGTACCTGGACGACCTCTACGTCCTGCGCCCTTGACTAGCCATCTACACATGTCGAATGGCAAGTTAATTTATAATGCGTATCTCTAAGGCGCAAAGCCACGCCCACGAGACACTATTCATATACGAAAAATATTTCATACAATGTCCATGCATTTATAGGTAATCACGAAGACATAATTTCATTTATTAAATAATAATCAACATCAAAAATTTTATTTTAGAAAATTTCATTTTTAAAAGATTTTATTTCATTTGATTTGATTTTATTATTATTTTTTTCATTTTTTTTTTAAATTTTGTGAATAGTGCTCATGAACAGTGTTCATGAACAATGTCCCAACTAGTGACTCGAAGCGGTGCAGGTCAGCGGAGTTAGGTGCACGTGTACTGCCCGTGGACCATGGGTATTGCCCACATTTGCGCCCGGGCGCGGCGTAAGCGTCTTGTTGGAGTCTTGTGTCGTGTTGGTGCGTGGGCGTAGGTGTCGCGGTGACATCGGTACAGTGTCGCGGGCTAGGTGCAGGCCGTGTTGCGGGCTGGTTGGCGTCATGCTGTGTGTGCGACCACCTTGACTTTAGCCTGCGCTCCTGTCACGTCTGATCAGTTGTGTTGACACGCCTAACCCGGTACACCCGCTTGTCATGATACAATGACTGTATCGTGACACAATCCCCCAGCGGCCAGCCCCTACTCCTGTCACGATACAACGGTTGTATCGTGACACGCCTCCTCAACCATCGAGCCTCAGCTTTGTCATGATCTGTTGGTTGTATCGTGACACACTCCCAAACGGTTGTGCGCGAGAATGTATGTCCGCGATACAATTTCCATTGGATCGTGACCCGGTTAAGCGATAGCCCATTCAGTTCTGCTAGTTTTTTCACACATACGCTGCTGGAAAAAAAACTACCCAATTATATATATATATATATATATATATATATATATATATATATATTATATTCGATAAATACGGACAGATTTGCCCAAATTTCTCAGCACTTTTTGTTCTCACACTAAACTGAGTGTTCCACATTTTATTTTATTTTTTCCTATCTCTTTGTATACCTAAGCGCTGAATTTCAATCCGCAACGATCACCTGATCACATAAAACACGATTGCATGTGAGTGTTAATCTGTCCGTGATTGTGCAGGTAATCACGTACCTAGCTGCAACATCGAGGCTACGACGGTGATGTTCTTACGACATTCGACCATGGCACAAGCCTAAGTCCCCCAGCCACACAGATGCTCGTGTCTGGGCTACGTCTGCATTTGTGGCCTGGCCAGGGTTCGTTGTGGCCGTCGGCCGCGGAATAATCGTGGATGTCGGGTAACGGAGTGCCACTCATGAAAGTCGGGCGAGTCTCTCCTTTTTGTGCGGGGGCTCTACTTGAGCTCTGACTGTCCCGACATCGATCTCATGAGACATGTACATGAGTAAAAACGGCCACTTGGGCGCAATCGTTAGTACTCATCCAAAATACACCGGCTATATACCATAGTTCAAGAGTTAATAATTCACTCTTAATTCAGCATATATTAAATTACAACATTCTAATACATGTTATACAACGACATCAAGCCCGCAGTCGGCTTTCTTCTCAAAAGCGACCTCTAATGAGTGTCGCTCGCTCTTCATCGCTCCTCGTACCGAAACGCGATCCTCAACAAAAAGAGCAAAGTCCAAGAGGTGATAATTTCCTACATCCCCGTTACTCCCACCTAAGTGCACATGCATGAAAACAATCACATTCAAGAGATTTCATGAACCTATCAATGTCTACATGACTAACTTATCTCCGAGTCTCATCGACTCACTCACATATGCCTAAGCCGAATGCGAGTAAAATCACAGTTTTCAAAACAAAAGCTTTTTGTTTTCGAAAACTCATTACCGAATTTCGATAAAAATATTGGACTACCCTCCGAGGCGAATTGTTGGATAACTCTCCGAAATAGTCATGGTCCTCATTCGAAGTGATCTGTTGGACGTCCCTTTAAGGCAATTCTTCGGAAAATCTTCCTTGAAATTCCTTTAAAAAAACGCTGCTTTTTCTTTCACTACTACGCACTCACTCCTAATATTCCCAGTGTTGTCCTGGCATATGGAATGCATGATGCCAATCTTAACACATT
Source organism: Tetrastigma voinierianum (assembly GCA_016808115.1). Taxonomy (NCBI): domain Eukaryota; kingdom Viridiplantae; phylum Streptophyta; class Magnoliopsida; order Vitales; family Vitaceae; genus Tetrastigma; species Tetrastigma voinierianum. The sequence continues at coordinate 617,221 of JAEQBH010000443.1, read as the reverse complement.
CATGCTAATATATTCACATGCATATATTAACATAATTCAATCACATAAAGCATGTTATGTAAATTCTCAACCATTACACTAAAATTAGCTCTACTGGCTAATTAACAAACACACAAGCAATTCCTTTGGAATCACTTAACACATAAAAATCACACAAAAATATTCACGTGTCACCATTCATGTGAACAAGAAACCCTCGGGTTGCTCACGACCACTCAAATTAGAAATTCCTCCACTGGCTCAAAGCTTTTAAGACCGAGTTTATCGCCAAACAAGCCTCAACGTTCCTAACCATTTACATGGTTCTTAAATAAGGATTAACACAAGTGCGAGGAAAAGATCCCTACCCCTTGGAGTTGCTTGAATCTCCCACAATCGGTGTCCACGCGTAGCCCCCGCCACGTAGAAATCGCCTTTACTCTTACTCCTGGTCGAAAAATCGGGATGGTCCGGATCGGGGTTCGAATCCTAGAGAGAAGCCACTCTCTCTCACTCTAAAAACTCATCTCCAGCCTACTGCATCTCCCCCCTTCCATCCTGCACGTTTTTTTGCTTTTCAAATGTAGGAGATGACCACTATTCCAAATTTTGTCTTATTATCTCATTAAACTTTCATTTAATACCATCCATGTCCTCAAGTCTGATTTCGACACTCGCACTATCTCTACGCATCCATTTCCATCATCTTCCCATCTTGCAACATGTGTCACAAGAGTACATATTAGGGTGACTTTGTCGCATCACATGTCGTTTTCACGACAGATGCAGTGCCTCGAAAGAACATGCAAATTAATTTGTCTCGAGTGGCGAAATTCGGCAGTAATGACTAGATTTCGCAAGGCGTGATTCCAACGGTGAAATCCGTTTCATCATCCGAGATCTAGAAAAATTTCAGATTTTTACCGAAATGACTATTTTGCCCTTTTTCAGAAAATTTGAATTTTCTCGGGTCTTACATCCAATGTGTGATAAAATAAGTCATTGATGGATTGCATCCAATAATCATTTTTGAAACAAAATCATTTGTTTATAAACCAAAAGCTATTTGGATGTTAAACATCGATTGATCATTTCATATACAATACCATGTGTCTTTTGTAGGCAACGAATTTTCGAGGTCTCACTGTAGGCTCCCCACGCTTTCCAACACTTTTTGGACTTTCACCGAGGGTGTAAGACCCGAGAAAATTCCAATTTTCGGAAAAAGGGTAAAATGGTCATTTCGGTAAAAATCCAAAATTTTTGTAGATCTCGGAGGATGAAACGGATTTCACCGTTAGAATCGTCTCGTGAAATCTAACTACCGCGCGTGTCGAATTTGGTCAGATTTGAGACGGTCGAGGAAATTTCACGTTTTGAGGCACTGCCGGGTGTAAATTAAGTAAAGCTGGGTTGGGAGACATGTGATGTGGCGAAGTCACTATTCATCTTTCTTGTGACACGTGTTGCAAGAGTAGAGATGGAAATGAATGAATGCAAATAGTGTAGAGTGTCAGAAAATATAGAAAGAAGGGAACGCATTAGGATTTTATGGAATTTATTAAGCAATAATGAGACAAAAAGATGGTACTTCATCTTCTTCAAAAAGACCAAAAAACGTGCAAGAGAGGAAAATTGATGCGTGTTTGGATTACAATTTTTAGAGAGAGAGAGAGCACCCTTCTCTAGATTTTCAGTCGATCGGGGCTGGGTCTCAGCGGGCCAGCAAAGTTTGTGGCGGCGAGAAGCTGGCGTGAACACTGGCCCCAGTGGAGTTCCGGCAACTCGAAGGTAAGAATCTTTACACGCTGTGTTAATCTTTAATGGAAACCATGTAAGTAGTTGAAATGTTCTAGGAACTATGTGGTAAATTCGATCTCGAAGCTTTGAAGCCGTGGAAAAACCTGAGCTGTGTGGTCATGAGCGATAACGGGGAATTTGCTTGTTCATGTGAATAGTGACACGAAATTCCCCCAATTGTAAAAATAATGTTTGGTTGAGTGATTCAAAATGAATTCTTCGTTTTGTTAATTGGCTCATTTTGGCTTAATTTTAGTATGATGTGTAATTTGCATAATATGACCTATGTGGGGCCCCAATTATGTTAATATATGCATGTAAGCATTAGCATGGAATGTGATAGTGTGATGTCCCGTATGCAGCTAGAGCTTTACCAGAATCACCTGGAGTGAGTGCGTAACGTGAAATGAAGCAAATGAAAATGTTTGTGAAAAGGAATTTGAGGAAAACTCCGAAAAACGGAAGGGCATCGGCAGATCTTGAATGAGACCATGGCTGACTGAAGTTATCCGGCATTTCACCTTGGAGGTAGTCGATATTTGCGAAAGCTTCGATGGCTAAGACACCGAGAACAAAAACTTTGCACGGCTGGATATTTTTACTCGCATTAGACTTAGGCATATGAAAACCGATGAAGGGCTGGTTCATGTGCGAATCAGTCAATATCATTTTGTGACTCAGGCCCATAAAGAGCCAACGAATGTGATTTGTATATCATGCATTCTACGTGAGGAAATACTTGTGTAAGTATCTACATGAAGCTTTGCTCACCAGTCGAAGATCACCATTCAATACGAGGAGCGATCGGCGCTGTCGCGTTGAAAGCGACTAAACTTTGTTCTCTCTTTATGTATTAGAATATCAAACACAACCTTATGTTAATTAAGTATCTAAACTCTTGAACCATGTAGTATTTTTGGATTTGGGATATGTTTGTTGTGAGTATTAATCTGGGGGCCCCAGTGGTATTTACTCATTTGAATTGAATTATGAACCCCGATGGTCATAGAAGTTGATTATTTGAGGACGAGGAGTTTGTACCTTGGGTAGAGCTCCCAGTACAAGAGACTTCTACGGGTACCTGAGTAATCTCAGATAACAGCGTCCAAGTCTGGGTTGACGGAGTTGTTAACGAGACAGGAATGGGCGTCGCAGCTGTTGAAGCTAAGGTAACGATTGCGTGAGCTCGATGCGTAGAAGCAGGTAAATGAGAGCCTAGGGCTTTGGGACTTGGGCAGGCCGACCAATCATAAGATTAATAAGAACATCACCCGCTGATATTTCGATGTTAGAAGGTGGAAACATGTGATTACCTAGAGGAAATCACGGGACATGACTAAGGCTGCTTGCATGCAATGTGTTATAATAATGATTGGAAGATGTATAACTATCTTGATTGTTTGAATGTTGTGTGATTTGTGTGGCAGTGAATAACAGGAAAAAAAAAAGCAGTAAATTGGATGGACTCTTTGCTTGACTAGATCCATGTCTGATCAATTGTATCGTGACATAGTGATCATGGGCGTCTGGTTGGTGGGAGCATATCATGATGTCGAGTTGTCTCGTGTTATTTCCCGAGCTTGCATCGCGGAAGCTGACTAGATGGTGGATTATGTCACATTTTGGTTTATCTCGTGACAAGGTGATGGCTGGCCGTTGGGGGTTACGTGTCGCGTCTGATCTTTGCCATCAAGGCAGCGAAGCGGGCCCCGTCTTGGCGTGTCACGTCTGATCCGATTGTATCATGGCCAGGGCGAGCTTGGCCGATGGTTGTTCCCGCGTCTGGGCCGTGACTATGTAGGGAAGCACTACGACACGACGGGGAGGCGGCGAGGGGCAGCGTCTTGTGGGTAATCTGGTAGCCCGGGCTGCGACCATGGCGTAGTGTGCGTAGAGCTAGGCGGGGTGTGCACAGTGCGCTGACCGATTGGACTCAATGCCTTGTTTACGAGTCAACATTTGGGACAATTCTGGAATTTTCAAAAATAAAAAATAATTTTAAAATAAAATAAAATGAGACAAATAAAATAAATTTTTTTGTAAATATGAATTAATATATGGAATAATTTATCTTGCATTACCTATGAATGCTTGGATATTGTGTATAAAATATTTTTCCTGTATATGAATAGTGTCTCGAAATTTATGTTTATGCCTTAGAATCTCATTGAATATTAACTTTCCATTTGACGTATGTACATGGCTAGTCGAGGCGAGACGTAGAGGCGTCCACGAGTCTTAGTTAGGCTTCTGATATTTATTGTGACGGGCTTTTGGCTGGACCATAGGGATTGTAGTTTCTTTGCTATTACCTGAGCTAGTGTAGCGGAGTAGTCGGGGAGGTCAGTAACCTCCGGAGGTTTAGGGCACATCATCCTTGACATTCACAGAGGAGATCAGGTGGTGGCGAGACCATTGGTTCATGCAGATTGAGAAGGTGTTAGGGGCTATGGAGATTACTGTGAAATGAGATTAGGCCAGGCTGCGTTGATTCTGAAGGTGAGGCCCAAGTATGGTGGGCTAGGCAAGACCTCTAGAGACTAGGAACAATGACATAGGCGGGATTCAGGGAGTTTGTTCATGGGTAAGTATTTGGATACTACGAGACATGCGAGAAGGCTGGGAGTTCAATTTAAAGCGAGGGGGATGATGACGCGATGGATTATGTGGGTCACGGGCTAGCTGTTTCTTGATAGTTACGTGGCTCTGGACATGGCCCGAGTTAGGAGATTCGAGAATGGGCTGAAGTTGTCCATTCGGGGTAGGATTAGCAGGACCGCCCTACGGGACATGGGCTCCATGGTTGGGGCGACCGACATAGAGAGAGTTGGGCTTAGAGGTTGAGACCTTAGAGGGCCTTATATGTGAGTTCTCCTAGGAATAGAGAGAATAGGGATGATATGTGGTAGTTGCGGAGTTTAGAGATCTCGGGGACTCTCTCCACGGTGGACTTGGGGATCCCATGGACATGTGGAGTTCGATGTCATCACAGGGATGGATTAGTTGACCGACACGAATTAAATCGCCGATTGTAGGCGTAGGAAGTTCTGCTACATGGTGTACTCGTGTTATATTTCAGGGGGGCAAGCATGACATTTTGCCCCTCGCGGTATGCGAGGTCTAAATTATCGAGGGACGGTTGGATGGCTAGCAAGCCTTACACAGAGGGACGGTGAGGCCAGGACTTAGATCTACCTCGAGTAGTTTAGTACGAGGATGTTTCGGATTAATTCTGAGATTACCTCTGCAAAGGGTTGTAGACCCGATTATCGAGTTACACCTTGTTGCTTGCCCATCTCTTTGACTGCAGGATGGCACAGTTGAGTTACGAGTTCAGATCCATTTCTGGGGAGCTACTGGACAAGAGGTTCATTAGACAAACTTTTCACCATGGGAACTCAGTTATTGCAAGAAGGACAAGACCCTTATTGTGTGCATTGATTATGATTGAAACGATATAACACCTCGAAATGTACCCTAGTAGTTTTCGGATTTGTTTAGGGTATATTATAAGCTAAATGGAATTTTAAAAATAAGCAGAGACAGAGTAATATTAGAGACAAGGAGTAAAGTGGTCATTTCTATAAGACATAAAAGGCATAAAGCGGAAGATTATATGTATTAATTATGGAATTTGAGGAAAGATTAAGGGCTAAATTAGAATATGGCATAAGTTGATTGCAAAAAGAGAAGAACCTAAGGACCTAAATGCAAAAATAGAAAAGTTAAAACCAAAAATGGGTTTTATTTGGAAGGCCCGAACATGGCCTTAACTCAAGGGGATAATATCAATTGGTCTCTCAATTTTTTGAGAGACTGACGTAGAGAGAGGGGAGAGGAAAAGAGAGAAGAAGAGGAAGAGGAAGAGAAGAAGAGGTGAAGCTAAGATAAAAAAAGGTATGGAACTATGACTATGAGTATGGATCTTTGGTTTGTGTAGTTAATGGCACTTTGAGCACAGGGTTTGTTAGGATTTCATCTGGCAAAGATGTATTGAAATTAGGGTTGAGTAAAACTCACAAGTAGCCTGAAAAGTATGGAATCCTCCTTTTGAGGAGGATTCATGTAGTTAAATAACCAAGTAATTGAGTTATAATTGGTTTATATATGGGTTATAACCATATTATAGTTATTTAGGAGGGAATTCATTATGAGTTTTTGGTGTAAGAATATTATAGAGTTGATTTTGGTATCAATATATCATTGGAAAAATGGAAGAAAAGCACATTACGATTTTTGGAGACTGTCTGGTACTTGGACTGTCTTTGATGCAGACCCCTCGAGGAAGCTTAGAACTGTGCCGATGCGGGTCATGGGCAATCTTGATACACCACTCTATTTTGACCGGTATTACGTGTTTTAGCCATAACCTTCATTTATTATTCAGGATTTGAGTAGTTAGTGGCTAATTAAACTAGACTTGAGGAAAACCAAACATTCAGTAGAATCGTCAAATTCGACTCTACGTAGTAGCCAGAGAAATTCACTCAAAGTGGGGCTATGTAAGCCAATTCTGCATCGGACTTTGATCATAGAATTAGTCAGGGAGTTGTTTTAGAACATAACTCAGTTTGATTGCTCAGATTTGGGTGATTCAGGTTGGAAGAACCCTTAGCACCTTAGCCAAAGAGTACAAAGAACCGATGTTAGATATGGACTTAGAATACGAAATCGTTATTTCAAACTGTCCCTTGTGTAATATGGGTAAAAATGATTAGTTTGGCATGAAAATGCCGTAGCGGAATTGGATGAGTCAATTAGGGTTAAATTCCAATTTAAAGTAAAGTAGATTCGTAGAAAAAGAAAACATGAATATGATATGGAACTTAATGAATTGAAATATAGACATAAAAGTAAATGAAAAGTATATGTAAAAAAGAAATGTATATACAAAGTATATGATATAGATACATGATAGATAAAGGATATAGAAAACTTATGAAGTATCGTTTATATAGGAAGTAATATCAGAAATCATAAGTATAAGATGAGAAATATAGAAAGTATATTGAATAGATAAAGAAGACATGATAGGAATACATTATGTAATTATGAGATATATGATAGACGTATACCTAAATGAATAGATAGAGACATGCTAAGAACAAATGATAGGAAATACGTAAATCTTTAAGAGATGATGAAGAAAGTAAAGATGACAAAGCACGAGTAATGAGTACAAGTACACGAATGACAAATTTACATATATGAATATATGAATGAATAAGCATACATGATAGGAATATAGAAATTACAAGGAATAAGCTAAATCATGATAAAAGCGTATAAAAGATGATGCATAAATGATATAAAGGGATATGAATAGATAAAGATATATATAGATATATGAATACAAGAGTGCATAGATGCATTCATGATATATGATAGGATTACATATATGATACGAAGACAAACTAAATGATAGCAAAAGATAATAATATATGTATTATAGAGAAATATGAGAGGCAGAAAGTAATATGAATCTCACAGAGATATGAAACGAATAGATTAAAGTAATGATAGTATACTCTTTAGCAGCGAATTATGATAACAATAGTTATTCATGCTTATGACATATGTACGTAAAACGAATAAAGCTGACAGTCCTGCTGTGAACCTAGTAGAGGACAGATAGCATGCCTATGGGAAGACAGCACAATAAGATATACATAGATAGGATGTATATCGAGGCCCTGCCAGGTCGATGACATAGATCCCGTTGATCACTGCGGGCCCCAAAGTGTCAAATGCTACGCGTTGCAATAGTCACCGCTTTGTACAAGGATGATACTCTTCGGGTATAAATAGATAGAGATCATCGTGGCTCCTGCATAAAGGATAGTATCTTCGGGTACATACATAGAGATCACCGCCTGCATGCTGATGCTATCTTCAAAATATACATTTATCCGCCTCCTAAGGTATTCGCAGTATGAACATAAAAGAAAAAAGAAAATATATGTACGTGAAACGAAAAGTATATGATATGATATGAGAAGCATGGCACTGCTTATGCAATGAAAGTATAAATGCCATAAGAACAAGAAGTACAAGATGGCACAAGAGGTGAAAAAGCACATGATACAGAAAAGTATATGAACAAGTATAGTATATGAAAAAGCATAATATGCTTAAAGGCATAGCAAGTACAAGATATGAAAAGTATAGTATATGAAAAGCACAGATATGAATACTATATGAAATATATGACAAGATATAAGGCATAAAAGAGAAAGCCATATGAAATAACAGAAAACAAGATAGGAAATGAATAAAGACATGAATATAGATATATGAAAATAGTATAAGAACAGTACATGAATACAGTAAATGGAAAGTACAAAGTATAGTATACGAAAATGATAGAAAGTAGATAAAAGAGAAAGGTATATGAAAAATATAGTATATGAAAACACATGAAAGACCTATGTGAAACATAGGAGGTGGCATGATATGATAAGAAAAGTATAAGTCTTATACCCTACCCGGAGATATGATAGATGAGATAGAAATTCACGTAATACGAAAATAAAGATATGATATGAAAGTATTGGCTTTAAGCCAACACAAGAAAAGTACAAAAAGTATATGATAGAAAAAGAACGTACAAATGTATGTGAAGTATATGAATAGTACATGGAATGCAATAAGTCATAGAATGTAAAAGATGAGAAGTATAGAATACAAAGAAAAGTATAGATAGGAGATATGCCAAAGACATAGTACAGGTAACGGAAAAGGGTGACATGCAATAAGAATGTAAAGATGATAAGTAATTAAAGCTATATGAATGTTTAGCCATGTATAAGCTTGTGACAAACACCATTGGTGGTCAGTTCAGCGAGGTTCCCACTAAGCCGTGCTTTAGCACGGGGTGTTCAATCCGTGTAGGTATCGAAGAGGAGGCTAGAGGAGAGGACATTCCACATTAGCAGCACGGGCCATTTCAGAGATAGGTGCTCACCAGTGCTTCTTCCGCGATCTCTGATGTTTTGTAATAGAAATTGTACATGTATAAGTAAATGGGACTTTGTATATGTGTATAGATTGTGATGGACACCGCTCCGGTGGTAGTTCTTTTGTATATGTAAAATGATTTTTGTTATTACAGAATGTTGTATACCCATAGGTACAGTACAAATTGAAAGAACAGGTCAATGAGAGTCCCAGTATACAGTATATAGTATAGTATAGATAGTCTCACGCCCTGGACTCGGTTCGGATCCGCCAATCGGGTCGAATCGGGACCCGGCGGGTGTGACAAACAGGGTTACGATCAAGAATCAGTACCCATTGCCGAGGATTGATGATTTGTTTAACCAGTTGACAGGAGCGCGAGTCTATTTCAAGATAGACTTTCGCACTGGTTACCATCAGCTGAGGGTTAGGGAGACAGATATCCCTAAGACATCGCTAGACGCCGCTATGGGCACTCGCTTACGTTGATGCCCTTTGGATTGAGGAATGCGCTAGCGGCATTCATGGACCTCATGCATAGGGTATTCTAACCCTATCTAGATCAGTTTGTCGTAATCTTTGTAGATGACATTTTGATATACTCCCAATCAGAGTGGGAGCATGAGTATCATTTGAGGATCGTGTTGATACTGCTGAGACCACACATCTATACGCTGCTCAAGTAGGCGCGAAGTTTTCTGCTGGCCCAGGTGAGATTTTGGGACACGTTGTGTCAAGAAGATCGCGTGTCAATGTAATCTTTTGCAGAAGGTCGAGGCGTTGATGAGTCAGAGAGACCGAAGTCGCCTTCGAGATAATGAGTTTCTGGGGATTGGTCGGTACTACAGAGATTCATTGAGGATTCTAATAGCAAAGACTCTGGTGACGATTGACTCTGAAGGAGGTCAAGTTTGATTGGGATGACCGATGCGAGGAGGCATTCCAGGAGTTGAAAAGGAGGCTTACTACAACCCCTATCTTGATAGTCCCGGACAGGGGACAGGGGTACACAGTGTATTGTGATGCCTCAAGGGCCGGACTGGGATGTGTTTTGATGCAGTTCGGGAGGGTAGTAGCTTATGGTTTCCCGCGCCTGGAAGAATCATGAACAAAATTACCCCACACACGATACGAGTCAAGGTCGTGAGTCTTCACTTGAAGATTTAGCGCCACTACTTATACGGCAAGGAGTTCGAGGTGTACTCAGACCACAAAAGTCTGAAGTACATTTTCACGTAGCGGGACCTCAATATGAGGCAACGCAGATGGATGGAGTTCCTAGAGGATTACGACTTCACTTTGCATTACCATCCTGGTAAGGAAAATGTGGTGGCTGATGCACTCAGTTGGAATTCACGCAAAGATTGGCTAGTATATTTCTCGAGTATGGGATGCTCGAGACCGTGGGACGCTTAGAAGCACAAGATTACCATCAGGCATAGGGTAACGTTAGGGGAGCTCGTATTACTAATCATTTCTATTGAGTAGAGCGACGAGTCCCAGGGGCGTGGATGCTGGAGATGTTGTCCATCGCGACGTAGTACACTGCACGAAAGGACGAGGGCTTCTTGACCATCCACACAAATGGTAGTCTTCGGTATAAAGGACGGGTAGTGGTTCCCATTTTGACCACTCTGAGATGAGATTCTCGTGAGAGTTTCATCGGCTTCTCAATTTTCCGCAAGGCATCCGAAGTGGCAACGAAGATGTACCAGATCTTCGCCGCCAAGATTAACGGCGTGGAATGAAGAGACACGGGGACTTGTTCGGACGATGTTCACGGTCAAGAAGTTAAGGTTGAACACCAAAAGCCAACAGGGCTACTTCACCATCGGGAGGTACCGAAAGTGGAAGCAGAGCACGTCACGATGGATTTTGTTATCTACTTGCCATGGACACCGCAAGGACATGATGCGTATTGGTGATAAGGACCGGCCACGGCTCAAGACATTTTCTAGCCGCGGCGGATGACCTTCACCTTGGAGAGAGATTCTCGCCGGTTGTACATTCGAGATCGGCCCGCCACATGGAGTACCGATTCATAGTGTCGGATAGAGACCGAGGTTTACAAATAAGACTGAAGAGTTTAAAGGCTATGGGCACACACCGACCATGATACAACTTTTCACCCATGTGACGATTGTCGGGCCCGAGAGGACTATATAGATGTTAGAGGACATGCTGCGAGCATGCGTCCTGGATCATAAGGGTAGCTAGGAAGAGCACTTGCCCTTAGTGGAATTCGCCTACAACAATAGTTATCAGGCAAGTATACAGATGACACCATATGAGGCATTGTATGGGAGGCCATGCAGATCATTGATATGTTGGACCGAGGTGGGAGAGAGCTCCATCACTGGTCCTGATCTAATTAGAGACACCTCCGAGAAGGTAAGCTTGATATGACAGCTGCTTTCTCACTGGGCCGTAGCCGACAAAAGAGCTTAAGGCCGATGTAATGACGCTGACCCCAGAGTTCGAGGTCGTGATCACGCCTTCGCGATGCCTACAGAGAGCCGGTCGTTCGACAAGCCGCCAGAAGTTATCACGAGGTTCACTGGCCTTCGAGATACTTCTTGAGAGGGTAGGCGCAGCGAGCGCATCTACATGCTATCGCCAAAGATGTCGCGCCCACGGCATTTCACGCTTCCATGTTCTCGAGGTACACTCCGCATCCACTACGAAGGGATTAGTGAGAGAGATCGGGAGGCTGACACTCCGATGGACCTTCGAGGCGGACCGCATGCATTATAGATAGCCGGGATCAAGTTTTGTGACGGAAGACCGAGGCTAGTGAGAGTGTTATGGCAGCATCGTGGAGTAGAGAAGTCAACGCGGGAGCGCGCGGACACGATGCAGGCCACCTATCCCTTCTTGTTTAGACGACAGACGTGGTTTAAATACTGCCATGATTTCAATGACTAGTTTACATGCATGGGGGTAGTGCACGCTGCATATGCATGTGAATGGTTTGATCGTCTGTAATTTCGGACGAAATCCTTTAAGGAGGGGAGAATGTAAGACCCGAGAAAATTCCAATTTTCGGAAAAAGGGCAAAATGGTCATTTCAGAAATTTTTTTTATAAATTTTTGTAAATCTCGTAAAATCTAGCTATCACGTCGACTTTCAAGAATTCCGAGACAATGGAATTTCACGCTGAGGCAATGTGGTGTCGTCGTGAAACAGTTCAGAGATACGCATGTGACGAAAGTCACCTATTACATGTACTCTTGTGACACATGTTGCAAGAGTATAGAGATGATGGAAATGGACGGCCTAAATAATGCCAAGTGTAAAAAATGTAGAAGAAGGAACACATTGGGAATTTATGGAATTGTTAATGATAATGAGACAAAAGATGAACAGTGTTCATCTTCTTCAAAAAGACCAAAAAACGTGCAGGAGAGGAAAATTGATGCAGTGGCTGGATTTTGTTTTTTTTTAGAGAGAGAGAGAGCACCTTATCTCTAGATTTTTGGTCGATCGGACAGTCGGTTCTCGACGGAGCAAGAAGTAAAGGTTTCACGCGGCGAGACTACGCGCGGCAATCACTCGTGGAGTTCGGCCAACTCCAAGAGGTAGAGATCTTTTTCCACTTGTGTTAATCTTCGCCAAGAGCCATGTAAATGGTTAGGAATGTTCCGAGGCTTGTATTAGCCCATAAATTCGTTTCAAAGTCTTCAACCGGTTTTATTAAAATTCATATTTGTGTGGTCATGAACGAACCCGAGGGTTACACTGCCTCACGTGAATACGACACGAATTTTGGTGTGAAAATGTGTTTGGTTAAGGATTCAAAATGAATTGCTTCGTTTGTTAATTAGCCATGTGAGCTAATTTTGGTGTAATTGATTGTGAATTTGCATAATACAGCTTATGTGATTTTAATTATGTTAATATATATATGCATGTGGTTAGTATGAATGTTGAATCGCATCATGCATTCCATAAGCACTTGGTACCCTAGAATATTAGAAGTGAGTGCATGACATGAAATGAAACAAAAATGTTTAGAAAGGAATTTCAAGGAAGATTTTCCGGCGAATTGCCTGAGGGACGCCCAAATGCATCACTTGGATGAGACTATGATCAGTTTTCTGAGTTATCCAAGAATTCACTTCTGAGGGTACCCAATATTTTTACCGAAACTCGGTAGTAAGTTTTCGAGAACAAAAGCTTTTGTTTTGAAAACTAGATATTTTTACTCACATTCTAGCCAGCATGTGAGGAGTCGGTGAGGACTCTTAATATAGATTCTGGCCATGCAGACATTCAGGTCGCTAGGTTTCACCGTGATTTGTCATTATGCATGTGCACTTACGTGGGGAGTAACCCATGTAGGAAATTATCTCTACTAGACTTTGCTCAATTCTATCGAGGTGATCACTCATTTCTGTGCACAAGTGAAATGATCGGTATGCAAGACTCATTGTGAGGTCAAGCTGAGAAGAAAGTCGACTTTATGGCTTTGATTTGTATAACATGTATTAGAATTGTAAATTTTAATATATGTTGAATTAAGAGTAATGTAAAAACTCTTGAACCATGTAGTATATTTTGGTTGGGATATGTTTGTTGTGAGTATTAATGCAGGGGCCCAAGTGGTCATTTTTACTCATTTTAATTGGATATGAACCCGATGTGGTCATAAGTTGATTGTCGGGATTGTGTTTCAGACTCGGCAGCCTCCCCATACAAAGCGAGACTTCGTCTCATTTTTACGAGGTGTCGAGTAACCCAACATCCACGAGTATCCACGTTGGATGAGTCAATAACCCACCCCGGAATGGAGTTGTCACGCAGGGAAGGTCTCGAATCCAGCCTCGAGTCTTTCACTCAAGAGAGTATTTAGCCCTTCTTGCTATTACCTGACACAAGTTTTTACCATTTCATGCAACAATGCGACTCTTTTGAACTTCGTCCAACGGTATCGAGCCTACTCATCAATCACTAATTGTGGTGTTTGATTTTAACCATGCACCCACACCCCTGAAATGCAATGTTCCCGTGCATACGCAACGTAGTATACCATCGCATGTCAATGCCATGTCCCATATGTAATGAATGTCATATGGACAAATTTATCTCATACATTTAACCTTGTATCATGGACAATTATATTACATGCATATAATTTCCAAAACAACCATTCATTTCAATGTCAATATATAAGCATACATATATCAACTTTCATCAAACAACAATTATCAAGCATGTTATTATCAATCAAGTAATAACACCTTCAAGGCCAATTATGGCATATATAATGCATACAAAAACAGTCCACACAAGTAGCCCCAAACTGGCTCTTGAACTGGCCACAAAATTGGCTAAACAAGCCTAAACCGCCATAAAAAACCGCCAAACATCTCCCTAATACCAAGATTATTATTTTAATCCAACAGTCCCTAAACACTTGAGACATATTTACAATACAACCACAAATCAACTTCACAACCGCTACACAAACGGCCGCAAAATGGCAATTAAAGTCGTTTTAAAACAAACCAAAGAGCCCCTTAGGGCATCAATTAACAGTATGGAAAATTCTTTTTAATCCAAACAGTCTCTAAACACTTTTTGAGACATATTACACACAACCACAAATCAACACACAAAATCGACCACAAACGGGTCGCAAAACGACAATTAAAGTCATTTTAAAACATGTCAAACAGCCCTTTAGGGCATCAATTAACAGTCCGAATAATTCTTTTTAATCCAAACAAGCCTCTAAACACTTTTTATGACATATTAAGTAGATACAACCACGTATCAACACTGACAAAACTGCAAACACAAACGGGTCGCAAAACCACACTAATTAAAGTCGTTTTAACCCATGCCAAACAACCCCTTAGGGCAGAAAATCCAGCTAAACAACCCCTTAGGTACACAAAAGTAGGAATAAACCAAGGTAGGAAGAATCCTACCCTGAGCGTAGTAGCACGGCAGCTTCCTCTCCCAGCCCGAAACTCCTGCCTCCCTCTTTTTGGTACTCACGCAGAGCCCTCGGCTTGGGGTAGATGAACTTTCACTCTGGCCTCAATTTTAATTCATCACGAAACTGGGGGATAGGAGAAAGAAGGTTGGAATGCACTCTTCCTCTCCATCTCTCCCTCTCACTTTTTTTTTCTTCTTTCCCAACAGAAAATCTACTCTTCCTTTTTGTCCCAAGCCTCTCACTTAAGTTTAAGTGAGTGGCTCACGTCGCGCCATGTGTCCGTGACTGGTCCGAGTCTATTTTTGTTCCGAAATGATTTATTTCATCCTGATTTAAGTTCAAATTATTTTAAATGAACTTTACTTAATTTATTTTCCACGTTCGAGATTTTTCTCATAAATCCCATTTTTAGGGTCCACCAGACACCCGTCATCCCTAAAATCGTGAAAAATCCGACGATTTCGGAATTCAACGAAATTCGTTTGAGTAAGTAGATTGCACAAGACGAATCCAACGTTGAGGTGCATTTTTTGATCTGAGATCGAGAAAATTTTCAGGCTTGCAACCTGCAACCTGTACTATAACGACAATTTACCATTTTGCCATTTTTTGGAAAAATTCAAATTTACCCAGATTGTATACCTTTTAACATAAATTGAAATAGGAAGTAGTAGTCTTGCTAATGATTTTTATAATTCCACACTTTCGATTTCTTTGTCCTTTATTTATTTTACTTGTACAAAGGAACCTAAACTAGAATTAAGAGACAATAAAGTTTTATCCAGATTGATGAATGTAGGTGCAAAAGGATATATCACTTTTAGTTTCTAGATTCAAAGAAAATAGATCTGAATAGGGATAGGACTTTAGATGCATTTTAACATGAAAAAAAAAGCTCTTAAGAGGAGAAGGTTAGTAATTACTTAAGTTTGAAACTTTGGGTATATGATTTTCGAGATGCATTTGAAATTTATTGTTAGAGAATATTTGAATTTTGGAAGTTGGTAGTGGATGATTAGTTTTCCAAGGTGGAAGTTTGTTGGTTTTTGGCTTAACTATAGCTAGTATTTGCTAGTTCAGGGACTCCTTGTTCTACATAAATTATTCATGCTTGGGAGACTTATATATAAGCGCAAGTCCTTCTAGCTAAGTTATCTAAAGAGCTTTAACAATATTAGTATATAAAAATCCATTTGGTAAGTAAGAGCCTCCTAGTTTGATATTCTTCCAATTTTGTAATGTTTAAATTTAAAAGTTAATAAGATGACAGCTATTTCTTAAGAATTAACATAGGTTAGATGCTCTTACCCATAAAATTTTGTGTCCCTTCCTGCATTATTCCTTGTTGTATTTCTTCTTATTTAGAATTAGTTTACTTTGTTTTCTGTTATATACATTAATTTGGTGTTAAAGTCATATAAGATTTTATAAATGTAGCAACAATAATTAAAGTCATATAGTGTTGTTCATTGAAGTAATAATAATTAGAGCACTTCGGAACCAGCGTTAAGACATCAATCAACATTCGCATTCGGTGCAACTTGAATCATATAAGACACAGGTAATGATTATTACATATTTCTATGCTTTTTGCTAGGGTACCATGCCACTGTCTTAAGACAATATTACATTATATGGAAGAAGAGTTATAGGCCATACCTCTAAATTACAAATATATGAAATCATAGGAAATAACTTGTAGGTTAGAAAAAAAGTTATACTACCTCCCATCTAATGAAATTGTACCGATGGAATTGCATGAGGAGGTTCGTGCTTCTATTGGATTGCTCATATGATTTTTGACATACATTTCCTGGGAGAATAGAGTAGGCTTAGGAGGCATTTCTAACAACTCAACATCTCCTTCTAACATCTCCAAAGCTTTGCTCATTGAAGGACGATCTATGGGCTTCATCTGTATACACCATAAATAAGAATCCATCACCATTTTCTTTATGCCTTTCATCCCTCGCGGCATCTCCCAAGTCTATGTTATCCCCTTGGTGATATCGCTCAAAAACCCATGATGGAAAATATATTTTACTTGAATGTTCTGCATTTGCATTCACATTCTTTCTTCTCCCCACCATCTCCATTAACAACATTCCAAAACTATAAAACATCAGCTCTCAGATGAGACACCTTATCATTTTTGTAATCAATTCGGGAGTTAACATATCCCAACTGCTCCTCAGGCAAAGAAGTGAGAGACACCATACTGGGCTTGTTGAATACAACTTTGCAAGACCAAAATCTGAAACTTTTGCTGTGAAGTCTTCATCAAGAAGAATATTGTGTGGCTTGATATCAAAATGTAGAATTTGCATGTCACATCCTTGATGTAAGTATTCAATCCCACGCCCCACTCCAATTGCAATCTTATACATCTTTTCCCAACTTAAAAAAGTTTTTCTTTCTTCTTTAAGAAAAATGAACTTATCGAGAGAACCATTAGGCATGAAGTCATAAATAAGTGCCCACTTTGATCCTTGGACACAAAATCCTACAAGTCTCACCACATTAACATGATGAATTCTTCCTATTGTAGCAACCTCATTGATGAAATCTTGCCCGTTAGCTTTTGACATGATCAACACTTTTACTGCTACAATGCGGCCACTTTGAAGTTTTCCTTTATATACAGAGCCAAAGCCTCCTTGACCTAACTTATTTGCAAAGTTATGAGTCATTTTCTTTATCTCTGAATATGAGTACTTGATGGGTTGAAGATTTTTGTGATTGCGTAAAAATTCTTCTATACTATCATCTAATGATAGATGTCTTCGATGAAACTTGTAAATCAAATACGCAAAAAGGCACAACATCCCGAAGAAAGTCCTTCCTATGACTAAACACAAATCAAATGTCATGAAAGCAATGGATATTTTTTTCAAAACGAACAAAGATAACAAAATAAAAAGGGTAAATCCATCAAATACATATGGAAGAAATTAAAAACCATTAAAGCTTCATGTTGAAAAAAAGTAGATGGTCATGTTGTTAGAGCCATGAAATAGCTATTATAGCAACCACTTAATTGATAAATAGGTATCATGTCTCAATCATGCTTACATATTTATTCTTAACATACTAAAACAACTACAATTATTGGTATCAAACCAATAGCAATTGATACAAGCTAAATCTTCTAAGGACAATTGAATTAGAGAAAGAACTTTAATTTTTTAATTTAATTAATTAATATTTATCTCTATCAAGATGTTTATTTTCATCAGTAAATTATTCCCTTTGCAAAATTTTGGTTGCATAGAACTGGAGCCTTGGATAGAAGACACAAATTAAGTTTTAGTTCCATTACTTGGGCTTCTTTACCAAAAATAAAACAGAGAGTAGTTTGAATCAATTGGAAAACTTACCAATAATACGCAGTATCCAACCTCCTGGTAAAAGAAAGAAATGTGACAAAATAAAAATATAGGCCAATATAAGTGAAACATAAACAACAGCAAAGGAGGAGACAACATGTGAGCAAACAAAGTCATACCAATCACGGAGATGATGCAGGGAATGTAACGGTTGCAATTATCAAGTTCTTCTTGAAGTCCTATATCAAACCATCCAAGCCATGTTAATCCCAAGGAAGAATGCCCATGAGGACTCTGAATAAATCCTTTGTCTCATTCAATTCTTATGAGAAATTAATGATTGCAACTAGAATAGAAACCTTACCTCGGAATTTTATGGTGCTGGAAAAAAGTGATGCCTCTGTTTAACAATGGAAGTCCAATTTGTAAAAAATTAGGAAAAATGAGGGAAAATGAAGATTTTTCTTCAAAGAAAATTGAAAATTTTTAGTTGAAAGCTTACTTATGAAGTGAAACAATGTATCAGCGGTAATAAAACTCCAAAACCCTGCAAGAATATTAAACCAATCAAAACACTTAAAATAGGGACAGAGATATATTAATTGAAGAGTCATGCAATTAAGGAAGATCGTAAGATGGTAGCAGACACTGTAATCCACCAACTCCAAAGATTTAGTACGAGGGCGTACGTCTTATTATACTCGCAAAATTTTTCTCTGAAGTGTTGTCCTCTGGCTTGTAACAATCGAAGGCATTCCATTCATCTAAAATGCAAAATTGCCCTTTCATTCTGCATTGGCGGTCGCAGAAGAGACGCATAAATGAAAGCTGAAGCCCTGGAACCAAATAATCTTGCAAATCTGACATGGAAAGATTTTTGGACTCCCCAAGTGGCTTCAATTGTTGAATAACCATGTATGTGCCGATGGTGCATGAATTCGGAATATTTCTCACTATCCCGAAGTAGTTTCCTAATACTGCATAAGCGTATGTTGGTGAGGAAGACGAAGAGGAATAATAGTCTGTAGTAGTGTTGCATGGAATGACAGGAATGTGGTTGTCCTCACTGACTTCCTGCTCGCACTTAGTCATAACTATTGTGTAGAATCTCAGTTGAGAATCAGGATTTAAATATGTCCCATGAGCAGGCAAATCAATATATGGATATCCGAATCGGAAATTTACAGCAATGGAATGGAGGGGACTGGAGACCCAACAGTTGCGCTTCTTGAAACCAGGATCCACAACCCCAATGGTATAATTATGGTAGTTGATCTCGGTAACTGAGAACTTCCCACCATCCAGCAGGTTTATCATAGTACGATTGTTTTCACAAATCAATTCATATTCAGGGAAACCGCAACTGGGGGGATCGCCCTTTTGTCGGAAAGGGTAGGATATGTTCCGAATATCACCGCAGGAAGATGGGCTGCATATCTGGTACTTCTTGCGATCCTTACCAACAACACAAATTGAAAGGAAGAAGGCATGGAGGAGGACTAGTACTGTTATGAGGCCTCCTGCTCCCATGAGTTGAAACTTGAAAGAGAGAGAGATCAGAGAGAAAGATACTCTGCTTTTGGGTTGGGTTGTGAGAGAGAGAGACTGAAATATCTGCCTAATTGCAGCTGTGACTGTTCCAACATATTGAACGGTCAAAATTTGACCACATCCATCCAGTCAACAGTCAAAATATCTGCTTAGGATGATTGACAATATCGTTACTAATGTAGATAGGAAAGGGTCCATAAGATTTCCAATAATTCTGTAATAACAGTCCTCCATGGAGGATTTTTTTTGTATTCTCTAAAACCAAATGTTTGTATAAAGCAGGTGAGCAGCAGTCCAAATTCAAACAATGAAAAATGAGCATCCCTTTACTCTTCTTCTTCTTCTTCTTCTTCTTGTTTATGAGATTAATGTCTGCAGAGATTAATGGAGATCAGAGCCAATATGATGAGTGCAAGGCGATGAGGTGCAGCCACCATGGTCCGGTCATCCGGTTTCCTTTCCGGCTGAAAGACCAGGCAGTCCCAGACCACTGTGGATATCCGGGGTTTGAGTTATCATGCTCAGAAGAGAAGCGGAGGACCATACTAGATCTGCAGTACTATTCTGTCAAATTCTGGGTGGAGAAAATAAATTACACTTCTCAGGAGATTATTGTCCGTTTGGCTGACTATTGCCCTCAAAAGCAGATTCCAGACGTTAATTTTTCCGCCACTCCCTTCCAGTACTTCAGAGAAAGTTACCTCATGGATGACTGGACCATTTTCAAATGTTCAGAAAATAAGCAAGATTCGCAGCAATATCCTGATTTAAGGCCCATCCCTTGCTCTTTTCATTCAAGTGATCCAGTTTATGCCATTAGTTCCTTTTCCAGTCTAATTGAAGTGAACTTAACCTCTTGCCGGAAGATTTTCAATGCTACACTCCCACGATTTTTGCTTACTAGCGAAGATACGATTTCAATGAATTGGTCAAATCCTATTTGCGGAAACTGTGAAGCACAAGGATACAAATGCCAACGCAAGAAGATCAGTAACAGCACGGAACCTCAAATCGAGTGCATTCCTAGACCACCAAAAGGTATGCTTCTTCATCCTTATCATCTTTAAGAGTCCTTACCTCCTATATATGCTCTTAGTATGCAAATGAAATATTTTATAGTATTTCTTATGTATGCTCTGTTTGTACCCATAAAATTAGATTAAGCCCCTATGGTGGGTGTTTGAAGAGGATAACTATACAAGCTTAGCTACAACAATTATTGGCTAATCTAAATCAATTGAACCTGTTGAAAGGATTGCAAAAGTTAAGGTTAAAATAATCAAAATACACCAACAAGAATTAAAGAACTCATGTCATTAAGCTATATATTATGATTAAAAGAATACAAAATGCTAATATATATGTTTATTTTCTTTTACAGGTCCTCCCATAGATAAAATGCTGCTTACAGGTGATTTTCTATTAATCTTCTTTTCAACTATGATGATTATCACATCATGATGACTCTTAATTAGTTTGTTTCTTCTCTTATATTTGCTTACAAAAACCCTTTTCCCCTATATATATATATATATATATATATATAGAGAGTATATAAGGGTGCTGTGCGTGTGTGTGTGTGTGTGCGTGCGCAGAGTAATCCTTGGCTCTTCATTTCATCACTTTGGGATCTCCATAATCTTTTTGGTTTAATGCCTAATAAGCTGAAAGAGAGCATAAAATAAATATTCAAAAGTTTTAAGCATTATGTAGTCGCAAACCCTCAAGGTACCCTCATTTATGCCGACATTAAAAGGATCACAAATAATTTCAAGGATAAACTAGGTCAAGGGCGGTATAGGATCGTTATACGAAAAGCTCAAATGAAGCTTTTGTTGCAGAAAAGATCCTTGATGATTTCATGGAAATGGGGAAGAGTTTATAAATGAAGGGAACAATGTGGGCACAATACACCATGTAAATGTAGTTCGCTTGCTCGGGTTTTGTGCATCGATATGTCATTTTCGATTTACGATCTTTACTGGGCAACGAAGCCACTGCATGCTCTTCATATTTTCAGCATTCGGTAATAATCGATCCCCACGCAAGATATATTTCAAGATATTGCTATATATGGGTAGCTGGGGCGTATCGGAAGATTTCACCAAGGTTGTGATCAAAGAATCCTTCATTTGCATATCGCTTCTCATAATATTTTGGTTTCGATCATAACTTTAATCCGAAGATATCTGATTTTGGTTTAGCCAAATTATGCTCCAAGGAGCAAAGTGCGGTATCTATGACAAGAAGAAGTGCACTACGCTATATTGGCCCGTAAATGTTATCTAGAAATTTTGGTAATGTGTCTTATAAGCCTGATGTTTATACAGATGCTATCGAATGAATCTGTGGAAGAAAGAATATCACGCGATCAAGACAAAACAAGTAATGAAGTATACTTAATGGCTCTATAATCATTTGAATCAAGAGCAAGAGGCACGATCCGACCGAGGAAGAAAGTGATATGAAAATGAAGAAAGAACAAGATTATAAGCTTTGTATCCAATGGTATCCAATAGATCGTCCTTCCATGAAAATTGTGATTGGAATGTTGGAAGGAGAAGAGGACAATCTAGTTATGCCTCCCAATCCTTTGGCTTCTTTGGAACAAACAGGAACAAGTGTTAGACGACGCAAAGCATCGCTCAACCGACAAAGGTTAATGGTCTACATCAGAATTAACAAAAAATTTGTTTATTAATAGTGTTTGATTGTTGTTATCATGTTGTAATAAGTTGTAGTAATGTAACTCTTTACTTATCAAGTATACTCAATAAAATAACATACTTTTCAAGCACCAACCTTTACAAAATTTGAAAAGTTGTGCCTAACAAGTTAATTGTTTCTTTCCTTGTACTGACCTAGTTCTTCTAGTAAAGTTTGTAAATGCATTTTAAAAAAAAATGGTAAAGGACTCTTCTTTTGTTCCACAGAGGGAAAAGGCTTTGATGTCAACTAGCATCAAAAGAATAATAACCTTAGTTATTGTATCTTGCTTTCTTCGAATAAGTTGTAACATTGAAAAGTTTTCAGAGGCTTGTTCTCATGTGATTTGTTATTTTGTTACTTGCCAAGAGCTTGCAACATTATGTTACATCTTGCTAATTGGACCTAGAAAAATTCAAGGTTAGATTTTCAAGAGAAAATTTGAGGCATTTTGGATAATGTTATAAAAATAAGTTCTTGAGAACGATCCCATAAAAGTAATTCTATATCATTTTTATGAATATAATTCTATTTGAAATTGTAAAAGTTAGTTTTCTTTATTAGTTCTTGGTAAATCTAATTCACTATACAAAATCCAAGATAATAATAATAATAAAAAAACATCTTCAATCATCGCAAGATAAATCACTTTTTCAAGATATTTTTATTCTAAAATCTTATTAGACATGCTTTTCAAGTTGGAAAATTATTTTTAAAGTAAACCTTCATATTTAAGTCTAAAAATATCCCTCGATCATAACAATTTATTAATCGAGTGTTACCGACGACGCACTTGACTACATTATTTAACCACGACCCTTCGTATCGCTATGTTCATTTTCTTATTTCTACAACTTTTAAGTTTTTAAATCCTCTTCAAAAAGTATCATCACTCAATGATTTCAATGTGCATATGAAGTTTTGTAGTAGATTATTTCTCATTAATGGTCCATGACCATCTTGATCCGTTGTATACATGACCGATTTCTCACTATGTGTCATTCTGTATGGTCCATTATACATAGGTCTATTTTTACTTCAGCTTGTCCATACAACTATATGGTCATTGTATAAGTGTGATCATTTTTTTCTCATTATGATCCACACTTTGTTTGGTTCCTCACTGTACATGGGCCCATTTTTCAATTTGTAACCATTGTTTATAGGGTCCGTTGTATTTATATAGGGGTCCTCATCCTTTAATTTACTTGACACTAAAAGGAGATTTGTTTTTACACGTAGAAAAACATGATTTCTTCGCCTTTGGAAATATCCAATAAGCTGGATGAGATAAAAGGAAGAAGCCATGAACTTCTCAAGTAGGGATTTGTATGAAAACATGATAGGAAAGGATTTTCACTATCATATGACAAATTAATTGATTTTTTTTTTTTTTTTTGGCTATGTGACACTGGCCAGCATTAGAGCCACCAAACTGTTTATAATATTATCATTGATTTTTCTCTACCTCAAACTATAAGGCCCACAAGAAAGTTTCATAGTGGGAAAGTGAAAATAGAGGTAGAGAATAATAAAAAAGAAGAAAATAAATTATATATAAAAAAACTTAAGTTACTTGATGAATTCTAAAAAATAGTTTTCTTCATTAGTACTTGATGAATCTAATTTACTATGCAAAACGCAATATAAGAAAACAGAAGACATCTTAATTTTTTCTAGATGAATCACTCTATTTGTATGATATTTTTATTCTAAAATCTATTAGATATGCTTTTGAAGTTGGAAAATTGCTTTTTAAAAGTGCATTAAAAAATATATATATATTTTCAGTCAAACTTTTATATTTAAGTTAAGAATACGTCTTTCATTATCAAAAACTACTTAAATTAGTTCTTCTAGAGTTAGGGGTTTTTGAGCTACACAACTTTTTTCATGGAATATTAGGTACCCGTCAATTGTTTTAGGAATATTTAATATATATAGTCTGTTTAGAATTATTCTGTATCATTGCAAGAAATCTTTTTTAAACTTCTAAATATTTATTATGAAAATGAACGGTGATGGGTCTTCATCATCAAACTTGACTAGTTTAATGTTATTACAATGAGGAAATAAGAATTGACGCATGCATGATCATTTTGATAAATAATAGAGATTGGTATTCCACTCCTCAAACTTGACTATTAGTTCAACATACCTTTTTTAAAATCAAATTTAACAATTGCATGGAAAAAAGGGGATATACATATTTTGAATAATAAATTGATTTCTCATATTCATTTGATTTCTTTACAAAAAATTTCATGTTAATCATTGAACAAAAAAAAAAAAAACCTAGTTTAAAAATATAACTTTAGTTTAAAAACTAATAATAAAAAAATCCTTGGCTATTTGAAGAAACCGCCAAGGCAACTTCACAATCAAGATCAATTTCATCATTTGCAAGTTTTAACATTCATAAGTAAATAATAAGTAACTTTCTCTTACAATGAAAGTGCAAACTAAACAACTTCCAAGATTGAATTTTCCTGGCTACTTGAAGAGGCTGCCAAGGCACCTTTGCAATCAAGATGAATTGATATTTTTATTTGCTAGTCAAGTAAGATAAAACCAAAAACTTAATCTAAAAAATTTAACCATTATATGTTTTAAAATTTAGGAGAATATACAAATAACATTTAGCTTTTCTGACAATAATGATAGTGCTAACTACTAATCAACTTTAAGAATTGAATTTTCCTAGTTATTTGAGGAAGATGCCAATGGACCTTTACAATTATCAATATCTTATTTGGTTAGTCAAGAAAAACAAACCAAGAAAATATTTATCACCTTCTTGAAATATACTACCCACTCTTTTTCACTAAAGTTCATATGAAAGTTCTTAGATCCTTCCTTTATATAATTCATAATACAAAGAAGTCCAAGTCTTCCAAGTCAAAGTCTTTGATTAAAACTTTTTTCATAAAATTTAAGAGTAATAGCGAGTAAAATCTGCCAATAGAAAATACCTAATACCTCTTGCATTTCCACGAGCACAAGCAGAATCACGAGATTAACCTATAAGGAAGGCATCAACAAGAAAAATTAAATACTGTAGGGTAATTGATATGACAAGGATAGAAAAAGTTGAGTTTTTTTTTGCTAATTTCTTAATTTCCATGGAAAATTAGACAACTAAAGAAACATCTTTTATTTTCTATGAGAAAATAGGGACTATTGTTTTTCAAAATAGTTATCATGTGTAGGACCTTTCTAATGGTTAGGATAGTTTTTTTATCTTCCATGAAAACTGGCTTTGAAATTTCAACAAAAATTAGAGAATTATGATGTCTGGAGAATTGAGGTCCTAAGCAGAAACAATAAACATTGTAAGGTAATATCTATTAATAAACTCTTAGCCAAAATCATTTAGAAATTGACTAATTATTTAATTGATGATTTTTAGTGATTATTTTCAAAAGAATTAATTAATGGGGAGGCCAAACTTACATACGTGTTTGACATTTATAAAATGATGACACAATATTTGGCAATTTTTTTTCAAAACGAAACTGCCAATTAAAAAACTTAATTTAAAGATTGAATTTTCCTTTTGGCTTTGGTACCTACCAAAGCATCTTCACAAATAAACATCAATTTATATCTTATTTAATCAGTTAAGTAAGAGAAAACCCAAAAATTTATTTCTGCCCCTCTTAAAATACATCATTCACTTTGCCACGAAAATCTACAAATGAAAACTTCACAGATTCTTCCTTATTTCCCATTTCTTATTACAAAAAAGTTAAAGTCTTATGGGATGAGAACAAATTTCCTTAATTTAATTTATGCTACCAAAAGTCACTTGGTAGGCCACCATTAGTAAGGATAACTAACTATATGACTCGTCATATATTTTATGATAATGTAGAAGTCAATGTCAACAAAGTCTAAGTCTTCTTGGAATTATTGAATGACCATAATGCTTTTGAAAAAAAAGAGACTGGTTAAGAATTTTGAATTTTATTTACTTAAATCAATTTTACAATAAAAGTGTAATGGTAGATATAAACTATATAAAGTGGTTTGAACTCTCAAATTATCATTTAAATTACTTAGACTAGACAAGCATATCAAGCTTTAGGTGTTGGCCTAAGGAAATCAAATATGATAAAAATTCATAAAAAAATAGTAAAGTACAAATCTCATAAAAGTAATTTTTATAGTTATTCTAACATTTAAATCAGAGGACGAAAATTTGAATTTATATAGTCATTATTTTAAAAATACGAACCCATTTGGGTTTTAAAATAAATTATGAACTCTTAGTTATTTCATCTGATTCCAAATGAAGAAAATAAAATAAATGGTATAAGTCTCATGGCAGGCCAATTAATTCACAACTTAGACTCTCATTCACGTCCATACACAACTTGCTGGTCGAGATTATTCGCTTTTGGCTTGTGCCCCTAGAAGACATTTTGGAACCCAATCATATAACTCGAATATTCATGACCTCATATATATGTTGTAGTATTCTATTCTAATAAGTTAGTGTAGTAGTATTCTATTCTAATAAGTTAGTGTAGCTTAATGTGCTTGCTTAAATGGAGATAATGTTTAGGGAGAATTGAAGGAATATGCATGGAGGGGAAATAAATTAAAGGAGAGGTAACATGAAATACAATTGTATTTTGGGGAAAATTCTCCCGAAAGTATGCCTTCAAATACTGCTTCATACTGACTTCTAAAAAACTTTATGCATTAAATGACGAAGGCTCACATCGCACTCTTTCCTCTTATCCATAAATTGCCTTCTTTAAGTAATTTGTTATGGGAAATAAGCTTGCTTTTGAAACATAATTTAGGTGTTTTCAGATTCTTGATGAATGTAGGTTGTTTTTGAAAATATACTTTAAGTATTTCAAAATAATTTTTTAGGAGTTTTTCAGAGCAATAATTAAAAATATAGATAACATTTCTTAAACTTTGCATTATACATAAACGCATAGTACCATGATTGAGGATAAACCGACAAACGTTTTTTTTTTCTTTTAATCTATTGAGCTCCGAAACAAATTGAACTTAATCTTAAAAACGATGAAGAATTGGTTTCTAAAAAGGTATCAGAAACATTTTTCTAAGAACTGTTTCCCAAACACAAATCTTCCCAAATTAATCACAAAGGTTCAATCTTGCATCATATGGCTTTGATTTAACAAATGAAAGCAAACATTCTACTTTTAGAAAGATGCAGTGGATATTAACCATGCAAATTAATTGCATTCATGTACAAGCACTGTTATTTGGTTTAGAAATATTTGGTTAAAAAACCTTAAATGATTTAAAATTTGTAAATTCAACCATTCTCATGTTTTTGATTTAAAATTTGTAAATTCAACCATTCTCATGTTTTTGATGACTTATTGTAGAAATTTTTTATATTTTTGGTTGAATGAAAAATGCAAAATATGAATGCTTTTTTCATATTTAGAAAAAACCAGATTTTCAAACTTTTAAAACAAGAATATGAGAATCAAACTCTATAATCCAATTGAAACTCTTATAATTTATTTATTTATTTTTAATAGAAATAAAGTATTAGAAAAAACAAACAATTAAATACTTATTAGTGTTAATGGCTATTCAGAATAAAAATTCTATTCAATATTAAGTAAAAAAAGGAAAAAAAAAAAGGCCCAGTCATTGAAAGCAAGTTTGCCTAAATCCCAACCAGAGAGCTTCCCTTTTGAAGAGATTCTTTTGAGCTTTAAGCTCGAGGGGATCAATCCATGAATTCCCTGTGAGTTTAAGAAAGAAGATTACATCATACCGAACCTCTTCAGATTCTTTGAACATAGAATTTGTATTCAATAAATTCCATCATATTCATATGATGAAATTGGTCGAGAGTCCCTTACTACTATTTCCTCCCCCAAGGTTACTGAAATGTACTCCTCACTGCGTTTCAGCAATCACCATAGCCAAGATTCTAAAAATTTAAATGGGCTTCAATCGGGTTGTGCTTTTATAAGTAAGCCTAAGGCCTAAATGTGCCTCATCATACTGCATCATCACCCATGAGGTTATTACGCTCCAATGAATAGTAACATATTTCTTCTCCTTTGTGTTTCTTCACCTCAATACCATTCCTTGTCGTAAGGCAGGCTCCAGTAAGAGCTCGCCGCTTAAGCATGTAACACTCTCCTTGAGAGCTTCTTCACCGATATAACCATTCCCGGTCATGGCAAAGGCCGAAAGGAAGCTCACCGCTCTAAGAACCCAAGAATGTGAGGCATTGAGTTGATGAACTCAATGGCTTCTACAAGAAGCCTTGACCGGCCTAGTAAATCAACCATACATGCATGATGTTCCGGTCATTCTTGGGACAATTCCATGTTCTTTCTACATTGCATTGAAGTGTTTCCGTCCCTCAGAGACCATACTGACATGACTACAAGCTATTAATACAGAAAAATAGGTGATTTCATTTGGTTTTATCCTTGTCTCAGGCATTTGATGGAACATTTCCAAAGCTCTAGTTGCGTATTCATGTTTTCCAAAGCTTGTGGTCATTGAAGTTCAAGATATCACATTGGTGTTTAGGGATGCATCTAAAGTTCATTCGTTAGAGAATGTTTAAATTTTGGGAGTTGATAGTGGAGGATTCGTTTTCCAAGGTGGATATTTGTTAGTTTTTGGCTTAGTTAGTGTTTGTTAGTTTAAGTACTCCTTGTTCCACATGGTTTATAAATTGGATTGAACAATGC
Source organism: Tetrastigma voinierianum (assembly GCA_016808115.1). Taxonomy (NCBI): domain Eukaryota; kingdom Viridiplantae; phylum Streptophyta; class Magnoliopsida; order Vitales; family Vitaceae; genus Tetrastigma; species Tetrastigma voinierianum. The sequence goes on along the minus strand of JAEQBH010000443.1, from coordinate 588,244 downwards.
TTGGAGGCTTATATATATATATATAATTGCAATTAACTACTTTTGGCTAAGTTATACATCTTAGTAGCTTTAACCAATATTAGAATAAAAAAAGCTCTTTGCCAAGTAAGAGCCTCCTAATTTTCTAACTCTAATCTAAAAATTAATGAATTGACTGCATTTCCTACAATACATAAGTCATTTCCCATCATAAATCATAAATATTGTGCCCTTTCTTTTATATTTATTATTCTTTTTTTTTTCTTTAATGTTAGTTTCCTTTATTTTCTACTATATATATTTGGTGTGATTCAAGTCATGTGAAACATTGCATTAAAGCAATAATCATTTAAGCACTATGGAAATAGGACTTAAAACATAAATGGGTATTCTTGCTGGATGATATTTGACTCATATAAGACATAAGTAACAATTAGTACATGTTTATATGTTTATATGCAAGTGTCTCTTGACCATAGATGTAATCCAAATTACAAACATATGCTACCATAGAAGATAGCACACAAGTTGGAAAAATACAACCTACCTTCCATCTAATGTAATTGTACGATGGAATTGCATGAAGAAATTGGTGCTTCAATTGGATTGTTCACATGATCCTCAATAGACATTTCCTCATGGTATAGAGTAGGCTTAGGAGGCATATCTAACGGTTCAACCTCTCATTCCAACATCTCTAAGGCTTTGCTCATTGAAGGATGACCTATGGGGTTCATCTGTATACACCATAGTGCAACTATCACCATTTTTCTAATAAGCTTATATTCATCTTTAGTGGCATCTTCAAAGTTTATACTTTTCCCTTGATGATATCTATCATATGTCCATGATGGAAAATATTTGACCTCGAGTGAGTCACATTCACATTCTTTTTTCTTCCCACCATCTCCATTAACAACATCCCAAAACTACAAACATTGGATTTATATGAGACACCTCCAATATTTTTATAAAATAATTTAGGAGCAATATATCCCAATGTTCCTCTTGTGGTAGTGAAAGACACCATACTTTTACCCGTTGAGTACAATTTTGCAAGGCCAAAATTTGAAACTTTTGGTGTGTAGTCATCATCGAGAAGGCTATTGTGTGGCTTGATATCAAAATGTAGAATTTGGATATCACAACCTTGATGCAAGTATTCAATTCGAAGCCCCACTCCAATTGCAACCTTATACATCATTTCCTAGCTCAAAGAAGTTTTGTTTTCTTCTTTAAGGAAATAAACTTATCAAGAGAGCTATCAGGTACGAAGTCGTAGACACAAGTGCCCACTTTGATCCTTTCGCACAAAAATCCTACAAGTCTCACCACATTAAATGATGAATTGCTTCCCAATAGGCGAACCTCGTTGATGAAATCTTGTCCATTAGTTTTCGACATGACTAACACTTTCATAGCTATAGTGCAACCACTTTGAAGTTTTCCTTTATATACAGAGCCATAGCCTCCTTGACCTAACTTATTAACAAAGTTATAAGTCATCTTCTCTATGTCTGAATAGAAGTACTTGATAGGTTGGAGATTTTTGTGATTGTGTCAAAATTCTTCTATGGTATCATCGAGTGATAGATGTCTTCTCTTGAACTTGTAAATCAAATATGTAACAAGGCACAATATCCCAAACATAGTCCTTCCTAAGACTAAAAACAAATTAAATGTCATTAAAGCAACAATATATATTTTAAGAAAAGGAACAAGACAGCGTGGCTGACAAGAAAAAATTAAATCCATAAAATATGATGGTATAAAAACCATTCCATCTTGCATTGAATGGTAAGCAAGTGGTTTCCAGGTTGTTAGCCAAGCATGGAATATAGCTACTTTGAACAACCACACTTAATTGCTTAAAATAGATTTTTCACAAGGCTTTTGGAGTGTATATAAAGTTGCATCCAAGCTTTTTTGATGCATCAAACTGGGGCCTTGTATAAGAAAAGTACCGCTGTTTCAATTCCGTTATTTTGACATCTTTTTATGTCAGTGGAATTGAATTACATTTAAATTGAGTTCACCCCCGATCAATATATAAAAACAATTTGAATTCACAAAATTAAAAATTGAAATCGCTTTCAATTTTGTACAGTCAAATAATACCAAGACAATTCAAGGCTACTTATAAATATTAATTTTAGGAAAACTCAGAAGATTTAGAATTTGGTAGCCTTAACAACAATATGTAGTATCCACTTATTCTATAAAAGAAAACAAATGTAACAAATTGGAAAATATAGACCATTAATACAAGTGAAAAACATAAATTAATCACATTAAAAGAGGAGACATGAAAGCAAAGAAAGTCTTTATACCAAGAACAAAGCAGCGTAGGGATAGTAAAGCACGTAATTACCAAGTTCTTCCTCGGGGTCCTATATCAAACCATCCAAGCCATGTTAATCCCAAGGAAGAATGCCCATGAGGACTAGTCTGAATAAATCCTTTGCTTTATTCTTATGAGAAATTAATAATTTACCTTGGAAAGTTAGGGTGTTGAGAGAAAGTAACCCCTCTGTTAAACATGAAATTAAGTCCAAATTGTAAATATTAAAAAAATGATATTAAAAATAAAGATTTTATTTAAAAGAAGCTTATAATTGAAGCTCACTACAAGGGTGGCAATAAATCATTGACTATAAACTTCCAAAGCCCTGCAAGATTTACCCAAACCACAGAAATTAACTAGGGATACAAATTGAAGACTTTTGCATGGAAGATAAGATCCAACAAATCAAAAAGCATCGTATACTCAATCGGGGTTTTCCCTAGGACTACTCAGAGGTTTGATCTTAATCTTTAATTCTGCTAAGGTCCTGGACATCCATAGTTATAAAAAGAAAAAAAAAAATCTTAATTATACTCACAAGTTTTATCTGACGTGTGATGGTAATAGCATTGAAAGGCATTCCATTTTTTATAACCGCAAAATTGCCCATTCATTCCGCAGTGGTGTTCGAAGAAGTAATCCAAGAATGAAAGCTGAAGCCCGGGAAGCAAATAATCTTGCAAATCTGACATGGAAAGATTTAGGGGCTTTGAAAGTGGATTCAATGGTTGAATAATCATATATGTGCCGATGGTACATGAATACGGAACATCTCCCAGTTGCCATACTCTCCAACACGCATAACCCATGTCAGGAGGGGAAGACGAAGAAGAAGAGGAAGAGGAATAATAACCTATAGTATTACATGGAATGATAGGAATGTAGTTGTCATCGCTGACTTCCTGCTCACACTTCATCGAAAATACTATATAGAATGTCAGTTGAGAATGAGAGGAAGGATAATCAGCTCTCCATTGATAAGGCAAAGAATAGGGAGATCCGCATCGGATGTCATATGCAGGGAGTGAGAGGATCGAGATCCAACAAGGTTCAAGGTTTTACCGAGGATCAACTACCCGAATGGTATGATCATGGTAGTTGATCTGGGTAACTGAGAATTTCCCATAATATTTCCCAACATACTCTAGCAACACAAATAGAAAGGAAGCACGCATTTCGAGGACTAATGCTATCGCCCAAATTTCTTCTGGCCAGGCCTCCCAACTTTATCATCTTTAGAGAGAGAGAGAGAGAGAGGAGAGAGAGATACTCTGTTTTAATTGCTGCTTCCTTCAACAGATATCATTCTTCGCTAACTGTTTTAAGTATCATTTACCTTATTTCTTGGCTCATACGGCATGTTAGTAAACTACTGAGACAACAATTTTTGAATTTTTTTTGGAAAAATATGTATAAGGCTACCGATTTGAAAATAAAATAAACAAAATATGACGAATGGGAAAATACATGCATGGTTCAAAACATGTTAAGAAAAAATGATTTACTTTCAAGTAGAGATACTATCTTAACCATTAGTTAAGGTAGTAGTACCTCCTCAAGTGATTAAGGTAATAATCTACTTAAAAGCCGATTATTTTTTCTTGATATGTTCTGAACCATGTATTTACCATTTTTTTTATATCTTTTTTGACTTTATTTTCAAATCTATAACCAGATACATACTTTTCCCAATTTTTTTCAAAGTACACTTTAAATTCTGAGATAAAGATAAAATTTTATTATAACAGTCCTCCGTCTCTTTTGTATTCCCTAAAACCACCTGCTCCTCTAACAAACAAAAACTTCTTCTCCCTTTTATATACAATAGGTGAGTAACAGAGCAAATTAAACCAAAAGATAGATAAGCAGTTGCTTAATTAAAAATGGGGATCCCTTTATTCTTCTTCTTGTTGCTTATGATTGTTGGCAACCCAATAAGGAGCCAAGATGATGAGTGCAAGATCAAGGTGTTGAGTATTATGGCGGTCCCGTCGTCTCGGCCCCTGCTCCGCTTAAAGACCACCACTGCATTCACCGTGGATATCCAGGGCTTGAGTTAATATCATGCTCAGAAGGAGGTCATCCATAATAGAGAGCCGCTCCCATTCGGGAGCAATGCTCTGCAGAAGATAAATTACACTTCACCGTATAGCTTGTCTCGGCTGATGATTATTGAATTCAAAGGCGCATTCTAGACACTAATTTGTCCGCTTCCTTCCAATACGTATGGCTACTCATTCAATTAATTCGTATCATAAAGGATACCTCTTTAACTTTGGCCTCCTCCCTTGCGTGCTTTCTCAAATAACACACTTGTGCAGTCCTTTCCTATTTTCTTACCAGCTGAGGTGGACTTATCCTCCCGTTTAAAATTTTCAATGCTTCACTCTAGAATATTTGATATTTCATGCAAAATGGGAGATTTCTATGAGCTGGTCAAAACTTATGTGCAGAAAGTGTGAAAGAGAAGGAAAGAAGTGCCAACTGAAGAAGAAAAATAGCACTCCAGCCCGAACCCGAGCCTCCTCGAAATCGAATGTATCGACAAAACTGTACCAAAGGTAATAGACTGCTTTCTTCATCTCTCAAGTATGATTTTAATATGCACAAGAAATTTTCTATGCATATTTAATTCTCTTATGTATATATGCTCTCTGCACCATAAAATCGATTCGAATTAACGTGCAAGATATTCATTAATTACAAGCATTCCTACAAATACTAGGCTCAGCTAATACCGTGGTTTATTATATTTGCTGTGTTTCGTTTTCTAGGTTCCTCCGCAAGTGTGCAGGTAATCCTTGGTTTCCTTCATTTCACTTTGGGAATCTTCATAATCTCTGTTCTCTAACGGTCTAACAAGTTGAAAAGAGAGCATAGAATAAATATTTAGAAGTTTTTGGAAGATTATAGAGTTTTCAAGTCCTCAAGGTGCCCATATGCTGATATTAAAAAGATCACAAATAATTTTAAGGTCAAACTAGGTGAAGGAGGCTGTGGGACTGTTTATAAAGGAAAGCTCTCAAATGAAGTTTTCATTGCAAAGAAAATCTTTCACTTCATAAGCTGGGAAGAGTTCATTAATGAAGTAAGAACAACGGGTCCGATACATCATATTAATGTAGTTCGCTTGCTTGGATTTTGTGCAGATGGATATAAGTGAGCTTTGATTTATGAATTTTTACCAAATGAGTCATTAGACAAATTCATAGTTTCAACATTTGCAATAACTATTCACTAGGTCGGCATAAGCTTTAGGAGATTGCTATTAGCATAGCTAAAGGTATTGAGTATCTTCATCAAGGTTGTGATCAAAGAATCCTTCATTTGGATATCAAACCTCACAATATTTTGCTTGATCATATCTTTAATCCAAAGATCTCTGATTTTGGTTTAGCCAAGTTGTGCTCTAAGGAACAAAGTGCAATATCTATGACAGCAGCAAGGGGGACCATAGGATATATTGCACCAAAAATGTTATCTAGAAATTTTGGGAATGTATCTTACAAGTAAGATGTTTATAGCTTTGGTCTGTTGTTGATTGAAATGGTAGGTGGAAGAAAGAATGTTGATGTTACCATAGAAAACAACAGTGAACCATACTTCCTAGAGTGGTTATGTAACATACGCCTTACGTTTCTTTTTTTAGGCTTTATCCATTAATGTATTATGCTAGGTATTGGTGAAAAAACATTGCAAATGATAAGAACATTTAAAATATAGATTGCAAAAATAAATAAAGTGAAGTAGATCATAAAAATGAACAAACTAAAGTAGAAGTAAACATAAATATTCTATTAATATTCAAAATTGACTAACACACAAATATCCAAAATGTTGATTAATGGTAACACATTATAATAGTACAAGAAAATTATTCATTACATTGAAACATTATTCATGTCAATGGATTTCCACATGTTTTCCTATTGTGACCGGCCATATTGCAACTGAGCAAAGATATATACCGCTTATCTTGAAACTGTGACTCGATTCACTTTTTCCTTGGTCTTCCTACGGGTCATTTTGTTCGAGGAGGCTTTAAAGAGAAGTAAACATTGCCAACAACATCCTAGACAACACCATTGTCATCCACTTTTGGTATGTCGTGAGTCTCTATTCCATGAAACATGCCTGAGTATACATTTTCTTGCGTTGGACATTTGAACACATCATCAACCAAATCAGCAATATTTTGTCTTAAATACATTGTAATTGCACATGCATGTACCGCGATGGTATGCCAAACATTTCCCAACCACGACATGTACATTTTCAAGCCGCTATGTCAACATTGATGACTGCTTTGCCAACAAATATACCAAAAAGGGTCTCCATGAATGGGCTAACAATGTAAACCTCCCCTTTCACAATATTTTATTTTCACTTTCTCTTCTATTTTCGGCCCTATAGTACCCTTCCAGTCATTGATCTCAGCCTTATTTTTAACAAACATAGCACCTAACTTAGTCATGTGCTCGACTAGGAAGTTACAGATGGAGTGATGACGTTCATTTTTTAACCAAGGATTAAAAGACTCCGCAACGTTGGTTGTCATTTTGTCCCATCTTTTCTATGGGAATTTTGACATGGCCCAATGTTCGGGTTCATTTTGCTCAACCCATGTTGCTAACGCATCATTGTACTTACTTAATTCAAACATGTGAGCACCGGTAATCGCATCCACTCTTGCATATGCAATCTTGTCAAGCTCATTGTACCATTGCTCTCCTTCCCCTTGTTACCCTCGTGGTATGCTTACTAAAGAAGCTACTAAAAAATTCTCCTTCAATGATGGTAACAATATGTACGGCTCTCTCCTCCAAATATTTCCCAGACGCTACTTAACAAACCATGGTGCTCTAATCGGGACAGGTCCACGACTTCCTTACCCCTAACAATTTTCTTTTAAATTTTGTAAGAACCAAGACCCATCTTCGTAATTCTTCGAGCTCATCACTCCAAAAGCTAATAGGAACATGTTGCCATTCGCATCGTATGTAGTTGCTGAAAATAAGGCACCACATATGGCCCACTCAAGTGAGATGAGTCAATTGCAATGAAACGTCGACAACCCAACAAAAACCCTTGTATAGATACCTCATGTGCAATAAATAGTTGTTCAAAATGGTCATCACTTGATTATGTCAAATCAACAATCGATCCCGGATTCATTTGGACAACTCGATCACACATCCAAAGCAACAATTTATAGTAATTCCGAGGAAAACCATATATTCTCTCCTTAGCCTTCTCCTTAATTTTCCAAGCTTGACAATAACTCAATCTCATCCTATGTTCACGAATGAAGTCTTCACATATTAGTTGTGGTTGGTATTTGGGAGTCGATCGAATCACATCATCTATCACCACGTCAGCTCGAGTTGATCTCACTAATGATTCATTGGCAACTACATCATCAATACTATGATTATGATGATTTATGAATGTGCACACTTGGACGACATATGACACACCAATAGCACGACATGTTATTTTCCAAGGGCATCCATTGACAGTGCAGACAACACTCATGTGAATATAGGCGTTTCTTTTGAAATAGTATTAAAACCTCACGCCTAAGGGCATTAGGTACAAAGCATCCTGGAATGCAGCAGTATTGGGAAACCTTTAGCCACTGCATACAATTGCATTTTCCAAGTGCCTTGAATTACGTTGAAGGACGTCTGTTTCAACACCCCTATTAGACAAATCATGCGCCGGTAATGATGGTGCAAATTCCGAAAAATCCATAGACAAATTAACATTTGGATTTCTATTTATTAGACCGTACTCGGAATTAGAAGCAACAATAGGTGTGGGGGCACTGTTACCAAGACACAACAACAACAATAGGGCAATTAATAGGTGACCTATTTCATTCACATTCCCTAATACCAAACAAATTATTTTGATAATAGTGATCGTCTGGCAACTGGGGCAACCGAACTTGACTAATCCTATGAAGCCCTAAAAAAAACAGTCCGAGTAAACCCTCCCATTACCCTAAAGGGAGGTTGAACCACCATTGGATGAAAACCCTTTCACCCAATACTTTACACCAACCAACCGAGCTACCTCTCAAGATCAACTTAATTATTAACCATTACATATCACGTAATTAATCAGAAACATTGAATCACAATTACGGTCACCAACATTATCATGATAAATGCCACTAGAAGCTCCATTAAAGACTAATGCGTAGGATTAATTAGTAGATACCTATAGATCTCGGGCGGCAAGTACTCCAAACTGATGTCCATCCCACTTATCACTCTTCCTCCTCGTTAGCCATCCATTGTTGTCAGTCTGCATCAAACAAAGCTTTATATTACTCTTCAAACCCCAAATGCTATGGTTTCATAAGGAATTAATCCTTAAATTCTTTGATTATTAATTTATTGGGTAAAGAAATGATTTTAATTTGTAGTGGGTCAAAACAGTGGTATAAGCTCGAGATAAGTGGTAACGTATTAGAATATAGTATTCGATTATTCATCACCGTTAATGATTTTTAAGCTTTTAATCCCTTTTTTAAATTTGGAAACAAAACAGAAAAGACTCGGATGTTCTTACTTTTTGTAAGGGGGCGGCCAAGGGCTTTAATTTTATTTCCAAATGTCCAAACAGGGCCTAAAAGGCTAGGGCAATTCTGATTAGTATAAGAGGTGTTTTTAACCTTATGGTCGTTTGACAAAGGTATGGCGATGCTGCCTTCGCAGATCAATGCTTGAGTCGCCGCAGCCCACACGCCACCACATCACGCCGACCACCTCGCCGGATCCGACCGCAGTTCACGCTCCGTCTCGCCCTTCCCAAGACCACCCTCGCTCACCACTTCTCATCAACTTTCACAACATCTCTTCATCGCTCTCTCCCACCCGCCACCGTCACGCCACCCGGCGCGGAAATTCTCGATCTCTATTTCTCCGCGAAGACTTCGTGCGCCGCCTCCTCGCACACCTCCGCCACTCCTGGGGCCGCCGCGCCCGCCTTAAACCCCCGTAAAGTCAGAACCCTCTCTCTCGCTCCAAAACTCTGTTCTGCTCCTCACCGCATCCTCCTCCATTTCTCCTCCGTCTAATCAATCGACAATAGCTCAGACGGCTGGAGGCGGAAAACTCTTCGCTTTCTTGGCCTAATTATTGTTCTTCCGACTGGCACGGCCACGGTGACAACGACGAAATCATATCATTTCTCCGCCGAGCACTGCCCGCATCTCGATTCGCTCTCCACGCCGACGCCGCCTCGTGACCGACATTTGGGCCTCATCCGCCGGATTCCGGGCCGCTTCCGGGACGAGCATTCCGACTCGCTTCACACGTGATTCGACTCGGGCTTCCATTATCCGACGTCGCTTTTACTCCCACCATCTCCCCGCATGAAAAGCCAAAACCACCGTCTCCCAACACCCCACCTCCCGCTCTCAAATACATAGCCTAAAAAGAACGATCCCACCGCCCATCTCCCACGCCCATCCGATGAACGCCACCAACAGATATGCTACGCTTCTTCTAGAACGACGGGTTTCGATTATTCGTAAGGTACGCCGGATTCGCCCGATTAGCGCCAAATACGTGCGAACCGACGAACGCGTGTAGTGATTTCCGTGGGGCCCGCGCAGACTGGCAGAGGGCGCTACGCGGGCGGTGGAAGTGTCACGCGCCTTTTGAGCCGTAAGATTCGGATGTGGAGAGCCTCGTGAGACACGTGGAGATCACGTGTTGGGGGCTGAATGTAGATTCTGGTGATTGGGTCGCCTGGGGGGACGTACCTAATTAACCGTCCTAAAAATTATAAATCGTAAAAAATTATAAATGATCAAAAGCATAATAAAATTATGTATTTGGTATTTCTTTGGTTAAAACATATATAATTTCACATTATATTGATGATTATTAATTTATTTATTTTTTTAATTATATATATTTCTTCAATATCTCGCTCAAAATATAACAAACGGCCGCGATCACGATGACCATAACTAAACCGTTATACTTAAACGATACAACCACCTATTGTACCAAAACTATGACAGTCATACAAGTATTAAGACGATAATTAAATCATAAAAAATAAATAAACTTAGATTTGTATGAAATAACTACTTTATTAATAAATAAAAAAATGAAAATAAGTGTAATTGAATGATTTGAGATCAAGAATGACAAAAAAAATCACTTATCCTTACTTAAAAAGAATAAACTAGCAAAGAAAAAGTTGAGAGAAAAAAGATTATGATTTGATGATGCCTTTTTTCAACCAGAACTGGGCTGGAGCGTGTGGGGGTCGTTGGGCCGGACCTAGATTGTTGGCGGGCTGGGATGCAGGCTCTCGGATTGTCTAGGCTGAGGTAGGATCGCTGCACCGTTGATCTCATGTGCTCAACGTAGCACTCCTCCGCAAAACAAGAAGGGGTCGGCAAGGGCTTCGCCTCGTGTCCCGATGCTCTGGCCGGGCTTTTCTCGAGAGAAAAGAGAGACTGCTTAGAGGGCGAATGTGTTGCACATGTTTGCATATGAGTATGCGTCTAAGAATGCGTATGAGTGTTAGCGTACCTTTCACCGATGGGTGGTCCTATATTTATAGTAGATGTTCAACCAGTTGGATGGTAATTAAGAGTCATTTCCATTGGATGGGACATATCTTACTTTAGTCTATATCGATTGGCACAGATATAGAAAAGCGCTTTACTTGTGATAGTCTTTCCTTATCGGGGATGTCCAACCGGTGGTGATATTCTTCTTTTTCCCTTTTAATGATTTGGTCGATGGGTAATATATCGTTTAAGGAATATTCTATTTCGTATCAGTAATGGGTTGGATTGAATGCACGACCTTCCAAATTATCCGATCGTGCCGCCTAGCGAACCGCCCCGCCTTTGGGTCAAGGATATGGAGGGGCCTGGGCATTGTGCTGGGCACTTATGGTGGTCATGAGCGGCCCCCAAGGTACCCATTTTTTTAAACCCCATCACATGTCTCACTCTTGTGTACGAATATGCAAGCAAGGGCTATAATTCTTCTCGTGACGGTCAAGCAGCTCACGTGTCCTGTTTTTATTAGGTTAGTTAAGGCTTCATTTCATTGCCTTATGTCTCTCGTAGATAATGATGACTTTCGGTTCTCAAGACTCATTCCACTCCTTCCACTTTCCTTTCCGTTTTTATGGACATCTTCATCTTTGTTTGCTTATGCCCTCTGGACCCTTTCTCTACCTTTTAGCGATTTCTACCCTTTCTTTCTTAGTTTCCTGTCTGAGCCCTCCCAGGCAAAATTCTTTCTCCGTCAGGTTTTCGGTCCTGGTCGTGGTCTCATCATTTCGGTTTCTATTCAATCGGGTACGACGAGACGCTAGGGTTTGACCGATTGATTTTGCTTTACTGCTCGCTTTCATCATGGTCCGAGTCGTTTCTTCTTGCGCATTGGCGATGACCTTCAATCATACGGTTCTAGACTCGTTAGGAAGCTCCCGCCATTCGGCCGCGGCCGAATCCTCAAAACGCCCCGAGGCGCCCTTCTTCCTTTGAATAAGGATGTATGAAAATAAACCTAGTTAAATATCCTGGGTCGATTACCTTTAAATCGGCCGCTCAACATGACGTGAATGTGGGACCCAAGCAGGTTGGTCCTTCAGTGATGGGGCTACTTTGTCACCACGCCCCCGGGCGTCCGAGGCACCGATGTTCGACTTTTATGTAGCCTCCGTGGCCCCCGGGATGTATGTTTCTTGAGGTCGCTTGACAACGGCTCGTTTTCCACCGCACCTTTATGAAAGAGGTTCTGAAGATTTTCAACGCTTGTCCTTCCAACTCGCCCCAATGGTTTTGCATTTCGTGGGTCATCGGGCCTTGGGGTGGACAGGTTCAGGCTGTCCCTAGCGTGGCTCTCAAGCTCCTCTATCTTTTCAACCCAAAGGAGACACCGAGGGGCTTCCTTTATTTCTCCAGACGTTTCGGAGCTCCTCTGGTGATCTCTTACCTTCCTTCTTCGCATAGGTCATGGAAGGGACGCTATTTCTTTATCAGCGGTTTCAACTGGGAATACAATCTTTCTGACAGGGACGACACTTTGGGTGTTCCAACTGCTTGGAGCGCCCCTGATAATCTTCATGAGTATTTGCAATCAAGCTCGGGCCATGACTTGTCTCGAAGGTGATTGAACGCTTTCTCGATTTTATATTATCTTCATGTTTCCCTGTGTGTGCTCGCCCTGACCTTAGCGCCTCGAAGATAATGTCATAGCTTCTCATGTCATGGAATGCTCGCCGTCCTTACGCCAGAAGTTGATAAAGCCCGCATTCCTCGCCCATTCACTTGAGATCCGCACGCTTCTAACGCTCGAGGCCTTTGCTCTTCCTTCCACCCGGAGTCTCCTCCCATTGGCCATCGGGCCGCCACTCCTACCAGGGGGGAGATTTTGGTTCATTTGGGGGCGATGTCTCGGAAGCCTCGGAGTGCGAAAAGGAAAAGACCGAGCTCCATTGAGAAGGACCGGCCGGTTCCGGCCAAGGTTCAGAAACTGGGGGCGTCTTCGACTTCTCCTGCCCGAGAACCGGAGCGGGCGCCGTCGCCTTTAGCCGAGGCTCCCGTGGTTTTGAGCCCCCCGCCTCCTTCTAAGCCTGTCGTGGAGGCTAAAAGTCTCTTGGGTGCGGCCGTCGAGCAGCCGTTGGCGGTTATGCCTATAACTGTTCGAACGCCTCTGGGACGTTTCAAGTCACCTCCTCGAAGGCGGTAGAGTCAAGAGAAAGAAACCGAAACCAAAAGTTGGGACAAAATGTGGACTTTTGTTTTCAACGCGAGCCGTGGCAGGCAGTTTCATCCATCCTCGCGATTCCGACTGGAGGTCGAAAGCTGCCCGTTGACGAGGCTCGCCTTTGGCCCTCTTCAAGGGGGCGGTACCCAGAAGTTTCCAATCGTGCTTGCTCCCATGCTGATTCCGTGTTGAGCGTTAACTTTACGTTTGATATGCAGGTAGCCACTCATTTGAAGGGCCTGGCCGAAAAGGCCAAACTAAATGAAAAACACGTGAGAATCGTGTCTCTGATTATAAGGCGCAGCGCCTTCACGCCCGAGCTAACCGAGTCAGGCAGAGCAAGCGCAGGACATGAATGAAGAAGTGGAGCGACTCAGGTCTGATCTAAAACATACCATATCAGCTCGCGCCCTGCGCGTAGCAGAAGATGAGGTCCGTTAGCTCGACACGAATCGGCGCGAAAGCCAATTCAGATGCGCCTCCGTGCCGCACAAAAATGATTTGATTGAGACCCGAGAGGGACTAAAGTCCTACTTCAAAGGTGAGCTTCAAATGGTTAGGAGGAGCTCATCACATCCCCGGGCGAGCCAGCGTATCTCAAGTGGAGCTACGCTACGACCAATGGCAGGATTCAACGATAAGGAAACACAAACTCGCGCCGCCCTATGAAGCTTCGAGGTAAAGATGTGTCGGCCAGCGTGGAGATCGTCGCCGTGAGTCCTCCGCCGCAAATTTGGCGTGAGCTACCGACAAGGAGCGGTCGTTGATTGGCGCCGCAGATCTTCATCGCCGAAGTTAGTTTTGGTTGCTCGTAGAGATGAGGTTATTAGACAATTGAGGGACCGCTAGTGCTCGCGGCCTCCGTGGCTCGCTTCAAATGTGTAGTGTCGCTCACGCAGACTCGATCCGGACTTCAACTCGATCTCCCAAGAGCGACTTTAAGAGGCAGAGGAATTCCTTTCTACGAACTATTCTCAAGATCCTCGGTAATTCCTACCGAGGCCCATTCCCATCTGCCGTCACCTCCTCCGCCAGACTCTTCCCAACTCCCTGCTCGTCTCTTGGACTCTCGACTTTACTTTCTCCTTCTCTAACGTATATTTGTTTGTTTTTTGTGGGGCCTGAAGCCCGAGACATATGTGGCCTCCACCTCAACAAATATTCATTAATTTCATATATAAATATATATATATATATATATATATATATATATATATTTTTTTTTTTTTTTTGTTGCTCAGGTTCCCTCTGCGCATTTCGCCTTTCTTATGAATAATCTGAATTGCGCGTATGAGTTGAGTAGCTAAGCTCTTCAAACTAAGCCGCTGAGGCTGTATGGGCTGTCCGCTTAAGCTGACTTGATTCGTAGGCTATGTGGTCTGAATGGAATGGCGAACTCGTCAATTTAAGTCAAGCCGTTCGCCGGGTTGATTTGCTCTGGAAGTCGAACCGATTCCCCGATTCCATGACTGGCTTCGCAGTTCGCAACAGCTACCGACCTTCTCGCTGGGTCAGCCTTGCTCAGTAGAGCTGATTCCTTAGACTGTATGACTTGTTTTTGGTAGAACTCGTCAACTTGAGCGGCTGACCTTCGTTGGCTGTCTTGCTTGAGTAGCGTTGACTCCTTAGGTTGCATGTCATGTTTTCGGTAAAGGTCGTCAATTTGAGTAGGTGGGTAGAGCTCGTCCATGTGAACTGAGAGGAAGAGCTCGTCAGAGTGAATAGTTGAGTAGAGCTCGTCCGAGTGAACTGAGAGGAAGAGCTCGTCAATGTGAATTGCTGGCAGGAGCTCGTCCATGTGAACTGAGAGGAAGAGCTCAAGCCGAGGAATAGTTGGAGTAGAGCTCTCATCCGAAAGGAATCGAGAGGGAGAGTCGCAATGTGAATTGTCGGTAGGGAGTTTGGCTCCATGTGAACTGAGAGGAAGAGCTTGTCAGAGTGAATAGTTGAGTAAAGCTCGTCCGAGTGAACTGAGAGGGAGAGCTCGTCAATGTGAATTGTTGGTAGGAGCTCGTCCATGTGAGCTGAGAGGAAGAGCTCGTCAGTGAATACGAGTGAGTTTCACCCATGAACCCCGAGAGGAAGAGCCTCGCCAATGTGAATTGCTGGCAGGAGCTCGTCCATGTGAACTGAGAGGAAGAGCTCGTCAGAGTGAATAGTTGAGTAGAGCTCGTCCGAGTGAACTGAGAGGAAGAGCTCGTCAAAGTGAATTGTTGGCAGGAGCTCGTCCATGTGAACTGAGAGGGAGAGCTCGTCAGAGTGAATAGTTGAGTAGAGCTCGTCCATGTGAACTGAGAGGAAGAGCTCGTCAAAGTGAATTGTTGGCATGTGAACTGAGAGGGAGAGCTCGTCAGAGTGAATAGTTGAGTAGAGCTCGTCCCGAGTGGAACTCGAGAGCGAAGAGTCAGCTACCGTGAATTGCTGGCGTGAGCTCGCCCATGTGAACTCGATGGGAAGAGCTCGGGCTGTGAGCATCCGGGCTCTTAGTGCCGCGGGCCTCGTGGCGTTCGCCGAATGGCGATGTAGCCGAGCGGGCAAATGTAGCTCGAGCTGGTTTTGACTCCCGAGGCGCCGTGGCTTCAGGCAGTAGCAGATGAGCCTGGCCAATGGTGGCGCCCACCGAGTGGGTGATGTAGCCGGTGGCAACGTAGGCCTGGAACCCGGTCCGACTCCCCGAGGCGCCAGGCCCCGTGCGCAGCAGATGAGCCTGGCCAATAGTGGCGCGCTCCAACCGAAAGTGGCAACATAGTATGAGGCTGGGGTCCGACTTCGAGGCGCCGCGGGCCTATGCGCAGTAGATGATCGTCAATGGTGGCGTTCCAACCGGCGGCACGTAGCCCGAGTCAACCGACTCTCGAGGCGCCGTGGCCTATGCGCAGTAGGATGAGTCACATTTATGGCGCTCCAACCGAGTGGCAATGTAGCCCGAGCCGGTTCGACCGAGGCGCCGCGGGTCCGGTGCGCAGTAGATGAGCTCTGCCAATGATGGCGTTCCAACCGAGTGGGCAATGTAAATGCGGTGGCAATGTACCGAGCCGTCCGACTCCTAAGGCGCCGCGGGCCTGCGCAGAGTAGATGAGCCCGCCAACGGTGGCGCCCAACCGAAAGTGGCAATGTAGCCCGAAATGGGTCCGACTCGAGGCGCCGCGGGCCCTCGTGCGCAGTAGATGAGCTCGCCATCGGTGGCTGCCCAGCCGAGTGGCAATGTACGTGGCAATGTAGCCCCGAGCCGTCCGACTCGAGGCGCATGGCCGTGCGCAGTAGATGAGCTCGCCACGGTGGCGTTCCAACCGAGAGGCGATGGTTCGTGGCAATGTAGCCTCGAAATGGTTCGACTCCCGAGAGGCGCCGCGTGGACCGCGCAGTAGATGAGTTCTCGGCCAATGAGTCGGCCGCCCCCTCGGGCCGCGCGACCGTTGGGTTGGAATGCCGATGCGCTTGGCTCGTCTTATGATTTCCCCTGAAGGTGCGAACGCCTTTACCGCCGATTGATGGAGGATTTGGAACGCTCAGGTGACCTTAAGTGCTTTCGCCTTCTTATAAATGGCGATTTACTGGGCTGCCAGGCTTATTCTCGCTTTTCACCGATGCGAACTGAATCGTGAGATGAACCGTCAAGTCCGGTTGTCGGGATCCTTCTCAATATTTAGGGTCAGCCACATCGGGTCTCTACATGTGGGAGTTGTGTTTTTCCCTAGTCTCCCCTTTATGGGAGTCATGTTATTCCCTAGCTTCGTGCTAGGGAATGCATGTGGAGAAGGCGATGTATTTCTTGTGTCGCCTTCTCCATTTTCTGTTCTTCTTTCTCTTCCTTCCTCCTTTCTCCTTCTCCTTCTTTTTCACCTTTTTTTTTTTTTTTTTTATCTTATTCTCCCCTTTTTTGTTTCTTCCGCACAAATTCCTTCCATCCATTTTTCTTGTTTTTCCTCTTCTTCCACATATGTTTCTCCCTCTTTCTCATAAACTCCTTCCACCCTTTTTCTTCTTCTCCTCTTTTCCACCTTTCTCCTCTTTTCTTTTCTCCCTATCACCCCCCTTTTCTTCTTCTCCTCTTTTCCACCTTTCTCGTTTTTTTTTTCTATTTATTTCCATCTCGTTTTTTTTTTTTTTTTTTTTTTTCAGGGAACCGCTTGTACCGAATACTTTTCAAGATGGTAATCGAGGACACTGGCCGACAGAATCGAATGTAATTCAATTGAAATAAAAGAGAAACTTTCCTTTTATAGTTCATGATTCTATTGTGCATTTTTCTGTATCTTACATATATAAACTATTTGAGATGTCTAACCAAATAATCAATGAACGCTCCACTTGTCACATAAGATCCGATAAGGCATTATTTAACTTTACAAACCGATGCTTACTGGTAAAAACGTTTAAGATGTTCCGCATTCCATGTATGCTGCAAGATTTTTCCTTCCTCTGTCTGGAGCTCATAATTGCCTGGTCTGACGACTCGGGATATGATGTAAGGACCTTCCTAGTTGGGGCCTAGTTTTCCATGCGCTGGATTTTTCCTTGCTGGCAGGAGCTTCTTTAAAACTAAGTTGCCTGACATGTAGCTCCTGGGTTTGACTTTTGATTATAAGACTCATTGCTTTTCCTTGATACTCCTCCGCACGCCTCAACCGCCTCGCTCGGCGCTTTCATCTGTGAGTTCTAAGTTTAGACGAAGGGCCTCGTCATTATGCTCCTTCTGATGCTAACTCGATCTTGGGAGACTTTATCTCGACCTCCACGGGGCTACCGCCTCAAGGCAAAGGCCAGGCAAACGAGGTTTCCCGAAGTTGCCGACTCATGGTCGTCCCGTAGGGCCCATAGTACCTCCGGGAGGTATTCTACCCAATTTCCCTTAAGGTCTTCCAACTTGGTCTTCAAGGCAGCTTTAAGGGTTCTGATAGTGACTTCAGCCTGCCCATTTGATTGTGGGTGCGCTGGGGACGAGTAATAATTTTTAATCCCGAGTTCGGCACAAAAATCTCAAACTTGGCGTTGTCGAACTCGGCCTCGCTTGTCCGATACTGTGTGGCTCTGGATGCCAAACCTCGTGATATGATGGCTCTCGCCACACGAAATCAAGGTGATCTGCTCCGTAATTGTGGCTAAAGGCTCGGCCGCCACTTGCGAAGCAATCTACCACGACGATGAGACGACCGACCTACCATCGGGCAAGGGTCCCACATGTCCAAACCCCATTGTCAAAGGCCGTGACTTGTAATCGATGCTAAGGGCCTGACAGAGGCGGATCTGGCGTGCCCCGCATCCCGCGATTTCTTGACTAGGTCGTTGCATCCTTGATTATGGCTGGCCGCATCCTCGCTCTTAAGATTCTTCCCGCTTAATGCCCGAGCTCCGATATGATTCTCGCATATTGATGAGTGCCTAAAACACTCATCTTACACTTACGTCGGTTCGTCATTTTCACATTTATTTTATAAGAATGGTATAGTTTTTGTGGCTAGATCCCTGATTTCGTGTTTGGTGTGATTACAGGTTCATTGGAGCGTAAAGAGTAGCTTTTGGAAGCAGTTTTGGAACAATGAGGAGCAAACAAGAAAGTGACCGCCACGCCGCGACGTTACCACTGCCGCGCGACGCCTTCACGCGCGACATCACCATGCCTGGCACGCCGCAACGTGTTACACGCCGCGACGCTACCACGTCGCTGACAATATCTCCTAAAACTGCCTCATCATTAAAAGCAAATCGTGGTTCGTGAAAGAGGAGGGAGGATCGGGGAGGCGAGACTAACGTGAGTAACTGGTTTCGAGCAAGAGTGACACTGATTTCGAGGAAGTGCCCGGGAATTGTAACGCTTTTCATTTTTCGTATAATTTCGGATCTTAGAACAATGTTTTCTTTATTAAATAGTTTCATCTTTTATTTCATTATGTTCTAGATCTCTTTCTAGGGTTCCATCAAACCCTGTCACGAACAATGGATTAAAAAGTTTGACCTTTCATGTTATTCATTTCCGTTATAATTTGTCAGCAGCCTATTCTACTCCTCGCAATTCAATTATATGATAAAGTCTGGCCAATGTTAGCATAATCACACTGGAGATCCGAGATTCGAGAGACGAGGGCAACTTCAGTGGATCTCAGAGTAGCTCAAATTTCGATTCTGCGAATAGAGATATTCCGAACCCGAAGGTGGTATTCGGGGTTAGGAATGTAGCTTAAGCATTTCTAATACCGAGTCGAGATAGAGATATACTCGATTCTATTCGATCAGATAGGCGATATACCTCGAGAGGATATCTCGTGAGGCAAGATCACTCACAATTGGACAGATTATGATTGAATAACAAGATCTTTAGAAAAGTAATCCATCGAACGTGATGGGGAGTATTTAACCCCAAAGGCCACCGCAATTCACTAAAATCATTAGCTTAGCCATAGCTTCCTTACTTAGTTTTTACCCTAGAACCCTTTATTCAGATATTGTCTCAAAAGCGTAACCCCTCTCAGGAGTCAATTTTACCTTTCCTCGTGGATCGAGCACCGCACGCTAAGTACACTATATTACTTGGGCTACGCGTATACTTCATGCAGATTAGGCATTCATTCTATACACCGCGTTTCTACCGTCAGCTTTTTGATACGCCGGGAAAGGCTTAAATTGATATAGAGTAGTGCTACATGATAGTATCAAATTTTCTTTACTTTTGTTTATTTGTTACAAGTGCTAGTAATTTGGTTTTGCTGGCTTGTGTGTTATCATAAAGATATGGTCCCCAGCTGAGGCGCACAATGATCGAACTAATCAACACCGTGATCCCGAGCCGAAAAGACTTCCCGCATTGCATTGCGCCTGAGAATAGAGAAGAACAGAACAGATTAGAGATCCTACAGTCATGGAAAACACGGAAGAACAGGAGTTTGCGTTGAGCAACCGAACCACGTGAGAAGCTCGAAATGGGAATCACGAGGAGTCAAGCGCCAGACCATTTATACAACGCATCGATCCACAGATATGCTTCTTAGATGAGTTTCAGATACCACGATCGCAGCAGATACCTATCGACGGTTAATGATTCAAGGCAAACAACTGAATTGAAAGCTCACACAAAGGCATGCTTTTAACATCTTATTCCATGGATTACCCATGGTGAGAACTCAAACATGCATTTGACTAATTTTCAAGTTTGCTGAATATCACGTAAGTATAACTGAGTCAATCAAGAAGCGCTTAAGGCTGCAAGGTCGTTCCCATTGTCACTGGGAGACAACACCGTTAATCCGCCGCCCACCGGGATTCCATTACTACATGGAAACGACCGTACAAAAATTTCACCAAGTTCTTCCCACCGCCGAAAATTGCACAACTCGCGGCAAGAGATCAACACATTCGACAACTCGAGGGGGAGAGAACCCGGCCGCAAATGGACAGTTCCATGAATTATTATGAAGTGTCCTCACCACCGACTAAACCCGTGATGGATGCAAGTCCACACCTTCTACAATGGTCTCGAGAAATACAACCCGAACTTATGATCGATGCTTCAACCGGGAGGATCACCGGCGAAGAAACCACGCATCAGCGTATGAGATTCTAGAAGACGCGGCGACCAATACCAATCGCTGGCCTGCAGAGGCGCATGGATCGGTTAATACGCGTGGGTGGCACTGACAATGTAGCCTCAACACCGTCAATCATGAAAACGCAACTCAACCGCGCGAATGCACGTTAATGCGCCATGCCATTGCACTAACCCTCGGGAATTGTGTGAATTTTGTGGGGGTCAACATAGTAGTGCAGATTACACCGAAACCCTATCGAGAGCAAGTCAAGACGCGGTCGAGGTTCGCGTAATCAATCACCGCAAAGAAGGACCGTGATGGGGAAGCCACACGTGAATCGTAAAATCAGGGACGCGGTGGCGTAACAATCGAACCGTAATTACCAAACTATCAAGGGTAAGGGTGCGGAATAATCAGAACAATATACCATCAAAACCCAGATAAGGAACCACCTCCTCGAGAAAAAGGTAGACTTAGAACAGCTCTAGCAAAGATGCTCACTCACACCGCCTTCATGAATGAGACAAAGGCAAATATGCAACAGCAAGCAACCCAATTGAAAAACCAAGCAGCACAGTTGAGAAATCTGGAGGTACAGATGGGGCAAATGGCCAATCTATTGACAGAGAGGCAGCAGGGTTCACTACCAAGCAATTCAGAGGTAAACCCTAGAGGAGAAGGAAAAGAGTACTGCAAGGCCATCACTCTAAGGAGTGGAAAAGAGTTGGAAATCCCGGAGTCGCAACTAAAGAAGAAGAGAAACGTAAAATTAAGGAGCAAGACCACAGCATCCTAAAAGGCCAAATACAAGATGAGCAACCCCGAGATACGAGTAATCTCACAAGATAATAGTTAGGGAAGGAATAGTGAAATGTACAAAAAACATGAACCCCGCTATACCAATTCGGTGATCCCAGAGTAAGGTTGAAGAAAGGTAAGTTAGAGAAGCAATTTGCAAAGTTTCTGGATCTTCAAGAAGCTACATATTAATATATCTTTTGGAGGCACTGGAGAACATGCCAAGTTACGTGAAATTCATGAAAAAGATCTTGGCGAGTAAGAAGAAGTTAGAGGAATATGGGACCATCGCTTTAACTGAGGAATGCAGTGCCATCCTGCAAAAGAAACTCCCCCCAAAACTTCAAGATCCTGGCAGCTTTGCTATACCGTTCTCTATAGGGAACCAAGTATCTGGAAAAGCTCTGTGTGATTTGGGGGCCAGCATCAACTTGATGCCGCTTTCGATGTTTAAAAGCAAAGCCGGGGAGCCAAACCCACCACAATCAGCTTCAGTAACTCATAGATAGTCTTATCAACATCCCCCCGGGTATAATCGAAAAATGTCCTAGGTAAAAGTTGGTAAATTCGTTTCTTCCAAACACTGGCCATTCTGTATTAGCCGGAGGAAGACTCCACTCGGGCCCACTATACTCCTGTGACCCCCTTCCCTGCCACGGAAAAGCTCAAATCAATGTGCAAGAAGCGTGAACTCCAAATTGAGAGTCCAAGGAGAAGAGATCATTTTCCATGTATTCCAGCCCATGAAGCATCCGGACGATGATCCAAATGAAGATATCTCAGAACTTCATTATACAGAGATTTTGCAAGACAAGGCGAATAACTTCCAGGAAAAGCCTATTATTGCACAGAAAGACACTGAGGAGGGCAAAGGCATGAAACGTAAGAGTATTTCATCCACCTTGAACATGGGGTGTGCATACTAAAAGGAGACGCGCAAAATTTCCCACTTTCTTCTAAGAATATCGCACACCGAGATCCAGTGGTCGAGCTAACGACATTAAATATAGCGCTTCTTGGGAGGCAACCCAAGTGTTCTTAAATTCTGTAGTTTTAAGTTCTATAAGTTATTTTCAACAATTTTTGGTTTCTAGTTGTGTTCATGATCAATGTTTTTGTTTGTTGGTTTAATTGCAGGACCCAAGGATAAAATGAGGTCATAAGTAGAAAGTGTTCAAAGTCCCGAAAGGGAAGCTTATGGCGAAGTTCTCAAAAATTGGGGTGTTCGTATATAAAATCTCTCGAGACATTTCAGCCACGCCTGCAAGGGACGGAGATTTCACGCCGCGACGCCATTTTTGAAGCTCTTCGACACGCCGCGATGTATTCACGCCGCGACGCGCCAAAATTGCATCCTTCGCGCCACGCCGCGACGCGGATTCTCACGCCGCGACGCCAAAATTGTACTTCGCCACGCCGCGACGCGGATTTCTGCGTCGCGCGATCGCCATTTCAACGACCCGCTTCACGTCGCGACGCACTCTCACCGCCGCGACGCCAAATTGTGGGCGTTTCCGTCATCGCCGCCGACGCGATTCTCACCGCCGCGACGGACTTCTACATCGCGACGCCATTTTTACACGCCGCTGACGCCATTTGGTCACTTTCACACGTCAGCGACGCGGAATTCACGCGCCGCGACGCCATTTTGACATGTTTTCTCGCGCCACGCCGCGGACAAGCACCTCGCGACGCCGCGACGCCGCCAAATCAAGTTTCTCGGTCACGCCGCGACGCGGCTCGCACATCGCGACGTGAGACCGGATGCAAACCAAGAATAGGGCCATTTTTGGCCTTCACCGCACCATTTTCTTCTCCCGAAACTCCTAGCCTCCTCTCGCACGCCGGAGTTCACCGGACCGATAGGGAGATCTCCTTGCTCGACCACCGAAGTCACCACATTGGCCGGCTTTTGGACCATAGTGGCTTCTCCACCACCGTAAAATTCGATTCTAGCCTGCATAGTAGTGTTAGGGTTTCTTTTGTGTTTTTGTGTAGCCTAGAGGCCTTTTTTAGAAGGTCATTTGGTTAACTAGATTCATTAGGGTTCTTGAGTCCTTTTTTAGGTCTTGATTGAGTCTCTAAGTAGTTCTTAGTTGATTTATTTGGTAAGTGCATATTAGGTGTTAGAAGTTTTGTCTAGTTAGGATGTCGCAAGCGCATAAGTTGTTCGTTGCGGAGCGTCGGCCGAGGCCCCGACCCCGCGTTGATGCCTCGCTTTTGCAAACGCTGAAGGTCAGCCGGATCTGGCGAGCACAATTTGCAAAAACCGATCCTTCATTAAGGAGAAGGGGTTTCATCACTCCGACGATTTTTTTAGGAAAACTATCGAGGCCAAGGGGTGGCGTGCTTTGTGCCAACCCTCGCCCGGGCCGCCATGAGCGCCAACTGGTCGACTTCGCTGAATCGATCAATGGCTACTATGGCCTGTGAGCCACTGGCCCATTTGATCGCCTTCAAGGAGCACCCCGACATCCCGAGGTCATCCGTGTGCTGACCAACGGCCGGTGAGTGGAGTGATCACAGTCGTGCCACGCAAAGAATTTCAAGGCCAAGCATTTGGCCTACATTCCTAAGGTGTGGCACTTTATCACTCGCCTTATACCGACGACGACGTGTGTGAGGTGAGACCGCCCGGGCCGCTCCCGCTCAACTACGCTATCTTGCCGTGATACCATTGATCGCCAAGGTGTTATCGAGGATGCCATCCTCCATAACCGGGATGCAAAGATGAACCTGTGGCACCCTTTTCTGATCTTCGGCTTGTGCAAGCAAGCCGGGGTGCCCCTTGACGACAATGAGGCCTGGCTTCATCCCATCAAGGCCATAGCTGGCCAAGCTGACACACTGCGTGTCCGCGCAACCGAGGGGGTCTAAGACGACACGTAGCTCCCCAGACGAGGACGAGCTTCCAGACATTCAAGCCGGTTATGGACTCCCGGTGACACCCAGAGGACATTGGCCGCCCGTCTCGACCACCACCCCTCCACCTCAAAGAATTCAAAGGACCGTCCTCTTAGTCCTTCCCCCGATATTGGAGGACCCTAAGCAGGCTCACTCACCGAGCGTTTTGACGCATTCTGGGATGAGACCCAAGAGCACCGAGTCCTCGTTACTCAGGACATGGAGGCGCTGCGTGCTGACATGCGCACAGCTCCTACCCAATCAAAGCATCATTCTACAAAGAAGAACAGCTATGTGCCTGTACCAAGGCAAATCTCTAGCTTTCCACTACCACGCCACCGCCACCGTTAGCTGGATCTACTGTGGAGTCCCTTACCTCTATGTGCTTTATTTTACCAAAGGGGATTAACGGATCTTGTCTGGGGTATTTTGTTCGGATACTATGTTTTGTTTATCATCGCTATTTGCGTTTTGTTTTAGTTTTAGTAGTTTATAGTATTGTTAGTTGTTCGTATTCGGGGTTGTGTTTGATTTTAGTATCAGATGCGCTTAGGTAGTGTTAGTATTTGTTTGAGTTATTGTGCACGCATATTTTGCTTATGTTGGTGAGTCGCTTGTTAGTTGTTTGTTTGTTTGAGGATATTCATGCATAATGTAGTAATTGTATCCAATTCAGCTATGTTGAAAATCGAGGATCAGATTTTAGATTGAGTTCACTGAGATTTGTTCGGGGATGCATACATTTGTTTGATGCCTTGTAATTAGATTGAATAGGTGAAAAGGCTAGTGAACCAATCCCGGTAGTCAAGAAACCACTCTCAAAAACTCTATCACACTCACACACTAGTGACGACGAGTATGCATAAGTACCGAACCAACTACTAAAGTCGACCAACCTAGGGAGATTCGAATCCATTTGGAGTGATGGGACACCTAAACAAAAGAGGATTCACATCGAGCCCCAACCAAAAAGAGAAAAATACAAAACATGAGAAAAGAGAAAAAGAAAAGAAATAAAATAGGCATATGCATAAGAATAAGCTGGATCATCCAACCGGAACTCCGTACGCTCCGAGGGCCTATCAGCTTCCACGCCCCGAGCCACTGGTCGAGTCGCTGACTTCACCGCCTGCTACATGGGACAAGATGGATCATTCACGCAACCTAGGGCCATCGAGTTTGGTTGAGTGTTCTGTGGGTGAAGTTTGAAGGAACTTAATGCCTCGGTGCCCTTAACCAACCGGTGGAGTCACCAGCGATCCCCGCTACAGAACACTCGCTAAAACTTCTGGCACTAGGTCTTCTTCCATTTTGTTTTGGTACATAGGAAATTTAGATATGCATATTATCAATTTGCGCGTTCCTATCCTTTGTCTAGTTCGATTCTTCCTAATAGGTGGGTTGAACTTAAGTTCGGGGGGGTATCGGAACTCGTGCATATTCTGGAGGTCACCCCAATATAGGCACATAGGGTTTTGGGGAACGGCCGCTGAACACTATGGGAGTGGATGCATCTAGTCGGGCTCACATACCTCAATCGAAGTCACCCAGTAGTCAAGTATCTCGTATGCCTCACAACACGAGCAAAAACAAAGGCATGTGAATCACCCAAATTGATCCTCATTTTTCAAGATGGCATTATCGTCTTAGTGTGAGTTGCATAGTGCTCCGTGTGTGTCCTGCTTAGAGTCGGTTCTGCTTGAGGGCAAGAAATTAAGTTTCTCGGGTGTGGATGAGTGCCTAAAACACTCATCTTACACTCCTGCGCTTCGTCATTATTTTCAAGACGGATGATAAGAATGGTATAGTTTTTGTGGCTAGATCCCTGATTTCGTGTTTGGTGTGATTACAGGTTCATTGGAGCGTAAAGAGTAGCTTTTGGAAGCAGTTTTGGAACAATGAGGAGCAAACAAGAAAGTGACTGTCACGTCGCGACGTCACCACGTCGCGACGTCTTCACGTCGCGACATCACCATGTCAAGCACGTCGCAACGTCACCACGTCGCGACGTCACCACGTCGCGACGTCATCTCGAAAATCTGCTCTCATCATTAAAAGCAAATCAGGGTTCAGAAAGAGGAGGAGATTGGGAGCACATCAACGTAGGCACTGGGTTTCGAGAGCAGAAGACACTCCATTTCGAGGAAGTGCCCTGAATTGTAACGCTTTTCATTTTTCGTATAATTTCGGATCTTAGAACAATGTTTTCTTTATTAAATAGTTTCATCTTTTATTTCATTATGTTCTAGATCTCTTTCTAGGGTTCCATCAAACCCTGTCACGAACAATGGATTAAAGTTTGACCTTTCATGTTATTCATTTGTTATTAATTTGTCATATCTATTCTACTCCTGCAATTCAATTATATGATAACGTCTGGCCAATGTTAGCATAATCACACTGGAGATCCGAGATTCGAGAGATGAGGGTATTCAGGATCTCGGGCAGAGTAGCTCTAAATGATCTTGCTAATAGAGATATTCCGAACTAAGGTGGTATTCGGGGTTAGAAGTACATTTCGAATACCGAGTCGAGATAGAGATATACTCGATTCTATTCACGAGATAGGATGGGATATACCTCGAGAGGATATCTCGTGAGGCAAGATCACCCCGCCCACTACCGCATTATAAATAGATTGAATAACAAGATCTTTAGAAAAGTAATCCATTGAACGGATAGGTGTAAGATTTAACCCTAGGCGCCAACACCAAGAATTCACTAAAAAAATCAATAGTTTAGTTGCAGCCTCTTATATTTAGCTTTTACCCTAGAACCCCTTATTCCGGGATATCGGCTCGAAAAAGCGTAACCTCTCAGAGCTCAATTTTACCTTTCCTCGTGATCGATATCCGCATCGCTGCTACACTATATTACTTCGGGGCTACGCCGCATACTCTGCGCATTTAGCATCTATCTATACACCGCCGCCCGTCACATATACCCCCTCGTGTACCTCTCAAGACGTACTCGTGTCCTCCCCGCGGATGCATTTAAGGCGCGGAAAACCCGCCAGAGGCTTCCTTTATGATTAGTGAACCCGTCGACCTCGCCTTATTTTGGTCGGCCGTCGCCTCGTCAGGCTCGTCTATTATATAATTCCAAATGGGGTCCATCCAGCTCGGCACAGACTCTATTGAGGAGACCACCATGCTATAAGGATCGATAGAGGGTTCCGCCAAGTATTCAACAGGCGTCGACCTACCGAGGTCTTCCTGTGAGGCTGTGGCTAACTTCGCCTAGGCGTATGCTCGGGAATTCTCTGCTCTAGGGACATGTTTGACCTGAACCAACACAAATTTCTTTAATAAATCGCGGACCTTTTGGAGGTATAAGATCATCCTTTCACTTTTGGCCTCAGATAGTTCCTCAGATTTGTCCTGAGTCAAACTGGCCAGAGTCACGAGACCCCTAACGGTCGACCTCAATGAATGGGCGAGGTTGAGGCTTGCTATGACTACCATACTTCATCGTTGTTAGATGTATGGAATCCAACTGAAAGGCATAATTAATGTTCATTCCTCCTAGGTTAGATAAGACCTCGCCCACTCCCCTTGCGCATTCGAGGCTCTGCGTAGAGTTTCCTGTGTGAGGCCACGCTTAAGTATCCTTAAAGCAGGTTTCGCGATGCAAACTCCATAACGGTCGGCCAAGGCCCGCCTTTTATTGCGCTTTGCCTCAGATCCGACATCAACTGTTTGCCTCTATGGCCCACTTCACGTCCGCGGAGGTCTCTAGTTTATGTAATACTTGCTTCATTGGGCACTCATGGGACTTCTATAGTATGAGCTTGGAACACAAGTGAGCTTCCGTGAGTCAAGGGGTCACCGTGAATCCGCACTAATTTTTCCATCTCTGTACCTCTCCTCTCGCTCCTCTGGGAGTCCGCCAGAATAATAGACTGGATGTCAACTCTCGCTCTTATCTCTCGACGAGGCAACACCGGTTGAAAAGTCCGACACGGCTAAGTATAGAGGAGGAGCTCCTTCGATGTGGCTTACAAGAATGAGGGAACTCAAGTATGTCTTCAATGCCGAATGCTTCTTCGCACTGGGTCCCATCGGGTGCTGGGCTTTCTTCAGAACTTGGAAGAAAGGTCGGCATTTATCACTTGCCCTGGATACGAACCGACTTAAAGCTGCGATCCTTCCTGTCAGTCGCTGGACCTCCTTTATTCCTGATGGTGATGGCATGTCGAGCACTGCCTTTATTTTGTCTGGATTTGCCTCAATTCCCCTGTGGTTGACTATGAAACCCAGAAATTTTCCGGCTGACACGCCGAAGGCACATTCGTCGATTCAAAGTTCATGTTGTAATTCCTTAGATCCGAAAGCCCGCAGAGACGAGGGACGCTGAGATCTACCGTGGTGGATTTTACCAAAGATGTCGCCTACGTGATACCTCCATAGTCGCTTTCCATTCGTCTCAAACATCCGTTTACTAACCTTGTAGGTCAAGCCTCATGTTTCAGTCCAAACGGCATTACTCGATAACAATAGGTTCCTTGTGCTGTGACGAACGAGGTATTTTCTTGGTCATCGGGGTCCATGCTGATTTGGTTGTAACCGGAAAAGGCATCCCATAAAATCGGTGAAGTTCGCGGCTCAGCGTGGCGCCCACGATGAGGTCGATCCCAGTGCGGAAGTCGCCCTTCGCACGCTGCTTATGTCGCTGAAGTCGATACAGAGTCGCCACTTCATTTGCTTTTGACGAAAGTACAACATTAGCCAACCACTGCGATATTCTACCTTCTCTCGACGCTCCTACTGGGAGGAGCTTGGCCGATCTCCTCGTTGATGGCTTTTCGCCATCTAGCTCGGCTCTCGCATCATTGACCGGCCAAGGACGGTCAGCGCTCAATCTATGAGTGGATTATTGTGGGTTGATTCTCCCATGTCCGCCCGTCTGCGAAACGCCTCTATTTTGTCTTAAAACCGAGTGAGGAGACTTTTGAGGTCTTCCGCCATGAACCGATGTAGCGAGATGTTCGGCTGCCACCAAATACACCTGGGCTCTAATTCCTCCGAGGGCCTGGTCGGGTGAACACCTCGCCGCAAGCATGTCAAGCTCCGCCTACATTCACGCGTTGTCGATCGTTTGTTTCATGAGGTCGTAGAGCACTCCCCGGCCACCACGATCTCCTGACCATCCCTACCCATGTATGTATCGAATTTGATTATCATGTGATATACGAGGGATGCCTTTATCAGACAGGAGGGTCCAGCAACATGTTATAGTCGATGGGCGCTTCACGTATATGAACCTTATCGTTGTCGTCAGTCAGCGCTGGCTCGCCTGGTGGTGAGAGCACCACTGAATCGAGCCCAACGATAATACCTTTTCTCCCGAAACCCCCGCAGATGTGTGTTGACGGGTTCTAGCTTTTCTCTCCCAATGCCCATTTTGTCAAAGGCTGACGCGAAAATGATGTCAGCTGAACTCCCGTTATCAATTAAAACCCGATGAACTGTTGTGTTGGCCACAATCGCGCGAACCACCAATGGGTCGTCATGGGGGTGCTGGCATCCCTCCAAGTCTGAGTCAGAGAACGTGATGGTAGTGTCGAGTCGCAGAGTTTGATACCAGCTTTGTATTTCCCATTTCTCGCTTAATCCGATGCCACGCAAAGGGCCTTCCGAAAGCGTAAACTAGATTCTCCTCCTTCTGCGAATCCTCCCGAGATCACATGGATTTCTCCAAGGGGTTGCTGGTGCTGTGTCGCTGTTTGCCGAGGCGGCTGTTGTTGAGTTGGAGCCTGGTCTTGATTCTGGGCTTGACTTTGGGCTTGATTCTGGGCTTGATTCTGGGCTTGGTTCCCTGGAGATATGAAACGCCGGAGGTATCCGCGTTGTATCAAGTATTCTATTTCTCTTTAACAGATACAATTATCGTGACGGCCCATGTAATCCCTATGGAACTCGCAATATTTGTGTTGTCCCTTGTATGGATCCGCTTCATTTGAGTTGGCCATCTCAGGAACTGCTAATTTCGTACTTCATGTAGACTGGCGACACCAGGCCAAGTAGGGAGCAGCGCTGAGGCGAGTAACGCCGTAGTCTTTCAGATTGCAGGGCCTGCATTTGCCCCGAGATTCCCCCGCTTTTATGGATCGTTTCGATCTTTGCCAGGATTTTTCTCAGTCGCCTGTCTTTTTAGGCTTCGCCTCGCCGTCATTCGGCCGTGACTTCTTTATTTATACGGAAGAGCTCTCTCGGATATGAGAGCCTCTTTTCACCGCGATATATTCTCCGCTTTCATGAAAATTTCGCCATGCTTGCTTGGGGGTTCTTCAAGATGGAAAACATAAGATCCTTTGATCACTCCTAATCCCGCAACACGCCGTGATGATAATTTCATCAAATGCTCATCTTTCATGACCGCGCTGAATTCTTTGGTAGACTGTGATGGATTTCAGTTTTCCTCGCGAGCCCTACTGAACACTTTGGCCAATAGATGGTAGTAACTCGGCTCGTACGCCCCGTCTCGATGAAGTGGGAGACGAACGCAATGGACAATTCTCTGAATGAAGAGATCGATGAAGAGGGGATTCTATTGAACCAGGCCAAGGTTGGACCTTTTAGCGTAGTGGCGAAAGCCCTGCACCGTACAGGGTCTTGATACCCATGCAACCCATTTGGATTGTAGTATCGAGATGGTCGACTGGATCTGGGCTCCATCGAACGTTTCTCCACTGCGGGCATTCCAACTTTGCCGTGGAAGCGCATGCAAGATAAACACCGACTATGAAGGGTGATGCAGCTTTGTTGCCCAAGGTGATCCATAGCGTCCTGGCGCGTCCCTAACCACCTCCTTCACACGGCCGAGTCTCCCGTTGAAGACCTAAACCTCTCGCCTCCCATGATTGCTCTTTCCGTCCTGTGGGGGATGGTGGTTCTTCGCTCCCCGCGATGTCCTCCGCATCGCTTCGCTTCTTCTTCACAGCACCCATGGTCCATGCCCTCTCGTCGACCGGGATTCTGAGCTTCGCTGCCGCAAGACTCCTGGGAGTGCCTTGACTGTGGTCGCCCTTCGTAGGGGAATGTTATGACCTTCCCGGGTCCCGTCGTGCGCCCCCGTGGATGTTGCATCGCCCGTAAGATGTTCTAAATCTTCATCGCTGGCTGGACGAGGCGCAGCGTCACCGTTTCAGATTGCCCGCATTGCTTCCACCGGCCCCAAGAGGCCTATTGTCCGCATCGCCTGGTGGATCCTACATCCTTGGTAGATTGGTGTCGCCCGCCGTTCGCCGATACCATCAAGAATCGGTAAATCACTATATTTGCATGCTGCGAACTGCCGCTCCTACCGCACCGCGCCAATTGATGCATGCCTTCAACTGTAACCTGGGCCGAGCGCGCAGGGTCGCCGCCGACCGATTGTCGCGGGCCGATGCGTGCCTCTGACGTTCCAGCCGGTGGCAGATCGCCGTGACCGCTGGATCTACCGCTCCGAACGCAGCAACCTCCGCAAAACAAAGGAAGAAGGCATGAGGGCTTCTCGCCCGTGGCCGCCCGATGCTCAAGTCGCTTTCGAGAGAAAAGAGAGACCGCTTAGAGGCGACCGTGAACACACGTTGCATACGAAGATGCTGCCTAAGAGTGCGTATGAACAAAATCTTTCACCGATGGGCTGGCCCTATTTATGCGATGTTCAAACCAATCGATGGTAATTAGGAGTCCTTTCCATTGGATGAGATATATCTTACTTTAGTCTATATCAGATTTGGTACAGGATATAGAAAAAGTTAGCTTTTACTTCAGGATAGTCTTTTCTTATTGTGACGCCCAACTACAGATATATTATTCTTTCTTTTCCTTTAAATTCCGGATTTCGTTGACGGGTAATATATCGTTTAAGGAATATTCTATTTTCTCTGTATTGAAAGAATATGGGTTGATCAAGCCCGTACCCGACCTTCAAATTATCCAGATCGTGCTTTCTGCCCAGCTGTAGCCCGCCCTCGGCCAGTCGATACGGAAATCGGGCATCGTGGGCTGGCGCTGGTGGGCTTGGCGAGTGGGCCCCCGAGCCCATTTTTTTTTAAACCCCATCATGATTTGGCAGTTATGCCATTCAATCTTTTTATGATAATATTAAGTAGGATAGATTAATTAAAAGATGTTTTTCTTTCATTAAAAATTTAATTCACTTATATTTACTTTATACATTATGTTATAGTATTTTTCTTATAACTAAGCTACTTCTTTACTTCCTTACCACTGAATGTAATGAGCCAGTATTAAAGTTTAAATATTTTAATTCTTAAAATTTAAAAAAATAACATAACATTGCTTAGACGGCCTAATTGAATATTTTAAAAGCATTTTTATTTAGTTTTAAATTATTTTTATGTATGAGAAAGTGTAAAATAACTTAACTACTTTTTTTGGTGATTAGTAATTTTGTGATGCACCTTCCTTGAAATGATGGAAATAATGACGGGTGTTGAAGGGAACAAAGTCGTTTAGGCCACGGCTTAAAGTAAAAGCCAAGGAGGAGCCTTCTACGAATCTTCGAAGGAAGATTAAGTGTGATTTACCATAAATTTCATGGTTATGTATATGTTTATGTTAATTAAACTATAGTATGTTTAGAGTGTAAAATTATATGGTCATTTTCTTTTTCGCTTGGTCGCATGATAAAGCCGACCCGATAGCCATTGGGGATCTATAATCTTAGGTATTTCAGGTATTGTTAGATTATCAAATATATAGGTCTTAAACTGATTACTTTTACTATTAATATGGATGCTGCATTATTTTCTAAAGTTTTTAACACTTTTGATTATGTGTTTTTATAAATTGTATTGCTAATTTAAATTAATAAATTTATCTCTTTTCAAAAAAAAAAAAAAAATGTAATCCACCCCTTTATGTAACAAATTAAAGTGTGTACCCGCTTAGAAATTTTTTTTTTTTTATAATTATTTATAACCATGGATATTAGGACCAATTTGCATGTTGGTCAAGTAATCTTATGGAACGATGAAGTTAACAGTTAGGTAAACCTTCAATGACCATAAAAGGATTCGAACTGGTGACCATTAGATTAACTTCAACATTAAACCAATTGAGCTACCCTTGAGGTAACTCACTTAGAAGATTTAAAAACTGTTTTTTGTATAAAATAATCAATCAAAATCCTCTTCTAATATTTTTTTGGTGCTCTAAAAATCATGAGTAGAATTAATATTGATTTGAAGGATGATGGTAAACTCCCATAATTTTAGGAAGATACATATGATATCAACTATATAGAGTACTTACAAGTTACATCAATGTATCAGACATGGGCTTTTTAGACATTTAGTGTAAAAAAATAAAAAAAATTCTCAAATAATATAAGTTTAGAAATATTCTTAAATTAATATGTTACACGCGAAAGTAAGATTTTGGAAATACACTTTCAAAGAATTAGAAAATTTTACATCAAAATTGTCTTTTGAAAAGGCACTTTCAAATTTTTTGAATTTAAGTTAAAGTGTCTATTAAAAAACACTTTTTAAAAACTCAAAAAACGAAAAGTGTCTCTTGAAGAGACACTTTCTAAATTGTTGAAATCTTATACTAAAAATATATTTTGAAAATACACCTTTATAATTTTGAAAACACTGAAAGTGTTTTTTAAAGAGACACTTTTTATAATTTTAAAAATTTTGAATTTAAATTGAAAGTGTCTTGTTAGTTACACTTTCTAAATTATCAAACGTTATACTGCTGCCTAAAAATATCTTTATAATTTTGAAAGTTTGAATTAACACTAAAATGCTCAAAATACACTCAATAATTTTTAAAAGATTAGCACACTTTCTAAATCGGGTTTTACCGATACGATAAAACTATATTATATTTACATGACATGCTGTGGATACACATGTTTTAAAGATTTTTTTTAATTTCTTTATTATTTTTCGAAAAGTTCCTTTCAAACCTAAACAATTATTTGTCTTTAAGATATCAAAGCAATAAACAATGTCTTAAGACCTCTGGGCTGAAAGCAACTTTGCCAAAATCCAATTAAAGAGCTTCTTTTTTGAAGGCACATTCCATGGAATTTGAGAGAACCCTCTAGAGCTTTAAGCTTGAAGGGCATCAATCCATGCATTGCTCTTGAGATTCCAAAAGATTGAATCTGTCCTACCCCAAACAGCCTCTTCAGGTTCATCAATGTTCAACTCAAAAGCCGAGACTGGCAAGTATATGTCTCTGAACAGAACTTGTAATCAGAAGATTTCATCGTCTGTATTCAGTTATCACCAGTAATCCTTGCAAGAGCATACCCCATTCTTCATGTAATGAAATCGGTTCAAGTCTCTTACAACTATTTCTCTCCCCGTTGCCATTGAAATGTACTTCATTACAGTATGGTGATCGCCACAGACGCCGGGCATTCTTGAATAATCCCAATCGGCTTCAATGGGTTGTGCGACAATCCCATACATGCCACTGCTATTTTTCTCACCGTGTTGAACAAGAACTGCTCCTTCTGTTCTTCTTCTACATCATGAAGAACAAAATCTGTATCAGGAATGTACCCCATCTCCTTTATTTTGGCAGCCAGTTGGTCCGGTTCTCGATAAATTTCCCAAGCTTGAGGATGGGAAGTGTCTCCTACATGAACCTGTGCACCATATTTTCTACCTCGATCTAGCTATAGCCAGCTTCTTTGATCAACCGCTCTTCATGCTTTTTTTCTGATCTTAGTCACGTTTTCTCCATTGGCTCAAGCTGAAGCATGCAAGTTTGAGAGTAAGATATATGCTGCTGGATTATCTGGTTCCTGCTCAAGAATCATCTCTGGCAGCATGTTTTCCAAGCCGATATTCTCATGAAATCTCGGCAGGCTCCGCTACCTCTTTTCGCTAGACCAGGAGCATCAGCCATGACCGGCATTGGAGTTAACGAACTTTATGGTTTCCACGAAGCTTCCCTGACTGGCCTAGTAAATCGTATTCTCCATACATGCGTAATGCACCATTCTGGGATCTATCTCCATGAACTTCTCGTGACATTGAATTGAAGTGCTTCCTCGTCCCTCGGAGATTCACCAACATGGCTACAAGCTTATAATACAGCAACAAAGGTGATCTCGTTTGGCTTTGTCCCTGTCTCAAGCATTTTACAAAACATTTCCAGAGCTCTGGCTGCAAATCCATGTTTTGCAAAACCTGTTATCATTGATGTCCAAGATATCACGTTCCGATCTTCCATCTAATCAAAAACTCGAAAGGCAGCTTCTATGTCACCGCACCTAGAATACATAGAGATCAAAGCATTACAAAAACATTGATTTGATTCGTAGCCTTCCTTCAATACTCGGCCATGGATCTACTCACCCTTGCCCATAGCACCAATACTTGCAGCCCCACTCAACAAGCTAGCAAATGTAAAAGCATTGATACCAATCCTAGTATCCGTGATTCTCACAAAAGAGCAGAAAGCTCTTCGTACTCGCCCTTGGTGTACCCATCAACAATGGCATTGTATAAACCAAATTCCTTCTCAAAGAGAATATCAAAAGCTTTTGTTATCTTCATTCCTTCTTCCTTTAATACATGCTATCAAGAGAATTCCCACACACCACCGATGCTAGGCCCACTCACTGCATATCCGTACACACCTGCTCGCCATAAGGATCGCAGCTTACATGCCTTAAGAACATCACTGAAATGAGAATTGATTAGGCTGTATCTCAACAGATAATATCCTGCAGAAAAGTCTGGACAGCTTCTTTATCACACTCTCCACTTTGTACATAAGCTGTGATAATTGTTGGGTTCAAGACATAACATTATGGCAGGCATCCGATCAAACGCCTTCTTGAATCATCCACCAATCCATCCGCTGCACACTTTGCACATGTTCACCAAGCTACAACCAACAATAAACATCCATTAATCCGAACATATAACCCAGGAATGCAATTGCTTCCCTAGTGCTAGCAATCCAAACTCTGTACAAGCAGAAAGGACACTACTATATGTAAAACAGTCCGGTGCATAACCTCAATTCCATATCAAAGAACATGTCGTATCTTCTTGCACAACCCAGTTAAAATCTAGTTATCATCAAAGTCCAAGTAACCAAATTCTCTCTCAGGCATTTTCTCGAACACCTTATAAGTGCAGAACCCAAATCACCACTACTCTTGCGAACATGTCGATCAATTCACACCAACACACATCAGCCTTCAAAATTCAACACAGACCATAAATTATCTCTCCAATCCATGAGCAATTTCTGCGTCTGAGCAAGCCTGAATCATGGCCGTAAAGCAATACTTGCTCCGGGTAAACCCCAATTCGAGCATATCTAGAAATGTGCAAATTGTTACTCCATATTGTTATTGGCATAACATGAGACCATCGCACTCATTTGTTCAAGTCTCTCCTAATACTCCATTCCTCGAAAATCGACCTAGCGGTTTCGGTGTCGCCGCATTTCGAGTACAAGCTGATCAGAGTGTTCAACATAACCGAGTCCAGCTCGAGTCCGGAATGAATTAGCTTACGGTGGACTAGTTTCCCGAGTTGGAAGTTGCGGAATCGGATGCAGGACTTGAGGAGGATGGAATAGGTGGTGAGGTCTGGTGGGGCTTTTTGCTGGGTCATGAGATCAAGGGTAGAGATTGCATGGCGGAGGTGGCCCACGTCGAGCTGGCGGATCAGACTGTTCTTGAAGGGCACGAAGTTGGGGTTTTTACGAGAGTCGGAGGAGGGGATAATGTTTATGGAAGGGCTTAGGTTTTGAAGAAGGTGGGAGGAGGGGTTGGGCGGGAGAGGGAAGAGAGAGAATTATCATGGCCTTGAATCTTCCCCAACGGCTAGTTTGAGAGAAATGAAATTATCCAAGGCTTTGAGCAAATAATGGAGGGGGTGTTTGTTTTTTGTACGTACGTGAGCCGGGTTGCATACAAAATAGATTTTTGGGTAATAGTTGGATTGGGATATGGTGCATAAATTAATATGACTTATATTTATATGTCCAATTTAATTCTTGAGTTTTTTTCGGTTTATAAGTACCCTTAACGCTTAAGACGCACTCATTCATGTTAACCTTACTGGCTACGACTCGCACGAATACATAAATCAGATAACCTAGACGTTAAAACGTTAAGATTTCGAAATACACATGCATAACCCTTCTTGTCCATCTACGTGTTTCATGACAAGGAGATGAATGAACTACGACATTAAAGTTGGGGATACCAATGAACTGAAAAATAAAAAAAAAACTCAAAAGCTAAATTAGACATATAACTATAAATAAAGTGGATTTCATAAGATATTTTCCCTAAGATAATAGTGATGGCATGGGCCTGCATTTTATATAAGAAGCCCAAGTTCACTATTATTTTTATTATTATTAGTTATTTATTTAATCGTATTTTTTAGGATTTATCTGTTAGGGTTTTTAGGATTTATATGTTAGAGTTTTTATGATTTATCTGTTTGAGTTTTTTAGGATTTATCTGTTAGGATTTTTAGGATTTATTCGTAAGAATTTTCTTTTGGTGCCTATAAATAGCACCTTATGTTATTGTTTTAAGTAGATTTGATATAATATTAAAAAACTCGAGAATTTCGTTTTATTTATTTGTTCGTTCTTCTTAATTTTATATTCTTCAGAATGGTGCCTACATTAATTTGGTATCAAAGTATAACTTCAATCCAAGATCAAGTTATTATTCTTGTTCTGCATCAATTTGGTATCAGAGCCTAACTTCGATCCGAGATCAAGTTAAGTTCTTGATTCGAGATCATATCTTCTTGTTTGTTCGGTTTGGTACAGTCCTTTGTGTCACAAAATTCACTAACTCAACTACCTTCGATCTCTTTCATTATTCTCTCTACCCGACGACCCTCCTGACCGCAACGTCCGACCGACGATCGCCCTTGCCCTAGCTCGACACCACGCATTCGATCGACGCCGCTGCTTCTACAAGGATCGAAATCGCTGCTTCTCCAAGGATCGAAACCGCCGCTCCTGAAGTTGCTACGACAAGTTTTGATCTTTGGCGACACATTACTGGCCAGACCATGATAGCCACCGCCTCCTCGATCTCCCAATCAACTCCGGTGCTATAACATTCATTGACGATACTGCTGCTACTGTTCCAAGGTTCGATCTCCTCCAACAATCCCGAAATCAACTCATCCGGAACCAAACACCAAGTTTGGCATAAGAAGAGAGCTTAACATCAAGATCCCCTTGGATTCGATTCACCAGCCCGATCAAAGCTCTCCATGGTCGCTAGCTCTAGTAAAAGAAC
Organism: Tetrastigma voinierianum; assembly: GCA_016808115.1. Taxonomy (NCBI): domain Eukaryota; kingdom Viridiplantae; phylum Streptophyta; class Magnoliopsida; order Vitales; family Vitaceae; genus Tetrastigma; species Tetrastigma voinierianum. Next base: position 549,668 of record JAEQBH010000443.1, on the reverse strand, counting down.
ATTCAACATTTAACCACAAATTTCAAGACTTTGGAAAAAAATCAAACATGGGATATTCAGGAGTAAGCAAAAGAATGACAATCTCGGACCAAAGGTCAACGGGATTTAGAAATTTTTCTAATCACTCTTCGGAGTCGAGTTTTTCAACCCTATAATGATGAGGCATGGAAAGAGGGGCCCATATCTATACTTGCATTTGCATAGAAGCCCAAGTTCAATTCTTATTTTTATTATTATTAGTTATTTAGTTAATCGTACTTTTTAGGATTTATTTGTTCACTACAAAAAAAAACATATTCAATGACGCTTAAAAAGCGTCAAGAATGACATTCCATGTCGCTTATCGAAAGTGTCATCCGTCAGCCTCATTGGCGTAATAAGTAGTTGCCTATAATGTCATTTTTTAGAAGTGTCGCTGAAGAGAACCTCGACGCATCGAAAAAAATGTTATTGTTTATTGTACCAATCTATGTTGACACCTTAATAAACGCCATTGTTAAGTAAAAAGCAGACCTTAACGCTTTCAATAAGTGCCAAGTTTTGAAATTTTATACAATGATGCTTTTATAAAAAGCCGACATCAAAGGAAGCCTTGTCACTGTAGAAATGTCATTATTTATTGTATCACCCTTAAATTATTTGAATACAACACAATTTAGTAAAAGTGTCAAGGAAGATAATGATTTAATTAAAATATCAATTTAATAATTGTTGTAAATAAATTTTCACCTGTTATTGTAATAATGCATGCACATAAGAAAAAATTATGTTCCAATCCATACCAAGATTTTAGTATTTAATCACAATGGGGAACTTGTACTTCTTAAATACATTTCATAAACAAAAACAAAAAAAACAATCACAATTTCAACATTCATTTCTTTAATTAAATTCAAATTTTCTTATATATGCAACCCAATTGTGCCTTATCTCCAAGAAACTGCTTCATGCTAGCTTGGCTAAGTTGAAAGATAATTTCCTAAAAAGGCAACCTACATGCAAAAAGATGAAATATAATCAATTACACTTGCAGAAAAAAAAAATTTATAGAGCACTTTGGAAAATAAAAATGAAGGGAATGATAACAAATATTTCATGAAAATAATGTATACATTTGACATATTTGATAAAAAAAATTAACAACAACAAAACAAAGTTAGTAGTAATGGGTAAAATAGAAAGCAAGAGATTTATCAATTATGGCATGTGCTGGGATCAATTATGGTAAAATACAAAACAATAATAATCCATTAAAAACATTTATGTGTGTAGTGAGTTGAAAGATCAATAGTCACAAACTACTTGAAGAAACAATACAAAACCAATTAGTTCTAATAAAATGAAAAGTTAAATTACAAGCCATCTTCCCAATACTTTAAAAACTTGATTAGATGCTATGTAATGTAATTTCAAGTTCTATTGATTACACATATAGTAATCAATCAACTTGTGTTTTAGATTCATTAATAAAATAAAGGCTACAAGTGTAATAAAAAAAAATTGTGCCTTGAAAAATCATTGTGTTTTATAAGGGTGAAAATGACTTACAATGTTGTGGTAAAGTATTGAAGCCCAAAAAGTCGAAATTCCCATGTTTTTCATAGCCAATCAAAAAAAATCTATAGTTGATAAATTTAAAACAAAGATCATATGAGAACAATAAAGTTCCAATTGCATATTCCATTTTAAAATATTTAATAGAAAGAAAGAAGTAATAAACTTGATATCATTATGAAAAATACCTTTATTATCACAATATTCATGAACCATTCCAAAGTTGGAAGATCTTCTAACTCACCAAAAGTTTCCTTTAGACACCTAAGAATCATGCATAATATACTAACTTAATTCAACTATTGGAAATTAGAGAAATATAATGACTCGTGGAAGAAAATACTATAAAGTCTTCAAGTGATTATGTCAAACAATTTACCTTTGGTCATAGTTTGGTTCAAAGAGATAAAATATGAACTCTATCAAAAGTGATAGTTGGATAGTGCCAAAATTTTGTTCATTCTTCAATACAAAAGATGTCCCCAAAGCTTTTCAAACCGAGGAAAGTATTAATTGAGTGACCAACATCACCCATTCAGATCGCATTTCATTCAACTCATCTTTGCCGTATGATTTTTTCCCCATGAAACTATTGAAAAGTAGCAATAGTTTCATCAATTACATTGGAAAATAAAATAAACATTGATATATTGTGAGAACCAACAAATCAATACATACCTTTGTTGTAAGACATCCTTGATCGAGAATGATATCTCCTCATATATCTCATCACATAGTATCCACATTCAACACCGGTCAGACGGCACTAAAGGGATAAAAAAAAAAATCATTATATATATATGGAGTTACTTGCAAGTCATATTGTACTTTAAGTTGGGGTAATTAAGAAGAAGACACTAAATATTTTATTATTCAGTTTATATGAGTATTTACCCCTAATACAACCCAATTAGGCTCTCTTTTTGATGATTTATGTTTTTGAAGTGGATGAATTCTTAGAGCCCTGCATGAAGAAAATAATTTTTGTTACCAACTATGCTTCATTCTATAATAATATCAGGAAAAACTTACATATTAACAATGTCTTTAAGATCATCCGAAGGTTGATCATGCAATGAATCAAGGTAATAGGCGATCAAAGTCCTTGTGTCAAGTACCACCAAAACCCAATGATAACTACAAAATTAACACGAGTGTATCTACATATCAATTACAATTTGATAAATATGCATACTTTATAAGCTTACTTATGTTTACTAACTTACCCTCGGGTTATATGGAATAAAAAACAAAATCAACATTATTTGCATTCATCAACCGGGATTAGTTATAACCCTCGACCTATTTTCCTTGCTCGCCTCCCATTCCAGCTTTGGAAACCAAGGTCGGATTTACAAAAATAAATCGCTCTGCCTCTTTAGCATCAACCATCTTTTTATGCAAGTGCCTAATTTAATTTCACACAATATTTAAAAGTTTTAATATTTTAATGTAACTGAAATTAATTACCATTCTCATAATGAAAAATTAAACCATAACAAGATAGTTAAATATATGAAAAACATATTAAATGTTTCTCTTACCATATATAGAACATAAGACGCTTAGATGACACTCCGTTGATGAAATTATGATATCCATATCTTCTTTCATAAGGAAGGTCTTAAAGACTCTCCAAAAACATCCTTATGATTTCTATCATGTACCTTCATCCTTTAACAATGTACCCCAACAAATGTAGCAAAGTTCTTGATATCTACAAGGTTCCATCCTTAAAACTTAATGTTCTCTCTTTATTCCTCTGCTTCTTAAATTTCTTTGAATCCCCATCAAACATAACATATCATTGTATATATAAGAATTGTCCTAAATAAAATAGTTTTTTTATTAGTAACAAGAAATTTTTACTTAAAAAAAAAAACACATACCCGATGAGATGAGGTAAGAATGACTAATTGGGCAAAGCATAAAACTTGATACCTAACAGCATTCCACAGCGGTAATTTGGCTTGAATAGGCAATGTGAAGTAACGCATTTGGATCATAAGAAGCATCCACAGCAACAAGGTCGTTCAACACCACATTCAAGTACTATTGTTCCAGTCAGCAACTACATTTTCTTTTGTCCTATGGCCAATTGATTTTCTAACCTATAAAATGAAACAATATTGTTTAGTTATATGCAACCATCTAAAGCTGATAATTTCCAAGTAGGAAAGAATTAGTTAGGACAAAATTGAGTTATCATAACCTATTGAGCTTATTAATATAATTTATTATACAAACATCTATCAGGAACATTACTTCCATATAGAATTGATTCAACTAGGGTAAGTTCATATATATGAAATAAATTATGAGTTTGTGTTATCACATTTTTATTATAGAATATTAATTACAATATAATTGTTTGCTTTTAGCATTGAGGAGGTGGTCATCTATTCAATGCTTTGGTTGCTCAACAATTTCAGGAATGACAATATATTTTTAAGAACATGTTAGAGCTACTAACATCAGATTGAGGTGTGGTGGGCACTATCCGAGAGAGTTGGAATAAAAATGCTCGGCCTTCAAACTTTGATTGTCGCCTTGAGATTCTTTCATACCCCGCAGCACGATCTCGCCGTATAGGAATTTGAAAAGACTTGTCGTGGGTGTATAATGCTTTCCTTTAGCCTCGCATCGACCACTATATTCAGGAGTCTCAATGCTTCGTAAGTATGTCATTCCATTGAAACTCGTACTACTTTCGCGGATCGTTGCAACATCTATCCTAAGACACAATGATGTTATAAAATTTAATGTCATATTGGTTAATATAAATAAGTTATTAACGTAAATGAAATATATGTTACATAACTTATACTTACAATCTTCTCCACTACCGAATGACCACTTCATCATAAGTGCCATCTTTTTCTCCATTGCTTTCTTCCAATATACTTCTATCAATGACTTTCGGGAAGTCGGTTGCTACCAACTTTTAAAATATTGAAATAATATAATGAGTCTCTAGTCAATTTCAACATAAAAATTTAAATTAACAACATCTTTAACTTACCATCTCTTCCTCAAGACCAGCATATCCCTTTCTACTAAGATGATGATTATAAATATGCTTTTTCCTTCTTTCTTTTTGAACTTCTCTAAAGTCCTACAAATTTTATTTCATATTAAGTAAAGAAAATATGAGTATATGACATGAAAATAATTAGAAATTTACCTGAAATCTTTGAGACAATCTTTCTTTGACAAAAATTATCTAATCTTCATCTTCAATAAAATTGTATTCAACTTGTGGTTTTTTAAGAAGATCTAGTTGGTCTTTGAAAGGAATGATATACTTCTCAGAATAACATGTTTTTGAATGATCTAAAGCACCTGCCCATTGATTTCATACAATTCTTCTACTTTACTATCCAATATAAATGCAAATTCTAGAAGTAATGAAATATAGTTATTAGTTGTTAAAAATTTTGCAAATAGAATTAGAAAACAAGAGATAGAAAAAAAATAATTAGTTTACTCTAATGGAGTCCCACACTTATTCTTCAATCTCTTAGGTACATGGTGCCATAGCACGACTGGCAAATTTATGGTACGCGTTTAACACGGGCCTAAATAACTTGGTGTGAGGATGCACAAAGAAATGTCCGACATAAACACCATCAACATTATACTTTACCGCAAGTTTTATTCTCTTTGCTCCTATTCTTGATAATCATAGTTCCTCTTGTTATCCCCTTCTACGACTCCTTTTCTGTAGCTCTGCTTTATCTTGTCAAGTTCAGATCCATACCCGGGTCATAAAAATAATTATAATGTTTAAATAGAAGTACTAAAATATCTAACAAAAAATTTAAAGAATAAAAATTAACTAATTTAAGGCATTACTCTTAATCAACATTTGCATAAAATATAATATCATCAATGTTTTGAATAATGTCAACTTCACATTGTCCAAAATTGAAAGCATAACAATCATCTAATAACAAAGACAACAAAGGTAACTAGTAAGCATACATTTACACTACAAAAACTATAGTAGCATATCAATTCACAATACCATAACAAAGCTACAATTTGGTTACATATATGATTTGTTCTCAACCCAGATTCCCTCACAATCATCTCGAATACAAATTTGATCAGAGTCATCCATTGCATCAAATAATTCAACTTGTGGCAAAGAAGATATGACTGGATTGTGTTCAATAGAAATGTCCATAGGATCACCATCGCTTTTCTTTCGTGAAGTCTGTCGAGGAGTTGACAAAACAATCGACCATCTCGATTGGGCTCATCTCTGTACATAGAAGACTTTCTTAGCTTGGGAGTACACATGAACTGATTCGACTTATGAGCCACTCTACTAAAGTCAACTAAGGTTAACCCAAGATCATCAACTTTGATTCCATTCTTATTATCAACCCACCACACTCAAGACTGAATTCTCGAACATAGTATAATCATAACCTAAATCTCAAGATTTAACTCCATAGAAACAAAGCTCCCGGAAAATAGGATTTTTATCCTTAGCACTAGCAATTTGCAAGGTCGTTGCTACAATACTAACTCCACTATTTTGGGTAGCTCAGAATCATCACGCTCCTTGGTATTATATTGACACCCATTGATGACATACCATGATACTTCATCACATAATGGCTCGACCATCGCCTATCCATTTAAGGGTTTCGTGATACAGTTCATTATTTCCAATTGCAATTAACCTATAGAAATAAGTTCCAGCTTATCATTTATATGTTTACCATTAATGTAAAAGATATGGAAACTTAAGAAACCATTGTAGTACTCTTTTGTCAGAACTAAAAGGTAAAAGTAATGCATGCTCATCCTCGTAACCACTTTGCCTTTGATTGACGGATGTTTCACTTTAAAGCCATTGCATGTGCCTCTATGAAGTCATGTATAATAATTAATTAGAGTCATATATTATATGTACAACAAAGAAACAAAGTTACAGCTTACTCAATATAAGGTTGGACAATTGATATTTTCCAACACATAATGATGTGCTTTAACCATAAATTGAATCAACTCATAGTATGACCTCCAAATATTGGTGCCCCGACTTTTTGGTCAATGTTTGAACTACTAGGAATTCCAATTGCATCCACATTTGATAAGTACTCTGTACAAAACTCGATTCCTTCTTCTGCAATATAGCATTCAACAATAAAACCTTCAGGTCTAGTACGATTTCGTACATAGCCTTTTAACACTTTCATAAACCTTTCAAATGGGTACATCCACCTAAAGTAAACCGGTCCACAAAGTCTCACTTCTCTTACAAGATGCACAATAAGATGCACCATGATATCGAAGAATGAAGGTGGGAAGTACTTTTCAAACAAGCATAATGTCACCACTATCTCATTTTGTAACTCATCTAATGAAGGAACATCAACGACTTTACTACAGAGAGCATTAAAAAGAAACTCAATCTACAAATGGCATTCCTCACATGCTTGGGCAAGATAGAACGAACAAACCGGCAAAAATTGTCGCATCACGCATGATAGTCATGGGATTTTAATCCATAAAGTTTTCAAGTCTTCCATTGACACGAGGTTTCGGGCGTTAGAACAATACCCATAAGGAACCTTCAATTGTGAAAGTGTTTGGCAAAACACCTTCCTTTTCCATTGTAGAAAGTGTATAACATGCAGGAGGGAGATATGTTCTCTTCGATTCAAACCTTGGTGCCAATTCACTCCTTAAGCCCATTTCTACAAGATCTAAGCGAGAATTAAGCCCATCCTTTGTCTTACTTGCAATGTTGAGTAAGGTACCAATAATGCTTTCACAAACATTTTTCTCAATATGCATTACATCCAAATTATGACGAACATGAAGATATATTTCCAATACTAAGATCAGCGAATATGGACTTCTTTTCCCAACAATTTTATTGTTGATTTCATATTTACCCCGATTAACCTTTTTTTTCCCCCAAGAATTACAAATTCCATTGATTTTTGCATTATTTCACCAAATAATATTTGTGGAGGTGAGCGGGAACTCCCTGCTTTCCATCAAATGCTTTCTTTTGTTCTCCTATATGGATGGTTTCTTGGAAGAAATCGTCTATGTCCCCAGAGGAGTTCTTTTTCCATGCTTTAACCTACAAGAATGTTTCTTTTCTCCACATACTGACAACCATAATATCCTTTAATCGTGCACCCCGACAAGCCTTACATGTGGAAAATCATTTGATTTGGTCCATAATAGAACGCTCTTAATGTAAAGAATTCTTGTTGATGTGCATCAGAACTTGAACTCCAACCTCCCACAATGTTATTAGATCTTCTATTAGCGAAAGCAATAGACATCAATGTCATTGCCAGTTGTCGGGACCAAATTAATCAAGAGAACATCATAAATTTTCTTTTTTATGCACAACCATGGAGGAAGGTTATAAATTATCATGAGAATGGGCCAAAACTATGTTTGCTATTAAATGAACTGCGGAGGGATTTATGCACCGCGTAAAATGGCAAGTCTCAAGTTTCTAGGTTCTCGAGGAAAACTCAAAGATCTATGAACATCAATTTTGCTTCCATGATGGAAACAGAATCTGATGGATGACGATTTTTCCATCAAATCGCTTTCTTCAAAGATTCCATATGAGCTCTTTGGTACTTTGATGATCAAACATTTTTCTAAATCTTGGAATCGAGGAAATACCATTACTTTCGCAGAACTCCTTTCCTCCTCTTAGTTCGTGTTATCCGTCTTCCACCTCGTTCCACAGACATAAGGATGCATCTTTCAACTCCTTCCGATAAAGTACAATCATCTGGGGCATGCATGTGTTTTCTCATATTCCATTCCCAAAGAATTTAATGTCTTTTCGCTTTCATACGGACAAAGGCAATTCATTGTTTAAAGGCAACATATCTCCAAGTATTTGCAAAAGCTCTGAAAAGCTCTTATCATACCACCCAAAGCGTGCTTTCAGGTTGTACAATTTGATTAAGGCAGACAATCTTGTAAAGTTTCTGCAACCAGGATATAATGGTTTTTCTGCATCTTGTAGTAATCTTGCAAACAATTCAGGATCATTTTGACAATCATCATGTGCAGCTTGAACCATTTCTATTGTACTATGTTGATCATCAAATTGAAGTCTATCATAATGTTCTGCTCTTATGGTTGGTACTTGGAGCTGCCTCTCCATGCCAATACCATGTATGGTAACTTTGATCAATCCTTACAGAAAACAATGGTTTCGAATCTTTTGAGGAGTATGGAATATCATATTACCACATTGTAAGCATGGACATTTAATGGAGGTTTTATTTGTAGAATTTTGTATTGCAAATGCAACAAAACATTCTACTCCATCTTCATATTCCTTCTCGATCTTTCTATCCTTTTGAGATCCATGAACGATCCATTTTGTGTTAACAAATTACTTCCAATAGTGATCAAAACTTCAAATGGAAGAACATATCAACATTGTCAATGTTATTCGCTTAAGAGCAACCTCTATTTTCTCTCGTTCAAAGAATAATCAATAATCAATTTAATAAAATATTTATAAGCATGTCGATTTAAGATAAAAGGGATGAGCATTACTATTCTAATCATTTTGACTTTGTTTACAGATCTAGCCTTATAGAATAACATACTGAAGATTTATAAATTTAAATAATCCACTGTATATATATATATATATATATATATATATATATATATATATATATATATATATATATATTTTATTGCCTAGGAGTAGTAAATTCAAAAAGATGTATAATCACATTACATGAAGTGTATATCAATATTAACATATATAATATCAAGTTATGTTACTTGTTTTATGCTAACATTTCTAACATCATAAATTAGGGAGTGGTTCCTATCCCATATAGGAATACATAATTTCTATGTGTCAACCACCAATGTACTTAGTTTTATTTTTTTAAATTGATTACATATCGTGACATCCTTAGAAGATTAACTTTTTTCGAATCATTTACAAGATTAACTTACACTCATTCTATCGTATGCTTATTTCAAATATATAACTTTATCGTAGCGCCTAAGAATCAACTTTCAACTTAAAGCAACATCTACACAAAATCATATGAAATCGAATTAAATTAATTAATTTCGATAATTTAAAAGTACACATAAGAATTGTCCCACAAAATAAATAATAAGGCAACCAAAAATTTTATTATTATATGACGATCATAATAGCCTAAATGATGATGATGATTATTATTATTATTATTATTATAACATTTTTTAATTTTATCTTTCACAAAAATGATTTTATATATATATATATATATATATATATATATATATATATATTCCAAACTAAGGATAACTTTTTACTTATATATATTCCAACTAAGGATAACTTTTACTTTAAATAAAATGTTGTGTCTCAATTAAACTCGGAGAAGGATAAGGTACAACCGGGATGACTATTAATTTTGATGTCTTTGTTTCTATATTTAAACAACAACATAAGAATAATAATAATAATCACATTAATAATAACCATAAATCAATAAACGCTTATTAATTCTGTTTCAAATTGCACATTTTCAAGGAATCAACATGAGAAATTATTTCACGCTTAGTACTGATTCTTATGGGAAAATAATTATTTAAAACAAAAAAAATTATCATTTAATTATTCTATATAAAAGTCAAATATGAGACAATTCAATTCCTTAATATAAAATATTTTATTCTCCTCCTAATCGATCCTACAACCTCCCATTATGCATTCTAGTATATTATAGGTTTTTATTCCTTTTGTTATTTTTTAATGAAAATAATTTAAATCATATTTGAGGTAAAGCTAATTCTCTAATTTATAAGAAAAAGGATATGACATTGGGGAAAAGAAAAAATAAGATGATTTTTTTTTTTATCAAACACATCTAAGAAAAAGAGAAAATAAAAAGTGTTTTGAGAAAAGGAAAAATTTTATTGGCCATGATTTTCTTTTAGCATGTATTTTCCTAACTATACATCGACGCCCAAACCTCGGGGTCCGTTGATCTTACCCACAACCCGCTGAATCCAAGTGTATCGGGTTACCCGAAGCCACTTTAGAAAATCGGGCAGAGTCTCCTTTTATTTTTTTTTATTTCATTTTAATTTTTTATTTTTAAAAAAATTTTCCGAATTTACTGTTCATAGTTGACGTCAACGCTCACCGCTCACGGCCGACCGCTATCGCTCACACTGACCGCTGGATCAAGCATCGCTCACGCTTGACCCAGATGCCACTGTTGGTCACAATACAAAAATTGTATTGTAATACACTTCTCAACCCCAAATCCTTTTTGTTCACAATACACAAAGGTGTATTGCAATAAAATTTTTAACCTACAAGTTATATTGCAATACACTTCCTTAGCCACCAACCTATGGCAATACACTTGGTAGTCTTGCAATACAATCCCTTTCCATTGCCATACTAGGCCAATTCTAAATACAATTTCCTCGTATTGCAATACAAACTCAACCCTGCCTCTTCTCTGTAATACAATTTTGTATGTATTGCAAATACAATGCCTCTACAACCTCACCCTCTCATGTCATTAATATTAATTTAGTGTATTGCAATACAATTTCTATTCCTTCAAGCCCTCAGTTTTACCATATTGCAATACAATTTCTCCATCTCTTGCAATACAATCACTAGCTCCCTACACAACCAAGGTTGCACACAATTGAACTCCTGTAATACAAAAATATATTTTTTTTCACAATATTGCAGCCAAGCAAGAGCTCCAAAAAAACTGTTTGCACTAAAAATTTTTATTTTTTCATTTATAATACTCAACAGCCAAATTTCTAAAAATTTATTTTCTCTATTTTTTTTTTCATTATAAATATTTTTTTTTTCCATTATTTCAAGAATGAAAATCATAAAAAAATAGAACAGAGCACTCTATTTTTCTTTTTTCTTGTACACTCAAATAAATTTCTAAAAACTTATTTAACCCCTTTTCTTAAATTTACACCATATAAAACCTTAGAAAATTATTTTTCACTCATAACCAAATAAATTTATAAAATTTATTTTCTTTCAGCTTTTTCATCGAAAATTTTTTTCTCCACTAAATAAATTTATAAAATTTATTTCTTCCCCATTTTCTTCAATTTTACTACTTGTAAAATCCGAGAAATTATTTTCTCCTCCTTATAACCAATAAACTAAAAAAAAATTCATGATTTATTTGGTTTAGAGGTGAAGAAATTTAATTTTTAAGTTATATGGAACTACCGAATCTTATCTGCCCTCACAGCCCTGTGTTCGAGCCCACGAGGCGAAAGAAACCCTGTGAGCCAGGATAGCTCCCGTGGAGCGGGACCTCACCCCTCACCTGAGCGGGTCAGGTGGGGGCCCCACATTGTGTTATGCTTTTGTAGTGAGTTCATAAATTAATTTAGATTTAGGGGTGGTCTCAATACAAAGCAGTACGCTTTCGTCTTACTGGTAGCTGGCCCAGACAGTGAGATATTAGGCGCCACTACCAACTCAGTCAAGAATTACTTCTGGTATGCAGAGTGCTCCCATTTCAATATGTCCCTTCGTCTTCGGGTTCTATTTCCCGCTATACAGTTAGTGCTACAGCGGATCGCCCCTATAGCTCGTGGAGCGGGACCACCGTCTGAGTACAAAGGGGTGGGCCCTTACAATTATTTTATTTAATTCTAGCTACTTAAAATTTTATATTATATTTATCTAATTCCCTAAATCTTATTTTCCTTATTCAGGTAGCTTATTTTAACAAATACTTTGCTTAATTTCTTATTTTCCATAATCAATATTCCCATGTATATAAAATATATAACGATATATTCTCTTTTTTTGATAGTAATATCCTTATTTGTGTAGCTTATTTTTATAAATACTTTATTTAATTTCTCATTTTCCATAATCAATATTCTCAGTATATAAGGTACATTTTTCTCATTTTATAGTTATATTTTTTTGAGAGATAGTACTTATTCAAACTTCAAAAAAGAAAAGTAAAAGTATTTAATTAGGTGAATATTAATTTACCTAATTATAAAATATTTCAAGGAAAATAAACAAATATTTTGAAATATTTTGACTTTGTTGTAATATCAAACATAAAATAACCAAAAACGTGAGCTAGACTAATTTATAGATATGACAATACATGTCTCTAGGTCCTTAGGCTAATTGATGTTGAAATGGCATGACTATAGAGCACACATTTTTAGGAATTATAGCCTCCTTTTTTCCGTACATTCATAGTCCGAAAACAGAGAGAGGAAACTCGCCCTCCACTTTGCCTTATTTCACGTCCCAACTTAAAGAATTATTTTGGCCTTATTTCACCTCCTTTCCCAACTTAAAGAATTATTTTCTTTTATTTTGTTGACATGTGAAAAGATTGACATGACTCAATAAGTAGAAAATTTGGAATCCAATTTTTTTTAAACGACAGTGTGATTCAGGAAGTAGAGAATTGCTCCAGAACTTAGCTCCCACTTTGCCTTCTTCCTTCAAACCAAACTAGCGAACTTACAAGCACAAACTCAACCCATTAACTTCTAAAAAATATAATCTTACAAAGAGTAAACTCTTCAACCTTTTAAAGTAGAGCCCAATCTCTTCTAGAACAATATAATCATCCATATTTCATAAACTTAAATCGAAAAAAAAAAAAATACAGGAAGATTTTCCCATTTTTTGATACGCAAATTGGCTGTGAAATAACCCATGTAAGAACCAAACCATCCTCCCGTAAAAAAAAAAAATATTGTTTTGGTTGAAGTAAGAATCCATTCAATCAAAGGAATGCGTAAAATTATCTATCTTCTGCTTGGTCACGCAAAGATGCAAAAATCCAACACTTCAAATGGAAACCGACAAACATAATACGTCTTTCTATTATTAAAATGGAGGGAAAACCAAAAGTTTTAATTTTTACAAACCTAACTTTTCTAAATCAATTAGAGGATTTGGGGAAGAGCTTTTGCGCTAAATTCATGACCTATTGAAAACCCTAACCAAAGAATGTAAACTACCTCGACAAGGAGACAAGGAAAAAGAGACATTAAAAATTTCAGGACTCCCTCATTTATAAACCATCAAAGAAGTCTCAAGGTCCTCCACCAACAAAATCAATGTTTGAATCGTAAATATAGTCCATTTTCTTACCAGATTTGCAGGAGGTGCTCATGGGTGAGAACATTGAAAGTTGGATTCATCATGTACAAGCCACCGAAAGAAGACTCTGGATTAATAATACCACAAAATCGTTGATTTAACAGGAACTTTCAACTGATTCAATCGGAAGAATGAAAGAAGAGTACCATTTTAGCCTTTGTGTTATGTCGTAGACTTTCGCTTGTTCGTTGCAAGAGTTTTAGTCTAAATATAAAAAACAAAATTATTTATGGAAGAAAGAGAATGACATTTTTAAGTGCTTTAAAGATTAACAAATGCATAATTAAATCTATGACATTTTAAAAACGCCAACATCAATTTCCAGCCATCAAATCCTCACCTTCTTTTTTCTTGAATTTATTTATGAAGGAAAGAGAATGACATTTTTTAAAAGTGACAAGATTGGACACAAATGCATAATTAAATCTATGATATTTTCATAAAAACGTCAACATTAATAAGTGCCTATTTCAAACCTTAATTTTCTTTTTTTTTTGAATTTTGATTAATTTTCTTTAAAATAAGGATTGAAGCATTTCATTGAATCTATTTTTGTTGTAGTGGTTAGGTTTTTAGATTTATCTGTTGTAGTTTTTATGATTTATCTGCTTGAAGTTTTTTGTGGATTTATTCACATAGATTTGTAGGATTTATCCATTAGCATTTTCTTTTGGTGCCTATAAATAGCACCTTATGTTATTGTTTTTAGTAGATTTGATATAATATTGAAAAACTCGAGAATTTTGTTTTATTTATTTATTTGCTTTCTTCTTAATTTTATTATTCTTCAGAGTTACATTAATTTGGTACAAGACATAACTTCGATCCGAGATCAAGTTATTATTCTTGTTCTCAAGATCAACAGTGTATCTGAAAAGTTGGAAGTTTTTTTTTTCACATATAACAATTAAACGAAGATTTTACTTTGAAGAAAATCGTAGTTGAAGCCTTACTCATAAAGGGAAGCAATGAATTAGTGGTTATTAACTTCCAAAGCCCTACAAGATTAGAGCAAACCTTTGAAATTAGGGACATAAATATTGAAGACTCTTGTTAAACTATCAATTTTTCTAAAAGTTCAAGCTTGTCCCTTAAGTGCGGGTATTTCTTGCATGTGGAGAGGCAAATGCCCATCAATATGCAAAAACTCAAATTATGGAGATGTGACTCGAATTCATGACCTCCTGTCAAACTTGTCTCTTGATACTATATTAAATTACCAATTTTCCTTAAAGCTATGTTTGAAACCCATAAAGTACTAAGAAAAGAAAATGAAGAGTAAAAATGAAAGGAAAGAAAATTTAGAGAAAAATAAATAATAAGTTTAAACATAATAAATTAATTCTACATGTTTATTTAAACTCAATTTACCATTTGAACCGGACCTCAAGGGCCAACAATTTTGATTTGATTAAAAGAAAATTTGAAAATCTAAACCTCCATTAGCTTTTGACTTTATTTTCATAAAAAAAAAAAAAAAATATGTTTTCTTGTAAAAATAACATTTTCTAGCTTTTAGCATATACATGTAACTTCTACTAAAAAAAAAAACATATACATGTAACTTCATAATATGGGAATGGTATTTTTATCCAATTTAAGTTACTCTTCAAGGAAAACATGAAAAATATTAGATTTACAAATTTTAGAGTATTTGAGGTTTTTAAAATAAAATATTTCTTTAAAAAAAAAAATTTCAACAGTGCTGTGGATCCCGAGATAAAAATTTAATATATTTATTATTATTTATAGCAAATTCTCCATATTTTTTGGTATTCCCTTAAGCCTCCTTGCTTCCCAAAACAAACAGACAACAATCATCATCTTGTTGCCTAAAAATAAGTATCCCTTTACTTTCTACTTCTTGTTTATGAGGTTGTTAGCAGAGATTAATGGAGGAAGCCGACATGATGAATACCGCAAGCCGTCTCCGTGCGCCCGCCGGTCGGTCCAACATCCGCTTTACACTGTGCCAAGACACCTAAGCAGCCTGCACTCCACTATGGATATCTAGGGTTTGAGTTATCATGCTTAGAAAAGAACCAAACCATTCTTGAGCTGCCCTCCTATTCAGCAAAACTCTGGGTGAAGAAAATAAATTACACTTCTCAAGAGACGGTTGTCCGTCACATGGATGATCATTATTGCCTTCAAAGGCAGCATCATATCCTTAATTTATCTGCCTCTCCCTTCCACTTCACATAATGACACATTCCATATCCATAGATGACTTCTCCTTCTTTAACTGTTCACAAAACAAAACATCTATCTCACATATGTGAACTTAAAATCTTGCCGGAAGATTTTCAATGCTACACTCCTAGAATATATACTTGATGGGAATATGAGTTTTCAATGGATTGGTCAAATCCTATTTGCGGAAACTGTGAAGCACAAGGAAACAAATGCCAACGGAAGAAGAAGAGTAACAGCATGGAACCCGAAATCGAAGTATCTTAAAACCAAGAAAGGTACTTAACCCTCGCTTAATTCTTCACATCTTCAATTTGCCTACTATGCTTTTGGTATGCAAATTAGATGTTCTATGGTAGTTGTTATAATGTATGTATGCATGCTTTGTGAAACCAAAATAACTACTATATATACATAGTAATGGATGTGAACATGCAATCTTATCTATTCATTTCAAACGTAGCTACAACAATCATAGGCTAAACTAAATCAATTGAACCTCAAGAAAGGCCCGCAAAGGGCAAGGTCAAAATTAAACTCATGTTACATCCTCATTTAAGCTATTATGATTCAAAGACTACAAAGTTTATTTTCTTTTTACAAGTGCTCTGATGGATAAAATGCAGCTCACAGTGAGTTTCCTATTCATCTTGTTTTCAACTATGAGGATAACATCACGGTGATTCTTAGTTTGTTTCTTCTTTTTTGTTCGTTGCTTACAAAACCCCTTTTCCCCTTATATATGTGCAAAAGTAATCCTTGGTTTCTTTCATTTTACTTTGGGAATTTCTATAATCTTCATTGTTTATCGCTCTAATAAGTTGAAAAGAGAGCATAAAATAAGTATTCAAAAGTTTTTGGAAGATTATGGAGCTCAAAAGCCCTTCAGGTACTCCTATGCTGATGTTAAAAGGATCACAAATAATTTCAAGGATAAATTAGGTCAAGAAGGATATGAGACCGTTTATAAAGGAAAACTCTCAAATAAAGTTTTTGTTGTAGTAAAGATCTTTGATGATTTCAAAGGAAACAGGGAAGTGTTTATCAATGAAGTGGGAACAATGAGCACGATACATCATGTAAATGTAGTTCGCTTGCTCGGGCTCTGTGTAGATGGATATGGGTGAGCTTTGATTTATGAATTTTTACAAAATGAGTCA
Organism: Tetrastigma voinierianum; assembly: GCA_016808115.1. Taxonomy (NCBI): domain Eukaryota; kingdom Viridiplantae; phylum Streptophyta; class Magnoliopsida; order Vitales; family Vitaceae; genus Tetrastigma; species Tetrastigma voinierianum. The sequence continues at coordinate 532,595 of JAEQBH010000443.1, read as the reverse complement.
TTAAACAAGTTCATATTTTCAATATTTGGGTAATAATTGAACGCTGGGTTGGCCTAAGCTTCAAGATATTGCTATAGGCATAGCTAAAGGAATTAAGTATCTTCACCAAGGTTGTGATCAAAGAATCCTTCATTTGGATATCCAATCGGCCTCATAATATTTTGCTTCATAATAACTTTAATCCATAGATCTCTGATTTTGGTTTAACCAAATTATGCTATAAGGAGCATAGCATGGTATCTATGACATCAGTAAGGGGGACCATGAGCTATATTGCACCAGAGATGTTATCTAAAATTTTTTGGAATGTGTCTTATATGGCAAATGTTTATAATTTTGGTATGTTGTTGATTGAAATGGTGGGAGAAATAAAGAATATTGATCTAACAATGGTACAGAGTCACATACTTCCAGTGGCTATATAATCATTCGATCAAGAGCAAGATGCACACATTCAAATTGAAGAAGAAAGTGATACTAAAATTGCAAAGATACTAAGCATAATAGGGCTTTGGTGTATCCAGTGGTATCTAATAGATGGTCCTTCCATGAAAGTTGTGGTTGGAATGTTGGAATGGGAAGAAGGTAACTTAGTCATGCCTCCCAATCCTTTTACTTCTATGGGACAAAAGAGAACAAATTAATGTTAGAAGACACAAACCATTCGCGGCAAAATGGATCGATGCATAAATTATAAAAAAATAGAATAAAAGATTGTTCATTATGAGTGTGGAATTTGGGTAATAACTATGTTGTAATAATGATCATAATTTTTTGTTATATTGCTACATCTTAGAAAAATTTGCTACTTTCAAGGCTTAACTTTTATTAAATTAGAAAGTTATGTTTAACAACCACGTTTCTTTTCTTACACAATAAATCATGCAAGTCCTCAACACACATGTTCAACTTATGATACAATGCCCAATGATTCAAAAGGCATGACATAGGGAGGAAGGGGTCTCAGTTCGAGTCTCAATGAGACAGTTTACTATATCAGAATTAGCGGTTAAGTTATTTCATTATATATAGGCATATATATATATATATATATATATATATATATATATATATAATATGTTATATATATATATATATATATATATATATATATATATATATATATATATATATATATATAGGTCTTCCATTAAAGTTTGTAGATGGATTTTGAAAAAGGAAAAATGAGGGAAGCCACTTGCTTTCAAAGGGAGTAGGCTTTGATGTTAGATATAAGCTGCTATATATAGTTTAGTAAAATAGGGCCACCCAAGGTTTTAACCGTTATCAAATTTGAAAAGTTGTGTCTCAGAATCTTAATTATTTCTTTCCCTCGCACTAACTTAGCAGTTAGTATGTCTTCTGTAAAGATTGTAGATTGATTTGAAAATGAAAGATGTGAAAGGGTTGTCATTCTCCAAAGAGAGTAGGCTGTAGGCTTAACACCCAGTTATACCATGACAGGTTTATAACATGTTTTGGGTATAATAAAAGTAAATGTATATTTTCGAGAATAAAATAAAATTGCAAAAATAACAAAAACACAGGACTTTATACGAAAGACAAGGGTAAATTGGTCATTACAATATAAGGACCCAAGAGGTCATAATATAATAAGGTTATATACAAAAGTAGAATTTTGAAAAGTTAAAATGAGAATAATAAATAAAGGATAAAATGCAAAAATGAGAAAAAAGAGTTCAAAAATTAGATAATGCGAACATGGCACTTTATCTTGTAAAATATCTCATGTGGGCATGTAGGGATGAGGCAAGCGTGGGGAGAAGGAGAGAAGAGAAGAGGAGGGAGAAGAAGAAGAAGAAGAAGAAGAAGAAGAAAGAAGAAGGAGAAGAGAAAGAGTCAAAGCTATGGAAGCTATGATTTTGGTATGGAATTATATGGATTTCTATGGTTTGGTATGACCATTAGTTTGTTCCAAACCTAGGATTAGTTAGGAATTCATCCTAACCATGGATATGTTGAAAGTTGGGTTGGTAAAATCCTAATTTGTATAAGTTGAGCATGAAATCCTCGCTTGAGTATAGATTTTTGGGTTATTTGCAAGTAATTGAGTTTGAGTTTAGAACAAACCCTAACTAACTTTTATGTTTGGTTTATGTTTGGGTTATGAACCATTTTAGAGTTGTTTTGGGAGGAATCCATGGTAGGTTTTTGATGTAGGATGGAATGAAAGTGGAAGAAAAGTGAGTGAAAGGAAAATCTACCATTTTTGGGCCGGTTTAGTGATTAGTCGCAGTACCGCAACGAGGAGTGATATGAAATTACCAGTCACGAACATAGATAGATGCACTTTTGATGCCGTCTGAAATCTTATTACCACTTTTACAGCAACCTTAGTTTCTTGTATTTTTACATTATTAAGCCCAATTCATACTGCAGATGGTATAGGAACCCGAATAAATGAATAGCAGGGAGTTGAATATGAATGACACTAAGTTAGCATACCAGTACCTCTCCATTGCCTCAGAAGCGAGTTTAGTGTTGAATGACGTCAGTTCTAATAAGTATAAGTGTTATAAGTACAAGTATATGTATAAGTTTAATACATGACAGTTATTCATGTATATGAGATATCTTTTCTAATACATGAAAAAATGGTTTGAAACATAATAAAAGCGGATTACGCACGCTTATGGCCGATGGATTGGATAGATAAGGTCTACTTCGCCAGGATCGATTCTTGCGACATATAGTTTCTGAGATCCCGATACCGTTTGGATCACTATAGCAAGCGGCCCAGTTAAGTCATCTACGAATAGAGATCCTTGTCTTGTACGGTGATATACATTCAATTTCTGAATAGAGATGTTCATGCAAATGCGGTGATAGTCGTGATACCTATAGTTCTTTCAAATGTCCACTTAATATTATATAGGCATGAAACATAAAAGAAAATGACAAGTATACATAAATGAAATGTATATAAAATATGACATTATATAAGAAGCATAACCTTTGTTGCGATGATAATCATCTGATTACAAACACGAAGTAGAAGTGAAAAACGACGAAATGTATATGAAATATAGTAAGCAATGAAATATGATAAGAACGAATAAGTATGATATAGGTAAGTATATTGATAAACCAAACATTGCAAAATATGAATAAGCATGTGTATATGTAAATTAACGTTAGCGTTATATGTAGTTGTTTAAAGTGTGATGACCCTTATTAGAGGTCGTCGATAATATTAATTCCCCACTAGTATAAAGCAGCATGGGTGTTTCATCCATGAGTCTGAGAGAAGCGAGAAGCAGAAGTTCGGACACTCCACATCAGCAACCAAGGCCAACACATCAATAGGTGCCCACTGGAAGATCATTTGGTCTAATATACATGTATTTTTGTTACTTTTGTAAACAATGTAAATATTGTACATGTGGAACACTTTCATATAGTTCGATTGTATATATATTTTGTTATCCGCTGCTACAAAATATAATAAAAATTAAATGTTTAACATTATATGAATGTGATTAGTGTCCAAAAGGTGATATTTTGAGCCCTATTTATTGTAAGTTTTGAGCACTTTTTGTGTACTAATCAACCGAATTAATCCGATTTGCACATTAAGGTCCCGACTATTCTACTGATCGCATTTTGTGGCTAATTTTTGTATTTTTGCAAGCTATTAATGCCAAATTTGTTGAATCGATCAGTACGAAGAATTCGAGGTCGAACTTGGCATTGCGGTCGAATCGGAAGATGGAGCGAAGAAGAGCGGAGAAGGGAGAGTAGAGCAATGGGTTGCAAAATTTGCACCACTATCGAAAAGTGTGATGCAGGAATTCAGCACTAGTGCAAAATTTTCTCCAACATTTTTGACTTTTGGTTCTTTTTGACTCCCTTTTTCCCATTTTGCCCTTCATGTATAAGTAAGTATTGAGGTTATTATTGTCTTTTTGCTTACTTTAGCACTATATAAGCTCAAATCTTGTAAGAAAAGACACTTTTTTTCATTCTTTAAAATTTGGAAAATCCCCAGACTAAAGCGGTAGAAGTTTCCTTTTCTCCTTGTTCATTTTCTTTACTTTTTTATTTTCTCGACTGCCAAACACCCCTTGAGGATGACAACTCAAGGGATGATTGGCTAAACCCCCTCCATCCTTGAAGGGAGACTGGGCTAGGGTTTTGAGGTAAAATGACGGTTCTCATGTATTTGTACAACATTATGAATTATTTATGTCTATTTCTCATAATAGGTTTAAATCTCTTTGATGTGTACCTTGGATTAGCCTATACTTGGCAGAAGCTTTTGGGGTTCGATGGATGCTTATTGCTAGATCCACTTGAGATTCGTGGATTGTCATTTATTGATGTATAGAATTAGATTATACAGGAATAGATTTTCCACTTTGCAGGAACATTTATGTCGATAAATGTTATATTCAAAGGAAAATTATTAGGGTTGTTTGATGTAAATGAAGATCGGTTCGAAATGACTATAGGTCATCCTTCCCAGCCTTGAGGAAAAGGACAGAACCTCTCATTTGCCACAGGACCTCGACCGGTGGCTCGATGCTTGGAAGTTCCTTTTCTTATTTTTCTTCATTTTATTTTATTTGCAAACCACCATACACTATTGTTTTATCAAACCCAAAATCCAATGAAATTCACCATTTTGGATCCTTGTAAATCATTTGTCTTGAAGAAAACTCATCCCGTGATTCGACCACAGAGCCACTATCACTGAGTAGCTATGCTACGATGGGAAGAATTAGGATTATAAATTTTATTGTTAAAACAACTTCTTTGTGACACGAATCACATATAGTTAGATTATATATATATTTTGTTATCCGCTGCTACAAATATAATACAAGTTAAATGTTTAACATTATATGAATGAAAAGCCTAAAGTTTATAAGTTATAATAAACAGAGCATCCCGGATCCGGTTCGGACCCACCAATCGGGTCGGACTGGGAAGGGGTGTCATAAGTTAGTTGGTATCAGAGCCTAGGTTTAGGCGTTTCTAGAAAAGCCTAGGTATATCTGACTCAGGCGAGATATATATGATAGAAAAGCGTATGTTTAAGTAATGTGTTGGCGATGTGGATGTCCTTGTGTTTTGTATAAGATGGATCGTCCTCGAATCCGGTTGAAGAAACAGTAGAGTGTTAACCACGGAGATCGGGAATATGCGCCCAACCCATACGAGATGCAGCCCAGGAAGTGAGGCAGTTTATTGAGCGAATGAGCGTTCGCGAGGATATCTCGGGGATATGACCAATTATTAGAAGATTAACGGCTCGAAAGCAAAGATAGACATGAGTAAGAAGACATGGGGTTTGAGGAATTCCATGGGATAAGCATGGAAGAGTCAGATAAAGCCCGGAATTACGGTTAGAAAAGTTGCAAAGAATATTGGAGAGTTAGATGCCCGCCAGATCGGGAGGTATCGTAATGCCGGTCTCAGCATTGCAGTGAGGGCGCCAGTTAGTGAAGCCCAGCGTTGAAGTCCAGAAACCGGATCCAGCCTCGCATGGGAGTTTTTCGTCCCCAGAGTTGAGGCGAATATGTCTCGATATATGCAGGGAGACCAAGCGTGGAACGAGTTCCACGAATGCAAACAAAGGAACTTATCGATGCGAAATATGAGAAAGAATTGCTTGCGTCTTAGCGATGCCTTTGAATCGGTCCTCAGCGAGGCATTTGGTGGAAACCGAGTTTAAGGATGGACTAAATGAGTCCATAAAAAAAAGATATCTGGCCTTTGTGACAATACTCGAGCAAGTAGATTTCCTGTCGGTTGGTCCTAGGCGCAATGAAGGTAGAGAGGCCCCAGAAGCGAGTAGCGAGGGAAAAATTTCAAAAGAAGAAGTTTTCTAGAGGAGCTTTGTCCTCCTCGGGAAAGAGCTAGAGAATCTCAACTCGATCAGGAATATGGTTAAAATTTCTGAGAGGTAGAAGACAAGGGTCCAATGTAGCACCTAGTACAGGTAGAGGTTCTTCAGTTGGACAGGGAGAAATTCCAAAATGCCCTCATTGCCATAGAAGGAATTTTGGAGTTTGCAGATTATTGACATGAGGGTGCTTCAGATGTGGAAGCACTGACCATTTTATGGAAAATTGTCCCAGTCGGAGACTGATAGGAATCCTTAAGTAGCAATGGGAGGCGACTTCTGCAGGTCAATTAGAGATAGAGGTGGGGAGTCGGGGGACGGACGGCCGTAGAGGGGCCCGAGGAGTACGGTGTTAGGAGCGGTGGTCGATCCCTGTGCCTTCGGTCTTAGCACGGGCGTATCTTATGAAGGCTCGAGAGGATCAAGATTCCCTTGAAGTAATTGATGGTATAATTTCTCTTTATGGTATTGAAATGCATGCATTAATAGACCTTGGATCTACTCATTCATATGTATGCATTGAGCATGTGTTCGATAAGATACTAGCGGTCGACGATTGTATGATATACATGTAGCCAGTCCATTACAAAGACCTGATATTAAGCGTGAAAGCGTATACGAGAATTACCGGGTTGTTATCTGAAAAAGAGTTTCTCAGCGGTTGATAACTTACCATTAGAGTTTGACTTGATTTTGGGAATGGATTGGTTGTCAAAGCATCATTATCGTTGATTGTGGTCGAAAGGCAGTAGTGTTAAAAGATGCTTTGACCGGGCGGGAGTGATGGTCTGAGGCATTAGATCGAGTGCGATGTCGATGTGATCTCAGTTATCTCGAAGCTAGGAGATTTATGAGGAAGAAACGTGAGACTTTCTTGGGTGTGATACTTGACTCGAGAATTCGAGTTGATGTAGAAAGATTCAAATAGTAAGGGAACTTCTAGATGTATTCCACGAAGAGTTACGGGTATTCCACTTGAGAGGAGGTAGACTGCCGTAAATTGTACCGAGAGCAGGTCCACGTGTATAGGGCCTCTATAGGCGGATGGCTCCAATGGGAGTGGAAAGAGTTAAAGAGTCAGTGCGAGGCTTTTGGATAAAGGATTTGTAGAACCAGTTGTTTCTCCACAGGGTGCACTGTTTTTAGTCGTGAAAAGATGACACTTTCTGCAGTGTGCATTGATTATCGGCAAATCAACAAAGTGATAGTGAAAAACAAATACCCATTTTAGAGAATTGAGGATCTATACGATCAGTTGAAAATAGCAAGTGTCTTTTCAAAGATAGACTTGTGATCGGGATATTATCGACTTGAATTAAAAAGAGGTTGATGTCAAAATAGCTTTCGAACGTAATAGCCATTATGAGTTTTAATCACCATTTGGGTTGACCAATGCTTCGGCTGCATTTATGGACTTGATGAATAGGGTGTTTCGACCTTATTTAGATCAGTTTGTCGTGGTCTTTATTGATGATATACTGGTATATTCCAGAGATGAGAAGGAGCATGAGCAACACTTAAAAATAGTTCTACAGACTTTGAGAGAGAAAAAACTGTATGCTAAGCTTGGCAAATGTGATTTTTGGCTAAAGGAAGTTTCATTCCTAGGCCATATTGTGTTTGCTGAGGGTATAAGAATTAACCCAGCTAAGATTAAAGCTGTAGTGAATTGGAAACCGCCCCAAAGTGTTACAAAAGTGAGAAGTTTCTTGGCCTTAGTAGGATATTATAGAAGATTCGTGAAGGGATTCTTTGTCATAGCTTCGTCGCTCACTAAATTACTCAAGAAAGGAGTAAAGTTTGAGTGGTTAGATAAATGTCAAAATAGTTTTAAATAGTTGAAGGATGTTAGTTTGAATCATATTATTGTGTGACTTTATCTCGGGAAAAGAGTACACGCCTCTGAGTGATGTGTCGGGCATTGGTTTGGGATGTGTTAATGCAAGATGGGAAAGTAGTGGCTTATGCATCCGAGGCGGTTAAACCACATGAAAAAATTATCCCACCCGTGACCCTAAGTTAGGCTGGTAGTGTTTGCTTTGAAAATATGTGTACCCCAACATATGGAGAAAAAGTTTAGAATTTACATATAACGAGAGTCTCAGTACCTTTCGAAGAATTAAATTTGAGGCAACGGAGGTGGTTAAAGCCATTTAAAGATTATAGTAATATATTGAATCTATAGTGGAAAAGCTAATGTGGTAGCGGATGCCTTAAGTAGAAAGGCAATGGCATTTGTTAATAAACAAATTAAATGGAGAATAGTATTTGATGGAGCTGTAGTAGCTCAATTAAAAGCGCAACCTGTTTTAAAGAAAATGATTATAGATGCTCAGAAAAATGATGAAGAGATAAAAAAAAAGGTACAGATGGTCAAAGATGGTGATAAGACTGATTTTTCAGTAAAAGAAGCTGAAAGTTTATATTTTCAGAAAAGATTATGCGTGCCAGATGATAAAGAGCTAAAGAAAAAGTTGTTATTTGAAGCTCATATTACGGTATATACCATGCATCCTAGCGGTAATAAGATGTATCATGATTTGAAACAGCATCATTTGGTGGAAAGGAATGAAAAGAGATGTGACAGAGTACGTGTCTAAATGTTTGACGTGTCAGCAAGTCAAAGTGAGCTGAGTTCAACCGGGATTATTGAATCCTTCAATTCTCGATGAAAGTAGGATAACATTTACCATGAATTTTGTGTCGGGTTTTCCCCTCACGCAACAAAACATGACTCTATCTGGGTGATTGTTGATAGGCTCACAAAGTGGTATTTTATGCAGTTAGGTTGGTATTACATGGATGTTGGGCGGAGTTATATGTGGATGAGATTGTGCGATTGCATGGTGTCACCAGTTATGCATTGTGTCGGATAGAAGTCAGAGTTTTACCTCGAGATTACGGAAGGAACTCTGATCATTATGGAAGCTAGAGGCACAGACTCAGTCTGACATTCCATCACGTGACCGGATGGAGCCAGTTTGAGAGGTTGATTGAGTTCTCGGGTATGCTTCGGGAATGTGTAATGGGAATTGGAAGTTGGGATAGGTATATTCCATTGATGGAATTTGCCTATAACAACAATTATCAATCAAGCATTGGCGTAACTGAAGCTTTATATGGGCGAAGATGTAGAACTCTGTGTGTTGGGCGAGAATTGAATGAGCATAAAGTGATTGTTCGGTTATAGTAAAAGATCTGACAAAATTTAAGGTCATTAATGAATTAAAGTGCCGTGATCGTAAAGTCATATCTTGCGATCCAGGAGAATATTGAATATGAAGTAGAACGAGGTCTTCTTAAAAGTATCATCGTGGAGGAAAATTCTACGGTTTGATAGAAAATGGCCCGAGTGGCGTTAATTAAGTATGATTTTAAAGGAAGAATTGGACTGTATTATCGATTGGCACTCCTCCGGAGTTAGCGGAATTACATGATGTTTCGTAATACCGATGCTTGAATCTAAGCTTTGATATTCGCTCATACTACTAGTCTGAGAATCTGAAGTCTGGGAGGATTTGTCATATGATGAAGAGCCAAAGGCAATTATGGCTTGAGAGGTGAAATAGTTGTGGAATAAGCAAGTACCATTAGTAAAAGAATATCTATGACACCATGGTAGAGAATAAAGCTACTTAGAAGCTGGAAATATTGTATGAGAGCACGATATCATGTTTCTTGTCGGGTATAAATTTCGAGAATGAGAATTCTTTTAAGGGGGAGGATTGTAACCGCAGATTATCTGTGTGAGTTTTATAACATGTTTAGGGTATAATAAAAGTAAATGTATATTTTTAAGAATAAAACAAAAATTTAGAAAAGAAAATAAGCAAAAACCAGAACTTTTATACGAAAGATAAGGAGTAAGTGGTAATTTACCAATATAGGATAAGGGTCATAATGTAATAAATTCATATGTAAAGTAGAATTTTGAAAAGTTAAAATGAGAATAATAGAGAAATAAAGGACCAAAATGCAAAAATGAGAAAAAGAGTTCAAAAATTAGATAAGGCCAAACATGGCCTTATCTTAAAGCAAAAATATCTCATGTGGGCATAAAGGATAGGGCAAAAACGTAGAGGAGAAGGAGAGAAGAGAAGGAGGAGAAGAAGAAGAAGAGAAGAGAAGAGAAGAAGAAAGAAGGAAGGAGAAAGAAAGATCAAAGGTATGGAAACTATGATTTTGGTATGGAATTATATGGATTTCTATGGTTTGGTATGACTATTAGTTTGTTCCAAACCTAGGATTAGTTAGGAATTCATCCTAACCATAGATATGTTGAAAGTTGGGTTGGTAAAACCCTAATTTGTATAAGTTGAGCATGAAATCCTCCCTTGAGTATCGATTTTTGGGTTATTTGCAAGTAATTGAGTTTGAGTTTAGAATAAACCCTAACTAACCTTTATGTTTGGTTTATGTTTGGGTTATGAACCAGTTTAGAGTTGTTTTGGGAGGAATCCATGGTAGGTTTTTGATGTAGGATGGAATAGAGAAAGGGTATGGAAGAAAAGTGAGTGAAAGAGGGGAAAATGCGCGTTTGCAGGTAGTTTAAAATTGATTGATGCCGTGCAACGGGGTGAAATGCCGTACCGCTATGCGAGAAGGCAAAATGGTCTTAGGTTCGTCGAAGTGATGCCAGATATCACTCACTTAGGAACATGAATGGTACCGACAGCACAGAATGCGAGTACCAGCTTTTCGAAGCGACCTGGTTTGCGTATTTTTGCATTATTAAAGCGAATTCGTACAAGATAGTATAGGAACCCAAAATAAATGAATAACGAGGGGTTGAATATGAATAATGGCCCAAGTTGGCTTCATGCCAAATCTCTCCTTGCATCGGCTTGAGTTTAGTGTGGACAAGCTGACAAGTTCCCCAATAAGTATAAGTGTTATAAGTCTGATATATGTATAAGTTTAATATATGCAAGATTTAAAAAGAAGACACGTATAATATTGTTATAAGAAAAAGTGCGGTTAAATGTTTATAAGCTATTTGATAAGGGTATCTCATAAGTATACAGCGATATCGGCGGAGTTGATAGTGTATATATGTAGAGATATCTTTTCTAATACATGAAAAAAATGGTTAAGAAAACATAATAAAATGGATTGCACAACATGTGCAAGAGTAGTTGGATAGATAAGCCTACTTTGTGACTATACAGGTTCTAGCGATTATCTTGTTTACAAATATCGAGGCCGTTTGGGTCGATGACATAGATCCGTTTGAATCAGCATAAGCGGCCCTGGGTTGGGTCGTACGAGATAGAGATCAGCATCTGTTGCAATGATAGTACCTTCGGGTACCTAGGTTATTTCAGAGTATCATACAGGTTATGTAGGCATTAAACATAAAAGAAAATGACAAGTATACATAAATGAAACGTATATAAAATATGACATTATATGAGAAACATAGCATTGTTGTGCGATGATAGTATATACTTACAAGCACAAGAAGTAGAGTGAAAGGCAATGAAGTATATATGAAATATAGTAGCGATGAGAATATGATAAGGCGAATAAGTATGATATAAGGTGAACCACACTAAAAATCCTTGCAAATTCACCAGGCCGATTTTTTGGTCGTCGCGATGACACGGTCGGTAGAAGCCATTCTGCAGGCCATTTGCCAAAACAAATTATTTAGTCCGCAAATTTTCCAGTTGGTAATTATTTCACTTGACAAAAAATCAATTGGTCGGTAAATTCTGGAGCCATTCGCAAACAAACCATTTCAGGCTATTTTCAGACCATTTACACCACCATTTGCCAAGGCAAGAAAGAATTTGGTCGGTAAAATGATATCTCCATGGTCGGTAGTCTGACAGTGCGACAGCAGGCCAAAATTTTTTTAATAATATTTGGTCGGTAAATGGTCTCAAATGGTCGGTAATTACCCGACAAATTGCGACCAAAAACCCGACCAAATTTTTTAATATCATTGGTGGGGTAAATGGATCTCAAAATGGTCGGTAATTCTGCGACATTTGAGACCATTTACCGACCCGATGATATTAAAAATTTTCTGGTCAGGTTTTGAATCATGATTTGGTCGATAAATTAATTCCCAAATATTTTTTTGCCATTTTGAGTTTGATATCTTGCTTTTAAATATATATATATATATATATATATATATTAAGATTACAAAACAAAGAAATCTGATAGTGCATGCATATTATATAAAGAGAGTAAAAAATATTTTAAAAGCAAGCGAAACTAATATATATCTTTGCATATATATAGTAAATAAGTCAAGAGAAAATAAAAACATGAATTCCCAAAGTCAAGTATAAGACATAAAAAAAAAGTGTGCCAATACCTTCAAATCATCGACCTAGTGTCATCATCGTGATGCTGAGATGTATCTGGTCCGTATGGTGAGATGTCGGGTACTAGGGTAGAGCTGTCTGCTGCTGCTAATCCTGATGCGGTTGTTGCAGGTGCTGCTGTAGGTGCTGGAGTAGATGCTGTAGCTGGAGCATTACGTCGAACAATCCGAGGTAGATCATCAGGGTTGAACTGCGGTCCGCTGCGACATTTCTTTGTAAACGGTCAGAAAGCATTGAGCGCATCTGCATCCACTATCATCCTCATGTAGTCGATCAATATTGTCGCTCGGTATCGTAAGCGATCTTTGTGTCGCATTTTGCATCTGGCGTCTGGCTCCCTCCATCGTCGAGAACAAATTCGAAAATGGTCCCAAGATGGAGCTTCATAATCTGATTAGTCACATGCGAGGTAGATTATGATGTCGACGGCAAACGCCATAGACGGGCATCTTCTCCAGCACCGTGTGACCTCATTACCAAATCGGTCGTATCAATGGGTGGGCGATGAATGAAACTACCTGTTGCACCATCACATGAACCTGAAGTGGTAGGGAATGCAGCGAGTCGCGGCGGCTAACATTTCATATCGCCTAATAAACATGTAAAATAAGTATTTTAATTTATCTTGAAAATAAAGAAGTATAAGCGAATCTTTGGATTATATTTTTATGTTTCAGGGGGTCAGTTGACAACGATCAACTGCGAATATTCATGGATGTCGGGTAACCGGCTTAAGCTTCATTAGTCCTTTCTCTCAGACAGAGTTTAAGAAAATCGGGGCGATGCCGGCTGTACGGGAGCTCTGCCCAATCTGACATGTCCTGATAACATGGCGACCTATCCCTGACATTTCACACCAACCACAGGGTCCACATACGGATAAAAATGAGTAAAAATACAGCCGCCAGGCCCGCATCCACTACTGTAATATATCGATCAACATATATATTACATGGTTAGTGTTAATAAATGCGGTAATAATTCAAACATATATTGAACTTTGTGATGCAATGGCGGGAATACGCTTGAGTGTGACAACTAACATTTCCTCATATACTTGTCTAATAAACATGCTTAAAATAAGTATTTTTAATTGATCTTGAAAAAATAAAGAGAAGTATAAACCAAATCTTTGGATTATATTTTTTACATGTCTGTTGGGATCTAAATAAGGTTTTCTTCTAGTAGATCTTTTTAAGAAATATCTTTTATTATATTTCTTATATGGTTTATATTCTTTTTTTGTTTTCCTTCAATTCCATATGTTTATTGGGTGTAAATATATTTTACAAAATGCATTGACTCTTCTTAATGAGTTTTGTCTTGTATGATTCCCATAATGCCCTTGTACTTTCTCTAAGGTTTCTAAATATTTAATACGCTAGTTTCGAGTGCTGTTTAGGTAGGGTAATTTTTTTTGGACGTATACTACTATTGGATATTTCCTTACATCTATTACACTATTCCATAATTGTGGATCGTGAGATGTTATATTTAATATTTGGCCTAAGGCCTAACCTTGGAACTTATAGGGTTTTTCTATTGGGTAGGGTCTTCCTTTAGGTTTGTATCTATAGATTCGTCATATGATCTGGTTTGGCACAGGTGTATTTTCATAATGTGCTTGTGGTCTAGGTAATTTTCCTCCTACTATTGTCTTACTTCCATAGGTTGAGAAGCCAGCAAATGGTGTAGGAGAGAGGTTCAGCTGTGACACCCAGTTTCAGGGTCAGTTGACAACCGAGTCGACTCGCGAAATATTTGTGGATGTCGGGTAGCTTAGGCCTGACTTCATTGATTCCCTTTCTCAGATTGGGATTTAATGAAAATCGAGGCATAGTCTCCTTTGTACGGGAGCTCTGCCAAAATACATGTCCCAATAACAAAACAATCCCGACATTTCTGTAGGCCACACGAGTCCACATACGGGATAAAAATGAGTAAAAATAAGTATTTTAATTTTATCTTGAAATTAGAGAAGTAATTTTATTTGAAAGCGAGCTTTACATTTGCTGCGAGATCTCGATTAACAAAAGTCGATCATCATGACCCAGCCGTGTGCGTGTATCCCGAATAGCGGGCAGCGGGCTTCTTACCCTCATGCGTGTCTTTAATTACAAACCATACATACGTTAATTCAATTGAAAAAAAATCCTTACGAGAAATGAAAAAATAGGCATAATTGAACCTGATTCACAGTAATAAGCATAAGAAGTATAAATTAGAGAAATAATACGATGCTCGTTCGATTGCTCACGCATAGAGCGAGATCCTGGTGTGTGTAGACATTACCTGCCCTCTCGACCTGGCTACGACGGCGATTGCCCTCTGGCGATTACCACTGTTTTCTCACCACTCTTCCTATAATCGGGATCTTCCATGCCTCATGCTCTGCAGGAAAACATGATCGGGAACCTGATCTTTGTAACCTTCTTCAACCATTTATCTTTGACCTCGTACACGGTGTCTTTATCTGAAACCAATGACATATTTGTAGAACACCCTTTTGGCTAGCCTCCTTGGAATTTGTGTCCACTGTAAACTTCTGCCAATTATAATTTGTATACATATTTCATCGGTGAAACGAAAGAATAAATAAAGATGTAAAAATATTAAGTGTAATATATACCTTAAATTCTCTCAGTATCGGCTAAAGTCTCTATCTGTCGGTGACTTCAATTATGTCCATGAAGTTTAAAAGGACTTCCCACGAAGAGGTAATCCTCGGGAACCAGAAATTGAGCAGACCGGCTCCTAACTTAGATCTGTAACCCAAAATTTCATATAGCAGTAGAAATAAATTAAGAATGGATAAATCATTAGTTAAGTTTCATATCTTACGGATTATCAGTGTGGATCAAGCGACGTTAGGGAGAGTCTCGATGCGTAGGGTGCTTTCACGAGGAGACTTTCTCGACATCTCCATCCTCTCCCTTCTCTCCCTCTCACGTCTCTTGATCATTCATCACAATCTCAGGACCATGATGTGGATCAGTCTGCTGATGCTGCTGCTGCGGTACATTCACAACCTCCTGCATCCTGGCTGTGGGGTCTCATCCACCCACGACCCTCTACCCGGGGTTGGGCACGAGGCCTTCTTGCCTTCTCTGCGGGCCGAGTGCGACTTGGCGGCGTCTTTGCCTACCGTCACGTGCCATATGTTTAAAAATAATAAACAACACATTATTGATTAGTAAGCATCAAGTAAAATACGCCAAAAGCGATGAAAATAAACAAACATGAATAACGATTGAAATAACTAAAACTCACCACCATCCATTCTCATCGAGAATCATCTAAATGCGGTTCATCTTCTTCTTGGTCTTAGTAACATCATTTTCAAACTCCTCTTCATCACTCGTTTCTTCCTAAAGCTGATCAATTAAATGTTCATCGAAACATCTACATCCTACTTGGCAACCATGTCGGAAGATGCGACTAAAGGGCGTCTTAAAAATCCCCCGCCCATAGCCGATTATAACATCCCATTGTCATCATTTTGAAATCTTTGGTTATGACATCGATACTTGGTGATGCGGGGATGTCGATTTGACCCTATTTGATCTTGCACCTGACTTTCCAATCCTTTCTAGGGCCCGGTCAGGCAGGATATTCACAATAATAAACTGTGATGCTTGTGCTGGCTAAGGCAAAAGGTTCATACTTGTTGAATATTTTTATCGAATTTTGCTCCCGACGAGTTTATATCGAGGATGGACAACTATCTTGGAGCATGTGGTGTTAGGTCGAGACCATTCATATTTGAATAACACGGTTAACTTAGCGGAGGGCTTCAAATTCTAACTCGATCACGCCGACCCGAGTCAGTAATAATCAGATTACGTTTCATTGTATACGGATCCTTTAATGCATACCAAGTATTAATACATTTGCTAGGTAACTCCCATAAGATTAAGTGTGAAATTTAAAACCATTCACACGATAGCAGATTTGCAAGTTCTAACCTCTCTTAGGGGACCTCGTGCTATAGTTCGAAGATAATGATTGGAAATTTTATTTTACGATTATGAACACAATATTCGGAAATCGGTGTATTGTTGAGATTACAATTATAAGTGTATCGAGAACATTACAATTGTTTGTGATTTTCATGTTTAGTAAACATACGTATTTTCAAACCATGATGGAAATTCTTGCTCGAATCCGCGGCATTAAACCCGACCGTCATTCAAGTTTGGAAGCCCCATTTTACGTTTTTCTGTAACGAATACACTAAAAATAGAAATGAAATTAGAGAAAATGGATACATTGAGAGGAAATAGTAGATTAACATGCTAAATAGATCTCATTTGACTTTTAGCAACTACTTACTCTATGAATGGTTGAACCTGCGGACGATTCATTACAGGACATATAGATAGTACTTATGATATATTCATTGTCTCTTTAGATGCCGTTTCCCTTCGCGCAGGTGCTTTACGGGAGGCAGAAGGCTGAAACATATCATCAATCACAATGTAATCAAGATAAACCTGTTCAACCTTTCCTTAAGTGGAAGAGTTGAATCTCCTTCTTTGAGCAGATGATATGAATTTGGCGGCCTCATCCATAATATACCCGATTGATATAGAACCCTCTACAGGCCTTATTCATGATTTTATACTTTAGCCTCATAGTATCTCACAAAGAAGATTATACAAGTATGTGTGTATATATATATATATATATATATATATATATATATATATATATATATATATATATATATATATATATATATATATATGCTCTTTCTGCCTATATATATATATATATATATATATAGGGAAAAGAATTGGTTGAGTGAATTAATATTACCTTTACGGAGGATACATCCAACGATAATGGGCTGGACTGGCAATCCACAGCCGTAAGCGAAGTGCATTGGAAGATGTTCATTAGTGAAAAACTTGGAGGAAGATCTTCTAAAGATTGCATAAGATAACGAGGAATTTGTTCGTCCAGATTCTCGACCTCATCGGTCGAAGAAAAGTCGGTTAGCGAGAAGAATAAAGAAATCTCGGTTATTGGCTCCCATATTCTATTTGGCGGGAATTCTCGGCGATTAGTAGCAACCTTTGCATGAATACATGACAATCGCGGCTGCCATGCGAACATCTTAAGTTTGTTTGGCATCCACATCTCCCAGTTAAGCATAACCATGCGGAAATCTCAGTTTTACCCATCGACACATCCTTCTTACATGATTTGTGAACAAATGGCACATGGGGTATTTCTTGGTGACAAGATTTTGTGCAAATTGAGGGGCAGCGACAATATTTATTCAACTCATCTCTTGACTTATCACGTGTCCTTAGTTTTCCACTGGAATGTTAAACCTTTGTGAAAATGTTGTCAGGCACCTTGCCTCGATATGCGTAACATGGTGTGCTGAGCAGGAGTGTTGTTCACGCCGATGAGAGCAAATCGAAAATCTTCTGTATTCCACCCACAAGTGCTTAGATATAGTTGCATTCACAACCTCGTATCGGCTTATCTATCACCTTCCTCGACCCTCTTGTTATTTGAATCTATGAATTTCATCCGGATCTAACCCGGGAATTGTTTAGTAACATTTCTATTTCTTAATGAGTCTTTGGTGTTACGTCGATAGGGATGATTCATGGGCAAAAACTTACGATGGTTGTCGAACCACGACTGTTTCCCGCTCTTAATTAATCTAAAAGCATTAGAGTCTTCCATATAATGCGGACATGCCAACATACCGATTACTCCACCCAGAACATCATAGAATCTGTTGGGAAGTCATTTATAGTCCACATGAGGCGGCGCGCATCTGAAAATTTTCTTGGATTTGGAAATATCATAAGTTTGAACTGACCTTACAGGACTTTTCCAACTCAGCTATCGATGGTACAGATAACATCATCTTCCCCTTTGGATTGTAGGCCCGAAACCTTGATCAAAAACATAAATTCCTCCTTAAATCGTAAGTACGGAAGCGAGTTATCTGAGCGTCACCACCACGAGGCCACAAGAATATTAACATGCAGATTGACGAGCAATTTGAAAACCATCGTGAAATAAACCCATTTAACATTTCGAACTTAAGATGAAAAAATCGGAAGCACCCATCAAAATGTTTCCCAGCGGGGAGCATCGAAGGGTGACACATCTTACTGTGGGCAGAAATTCAATTTAAGACCAAAGGGCAAAATCGTAATTTTGATTCTGAAAGTTATGTTCGGTTAAAAATCCATAATTAATTCTCTAGATCCCGGATGACGAAACGGATTGTATTGTTGGAATCGTCTCGCGAAATCTAGTTAGCACATAAAATTTCGTAATTTTCCGAGACAGTTGAAGTCGGCACATTTTATGAGGCATCATTGGTCTTAGTAAGCAGTTACCGATGCGACGAAAGTCACGTATAACACGCGATACTCATGTGCATGCGTGGTATGAGTAGAGAAATGATGAAAATGGACGGCCCGAGGTAGTGTCGAATGTGAATACGGTAAAGAGAGGGCGCTAATGGTGCGATTATGGGATTTGATTTTTAAGTTACTAAAAAAGACAAAATGGTCTTCTGGGTGCTCATCTCCCACAAATTGAGGCGAACGTGAAATAGAGAGGATGCGGTAGCTTGAAAACGAAAATGGTGGGTTTTAGAGAGAGAGTCTCTGACTTATCTCTAGAAATGCGGACGTCCGACCGTCGGCGGTCTTCGGGGCAAGAAGGAAAAACGTTCTACAGCGAGCTGACCGTGGACGCTCGGATGGAGTTTCTTCAAACTCCTTGAGGTAGGATTTTCTCTCTACTTGAGTTTTATTCCTATTTTAAGTGTTTTGTCGATGTTTGAGTCGAATGAGGCCGTGAGGGCGAGTCGTCGATCCCGAACCTTGGGACCGGAATTGATCGTTTGAAGAAAAATTGGAGCAGCCGTGTGTGGGTACGGGCTGTTTGGGTGCAGTTTGTGTAATTTGTGTATTAGATGTTTGTTTGGTATGCATTGGGCCGGGAATGACCGTGGATTGCGGGTTCACTAAGTGAACCGTTGAGTTGTGATTTTGGGAATAATGTAGGGTTTCCACTTATTCAAGGAAATAATCATTCTCAAAATATATTTTGTGTGAATATGTGTTTGGGTCGAGTGATTTAAATTAGATCGCTCGTGTATGATCATTAGCCCAAGTGAGCTAATTTTGATGTTGAAATGATAATTACATGACATGATTGTGTGATTTTAATTATGCGAGTATATTCATGTTTATATATTTGCATGTGATTAAGTTGTGGAGCGGCATACATGCATTCCATATGCCTTCCAGATCACCACAAGTTTACTAGGGTGGTGCATGAGATGAAGTCTAGAGGAGGAAAAGGTTACGAGGTTGTCTAGAACAATAATTATCGGAGAATTAGTCAATTAAAATATCAATCGTCGGGCGGCCGATTGATATTCCGTGGAGGTAGTCCACAAGCAAATGTATCAATCGTCGGGCGGCCCCGATTGATATATATACATCGGAGGAGTTGTCGGCTAATAAAATAATAATTCTATACAAGGCTTAGCGAAAAAGTAGAGAGTCGAGGACTTGATCCGAGTCAGCTGCAGAGCATTCAAGTAGGATCATGCATTTGCTTGAATGTTTAAATTGGAACATCGCACGACTTAGGGGTGGTGAGTAAGCCCACTTAGAGCGATTCTCCTATCAGCTTTAGCTCACTCTGGACCCCTTTATTTTGCATGTGCACAAAAAGGAGCATGAGGGACTTCGTCCTAGAGATCAGATTGGGGAGAAAAGCCTGATTGTGGCTGGGCTTTGGACGATATTTACATGTATTAGAATTCGAGTATTTTAATATATGTCAGATGAGAGTAAAACATTGAACCTCGTAACTATTGTATATAGCCGGATTCATAGTTGTATGTATATGAGATTGCTATGGGGCCCAAGTGGCCGTATTACTCATGATTGGATTATATTGGATTATATTGCATATAGCTGGATTGTCTGGGGACAGATATGTGTTTTGTAATCGCAGAGCCCTCAGACAAAGGACTCGCCTGATTTTCCGGGCGGCGCTGCAACCCGACATCCACTTGTATTCTCATGGTCACGGGTAGTCAACTGACCCCCGGGTCTGGGGCGCTACATTACCGTCCTCCATATGATGCCAAATGCCACCTCATTTCATTAGTTGTCGCGGCTTGATGCATACAATCTCGTAACCTAGGTGTTATCGGGAAAATACAGCACTTCCTTATACCTAAGACTCCCTTCAACTTCCGTATATACAATCTTATTTCCAAAACTTAACCTTTTGCTTGTACCGAGCATGCCCACATTTTACAATCATATGTCACCACTATCACCCCATAAAGATATCATACATTTGTTCACAAGAATGAATGACCTGTGGGTAATCCCAACCTCTAACTAACTTCTTCGTGTCGAGAAACTAATGGCATCATTGGTCTCAGGGCAACGTTTTTAATGAAATTAGATATTATATCATCAAACTATACCGCGAACATTTGTGTTCCCAGATTTTATTATTTCTAACATCCTCACACCTATAGAGATAGTCGAGATGCTTAGAATTTCATATACTGTGTTTGTTCCACTGGAATCATGTCATAGAAATTCCTTGTTCTCTCAAGATCGTTCTCATCCGTTGAATTCGTGACTAAAGAAGATCACAAAAACCATTCTGCGGTATGTAGTGTGATTCATATTATCCTGGGAGACCATCCCGATCGGGCTTCACTTACCGACAATCTGCATCGAACTCGAACACTGTGACTTGCTTCTCACCATGGTATCCAAACAGGTAAATCCCACACAAACCATTTCTATATTAAATGCACCTTCACAATCTCAACATTCAAAAAACTTTATTCGACATTTAACTAAAGTGCAAGGACACCTTATACCGCGTTACCTTCATTCACAAAACTCAGATGTCCCGCAGCGAACATCAAATTCATCAACTTTATCCTCTATTCATTAGAGAACATTCCATTCTACTATTCGACTTCGTACATCCATTCACGATCGTCTTCCATAACTAGTTTGCAAAAAATCAATTTAGTAAGAAATGCGTATTGTCCTCAATTATTTTTATGCTCACAACCATTTTATCGGTTCCGAGCAAAGCATTTTTACGCTTTATGATATGCAACCTACTACACATCCACTCCACCTCCACCCGTCCAACAGCTTCTTTTTCTCTTCAATAGGTTCAAGGTCTTAATCCATTTACAAAAAGTTATTGCGTATCACGATTGCATGTTCATTATGTATGCATTTCCTACAGGCCTCCCAAGGGTTCTCAAGTATTATACCAAATAAGATATATAAATAATACCTTACACCGCTTGATTTAGCAAATTGCATTACTATTTAGTATATCCTAATGCACCGAGAACAAACGAGAAGAGGCACCAAATGACATATAAGTAATATATGCAATTTAAATTAAATCATGATCATTTAATTAACATCCTTTCGTGAACTGTCTGATCGGGACAATCCAGTTGTATTCAAACTTCGCCAGAATATTAATCGATCTGGCATTGAAAACACCCCTTCCCGAGGGAGTCTATAGTACATGATACTGCAGGGGTGTATAAGAGTACCAAGTGTCACACTCCAAATATTTTGGAGACTGGGGTAAAATAGAAATGATAAATTGGTAAACCTAAATCGTGGTATTAAACCAAGGGTGCAATTGTCATTTAGCAAAAGAATATGAAAAATCAAAATTAAAGTGTAGATGGGCCATAGAGGGACCTAATGTCATACTTCAATATTAAAGAGATGAGGCTAATTTCAATTAAGGCAAAACATGAGGCTAAATGTGGGAGACAAACAATAAAATATTAATTCATTTTGTCTCAAACTTCGCTGTAGTCTGCCCTGCTTTGAGAAGAAGAGAGCCAAGATAAGAGAAGAATGGAAGTACAAGGAGGAGGAGTCCAAAGATTAAGGTATGTTTGTCTTTGAATCAAATGTCTTTTGATGTCTAGGCTTTATGTGAATTTCTATGGAGAATGTTCCTTTGCCTATAGGTTTTGTAAAGCGTCACACAAACTCTTCATTTGTCGGGGTTATGAGAGTAAAACCCCAATTGATGTAAAAGAAACTGGAATCATCAAATTACATGATGTGTAGAAGAATTGCGGACCTTAGGTAGTGTTCTTCGGATTTTCACCTAAGGTTTTGTAAGGTTTCGAGGTTCCAAAGCAATTCAATTAAATTGTCAGGAGCTGTTTTGGAGTTAAATTCCAAGTCGTTTTTGAGGATATGAATTAGTGGTTATAATGAGCGACCTAAGATCAAAGTGGGAGAAATAAAACCGCATTTCGGTAAGAGAATTTGTATCGGTACAATTTGAACTTGTACCGGTACATTTTTTATTCTGGTCATTTTTGCTAACTCAGACCGCACAAGTTAGATATGTACCGTACAACCTGCTTCCTGAAGGTTTTCCCCACCTCGCTTTTGTATTTTACCCATAACTTCCTCATTTTATCCGATTCGAGTGATTCAAGTGGCTACGTAAAATAGACTTCAAGGAGAACAAAACATAAGAAGGTGAATCACCAATTCCTGATCCTAAGTGGCCCAAAATTCACTCAGTGGGGCCATGTGCAAGAAAATTCCCAAAAATTAGTTGATGATAGAGTAGTCCCGTTGTTTCGACGTGAATTTGAGCTTTGCTCGAATTGGGTGATTCCAGTTTGAATAGAACCCTTAGCACCTTAGCTTCCTTTGAAAGAGTGCAAGAGTGTACTGGGCATAGGGCACGCTAAGTTATGCATTAATTTGCCGCCAGATTCGTTTGGAGTGTAGATTAAAAAGTAAAGGCGGATAAGTGTGGAACTGCCTGCTAAGCAAAGAGGTGAAAGTGTTCTAAACTCATTTTCCAAATAATAATATTATTATTATTATATAAATCGCTTTACACTGTATTTATGTTCTCAATGCAACCATTTTCAAGAAGCAAAGCAATGAGATAAAAGTGCGCAAAATGGTTTCTAGTTAAACCATTTTTGTGTGCATTGGTTTTAAATTAAAACCATAATTACAAGTAAGTAAGTAAATGGCTTCTGAAATAATTAAACCATTTTTCAAGTAAGAAAGTAGTAAGTAAATGGTTTTGAATAATTAAACCATTTTTCAAGTAAGAAGCAAAGTAAGCAAATGGTTTTGAATAATTAAACATTTTTCAAGGAAGGAAGCAACAAATGGTTTCACTGTAAAACTATTTTTCAAAGAGCAAGCAAGCAAGCAAGCAATGAAAATTTGCGAAAATAAGGCCTTCCCTAGTTTTAAGCAAGCAAACCTGGCCGCAGGTATCCCAAAGACGCACCTGGTGTTATGATTCACATCAGAGTTTTGCCCGGCCTGTGAACTTAGGACATACATTATGCATTTAAAGGAGAACGGCACGTACAAAGTGGGTATAAGGTTATGAGCTCTAACTAATTATGGTGATGGCGATATCGAGGTCAATTCCACCATATTCACGAAAGGTGATGCGACAGCTGGGTCCTTCCACCCACTGGCCAGCACAGTTCCCGCGGTTCACTAGGGCATGATAAGCAAAAAATAGGCTTCCATTGGTCGACGCTTTATAAGATGATAAAAATGCTTGGAAAAATCCCATTGCTCCTGGGCCGCCTGAAGCTGAGAGTTTTAAAGCAAAACTATTGAGCCTGTGGATCCCGCTTAGATTTCAAACGATCATTGAGCCAAGCTCCGGGTTTTATTTTCTAAAGCATGTGGTCGAGCCTGTCTTATTTTATGAAAAAGTTTGAGAAACTTTTTAAAGCAAAGGTTTGTGGAAAGGTTTTAAGAACTTTCTAAGCATGATAAAGCAAGCAAGCAAGAAAATTATGAGAAGTTTAATAAACTTCTACAAGCAAGAAATAAGAGTTTTACAAGCTTTTAAAGAAAAGCAAAATAAAGCAAGGCAGTGCTGGGCAGCAAAAGAAAAGTTTTGAAAAACTCAAAGCAAGCAAAGCAAAGAAAAAGCTCTGAAAATAATCAAAAGAGAGTCTTACATTTTGAGATGTTTTCAAAGTTTAATCCTTTATAAAGATACACTCAACGAAATTGGCTAATTTCATTATTTTCCATTTTAAAACTATTTTGCACAGTAATGCAAGAAGCTTCTGAGCATAATAGGATTGGTCCTTACATCAAAAGATAGTGCCGTGTGGGCTATAATATTTGTAAGAACATACTTCAAATTGTATATGGAATATATGTATGTACATAGTTTAGTATGATGGAAATGTGTTGGTATGTCAAGTTGCCATATTTTGGATATAGTAAATCGATGTATACAGGATTTGGAATTTAGACGGCTGCGGTAAACATTATGTCACTGGTTTTTTTTCCTACGTTAAGATTTTACCAAATCCTAAGTTTGAAAATAAAAAATAGAAATTTTTAGGAGGTTTACAAGCAATACTGGCCGCCTACAGTGATTTCAATGTTGTTAGAGGAATGGCAAAGGATTTCATGGGATGGTTTATCGCTGCCGCGAGGGGGCGGTGTCAACATGGTATCGTGAGCAGCAAGACTTTGTAACCACGCATGCTCCAACTTAGGAGACATACATATCAAGTGATTCAAAGTATTAAAAACAAATGATATTTTCGTAATTACAAAGACTAAGGTCGTGGAAAGAGGACGCAGGTTATCCTAGGAGAGTAGTTCCGGGAAGCAGCCGAAAGGCCCCGTAAAGACTGAGAGGGACGAGCACTAGTGTTCCATCATCAAGACGGCGTAGAACTCACTCCAAGAATAGCGTCGTTAATTATCCGCGCCACCGTAAGGAGCCTGGCGCCGTGAATGTTTACGGCAGAGCAAGTGGCACGATTGCACAGAGGTAACTATAGAAGCGACACGTCATTAGCCGCACCTCCACCGCCACCTGTAGAGGCCATGGAAGAACCGGAGGTCAATAGAGTAAAACTGGGTGCCGCCATGCGACTTAGCAGGATCCGTATAAACAATAGAGCAGATCAGTAAACAAGATTTATGGAGTTATGCGGGCCGACTTCGATGAGCAAAGGGTCTTGTTTCGCTTTCTCATGGAAGATAAAAGCAAAGATCGCGGGATGTCGTAGAAAAAGAAGGTATCCTCGATAAAGCCAGTACGAATCAATTTCAAGAATTCATCGCAAACAATTTGATTCTCTTTCCTCGTGAGTCAAGGATCTGGGACTGAGAGTCTTTCTGCTAGAATAAAGAACATGTCAAGATCCGAGCATGAGAAGAAATCTCCTGAACTAGTTGATTGGTTCCATACATTCACATATGAAGTCCCGAAATGCAAGAGGTTTTTATCAGGATCACAAAGACCGATCGAAAGTGCATTTATCAGCCGTCCCGCAGTAATAGATTTGTGGATTCTAGTCAAGCCGCCCGAGAGTCAACAAAGCACTACAAAGAATAAATGTGAGTAGCAGAAAGTAAGAGTAAGAGGGAGTGCACTGCACGTCCCCAACAAAGCTCACAGGACAAGACAAAGAAAGAAAAGTGCAGCAGAGGGTTATAGGTAGCCTGGTGTGCAAGTCGAGGAGCTATTCTAGTCGTGTGGATCGTTGAGGCTCCACAGCTAAGTTATGGCACCTGCAATATTCTCCCGTTTGTCATATGTAGTCAAGCGGCACTACGGAGTGAGATTCAAAGACGGTGTTTCCCCACTGTGGCCAAGAAGGCCATTTTATTGGGGTGGAGTGTCCTCACCGATTGGTATGAAGACATCGTTGGCTACCTTAGCCTACCCCACTCGCAGAGATGAGAGCACACACAAAAGTCGATCGTGAGAGGCTTCCCAGCAGAGCCAAAGACAAATCGGGCAGTAGAGCGACGTGGTGAGGTAGAGGCAAAGTACCCCAGGATACGCATGCATTCCCGCACTCAGCCAGAGAGTATATACCGTGGACTTAGCAAAATGCGAGCTGCATCTCCGATGTGGTCACTGCATTATTCTATTCTTGATCATGATACATACATTAGTAATCTAAGAGCTAATGAGATTCATTTGCATCCAAGCCATTTTCGATCGCTTCCAGATAAGAGACCAACCATTAGAGGTCATGAGAGTTTCCCTTCCAAATCGAGAGATCCATTACTCCGCAGATGTGAGTAGTCGCAGATAGTGTAGAGTTCGACTGGGGACAACCTCTCTCGCGATCTCGAGCTTTAGATATGAGGGACTTCATGTGGTTCTCAGAGGATTGGCCTGCCTTGCCATGTGAGCCACGCTAGATTGTTATAAAAGGAAGCAAAGTCGAATGTGCCAGGAAATTGAGGTAAAGTTCAAAGGATTACGTAGAGAGTTATCTTCCTATATGATCTCCGCCATGACAAAGACGTAAAATGTCAAGGTAAAGGTCACGTGGTTATCTAGCTTATGTGGTGGAGACAAAGGAGGGGACTATATCGATGAGATTCCGCTTGTTAGAGAGTTACCGATGTGTTCCCTGATGATAGCTGCGTTTACTCTCCGCTGCAAAGAGAGGGAGTTCACCATTGAATTGATTCCAAGGATCGAACCCATTTCATTCCTCCTATAGGATGGCTCCTGCAGAGTTAAGGGAGCTTAAGGCTCGCTATAGAGGAATTAACAGCAAGGGATTACAATGAGCATATCCCCACATGGGGAGCCCACTTTCGTGAAAAGAAGATTTGAGTTTGCGCTGTGTATAGATTATGTGCAATTTAACAGAAGTTACCATCCGCACCGTGATCCACCCCCTAGGATTGATGAGTTATTTGATCTAACTCCAAGGATCTCGCGAGTATACTCCAAGATGCATTTGAGGCTTCCGGGGTATCATCACGAGTTCGTGAGAGTGATGTACCAAGATAAAGACGCCCGTGACACGCTACGCGCATTATGAGTTTTTGGTGATGCCATTTGGTTCACTAATGCCCCAAAGCAGCCGCGGCGGATTCGATGAACTGGCATTCCAACCGTATCCGGATAGGTTCGGCTATAGTTTTTATTGATGATATCTTAGTGTATTCCGTAGTTCGCAGAACATTCAGAAAACACCCTTGTGATCAGGATATGCACTTATGGGGAGATGCGAGGCGACAAGTCGAGCAAGTGTCGCTTTGGCTCGACAAGGTGGCATTCGTCATGTAATTCTCACAGGGTGAGTGTGGATCCCCGAAATAGGCAAAGGGTAAATTGAAACTACCAAAGAACGTGTCGAGGTCGAGCTCTTTACAACAGGGTATTACAGGAAGTTTGAGCCGAGGGGTTTCTAAGATAGCAGCCCTAATCGACTGCCACAAGGAAAGATGTCAAGTATGATTGGGTAGGGAGATTTTACGTCAAAAGAGTTTTGAGGAGTTAAGGGTAGATTGACTTCAAATTTCCGCTTTTAGCTTTATCCAATGGGAGAGATGGATTGTGGTTTATGTTGATGCTTCCGTGCAAGGCCTTGGTCAGGTTTTTGATGCAAAATGATAAGGTGATCGTGATATGCCTCTGTATTAAATAAAGAAGAAGGAGGAATTACATTCTACACACGGTAATTTGTAGAGCTTGCGTTAGCCGTGGTTTGCCTGTAAAATACAGACATTACTTCTAGTATGGTGTTCCTGTAGATCTTATGCATCAAAAAGTCTTCAATATATTTTCACCCAAAAGAGTTAAACCCCGAGGCAAAGAAGATGGCTCGAGTTGATTAAGGATCACGATCAGAGATTCATCGAAAGAACCATCCAGAAAGCCACGTCGAGCGTATGCCTCGAAAGTAGGCGGCATCAGAGAGTTCTTCATTCCACATGAGATCAAGTTATCTTCCACTATTGGTGGATCCGAGAGCTTTAGGGGTGATATCGAGGTTAAGGATTCCAGAGCCTCATTTTACACGCTTTCATGTTAGACTACTCCCGCGGAACATATTCTAAGTAGGTGGCGCCTCAGGATCCACAGATGAGTGTTTTAAAGAAATAGATAGAAAAAGGAAAGAGCGTGAGTTTCGTATTAGAGAGATAATGGCATGATAAGAAAGGACAGAGAATGTGTGCCGAGTATGGCGAATCATAGAGAAATTATGGAAGAAGCATTATCCATCTCACAGATGCTATGCATCCAGTAGCATTCAAGATGTATGAACTTTGAAAGAACATTACCGGTGGAACGGGACTAAGAAAGAGATACGAAGCCTCGTTACAGCCTAACCCGCTGCCAGTGAAGGCGTAGGCATCGGGAGGCCCGCAGGAAGATAAATTACTCCCTATTCCAGCCAAGGGAAATGGGAAAAGATCACTATGGATTTTGTTGCTGTGTCTTCCACGCACCAGAGGCAACATGATGCACATGATACTGATCGTCTGACGTTCGCTTCATTTCCTACCGCCATCGTCGAGGATCTTTAGAAAAGTCACAACCCAGAGGTGGTAGATGAGATAGTGAGACTCGGGGTTCCAGTGTCGATGGCCGATCGACCCCGTGTCTCATCCGTGCTTCAGCCTAGCTCGCAGTCATGTGTACTACCAAGATTTTAGCACACAAAGATCAACCGCATCTGATGGCCGAGGACTATTCCAAGACGTTAGAGATATGGGCCGAGAGCTCAGGTGATGGAATCCAAAGGAGGTCAGATACCCACTTGGCACTAATGGAGCTCATTTACAACAATAGCTATCAAGCCAAGATAGACATGGCCCATCTGAGGCAATCGTATGGCAGAAATGCAGTGACTCTTAGCCATACCGATAAGGTTGGTGAGAGAAGACTAGTAGGCCCCGAATCAGTGCGGCGATCACTGTAGGAAAGTGAAAGTTGTCGCGATAACTTAAAGAGAGCAAGAGATAGACAAAAAGCTTATGAAGTGACAACTCCGTCGTAGACTTGCAGCTGAGATAGTGACCAAGTCTTTTGAAGATTTCACCTTGAAAGGTGTGTCGAGATTCGGGAAACGAGAAAGCTTAGTCCGAGGTATATAGACCCTACGAGATTGTGAGCAAAGTGGGGGCGTGAGCTTACAAATTGAAGTTACTCTCGTGAGTTATCAAGGATTCAAGTGATACATTCCATGTATCGATGTTGAGGAAATATATCCCGATCCTTCATATGCATTGAGAGCAACCAAAGGCGTTTTTAAAGAGTAATTAATTTACGGCGAGATACCCGTGCAGATCAGAGATCGCAAGGAACAGGTGTGTCGAAGCAAAGTGATTCCATTAGTTAAAGTCTTACGTGAAGAATCATGAGGGAGGCACTACTGTGGGAGCCAGAGGCCCAGATGCGCTTTCGCACTTCAATTATTTTCCTACGAGGTATGTTCCTTTCCTTTCTTTTTGAGTTTAGTTTTCATTTCGAGGATTTAAAATGTTCCTTGGCGAGGGAGGATTTGTAACACTCTGCCCGAGAGAGAGTCAAGACATGACACTCGTAGGGTGTATAAGAGTACCAAGTGTCACTCAAATATTTTGAGACTAAAATAGGAATGATAAATTGGTAAACCTAAATTGCAGTATTAAACCAAGAGTGCAATTGTCATTTAAAGAAAAAGCACACGAAAAATCAAAATTAAAGTGTGTAAGAGATGGGCCATAGTAGGAATTTCCAATAAGTTACACTTCAATATTAAAGAGATAGAGGGCCAATTTCACTAAGGCAAAATATGAGGCTAAATGTGGGTGACAAACAAAATAATTCATTTTGTCTCATACTTTGGCTAGGGCTCCACGGTTTTGAGAAGAAGAGAGCCAAGAGGAAGAGAAGGATGAAGAAGGAGGAGGAGAAGTCCAAAGATTAAGGTATGTTTGTCTTGAATCCAAATGTCTTTTGATGTCTAGGGCTTTTAGTGTGAATTTCATGGAGATTGTTCCTCCTTCGCCTAGGTTTTGTGTAAAAGGTCACACAAACTTTGATTTGTTGGGGTTATGAGAGTAAAACCCCAATCGATGTAAAAGAAACTTGAATCATCAAATTGCTATGATGTGTAGAAGAATTCAGGACCTTAGGTAGTGTTCTTGGATTTTTCTACCTAAGGTTTTGTGTTTTGAGGTTCCAAAGCACCAATTAAATTGTTGTGGAGTTGTTTTTAGATAAATCTCCAAGTCAAGTTTCAGAGGTATTATGAATTATAGAAGCATAGGAGTGAATTGGCATCAAAAGTGAGAAATAACAAAATCAGGCATTCTCGGTGTCTTGCAATCAATTGAACTCAGACTGGTACATTTTATTCCGGTCATTTTATTAACCTGTACCGGTACAAGCTAGACATGTACCGGCACAACCTCGTCTGCCTTCTCCGTTTTCGACCAGCTTTTGCATTTTGGCCATAACTTCCTCTTACTTTATCCGATTTGAGTGATTCATGGCTACGTAAAATAGACTTCAAGGAGAACAAACTTAAGAAGTAGGAACTCACCAAATTTGATCCTAAGTGGCCCAAAATTCACTCAAAGTGGGGCCATGTGCAAGAAAATTCCAGACTACTTTGGACATAGAGGTCTCGGTTGTTTTGACGTAACTTGAGTTTCTGGGTGATTCGAATCAAGTGATTCCAGTTGGAATAGAACCCTTATCACCTTGGGCTTTGAAAGAGTAAGAAGAGTGTGACTAAGTCTAGAAGTACCGCTTAGTTATACGATTAATTTTGTCATCGATTCGCTTCGAGTGTAGGTTAAAAGTAAAGGCTGATAAGTGCGAATCGTACCTGCTAAGCAAGCAAAGAGGTGAGTAGTTCTAAACTCATTTTCCAAATACTAGTGTATTATTATTATAAACTGCTTTACACTGTATTTTATGGTTCGAATGCAAAACCATTTTCAAGAAGCAAGCAATGAGATAAAAAGCAAGCAAATGGTTTTGGTTAAACCATTTCGTACAAGCATTGGTTTTAAATTGTAAAACCATAATTAAGCAAGCAAGTAAGTAAATGGTTTTGAATAATTAAACCATTTTTCAAGTAAGAAAGCAAGTAAGTAAATGGTTTTGAATAATTAAACCATTTTTCAAGTAAGAAAGCAAGTAAGCAAATGGTTTTGAATAATTAAACCATTTCTTTTCAAGCAAGTAGCTAAACAAATGGTTTCCAAATCAGAAACCATTTTTCAAAGAGCAAGCAAGCAATGAAAATTTGTGAAAACAAGGCCTTCCCTAGTTCTAAGCAAGCAAAACTGTCGAGGGTATCCCGCACGCGTACCTGCAGTGGTGTTAGGATTTCATACATGCATCAGAGTTTTGCCCCCGGTCGGCAAAACTTAGGACATACATTATGCATTTAAAGGAGACCGTGGGTACGTACGTGGTATATAAGGTTATGAGCTCTAACTAATTATGGTGATGGCGACACATGAGGTCAATTCCACCATATTCACAGAAAGGTGATGCGATAAAGGTCCTTCCACCGCACTATTGAAAGCACAAAAGTTCCCGTAGTTCACTAGGTATGATAGCAAAAAATAGCCCATTGGTCGACGCTTTATAAGCATGATATGCTGTTTTGAAAATCAACTATTATTCCTACGCCCAAAGCCCCGAGAGTTTTGTAAAGCAAACTGGCTGAGCCTCCGTGGATCCCGCTTTAGATTTAAAACGACGGCTGGAGCCAAGCCCCGTGGGTTCGATTTTCAAGCATGTGGTCGAGCCTAAGCCCCATTTTTATGAAAAAGCTCTGAGAAACCCTTTAAAGCAAAGGTTTGTGGAAAGGTTTTAAGAACTTTTCAAGCATGATAAAGAAGCAAGAAATTATGAGAAGTTTAATAAACTTCTAAGCAAGCAAGAAATAAGAGTTTTGGCAAGCTTTCTTTAAAGAAAAGCAAAATAAAGCAAGCAAGTACAAAAGCAAGTAAGCAAAAGAAAAGTTTTGAAAACTTTTAAAGCAAGCGAAAGCAAAGAAAAAGCTTCCTGAAAGTAATTGTAAAAGAGAGTTTTACATTTTTGAGATAGTTTTCTCCTAAAGCTAATCCTTTTATAAAAGTATACACTCACCGAAATTCAAGCTTAGCTCATTATTTTCCATTTTAAAATTATTTTCCAGTACAGTACGCAAAAAGCTAGAGCAATAGATTGGTCCTGATATCGCAGGTGTCAGGTATTAGTAATATTTTGTAAGAACATACTGAAATTGTATATGGAAATATATGTATGTACATAGTTTAGTATGATGGAAATGTGTTGGTATGTTGGTTGCCATATTTTGGATATAGTGTAAATTGGATGCATACAGGATTTGGAATTTAGACTATGTGCATCAATATGTCGAATTTTTTCCACTGCTAAGATTTACTAACCTAAGTTTGAAAAATAAAAGAAATTTTTAGAGGTTTAAGCAAGCAATATGGCTTCGCTTCAAGGTGGATTTCTAGTCGTTAGGAGGTAATGGTCGAGATTTCAGGGAGTGGCTTAAGATACCACATTCGGTAGGGGGTGGGGTGTGTCATGTATTCTACGGCTTAACTATATGAATCAAAACGCATAACTTTAATCGCTTACAATGATGCATTTTCAAATCACTGCTAAGAGAATGCAAACATTTCGGCCGATAATTAAAAATTTTTAGTTTATATATCGTTAAACGATTTCTTCCAATTTAATTCTATCACATGTTCTTATATCCATATCATTCATAAATTCATACTATATCATGAATCAACTCATATATTCTATAAATTTCATCTCAAGTGATTAGGTACACTTGGTACTCTAATCTAAATTTCATAAATATATGGTACCCAATGCTATTAAATAGCATATGGTCAGATTCTAAACTCAATGGTCTTTCCATAGAGTTCAAGAACACCTATAATAGAGTCCTAACGAAGGAGTTATGGGTTACATCCTCAAGAAAATGAGCAACTTGCAGTGATAGCAGCAGCTAGAAGAATAAATAACTGCTTTTTCAGCCATTTTCGAATCTAATATGAGTTCAACCTGATCAAGCTATAGGTGGATTCTGGACTCAAAGGGCTTTCTATAGAGTCTAAGAACACCTATAATGCAGTCCTAACGAAGGAGTTGGTGCAAGTTGCAAATCCTTGGAAGAAAATGAGCAACTTGTAAAGAGGCAGCAACAACAAGAGGCAACCACGTTTTTTCATCATTTTCGAATCTAATATGAGTTCAACTCTGATCGTTTTCATATATGGTGGATTCTAGACTAAAGGGCTTTCCATAGAGTCTAAGAACACCCAAATCCAAGTTCTGTAATGAAGGAGTTATGCATACTTAATCATGAAGAAAATCAGCACACTCTAAAGAATTTCCGTGAGCAAAGCAGTGTGGCCACTGATTTTCTTCATTTTCGGATAGGATATGACCTCAATTTTTATCAAGATATATATGGGTGTATTCTATACTCAAAGGGCTTTCCATAGAGTCTAAGAACACCCAACCAAGTTCTAATTAAAGGAGTTAGACAGCTTCAAACTGTATGAATTGAAAAATCAACACATCAGAGTAATTGCAAAGAAGAGGCCAACGATTTTCTTCATTTTCAAATATCAGGATATGAGCTCAATTTTATCAAGCTATATATGGGTGGATTCTAGACTAAAGGGCTTCTATAGAGTCTAAGAACACCTATAATGCAGAGTCCCAATTAAAGGAGTTATGCAAGTTGCAATCCCTCGAAGAAAATGAGCAACTTAGGCAAAGAAAGAAATAGCTAAAGAACAATAAGACACAAACCAAACTAGCTCACAAGAAAATAATAAAACCAAAACTAGCTCAAGTGAACCCAAGATGGAGGAAAGAAGTACAAAACCCACATTCGATAATCATAATCAACTCTATTGTTCTAAATTATTGATCTACCATAGTTGTATGAATTATTTTTAATTTTTTAGTGTTAAGTATAGAAAAAAAACCCTCTCCTTCTCTAACTGATTACAGCCTTAAGTACTTTATTTCAATCTCTACCTAGCGTAGTATGAAAGAATGTGTCCATAAGGAGGTGAATGGGCTGAACTTATCACTGGGACCACCATTGCAAGCAAAAAGGAAGTTAACTTTATGTGTGTCACCATAGTCCTTTTCTATTTGTATCCATGCATGAATCTCAACTGCAGCTCAACCATAGTTTATTAGAATAAATTAAACCCGAAATTATTCCTCATAAGCCCCAAAATAGATGGTTTGCAAGAGTGTAGTTCTCTCGTAGATCACTAGCTAATTTTTCAACTTCACAATCACTGGGTGGTTACCTATTCATGATAGAGAAAGTAAAGATGAATAGATTTGAGAAGCACAAATCATGTCAAGATATAAACCAACCACAAACAAGTCCATCCTGCTTTTAGTCAAGATCAAAAGTGTGATACTTATTTTCCAGAAACCAAACAAGATACCTGGGTAGATAAATGTAAATTTTTAGGGGGATGAAAAACCAAATAAACTAACCTGACTACCGAGGTATATACGATAAATCTATGGCATTCCTCCCGCCTATTCAAAAATCAAAACAAGAAAAAGCAATCAAATTACTCCCTAAACATGCTCATTATCTAATCAACAATAAAGGTGATAGACAAAATGAAGCTCAATCGACCTTTTAGTCCGAAAATTGTGTGTTCGGGAGTTAAATATTCAAGAAGCAAATGCAAAACAATTACTATGTGAGACCAAGAACTTCAAGTCAAAATCGAGAAATAATATGATTAGAAACCATTACCATTATTAGAATACATGTAATTTTTTCGGTTTATTAATACAGTTTTTAGAAATGAGTAAGCCCTAATAATAACAATTGTGTATTGAAACAGACGGGGAAATAATCACGAACCGACTAATTTATTCTTGCTTGATAAGTTAGGAGGAAAATCAAGGTAGGATATTCAATATCGACCTTTATCGATACTAGTACTTTTAAAGGTGAAAGATGTTAATGAATCTACCTCAATGAAATTAAAAACTCGTGAAATCATTGTCGAAGAATTTGGTTAGATCAAGGATCAAATCGATTAAATGAAGGATGCAAATGTGATCTTAAGAAAATACAAGACCAAATCAAGAAAATAAGGTTTCTTGCTACCATTAAAATGTATTAAGACTAATTTGGCTCGTTAAACCGCTAATTAAAATTACAGCAAGAACTGAACTTTCTCCCAAATACCTACCTTAAGCTTAAGTCATATCATACACCTACCATTTGTAAGCAAAAACTAATCTCTAAATGGATCCTTGAAGAATATATTCATCGTGAAACAAAGATACAGTCGGACTTGTCGTCCTCATAAACACAAGTTTTCATGGTAAAATAACTAAAGTGTCATCATCAAATAACTATGCTGCATAAAACAGAGCAAAGAAATGGAACTTTCAACTTTTCCATGGAAATGAGTGACGGTCCTCAACCTCGGTGACCTTTCAAGAAGGAAGAGGACTGCTTCCATCAACTTCTCAAAACCAAATAAAATTAAGAGATCTATAAGAGCAAAGCAAACAAAAACCACAATTAAGGGCTATTATAAGTGTGACAAAATGAAGAGAATGTGAGAGAAACATGGGAAAATCTTTGAATAACTATACCAAAAGAAACTTCTTCAAATCTTTGTTAAAAATTCACATGAGCAAAACCACTACCGAAGCAACCGTATAACTAGATCCCCTCCGAGCGAACCCCAATTGATTCCCATCCTCAAAGCCGAGAAAACCCCGAGGTACAAACCTTCAATCAAATGCTTCGCAAGTTCGAGGGTCGGGCTCGGGCGTTCATTGCCGAAAATTTCGTAGAAGAAAAATGTGAAGCTGGTACAGGCCGCGAAAAAAAGTGGGAAAACCCGTATCGGGCCTGAGCTCGAGGGTTAGCGAGGTGTTGCCGCCACTAAGTGTTGGGTGGTGCCGACTTGCGAAGGAGTATGAATGGAAAGAAAGATGAGAATGGTGATTTGCTTCGCATCGTATCGAGGGTGATTTTTTATCCAGAATAATGTACCACAAATTTTTGGCCCAGAATTACCAGGTTAAAATTTCATCATTTATTTTACCGACCATTTTTCATGGTAATTTATTTTTGGTCGCATTTGCCTAAGAATTTGCACTACTCCCGCCTAATTTACAGATTCACCTCACCAAATTATTTGGCTTCAGAATATGGTTTCATTTTGGTCGAAAAATTTGGTTTGTAATTTTTTTTGACCAAACCCCTTTTTGGTCTCTAAATGGTCGTGATTTGGTCAGTAATTACCGACCAATTTTTTAGGTCGGTAATCTGGTTATTTTTAGTAGTGGAAGTATATTGATAAATGACTTGTGCAAAATATGAATAAGCATGTGTATATGTAAATGAATGTTAACGTTTTATGCGCCTAAGTGAGTTTAAAGCGTGATGCACTCTTTATTGTGAGGTCGCCAATATGTGTTAATTCTACTCAAGCTATAAGTTTAGCATGGGTATTTCATCCGCAGAAAGATGCAGGTTAAAACGTGAAGTCCGACACTCCACATCGCAACCAAGGCCAACACATCAATAGTGCTCACCTGAAGACCACATTCGTCTAATATACAAAGTATTTTGTTACTTTTGTAAACAATGGGGCAATATTGTACATGTGGAACACTTCCATATACTAGGATTCAGATATATATTTTGTTATCCGCTACTACAAAATATAATACAAGAACAAGAATGATTATATGAATAAAAACGCCTAAAGTTTATAAGTTATAAGAAATGTGAGCATCTCAGATCCGGTTCTAATTCACCAACGGCCGAATCACCCGAAGGTGTCATACTTTAATGTTAGATAAGAAATAGGAGAGCTTTATTAAATCATTTGCTTCAAACAAATAATTTTTTGACATGTCTTGCATTCTTGGAAGAAGATTATTTACTATTAAGGTGATTAGATTTAGCCGAGAAAAAAAGGAAAATCTTTCATGGATGTTTTAATCTTGAAATTATTGAGCTTTTGCATTATAGAAAGAATGAAAACAAATATTGAAAATACAGCACTACACGTATTGTCGACTCTTAGATTTACTTTGACAATAGACTTAAACTACGTAAAATTTCAAATACACATTTATTCTATCGCAAATTAAATTTTTCTCGCATATATTACTTTTTCCGTGGTAGTTATAATGTGAATACTACTTTCAAGAAAATGTTATTACGGTTTAAACCATTGCAAATGCTCAACCAAAATGTTTTGTCACAAAAACAAGTAGCCTTTCAAAAAATAAGTGAATTTTCATGTACAATTGTTTTAATAACTCACTACAATGGTTTTATTACAATAGATCATCATGCATAATTTGTTGCGAAAGTTATTGTTGTCTTATGAATATGAAATATTATCACCTTAGTTATTTGATAAACATAATCTTAACTAGTGATCAAACAAATTTATTGTTGCAAAAGAAGTTGTTACCTTATGAATATAAAATATTCATCATGGTGATATGATGAATATGATTTTAGGTAGTAAATGTACAAGTTTATAATTATTTATTTAAGGTGAGTATCATATTTATACAAAACTTACTTTTATATTCTTATCCAATTTAAAAAATTAATAATGTATATGAAAATTAATTAGTATTCATGAAAATATTGAGAACATTTGTAGATAAATTATATAAAAAGTAATAATTAAACATTTAAGGTGGTTTTATTTAAAAAAAATTGATGTGTATAATACAAGTTTTGACTTTCAATGTTTAGAATTTAAGAGTAAATATTATTATAACTAATTCATTTAATTTGATATATTTAATTAAATATAAAAATGGTAACAAAATGTATAAAAGATAATAATTTTAAAATATTTATAATTTTCCTTTATAAATTTATATTTACTTATTCTGATAATTACATACAAAATGCGCAAAAATTAAATTCTCAATCTTATATATATATATATATATATAGTATATATATATATATATATATATATAGGAGAGTATATATATATATATATATATATATATATATACTTTATTATAGCTAGTTAGGCTCATAGTATATATCTTAGTTAAAGGAAACAATATTAAAGATATGAAATATCATAGGTGTGCATATGACCAGATCTATACGATTAGATAGAAAGGAAATGACAAATATTGTACACTGCAAAAAGTTTTACTGAGCAAAAAGTCGGCGACATGTTGTTCTGTCTTCCAAAATGTGAATAGCTAGAATCTTGGGTAATGGGTTGTCACCTACAATTAATTTCTTTTAATGTGTGTGTATATATATATATATATATATATATATATAGTATATATATATATATATATATATATATATATATATATATATATATATATATATATATATATATATATATATATATATATTTCTTTCCCTTGGAATGACCCATAATGATTGATTTCACTCTAAGATTCCTTCAATTCTTTTGCTTTTGCAAAGCAACTGTTTTTTGTAGTCTTACCCACAATTATTGATCATATAATAACTTGAACCAATTTTAGTATATATAAAAAAAGCTCTCTACCAAATTAGAGCCTCCTAGTTCAATATTATACTAACGGCTTGACCTCTATTTCCTAAGAACATCACTTTTAAATAATAATTAATACTTTGTCCCCTTTATTATTGTTGTTTTTCTTTGTGCTTAATTAGAATTAGTTTAATTTATTTTCCATTATATATATATATGTATTTGTTGTTATTTAAGTCAAGTGGAGATATCACAAAGAAAAACAATAATCATTTGAGACGTACCGTATAGATTAAGACAAAAATCAATTGAGTGTTATGAATCTCGACTTTGAAACATCAATTGTCGACATTGCTAAGGTACCTTGCTAATGTGCCTTAAGACGATATTACATTATATGAAACTTGCAAAATAAGAGTTATAAGCCACACATATAGTCCAAATTACAAACCATAAGTATCATATCATAGGGAATAGCACTAAGTTAAAAAAAACTATTTTACCTTCCATCCATGTAATTGTACCCATGGAACTGCATGAGGAGGTCGGGTGGTGCTTCTACTCGATTGCTCATATGATTCTCGGCGTATATTTCCCCTCGCAGTATGTGAGTAGGTCTTTGGAGGTACTAATAGCTCAACCTCTCCTTCCAACATCTCTAAGGCTTTCATTTCATTAAAGGACGATCAATGGGTTTCATTTGTATACACCATAATGCAACTACAACCATTTTCCTGCATTTAACTTCTTTCATCTTCTGACATCTCCCAATTCTATATTCCTCGATCATATATACC
Source organism: Tetrastigma voinierianum (assembly GCA_016808115.1). NCBI lineage: Eukaryota > Viridiplantae > Streptophyta > Magnoliopsida > Vitales > Vitaceae > Tetrastigma > Tetrastigma voinierianum. Next base: position 493,225 of record JAEQBH010000443.1, on the reverse strand, counting down.
AAATGCACGATGGAAAATATATTCGACTTGAATGATTTGCATCTCTGTACCACATTCCTTCTTTCCTACCATTTCTAACAATAAGATTCCAAAACTATAAACATCCCTCAGATGAGACACCTCCAATGTTTTTGTAGAATAATTCGAGCAACATATCCCCAATGTTCCTCGTGCAGTTGAGAGACACCACTTGATCCGTTGAATACAATTTGGCAAGGCCAAAATCAAACTTTGGTGTGTGAAGTCTTCATCAAGAAGAACATTGTGAGCTTATCAAAATGTAGAATTCGCATGTCACAACCTCGATGTAAGTATTCAATCCCATCCCACTCCAATTGCGATCTTATACATAATTTCAAACAAAAGTAGTGTTGTTTTCTTTCTTTTTTGGAAAATAAACTTACTTAAGAGTAGCCATTAGGCATGAAGTCATATATAAGTGCCCATTTGATCCTGCACATTAATCCTACTAGTTTCACCACATTAACATGATGAATCTCTATCAGAGCAACTCCTACTGATGAAATCTCGCCTGCTAGCTTGACATGACTAATACCTTCACACCAATGCACATCAAGTTTTCTTTATATGGGCGTAGCCAAAGCCTCCTCGAATTCCAACTTATTTGCAGTTATGAGTCATTTTCATCTCTCAATATGGAGTACTTGATGGGTTGGAAGATTTCGTGGATGCGTAAAATTCTTCTATACTATCACACGATAGATGTCTTCATTTAAACTTGTAAATCAAATACACAAATAGGCAGAATATCCCGATTAGAGCCCTTCCTGAGACTAAACACAAATCAAATATCATGAAAGCAATGAATATTTTTTAAAATTAACAAACAACGATAACAACCACTTAATTGATACATAGTAGTATCATGTCTCAAATGTAAGCCATAACACATGTGCACTTGTTTACTTTCACATATTAGATCTAGTAAGAACATATAAAAGAATGTGACATCATTGAATTCTCAATCATGCATACATTTTTATCCTCAACATATTAAAACAATTATCATTATTGTATCAAACCAATAGCACCATACAAGCTAAATCTAAGGAACAAATATCAAAATATCTACCAATATCGACATCGATGGAGGTCAACATGATATCCTCCACTCCGATAGCCTGCTGAAGTGGAAATATTACGTTTATTTGATTTTGCCGATATTTCGGCGATTTATCTGATTATGACCGATATTCCAAATACTATCGTTTGTTTTGAATCTATCAAAATGTTAAAATTTGGTTTTAATCGGGGCTCTCTAACGTGTCTGTAATTAGGATTTATTTGTACCTGTATCCATCACTAATTCAATAAGGTGCAATATTTTTATATTCTTTTATTATTTATGAATATTTTTACTATTTTACATTTTTGTTTTAACATTATCACTTCATTTTATTTTTTTTCATAAAATCCTTTCACCTTTCAAAAAATTAAAATTTTAAAATCATCAATAAATTTACAATAATTTCAAATCAAAAATTAATTTGATAAGAAAAACAAATAAAATAATATCTCATTGAGAAACTTAATATTTTAATATAGAATCTTCTCTATTATCTACTCTATATTATACTAATAATATAAACAAATAAATAATATCTCTTTAACACTCTAGTTATTCAATTATTTATTAAATATAAATATATTTAATTTAATAATAACTGAATTTTAATCTACCTTAATTAAGATATAAATTATTTTTATTATCTATAAATAATACACTTATAAGTTATTATAAGTGTATAAATTAAAATAAAAATCATTAATTCTAAAACTAATATTAAATTGGCATATTTAATTTAGTAATTATAAATCATTATCAAATTGATTTTAATATTATTTTTAATTTCATTTAATGAAAGTAATTTTAATTTCTTAAAATTTTAATCTTAATTTAAATTTTTATTAATAATATTAAATGAATGTAAATAATAAAATTTAATATATATATATATAGTATATATGGTGTTATATATATATATATATATATATATATATATATATATATATATATATATATATATATATATATATATATATATATATATATATATATATATATATATATATATATATAATTTTAATTGAATTGATATTTTTTTTAAAATATCCATCGATATTTACCTAATTTCCACAAATCAGAAAATCTAATTACCGATATATCAACGTTTACTCGATATTTTGATTGTTGGCTAAATCTTCTATGATACTGAAGTAGAGAAAGAACTTAAATTTTTAATTTAATTAATTAATATTTATCTCTATCAGATGTTTATTTTCATCAGAAAATTTAATTTTTAGAGTTATTCCCTTGCAAAATCTTGGTTGCATAGAACTGCAGCCTTGGTTAGAAGACCCAAAGTTTTAGTTCCACTACTTGGGCTTCTTTACAAAAAAGGAAAAAAAAAAGGAAAAGAGTAGTTTTTAATTGTAACTTACCAATAATACGTGCATCCAACCTCCTGGTAAAAGAAAGAAATGTAACAAAATAAAAATATAGACCAATATAAGTGAAAAATATAAACAACATTAAAGGATAGGACAATATGTGAGCAAAGAAAGTCCTACCTAATCATGGAGGTGATGCAGGGAAAGTAATTGCGCAATTATCAAGCTGTTCTGAAGTCCTGTATTAAACTATCCAGTTTATGCTAATCCTAAGGAAGAATGCCGATGAGACACAGAATAAACTTTGTCTTATTCTCATGAGAAACTAATAAATAGTTGCAATTAAGTAGCAAACTTACCTCGGAATTTTATGGTATGGGGAGAAAGTAATCCCTCTGTTAACAAAGAAAGTCCAATTTGTAAAAAATTAGGAAAAATGAATAAATTGAAGAATATTTTGACTATGAAGAAATTGAAAATTTTCGGTTGAAGGCCTTACTCATGAAGGGAAGCAATGTATCAGAAGTGATAAACTTCCAAACGTCTTTGAACCAAACCGCTGAAATATTGAAGAGCAGACATGTTCAAGGAATTAATATAATCTCCTATAAAATCCCAACTCCAAAGATCAAGCATGAGTTGGCATCTTATTATACTCACATTTTTTCTCTGAATAGCTTTGAAAGGCATTCCACTCTTGAAAATTGCAAGATTGCCCTTTCATTTCGCAATGGCGGTAGCAGAAAGGCAAAAATGAAAGCTGAAGCGCCTGAAACAAATAATCTTGCAAATCTGACATGGAAAGGTTGCTGGGGTAATTAGGAAGTGGCTTCAACGGTTGAATAACCATATATGTGCCGACGGTGCATGAATTCGGAATATCTCCTACTGTCAAGTAGTCTCCCAGTCGGAAATAGTTCCTGAATAACTGCATAACATATGTTGGTGATGAGGAAGAGGGATAGCCCAGAGGTTGCATGGAAACAATGGGAATGTAGTCGTATTCACTGACTGACTCCTCGCATTTCATCAAAACTATTTTATAGGATATGGGTAGTTCCAAAGGCAAAGAATATGGAAATTCATCATACGGATCACGAGTGTAAAATGCAGGTATGGAATGGAGGGGACTGGAGATCCAACAGTTTTGCTTCTTGACTATCCCAGGATGATCCACTACCCGAATCATATAATTGTGGTAGTTGATCTGGGTAACTAAGTATTTCTCATAATATTTCCCACCATAATATTCCCCACCTAACAGGTTTATCATAGTACGATTGTTTTCACAAAACAATTCATACTGAGGGAAACCGCAACTGGGGGGATCGCCCTTTAATCGGAAAGGGTAGGATATGTTCCGAATATCACCGCAGGAAGATGGGCTGCATATCTTGTGATGCTTACCAACAACAACACAAATTGAAAGGAAGAAGGCATGGAGGAGGACTAGTAGTGTTATGAGGCTTACTGCTCCCATGAGTTGAAACTTGAAAGAGAGACAGAGAGACTCTGCTTTTGGGTTGGGCTGGGCTGCAGAGTTCCGTGAAGAATGAGAGTGACTGAACCTTTGTTCCCAGAGAGACAACAGACAAGTCTTTGATGTGGGGATAAGTAACCATAACAGAGCTTATTAATCAACTAGCAGCAAAAGAATAACCTTATATAGTACTATTAAGTTAAGGTGGGTGGGAGGAGTTTATTATATTCATAAATGTTTTGTAGAGTTTACGCCCAACGTGGCCTGCTCAGCTCCATGTAAAATACTATATGGAATTTCCCTCCCCTCTCTCTCTCTCTCTTCTCTCTCTCTCTCCTCCCCTTCCCCCCTCCCTCTCTCTCACACGCCTCCCCCCTTCCCTCCTGGGCCTATAGGTGGGAAATGGGCCGAGTCCATTAGGGCCACGGGGCCAAAATGGGCTTGGCTAATTGCGCCTATTTTATTCTGCCCGTTTTCTAATGAAATTCCTTAAATAATAATTTGACTCCACATGCTAAAACGAGCCTAAATCGCCCAGATTAAAATATTAAAATAAGAGCAAATAATAATTTTACAAATTTTATATTTCAGAAAATAAAATTTCTTTAAATACTTATAGTTTATTCATTTATTTCTTAAAAGATTATATATAAAATATATTATTATAGTTATATTTATATATTTTTTATTTTATTTTAAATTATTTTTTCATACTAATATTATATTATTTTATTAAAAATAATTACGGTTCTTTTTTCTATAACCAACTATTTTATATTTTTTTCATAATAGAAAAACTAAGGCCGGGCCAATAGACTCTGATTATATTTGAGCCTTTATTTTCTCAGTCCGATCCTCAAAAAATATGAGCCAAAGTGAAATGAATGCATTGACCGAGCCTATTATCTCGCTCTACTCCTACTTCTCTCTCTCTCCTCCCCTTCCACCTCACTCTCTCTACAAAAATTTAATTAAAAATAAATTTTAATAAATCTTTAACAAAAATGGAATAACTATAATTTTAATTTGAAATTAAATATTTAGCTTTCAAAAAAAATAAATATCTACTTATTTTTAAACTAAGTTTAATTTTTAGATTTTTAAATTGAAATTGAATAAAATAAAAAATTTTAATTAAAAATTAAATAAATTTCACTGATTTTTTAATTTAAATTAATTATTGACTTATTTTGAATTTTATTAAAAGTAAAAACCGACTTTTATTTTTAAAAATATTTTAATTTTTGCCACATAGCCAAGTGTTTAAGAGTTTAAATCGGAGACAGTGGCTTAAAATCCAAGATTGAAATAAAGCCAGACTACAAGACAAATCTGCGATTAAGAGTTAGGATGAGCATAGAAATTGGAGAGGTCAGGTTCGAGTCAAAGTGGAACAAAATTGTGACCAATGCACATTACTACGTAATACAAAAACGATCAGATATTAAAAAAATTACCTTAAATTTAAATTGAAATCTTACATTAAAATATTATTAAAACTAAAGTAAGTTCAGATACATTGTTACAAGGATTCAAGTAATGAGTTTAAAATATTTCAATTAACATTTTGATTTTTAGATTTTAGCCAATTTAAACAATTTGAACATCTAATTTTAAAAATTAATTAAATTTTGAAATAAAATCAAAAGCTATCTTTAGGTTAAAGTTTAATTTTAATTAAAATTTAAAATGAAATGAAAAGCTAATCTCTTAGCTCTAAAATAGTTTTATAAATTTAAATTTTTGTTATATTTAAATTAAAACTTTTAAAATAAGTAAATATTTACTTTATCTTTGCAATATATAAATAAATAGTATTTAAAAAATTAATTAAGTTACGGATAAGTGCCACCAACTCTTCGCTAGTAATGGCGTACGCGGAATAGTCGCTAATATTTAAACATCACCACTTACGGTAGAACAAGACGCTGTACACGCACGTGTTGTGCTATGATTGTCCAAAATTTTTATCGAAATTCATTTTAAGGATGGTAATAAAGCACCGGTGAATTCTAATTTCTAAAAAGCAGAAAATCGTAATTTTGCTACTAAAATTGTAATTTTGCCTAAAAATCCGGAATTTATTCTCTGCATCTCGACGACAATCCGATTTCACCGCCGCACTGCCTCGCGAACTAGCGCATGTTTCAATTTCGTCAGACCCGAGACAAGCCAGATTTGCACGCTGGCGATCATGGCCGGCACCGAACGATTTTCGACGATAACACGCACTCATGTGCCATAAGGTCGCGAGAGAAACGATTTAAAATCTGATCACGGTATATCTAATGTCAAACCGGAGAAGAACTATTACAACGGTCATTTCTGGAATTCTTAATACAAGGTTATTAAAATAATAAATAGCTTTTAATCTTCCACTAAAGGAAGACCAAAACGCGACTCGTGTGAGAGTGAGACAGAATGCCAACATTTGGAAATTCTAAATGAGAAAGAGTCTTCCTTCTTCTCTAGAAATACGGCGATCCGACTGGGTTTACATGACAAGAAGGAGAAAGGCGCTTACGCGAGAGGCCATAAATGCGGCATCGGATGCAGTGAGCTTCTCAACTCCGAGAGGTAGGGGTTTCTCCCTACTGGGTTTTATTCTTCGCTTAAGTGTATTTACAATGTTTACGCGGAATGAGGCCGTGAGGGGTTGCTTGATCTGGCCTCCAAAGCTCTGAACCGAGGTGGCTGGATTTTGAAACCTGATGTGGACAAATCGCGGATCGGGTCCACCTACCGATGTGGGTTCCTAGTTTGTGCATTTATGTGAAAATGTGTGCTTTGATGTAAGGATACGAATCACGAGTCACTGGGTTCAAAGTGAACCGATAATTTGGTTGATAGGAACAACCTAGCGGTTTTAACGTTCTCAAACAATGATCACAAACAATTTTTTTGAAAATTACGTGGTTTGGTCGAGTGATTCAAGTGGAATTGCTCATGTTTGATAATTAGTCCAAGTGAGCTAATTTTTGGTGTATTGAATTGTGGAATTACATGACATGATTGTGTGATTTAAATTATGTGAATATATGCATGGTGATATATTTGTATGTGTTATATGAGTTAACAACGGGCATCATAATGCATTTCATACGCACCAGGGTAGCCTAGAAATTAGCGAAAGTGCATGATACTTTAAAATCGGGTAAAAACGAAACGCTAAAGGAATTTCACAGGATGAACGGAGAACGGGTCAGAGCATCGGGTCCAATGTGATCATTTTTGATGAGGACCATGACTGCTTTCTAAGATTTTCCAACACATTCGCCTTCGTAGGGTAGTCCCACATTTTTACCGACATCGATAGTGTAGTTTCAAAACAATAAGAATTGTTTTGAAAGACGCTTTCTCATACATGGTTTAAAGTGCGTGTGAGGGAGTCGGTGAGGCTCTGCAGATGAGTCGATCATGCATATCCAAGTGGTGATCACGCATTTTTCGAATGTGTGGTTATTTTGGAGCATTGCATATGCACTTAGGGTGGAGAGAGCGCCCACTTGTGTGGTGATTCCACACCAAAGCATTAGCTCACCCCGTCGAGGATATCTACAAAAAGGATGGAGCCGCAGGAGACGCACGCCATAGAGGTCGCTTCGTAAGAAAAGTTTGACGCTGCTTTGGTTTTCAGATATATACATGTATTAGAGTCTTAATTTTAATATACGTCAGGAGAAGAGAATTGATTTAATCTTTTGAAACTGCGTGATGGGCTGAGGCATATTGGGTCGAGCACGTTATCGGGCCCAAGCTTTCGTCGCTTTAATTACGCGCATTTGATTCTCGATTTAGTTGGATTGAAGTTTTGTACAGTGATGTATTTGGGCAGAGCCCTCAGACAAAGTGACTCGCCCGATTCGGAGAAATGTCTGGTCACCCGACATTCAATGAGTATTCCACGGGCCGACGGGTAGTCAACGGACCCCTTGTGAAATGGGGCCGCATAAGACCCGAGAAATTCCACTCTTGGAAAAAGGGCAAAATCGTAGTTTTGGTAAAAATCAAATTTATTCTCTAGATCTCGATAGACAAAACCAGATTTCACTCGAATCGCTCCTCGCGAAATCTAGCTACCACGCCGGTTTCACAATTCGATATTGGGCCGAATTTCACATTTTTCTGAGGCACTGAGTTTCAAGGTCGGTAATGACTTGACACGTGACAAAAGTCACATATAACATCGTGATCGCTAAGCATAATACGTCAGATGATGTTATAAACGACAAAACTAATGTAGATATACAACATCGAAATCCAAGCTAAGGGACAAAATGGTCATTTTTGGAATTATAAATGAGGAAAATGACAAAAGAGCCAATAGTGCTCATCTCCTTCCTTCAAATCAAAGACAAAAACATGAAAAGAGAGAGAAAATCATAGTGACGAATTTTGAGTTTTAGGAGAGAGAGAGAGACTCTCTAAAATACCGAGATTCGACCAAAATTCTCGGAAAGTAGTTAAGAAAAGTCGCCGACGCATCGGCGTTTCACGTATGTAAGACCGAATTTGAGGAGTTTCGGCCAAACCTCGTGGAGAGTGATTTATCCCCATCGCTTTGCACTTTATTTAAGCGTTTTATAATGTTTTTGCTGGATTAAGGCCTCGAACTACAGTGATCTATCCCAAAACTCGGGACCGAATTTGCTTGAATTTATGAACTCAATTTGAAATCGTGACTGCCATCGACTGTTTGGGTGGCAAATTGTGAAATTTATGCCATGGATTGTGTCACATGCATAGTAGTCGGAAATGATCGTGGAATTCGTGGCTCACAAAAAGCTGAATCGATGTTTGGTGATTTGCCCGAACAAGAATCCGAGGGGTTTCACCGCTCAGCGTGAATAGTGTTCATAAAATATTTCGTGAAATAATGTGTTTGGCTGAGTAATTCAAGTTGAATTGCTCGCTTAATAATTCACCCTAAGTGATTAATTTTCGTGTAATACAATGTGAATTGGTGAAATTACATGACATATTTGTGTGATTTAAATTATGTGAATATATTCATGATTATATATTTGCATGTGTTATATAATTATATCGACCGCAGATCACGCATTCCATATGCACTCAAGACTCTGTGAAATGACAGAGCGAAAGTACGAGATGGTTCATTGAGAGAGAAGTTTCAGGTCGACCAATAATAATAAATATCTGAAGCATTCATTACTTATATCGGAGGGTAGTCCATACAAAATATCAATCGTCGGAGTCGGTCCACTACTAGTATCGGAAGGTAGTCCACTATTAAAAACAACATCTTTGTTAAAAATAATGTTTCTTATACATGGCTTAGGCAAGTGTGAGGGAGTCAATGAGAACTCGAGGTACGAGTCGTTCGCGCAGACATTCAAGAAGATCACGCATTTAATTTTGAACGCCAGATTTCTTGGAGCATCAGATATACACTCAAAGGGAGAGTAGCTCCATTTTAAAGGATTCCACCATCGAGCATTGTACCACCTTGTCGAGGGATATCATTTTTCAAAAGTGTGGAGCGTATTTGCGAGACACTGGCCGTAGAGGTTGAGTTTGAGAAGAAAGCCGGGTTGTGGCATTGGTTTTATTATGTATACATGTATTAGAATGTTTTTCATTTTAATATATGTTTGTATACGAGTAATTTCTTAACTCAAAACTATTGTATATAATTAGGAATTATTGTGATGAAAGATACCTAGGGCCCAAGTGGTCGCTTTAATTCATGGATTGTTATATTGGATTGTTGGGATGTGTTATGTATTAAAGTTATATCCCTGTAGAGCCCTGCATAAAGGGAGACTCGCCCGATTTTCGTGGAGAAATGTCTAGCCACCCGACATTCACTAAGATTTCGCAAAGGATGTGTAGTCAACGAATCCCCGGGATTTAGGGCGTCACAGGTTCGAGTCAGAGTGGAACAAAATTGTGACCAACAGAATATTACGATGTAATACAAAACGAATAGATATAAAAAAAATTAGTCTTAAATTTAAATTGAAATCTTACATTAAAATATTATTAAAACTAAAGTAAGTTTGTATTACATTATTCTTACAAGGATTCAAGCATGAGTTTAAAATATTTCAATTAACATTTTGATTTTTAGATTTTAATAATTTAAATTTCAATTTGAACATCTAATTTTAAAAATTAATTAAATTTTGAAATAAAAATCAAAAGCTATCTTTAGGTTAAAGTTTAATTTTAATTAAAATTTAAAATGAAATGAAAAGCTAACTTTAGGTTTAAAATATTTAAATTTAAATTTTTTGAAGAGTATTTAAATTAAAACTTTAAAATAAGTAAATATTTTATCTTTGCAATATATAAATAAATAGCATTTAAAAAAAATTAGTTTTTTCAATATTTTTTACTAGCTTTTAAAAAATTAAAGTTCATTTTACTGAATGATATTTTAAAATATAGGTAAATATTTGCTTATAATGTTAAAATTTATTCCACTGAAATATATTTTAGATTATTTTTTAATTTAAAGGGATGAGGTGGATGATAGAGTGAGCTGGAAGTGGGAGAGAAAAAAAGTGGATAGGGGGCTAGTTTTATAATAAGTTTGAAAAGTTTGGGGCAAATATCATAATTTTCGGGTGAGTGAGGCCATTTTGGGGCAAATATCCATTTATTGCTGGGATTGTTTCAAATTGACTCGTGTACATTGAACCACATGACACCCTTTTTTCCACAAAAATTCATAAATTAAAATTTCATAAATTCTTCCTCAACCCACATGCGCCTTACAGGCTTACAGCAAAAGAGCCAAGGGCAAAAATCCTTTTATTGTTGAGACTTGAGAGTGTTTAAAATTGACTCATGTATAATGGACCAGAACATACAATTTATGCCAATATAGTTTTGTCAATGTCTCATCGAAGGACTATGATTTATGATAATATGAGATTTAACAATCCCATGAAAAATAAATAATATATTCTTATATTTTGGATAATAAATTGATTTCATATTCATTGATCTTTGCACATTTTGTTTCAAAATTGAATTTTCTTACTCATTTGTAGGAGTGTCAAGGTGCACCTTTAGTGATGAAAGACTAATCACTATCTTATTTAGTTAGCCAAATAACATAAAAAAAAAAAAAAGAAAGAATATTGTTTGTCGCATTCTTGAAATTTATTACTCACTTTCCCAAAAAAATACGCAATTGAAAAGTTCATAGATTTTTCTTCTATTACATGTCTTAATGCAAGTGTGTCAAAGTATTCGAAAGTAAGGATATATGCGCATTTATTGTTAAGAAAAGTCATTAGTAGGTTACATCAAAAAATAAAAAATAAAAAAGTCATTAGTAGGTTACTTCAAAAAATAAAAAAGTCATTAGTAGGTCATTATTTGAAATTGACACGTGTGATATTGTACATATGCTTGAAGACTAATTAGCCGCCAATGTTAATAAAGCCACTCTCATTGGAATTATTGAAGGACTTTGATGCTTAAAAAGGACCAATTAGCTAAAAAATTTGATGAATTTTAATTTACACCATCAAGTTTTACATTGAAAATGAATAAAAAATGATAATGAATATAGAACAGATATACTTGAACTCTTAAACCCAGATGCCCAATTTCTGTGTTTTATTAGCCCATGAATAAATGTCAGGAACAAGTGACTCCAAACAATACACGATACAGTACATTGTCATAGGACTATTGTGTGCACGGGTCGAAGACACCGCATGGCGTCGCGGTGGTACTTCGTCGCCGCAGGCTTTCATATTATGTCGTCCCCTCGACCGGGTCACGACATAACTTTGTCGGCACCGTGGCCTGCCAGACTCTATCGCGAACGCAGAAATCTTTGTCGCGTATTGCAAATGCTCATAGTCCGCCGCGACAGAGAATTCCTCTGGTCGCGACGGAACTCTTTCGGTCGCGGCTCCGGCCGAGCCGCCGCCGGCCGCAAAGGTGGCACTAGTCGTGACGCGACGCCACGCACCGCCATCGCATCGCGGCAGCTCGCTGATGGGTTGCGACAGAAAAATATTGTCGCAACACTCAAGCCTCGAGTCCCGTCATGGCTATTAAAATGTTCCGGCTTCGCGACACACCGCTAAACAACACCCGTCGCCAGACATAAAAATTCAGGTTACGATCGAGGGATCGCTGGCGGCCTCGCTGCGAAGAAGCCTCCTTCGCCTCACCACCGCGGTGCACCGCGCTCCTGCCGCCACACCGGGCGCCATCAAGGCGCCACCTCGTCGCAACACGAAACCCCACGCGATGCAGCCCGCAACTTTGTCGCCGATTGCAGGATCTAAAACGCAGAGTCATCTCTGCTTTTTGTGCACTTCTAGTTCCCCTTTTTCTTTTCTTTTTCCTTTCCTTTCCAAAGCACCCTAAATTCAACATAACTTAGTCTTTTTATTACAAAGACAATAGGAGCTTGGAGAAAACTTGCGAATATATAAATCGTTCTGCTTGAGTTTAGTCTGGTAACAATTTAACTTGCTACGTATCTGAAAAGCGGGTTTCTACTAAAATTTACAAAATACATTTACAATGCCAAATTTGGCCCCTTTCCAACTAATTCCTTAGGCGTGCCCACCTCAGGGTGTACTTTGACACTGAAAATGTTTTCCGCAACCCAGGGGTGAAGCGTCACGATGAATGAACTCTCTGAGGGCTACTCCGTAAGTGTCCATGCAATGGACATACACACATTCAAGCAAAGATGCAGATATTCCTTACTGAACGCCTACACGCTACTGGAGCAAGCACGCGACTCACTCCTTTCCCATGTCCCGAGTCCTCACCGACTCTCTCACACATGCTATTGCCAAGTGTGAACAACTGTGATTTTCCGATGACAACCAAAGATTATTCTTAATCATTTCATATTTTCATTTACAACCATGCGCCTTTTGTGGGTAGTGGATTTTTGTTGTTGCACCGCGTGCTCCACAAACCCAGACACTTTTACGGCCTTTCACCATTAGGGACTATGTCTGACCATAATTGATGGGTCTTTCACCCTGGGGGGAATCTATCCCAACTTGCTGATACCCGGCACATAATTATTCTTTACCGTTTCCCTAACCCATGAGACTCATTTTGGACGTTGTCACATTAACCGAGCTCACCTAATCAACACCATACACAGTGTTAACTAACAATCATGTACCCATGACACACCATCGAGCACCAAACACAGTGTCGATCTCAACCATGCATTCACACCCATGTCATGCCATGTTCTCGTGCATATGCAATGCAATTATGCCATTGCCTACTCATACCATGCTACATATATGATGATAGCTATATGCATGCCTACCCATGCATATTCATCTGTGCATCATGTGGACATTTATATAGAGATGAATACAAATTCCAAATAATTCATACTATTCATGCCCACATATCAATTCAAGCATACATTGGCATCACAAGTCACTACCATTCGGGTAATGATACACATCAACCTCTAGGCCTAGTGGTGACACAATTCGTCCACGACTAGCCTACAACGAGCCATGTAATGGCCTTAATCACTCCTAACTATTTGTCATTCATTTGTCACACAATGACATGCAAGCAATTTAATCTCAACCCAATCATGTTAATATATCTCAACATGATTTTTTTTCACACAATTGCATGTTATTCAACTACCAAGCAATAACACACAACAAAACCCGAGAACATCGGTTCCAAGACCAAAATCCATCTTCACACTCAATCCCGAACTGTCCAAAAACAATCTCGGAATTTCCAGCATTTAATCTCAAATTTTTGGGACTAACTGTAATGACCCGTACCAAATAATACAAGTTTGAAACGTGTTTGACCAAGCTTGATTAAGTTTGACCAAAGTTGGACAGTTCGACCAACACTTAGTCGATCACCAAAGTCGACTTTTGCAAGAATGAATAATTTTGGGTTGACTAAGGTACCATTTCGTAGGCTCATCGATAATGAAGTTCATAGACCCCGTGAACGTCACAATCCGCCCACTGATAAAAAGTTACGCCATTAGAAGTTCAACAAGAAGACTTTATCTGTCCAAGTTCTGGTCGGGATTTTTACCCGAAAGCGAATTCTAGACCCTATATAAACATAGCTTGTAATACTGGGAATGAAAACCCTAGCCCAAAACAACACTTGAGCTCCCAAACCCTAAGAGAAACTCTCCAAACCGGGAACACTGGGGCCTGCAGCCACTCCTGCCACAAGGCAGGAGAAATTCCGATCAGACGAGGCACCACCACGGATGATCAGACACGCGCGACCACCAGGGTGCGCCTACCAATCGGAAGATGCCTGGACGAAATTTCACTCGCCAATGTACCACCTGGACGGATCTCGCCTACAACCCGACGGCGTCGCACCGATTTTTCACCTGAAGCCTGCGGATTTCGGCCATTTTCCACACTCAGCCACCCCATAGCTCCTTTCCACCATTTTGGACCTTCTGAACTCATCTACGTGGTCCCTTGCGCATTTCGCACCGCTTGGAAGTTACAACGAAAAACGAAATTACCGGGTTAGATCGGGTTTTCCGCCACCACAAAGGATCGTTGGACCAAGGTAATGGTACCAATGAATTCCTCGGGTTCGGCTTCCATTTATATGTGGTTTGTAAATTTTGGACGCCGTTTGGTTAGTTTTCTTCATTTTTTTAGGTTGTTTCGTAATTACTAAGTCGGGATCGAAATAGAGTATCAATTGGTCAAATTGACAAAATTGAAGTTGTATTAGTGAAATCGATGTTTTTAAAGAATTACTGATTCGCTCACCTCGAGAAATTAGTTCCGGTGAAAAAGCCCCACTGGGTATCGCCCATGTGGCATCAGGTGATTGACCCGCCACCCGACAGCCATGTTTAAAATTATTTAAGTGCCTTCGGGTATTCCAATGTTGTCAGGTTCGCTTATCGAGTCTAAATGTATTTTATTTATATTACGTATTCACACCGCCTGAGACGATTCTAATAGGAATGTAATCGAGCATATATAGTCGCGGAGTGGTTCATTGTTTTAGAATGTTTTGGGGTATTATTATGATATATATTTTGCGGTTAGTTATTACATATATATCAAGCTGATCGATGGTTTGGCTAGACCAAACATGATTTTCGGTTTCATATAAAAACAAAGCTTATCATTTCATGTGAGTTTTGTCAACATTTTAACTATTTGTTTTCGTGTTCATGGATGAGTTGGTGGTGTTTGATATTTTGGTACATAGATTGAAGTTGTAACTACCTGAAAAACTATTGTTTTAAAAAGTGGATCTTGAGATTTGTGGACTGACTCTAATACGTATTGTCGAAGGTACATTCGGCGGGCTGAACCGGGCATCGTTACCATGTGATGGCCGCGTTTATCCCGTGAGGGTTAGAGGACACGTGATGACGTTCACTCGAGGTTTGTTAGTGCCACGTGATGGCCAAGTTTACCCGAGGTTTGTTAGCAAGCACGCGGATGGCCAAGCTTACCCGAGGTTTGTTAGTGCCACGGATGGCCGTTTATCCGTGAGGTTTATTAGGTGCCACGTGACGGCCGGGCTCGCCTTGCGAGGTTTGTTAGCGCCACGCGGATGGCCGGTCTACCGGAGGTTTGTTAGTTGCCACGGATGGCCTGCCTACTTGGAGGTTTGTTAGTTGCCAATGATGGCCTAAGTTTAACCACGTGCTCATTAGTTGTCACGAACTCGTGATATTCCGCTTACCACTCATGATGATGGGTATGTGGTATGGACGTTGTTGTTTTTCTAAATATAGTATAACTATTTTAAAACTCATGATTTTGGCGCATTTCAAGTTATTTTATTACTTGATGGCTATACATGTTTTGTGCTTGGCTTATGTTGCGTATAAATACAGACATGCCGCTTTTCTCAAATATCATGCCGTCTATTTGTGGAGCATGATTTGAATATGTGTTGGACTTGGGGTAAAAGTTGGGTTTTGTTAAATGTTTCTAAACGGGGAACTTTACAAAGAGTGAATGGAAGGTTTTGAGAGAGGAACCATTGAAAATATAAAAATGTTATTTTCCTTATAAACTATGCAACTCACTGAGATTTATTATCTCACATTATTGTTTTAAATCGCTCCAGGTCCAAACAAATCATAGGGCCTATTCGCTGCCGTATTTGACGCCGCTTCTCCCCCGCCACACCGTCGTACTTATCGCCTTTATCTGGTTTTGTGTTTGTTGTGGCTGGACTTATTCATTTCTACTCTGTACCCCTAAATCAATACTTTAGAATGCTCGAGGATCTCGTATCAAACCTGTATTTATATATGTCGTGGATCCTTTATATATAAATGGGATATTAAGTTAACGCATGTGGTTACTTCCCTCCTTAAAGTGGAGTTCCATCGTATCTTCCCTAGGGATCGTATAGTGGAACTTCACTAGGCGGGACCACCCGGGGAATCCTGGGAGGGTATCCGGGTCGGGTCCTGTCACTAACCACGGCCACTCACGACCCCAAAACAAACCATGCCATTAAATGGCTCTTAAACAAGAAATAAACCAAGTAGGAGAGAGACCCTTACCTCTTGGAGTTTGTTGAAACTCCTAGTTTTCGGTCTCAACTTGAAGCTCTCGACTACGGGGAAGCACTTTGTCTCTTGCTCTGCCGGAAACTAACGATCCGATCGCCGAGAAATTTAGAGATAAGGTAGAGCTTCTCTCTCTCAATTTCTTCTTCTCCCTCCTTTTTTCCTCTCCTATCCCACCTGGGCTTGTCCAAGATGGCAAAGGGAGAGCGTCCCTCGCCACGCTGGCCAACCTCTCATCGGGGTTTCATCTTGGATTTCCCTTATCCATTTATCCAGAACTTTGGAATTCCTAACCTCTTATGTGGTGACACATGTCCCACACGAGTCCCACTTGAGTTTCATTTATATGTTCGGACGGGGTCAATTTTCGATATCCCTCCCCAATCTCGCTTAATTTTAAATGAGACATGTTTAAGAATTGAAAAATAAATCCGGGCCGCAGGATAGGTCCGCCCGTCTAAACCCCCCCTTGCCATCTCTAGTAGCGAGTGTCATAAATTTCTTCCTCCTTGTTGACAACTGAAATTTTTCTTTGCTTCTCGTGAAAATAATTTTTTGAATAGAAAAAACCAAATATTTTTATTTTTTATATTCAAAACTATTTTTTAAAATTTTTAGCAATAAGTCATAAAAAATTTAAAAAACAAATACCGAAAGTCGAAAAGTTACTAGCCAAGAAAAATTCAAAAAACAATAACCCTGAGTCTTCGAATTATTGAAAGACTATACAATGTTCGAACGACTAGTTAAGAATTTTGAATTTTATTTACTTTCTAATTTTGCAATGAAAATGGTATGATAAATATACTATACTATAAAGTGATTTGAACTCTCAAACTATCACTTAAATTGCAATGACTAGACAAGCACATATTTTTAGGTGTTGGCCTAAGTATCTGTCGAGGATAAAAAAAAATCATCAAAGAAAATTAGCAAAGTGAGAAATCTCTTCATCGAAGTAATTTTTCTTATTATTTGTGTTATAATTGTGGAAGCTTTGATGCTCCATAATATGAATTAAAAAACATAAAGATAAAAAAATCAATGTAAAAATGCATAAAGGTTTTAGTGTGGTTCGGTTAATTATGCTTACATCCATGGATGAAAGAGAATCTTTCCACTATTCTTGAAAAACACAGAGTATAAGATTGAAGTATTAATTATAGGATAAATCACAAAATCACAAAACTCTAAGATGCCTATAATACTGAGGAAATACCTCACAAAACTCCTAACCTTAAACTGAAATTCTATTTATCGTTATCTTATATTCTTTGTAATCTTTTGTTCTTCTAGAAATCTTTACCCTGAAACTCTAATACCATTTGTTATAAAAAATAACAGGAATATGTGTGAATAGATGTCAAAAATAAAAATAAAACAATGACTTGCAAATATAGATTAAAATATGTTGTTTTTTTTTTATAACATGGTGAAAGATAATGTTGATATTTTGTAAGATATCCATGGTTGGTTTTTATGGACATATATGAATATGTGTGAAAAAGTTTTTTAAGAAAATTGTTGAGATGAAAAATGATTAAACCTTATAAAAGTATTACAAAAACTCTAAAATATGTAAGCTAAACAATGATATAAAAGTGACGCAGGACAAAAATAATAACTCGATCTCGGATCGAAGTTATGTTCTGATATCAAATTGATGTAGCTCGGCTACGAAGAACAATAAAATTAATAAGAAAGCAAACAAATAAATAAAACGAAATTCTCGAGTTTTCCAATATTATATCAAGTCTACCAAAAACAATAACATAAGTTGCTATTTATAGGCACCAAAATAAAATCCTAACAGATAAATCCTAAAAAAAACCCAAACAGATAAATCATAAAAACCTTAACAGATAAATTCTAAAAAGTACGATTAAATAAATAACTAATAATAATTAAACTTGGGCTTCTTATCTCGTCTAGGCCTAGATATGGGCCTACTCCATGCCCCATCATTCCCTCCGGGTTGAAAAGAACTCTACTCCGAAGAGTGATCAAAAAAATTTATAAATCCTACTAGCCTTTGGTCCAATATTGTCATTCTTTTGCTTACTCCTGGATATCTCATGTTTGATTTTCTTCCAATGTCTTGGAATTTGTGGTTGAATGTTGAATGTTCTTTGACCAGAGCTAGCAACCAAGGAAAGCTTGATTGGGCTGGTGAATCGGATCCAAGGGGATCTTGATGTCAAGCTCTCTTCTTATGCCAAACTTGGTGTTTGGTTCCGGATGAGTTGATTACGGGACTATCGGAGGAGATCAAACCTTGGAACAGTAGCAGCAGTATCATCAATGGATGTTGCAGCACCGGAGTTCGGTGATTGGGGAAATCAAAATGAGCGGTGGCTATCACGAATTACGGCGAAGTAATAGCCGCAAAGATCAAAACTTGTCGTAGCAACTTCAGGAGCGATGGTTTCAATCCTTGGAGAAGCAGTGATTTCGATCCTTGTAGAAGCCGCGACGTCGATCGAGTAACCCAATGGTGTTGAGCTTGAGTGGGGTGACAGTCTGTCGGACCCAGTATTAGTCAGGAGAATAAATCTGTGTGTGTGTGTGTGGGGCAATGAAAGGGATCAAGGTAGTTGGGTTAGTGAATTTTGTGTATGAAGAGAATTTGTCTCCCGTCAGGCAAGCAGAAAAGCTCGATGTCGGATCAAAACAGAGCAAATAAAATAACTTGATCTCGGATCGAAGTTAGGCTCTGATACCAAATTGACGCAGGACAAAAATAATAACTCGATCTCGGATCGAAGTTATGTTCTGATACCAAATTGATGTAGCTCGGCTACGAAGAACAATAAAATTAAGAAAAAAAGTAAACAAATAAATAAAACGAAATTCTCGAGTTTTTCAATATTATATCAAGTCTACCAAAAACAATAACATAAGGTGCTATTTATAGGCATCAAAATAAAATCCTAACGGATAAATCCTAAAAAAGCCTAAACAGATGTCCTTAAGCATATGGATAAATTACAAGAAAGTACGATTAAATAAACTAATAATAATTGAACTTGGGCTTCTTATACCGTGCGAAGCTAGATATGGGCCCTCTCCATTGCCAAATAAAAGAAGTAATGACATAGGTATGATTATTTATTTGTTTAAAAAATATTTATAAATTTATACTCTCTCATAGATCTTTTAAATTATTATATAAAAAATATAAAATATTAGATTAAAAATATTATAATAATGATTTTAGCATTTTTAATTAGTGTATAATGTATCAAAATAAAAAAAATAAGATAATTGAAATTCATTTTTAATATTTCATTTTTCCTTCCAAATACTTCCTTCTTCCCTCTTTGAAATACTTCTCATTGTATCTTGTAATCTATCTACTCTCATCACCTCTGCCTTTACACATCTCTTCCTCTCTTTTCTCATTATCTCACTCAATTTAAAGAATTAACTTTCAAATAAGTCTTTTCTTTTCTTGTTTTACAAAAAGCAAACTAGGAAAACAAATTATATTAATGGTTTTTCGTAGGAAAAAGATTTAATATATCTTATCAAATGGTAAATTAAGCAAAAAGAGATCAAAGTACGTACGTATGGAATTATTTATGCATGTCTCATCAATTTATGGCTGCAATTGGCATGCAATTATTTTACGCAAGCCATCTCATCAATCCTATAACATAAATTACATTAGGAAGTAGTAGTCTTGCTAATGATTGCCATAATTCCACACTTTTGATTTCATGGTCCTTTCTTTATTTTTTATTTTTATTTATACAAAAGAACCTAAACTAGAATTAAGAGGCTATCAAGTTTTATTCAGATTGACGAACATAGGTGCAAAGGATATCACTTTTAGTTTCAAGATTCAAAGAAAATAAATTTGAATAGGGATTGGACCTTATATGAATCTAATTTCAACATTTAAGGGCATAATTTCAAAATGCTCCGCTCTTCTCAAGCATTTGTCCAACCCTTCGGAAATGATATAGTACATGTCATAACACACCTCTTTTCACCACTTGAGGCATATCATAAACTCAATTTATAATAACTTAAAAGTAAATCAAATCAAATCTCCTACCACAGTAACTTTTTATAAACTTGAACATAAATATTCCCGAATACTCAGTAGAAACTAAATATAGTGTTGATTTATTTATATGGTGATTTTGGAACACATGTCAGAAATGAAGAGATCGCGTTGAGCTTGTGTGAAAGAAAAAGTTGAGAAAAAATAGGGATCTGTTATGGTAGTAGAGGGGTTGGGCCGTTATGAACCTTTTTGCTTGGGTATTTTCGTCATATCAACATATTAAGGTTTATTTCCTATATCCGTTGTACTTTGTAATTCTCTCTTATATTCATAATAAAGTTTTCTCCTCTATCCGTGGTTTTTTTTTGCAAAGGGTTTCCATGTAAATCTCGTGTTTTTCTTTATTTTTCGCATTTCTAATTTATTGTGTCATTGATCATTACATATAGCAACTAAAATAAAATTTTCTTCAACATGATTTTAAAAAATAATATAAGTCAAAAGTTTCTAAATGCAATTTTACTCTCTACCACGTGAACTAGACATGATGGATAAACAAAGTTCAGAATTCCGAGAAAAAAATATTTTTTTTTATTAATGCAGTCCTCCATCTATATTGTATTCCCTAAAGCCACCAGCTTCCCAAACAAGAAGAACACAATATACAGATTTTATGTTATTCGACAGTGTGCCTACATCCACGGGAACAACGGCTCAAAAATTTCACTATCACTTAAATAGGGTTACATAAGAGGGTATTTATAACAACATTGAATATGATAAAATTACAAAAATACCCATATACCCTTAACATTACAAAAATTTCACTATCATAAATTGGGTTCTGTAGGAGGGTATTTATAGCAGTTGTGGCCTTGATAGCGTAGGATGTCAAGTGAGGGTCACTCTTTTTTTTTCCACGTATATACTTTAAGCTAGTTCATTCATATAATGTTAAACAATTAACTTGTATTATATTAATAGCAGGATTACAAAATATATATCTGAGCTCCGTATATGGAAGTGTTCAACATCTCTGATATTTACATTGGTTTACAAAATTTCATATACAAAATAGACCTAAGGTGCTTCCGGTGGGCACTATTCTTTGTGTGGCCTTTGACTGCGATGTGGATGGCCTGGTCCTGCGGTCTCCTCTTACTGTACCTACGGATTGAACACCGTGCTAAGCTTTCGCTGTGGGAATTAATACACATGGATGACCTCTATTAGTCACCCTGCCTTATACAAATGCATATAACACATATAACAGTTACAGATTCTTATCATTTCTCATATATATACTTATCATAACCAATTCCATTTCTTATCATCATCCATATACTTTTCATGTCATCTTGTATTTTACTTCTTGTTCTTGTAACTGTATACTATTATCACATAGCAGTGCTATGCTTCTCATATTCTCTTCATTTCATTTGCACACCTGTCATTTTTCTTTTTATGTTTCATGCATAAACCTTGAAATTGGATCTGAGGAAACCATGAGGGCGAAGAGGCGTTGTATTCCTTTGTATGAAAGCAGGTGGTCCATGAGGGCCTTGAAGATTGTTGTTATCATTGTGCGAGACAATGACCATTTATAAAAGCCCAGTGACTGCGTGATGGGTATACCGAAGGTATCATCCTTTATGCGAGATAGTGACCTATGCCCGATAATATGATGCGAAGGTATCATCAACTGTGCAGACAATGACCATCCATGAGGGCAGGAGTATTTGTGGTGACCCTTTCGGGGCCACCGTGATCAGAACGGGATCTATGTCTATCGACGAAGCAGGGGCCTCGATACAGAACTTGTATGCTGCGCGACTATTTTTCCACTAATAGGCATGCCCGAAATCACAATACTCTATCGGGTTGTGACAATCAATATGTATTTTATGTTCGATATCTCTCTCATATTACGATAATTATTCTTAAATTCGGTATTCATATGGGATATATAAATATACAATCATTTATTCATATCTTTTCATTTTCATATCTCGTTATATG
Organism: Tetrastigma voinierianum; assembly: GCA_016808115.1. Lineage (NCBI taxonomy): Eukaryota > Viridiplantae > Streptophyta > Magnoliopsida > Vitales > Vitaceae > Tetrastigma > Tetrastigma voinierianum. The sequence goes on along the minus strand of JAEQBH010000443.1, from coordinate 470,770 downwards.
TATAATAACATGCTTACCATGTATGCTTTTTGAGCTATTTATAACTTCATAAATATGACTAAGTATGGTTTCAACGGGACCTCTTGTTTTCATGGATTTCTGGAACTAATATAAGTTCCAATTTTTATCAAGCTATCTATGGATGGATTCTTGACTCAATGGGCTTTCCATAGAGTCCAAGAACACCCGAATTGGAGTTCAAACGAAGGAGATATGGCCTTTCGAAGTTGGAGGTCATGTGCAGTCAATCTTGACGAGTTGACCTGAACTGATGAGCTGACCTGTCCTGGACGAGCTCGATCTATCACCTTGGTCTGACATCTAATATCTTCCTCAGGTATATGAATGTATTCTTGACTCAATGGGCTTTCCATAGAGTCCAAGAACACCAGTCGGAGTTCGAGCAGAGGTTATGACCTTAGAAGTTGGAGGTCATGCGCGATCCAGCCTTGACGAGAGTTGACGAACTAATGAGCTGACCTGTCTGCGCGAAATCGATCCTATCACCTTGGTCTGACATCTAATATCTTCCTCAGGCATATGAATGTATTCTTGGCTCAATGGGCTTTCCATAGAGTACAGAACACCAATCGGGTTGAGCGAAGGAGTTATGATCTTAGTTGAAGTCATCACATGATCCAACCTTGACGAAGGTTGACTGTTGACGAGTTGAGCTCTTCAGGACGAGCTGAGCTCTACAGGACGAGGTTTGCTGACCTCTACAGGATGAGGCCCACTGACCTCTGCTGCATGGGGTCACACTGACCTCTTGTTTGGCAGCGTCCATGGGCTGACGCCACCGCTGTTGGCTGTTAGAGTAAAAAGACCATAACTTAATTACATGAAATTAAATTGAAAAATTCAAAAAGCCTAACATCAAGTTCACTGATGTGGATACATTTTCCCAGAAGGACTTGCTGCAAGTCTCTTTATTTCTGACCAAAAAAGCCGTTCTAGGTACGACTAGTTGAGCGAGCTGGACAAGCGACCCGACCAGATCTAGAATTGGTGACCTCGGTAAAGGACCATAACTTGGTTCTACAGAGGTCCAAATCGAAATTAGAAAGCCTAACATCAAGTTCATTGATGTGGCTACAATTACCTAGAAGGACTCACTTCTGAATTCCTGTATTTCTGACCCAAAAACCCGTTCTAAAGATGCGTACTGCATGATCGACAATAGGGAATTTTAAGGTTCGACTTGCAACTGGACCCTTCTCGAAACACATATTTAGGAGCAAGCTCTTCTTAACTCAACCTACGAGAAATGAGTTTAGGAGTTCGAGCCAATATGCGCAAGATAGAGGGTTCTTAACCATGTATCTAAACTTTATAGTCAAAACTAGACTTCCATACTCCCGTGGTTTCCATACAAAACCTGCCAAATTCCATGCAATACTCAAATTCCCATACCTGTGATCTTCTTCTTCTTCTTCTTCTTCTTCCTTTCTTCTCTCTTCTCTCTTGTCCGTATTTGCTCTCCCTTTCTCCAAGACCAAAATAAGGTCTTATCCTTATTTGATCTTATCCCCTTTTTATTTTACTTTAGTGCTCCGACTCTTATAATGTTGCAAATCGATTTATAATATTTTACAATAGCCTCAAATCTTCTTTGTGTTGTAATTTAACTTATGCATATTCCTACTTTTGTTTTTATCTTTATTTTATTCGAATAAATATACGCTACGTTTATTATCACACGAAAACATGTTATAAAAGCATTGGGGTATAATTTGGGAATAATTATATCTCACACGCCAAAGAATTCGTCTCGAAATTCATCACGCATTCGAAAGAGTTGTGGATCTTGTGCTCTCATAGTTGCTTACGGCTCCCAAGTAGCTTCTTCTCACGGGTGGTGTTCTTGGGAGAACTTTCAACTAATAGTGCCCTGTTTGTTCATGGCTTGTTTCACCTCTCGAGCCAGAATGGTCTTTGGCTCCTCATCATATGACAAATCTTCTTGTACTTGTATTTCTTGCACTGGTAGTATGTGCGACTCATCAGAGCGGTATCTCAGAAGCATCGACACATGAAACACATCGTGTAATTTGGCCAACTCCGGAGGGAGTGCCAATCGATAAGCCACAGGGCCAATACGTTCTAAAATCTCATATGACCCTATGATCCTTGAACTCAACTTGCCTTTTTGACCAAACCTTAAAACTTTCCTCCATGGTGATACCTTTAAAAAGACTTTGTCTCCCACGTTATATTCAATATCTCTCCTCTTTAGGTTGGCATACGACTTTTGTTTATCACTAGCCGCCTTTAACCTCTGCCGAATAACTTGTACTTTCTCTTCTGTATCTTTTACTATGTCTAGACCTATCAGTTTATGCTCATTTAATTATGTCCAACACACAGGAGTTCTACATTTCCGGCCATATAAAGCTTCATATGGTGCCATACCGATGCTTGATTGAAAACTATTGTTATAGGCAAATTCCATCAATGGAATATACCTATCCCAACTTCTTGAAAATTCCATGACACAACCTCGAAGCATATCTTCGAGCATCTGAATCAATCTCTCTGACTGTCCATCTGTTTGCGGATGGAATGTCGTACTAAGATTTAGCTTAGTGCCTAAAAGTGGCGTAATTCCCTTCTAGAACCTTGATGTAAATCGGATCTCTATAGACACAATGAACAACGACACACCATGCAATCGCACAATCTCATCTACATAACTAAGCTAGTCGATCCATAGAATAGTCAATCTGAGGCGGTATAAAATGGGCCGACTTTGTGCGAGCATATCTACGATCACGGGCGAGTCATGTTTTGTTGTGTGAGGGAAAACCCAGACACAAAAACCATGGTAATGTTACATCCCACTTCCATTGAGGAATTGGAAGGGTTTATAATACTGTTGGCAACGGTGTTCGGCTTTGACTTGTTGACACGTCAAACACTTAGACACATATTCAGTCACATCTCTTTTCATTCCTTTCCACCAATAAAACTGTTTCAAGTCCTGGTACATCTTATTCCCTCTAGGATGCATGGTAAATACCGTATTATAAGCCTCAAATAACAACTTTTTCTTTAGCTCTTTATCATCTGGCACACATAATCTATTCTGGAAATACAAACTTCCAGCTTCTTTCTCTAAAAACTCGGTCTTGTCACCATACTCTAACCATACGTAAATTTTTTACGTAACTCTTCATCATTTTTCTGCGCATCTATAATCATTTGCTTTAAAACGGGTTGCGCTTCTAGTTGAGCTAACATAGCTCCATCATCTCCTAGTCTCCAATCACTGTACTGTAGTGACATTGCTACCACTGTCTTTCGGCTTAAAGCATCGGCTACTATATTAGCCTTTCCGGGATGGTAATCTATGATGCAGTCATAATCCTTTAATAACAACCCACCTCATTGTCTCAAATTTAACTCTTTTACGCGTTACTTAAGTACTTGAACTATTATGATCGGTGTAAAATTCTACACTTTTCCACTGTATAAGTAGTGTCGCCATATTTTTTAAAGCAAACACTCTGCGATAACTCTCTAGGTCATGAGTGGGATAATTTTGTTCATGTGGCTTCAAGCATGCGGGCGCATAAGCCACTACTTTCCCATCTTGCATTAACACGCATCCTAAACCAATGCATGAGCATCACTATACAAGGTATACTCTTTTCTGGGTAAATTTGTCCCGATGCGATTAACTGACCGGCATCCCTTTCAGCTGTTCCAGAAACTATTGACACATCACGTCACTCTTTATTCCTTTCACGAGAGTAACTTGGTGAGCGGAGCTATGACGAAAAGCCTCTCTAAATGTTCTAATAACCGGCTAGATTCGAAACTTCCTTCTTCGGTTACGGTGATTTCCAATTCCTGACAGCTTCAATCTTCGCGGGATCCGCTCTTATACCCTCGGCCGGACACAATATAGCCTAGGAATGAGACTTCCTTTAGCCAAAAATCACATTTCTTGAGCTTAGCATATAACTTCTTCTCTTAACGTCTCTAAGATTATTCTCAGTCTTTGTTCATGTTCTGTGCATCCTTAGAATACACCAGGGATGTCATCGATAAAAACCACAACAAATTGATCCACATAGGGTTGGCAGCTATTCATCAAATCCATGAATCTTTGGGATTACGTGAACCCAAATGGCATGACCAAAACTCATAGCCAACCATGTCGGTTTACAAATCTGGAGTCTTGACACATCTCCTTCACTTACCCTCAGCCCGATAATACGATCGCGAGGTCTATCTTGAAAGACACAGCTCCTTTCAAGCGATCAAAAGATCTTCAATTCTCGGCAATGGGTACTTGTTTTCAACATCACCTTATTAATCTGCCCGATGTCCGATGCTACATCAGTAGAGTGCCATCTTTATTTTCACAATAAAACGAGGTGCACCCGAGGGGGACACGTGGGTCGGATAAATCCTTTATCTAAAAGTTCTTGCAATTGACTCTTTTGCTCTTCGACTCAGTTGGAGCCATCACATGCGGTGCCCTTGACATGGGGCCCATTCTGTACAATTTCTATGGCTAAAGTCCACCTCTCTCTCATGTGGAATGCACAGTAGCTCTTCGGGAATACATCACGGAATTCCCTACTGCGGGATCTTTTCTACATCAGCTTGTCTCTTGGGTCAGTATCAAAAACGAAAATGTCTCACATCCTTTCCTCATAATTCTCCTAACTTGCATAGTGGAGATGACATTAGACATTACACTTGATCCAATGCCTTGTACTATTATTACCTCCCGATGCAGTGAGCATCTCAACACTGCGGAGTCTTTTGTCCACAATCCACGATAAGCTCGGTTCTTAGACAACAATCCATTCCTAGAATCAAGTCAAACTCTCGGAATGGTAAGGTTATCAAATCAGAGAGAAACTCTTTGTTTGTATAACAATGGGACAATTTCTATATATGTTATTCACAATAACGTTGTGCCCAACCGGACTAGTTACATGCATGTCATATGCTAATTTCTCCATTGCTTTGGTACTTTGTCAAATACATGCTCCATGTACACATATGAATGAGTAGATCCAGGATCAATCAATGCACATGCATCATATCATATAAAGAAAATATACCCGCTATAACCCGAGGGAGCATTCTGATCCTCACGAGCCTTCATAAGCATATGCTCGTCTTTGGTGTTCAGCAGGCATAAGGCGATCTTGTTCCGATGATATGCCTCCTCGTCCTCTATCTTTGAGATGGGCCACTCGACCACGGATCGAGTCGAAGGTGGTTCCTTGAGATCTTCCTCTTCCACTTCCTTGTTGGCTTCCATTATCCCCTAACTCTCGAGGACACTATGCTTTCAAATGCTCAAGGCTTCCACACCGAAAACACCCTCCTGTCACTATCCTGCAAACTCCCAAATGCCTTCTATGGCAATGAGGGCATTCAGGAATTTCTCCATGTCTAACTGAAGCACCTCTACCTGTACTACGTGCTACATTGGACCTTTGCCTTCTACCTCTCGTAGTGGAACTATATTCTGATTGAGCTGGAGATTCTCTAGCTCTTTTTTTTCCCAGAAAGGAGGAATGACCCTCTAGAAAACTTATTCTTTTGAAATCTTTCTTTCTTTCTTTCGTTTCTGAATCTCTCTACTTTCATTGCGGCTTGGACCAACCAGTGAAATCCCTTTGTTTGGAGAGGAAGTCATAGGTCCAAATACCTCTTGAGTGATGGAATCATGCAATCCATCCTCAAATTGCCTACACCGAAATGCCTCGGTGAGGACCAATTCCGGTGCATATTTACTAAGATGGCTAAATTCTTTTTCATATTCAGCCACCGATAAGCTCCTTTGCTTCAAATTTAGGAACTGTTTCCACTTGGAATCCCTATACATCTCAGTAACATACTTTGTCCTGAACTCTTGGACGAAGAATTCCCATGTCAGGGGATTTGGAATCCTTGGACTTTTGAGTACTAGTTTCCACCAATCATATGCCTCACTTTGTAATAGTGAGACTACACATGATACTTTCTGATCGGGAGGACATCTAACCTCTTCTAATACTCTTTCTAACTTTTCTAACTAGAATTCGGCTTTCTCTGACTCTTCCATGCTCGACCCATGGATTCCTGCACTCGTGTCTTGCTGCGTACATTGGGCTTTAGGGTGGTCGAGCTATCTAAAACCGAGCCGTATCTTGCGATATTCACCGGCCAAGGCTTATGTGGAGCTCGTGGGTACGATACTTTAGAAGGTTGATGATAACCCTTGTTCTCTTGGGTTGACACTCTCATGCTTAACGGGGCGATCAATCCCATCTAATAAGCGGGACGTCCATATTAATGCGGCGCATTACTACCTACGACTTTTCTATCATATATATTCTATTCAGGATCCGTCTAAACCTAGGCTTTTCAGAAAACGCCCTAAACCTAGGCTCATTACCCACTAAACTATGGCGCCCCAACTTCGGCATAGGATGTCAGTGAGGAATCTTTTTTCACGTATATACTTTAAGCTAGTTCATTCATATAATGTTAAACAATTAACTTGTATTATATTACATGGCAGCGGATTACAAAATATATATACAGCTCCGTATATGGAAGTGTTCAACATCTGTCTTCTACATTGGTTTTACAAAATTTCATATACAAAATTGACCTAAAAAGGGTCTTCCGGTGGGCACCCTATTCTTGTGTGGCCTTTATTTGCTTGATGTGGATGGCCTGGTCCACCACGGTCTCCTCTTACGTACCTAAGCGGTTGAACACGGTACTAAGCTTTCACAGCTTAGTGGGAATTATACATGGATGACCTCTATTAAGGTCACCACACTTCTCTAAATGCATATACTTACATATAACAGTTCTGATTCTTATCATTTCTCATATCTCTACATTTCCTTTGCATTACACGTCATTTTCTTTTATGTTTCGTATGCGCATAAACCTTAGAAATTGAATCTGAGGAAGCCATGAGGGCCCAGTATTTGTATTCAGCAGCATACGTAAACGGTGGTCCATGAGGGCTTTCGAAGGCGCTGTTATCATTGTGTGAGACAATGACCATTTATAAAAGCCGGAGAAACATTTGTGATAGATTATACGAAGGTATCATCAGCATGCGAACCCGTTGACCTATGCCGTAATATGATACGAAGGTATCGTAGCATGCAGACAATGAGCCATCCACTTGAGGGCCCGAAGGCGCTGTGGTGACCCTTTCGGGGCCACTGTGATCCAAACGGGATCTATGTCATCGACCCAAACGGGGCCTCGATATCAGAACTTGTATGCTGTAGACTTATTTTTCCTAATAGGCATGCCCGTCCACTCTACGGGTTCTAAGCCGGACAATCAATATGTATTTTATGTTTAGTATATATCTCATATTCTTGAATAATTATTGTCATTCGGTATTCATATGGGATATATAAATATACAATCATTTATTCATATCTTTTCATTTTTCATATCTCGTTATATGTATAAATAACCATGCTTACCATGTATGCTTTTGAGCTATTTATAACTTCACAATATGACTAACTATGGTTACCTGCAGGACCTACTGTTTTTCATGATTTCTGGAACTAATATAAGTTCCAATTTTTATCAAGCTATCTATGTATGGATTCTTGACTCAATGGGCTTTCCATAGAGTCCAAGAACACCCGAATCGGAGTTCAAACGAAGGAGATACATGGCACTTAAGTTGGGAGGTCATGCGCAGTCAATCTTGACGAGTTGACCTAAACTGACGAGCTGACCTGTCCTGGACAAGCTCGATCTATCACCTTGGTCTGACATCTAATATCTTCCTCAGGAATATGAATGTATTCTTGACTCAATGGGCTTTCCATAGAGTCCAAGAACACCCGAATCGGAGTTCGAACGAAGGAGTTATGACCTTCCGAAGTTGGAGGTCATACGCAGTCAACCTTGACGAGTTGACCTGAACTAACGAGCTGACCTGTCCTAGAAGAGCTCAATCTATCACCTTGTTCTGACATCTAATATCTTCCTCAGGCATATGAATGTATTCTTGACTCAATGGGCTTTCCATAGAGTCCAAGAACACCCGAATCGGAGTTCGAACGAAGGAGTTATGACCTTAGGGTTGGAATTATACGCAGTCAACACCCCGACGAGTTGACTGAGCCCGACGAGTTGAGGCTGCTGGGACGGCGAGGCTACGGGATGGGAATGCGCTGACACCTACGGGATGAGGCCTGCGAGCTCTGTTGCATGAGGTTTGCTGACCTCTACTGCATGAGGTCTGCTGACCTCTCTTGCATGAGTCTGCGAGCCTGTTTGGCAGCGTCTATGGGCTGACCTCTCGCTGTTGGCATTCAGAGTAAAAAGCGCCAACTTGATTACACAATGGTCCAGATTGAGAAATTTAAAGCCTAACATCAAGTTCACTGATGTGGATACATTTTCCCAGAAGGACTTACTGAAAAATTCTCTTTATTTCTGACCCAAAAACCCCCGTTCTAAAATTTTGGATTGACGGCCCGAATGACCCGACCGACCAGATCTAAATTGACTGACCTCGGTAAAAGGACCATAACTTGGTCTAAAAAGGTCCAAATCGAGAAATTAGAAAGCCTAACATCAAGTTCATTGATGTGGCTACAATTTACTAGAAGGACTCACTTCTGAATTCCTTGTATTTCTTACCCAAAAACCCGTTATAAGATCCGGCTACTGCATATGATCGACAATAGGGAATTTTCTAGGTTCAACTTGCAACTAGACCCTTCTCAAACACATATTTAGGAGCCTTAAAGCTCTTCTTAACTCAACCCTACAAGAAATGAGTTTAGGAGTTCCCAAACCCAAACCATACACACAAGATAGGGTTCTTAACCATGTATCTAAACTTTATAGTCCAAAAACTAGACTTCCATACTCCATAGTTTCCATACAAAACTATGCAAATTCCATCTCGTACTCGAAATTAGAAAAATGCAATGATTTTCTTTGTAACCTTTGGCACAGCTCTTTCTTCTGCCTGCTTTGTCTTTAACATTTCTCCAAGACCAAAATAATATATTTAACCCCGGTGCATATCACTTTGATCTTGCTCATTTTTTATTTTACTTTGGTCCTCGAGCTCTTATAATATTTGCGAATCGATTTATAATATTTTTCTGATAGTCTTTCCGAATCTTCTTTATTATTTGTAATTTAACTTATGAATATTCCTACTTTTGTTTTTATCTTTATTTTATTCCGAATAAATATGCCTTTACGTTTATTATACCCAAAACATGTTATAAAATTGTTAGGGTATAATTTGGGGTGTTACAAACCTCGAATATGATAAAATTACAAAAATACCCATATACCCTTAACATACCATACCATAACACTTTTTACTCTTAATATGAGCTACATGCCATAACACCTTCATCAAAAGCAATTCCAAACGTTAATTTATCTGCCTCTCCCTTCCAGTTCACAGACAATTACATAAAATGCTGCTTACATGTGATTTCCTATTCATCTTCTTTTCAACAAGGAGGATTATTACATCATGATGATTCTTAATTATTTTGTTTTATCTTCTCTTATATTTGATGACATAACCCCTTTTTTCCCTAAAGCTACCTGCTTCCCAAACAAATAGACAATCATCCTCTTGTTGCCTAAAAATGGGCATCCCTTTACTCTCCTTCTTCTTGTTTATGAGGTTGTAAGCAAATACTAATGGAGGAAGCCAACATGATGAATACTGCAAGGCGGCAATGTGACGCCCCATTTCCCGAGGGTCCGTTGACAACCCGTCAACCTGTGGAATACTCGTGGATGTCAGGTAACCCGACACCACTCACGAAAATCGGGCAGAGTCTTCTTTGTACGAGGAGCTCTACCCAAGGTACAAAAATGTCCCAATCACATGGCAACCTGTCCCAATATTTTATAAAGACCACACCGGGTCCATATACAGTTAAAATAAGTAAAAATGGCCACGTGGGCCCATACATCAATACTCACTAAAAATATCCAACCAACTATATACCATAATTCAAGAGTTAACAAATCACTCTTAATTCAAACATATATTAAAATGTACGATTCCCAGCCCATGTTATACAAAAGTCTACCAAAGCCACAACCGGCTTTTCTTTCTAAATACGGCCTCTAGTGAGCGTGTAATCCTCTATTACCTCCCTTTGTACCTTAGAAATATAGTGATCCCTCGACGGGGTGAACAATGTCAGTAGTGATAATTTCCCACCATGGGTTACTCCCCACCTAAGTGCATATCATGGAAAACAATCACATCCAAAGAAAACCACATGATCCTACAGCTGAAGATGTCTACATGCCCGAGCCATGTCTCGAGTCCTCACGACTCACCGCACATGTCTGGCCAAATGTGAGTAAAATCACGGATTTCAAAACAAAGCTTTTTGTTCTCGAAAACTTATTCTGCAGAGTTTCGAATTAAAATTTGTGGACAACCCTCAGAAATGAATTTGTTGGATAACCCTTGAGAAAAAAAATTCGCTAGGCCCCTCGGCGGTAATTGTTGGACAATCTCCCAACACAATTCTTCGGAAAATCTTCTGTCGAAATTTCTTTTCACAAACATTTTTCGTTTTTGTTTTCTTTCATTTTCGTATCATGCACTTACTCCTAATATTCTAGGGTGCCCCAGTGCATATGGAATGCATTATGTCAATCCCAACCGGCTTCGTGTAATATACGAAGCATGTATATCTGCGTAATTACTTCGCATAAATCATGTTATTCAATTCTCAACAATAACACCAAAATTAGCTCACATGGGCTAATTAACAAATCAAGTAATTCATTTTGAATCACCCAAAACACACAAAATCACACAACACATCACGTGAACAGTGAAACCCTCGGGTTGGCATTGTTCACGTGTGACACCCCAAAACCCGGGGTCCCGTTGACTACCGTCAACCTGTGGAAACCTGTGTGTTTCATATCATGAGACCCATACATGAGTAAAATGACCTAATAGGGCCCATCATCCATACTCGTCCATACGGTTACAAGACCATACATTTCTATAGATCTAAGAGTTATTACATCACTCCTAATACAAAACATATATTAAAACTAGGTCGTTATGATATATACACAAAACAAGAATCAAGGCCACAGTCCGGCCTGCTTCATTATCCCGGCCTCTAAGGAGAGGCGCCGATGCACCTATACGTCTGTGCACCGAAGGGGGTCCCACGAGGGTGAGCTAACGCCAGTAGAGATAAATCCTACGAAGAGTACACTCCTACCTAGGTTACATGCAAATGATCATTTCATAGTCAATTGACAACGATCCATGCATCATGTTGTATTATCATAAATAAATAAAAAAACTACATGCCATGTATGAGGCGACACTCACATGCCCCATATGCTGGGTCAACCTTCGACCCGCCACGATCACAGTGCCAATGGGAAATCAATCACCGTCGATCCAGACTCCCATCTCTGACAGTAGTCTATGTGATATTTATTTAATCGTTCGTGTCTTTTTGAAATGACGGAACTTACGGAGTCTCTGCGGTCTCTTACACCCCTCAGAGCATTTTTCGGGCTTTCACCGGTGGATCTGTTGTCTAACACCGGGTTTCGGAGTCTTTTCACCCAGGGGGTATCTATCCCCTACTTGCTACGCGAGCACATTTCATTTTCCATTTCGTTTAACCTTTGTGGAACTGGTGGACTTCGTCCATTCCCGAAGCCCACACGATTCAACACCAAACGCAGTGCCAAATCAGTATCATGTACACACTCTCATGTAATATGGTGTTACCGCACACCAATGCAATGCAATGCAATTTGTGCCACTACACTCAAACCCATGACCAATGTATGAAGACCTCTACATGGACATTCTACACCGTATACTATGTGTGTGTTATGAACACTCATGTTTAATGCACACAACATTTCATATATTTAACATACATGCAGTCATGTTAATATTCCACATTTTCAAATCAGTACATCACAGAAGCATGCACTACATCTTTTCTATCATTCAGTTCATTCATGTCAACACATCATTCAAGTATGTATTAAAATAATTCAACCATTACCAGGCAAGTAATGCCATAATTCACTATTCTGAGCGAGAACATAGTATGTCAGTCCTCTGACCCAATGCATATAATTATTTCCATCTTTATCACACATATATCACATAATTTAACGTTTTCAGTATGTCATTGAATTTATGGCAATAACACACATTAGCCATTCCCGGCCATAAATTTGGCCATGCTTGGCCTCGGAAATAATCTGGACTTAGTCCAGAAAGTCCAGTTTTTTTGTAAATACCACACAAAACATCCAACACGCAATTCCCTGCTCATGCCATATGCAGTCCCAAGCATTTCGGTTACAAACCGGGTTCAAAGCAGAAGTTTTGGAAACCCGAGCCGGACCATTCCTCAGGCGTCGTGACCAGTGATGTTCGACTACATTTTGGGTGAGCACTTTATTTTATTAGAATTCTGGGCTTCAGCGAGCTTTCAGTAGAGTCGAGCGTAAATCCCGGAGTTTGGACCCGAAGAAAATTATGGCCGTCCAAAGTTGACGGCCGATTCACAAGGGTGTGCGGAAATTTGGGCACACCCAGGTTCTTGCCAGTGCAACTCGAGGTTTTGCCATCTCAGGAACACGGTGTTATGTCTCGGACAGTCGAAACCACAGTAAAACTGGTCTTTGACCATCACCGCAATCACAAACAAACCACCTGACATACAAATTCGCCCGAAAAACCGGACCGAAACCCTTGAGCCATTACACGTACTTTAGCGTAAAATAGCCGATGTGGGAGAGCTGCCTCTTGTAGTGGGTTCGGGTTCTTTGCCGTCGGGTGCAGCTGCTGGCATAGCACTCCTTCATCTTCACTATAAGAAAAAGACTATCTTAAGCAGTTGCACTAGCGTCATCGTATGTGTTATATGTCTCCTCATAACTTCCTGGTGCTTATATGTCATGTGCGGTGTCCAAGGTAGGTGTATCGGCAACCTTGACATATATAAAATGTTAATGAATGTGTTTTCTGATAATCAATATAACTTCTTTCTACCACTCATAATATGTCAAGGTTTGTGTTCAAGTAATCATGGTTTTCTTTAAAAAATATGTCAATTAAGGATCTTCCACCATAGATTATAAATTGGAATTAGAAGCATATGCCATGATAGCCTTTGAAAAATTTTAAAATAAGCTTTTAATATTTGCAATGAAGAGTATGATGCAAAATAACTTGTTGGCATATTGAAATTCTTTGTAATTTAAACACTTATTACAAAATATACCTTGTTTTCATAACTAAGACTTTATCTTGTTAACCACAATGCACCATATAAATATGCATGTAGCTATTAAAAACACATGTACATATATTGTGTTAATTTGAATTAAGTTGTCCTCCCTTTCAATAATATACAAACAAAATAATATATTCAAAGAAGCTAAAACAACTTTACTTAGAATAAAAGATGCAAAAGATAATGTAAATCCAAGTTCTATTTATAATACATACATCAAAAATAAAAACTCATAGAACCAATAAATAAATTATACAACCAAAATATTAATAACCCATGTATGTGTATACATCCTTAAATGTCTCTATGAAAAAAACCACCTTGAGTTTTCTAACATTTGTAGCCAAAAAAATAAATAAACAAATGACACTAATTAATTATTAGTTGAAGATGAAATCCATGTAATAAAATCTTAGTAACTACACAAACTTTAATCTTACCAAAATAACAACTATACAACGAAAAATATTAGTAACACATTCGTATATACATCTTGAAATCTCTGTAAAAAATACCATCTTGAGTCTCTCATTAACTGATACCTATACCAAATAAAATAAGGAAATAAAAAAATGATATTAACTAATTATTGGTATAAGATGAAACCCCATGTAATGAACAAGGGTTCATTCTCCTCAAATTCAAGGCACCAAACGTAGAAAGACAAGTTTTTGGAGGTTCCTCCTTACTATTTAGGGATTAGTGGAGTTTGATGCTACCTATTCTCTTATGGCAATGACTGTAACACCCCAACCTGAATACCATTGCTTCCTATAAGGATGTCAAGCGAGGGTGTCACTTGAATACCATTAGTGTAGTGGAGTTTTCACATATGCTTCCATGTACGTTCATATTCTGTACTGTCATATCATATACTTTCATTTTATACTTTTTATCTATTCATTCGTGTATTCATATATTCATATCATTTACGTATTCCTGTTATTCATTCTTCTCTTTGCATAGCATTTTCAGGTATTTCATATCGTATCACTTATCCATGTATTCTCTGTTATTCTCTAGACTCTTTGTATTCTCTTATTAGATTGTTATGAATTAACTAGATGGTCTCAGGAAACAAGGGAAACAAAAATAGAAAAAGAAAACTGGTTTGAACAGGGTCCGGTTCACCACATTCAAATTTCAGCAAGGTTGTGAACCCCACTTGTCCTCCACAGGCATAATTCTAGATTCTTGACTCAATGGAATTTCCATAGAGTCTAAGAACACCTCAAACGGAGTTCGGACGAAGAAGTTATGGTCGTTCGAAGTTAGAGGCACAAAACTGGAAAATTTGCGCACATGGGTGCGAAAATTTTCGCACCACTGTTCATGGGTGCGAATTTTCGCTCTTGCTCATCAGGTCTGCGTGCCGCACCACCTGTTCATCGGTGCGGTACTGCACCCATGTGTAAGCCCCCGAGTTTGTGCTGCAGCAACCGGACGACCATAACCCCCCACATCCGGCTTCCGTTTGAGATGTTCTTGGAGCTCTATGAAGCCCCATTGAGTCAAGAATCTAAGATATATGCCTGCGGAGGGACAAGTGGGGTTCACAACCTTGCTGAAATTTGAAAGTTGTGAACCACGACCTATTCAAACAGTTTTCTTTTTTCTATTTTTTGTTTCCACTGTTCAACCAGACCATCTAGTTATTTCATAACAGTCTAATATGAGAATACAAAGAGTCTAGAGCATAACAGAGCATACATGGATAAGTGATACGATATGAAATACCTGAACTCAAAATTTTTCGAAAGAAGAAAAACCAATCGAAATCGAAACCAAACCAAAATAGGAAACCAAAGCAAAACAGGGCACGTTTATTAACCTCAAAACCAAAAATAAAGAAATCATTAGCGCAGTAGTAGGTTTGCAAGCATACCGTCTAGGCCCTTCACATATTTAACAACTTTGGAACCGTGGTGAGGTTGTTGTCTTCCTTCTTTCTTACCCCTCCTTTGCTGTCATCATTTTTCTCACCCTCATTCTTGTTCTACTTCTTCTACAACAAGACTAGGAAGAAGAATCCATTTGATAAACCCAATAAGCAAGTCATTCTGAAAATATTGCATAGGGAAGAGAAACCATTTTATAAGAAACCCAACCAAACAGATCATTATGAAAAATAAAGATGTAGAATTCAAAAAATCCTAACCTACCCACTCTTATAATCCGAAGGAGAAAAAAACTGAAGTTTTCTTCTCATAGGTTGATTGCTATAGCCTTCCAATTTTTGTTTGATTGCTTTCTTCGTCCATATGTTGCTGAAATGTTAGGAGGGCTGCATGTGAAGAAATATTATAATGTTGCCAAGTGGAAGCTAGTTGCTGCATGTCCATGTTGATGTTGAAATGTTGAAGTGGAGTTATTAAACTAGTAGAATGTATTTGAAATGGAGTTGTTGAATAAGTTTAATAACATAAATTAAATCATTAAATCGTGTGATGGGTTCAAGATCCAAATATTTCCCCAGTTAAGCTACGGATATCATGTGGTTCCAGCCGTCCTAGCAATCTCAAGTCGCGAGGCTTCATTAGGCCTCACAGAAGTCTCCGACAAAGTTAAATACAAGGAATTAAAAGCCTATAGGCACATGAGTTTGGCTAGTGGTTTTCTAAATGGATTTGTGTGTGATTTTCTAGAGGTTGTCTTGCAATTTCCATATGCTTCCTAGTATTATGAACCCGGCAGCTATAGATCTAGCTTTACCTTTGGCAATAATGGGCCATTCTAAATGAAAAGGGTAAGCCCTTTGAACACGTGTTCCCTTAGAAAGCCTTCTTAGGCTCGGCCATTCACGATTTTACAACCACATAAGACAATAGAAGACATGAAACAAAGAAAGAGGAACCAGAGCAGATAACAAATGTAATAAGATCATGGTACTTCATATGGGTTCAAATTGATAGAAAAGCTATAAATGAATCGAATAAGAATGAAACAATTGCCTCTAGATAACCCGCTAACAAGCATACAAACAAGTTTTAGCAATTTCAAATCAGCCTTGAGGAACACAATAAAAAGACACTCCTACGACATGTATAAGGATGAACCGGGAATATCAAGACAACAAGCATTATATATAACAGTATAAAAAAAATAAAAATAAAATAAAAAATAAAATAAAATAAAAATGAGATGATCTGAGCATTTAGTGATCGGACACAGAAATGTTCTATATCTTTTGCTTTCTTCTACCTAAAGTGGCTGCCAAAATCCGCTCTCACTCACTCTCTTAGACCCCTCTTTAACTTTTGTTTTAGTTTTTTTTTCTTCTACTCCACCACAATTGCCGTAGCTCCTCTTCCTCAACCGATTCCCCCTCACTCTTTCTCTCCCTCAAATGGAGTTCACTGCTCTTTTCACTTGCATGTGGGTCTCCCATTTGTTCTCTCTCTATGAGTGGCCCCCAAAATAGCCCTCCCTTTCTCTTACTTCCTTTAAATGGGTTTTAAAAAACAATACCCTAAATCAATGGTCCCAGTCCAAGATTTCCACATGGCAAACGTTAGGGTGTACATACCCTTGACTTATCATTTTTATGTCGACTATATAATATAATTTTCACCGTTTCAAATTTACACATATGTCATGGTTACTTTATATATAAATTATACTCGATCCTTGGTTCCCTATTAAAACAATATACAATGACATATATTACTTTATGTCAACAAAAAATATGTCAATATAGGTCTTTTTTCTTGTAGTGCTTATACTTTTCTTTTCTTACTCTTTCACCACGCTCTTGCCTGCTTTTCTTCTTTCCTTGCTCCTTTATTTCCTCCTTTCTGCTTTCTCAGCTCACTCCTCCCTTCCTCCTTTCCTCCACTTCCTCTTCTCTTACTGCTCCCACGGACTGATCTTGAAGCTCTCCTTGCTCACACCCATTGCTTAAATGTAGGCCGCATATAGGCATGTGGCTGCATGCATGTTGACCATGGCATGCCATGTGTCACACACATGGCTTGCCATGTGGAATTAAACTATAAGCGAACCATGTGGTGACACATGGTTCGCCATGTGTCACCACATGGTTCGCCATGTGTCACCACATGGGTCTCCATGTGTCATCCACATGGCTCGCCATGTGTCGCCCAACACGCGTTTTCTCAAAATACGTGAAATTTCGACTATCTCGGAATTCGACTGGGTAGCTAATTTTCACGAGACGATTCAAACAGTGCGATCCGTTTTGTCATCCAAGATCTGGAAAAATCCCAACTTTTCTCCAGACTATTTTAGTAAATTACCGTTTTGCCCCCTTTTTTTATGAAAAATTTAAATTTAAAATTTTCATGGGTTTTACATCACGACCACACAATTAGAGATTTTCTCCACTCGGTTCAAATGTTTGAGACCCGAGTGCAGCTAAATCAAGCATCGAGAATATCCCTAACCATTCCGCATGGCTCTTAGCCAAGAATACTACAAGTAGGAAGACCCTCTGCTCTTGGAGTTGTCGAACTCCACTTAAAATCGGTCTTACCCTTGCCTCGCCAGCGTGATAGAGCATCTTTGCTTCCCCGGCGAAGCGAGGCCGGCAGATCGAGCTGCGGGGAAATCCCAGAGAGAAGCTACTGCTTTTTCTCTCCTAAAATCTCAAATCTCACCTGCGCACGTTTGTTCCTTCCTTTGGAGAAGAAAACTATTCATTTTGTCTTATCCTCATTTAACTTTCAATAATTCCGTTTATGTCCTTGTGCCAGTTTTTGACACATGGCTTAATCTAAGCCATTCATTCTCATCATCTCTCCCAATCATCTGACGTGTGTCGCGTAGATCACGTGTAGTGGTGACCTTTAATCACATCCACATGTCCTTTCCGCATTTTAGACACAAGTGCCTCAAAAGCGTGAAATTCCGACTATCACCGGGTCGACGTGGCTGCCTTAGATTTACTGAAGACGATTCTAACGGTGAAGTCCGTTTCATCATCCGAGATCTAGAAAAATTTCGGATTTTGACCGAAATTACCATTTTACCCTTTTTCAAAAAATTAGAATTTTCTCGGGTTTTACAAGCAAGGTGCAGTCCCCTGGTCGGGCCCGTCATCAGGTTTCCGTTCCTGCTAAAACACCTCCTGACTCCTGGAATTAAATTTACTTATTTTAAAATTTAAGTTTAATTTTTAGATTTTTAAATTGAAATTGAAGTCTAAAAAATAAAAAAAATTAATTAAAATTAAAATAATTTTCAAACTAAATTAATTTCAATTTATTTTTTTATTTAAATATATTTTAAATTATTTATTGACTTATTTTTAATTTTATTAAAAAGTAAAATCTGACTTTATTTTTTAAAAATATTTTATTTTTTGCCACGAAGCTCAAGTGGTTAAGAATTTAAATTGACAGGAAAGAAAGGTATCCAAGGTTTGAGTCAAAATGGCATTGAGACCTAGTTCAAGTGATTAAGAATTAAGGGTGGGCATAGAAAGAGGAGAGGTCAGGTTCGAGTCAAAGTGAAACAAAATTGTGACAAAGAGAATATTACGATGTAATGCAAAATAAATAGTTATAAAAAAAATAGTTGTAAATTTAAATTGAAATATTTTTTTGACAAATTTAAATTGAAATCTTAGAATTAGACATTAAAATATTTTTAAAACTAAAATAAGTTTGTATTACATTGTTCTTTCAAGCATTTGAGCATGAGTTTAAAATATTTCAATTAAAGTGTTTTAGATTTTAATAATTTAATTTCAATTGAAACGTCTAATTTTAAAAATTAATTAAAATTTGAAATTAAATTAGAAGCTATCTTTAAGGTAAGTTTAATTTTAATTAAATTTTAAAAATAAAAATGAAAAAGCTAACTAGCTCTAAAATATTTAAATTTAGATTTTGAAGAGTATTTAAATTAAAATTTTTAAAAAATAAGTAAATATTTACTTTAGCCTTATGTGTGTGTGTATATATATATATAAATAGTAATTTTTTGAAATTAAGTCCAATTTTTTACTACTTTAACTTTTAAAAATTAAAGTTCATTTTTAATAAATGATATTTTAAAATATAAGTAAATATTTACTTATAATGTTAAAATTTATTCCAATCAAAAAAAATTTAGATTATTTTTTAATTTAAAGGGATGAGGTGGATGAGAGAAAGTGAGTTGGTGAGAGAGTGAGGCTGGAAGTGGGAGATGGAGGCAGAAAAAAAGTGGATAGAAACTAGTTTTATAATAAGTTTGAAAAGTATGTAATGATGATATCGAAAAGCATTACTAATGCCTTTGTTAATTTTTTATTTTCTAAAAAAAATCTTTCATTGAAACTTTTTTCACAAAATTTATGAGTAGTAGTATATAGAATGTGCCAATGAAAAAGACCTAAAAATTCTTGGTTTCCATGAAAAGATGGTGGAAAAACTTGATTTCCCTTTGCTAGTTTCTTATTTTCCATGGAAAAATGATAGTTAATGTGGCTTGAACTCTTAAACTACCACTTAAAAGGCATTCACTAGACTATATAACCGCCCATCAATCCACAAAAGGTTGAAGATAAAAAGACAACCATCAAATAATATGGTAGAGTAAGATATTATGGCCATAAGAATTTTGTGAAATAAGTTATCACTAAATAGGTCAGTAAAAAAATGACTTCCCCAAATGCATAAAAAATTTGGGGAATGGTATATCAGGACAATAATAAAATTTTCAACACTACAAATTTTAATGATGGTGTAAGGTTGGTAGTGTATGTGATGAGGACACTTGGAGAAAATACTGGTTTGGCTGGATTATATGATCTCTTGGATTTTACGGGTTATATCGGATATATCGGTATTTATAAATTATTCAAGGAATTTTAAAATATATTAATTTATATATCAAAGAATATTTTTGTATGAAATGATAATATCAGTGGAGATTTGAAAAGAACATTAAAATTTGTTTTATATAAAAACATTAAAATTAATTTCCAATGATTTATACAAATAATCATTACAAGTTAATATATTATGTCTAACATTTTTATATTTTATTTTTGTTTTAGAATATTTTAAAGTACACATAAATAATTTCATTATTTCATTTAATAATTTTACAGAATTGTTTTGATATTAAAGATTTACTGTCGTTTTTGATTTAAAATTTTAATAGAATTTTAATATTGAATAACAAAAGTAATAATATTAATTAATAAGAAAGACCCTTCATTTTCTCTTTTCTATAGACTCCTTTCTATTTTTGCCAAAATTATTGAAAAATTAATGAATGGTATTAAAGAAAATAATTTTCTATTTTTGTAAAATTATTGAAAAATTAATGATAGTAATTATTAAGAGAAATTAATACAATTAATGATATTAATTATTAAGGAAGACATAATAATTCATTCTCTTCCAACTGTCTCTTAATCTTCCAATTTTTTGGAGACAATTAATAATCATGCTTATACATTAATGATATTAATTAATAAGAAAACGCTTTCTTTATCTCCCACGTCTCTTTATCTTTGCTCCATCATAAATCCAATTTAGATATCAATTTTTTAAAAATTAAAAAAACATAAAGTGGAAGAATATTATATCGCCCCCAACAAACCATAACTATTGTTATATCATGACGAGATATATTGACGTTATATAACTGATATTTCCGATTTTTATCAAATTTTTTTATTAACCGATTATTAATCACTAATATCGTATTGTCAACCTTCATACAAGATATAAATGATATATCACGATATTTAAACCGCGGATAAGAGATAAAAATAAAGTATCGAAAACATTATCTGTACATTTAATTCTTTAAAGAAAAATCTTTGTTAGAACTTTTTCCATAAAATTTATGAGTTTATAGTGTGTAGGAATGTGCCCAGAATGAAAAAAGACACAGAATTCTTGGTTTCCATAGAAAAGATGGGAATAGAAAAGACCACAGAGTCTTGGTTTCAGTGAAAAAGATGGGAATAGAAAAAAACACAAAAATTCTTGGTTTGGCGAAAGATAGATTAATAGCTTGTTGAGAAAAACTTAAAGAAAGATATCAACCATAAAAAAATTCTCAATGTGTGGGAGTAATTGAATATAGCAACTGATGAAGAAGCTTGGCTTCTTTTTGCTGATTTCTTATTTTCCATAGAAAATACACACTGGAAAAAAATCGTCTTTATTTTCTATAGAAATGGCTGCTATTGTTTCAAAATATGATTATTATCTGGGACCTTTCCGGATGGCATCAATGTTGAAAAATATTACAACATTGTGGGGTAGTTGATGTATGAAAGAGTTGATATTAGGGCACATAGAAGCTTGACTAATAGTTTAGATAGTTTCTTATCTTTCATTGAAAAACTAACTTTGAAATTTCTTCGTAAAATTATAAGAAAGATGATGTCTCTAAATTAGGGTCTTAAGTGAGAAACATTAGCAACATTGTGGTAGTTTCTATTAACAAGCTCTTAAACAAATTCCTTATGGAATTGGCTAATTATTTATTAAATAATTTCTTTTTCTTTTTAAGTGAAAATGAGTGATTTTAATAAACGAATTCCTGGGAAGGCAAAACTATTAAAGATATATAATACTCTCATATATATTGTGTGTTTAATAGTTTAATAGTTATAAACTAATTTGGCGTTGTTATTTTCTTGTGTGAATATAAGCTTTTAGAGCTTTGCATATTTAATGGTCTTATGCGATTAAATTAAGTTGTTATTTTTACCCCAATATTGTTAGTGGTAGAGATGATAATAGGACGGATTATTTCCCAAGTTTCGTGCATCTCATATAATGGAATAGGTTTGGTTTTAAGCGTAATGATTTTAACGAGGTTTGATTTATTTGCAAATCAGAGAGCAGGTTAATGGATTCAGACATGTTGTTAATATATGAAGCTTTGATTTCTTTTAAATATTTTTTGTATTGACTTATTTATGTTGGCAACAAGTAATAATAATAATGACAATAATTAAATGTTTATTAATAAATAATTTATAAAAATTCATAATATTTTTATTTATGAAATATATTAATTTAATATAATAAAAATAAAAACGCAAATATAAAAAAATTAAAATAAAAATAAATAATCAAATATGAGACGGTTTGAGGAATTTTCACCATCTGCCTCTGTTTAATTTTTAAATGAATAAGGTTGAGGAATTGAAAAAAAATAAATGGATTTGAATTTGAGGAAGGACCCCTTCCACAAATATAGAAAAGACATGTTGTAATCATATAGTGATGCTGTTCAAAGCTTTTCTTTTATTTGAAATTGATAGTGAAGTTTTTTATTTTGGTAGAAAAATGAGCTTTTGAATAGAAAAAGCCAAGGCTATTTTCGAGCTTTTATTAAAGCATTTTTAAAATTTAATGATAAGTCGTGAAAATTTAAAAAGCAATGTTCATCTTTAGCGTTAAATAGGCACCAGATTAGGTTAAAACAAATAACCTCTAAGTTTCAGTGTAAGAGATAAAAATAAATTTTTATTAATGCGGTCCTCCATCTCTATTATATTCCCTAAATGCAACTTCCCCAAACAAACGCACAAACTTCTTTCTCACTTCATTTTAAAATTTCTTGAATCATTTACATGTATTTATTAAGCGGGCGAGAAGCAGATTGCAGTAAACTATGGAGGGAAGCGATTTAGTAAATGGTGACATTCCTTTACTCTTCTTCTTATTCTTGATTGGTTGTTCCGGAGTAATTAATGGAGATCTTGGAACCCATATGATGAATGCAAGGCGTCGAGGTGCAATACCATGGTCCGCCCCTATCGGTTTCCTTTCTGGCTAAGGACCAGGCAGTCCCAGACCACTGAATATCGGGGTTTGAGTTATCATGCTCAGAAGAGGCGGGACACTTGCTGAGCTGCCCAATTCTGTGGCTTTGTGCAGAAGAAAATAATTACTTCTCCAGGAGATGGTTGTCAGTCACCTGGATGATTGCCTTCAAAGGCAGATTGTAAACCGTAATATATCTGCCACTCCCTTCCATTTCACAGACTCCATAGACTACTTTTTCCATCTTCAACTGTTTCCCGAATGATTAGTCTGAAGTTGGTATCGCTCCCCTTCCACTTGTCCCCCAAGTGACACAGTTTATGTCTTTCCTTCCTATTTCGGTCTCACTGAAGTGAACTTAACCTCTTGCCGGAAGATTTTCAATGCTACACTCCCAAGATACTTTATAGAATATGAGTTTCAATGAATTGGTCAAATCCTAATTGCAGAAACTGACACAAAGGAAAAGCAATGCCAACGGAAGAAGAAAATGCGACGGAACCTGAGTGGTGCATTCACAAATCTCAACAAAGGTACTTAACCCTGCTGTTTATTCTTATCTGTCTTCCACCTTATAAGCTCTTCTTATCTCCTACTATGCATACTTTAGTATGCAAGTGAAACCTCTATAATGTTATTCTATATTTTATGCTTGTTTGTACCCATAAGTTGGATTGAGCCCCTTTGGTGGGTCTTTGGATGCGGCAATAACTTTACAAAATTTTCTTTAAGCAAATGAGCTTCAGTATAATTACTAATGAATGTAGACTTACAATCTTTTTATCGATACAAGCTTAATTCAATAGAACTTACAAGCTTAGCTAAAATCAATTGAACCTGTAGAAGGGACCCAGAAATAAGGTTGACTAATCAGAAATACACCAACAAGAGAATTGGAGCTCATATTTTCCCTCTTGTAGCCTTGATCAAAATAGGTACAAAATGCTAATATGTTTATTTTCTTTTACAGGGGCTTTGATGGATAAAGTGGTTTTCAGGAATGAATTCCTTTTCATGTTTTCAGCTATGAGGACAGTATGAAATGACCTCTTTAGTTTGTTTCTTCTCTTTCATTTTGCCTCAAACCCTTTTCCCATATATATATTGCAGAAGTATGCTTGGTTTCCTTCATTTCACTTTGGGATCTCTATAATCTTTTTGTTTCTGCTCTGTGGGACAGAAAAAGGCATAAATTCATGTTTCTGGTACTGGAGTGTACCCAGAGAGCTTTGGCCCCTCAAGGCCTTCCCTATGTTGACATTAAAGGATCACAAATAATTTTAAGGCAAACTGACAGAGGATATGGGACCGTTTATAAAGGAAACTCTCGAATAAGTTTTTTGGTACTGATAAAGATCCTTGATGATTCAAAGGAAATGGAAAGAGTTTATAAACTAAGAGTACAGGAACAATGGGCTGACCACATCATGTAAACAGTTGTTACTTGGATTACATGTGGATGGATATAAAGCGACTTTGATTTATGATTTTTTCCAAATGAGTCACTAGACAGATTCATATTTTCAGCATTTGGTAATATTGATCCTTAGATTGGCATAAGCTTCAAGATATTACTGGCATAGCTAAAGGTAGTAATTATATCTTCTTCAAAGAGGATTGTGATAAAGAATCTTCATTTTTAAATATAAACCTCATGTATTTCTTGATAATAACTTTTGTCAGAAGATCTGTTTGGTTTAGCCAGATCTTTCCGAGAACGAGTGCGGTGCTCTATGGCGGCCGAGGGGATATGAGCTACGTTGCACGAAATGTTATCTAGAAATTTTGGTAAATATGTCGCCTCAGTCGAGATGTTTATAGTTTTGGTATGTTATTGATTGAAATGGTGAGGGAAAAGAATATTGATGTTACGGTAAAAAATAGCCAATGAAGTATACTTCCCGAGAATGGCTCTGCTAATCATTTTGAATCCAAGAGCCAAGAAGATGCATCGAATTGAGGAAGAAAGTGATATGAAAATATGAAAATGGCATTATAGGTGTTTTGGTGTATCGATGGTATCGATGATCGTCCTTCCATGAAAAAATTATAGAGATTTTAGGAGGAAAGAAGACAATCTAGTTATGCCTCCCGATCCTTTTGCTTCTTTCCCAGAACAACGGAACAAGTCTGAAGGGGCTGGCATCGGCTCAATCAGCGGGAGTTGATGATCATAGGAAAGCAGGAATAAACATTTGTATCCCGATATGTGTTTAATTAAGTTATTATCATCTTGTAATAAGTTGGCTTAATCACAATGCCCCATAGCCTTTATAGTTCAATAAAATATAACCTACTACCCAGAAGACCTGAAGCCTTTACAAATTTTGAAAAGTTGTTGCCCTACTTAGGGATAGTATTTTCTTTCTTTAACCTAGTTCTTACAATGGTTGCAAAGTGCATTTAAAAAGTGGCTACAATAGTTGACTGGGTGGGCATGAATAAGTGGATGTGGGGTTGCAGTATCGCCATCGGCTGAGAGTCCCTTTGGCAGGCTCTACTGAATCCGCACACATGACTTTGTCCCCATAAACGGTCCGTGTAATCCCACAATGATCCCCAGTATGGATAAAGCGACCTCTTGGGCCCATACTACCATCCTCATAAGCATCTGGCCCATGAATCCAACATTCACCTTATTACAAGAGTTAATATGTTTCTCTTACTCATACATACATTAACCCATTCTAATATGCATACATCAAAACCCTGACCCAAGCTTTATACAAATCTCGTTCTCACAGGAAGCGTCCCCTCCTTACGACTCCTGTACACCTTCTAAATAATATCCCTCGGCAGAGATTTAGGCTAAATCTTTCGATGAAGTAGAATCGCCCTAAATTGGACTACTCTCCATCTAAGTCTCTGATACAATGTTGTCATGTGTATTCGACGAATCGCGATCACTGCGGAATATCACTGACTGACTCGGATCAGGGTCCTCATGAGCTCATAGCCAGCACCACAAACTTTCTTGTGAGAATTTCTTTTGTTTATTTGTTGTGGTTCAAACCCTGATATGTATATCAATTCTGTTTGTCAGACGTTGATACCTATTTATTTGTTTGTTGACTACCCTCAGGTGAATATCAGTTGGAAATGCTGACGATTGATATGTTAATTGGTTCCTAGATAATTAATATTTTTGAACAACCCCTCAAGCCGTTTCTCAGCTCATCCTCATACACTAACTCTATGGTCCTAGGATGATTAGGTCACGTATGGAATCTTATGTTTATCTTAAATTCGACTCAGTTTAAATCAGTATTCATAATAAGCATGCATATGTTTGCAGGGTGATTCAACGCCAATCATATCGTACAGAATTAATTTCATGCATCAAAATTCTAGCTCCTTGACTGTATTGATAAAAAAGCGAAGAACAATTTAATTTAAATCTTTCATTAAACACATATTTTCACAAAACTCTGTTTTTTAGTGTCACTATTCACAGAGCAGTAAAATTCCTACAGGGTTCTGGTTCCAACACTCAGCAGTCATTGATTGCTTTGTGAGCCGCATCTCTACAGCGTTCATTTTCCAAACGATCATGATTTATCACCAAATGCAATATTTGACCACCCAAATCAGCCCGTGGTGCGGATGTACGCATGGGTTTCAAAATCTAACACCTCGGTTCATAGTTTGAATCTAAATCAACTGACCTCTTGAGCTGTTCGGCCTCAAACATTAAGTAAAAAACACTTCCAAATGGGAATAAACTCCAGAGTAGGAGAAACTACCTCTAGATTTTGAAAACTCTCTAAAATCCGGTACCACCTTGAAGCCCTCTCCCATGAAACGATTCTTCTTGTCCCTAGAAGCGCTCAGGCGGTTGGATCACGTACAAATCTAGAGAGAAGTGTTATATCTAAAAACCTCTCAAACAAAGACCTACCGGACCGTTTTTGTTTTACCAGTTTTCCTCTTGAAACAATGGAAAAGAAGCCATATGGACAATTTTTTCATTTAATGACTTAAGAAGCTTTTTAAAATAGCGTTTATGTCCACTTTTCAGTTTGACATTTGGCTCTACCTCGGCGTGTTTTTCATCATTTCTCTCTCTCATGCCGCGCCATAACATGAGTCGTGTTATATCTTGTTTTGATATTAACTTCGTTTTACTGTTTCCACGAAGCGTGCCTCGAAAAGCGTGTCAACTCCGCCATCTGAGATAAATACGAGATTTTCGTCTGACAGATTTTCGAGATGATTAGCTTTGGTGAAGTCTTTTGATCATCCGGGGTCCCAGAATAAATTACAGTTTTTAACGAAATTTACAATTTTGTAATACCAAAAATTCTGATTTTGTCCTTTTCCATAAATTGGAAATTTAAATTAACTATTCTCCCCTCCTTAAAGGAATTTCGTCCCCAAATTTTGAACTGATCACATTCCTCCACATACATACACAATGTCTTACTCTACCATATATGAGGTCATTTTAACTGCTGGCGACTAACCCACGTACCAGCGCCATCACAAACAAGAAGATAGGTGGCACCATGTGTCATCAGCGACTCCCCGCATTGAACTCATCACTCCATGAATTAGTACCATAGTGCCTTCCTTTATTTCGGTCTTGCGTCGTGGCACGATCCGCGGTATCAACAATGCGCGGTCGCCGCCGAAAATTAAAAGTCAGGTGTCGGCGACCGATACGTCCCAATCAAGCGCCAGTGCGGATCGGGTGTACTTAGAACATGGGCGTGAAACGCCGTGGGCGACATAAGACGCTGGTATAGCGCCTACACTCTGAGTATCTCGAAAGGTCCAGTAGACACCGGCGATAACTAAAACGCGGGCATTTGCTCTCTTAAGGCGCAACCTTGAGAAGACGTGATCCCCAGCCTAGAACTGCAGGGTCGGCGTCGCACATACGCCGCTTAGCTCTTCTGGGCTGGCGAGTGAGAAAGGCGACATGACATCAAACTCACCTTCTGGGTGTCTACAATCAATCGAGGACCGACCGATGCAGATACCACCGCCTGGTCGACACCGCTTGAAAAAACGGCGCGGCCTCCCGCTGCGATTATCATCGTTCATCACGTATACTCGTCGATAAGCGTTGTTGGCCGAATTCCACTAAACAGATGCTCCTTTACGGCTACCCTTATGATCGGGACGCATGCTCGTAGCATGTCCTCTAACACTTAATATAGTCCTCTTGGAAGCCCGACCATCACATCGAGGGTGGAGCCTTTGTACTCATAGTGGGTTATTGTGCCCATAGCCTTTTGAAACTCTTTACAGAGACCGCGTCAAGCTACCGGATCTCTATGAGCACTGATTACTAATTACTCATGTGGCCAGGACCCATCTCTCGAGATATACTGTTGGCTGGAATTCTCTCGAAGCCAAGGGTGTCGCTAGAGGCCTTGAAAATGTGTCGACTTCATGGCCAGGTCCTTTATCCACCTATGCAACGTCATGCCTGTTCTGCCCGGCGTGTGATGGGTCACGAAAGTCCATCGTGTGGCCCCACGCCCGCAAACCTCATTGGTGAAGTAGCCTGTGTGGCTTCCACTCAGCCAGAGACGGTGTAGCCACTTCAACTCCCACAAGGTACCACCCCAGATACCTTTCGCCTATCATGTGGCCATCCCACAGTCTCGAGCATCCGCCACTCGAAGCTACGCAGCCAGCTATAGTGACTTGGTAGTGCATAGGCCACCACATTTGCCCGGGATGGTAAAGGCAAAGTGAATCGTAATCTTCTAGGAACTCCATCCATCTGCGTTGCCTCGCTGTGCCAGAGATCGGCGATATCCTCGCGGACTTTTATGGGTGAGTACACCTCGAACTCCTTCCACCATATAAGTAGTGGCGGCCAAAATCTTGGCCCGAACTATAGCCGCCAACTCCATGTCGTGTATTAGGGTAATTCGCTCGTGATTCTTTGCGAGAACCATGGCCTACTACTTCCGGGCGTAAGTACATCCAATCTGAGCCTCGAGGCATCTGACCTACTTGTATGCCCACCGTCCCGTAGCAAGGATTCTCTAAGATAAAAATTGAAGCAAGTCTCTCTTCAGCTCACAGGAATGCCTCCTCGCGTCGGTCGCCCACGATCAAACTTGCTTTGCCAAGATTAACTGATCATAGGTCTTCGCGCTATCTAGAGAAATTCTCAATGAATCTCATATTGCCACGTCGATCTTCAGGAAAACTATTATCACAAAGCGACTTGTACTACGACTCATCGCATTCGACCCAACGCCTTCTGCGATTAAAGGCCCGACACTCTGATGTGCGACTTTGTGCCGAAGAAATCTCACCTCGGTAAGCGCGAACTTCGCTGGCTTGAACTTGGCGTCTGTTGATGGTCTCAACAAACGCTAAATAGTCCTCAAAGTGTCCTCCTTCTCCCTCACATTTGGGCTAGATCAAATGTCATCCATCAAAGACCACGACGGCCCAGTCTAAACCAGTTTTGGAATACCATGCAGAATCCGCGAATACTGCTTTGGCGCATTCGTGCCGATAGAAAGAGCATCATCGGCAACCTCAAAGTGCCCATAACGCGTCCTGTAACGTCTTAGGATATCTGTATCCACCAACCTCGTGATAGTAACCGGTCTGGCTCTATCACCGAGTGGAGCTAGGCTCCTCAGCCCGGTAAATAAATCATTAATCATGGTAGCGTTGGAACAACGATTGTAACCTGTTAGCTATCTATGTTGATACGATGTGAAGGGTCGCATCTTTTTCTTCTTCTGTATGAAGCCAACGGGCGCTATGGTGAAGTGCTCAATCTAATAACCCTTGTCCAACAACTCCGTATTTGGACTACGGATTTTCTCTTGACTCAGCGGGTGCCATCTATCTTTGAAGTCATAGAGATGAGTGATACCAGGTGTGGTCGATCACAGAAGTCTACTACCCTCTGTGGGGTAGCCAGATAAGCTTATCGGAAAAACATCCACATACTTACATATTTCTGGGGTGAATCTAAGTCGGGTCTCTCTCCTGTCTCGGGGTGGGCTGATAGCCAACCATTAGCGTCCTGACATACGGACTCGTACCGTATGGAAGCGAAATATCTTTGTCTTTGAAATACCACAGTGCGATCCACGTGGCGGCGTGAAAAGCCTGCAGTTCGATAGATGCGACCTGCATGGTAGTCGGCTAATGCATCTTGGAATGACATGAACTCACGAACAGCGCTCTGTTATCTCGAGTTACTTGTAAAGTACAGAGTCCACAGGATGCCTCGACTCAGCCTCGACATATCCATCTATTCTGCATACAATCCTGGGGAGAACTCACGATACAACGTTTCTATCTAAGGTCTCGACCTCTAGCCAGACTCTCTCCTATGGTCGAGGATTTGTCGACCATGGAATCCATATATCTGGCCAGAATCTCTGATCTGGCAGAATGGACAACCGATTCCATTCTCGAATCCTCACAACTTTGGCCCGAGTCGTGGCCACGTAATCATCTGTTGATGGGATAAATGCGTGAACTGGTCACGTAATCCATCGTAGTCATGTGCTTTGCTTCAGCTCTGGGCTCTGAAGCCGCAGTCTGTGGAAAGTACCACCCGTAGACGACTCCCAGGCTTCACACTTGCCTATCGCACAGCCTGCATCCAGCAGAGAGGATCTCGCCCGTTCCATAACCCTGGCCTCACCCTACCAGTGAAGGGCATGACTAGTCTAATCCGGTCGTCGGAGGTAATCTCGCGCTTTCAACGTTTCGATCTCGCGTTATTGTAATGTTCGGCCACCATCGGATCCTCCCCCTGGCGAATATCGGGGACTGATGCGTCTGGCACCCTCTTGGAGGTTCTGAGGATATACGTCACGCTATACCGGCTATTCGCTTCAAAATTCGTTGTAATACCTATTCAAGCTGAGGCCCCCTCTTGATCAATATCCCCGTGATGAGGTGAATCCGGATGTGTTTTTGACCTTCAGTGCCTGTGGGCGTGCCATTATAACTCCTACCACTTGTCTACTTGATTAACGTGTGATTAAATCTGAAATGTTGATATCTCTAAGGCATAAACACGGTCGAGACACTAATGGTACACGCCAGCTTCGGTGTATCGCCAATCAATTTTCATTTAAAATGTATTTTCCAGCAAAAATTTTTATTTGGAAATTTTCATTTTTTGAATATTTTATTTTATTTTAAATTTTTAATTGTTGATTTGATTTGATTGATTTTTTTATAAATATTATTTTTTTTGAAATTTTATTTTGTGGAAGCAGGTATTCGTTAGTAGTCGAGGAAAAATGCAGAATTCGAAAAACCAGGTTGAAAACCAATGAGTTGAGCACCAATGTGATTAGCTGCCTGTCTTTGGGGCCGCGCCAGCGCTGTGCCGCGCCCGTGGCCTGTGGCTGTGTGGCTCCTATCAAAACAGCAGCTTTCAGCGCGCATTGCGTTGCCAGCCAACTGCGCCGCTAACCCAACCACTGATTGCGCGCGTACTTGCGCCGCCCCGCTCGCGCTCATAGCGCCTTTGCCGACGGCGCCTAGCTTTGCCGACGCCCGACTCATGCGGTCGCTCTGATGGTATATTATATCTGACCACTGCCCATGTCCCCTGCCTAGTCATAATACAATTTTTGTATTGCGATACAATCTCCCTACAGCTGATATCACCGTAGTACATTCTGTAATCTGGCTGAGCCTCTTCTCTAAATACAATATGGTGTTGCAATACACTTCGCGCCATCTGATACCTAGCTTACTATTGCACCTGTCTGATAATTGTATTGCAATGCACTTAGAACCTCCTTTCAATAACAACAATACAAATCAAACTACCCTATTTATCTCTGATACAATGTCCTGTTTTAATATAATTTTGAAGCGTGTGACTCAAATCTGCATATTTTTTTCTTCATTGTTATTATTTTTTTCATTTATTTCGGTTGGAAAAATCATGAGAAATCTGTTTGGACACTCGATAAATTTACTAAAGTTATTTACCTTTTCTTGATCTTACTACTTGGCAAAATCTTAGAAAATCTATTTCTCCACCTCATAACCAAATAAATTTATAAAATTTATTTTCTTTAACTAAAATTTCTTTTCATTTTCCAACAACTAAAAATAAATTTAGTAAAATTTATTTTATTTGACACTAGGTTTACCTTGTAAAACAACAAAAATTAAAATTTCTTCACCTCTAAACCAAAATAAATTTATAAAATTTATTTTCATTTAATAATAAGCAAATAATTTATAAAAATTTATTTTATTTTTCCTTACATTTTTCCAGTTTTACACAGTAAAAACTTAAAAACTTTCGACACATCATGGATTTGTCACAAATTGCTAACCACTAAGCTTTAAACCATATACAATACGCTGATCACACATCATTCGAAGATGCGAATATTTTTCACACAACAAATTCGCAAATCCTTGCGAAGCTTATCAAGCAGCATGTATAGTGTCACAGTTTTTTGCCTGATTTCCTGGAAGTAATCTCATTACCTAAGCAGAACATTCGATACTTTCGTGGTGGTGCTCCACTGCTAAGGCCTGGCCAATCCTCAATCTGGGTTTATTATACCTATGCTCACATCAGATCACACAGTGGTGATGGATACGACCGAGCTCACCAGAGCATTCGTATCTTATAAGCTCGAGCTGGCTGTGGCGCCCCAAATTAGGGGTCGGATTATTTGCGTCGACATGAATACAAGTGGATGTGCCGGTTTAGACGCCCTTCAAAAATGGTAGAGTCCTTTGTGCAAGACTCACCCCGAATAAAGCAGCATAATGACCTTTAAAAGCGGGTAAGTATAATGCTGATGATAGAAATATGGATAAAAAACGGCCTCTTAGAGCCCCATACTGGCTTTATCCATAAAAACATATCAGCTATGGATCAACATTTACATAAATGGTTAAAGGGTTAACCTGTTTTGCTCTTATCGATACATACATTAAGCAGAAAGTTCTGTAGCATGTATACACATCAAAGCCACAACAGGCTTTCTTCACAATCCTCAGGTCTCTAGGACAACGATTATATTATTTTTCTCTTTATTACTTGTAAATAATATCCCTCGTGGTGAGCTAATGCTGATAGTGGAATCGCCTGAGTGACTATATAAGTAAGTGCGGTCTGATGTTAAATGTAACGCGTTGACAGATGCATGATCTCTTGGATGTGCATGACTTGACTGGATCACGAGTCCTCACTAGCTTCCCTCACTCGCCTAAGCTAATTATAGAAATTTCTCTTTGTTTACATTTATTTGTGGACAACCTCGGAGTGTGTATATGTCTGATTGGGCCGCTCGACGATTATTCATATCTTTGTTATTGACTCATCTAGATAGACTGCTCGATTATGGTTATCTGTGATTGATATATTTAATTTGGATTACCTGTGAGTAATTAATATTTTTTACGACAACCTCGGCGTTTACAGCTTCGTCCGTATTCTTCTAGTCACAGGATATTGGGTCGTATGAATCTGTCTGTACTGATTCAATCACAGTCTAATTCACATGTAAATATATAAACATGCATATATTCTAAGAAATTCAGTCATGATAATACAAAATGCCAATTCATTTCATATCGAGAACATTAAACCACTTAATTTAATGATAAGCAGCATTCAATTTAAATCACTCAACAAGCAATATTTTCGAAAATATATTTTTAGTGTCGTATTCACGAACGATACAAAACCCTAGGGTTCACGGTTCCAACACTCCAATCAAGTCAATAGGTTCACTTTGTGAACCAGCATCTCACTCAGCCATTCTGGCCTTTTTCAAACCAATCCACGATTTTATCATAATCTGATATTTGACCCCCAAATCAGCGTAGACGATCACGGACTGTCCACGTCGTTCAAATCTAACACCTCGGTTTCAAGATTTGGAACCAATCAACCATTTTTCAGCGGCTCATTCATTAACGATCATTAAACAACTTACAAAATGGAATGGCTGATGAGGGCTTTTTCTCTCGAATTTTGAAGAAACCACGCTGTCAGTCTTGCGTGAGGCCGCTCACGCGTGGAAGCAGTTCTCATTAGCATCGGCTAACGTGGTTGGATCAACGTCTGAATGAGAGAAGTGTTCTATATATAAAAACCTCTCGCGTTGCGGATGCCGATTTTTGTTTTTATGCGTTTCGCTCTTGGGCAATGAAGGAGAAGAAGCGCTGTGTGATTTGTCATTTAGTAAAACTTAAAAGCTTTAAAAATGACGTTTATGTCTTTTTAAGATTTGACATTCATTCCCTGCGATCGTTTAATCGTTTGCCTATTTAAATGCATGCTTAGCGCATGAGTGCGTGTTATGTGATTTTGTCGTGAAATCGTTTTACGAACTGAAACGCGATCGCCGGCGATGCAGTTCTGTCTGTCACCGAATATTGAAATTTCACGTCTTCTTCGATTACTAGACGTTCGTGGTGAAATCGTTGTTATAGAGATCTGAAGAATAAGTCTGGTTACGGCATTCTGGCTATGCATGAAATGCGATTTTCTTGGCTTTTTGTGTTAGATTCTGGTCTTTGAGGCTTCGTCTTTTATTCCTAGAGGAAGGCCTTGATGTAAACTAACATCAAAAGAATAAAAACCTTAGTTATTGTATCTTGCTTTCTTGAATAAGTGAAACATTGAAAAGTTTTCAGGAAGCATTCTCATGTGATTTGTTTTGTTACTTGCCAAGAGCTTTGGCATTATGTTACATCTTGCCAATTAGACCTAGGAAAATTCAAGGTTGATTTTCAAGAAGAAAAATTTGAGGCATTTTGGATAATATCTTCATAAAAATAAGTTCTTGAGAACGATCATAAAGAAGTAATTCTATATCATTTTTATGAATATAATTCTATTGAAATTGTAAAGTTAGTTTTCTTTATTAGTTCTTGGTGAATCTAATTTTCACTCATACAAATCAAGATAATAAAAAAATAAAAATAATCATCTTCAATCATCCCCTTCATATAAAGCACTCTTTTTCAAGATATTTTATTCTAAAATCCTATTAGACATCTTTTCAAGTTGGAAGAATTATTTTTAGGCAAACCTTCATATTTAAGGATGAAATATCCCTCTTGATCATGAATTGTTTGAACCAGTTCTTGGTTGGCTGATGATGGGCGACTGCAGTGATGAATCATGTGACCTCGTCTTTATATGGGTCTATTTTCTTATTTACAACTTTCAGTTTTAAATCTCTCTTCAAAGGATCATCACTCAATAATTTCAACGTGCATATAAAGTTTCGCGTAGATTATTTCTCATTAATGGTCAATGACCATCTTGGTCCATTGTATGTTGATTTCTCTGTGTCATTCTGTGAATGACCTCTGCCCGGAAATTTATTTTTAATTTGTGTGAACCATCAGCTATATGGTCATTGTATAATTGTGATCATTTCTTCTGAATCTTACCACGTGGTTCAATGTATAGGTCCTATTTTGGTACACTATTTCTATTATATGCCCTACTATAGGGTCCACTGTACATTTATATAGGGTCCTCAATCTTGCCAATTTCTGCAACATAAGTTGTCTTTACACTTGGAAAGTATCGTTCTTGTCTTTGGAAATATCCAATGAGTGGATGATATAAAAGGAAGAAAACCACGAACTTCTCAAGGTAGGATTATATATCAGCTTTCACCAATGGGAAAGGATTTTCACTGTCATGACAGTCGTCCCATGTTCTTAATTTTGGCTATGTGACACTTGGCTAGCATTAGAGCCACCAAACTAGCTTATAATAATATCATTGGTTTTCTCAATTCAAAACATCTGAAGCCCACAAGAAAAATTTGTGTGGGAAAATGAAAATGAAGATAAAAAGAGAAAGAAATAACATATAAAAACTTCATTTATATGATAAATTCTAAAAATAGTTTTCAACATTAGCACTTGATGAATCTAATTTTATAAAGCATAATATGAAGAAACAAAAGACATCTTAATTTTTCCAGATGAATCACTCTGTTGCATGATCTTTTTATTCTAAAATCTATTAGATATGCTTTGAAGTTGGAAAATCACTTTTTAAAACGCATTAAAAATATAAATATTTTCAATCAAACTTTTGCTGTTACGTTAAATACATCTTTCATATCAAACAACTTCCAGATTGAATTTTCCTGGCTGCTTGAAAGAAGAGCTGCCAAGGCACCTTTGCAATCAAGATGAATTGATATTTTATTTGCAAGTCAAACAGATAAAACAATAATCTAAAAATTTAACCATTATATGTTTTTAAAATTTATAAGAATATGATAAATAACATTACGCTTTTCGACAATGATAGTGCTAACTACTAATCAACTTTAAGGATTGGGCTTTCTGAGTTATATGAGGGCTTTGCATGCCAATGGACCTTTTACAATTATCAATATCTTATTTGGTTAATTTAACACAAACCAACCAGAAAATGTTGTCACCTTCTTGAAATATACTGCCTTTCTTCCCTTCTCTTTGCATCTTATTTAGTGATAGTGTGTGATGTGTCTGAGATCTTATGCACACTACTAAAGTTCCTTATAGAAAGTTCTTAGATCCTTCAGCCATATAATTCATATCTGAAAGTCCGTCTTAAGTCAGTCTTTGATTGAAACTTTTTAATAAAATTTAAGAGTAATAACATGAATGCAAATAGAAAAGAGCACCAACAGCTTATGATTTCAGCCATGAAAGATGGGTGTAATTGTTAAGATGAACCTTTAAGGAAGGCATCAACAAGAAAAATTAAATATTGTGGGGTAATTGATTAATTGATATGACAAGGACAGAAAAACTTGAGTTTCTTTTGCTAATTTCTTAATTTCCATGGAAAAATAGACAACTAAAGAGACATCTTTTATTTTCTATGAGAAAATGGGGACCATTGTTTTCAAAATAGTTATCATGTAGGACCTTTCTAATGGTTAGATAGTTTTTTATCTTCCAAGGAAAACTGGCTTTGAAATTTCTCAACAAAAATTAGGAGAATGATGATGTCTGAGAATTGAGGTCCTAAGCAAAAACAATAAATATTGTAAGGTAATATCTATTAATAAACTCTTAACCAAATTCATTTAGAAATTGACTAATTCTTTAATTGATGATTTTGAGTGATTGTTTTCAAAAGAATTAATGGGGAGGCCAAAATTACATATGTGTTGGACATATATAAAATGATGACACAATATTTGACAATTTTTTTTTTCAAAACGAAACGGCCAATTAAGAAACTTAATTTAAAGATTGAATTTTCCTTTTGGCTTTGGTACCTACCAAAGCATCTTCATAAATAAAAATCAATTTATATCTTATTTAATCAGTTAAGTAAGAGAAAACTCAAAAATTTATTTATGCCCCTCTTAAAATACATCATTCACTTTGCCACGAAAATCTACAAATGAAAACTTCATAGATTCTTCCTTATTTCCCATTTCTTATTGCAAAAAAGTTAAAGTCTTATAGGATGAGGACAAATTCCCTTAATTTATGCTACCAAAAGTCACTTGGTAGGCCACCATTAGTAAGGATAACTATATGACTAGTCATATATCTTATGATACGTGTAGTCAATGTCAACAAAGTCTGCTCTCTCTAATTATCAATGACCATAACGCCGCAGACTCCATAAGACTAATTTTTATTTACTTAAATCAATTTTACAATAAAAGCCAGAATTAAGTAGATATATACTATAATATATAAAGCTTGTTTAACTCTCAAATTATCATTTAAATTACTATACTAGACAAGCATATTGTTTTAGGTGTTGGCCTAAGGAAATCTGTCAAGGATAAAAAAAATCATAAAAAAAATTAGTTAAGTACAAATCTCATAAAAGTCATTTTTATAGTTACTCGGGTTGATTTAAGTTGTGAGGATGAAAATTTTAATGATATGGTGTCATTCCAACATGAACCCCTTTTAGGTTTTAAAAATAAATTACTTTAACTTCACCTACTTCCATCCGATTCCCAAATTAAAATAAAATAAATTATGATAGTTTGGCCACGGCAAGCCACCAATACACAACTAAGTGCTATTGTTGAATTTAACGCCGAAAACTATTTTTAAATTTTCTCAGTTAATTTATTCTTGCTTTTTAAAATTTTCACAATCCTATCACAAATTTTTAAAAAAAGCTTACGAATGTAGTTAGAACATTTGACTTTTTCTATTCAAAGTTTTCATTTTCCAATTAAAACAAAGTTAAAAAACTTCATTCATTCAACAAAGCAGGCTACAGAATACACACTACCAGTGACAATAATCGGAGTGTTTGGGATTCGTGGTACTTCATCCCGATCATTGTTCGCTTATTTCTTTCAATTCTCAAACTCGCCTCATTTAAAACAAATTAAACTTATTCCGAAAGAGTGATACAGCAAAATTCTCAAACACACCCCGCTTACATTCGATTTTTGTTTTTTGTTTTTTTGGTTTTTCATATTTGCTTTTTTTTATTATATTAAAATTACTATATTTCAAGCAAAAATAAAATATTATGAATTTTTATAAATTATTTATTAAAAAAATTCTAATTATAATTATTATTTATGATAAGTATAAAATTAAAATAATAAAAATTATTTTCAAAATATAATCTGACATGAAAGAACAACAATTCGAACTCGTCTCAACTTGTCTCTGATTTCCGGTAAAACCTAAACCTACTA
Source organism: Tetrastigma voinierianum (assembly GCA_016808115.1). Lineage (NCBI taxonomy): Eukaryota > Viridiplantae > Streptophyta > Magnoliopsida > Vitales > Vitaceae > Tetrastigma > Tetrastigma voinierianum. The sequence goes on along the minus strand of JAEQBH010000443.1, from coordinate 432,100 downwards.
AAAACCCATTATACTAAAACCAAATCACCCCCATTAAGAGTGAGAAGTGGGCGAGAACCCGGGGGCCACTCTGGCCCTGCCGCCATCCCTATACTCACTCACTCACAATTTTAAAAACAAACAACTTAATACTTAACGTTATTAAGAAGATTAGTTCTCAAAAAAAATTTATTCAAAAGATAAGAAAACAAACACCACCTTGTATCATTCAATACGCCCATACACACAATTCTGTTTCATTGTGACAGTTTAACATTAGACTTAGAAGACTTTTTAGAACCCAATCATATAGCTCGAATATTCATGAACATATATATATATATATAATCCAATATAACCTTTTTCTTTCTTACATTTGTTCACTTTGAATATCACGTTATAATATTCTATTCTAATAAGTTAGTGTAGCTTAATGTCCTTGCTTAAATGGAGATAATGTTTAAAGAGAATTGAAGGAATATGTATGGATGGGAAATAAATTAAAGAAGAGGTTCACCAAAGGTATAACATGAAATTCAGCTATACTTTGGAGAAAACTCTCCCAAAAGTATGCTTTCAAATAGTGCTCCATATTGACTTCCAAAAAACCTTCATGCATCAAATGATGTAAGGCTCACATCCCACTCTTTCCTCTCTATCCATAAATTAGTTTCTTAAGTAATTTGTTACCGAAATAGGCTGCTTTTGAAACATAATTTTAGGCGTTTTCAAATTCTTGATGAAAGTAGGTTGTCTTTGAAAATATATTTTAAGTATTTCAAAATAATTTTTTAAGAGTTTTTCAGAGCAATAATTAAAAATATAGGTAACGTTCTTAAAACTTTTGCATTATACATAAACGGATACTACCATGATTGAGGATAAACTGACAAACGTTTTTTTTTTATCTTTTTTAAGCTATTGAGCTCCGAAACAAATTGAACTTAATCTTAAAAACGATGAAGAATTGGTTTCTAAAAAGGTATCAGCAACATTTTTCTAAGAACTGTTTCCCAAACACAAATCTTCCCAAATTAATTCACAAAGGTCCAATCTTGCATCATATATGGCTTTGATTTAACAAATGAAAGCAAACATTCTACTTTTTAGAAAGATGCAGCAGATATTAAATCATGCAAATTAATTGGTGATTCATGTATAAGCACTTTTATTCCATTTAGAAATATTTATTAAAAACCTTAAACAGATTTGGGTAATTAAAATTCAACCATTTTCATGTTTTTTTTTCTTTTTTGAAGAATAACCTATTTGGATGGCAATGTCATTTATGGTTGTAAATATTTCTACATGCACGATTTGGAAAATGAAGGTTAAAGAAAACAATCAATGTACTTTGTCAAAATGAAGTCGAATTTGGATAAAAGCAGAGTTTACAAAATTGGCTTTCAAAAAACCCTTTGAATCAAATAACCTTTACGCTAACATGATATCAAATAGTGAACAAGTATTCATGTATACCATATCAAAACAACAATGTCTTAGGTGCTCTTTATTTTTTATAGCTTTTTGATTTGCTTTCAAACTTTAAACATTTTGTTTTTTTTTTTTTACTTTTTGATGACTTATTGTAAAATTTTTTGAAATTTTTGGCTGAATAAAAAATGCAAAATATGAATGCTTTTTCATATTTAGAAAAAACCAGATTTTCAAACTTTTAAAACAAGAGTATGAGAAAATCATACTCTATAATCCAATTGAAACTCTTATAATTTATTTATTTATTTTTAATAGAAATAAAGTATTAGAAAAAAAACAGTTAAATACTTATTAGTGTTACTTATTATTCGTAATAAAAGTTTTATTCAATAATAAGTAAAAGGAAAAAAAAAAAAAAAAAGGTTCTACCATTGAAAGCAAGTTTGCCTAAATCCCAACCAGAGAGCTTCCCTTTTGAAGAGACTTTCCACATATTCTCTTGAGCTTTAAGTTCGAGGGGATCAATCCATGCATTCCCTGTGAGTTTAAGAAAGAAGATTCCATCATATTGAACCTCTTCAGATTCTTTGAACATAGAATTTGTATTCAATAAATTCCATTATCATATTCATATGATGAAATTGGCCAAGAGTCCCTTACTACTATTTCCCTCCCCCGTTGCCATTGAAATGTAGTTCACTGCAGTCTGGCAATCACCATAGAAGCCAAGATTCTAAAAAATTTAAACAAGCCTAACCTGGTTGTGCTTATGCAGCTAAAGCCTAAATGTGCTCATCATACCAGAGCATCAGCCATGAGGTTATTACGTGCCCAATGAATAGCAAACATTTTTCTCTCCTTGTGCTTCTTCACCTCACATTATTCCCAGTCGTAGGTATAAATGGCAAGAGCTCGCCGCTTTTTTTTAAGCATGTAACACTCTCCTTGAGAGCTTCTTCACGATATAACTATCCCGGTCATGGCAAAGGCCGAGCGAGCCCATCGCCTAAACCGCAACAGTAGAGCATTGAGTTGATGTCAATGGCTTCTACAAGAAGCCTTGACCGGCCTAGTGAATCAACCATATATGCATGATGTTCAGGTCATTCTTGGGACAATTCCATGTTCTTTCTACATTAAATTGAAGTGTTTCCGTCCCTCATACTGACATGGCTACAAGCTAATAATACAGAAAAATAGGTGATCTCATTTGGTTTTATCCAAAGCTCTAGTTGCATGTTCATGTTTTCCAAAGCCTATGATCATTGAAGTTCAAGATATCACATTGGTGATTAGGGATGCATCTAAAGTTCATTCGTTAGAGAATGTTTAAATTTTGGGAGTTGATAGTGGAGGATTGGTTTTCCAAGGTGGATATTTGTTAGTTTTTGGCTTACTTAGTGTTTGTTAGTTTAGGTACTCCTTGTTCCACATGGTTTATAAATTGGATTGAACAATGCTTGGAGGCTTATATATATAATCCCAATTAACTACTTTTGGCTAAGTTATACATCTTAGTAGCTTTAACCAATATTAGAATAAAAAAAGCTCTTTGCCAAGTAAGAGCCTCCTAATTTTCTAACTCTAATCTAAAAGTTAATGAATTGACCGCTATTTCCCAAGCACATAAGTCATTCTTACCATAAATCATAAATATTGTGCCCTTTCTTTTATATATATTATTCTTTTTTTTTTCTTTAATGTTACTTTCCTTTATTTTCTACTATATATATTTATGTGATTTTAAGTCATGTGAAACATTGCAAGAAGCACACCCCGCTTAAGAACTATGGAAATAGGACTTAAAACATAAATGGGTATTCTTGTTGGATGATATTTGACTCATATAAGACATAAGTAACAATTAGTACATGTTTATATGTTTATATGCTAGTGTCTCTTGACCATATATGTAATCCAAATTACAAACATATGCTACCATAGAAGATAGTACACAAGATGGAAAAATACAACCTACCTTCCATCTAATGTAATTGTACGATGGAATTGCATGAAGAAATTGGTGCTTCAATTGGATTGTTCACATGATCCTCAATAGACATTTCCTCAGAGTATAGAGTAGCCTTAGGAGGCATATCTAACGATTCAACCTCTCCTTCCAACATCTCTGAGGCTTTGCTCATTGAAGGACGATCTATGGGCTTCATCTGTATACATCATAGTGCAACTATCACCATTTTCCTAATAAGCTTATATTCATCTTTAGTGGCATCTTCAAAGTTTATACTTTCCCCTTGATATCTATTATATGTCCATGATGGAAAATATATTTGACTCGAGTGATTTGCATTTGCATTCACATTCTTTCTTCTTCCCACCATCTCCATTAACAACATCCCAAAACTACAAACATCGGATTTATATGAGACACCATCAATATTTTTATAAAATAATTTAGGAGCAATATATCCCAATGTTCCTTGTGTGGTAGTGAAAGACACCATACTTTTATCTGTTGAGTACAATTTTGCAAGGCCAAAATCTGAAACTTTTGGTGTGTAGTCTTCATCAAGAAGGCTATTGTGTGGCTTGATATCAAAATGTAGAATTTGGATATCACAACCTTGATGCAAGTATTCAATTCCATGCCCCACTCCAATTGCAACCTTATACATCCTTTCCTAGCTCAAAGAAGTTTTGTTTTCTTCTTTAAGGAAAATAAACTTATCAAGAGAGCCATTGGGCATGAAGTCGTATACAAGTGCCCACTTTGATCCTTTCGCACAAAATCCTACAAGTCTCACCACATTAAAATAATGAATTCTTCCTATTGTAGCAACCTCATTGATGAAATCTTGTCCATTAGTTTTCGACATGACCAACACTTTCATAGCTACAGTGCGACCACTTCGAAGTTTTCCTTTCTATACAGAGCCATAGCCTCCCTAACCTAACTTATTAGCAAAGTTATAAGTCATCTTCTCTATGTCTGAATAGGAGTACTTGACACAAGTTGGAGATTTTTGTTATTGCGTAAAAATTCTTCAATGGTATCATCGAGTGATAGATGTCTTCTCTTGAACTTGTAAATCAAATTCGTAACTAGGCACAATATCCCAAACATAGTCCTTCCTAAGACTAAACAAATTAAATGACACATTGAAGCAACAATATATATTTTAAGAAAAGGACAAGATAAGACAAGAAAAAATAACCATAAAATACGATGGTATAAACCATTCTATCTTTGTATTGAATGGTAAGTAAGTGGTTTGCGCTGTTAGCGCACGCGAATATAGCTACTTGAACAACCACTTAATTAAGCGAAAATAGATTTTTCACAAGGCTTTTGGAGTGTATATATAGTTGCATCCAAGCTTTTTTGATGCATCAAACTAGGGCCTTGTATAAGAAAAGTACCGCTGTTTCAATTCCATTATTTTGACATCTTTTTATATGTCAGTGGAATTGAATTACATTTAAATTTTGAGTTCACCCCGATCAATATATAAACAATTTGAATTCACAAAATTAAAAATTGAAATCGCTTTCAATTTTGTACAGTCAAATAATACCAAGTCAATTCAAGGCTACTTATAAATATTAATTTTAGGAAAACTCAGAAGATTTAGAATTTGGTAGCCTTAACAACAATACGTAGTATCCACCCTCCTAGTAAAAGAAAATAAATGTAACAAATTAAAAATATAGACCGATTAATACAAGTGAAAAACATAAATTAATCACATTAAAAGAGGAGACATGAAAGCAAAGAAAGTCTTATACCAAGAACGAAGTAGTTGTAGATAGTAAAAAGAATCGTAATTTAATTAAGTTTTTTTCCCAAGGAAGAATGCCCATGAGACTAGTCCGAATAAATCCTTTGCTTTATTCTACAGAGAAATTAATAATTTACCTTTGAAAGTTAGGTGTTGAGAGAAAGTGAACCTCTGTTAAACATGAAATTAAGTCCAAATTGTAAATATTAAAAAAATGATATTAAAAATAAAGATTTTATTTAAAAGAAGCTTATAATTGAAGCCTACTGATAAAGGGTGGCAATAAATCATTGACTATAAACTTCCAAAGCCCTGCAAGATTTACCCAAACCACAGAAATTAACTAGGGTTACAAATTGAAGACTTTTGCATGGAAGATCAGATCCAACAAATCAAAAAGTATCGTATACTCAATTGGTTTTCCGTTAGGACTACCAGAAGTTTACCCCACCCTTAACTTCAGGTCCGGACATCCATAGTTATAAAAAGAAAAAAAAAAGCATCTTTATTATTCTCACAAGTTTTATCTGACGTGATGGTAATAGGGTTTTGCCATGACTTGTAGCATTGAAAGGTATTCCATTTTTTATAACCGCAAAACTGCCCTTTCATTCCGCAAGCAGTTCACAAAGAATCCAAAAACGTAGTGCTCGGCCCGGGAAGCAAATAATCTTGCAAATCTGACATGGAAAGATTTCTGGGCTTTGAAAGTGGATTCAACGGTTGAATAATCATATATGTGCCGATGGTACATGAATACGTAACATCTCCCAGCCGACATACTCTCCAAATACTGCATAACCGGATGTTGGTGAGGAAGACGAAGACGAAGAGGAAGAGGAATAATAACCTGTAGTATTACATGGAATGATAGGAATGTAGTTGTCATCGCTGACTTCCTGGAGTTTTGTACGGAAGTAGTGTATTTGAAAAAAAGAAGATAAAATTAGTTTGCTGTGCAAACTATTAAACAAAATAATGTATGATGCCGTCGATGACAATGGCGGCATTTGAATTAATATCATTTGCCCAGCGGAATTTCAATCATCCACCCAAAAAGTCAACGTTTTTCCCGATCTCGAAATGCTCCAGTTGAAGATCATAAAGAAGAAAATGTGGAAGGTATGTTCAAGACCATAACTACACGCACCGTACTCAGCACCAAAGGTCGTCTACTCAAGCTCCGGTTCCGCACACTCTCCTTCTGGTTCGCACCCACGACTCACCCCCCTGGTACTAGCTTTTTCGGGTCTGGTTAAATCCATTCTATGGCGCTTCGAGCTCCTGAACTCCGGAGCTGTCTCATATGGGTCTGATTTATTTCAAGTAATCAATCCACTCACAGAACAAAGGAGGGTATGGTGGGGCTTTGGTGTTGATTCTGAAAAAAGAGAGCCCGCAGCCCGCCGAGATCGTGAAAAAGGGTGTCGGAGGTGCTTTTAAGGCATCGCATTGAAGAGTCATAGCGAGGCGGAGAGGAGAAGGAGGCAGAGAATCAATGCTCATCTTTCTACGATTCGCGGCTTCGTGCCGTGCACTGAAAAGGATATATATCTTTCATGTAGGCTATTGTCAATAATTGTTGTTTTTTAATAGTTGTTATCAATCTTGTGTTTGATTTGTTCAATTTACTTGTTGCAACATCTTTGAATTGCATATGGGTTTTTGGCAAGAAATGGGTTATTGATATCAACTACCTTATTAAGTTCATGAAAATAACGAATTATTTCAAATAGATGCAGACCAAATATTAACATCCATTTGGGAAACAACAGGATCTTCTGATATCGACACATATTAAGACCATAGTTTCTGGAAACCATCATTGAATTAGTTTATCTACTGAATAATTGCTCACGGGTACGTTAGCTACATTAATTTAGTCTTGATGACATATAGAATGGCATCAGTCCTAGTGGTGGGTATTTGTTTTTCTCGTTTCTTCTCTTGTTTGCCTTATGGCTTCTAGTATATACTCCATTTGTACTTTGTTGGAAAGTAATTCTTGAAAGCACTTTTAATATATCCTAGTTACTTATCTGGAAAAGAAAAAACAAAAACTTTGCAAATGGAGATTGGTAATTGACCCATATAATATATACTTGTAGGTTGCCCCGCTTTCTAGGTTCAATTCCTAGGTTGAGATTTTCTAATTTTTGGATTTATCATCTCCCAAGTTGTGAATTTGTGGTTGATAACCCTTCATTTATTTTGAGATGCTGTTAATAGAGAGTGTTTTATTTAACTCTCCAAGGGACTCTTACATTACCTGGTTAGTATTTAAGGTCCATGTTGTTTTGTGTGTGTGTGTGTTTGGTGTTAGAGAGAGAGAGAGAGGGGGGGGAAGGGTTTGGGAGAGGGAGGGAGGGTTTTATGTGTTTTATCTTCTATAATCTAAAATATTGTAAAGGTTTTATCTTCTATAATCTAAAATATTGTAAGGGTTTTATGCGTTTTATCTTCTATAATCTAAAATATTGTAAGGGGTTTATGTGTTTTACTTTTATCTACTCTAATCCAATCTATCTGTAATATTATAAATATGTGTATCCAATTTCATGGAGCTCTAATCACAAAATTGAGAACTTCTTTCTCTTTGAATCACCATGTTGTGCTATATTAGTGCCATGTTGAAATCATTATGTAAATGGATGAGTGTTTGATACTTTGAACTTGCAGAAATCATGGACTTTGGTTATCCACAAAATCTCTCTCCATAAATTTTGAAGCTCTACATCACCCAAGAAGGAGTTCGGTCTCCATTCTCATCCAACGTTAGATGTTTGTTTTGGCTATAAATTCTGTAATCTAGTAATTTGAGCAGATGAAGCTGTACTGTTGATTTCTAAGTTATAGTTTGGTCTACATTTTTAGGTACACATTATCGAAATGAAGATCTGATTTTTTATCTTTTTGTGAATATTTTATTGAAGATTCCCTAATCCTCTTTTTCTTTCATGTGCCAAAATCTAAATAGCCTTCAGATAAACCAATCCCCAATGCGACTTTACAAGTTACAGGTGTTGTAGGTTGGCGAAGAGAGGGTCTTGTTTATAAAAAGAATGAGATGATTTATCCTTTTCTTTTTTTTTTGCAATTTTTCATAGTGATTTTGGTCACTCTGACGGATTTTTGACTCCTGATTGTTACAGGTGTTTCTAGATATTGTGGAAAGTGTTAATCTTCTAATGTCTTCCAAAGGTGGATACTGTTGTTGTCAACATTTTGTGCAATTGATTTATGTTTGTTCACCTAAATAAATTTTGTGATTGTAGGTAGCGTTCTGCGTTGTGATGTAACTGGAAAAATTCTAATGAAATGCTTCCTCTCTGGAATGCCTGATTTGAAGTTGGGTTTAAATGATAAATTGCCTTGGAGAAAATGTCCCAGCCTAGATCCCATCCTGCTAAAAGGTAACTTTTTGAGGCACACCTGTATTATTATTTATTTTATTTCTTTTGATAGTTTGTAGCTAAATACTTGTGTCTGCTTTGGAAATTTGATTTCTGTTGAATAGTTATTAAAAAAAAAAGATTTCTGTTGAATGGCTCTGCTTGCATTAAGTTTCCTCTTGGCATAATAATTTGGAATTTTACACGAGCTTGTGTTTTTAGGTGGTTTTTTTCTCCTCAACTGGCTCACTAGAATTTAGCTTGAAGAAATGCTTTAGGTTTTTTTTTTTTTTTGATAAGAAAACCAACAAATAACTTTATAAAGAAAAGAAGGGAGCCAAAAAGGCAACCCAACTGTCAGAATGCTTATAAAAAGGTTGTTTTTGGCTGAGGCGGAGTGGATACCAACTGTCACTAATCTTCGGTTTGAGAGAATTGATCTGGTTGAGGCTGAGGTGCTGAAAGCCCCTTTTACGGAGGATGAAGTGTTCAAGGTGCTGTGTAGTTTTAGGGAGATAAGGCGTCGGGCCCGAATGGATTTCCAATGGCAGTTTGGCATATTTCTTGGGATTTTGTGAATAATGAGATTATGAATTTGTTTATCACAGCTTTATTTCAATGACTTGTTTTAAGGACGTGATGTTGGTTGTTTTGATAACTTAGTCTCTTATAATGTTAATTTTTGCAGTGCAAACCATTGAGCTTGATGATGTTACTTTCACCAGTGCGCAAATTTGACGAGGTTTTAACTCAGAAAGGACTGTCAGTTTTTGTGCCACCAGATGCAGGAATTTGAATTCGATGAAGTAAGTTCAAAATTTTCTCTTGTGTCATCGTGCAGTAAATCTCTTTTTAGTATCGTATTGCTTTGTAAATTAGTAGTTATGAAGTATTAATGACATCTTGATTTTCTTTCAATAATTATCCTTCTGTCTTAAATGTTACTGGATACGCCATCCCAGCTGTAGGTAAATTTTAGAATAATAAGGAATATGTTAATACTTTTTCTTTTACAGTGCAATCTTATAAAATGGTGAAAAGATTAATATTTCTGTAGTTGCTATTGATTTAGAGCTACAGCCACATAAGTGATGCTTGTTTTGATAAATGTTAGTCATAATATTCTCAGTGAGATGCCAGATGAGGTGTTGTTGGTTGATGATTCCAGAATGAAAATATAACATTCTTACAATTATATTTTCCATAGGTACCGTATCACCGAGGGTGTAAATCTTCCATTCCGAGTATTGCCAACAATTAAGGAACTGGGTCGGACACGCATGGAAGTGAATGTCAAGGTTTGTAATTCACAAAGGATACAAATAGTGGATATTCAAGATTGTGCAATTTTCTTATTGATCCCAAACTTCAGGTCAAGAGTGTATTTGGCAAAAATGGTTTATATTCTGGGCGTTGTCATTAAGATTCCAGTATTTCAAAACAGACAGCAAAACGAGCTTCCAAGTTACATCAGGTCGACAAAGTATAAGGCAACTAGTGATTGCTGATCTGAAGAGTATTACAAATGCACTCCAGAAATGTTTATTACCTTAATTCATTTCTTTTTAATTTTGTACATTCTAATATTGCCTGTCTTCTTTTAAATATCATGATTTCGTATATACAATATTTGTTGAAGATTATGTATGAGATGTAATGAGCGATACCTTTTCGTCATATTGTTTTTTTTAGCTTTTCATTATGCATGAGATGTAATTGCATTTTACAATACAATGCATGCAATCAATTTAACCTCCAAAAGTTTGATTAATGGGTTTACCAAACCTTGGTGGCATTCTACTTTCAAAATATTTTATAGGATTAATAGAAGTTTATGTAAAATCCAAAAAAAAAATTTGTTGCAATTAGTTCAGTTTTATTGTCACTTGAACAAAAGTTATTTAAATATGATAAATACCTTCAAGACACAAATTATCGTTGTAGTCCAATTTTGATCTCCAGTAAAAATGGAAAAAAAAGGTTCTTCAACACTACATAATTTGATAAGCAAATTTGTGTAAATATTTATCTTTTTCAGTTTTGAAATATAACCACTATCCGGGAATCCCAAACAAACTCACCAATAGAATTTGGGATTCAGAAGCCCCAAATATTAAATACATACACTGAAAATAAGTTAGATTTCATTCCAGCCCATATGATTAACACAAAGAATTTGGTGTTTTATCCAACTCAAGTTAACAGACCAACTTTATGTGTAGAAAATATACATCAAAATTGTAAGCCCACATTGATGCTTAGCTTAGCAACCTTGGTCTCCCTGGCAATCTAGAAATTGAATAAGGCCTTACTGGTTGGATAACCATTTGTGTTAAGAGTTGCCTCCTGCGCTAAAATTTCTACTGTTACTACATTCTCTTTCTTCAAGTGTTCTACTTGCCACTAGAGAAGGAGCAGACACCCGTGTTTCAAATAAGTAATAAACACAAAAAGCAAACCATTAAGAAGAGTTAAGTGATACATTAAATGAACACCAGACCTTCATAAAAACATTTATTTGGCACAGCACCATAGTGGATATTAATCTTGAAAAATTTACTTTTTTTCTTGCTCCCGTTTCCACCTTCAATCCATTCGGCTAAACTACAGACTTTTTGCATTTGACCCTCATCAAGTCTTTCCTGAACAACAAGATAACAAATTAAATTACTAAATCAAAGAATGAATATAATGAAAGGGTTTCGTATCCCTCAATATAGGGAAAATAAAAGTAACTCATCCAAAATGTCAAATTTAACCCGCATGGCTTCGTTTACTCCCTCTCGACAACATGAGACTGCAACTACAACTACAACTCATGGTCACAAACACTAGTATCACGCCACCACCACTTAACTGGCTTAGTTGATTCCTCATCATCCGACTCGATGTTCCATACTGCCACATGTTCAATCGTTTGCCCTCTGCTTCTTCTTGGAACTCTTCCAAAGTTATCGAGGCACTGCTCTCCCCGGTCCCACCTCTTCTTTCTAACCTTTGCAAACCTTCCGAAATTTAAACAAACTCGCATAAAAGGGTCTCGAGGCCTACAATACGAGAAGAATGATTCGTTAGAATACGCTTAGGTTAGACTATCAATCTACATGTATCACCAAATTGAGAGCCTCGAGCATCGTGGCAAATTTACGCTATTTCTGACCTTTTGTAAGCCCTGTTTGAATTGGTGTAGGTATTTCCAAATCCAGTGGAAATCTCCTCTTTCGTGGAAAGTTAAGGGCTTCTGAAGAAAAAAAGAACGGTCCCAATAACAAAAAACCTCAATTCCATTTAGCTCCTTGTTTTCTTCACTTATAAATTTGATGCACAAATTTCACTCAAAGAGGCGTAGTATTAGAAAGTAAAATAAAAAAAATGCCTTGCCTCGAGAGCGTACCCTAAGAAGCATTACAAATCTTGATCCTAACTACCCATACACAAATGAACACTCTTCCCTTTCCGTGATTCATGTTCATTAGGTAAGGCATGTCTAAACATTCTCCTTTGGCAACCTACCTACCACATCCCTATTACTTCATTCAGCCTTGGGATTTGGTGCTCAAATTCTTTTCTAGTTGCCCTGTTGGCAATTTTTTTTTTTTTGGCATACTCCAAATTTCAAAGTTCAAGATAATTTTTTTTTTACACAAAATATTAAATAAGATGAAGAAATATGCTCATGGGAACTACAAATACTATAATCATTTTATTTGTATACAGTTTGTTATCCACACACACAAGAAAATTAATTAGGGGCAATAATAATAAGAGACAAGAAGAGCCTTTGAAAAACAAGGAACATAATGAAAAAGTATATTTAAGAGGGATGGTGAGCTCACCCAAAATTATCAAGCGCAAAAAGCATCATCAATATCATTCTGACACAATGGTAATCTACTTGCATATGATATAGTGATCTTCGATATCTGAAACTCCATGCCCTATCCAAATATAGGAGTGTGTGACTTTTGCATATAATCTCGTAACACAACCTGAAAAATGCCATATCGAAAAGTCATATCTCATTCGCATGATGACCCCGCAAAGGGAAATAGACAAATAAGCATCCACGACACTTAAATTGAAGCAAAATAAAAGACTTAATCAGGAATATTATTGTCATTGAGAAAGAAGATCTTTTCATAATCCTAGTCCTATGGTTTTTCCAAATCATAGATGAAGCCGCGGTCATTTTTTCGTGACGCTTATCAACACATTTTTACCGCATGTCGATGCATTATATATGATGCTATTCATTTACTTAGGTTTAAAAATAGAAAAATATTACACATTTTCCTTGATTGGAACAAGGAATGGAGGTACAAGTCGTGTTCACCACCTAGCCTAAGTAGGTACCATGCGCATTACTCTTGTTCACTTTGAGACAATGGATATAAGGACTTAGGTTTTATAGAAAGCATTTATGTGGAGAGAACAAGTAAAATACTTTAATGAGACAAACAACCAAAGATAGAGATGTAACATTACAAGTGCAAAGATGAACTTCCATTTGTGATGTGGGAATTGCTTTGTCTTCTCCATCTTTTCAGCCTCTTGGTAAATTCCTAGGGACCCCCGGGCTTCTACATGCGTGCCATAAATTAGCCAGAAACAAAAAGATGCCCATTCCGTCATGGTATCCTCCTCCTCGTGGAAATGAAACTTTTATTTTGGCTCCATCAAATTTCAACATCCCAACCTGCTATTTCCACCATGTCGCCACCGTATCTCAGCTCTAGTGCTTCAAAATGCATCTCGCCATTCTAGTTTTTAGTTCTAAACATTCTCTACTCCAGATCGCTATTGTGACTAGAAGCCAGGACTGGATCAAGAAATTCTCATAATAGTAATACTATCTTCCTTTTCATAATGCGGAACATGTTTGGCCTGGATCTTGGCCGTAAAGAACAATGCTAACCCATCTCTGCCTTGTTCATCTAGGATTAATCCACTCCAAGAGTTTCTCTGATTTTCCCAATGATGAATCCACCAAGCTTTTCTCCACGTGTACAATTTGCTCCCTAATTGCTCTAATGAACCGTTTGTGTCTCTGAAATCACATCTTCCTCATTCGACTTGTCCGCTGCAATTCGAGAGAGACTCACCGTCTTTCAAAGTCTTAACCGATCCAGACAGTACAATCAAGATATTCTAAAAATTGAACAAGAAGAAGAGTTTAAGGTTGGAATCAATAAATACCCGCCATTTTGCCGCTTCAAGTGTTGTTGAAAGATCACGCTTTATGATAATCTATTGATGAGTAGCTTTGGGTCCGAATGGCATCTCTGAACAAGGCCTTCTCATGCAAAGAAGGCGAAAATTGACTCCATCCTAGTTATTAAACCAAAATCTTACTTTTTTTTATATTCATTTTATAATATGGAGTATTCATAAAGCATTTCAAATATTTCAAATATAGCCAACCAAGCCAATTTTCATAACCTCCGTTTGGTTTTGCGGTAACCAAGAAAAGAAGGGGGGAAATGGTAGGCGCAAAGAGCAGCATAAGTTTAATTTCAATGGAATTCACAGTTTCACTAGGGCCAATTTAAGAAGAAATTAACATGCAAATTCATGCAAATTTCTCGATCCCACACTCGCAGCCAAACACAAGGTGTTGTAAGGAGGAAGCTTAATTTCTACCAATTAAATGCTCACTTCCGTGGGGATGACGACATGATTAGCACTAAGCCCACAACTCACTTTTCATAACACAAAAATTCCATAGTTCAAAAATAAAATTAAGCCATGAATATTCATTTTAACCACACATTCGTTAAAAATAAAACAAGATTTCACTAAAATGAATCCAGCAGCAAATAATCGCCTCGCTTGAGTTTCATTTTCTTCTTTTCTTAACTCTTTTTTTCTTGGCTTTATCGGCAAATAAACGGATAGGAAAGAAAACCAACCTATCTCAAGGGAATCTGAAATCCACTTTGGCCGCCGAAAAACGTAGGGTCCGATTCCCATCGCGAAAGCCTGGCCGCCATTTCCGCATCACTAATACAACAAAAGATGTACATAAATCGCTAGTCACGTATATATTGGAGAAAAAAGAAAGATACTTTTACTTATAATCTCCCGAATTAACAACCAAAACAAAAAATAAATAAATAAATAAAATCAGCAAACAAAGATTAATTGAAAAAAATTTGAGAAATGAAGGTGGATTTCGTCGACAGTGAAGGTTATCTGAAATCTTTTTTACTTCAAATTTAATGCGGAGTAGCTTTGTTTCGGGGTTTAGAGTCGAAGGAAGAAATATCAAAGATGAGCGAGATAGGAGTGGATCGATTAGCGACGGACCTCGTATAATCCCAGCGGCTATGCCGGCGTCTGAAGCGACGAGAATACCGCGATTCTTGGTCGAGATCATTTAATTCAAATGTCGTCGTTGGTGGCGATGGCAATTAGTTCCCTGAATAGCGGAGTGTTGGCGGCGACATTTGGTTTTTAATGATGGAGTTCGGGTTCAGGAACTCTTCGATTCATTTGCCGCCCTCTCAGCGAGGCAATGACATTGCGCACCATTTTTGTTAATAGTTTGCACAACAAACTAATTTAATCTTTTTTTTCCCAAATTACAGTACTTCCGTACAAAACTCGACTTCCTGCTCACACTTCATCGAAAATACTATATAGATTGTCAGTTGAGAATGAGAGGAAGGATAATCAGCTCTCCATTGATAAAGCCGAAGAGAATAGGGATCCGTCTTTTGGATGTCATATCTGAGTGGAGAGGAGTGGAGATCAGCAGTTGCCGCTTCTTTTCTTTGAGATCAACTACGAATGGTATGATCATGGTAGTTGATCACGGGTAGCACTAATTTCCATAATATTTCCCGATACTCTAGCAGCACGAATGAAGGAAGCACTTGCATGGAGGGCTCTTGTTATCGGGCCTACTCCCATCGGTTATCTCCTCGATTTATCATCTTTAGAGAGAGAGAGAGAGAGGAGAGAGATACTCTGTTTTAATTGCACCTTTCTTCAACGTATATCATTCTTCGCCAACTGTTTTAAGTATCATTTACCTTATTTCTTGGCTCATACAACATGTTAGTAAAATACTGAGACAACAATTTTTGAATTTTTAGGAAAAATATGTATAAGGCTACCGATTTAAAACTAAAATAAAAAAGGTATGAAGAATGGAAAAATACATGCATGGTTCAAAACATGTTAAGGAAAAATGATTTCCTTTCAAGTAGAGATACTATCTTAACCATTAGTTAAGGTAGTACCTTCTCAAGTGATTAAGGTAATAATCTACTTGAAAGCCGATTTTTTTTTTTTGATATGTTCTGAACCATTTATTTACCATTTTTTTTATATCTTTTTTGTCTTTGTTTCTAAATCTATAACCAGATACATACTTTTCCCAATTTTTTTCAAAGTATACTTTAAATTCTGAGACAAAGATAAAATTTTATTAGCAGTCCTCCGTCTCTTTTGTATTCCCTAAAACCACCTGCTCCTCCAACAAAAAAAAACTTCTTCTCCCTTTTATATAAAATAGGTGAAAATGTAAACAAATTAAACCAAAAGATAGATAAGCAATTGTAATTAAAAATAGAGGATCCCTTTACTCTTAACATTTGCTTATGATATTAACAGAAATCAATGAAGATGGTGTTGGGTTGCGGGCGCTCAGTTAAGACAGGTATTACATTGCGATTCTGTGTTGGTTCAGTTAGACCAGAATACTGTTGAATTACCCAGCAGATCTGGGGTTTGGGTTCTTCTCATTGCCGGAAGGAGTGACCATGTTGCCTCATATTGGAGACGTATTTCTGAATTGGAAGATAAAATTGCCCCTATAGCGATGGTTGTCTGCAACTGAATGATTATTGCCTTCAAAAAGCGAATTCTAGACACCATTTGTCTACCTTTCCCTTCGATACAGAGATAGCTACTCCTTATTCAATTGTTCGAGTATAAAGACCACTATGAACTTTGGCCTCCCCTTGCGGTTTCTCTCAAATAACCAGAGTTTATGCAAGTCCTTCCTATTTTCTTACCGAGTGAGGTGGACTTATCCTCTGTCGAAAATTTTCAATACTTCACTCTAGAATATTTGATATTTCATACCAAAATGGAAATTTCTATGAAATTTTTGGTCAAAACCTATGTGCGGAAAGTGAAAAGCGAAGAGAAGGAAAGAAGTGCCAACTGAAGAAGAACAATAGCACGGAGCCCGAAATGGGGCCTGAAATCGAATGTATTGATAAACCAGCCCAAGGTAATAAACTCTGTTTCTTCATCTCCTGCTATGATTTTAATATGCACATGAAATTTTCTATGGTATTTAATTCTCTTATGTATATATGCTCTCTCTGCACCATAAAATTGGATTCGAATTAACATGCAGTATTATTCATTCATTACAAGCATTCCTACAACAATTAGGCCTACCTAATAATAAGTTTATTATATTTTACAGGTTTCCTTTCTTTTCTAGGTTCCCTATGTGTAGAGGTAATCGTTGGTTTCCTTCATTTCACTTTGAGAATCTTCATAATCTCTGTTCTCTAACGGTCTAATAAATTGAAAAGAGAGCATAGAATAAATATTCAGAAGTTTTTGGAAGATTATAGAGTTTTCAAGTCCTCAAGGTACCCATATGCTGATATTAAAAGATCACAAATAATTTTGAGGTCAAACTAGGTGAAGAAGGCCAGGGACCGTTTATAAAGGAAAGCTCAAATGAAGTTTTTGTTGTAGTAAAATCCTTCAATACTTCAAGTGGAAATGTAAAGAGTCTTATTAATGAAGTAGGAACAACTAAAAGTATATATCATACTAATGTAGTCTCTACTGGATTCCTGTGGCAGATGAATATGTTTGAGCTTTGATTATGAATTTTTTACCAAATGTGAGCCATTAGACAAATTCATAGTTTCAACATTTGGTAATAATCATTCACTAGGTTATATAAGTTTTTAGGAGATCGTTATTAGTGCATAGCTAAAGGTATTGAGCATCTTCATCAAGGTTGTGATCAAAGAATCTCTTATTTGGATATCAAACCTCACAATATTTTTGCTTGATCATATCTTTTAATCCAAAGATCATTTTGGTTTAGCCAAATTCAGGTTTAAGGAACAAAGTGCAATTCTATGACAACAAAGAAGGGGGACCATAGGATATATTTCTGTACCAAAAAATGTTATCTAGAAATTTTAAATGTATCTACAAGCAGATGTTTATAGCTTTGGTATGTTGTCTATTGAAATATAGTGGAAGAAAGAATGCTTGATGTTACCGTAGAAAATAACAGAACCATACTTCCTAGAAATGGCTATGTAACATACGCCTTAGCATTTCTTTGGCTTTATCCACAATGTATTATGCTAGGTATTGGTGAAAAGACATTGCAAATGATAAGAACATTTAAAATATAGATTGTAAAAATAAATAAAGTGAAGTAGATCATAAAAATGAACAAACTAAAGTAGAAGTAAACATAAATATTCTATTAATATTCAAAATAGACTAACACACAAATATCCAAAATGTTGATTAATGGTAACACATTATAATAGTACAAGAAAATTATTCATTGCATTGAAACATTATTCATGTCAATGGATTTCCACATGTTTTCCTATTGTGACCGGCCATATTGCAACGGGAGCAACACATAGTCTGCTTATCTTGAAACTGTGACTCGATTCACTTTTTCCTTGGTCTTCCTGTAGGTCATTTTGTTCGAGGAGGCTTTAAAGAGACGTAAACATTGCCAACAACATCCCGGACAACACCATTGTCATCCACTTTTGGTATGTCGTGAGTCTCTATTCCACAAAACATGCCTGAGTATAAATTTTCTTGCGTTGGACATTTGAACACATCATCAACCAAACCAGCAATATTTTGTCTTAGATACATTGCAATTGCACATGCATGTTAGCATGGTATGCCAAACATTTCCCAACCACGACATGTACATTTTCAAGCCGCTATGTCAACATTGATGACTACTTTGCCAACAAATATAAATGTGTATTCCATGAATGGGCTAACAATGCCATGTAAACCTCCCTCACAATATTTACACTTCTATTTTCGGCCCTATAGTACCCTTCCTGGTACTCATTGATCTCACTCCTTATGTTTAACAATATAAAGACTCAACTTAGTCATATACCGACCAGGGAAGCCGAATGAGTGATGACGCTCATTTTTAACCAAGTATTAAAAGACTCACAACGTTGGCTGTCATTTTGTCCCATCTTTCTACGTAATTCCGACATGGCCCAAATGTTCGTCTACTTGTTTCAACCTATGTTAAGTTAACGCATCACTTACGTAATTCAAACAAGTGAGACAGACCGCATCCAACCTGTGACATATGCAATCTTGTCAAGTCATCAGAAGGTTTCTCCTTCCCTCATACTCCCTTTCGTGGTATGCTTATTTCAAAGAAGCTACTAAAATTTTTCCTTCAAATGATGGTAATATGCATGGTTTCCTCCAAATATCGTGCGCTTACACAACAAAACCTGTGGTGCCGAACCGACATAATCACGACTCTTACCACTCTAATAATTTTTTAAAATTTTTGTAAGAACCAAAACCTATCTTCGTAATTCTTCGAAGCTCATCAATCTAAAGCTAATGGGAACATGTTACATTCATGATCGTGATGTTGTTGCTGAAAATAAGGCACCACATATGGCCCACTCAAGTGAGATGAGTCATCTGCAATGAAAGGTCAACAACCCAACAAAAACCCCCGTCAGATAGATATACCTCATGTGTACAATAGTTGTTCAAAATGGTCAATACTTGAGTATGTCGTAAACCAACAATCGATCCCGATTCATTCTTCGACAACTCGATTAACACATCAAAGGCAACAATTTATAGTAATTCCGGTGAAACCATATATTTTCTTAACCTTCTCCTTAACTTTCCAAGCTTCGACACACTCAATCTCATCCTATGTTCATGAAACGAAGTCTTCACATATTAGTCGTGGTTGTACTGGGAGTCGATCGAATCATTACTCATCTATCACCACGCACCAAGCGATCTCACTAATGGTGACAGCAAACTACATCATCAATAATACTATGATTATGATGGATTATGAATGTGTGTGAACTTGACTCCACATATGACGACCAATAGCATGTCATGTTATTTTTGGCAAGTATCCATTGACAACAGCATAACACTCATGTGCCTATAGGCGTTCTTTGAAATAGCATCAAAACCTCCCGCCTAAGGACATTAGGTACAAAGCATCCCGGAATGCAGCAAAGATTGGGAAACCTTAGCCACCGGTGACAAATTGCATTTTCTAAGTGCCTGGAATTACGCTTGAAGGACGTCTCTGCTTTCAACACCTCTAGGACAAACTATGCGCCTAATGATGGTGCAAACTTCCTAAAATCCATAGACAAATTCAACATTTGGATTTCTATTTATTAGACCGCACTGAATTGTAGCCAACAATAGGTGTGGGGGCACTGTTACCAAGACACAACAACAATAATAGGGCACTAATAGGTGTGACCTATTTCTATTCACAATCCCTAATACCAAACACATTATTTTGATAATAGTGGCCATCCTGGCCAACTTGGGCAAACTGAACTTGACTAATCTTATGAAGCCCTAAC
The DNA here is from genome assembly GCA_016808115.1 of Tetrastigma voinierianum. Classification (NCBI taxonomy): domain Eukaryota; kingdom Viridiplantae; phylum Streptophyta; class Magnoliopsida; order Vitales; family Vitaceae; genus Tetrastigma; species Tetrastigma voinierianum. The sequence continues at coordinate 411,922 of JAEQBH010000443.1, read as the reverse complement.
GTTAACAGTCCGAGTAAACCCTCCCATTACCCTAAAGGGAGGTTGAACGACCATTGGATGAAAACCCTTTCACCCAATACTTTACACCAACCAACCAAGCTACCTCTCAAGATCAACTTAATTATTAACCATTACATATCACGTAATTAATCAGAAACATTGAATCCCAATTACGAATAATTAAACATTATCATGATAAATGCCACTAGGAAACTCCACAGCTACAATATGCAGGATTAATTAGTAGATACCTATAGATCTCGCGGCAAGTACTCAAAAACCTGGCGTCCATCCCAATTTATCACTCTTCCTCCCGCAGCTTCTACCCTTTCAAATTTCATCCTGGCCTGTTTCAATGCCCACATCAAACAAGCTTTATATTACTTTTCTAAACCCCAAATGTTGGTGTGGTTTCTATATGAATTAGTCCTTTAAATTTCTTTGATTATTCTATTGGGCAAAAGAAATAGTTTTTAATTTGTATTAATAGTAACTAGGCAACAGTATAGAGTTTGAGATAAGGGCAATCATTAGAATATAGTATCTTCGATTATTTCATCACCGTTAATGATTTTTTTAAGCTTTCAACTCCTTTAAATTGGGAAACAAATAGAAAGATGGGATATTCTTTCTTTTGTAAGGCACAAGGGCTTTAATTTTATTTCCAAATGCCCAAACGTGAACCCAAAGGCTTAGGCAACATCGACAATATAAGAGGTGTTTTCACCCATGGTCGCTTGAAAAGGCTCGCGACTCGCCGGCCCCCGGCAGATCACAGCCCCAGAGTCCCCACGCCAGCTTGGCCACCGCCACCACATCGCCGCCCACCACCGCCACCACCGCTGTCGATCCGACCGTGTTCACTGCTCCTTTCTCCTTCCAGCACCACCCTCCGCTCACCCCTTCCTCATCAACTTTAGCGAAACATCTCTTCATCGCTCTCTCCCACCCGCCACCGCCACCGGCAACTCGCCAACTCCATTGGTGCGGTACTCGTGACTTATCTCTCCGTCAAAGACTCAGGCAAATCTCTCCTTGTACTGTCCCTCCGCCCACTCCCAGCCCCATTCCAAAACCCCTCTGCTCAGCCGACACAACCTGCACACTGAGGTGGAAACTCTCCGTTTCCTTAGTCGAATTAAGGCCGTTTCTCCCGACGACGACGGCGACGAGAATGATATCGACATCCGCCGAGCACCCCACATTCGATTGCCCTCCGCGGCGCCCTAATGAGACATTCGCCCCATCCGCCTGATCTCCAGCCGCCCCAAATGAGCATCCCCGACTCGCCCACACCGATCAGACTCGCCTCCCATTATCCGACACTGCTTTACTCACCATTTCCCGCATGAAAAAGTCGAACCACATCCCCAACACTCCACCTCCCGCTCCCCAAATCCATAGCCCAAGAAAGAATGAATCCCAAATTGGCCCATTCCCATGTCCCTCCACGAACGCCACTCCGGGCGTATATGCGGTGCGCTTCACCTAAATGAAACGACTGGCCTTGGATTATTCAGACAAATGTGATTCGCCATTGTGCTGCTTAAATACGCGGGCTAACCATCAAACGTAGTGATTGTCGTGGGGCCCAATAGGATCTAGAGAGCGCCACACTGAGGCATGTGGGCTTTTAATGTAGACACTTGGATTTCGGTTGATATCCCTTCAGAGAGCATAGAATAAAATATCGATAATTAGTACTTAAAATTTTATGGATATATAAAAAAATGATGATAAATATTAGTAAAATAAAAAAAATTAATGTAAAAATATTTCTTAAAATTATGAAAATATTTGTCAACTATAAAAAACATAAATAAGCAAATATACACTTATTAAAGACAATATTTATTATAATTTATCAAGAAATTACATTATAATAGTAATTTAAAACAAAAATGAAGATCAATGTGGCTCCATTACATTATTTGATGAAGGGATCCCATCTTGATGAAGGGATCTCATCTTAATGAAGATAATATTCATAATAAGATCTTTCAAATATTGAGATAAATCGTCAAAAGAAAAAATAATGAGAGTTAAATAAAAAAAAAATTTTTCTTGGATGTGGGCGGATGAGTTAAACAAAGATTGTATGATTTTATGAGTATTTATAGAATTTTTCGGGAATCAAAATAGTCGCACGATATTTACCAATATTTTACTCCATATTTCTACCGATGTTTTATCGATATTTTACCGATATTTTTTAGAAATTCCAGCACATGCCGCTGTGCTCCATGTCACATTTTTACCCATTTTCCCCGATTTTTCCTTGATCGATTTTTCCTCCGGGTTTTTCTTCCTGTTTGCCGTAGTAAATCGATGCCACGATATATCTACAGAAACCCCATTTTTGTTTCCTGGTGGAGAGAAAGAGAAATTCAACATTTTTTTTTTTGTTTCCTACTTTGTTATGATTTTTTTTTTTTAAATATCTATACTGGTGATTGGTCACCCTCGGGGACGATCTACTTAATCAAGTTCTAAAATAGAGCATCAAAATGTTAAAAATATAGGATAATAAACAACATTCAAATTAATAACATAATAAAATTATGTTTGATATTACATATAATTAAAATACATATAATTTCAATTCTGTAATATATTGACGATTATTGATTTGATTTCTTTTCTTTAATCGTATATACTTTTTCGTTTAAATCTTCCAAACACAAATAAACATCGTATTACGATAACGAAAACCAAATCGTTGTACTAAGACGATCCAACCACCTGTCATACCAAGACGATGACAGCCACACAAACACTAAGACGAAGATTAAATCACAAATAAACAAATAAACCTAAATTTGTGTAGAATAACTACTTTATTAATGAAGAAAAATATGAAAAGAAGTATAGAAGAATGATTTCAAATTAAGAATAACAAAAAAAAATCACTCATCCTTACTTAAAAAGAAGAAACTAATAGAAAAAAAGTTAAGAGAAAAAAAGACTGATTTAAAGAGGTTTTCATTCAATCTTTATGATAATATTAAGTATGATAGGTTAATTGTGATGCTTTTTCATTAAAAATTTAATTCACTTATATTTACTTTATATAACCATGTTATAGCATTTTTCTTATAACTGCTGGGTAGTTATTTTTCAATTTAATGTTTAGTTGAATAGCTTTCAAAGATTAAGTCATTTGTTTTAAAATTTTCATGACTTATTGTCGAAATTTTTTAAAAGTTATGAATAGAAAAAGCTTAATATTCCTATTTTTTCTATCTCGTAGTCATTTTCCACCAAAATAAGAAAAACTTCATCATTGCCCAAAAAGGAGAAGGGCTAACAATACTCACTACTATGGATGACAACTTTGTTGGACGAGGCGGTCTCTATCTGACACTTTGGTTCTGCTTATTTTTTTTAATTCACAAACCTATCCCATTTAAAATTAAATAGGCGGTGATGGAAAATTCTCAAACTCGTCCTATTTACATTTGATTTGTTTTTATTTTTATTTTTATTTTTTATTTTTGTATTTTATTTTATTTTATCATATTAAGATTAATATATTTGTAAAAAAATAAAATATTATGAATTTTTATAAATTATTTATTAAAACATTCTAATAATAATAATTATTAATTATACATAAAGTATAAAATAAATAATAAAAATATTTTTAAAATATAATCGGGCGAGGTGGGCGGGAGGAACAATACTGAACTCCGTCCCGAACCCTTGTGATCGATTTGAGAAAATAAACCAAAATATGCCAAAACTCGATTACGCTTAAACTAAACCCATCCTATTAAGAACGGGGCGAGCATGAACCTAAATAATCCCGCCTGCCATCCCTACTCACTACCTAATGTCAAACAACATGCTTAATGTTATTAGAGTACTTCTTCGATAATGCTTCAAAAAAAAGTTCTATTCAGCATTAAGTGAAAAAAACAAACACAACCTAAGTTACTTCTTTAAGCTTACCACTGAACGTAATGGGCCAAGTATTAGAAGGTTAAATATTTTAATTTAAAATTTAAAATTTAAAATATAACATTACAATATTACGACCTAATTCGATATTTTAAAAGTATTTTTATTTAGTTTTAAATTATTTTTATGTATGAGAAAGTGTAAAATAACTTAACTACTTTTCTTGGTGATTAGTAATTTTGTGATGCACCTTCCTTGAAATGATGGAAATAATGACTAGTGTTAAAGGGAACAAAGGCGTTTAGGCCACGGGGAGTCTTCTTTGAATTTTCCTCATCTTTTCACTTGTAACGAAGAAGAAGATTTCGAAGGAAGATTACGTGTGGTTGACCTTAAATTTCATGGTTATGTATAGGTCTATGTTAATTAAACTATAATATGTTTTGAGGTAAATTATACACGTAAGCCACCTTTTTTTTTTTTATTAGTTTAAATGATAAAGTTCGATCTCACATAGTTATCAGATCAAATCAGATATATAATCTTATGTATTTCAGGTATTGTTGGATTATCAAATATATAGGTTTTAAGTCGGTCATTTTTGCTATTAACATGAATACTGCATCATTTTCTAAAGTTTTTAACACTTTTGATTATGTGTTTTCTATCGATTGTATTGCTAATTTGAATTAATAAATTTTTCTCTTTTCAAAAAAAAAAAACACATGTAAGCCACCCCCATATGTAACAAATTAATGTGTGTACCCACTTAGAAGAATTTTTTTATTATTATTTATAACCGTGGATATCTAGACTAGTTTGCATGTTGCACCAGTAATCTCACGGGGACAATAAAGTTAATGGTTGGATAAACCTTCGGTGGTCATGAGAGAATTCGAACCAATGACCATAAGGTTAACTTTAACCTTAAACGAACTGAGCTAGCCCTCGAGGTTACTCACTTAGAAGATTTAAAAACTGTTTTGTAAGAAATATTGTTTAAAATAATCAATCAAAATCCTTTTCTAATCTTTTTTTGGTGCTCTAAAAATCACGAGTAGAATTAAATTAATATTGCTTTGAGGGAAGGTAAACTCCCAAAGTTGTAGGAAGATACCTCAGATATCAACTATACAAAATACTTACAAGTTACATCAATGTATTAGACAGGGGCTTTTTAGATATTTAGTATAAAAAAGATAAAAAATTCCTCAAATATTATAGGTTTAGAAATATTCCTAAATGTAATATAGTTTTTACCAAGTAGAAAGTTTCTTTTGATAAGACACTTTCTAAAAATTTGAAAATTTTACACCAAAAGTGTCTTTGAAGAGACACTTTCAAAATTTTTGAATTTCAGTAGTTTTTAAAAACTCAAAAAGCGAAAAGTGTCTTAAGAGACATTTTCTATATATATATATATATATATATATATATATATATATATATATATATATATATATATATATATATATATATATATATATATATATATATGTACGTATCCTTTACAAGTCATCATATTCATCTTTCACGTGGAGTACATATCATACAGTTATGAATAGAAGGTACCCGAGGGTGTAAGACTTGAGAAAATTTCTATTTTCTCAAAAAGGGTAAAATAGTAATTTCGGCTGAAAATCCGGAATTTTTCTAGATCTCTGATGACGAAACAGACTTCTCCGTTGAAATCGTCTGTTGATTTGATTTCTACGTCAAATTTCGTTGAATTCCCGAAGGTAAGTCGGGATTTCACGTTTGTCGGCGTGGGGTGTCGGATGGCCGCGTAGCGAGTTGGGAGATGCCATGGCATCCCACAAGAAAGTGACACTTGGCAAAGCCATGTGGTCCACTTGAAAAGAATGGCTCATGATAGTAGTATTGGGAAAAGAAATTCCATGGCTTTCGTGTGTGCATGTGGGATGATGTCATAATAAGAAATTAAAAGAAAAAGAAGGAATTATGAAAGCCACACAATTGGCTTGAGGAAGGAGGGGAGGAAATTTCCTCCTTTGACCCATACGGTCAAGAATGAGTCAAAAAGGGAGAGAAAATGGCAAGGGAGAAGAGAAAATGAAGAGAAAGTGAAAGAGATGTGAGATGAGAAATGAGAAAAAGGAAAGAAAAGCAAAAATGAAGGAAAAGAAAGGAAAGAGAGAAGAAAGAGAAAAGAATTCGTAGAGTGAAAAAGGAGGAAAAGGAGAAAGGAGGAAAGGGAAAGGAAGGATTTTCCGGGTTTCGGGAGGTCGACGTTCGATAGTTCGAGGACTAAAGTTGGTGCACGCAGTGGGATCTACGTGTGGACACCAAAAGTCGGATTTAAATGAGCTCAGAGGTAGGATATTTTCCTACTTGGTTTGCTTTTAGCTTAAAGGCTTTATAATGGTAGGGGTTGCTTATGGGAGCCATGTAAATTAGTTTCAAGCTTTGGAATTAAAGGGTATGGATTTCATGACCGGTTTCTACCTGAGTCACCGGCTAATGGGAGTTAAGTTAACTAGAAACAAAAAAGTTTAGGTGTCGTAATTGTTTGATGTGATGATAAGGATTGGAACCAAAATGGTTCGTATTTGTGAAAGAGCGTGAAGTGCTGTTGAATAGTCCCAGTTTGTGACCTAATTGTGTATTGCTTGCTTGAATGACATGCAGTGTGTGGAAATGTGATGTTGATGCATGATCTTTGATGTATTAACATGGTTAGCATGGAGGTAGATTATATGTATAAATTATAATTTTCCATGGTTTGTAAATGTTTCATGTAGTGCTCATTCATGTAACATATGAGAAAATGCATTGGCATCATGCATTTCATGTGCACGGAGCACATCGCGTCGGGTCGGGTGGGTGCGGGAGTAAGGTTTGATCGCGGTGTTGTTGGTGGGTCATGAACTTCGGGAAAAATGGAATGAGAAGTCGAGGTAGAGATTCACGAGTGTGTAAAATGATCAAAATGATAAATTACATGTTTTGGGCGAGCGAGTTGGGGTAGATTCCCCCGAGGTGAAGTCAAATGTTATTCACGGTTAGACATGAATCCGTGATGTAAGTTCGGTGAAAATGTTGAAAGGCGTGCGGCGTCCTGCGGTGTAAACCCGGAAATCCGTAGCCCACAAAATAAATGAAAAAGAATTTGATAAATAAAATTGGAGGGTCTCCAATGGTTTAGTCATGGTGTATGACTGGTTTTATTCACGCTTGGCATTCCAGGTGTGAGGGAGTCGGTTGGGACTCAGGTCGTGAGCATGAGGGGTTGCATCTCATGCATGATATAGACATTTCATATAATAGTAAATAATTGTATGGAATGTGATTGATTGTTTATATATGCCATTGCATATGCATTTTAGGTAGGGAGTAACCCTTGTAGAAAAATTTTAAGGGCTGCTCATGCAGTCGCGGGACCACTTTTTAGAATGCAGGGGACTATCGAGAGACTTGATGCAGTAGAGGTAGCTTTGAGAAGAAAACCTTGAAATGTGGCTTTAAGTAAATATTTTGTAAATAATAATATAAATATTTTTGTAGAACAAGCATGAAAACTATGAGAATATAGTTGGCATATTTATTTTGAGTATTGGTTTGTGGGCCCAAGAGGCTATTTTACTCAGGTATGCGTCTCGTGATACGAGATGTATAGATTTTCCGCAGGTTGACGGGTAGTCAACGGACCCCCTGGTTTTGGGGCGTCACAGAGGGTAAACTAGAGTACAATACAGAAGTATGCTAAAACATCATAAATTCTTATTTTCATAAGCATACTGGTCCTTATTCATGTACTTTTCATATAAATGTTTCCCTGCATAGACCAGTAAGAATGAATAACAAGTACACGATATAGTAGGTACCCGTAGGTACAGTACAGTACAATACAGGAGTGTCATAGCACTAATCAAGAGTGTCGAAGCACTAAATAGGAGTGCCGTAACACTAATCAGGAGTGTCGAAGCACTAAACCCTATTTATTCACGATCCGGTCTTAAGCAGGTATACAATTATATGTGATTCAGAACATTTTATAGAGGTCTAACCTCATTCATATTATTTTCCAATTCAATTCTTATGACCGTAATTTCTTCATACATATCAACATGTTCAAATCATAATTATTAACAATGCATTTTTTCCAAATAGGTCAAATTATGGGAAATGTTCTTCCTACCCATAGACAAATTTTTCATTTTCACTAACACAATTTTCTGGAAACAAACGAGACATATTTTACCCAAACTTGTTTCATGAAAGTTGTAATTCTATGAGTCTATTTTAAGTAGAAATTGGAATCATCTCATTTGGATCATTATAACTTATGGCCAAAATACATAACCTACCAATGTTAAGAAATCAAAACCCGTATCTTGACTTCAGTCTCAAAAATAGGGGACTTAGGGTCAGAATTGCTTCTTGGTACCTTCTAGATCTTTGTAGGTCTACCTCTTAGGGTTCTTCCCCAACTAGAATCATCCAATTTGGAGGTCAGGAGGCCAAGTTATGGCCAGTACAAGAAAAAGGGTTATGGGGAAATTTTGGCACCACTTCCTCTATAATTCTATCATATCCATTTTACACAAAATGTTCATTAGCAAAGGACACTCCCAACACAATTTTGCAATAATTTCTTCATGAAAGTTGTTCTCCCATAAGTCTAGATTACACATAAATTTGAAACACTCAATTTGGATGAGTAAAACTAAACTTATGACCCAAACACCAAGACTGTACCAAAATCAAAGGATAAACCCAGAAGCTTATCTTTAAGCTCATATTCAGGTTCCTGAATTTTCTGGGCACCATAGGGGCTGAATTTGATTACACTTCCTTCTTAGGAGTTATTTTGCAAGAAGTCTAGATTACATAGAAATTGGAATCACTCAATTTGGAGGTCTAATAGTAGAGAAAAGAGCAAGGGTAAAAGCGGACGACACCTCCCAGGCCCATATGAACCCTAACTCATTTTTCACACTAAACTCCTCAATTGAGGATCCAGAACAAAAGCACAACAAAAAAAAAAAACACAAAATAGAAGAATGAAATTTCAAACCTTAACCAAACTTCAAACCTAAATCAAAATATACCCATAGATGGAGGAAATTAGGATTTTCCTAACCTTAAAAGGCACAGCTTTCCTTTTAGCTTTCTCTTCCTTTTCTCTTCTTCTTCTTCCTTCTTCCTTTCTTCTCCTTTTTATCCTTCTCTTCATTATTTGTGCCCTAAGCTCCCTTGAGCCAAAATGAGAGCTCCCTTGTTCTATGAGACAAAATGTGGTCTTATCGCGCTTTGCAGACATGTTTGGCAAAAATCTCATTTTGGCTTAAGTTTTTATAAGGCCATGTTTGGCAAAAATGGAGTAAGGAAGGTATCTCATTTGTGTGTGAGATTATTGCTCGTGATGACATTATTTGGCCATTAAAGTTGGAACAGACAATCACACTTAGATATGATGACTAAGTCACTTCCTATAGCCAAGTTTGTGGAAGAGGAGTATGGTTTTGATCTTGTTTTGAGATATAGAGTTTGTTGGTGTTTTTTTGCTTATGATGGGAATTTGTGTCAAGGTGGGGATTGTTGATTTGTGACCTGAATTTGATTTTGGGCTTATGTCCGGCCCGAAGGCCTATGATGTGACTTTTGTGAAAAGAAAATTTTGAGAAAAATTAGGGATCTATTGTGATAGCAGAGTGGTTGGGCCGTTAGGCCCAGACCTGTATCCCACAACTGATCCCAATGGTTTTATTCCCTATTTCGTTGTACAATGTAATATCTCTCAAATTGATAGTGGAGTTTTCTTTTCAGCCTAAGGTTTTTTCCCATAAGGGTTTCCACGTAAATCCTCTTTCCCAACGGTAATATTCTCCATTTCTCCCTTCCCAACGGTCATGTGACCGTTGGAACCTTTCCCATTTTTTTTTTCACTATAAATACTACACATTTTGTTTACCATTTTTCATCAAATTAGTCTTTTAATTTCTCATTTTATCTACCAGTTAATAAATTTTCTCGCATTCTTGTAGTACTTTATTTTCTTTCATTGTTCTTCGAGTTCTTCATATTATATGATATTGGTGGTCTGAAATTGCAAATCAAGCATTGGTGACTCAATAGTCGGATTTTAAAATTTGGATCTTCGATCCTCCAATTGAGTAATATTTCTCCATCTTTACTTTTCTTTATTTGTTTGTTACATTTTATTTTGATTCATTTTTTTTAGTATAATATTTTATTAATAATTTTAATATGAAAAGTGCATGTGCATCTTCTTCTAGTCCATGTGCATCATCAAGCAAAAAATTTAGTTCAAATATATGGAATTTTTTTGATAGAATAGAAATAATTTTAGAAAATAATAAAAAAGAAATAAAAGCAAAATGTAAAATTTATAGCAAACTTCTTAGTGGTGGATCAAATTCAGGCACAAGTCATCTAAAAAGACATAATGAACAATGTAAAGCTAAGCATAATGTAGATATTAGAAATTATATGCAATTAGGTAAAGATGAATGTGGAAATTTAAAAAAAAAAATCTTATGATGCGTCTTCGTGTCGTAAAGAAATGATTGATTACGTAATAAAAATTTGAACAACGCTTTTAATATGATGAAAACTCGATATTTAGAAATAATTCAAGCATTGATTAATCCTTAATTCAATGGTTGGTCTAGAATCTTGTTAAGAGTATTATGAAAAAAATTACCTGCTTGAAAGAAAATTTAAAAAATATTTTTGCAAATTTGAAGGAAAATTTGTTTAACATCGATACGGTATTTGGACATAACAATGGATAGATGATTTTTATGTGTGTGCTCATTATATAGATAGTGAATGGATGTTAAAAATAAAAAAATAATTTCATTTAAAGCAAATAAATACTTCACATAGTGGTAAAAATATAGCAACTTTAATAAATGATGAAATTATAGATTTAGGTATTCGTGATAAAATATTTCAATAACATTAAATAATGCTTCTAATAATGATGCAATAATACAAAGATTAAAAATATTTTAGCAAATAAAAGAGGATCATGCAAAATTATTTCACGTACGTTGTTGGGCACATATTTTAAATTTAATTGTAAAAGATGGATTAAAACAAGTTAGTGTTTACATTAGAAAAAATTAGAGACATTGCATATAATATTAATTGTTCCCAAGCAAAACATGAATTATTTTTTTATTGTTGCAAAATTGCAAATATGAAAAGAAAAAATACAAGTTTAGATATACTAATTAGATGTAATTCTACTTATAGGCTTTTACAAAATATTACAAAATATAAAAAGGTAGTACAATTATACGAAATGCAACTATCTAATAATAATAGTGATGTTAATGTTGATGTATTAAATGATTATGAATGACACATTGCGGACCTTCTACGAGATCTTTGAAATTTTGATCCTTGACAAATGCATTTTGTATTGTGTATTATCCAACTTAGCGTCGAGGTCATTATGCAAATAACTAGTATTTATATGTAGTACTTACAAAATTATTTAAGTTATGAAATTTTAATGATACAATTTTTGCAATGATAGAAAAGATTAAAAAATATTGGGGAGAAATACCTTTGATTTATTATATTGGTTTAATTGTGGACTCTAGGTGGAAATTTGATGCTCTAGATGAATTGTTGCAAGTTATTTACAATGAATCAAATAAAAGTGAAGAAATTAAAAATGAAGTAAATTCGGTTATTATATATTTTATATATAATATTTATAAAGAAAAATATGGAAATATTATTAGTTTGATAAAATCATTAGGTACGACAAGCTCCTAAATACTTTTTATAAAAGCCCTTTATAAATGTTTAAAAGTAGAAAAAAAGCAACAACTAGTTCTCCAAATAATACAACCAATATAGATAGATATCTTAGTGTAGAAACAATTTCATTTGAAGACAATAAAGATTTTGAAATTTTAGAATGGTGGAAAAAAACAACAAATAAAATATCATGTGTTATCTGTATTACAGTGGTCTGTATTAACCGTGTACGTGATCTGATCACATTGGAAGGCTGCTTTTAGTGCAGGTGGAAGAGTGGTTAGCAAAAAGCGATGTAATTTGTCACTTGAAGCAATCGAAGCAGTAGTATGTTTAAAAGATTGGAATTTAGCGGACAAGAGATTGCACGATCATGTTCGAAGAATTTGCACTAGTGGTGATCTGAGAACTTAAATTTAATGAAACATGAATGGATCCGTGATAAATTAAGATCACCGGAAAATAGTGATTAAAATATTTCGTTAAATGTATATTTATTTTATTTTCTTATGGTTGAAAGTCTAATTATTGACAAATAAGTAGGTGCCAATCTAGTTGGGATGTACTTGTTATAGTGATGTAAACGCTTTTATACGTTTCAAATGTAATTATATTCGATGAATAAAATTTTTAAATGAAGTATTTTTTATTTGAATTGTTTTTAAGCTTACTTTTTATTTTTTATTTAACTTTTGAATACAATTTAAATAAAAAACCTAACTACCTAAGTGGAGGGGTCGGACTTTTAGGCGGGCCTCTGGGCGGGCTTTTTGGGCGGGCCTAAAAGCCCATGAATCGAGCTAGCTAGTCGGGCCGGGCATAAAATCAAGCCCACCCCGGCCCTTCTTAAAACAGGCTTGAGCCGGGCTTGGCTCGCTTGGGCTTGGGCCGGGCTATAGCCCATAGAGCCAGGCTGGATCCAAGGTGGGCCTCGAGCCGCGGGCTTTTTGGAAATCCCTAGAGTACCGCTGTATGGAATTTCTCTTTTGAAAAAATGATTTATGATAATATAATGGTCAATGTCAGCTAGTCTCATTGGAATTATTGAAGGAATTTTATTTTTTAATTTTAATTTATCTAAGATACATGCCATCCTTTTAACATCTTATCAACTTTATTTCTAGTTTGGTTGGTAAATGGATAAGATATATGATTATTCATTTTATTTAATTATCATGTCACACTATTTGAGATTTAACAATTTCTTGAAAAACATGTAATTATAAATATCTTTTAGATAATAAATTTATTTCTCATACCCATTGGATTTGTGATGCCCTAAAACCCGGGGGTTCGTTAACAACACGTCAACCTACGGAATAATCGTGGATGTCGGGTAACCCGATACCATTCATGGAAAATCGGGTAGAGTCTCATTTGTACAGGGAGCTCACACCCCGAATACAACTGTCCCAAACCGGTTCTATTGATGACCACACGGGATCCACATGCGAGGTAAAATAATTGTACTTGGGCGCATGATACTCGCAAAATATATACGTGAGACCGGAAAATCCAGTTTCCTAAGGAAGGATAAAATGGTAATTTGATTGAATCAGAGATTTTCCTAGATCTCGGGTGACGAAACGGACTTCACCGTTGGAATCGTCTCGTGAAATCTAGTTACCACGTCGAATTTCGTTGGATTCCGAGGTGGTCGGGATTTCACGTTTTTCGAGACGTGGGGTGTCGGATGACACGTGGTAGGTTAAGGGGATGCCACATGGCACCTCAAAAGGTGTGACACTTGGCATAAAAGAAATGGCTGCGTGTAGTACATAGGTGGCATGATCCCTTGGCTCATGTGTTCGACTTGAGTGGATGATGTCGAAAAAAGTAAATAAAAATAAAAGAAAAGGGATGGAAAATTGAGAGCCACACAATTGTCTTTGGGAAGGAGGAGGAAGCTTGCTCCTTTGACCCCATCGTTGAATGCTCAGGGGAGAGAAGGCAAGAGAAATGAGAAAATGAGGAGAAATTGAGAGAAAATGAGAAGAGAAATGGAAAAGAAAGAAAAGCAAGCGGGAAAATGAAATAAGAAAAGGAAGAAACGTGAGGGGAGAAGGGAGTCTTGCACGAGGGAAGCTTGGATCTGCATTTTAGAGAGAAAGTGCGGCTTCTCTCTGAATCTACGACGATCGGACCGTCGGCTCGCTTCAGCGTGAGCGAGGATTGAGTGCACGTCGAGGCTACGTGTGATTACGGTTGGGGAGTTTCGACAAACTCAGGAAAGGTAGGGTTTTTCTCACTTGTTTTACTTTTTGTTTAAGGGCTTTGTAATGGATGGGGATTTGTTGAGGCCTGGATGGCCGTGGTTTCGGTTCCAAAAGCTTTGGACCGAGTTAAGAAATCCCTAGAATGGTTTGGACGGTCCACGGACTGTTTGTGTGATTGTGTGATTTTGGTGTTATTTCCATGAGAAGATAACATGTTTGTGTGATGTGTGGGTGGTTCCAAGATGAACTGCCGGGTTTATGCCTTAGCCCATGAGAGCTAAGTTTATGTTATTGTTATAAACTGAATAACATGATGTATGGAATTAATTATGTTAATATATGCATGAGTGATATATTAGCATGTGTTGAATGTTGTGTGCCATTGCATTGCACTTAGGTGGGAAGTAGCCCAGTAGGGAGATTCCCTTTGCGGGCTTTGCTCACCCGTCGTGGGACTATCTTTTTGGTATTGAAGACGCATTAGGATGGGGCATCGGGTTTTAGAGCGAAGAAAAGCGACCAAATCGGCCTTATCTTGTATTTTTACGTTTTTATAAAGTGCAGGCGAAACCCGGTTTTGTATAAGTGTATTAAAGACAATTATAAATTAATCATATTTTGTATAAAATTTATCGCAGGTTGTATGGATGTGCGGGCCCTACTGGGTCATTTTACACATGTACGTGCCTCACGACGTGAGACACGTAGATTTCCGCGGGTTGACGGGTAGTCAGCTGGACCTTCGAGTTTGGGGCGTCACAATATCTCAACCAAATATATTATATGGTTAAAGAGTTTTTACATTACTCTTAATACAACATATATTAAACCTTAGAATTTTAATACATGTATACAAAATAACTACTAAAGCTACAATCCGACTTTCTTCTCAAACGACCTCTAATGAGTGTCACATTCCCGATCGCTCCCTGTACCTGAAATGGTGATCCCTCGACAGGGTGAGCAAAGCCCAGTAGTGATAATTTCTACGGGTTACTCCCGCCTAAGTGCACATGTTATGGCAAACAATGCGTGACAGTTTAAGCTGAACCTACTCGAATGTCTACATGCCCAAACCCATGTCCCGAGTTCTCACAGACTCCCTCACATATACCTAAGCCGAATGCGAGTAAAATCACAGTTTTCAAAACAAAAGCTATTTGTTCTTGAAAACACACTACCGAGTTTCGGTAAAATATTGGACAACCCTCCGAGGCGAATCTGTTGGATAACCCTCCGAAACAATTCATGGGCCCCTCCGACGTGAATTGTTGGACAATCTCCCAACACGATTCTCCGGAAAATCTTCCGTCGAAATTCTTTTCACAAACATTTTTATTTTTGTTTCATTTCATGTCATGCACTCACACCTAATATTCTAGGTTGCCCCAGTGCATATGGAATGCATTATGTCAATTCCAAATAATTTATGCTAATCCAATTCACATGCATATATTAACATAATTTCTCACAACAATCATGTTATTCAATTTTCACATCAATAACACAAAAATTAGCTCACATGGGCTAATTAGCAAACACAAGCAATTCATTTTGAATCACTTACAAAACACATTTTCACACCAAGAAAATCACATCACTATTCATGTGAACAGTGAAACCCTCGGGTTCTGTTCACGGCCACCAAATTTGGGATTTTCTCCACTCGGTTCAAAGGTTTTGAGATCAAATTTACGACTAAATCAAGCTTGGAATATCCCCTAATACATAAACATGGCTCTTAGCGAAGAATAAACCAAGTAGGAAAAGATCCTACCTCTTGGAGTGTGAGACTCCACTAATCCGGTGCTTACGGTAGCTCTCGCCGCGTAGAGCAACTTTGCTTCTTGCTCCGTCGAGAACCAACGGTCCAATCGGCCGGAAATTTAGAGAGAAGGCACACCTTCTTTCTCTAAAAATCACAAATATCCAGCCCTTTTATTTATTCTAGCCCTCTCTACTTGCCGTTTAGTGCTTGAAAAGGAAGAAGATCGCTATTCCTTTTATTAACGTATCGTGTAATTGATTAATTAAACATCGTATTAAAGCCTTTACAGATTTTTGACACGCCCCGGCACTAAGTAGTCCCATTTTCATCATCTCTCTTTCATGCGAGCATGTGTCACATGGTACATGTGGCTGGGCTGTTTTGTGCATACATGTCTCTCAAACCCGTTTCACATTTTGGAGCACCCGGTGCCTCGAAGCGATGAAGTCTATTGTCTCGAGGTCGGCCCGAAATTCGCGTGTTAGCTAGATTTCGCGAGACGATTCCAACGGTGAAGTCCATTTCGTCATCCAAGATCTAGAAAAATTTTGGATTTTTACCGAAATTACTATTTTGCCCTTTTTCAGAAAATTGGAATTTTCTCGGGTCTTACAAGATTTCTTAAATATTTATTTTAAAAAACTTTCATTCAAATCACTTTAAATAAAATTGAAAAGAGTTTTTTTTACAACTAAACACTTTGTTACAATATTCCTTATCGAGAATAAAAAAACCCGAGATAGAGTCCTCCTAGGATGTCCTACTTTTTTAAACTTTGAATGTTTTACCAACTGAAACAGACTCATAGACTCATTTAAAAATATAATATTTATTAAAAAACATAATATAAGCTAAATTAATATATATATATATATATATATATATATATATATATATATATATATATATATATACATATAGAAAAAATTATTATTTTATCGTAGTCTAAACCGCCAATTAAATATGACATAAATTTATGTAACTTCATCCATTTGCATTTGTTTAACATTCATAAGATGGACATATACAAAAATATTAATTTATTTTTGGCTATATGAGGGGGTTGCTAAGACACCTTCAAAGTAAAGGTCAATAATAACTTGTTTGGCTAGTCAAGTAAGGCCAAACGAAAAGATTATTTGTTGCCTTCTTGAAATATTGAGCAAGGTATCAACTAGAAAAAGAAATTAAATATCGTGTGGGTAATTGATATAACAATGGTGGAAAAGCTTGACTTCCCTTTGCTAGTTTTTTATTTTCCATGGAAAAATACACACGGATAAAAAAAAATGTATTTTCTAAAAGAAATGGGTGGTATTGTTTTCAAAAGAGTTATTATGTAAGACTTTTCCGGCTGACATCAATGTAGAAATATTAAAACATTGTGGGGATAGTTAATGTATGAAAGGATTGAAATAACGACACTTATAGAGAAGCTTGACTAATGGTTAGATAGTTTCTTATCTTCCATGGAAAAACTGATTTTGAAATTTTTTCACAAAAATTATAAGAAAGATGATGTCTGAGAATTAGGCTCTTAAGTTGAAACATTAAATATTGTAAGGTAATTTCTATTAATAGACTCTTAAACAAATTCATATAGAGATTGGCTAATTATTTAATTGATAAATTTCTTCTTCTTTTTTACATTGAAAATGATCAGAGTGCTTTTTTATAAACGAATTACTGGGAAGGCCAAAACCATTCGAAGGAATGTCATAAAAATATAAAACATATGTGTGTTTAATAGTTGTAAAATGATGACACATAGCATCTGGCCTTTTTTCTCGAGATGAAATTGCCAAGTAACAAACTTTAAAAGTTGAATTTTTTCTTTCTGCAAATCAATAGCAATTGATATTTTATTTAGTCAGTCAAGTAACACAATACCCAAAAATTTATTCGTCCAACTTTTAAAATATGTTACTTTTCCACGAAAATCTAAAGTTGAAAAGTTCATAGATTCTTCCTTGTATTACTTTTCTTATTGCAAAATAGTCAAAGTCTTCTCAGATAAGAACAAAATTCCATTAATTTGTTACAACCAAAAGTCACTTAGTAGGCCACCATTTGTAAATATATATTTATGATTAACCATTTGATTTATGACAACTTAGAAGTCAATGTCAATAAAGTTTAACTCTTCTTGGAATTATTGAAAGACTTTAATGTTTGAAAGAGACTAGTTAAGAATTTTGAATTTTTTATTTACTTGATCAATTTTGCAATGAAAATGGTATGATAAATATACTATACTATAAAGTGATTTGAACTCTCAAACTATCACTTAAATTGCAATGACTAGACAAGCAAATATTTTTAGGTGCTAGCCTGAGTAATTTGACGAGGATAAAAAAAAATCATCAAAGAAAATTAGCAAAGTAAGAAATCTCTTCATAGAAGTAAATTTTCTTGTTATTTTAAAATATATTGTGAACTCTTGGCTATTTCATCCGGTTCCAAATGCCTTTGAAAATGAATGAACCCAACAATAGGCTTATGGGCTAAGCCTTGTTATGGGCCGATTCATACCTCAGACTGGCCCATGTCCATACACGACTTAGGCCTAGTTGAGATTAGGGTTGGCTTTTGGGCTTATGCCCCTAGAAGGCATTTTGGAACCCAATGATATAGCTATAACATTCATAATAAACTAAGATATATAAACAACTGTAACTTAATGTGCTTACTTAACTCAAGTTGTTAAGAGCTTAGACGGGTGTAGGAAGGGAAGGAATCTAGGGTTCGAGAGTCCTAGTGAGAAAAATTTGTGAAAAATATACTATGATGTAATGCAAATTGAAAAGATGTCAAAAAGAAAGAAAAAAAAAACAATGACTTGCAAATTATAGATTGAAATATGTTTTTTTTTATGAATATGGACAGAGATGATATTGATATTTTGTAAGATATCCACGGTTGGTTTTTATGGACATATAGTGAATATGTGTAAAAAAATTTTAAGAAAATTTGTTGGAGGTGAAAATTGATCAAATATTAAAAAGTATTACAAAACTCTAAATTATGTAAGGTAAACAATGATATAAAAGAAATTATGACACAGGTATGATTATTTAGTTGTTTAAAAATATTTATAAGTATACTCTCATAAAATCTTTTTAGTATTATATAAAAAATATAAAATATTAGTTAAAAATATTATAATAATGATTTTAGCAGTTTAATTAGTATATACTTTAACAAAATCTAAAAATAAGGTAATTGAAATTGTTTTTTAATATTTCATTTTTTCCTTCCAAATACTTTCTTCTTCCCTCTTTGAAATACTTCTCATTATATTTTTTAGTTTATCTATTCTCATAACCGGAATGAGATGTATCGGCTAGAGCTGGTAATTAGAGCTAGGCTGGGTTCTAATTTTATTGGCCCGAAAAAATCGAGCCAAATTTGGCCCAGCCCGATTGGCCTGTTAGGTCAACTAGTCCAATTTTTTTCGGGCTGACCTGATTGTCAAATTTTAAAAAAAAATTATTGCAACATGCCATAATGAAAAAACCTCTCCCACTCAAACCCTAAATTCCTTTTGCAAAACGCCAAAACCCTTCTTCTCACTGACCGTTGTTGGTTGCAGCCGTAGTTGGTCCTCTAGTGCCTTGTCGACCGATTCATCCAAGTGTTTTCCTCTCTTCCTCAGTTAACCCAATCTCCTCTCCCATTTCACTCCCAACGAGTTCAATCTCCAATCCAAGTCCACAATCGATGTCGAATTCTCTACTCATAGCATTCGTGTTGATGATAAGGTCGTCAAGGCCTAGATTTGGGACCCTGTTGGCCAAGAAAGGTATCTTTTTTTTTTCTTTCTTTTTCCATTTGGAATTTAGATCTCTCATTGCTGTTGAGAATGACCTATTCATTTGATTTGTTTTTCTTTGATGATTTGTATGTCGAGATCTATTGTGGATTTATATTATTCCACATTGTTGATGTTGGAGCATTGATGGTGGGAAGTGGGAACCGTGGGGTATTTCTCGACCAAGGTTGTGTTTTTCCATTAGGATGATGGTGGGAACTTTGTTATGAAGGTTGTCGTTTAAGATGCTTGTGGGATCAATTATGGAGAAAATGAAAAGGAAAAATGGTAATGTTTGGTTGTGAGAAGAATATGATTTTTGATCGAATTTTCAATTTTATGTAGAAGGGATGGAAGATTCTCACTGCAATGATTCACGTTTTACCTCATTTAGACATGATTCATTTGCTTAAATTATTCCAAAAAGTAAAATAAAAAATGCCTGAAATGGTGCCAATTATTGAGAATCCTTTTTCAATCGACGTCCAATTGTGTTTTTCTTCATTAGGCTTTGGATGACAATGACTGATACATCGATTCATTTTTTTATAATTGTTGGATATTGTGAGTGACCTAGGTCAACCTTGAAATTTATCTTAGGAGGGTAATAACGAGGGAAAGTAGGGCATTTACAGACCCTAGAAGAGTTTGCATTTTTTCTTGAAATAGTCAAATTTCAAATTGGGAAATTGCATCTTTGTACATTTAATTGAACTGCTCAATTCCTATATGTGTATTTGATAGGATTGGTCTTTGATAGCTTTTACAAATTAAGAAAAGGCACCTTGGTTAATATTTCTATCCTCTGCTTTATTAGTTCTTTGTGTTGGATAGCTTAAACCCTTAAGTTTTGCTCTTCTAATATGCTATTAGCCAGAGTTTGTAATTCCACCAAATTTTTATGAAACTATAATATAAAAGAAATCTTGGGACTAAGCAGTTCTTTATTGGTTCAGCTCATTTCTTGATTCCTCATACTTGCAAGTGCTTTCAGTATGTAATTTTTATTTTGTTATGAATCTGGAAAAAAGTTAGGTATTGCTTCATATGGTTGCCTCCATATTTAGAAAATTTCAAGTTCTCTTCACTAGTTTCTAATTATTAAACTAATTTGATTATGAACTTTCTTAATTCAGTCCCAAAAGATACTAAAATTCAATTGAATGCTTTTTAGTAATGAACCAGTGCATGCAGCTTCATGTTCTGAGAATCACATACAATGTCGAAATTGAATCAGTTTGATGTGTGCTTGGATCTGTTGATATGAAACCGATTCCCAAATGGATGAGCAGGGAACATTTCACAAATCATGTTACTGATAATATTCCAAACTGTGCCTCAGATCTGTGATTTTGATCGAAAACATCTATATTTGTTATATGATTGGCTTTACTACTGGTAAGCGAAAAATGGCATTCAATTGACTGCGTGACTTTAGCACGCTCCGTCGTTGGCGTATTTTAAGTCTTGAACTTCAGCGAACGTGATATGGCCCAAGTTCGAGGATTCACGCCATCGCGTGAAGTTGATTCACGACTTTATGTTGGATCAAATGTTGTGACTAAAAATAAAGTCATGTTTATGTAAAATATTTAGTTTTTCAAAGTAGTTAATATCGAGAGTCATTTGAATTACATTACATAATATTGGTACGAGTTGGATTTGGGAAGAATCTAAATGTCCTTATATTACCTCTGAGCGACCTCTATATAACGTGCTATGATGGGATTTGGATATTTAAATGTATTTTGCTCGACATGAAATTTTGAATTTGGAGAATTTATGGTAGAGAAGGTTGCGCATTACCTACGAATGTGTGTTTGGTTATTGGACAAAAAGGTTGAGTGTCATTTCGCCAAACAGGCTGGAGGAGTGTCAGTGGCAGTCATGCCCTAAGGTGGAGTTACGGTAATGAGCGGATGAGATGCTTACTCAGCATATTAGTGGTTTGCTGTAAACCCTTCTAAGAAATTATAATGCTACGCTAAAATTTATCTAAATATGTTAAGGAAATTTTTTCCTGGGAAGTAAATAAGGCGAAATGAAGCATCTTTCAAGGAAAGAGTGAGTGTAAGATAAGGAGTGGCAGCCGCACTTTGCAGGGCTAAGATTATTTGCTAGCCAGCCGATATACTACGAGGGCTAGGTTGGGCTAGTAAAATGACAGCTTGATATAAATTAGACCCATTCGACCGGTCGATTTTGCCGCCAGCCTAATGGCGGGCGGTCGGTCAACCCACGGGTTGTGACCCGAAATGTAAATACTTGAGGCCCATTATCCCGGGAATCCCAAACCTAAGACCGGGATGTCGAATCCCCAAATCCTCCGCCTCCGCATCCTGGTCTTGGTCGTAATGATGGAGAAGCGATCCCGGTTGGTCCATCATCGAGCATAGAACGCGACCCGAGAGGCTTGCTTGAAAAGTCTTCTAATCGCTTCGAGATCGAACGATTAAGAACCTCTACTATCCATATTGAATCTGCTTTGTGTCATCCTGTGACGTAACCAACGCTTTGGTCCTACTATGCGTTATGGGTAAAAACACCGAATAGAGGAGTGACCGCATTAGCGTGGTGCAGTAGTAAAAATACTCCTTCTATAACATACATATGCGCTTGAATTCTTGGGTTTCCGAAGAGAATAAGTTGTTGATTGTGTTACGCCGCTGTTACTCATTAGGCGTAAATGCATTGGGAAGAGTTTAATTGTTTCCCTTCCCTTCGATCCTTTCTCTCGGTCAAGCTAATAACCCAGGCCCACATCGATTCACGAAGAGTAAGATGGGAAGATGTTAGACCATCCGATCACCAACGAGGAAGAAGCGGCTTGTAGGGAATAGATGCTTAAGAGCGGCTAGAGAGTCCCACCAACAGCCCAATTAGCCTCCTTCTTGCCACTAAAAGCCTCCTAAGTGAAAACTTTGCCTGCGAGGGCGATGGCCCCAATCTCGAAGTCGAGACATGGTAGTAGCCACAACTGTTCAATTTCCTGCATGACCTCATTAAAACACTCATGTCAGCCAGCCATCGAGTGAGGGAGTCCCGATCAATCGGCTTAGATTGATGTGGTGAACTCAGTCTCGACGGCTGCTGTGGTATACGAGATGAACATAGGCTTAGTACGATAGACCCAGTCCTCCTGCGTCATCCGAAACGAGAATCAGTCATATACCTTTGAATGATATGGCGACATAGTTGTTTATTCGTGCTATCCTCCACTAAGATCCTTCCCCTCACTTCGTGTTGCCCAAGTTCTAGATGTATGATGGAATCGGGGATTCGTTTGACCATTTGTTGCACTTTTGCCAAATCATGACACTACAAAGTGGCAACAATGCCTTCCTCTGGTGTTCCTCACATCGATGCGAATAAGGCACATTATGTGTGGTTCCACACCTCTAATCACTAACTTCGGTAGCTTCTTTACTACGTAGTTTATCAAAAAAATTGTCCACTTGATATATGTGTTGCATAAGGAGAAATTGTGAGACAGGAGAATCCATATTTCCTGGGAAGGATAAAATGGTAATTTTGGTCAAAGTCGAATTTTCTAGATCTTGGATGTGGCACGGACTTCCAGGTTAGGAACTAGGTCTTCTGCGAAAATCCTATCTGTCAGTCATCAATTAGAGATAGTTGGAATCTCTGGTTTAGAACTACGTGAATCGCGGGACACTTGGGACAACTTTATGAGTGGCCCCAAGGCGCCCACGTGTCCTAGGCGAAAGGGTTAGCATGAGCTCCAGAAGTGGGCGCGGTGACAAATGGCACCCAGCAATGAATGGAAAAAATCTAGTTAGATGGATGGGGATAAGGGTGTAATCCCATGGTCCAGTAGTGGACATGGCATGAGAGGACAAATCCTCTTGGCCAAGTCTCCCCAACTGGTTTGGGGAGGAAGAAAGAGGAGAGAGCAGGAGAAGAGAAGGAATGTGGGATTTGTGAGAGAGCTCTGCCTTCTCTCTAGGTTTCTCGGCCGATCGGACAGACGAGGCTCAAATGAGGCAGAAGCAAAGTTGCTCCCCACGGCAAGGACTACACGTGGGTACCAATCTTGGGGAGTTTCGACAAACTCCGGGAAAGGTAGGGGTTTTTCTCCTACTTGTTTTACTTTTTGCTTAAGGGTCATGTAATGGATGGGGATTTGTTGAGGCCTGGATGGCCGTGACCGGTTCCAAAAGATTTGGGCCAGAGTGAATAAATCCCTTGGTGTGGTTTAGACTGGAGTCCTGAGATTTGTGTGATTCAGTGATGTGTTGTTGCCATGGGTGAATATTTGTATGTTGATTTTGAAGTGTGGGAGTACATTCCAAGGCAGACGAACCACGGTTATTGCCTTAGCCCATATGAGCTAGGAAAGTTTATGTTATTATTATAAGGCCCGAATAACACTTGTATGGGATTTAAGATTTGTTAATATATGCATGGGTGATATATTAGCATGTGTTGTATGTTGTGTCATTGCATTGCATAGGTGGGGAGTAACCTAAGTGAGAGGTCCTGGGCTTTCCTCACCCCGTCGTAGGATCCCTTTTTAGGTTGGCGCACTTGGGGATGGGAGCCTTGTCCTGGAGATGCTAGAAGAGCGAGAAGAAATATGGCCAAAAGTGGCCTTATGCTTATTATTTTGTCTTTGTAAAATTTTGGGCAAAAAATTCAATTTTATAAATTGTAATAAAAAATAATTGTAAATAAAATTCCCTTTTTTGTATAAATTTATGTATTGGGTTGTAGGATGTTGATTTTGTAGAGACGTTTACCGTGTATGGTCTCCTGAAACACAGAGACATGTGAATCTCATGGTGTAGCAGTGAATCCAGCGGACACCCGAGGATTGGGCGTCCACCAATCGCCGTATGTGCCACAGCTCGTAATATGAGATGGGCGTCCGAGACCATCAGACTTCGCAAGAAGCATTTGGAAGTCGGTAATCCTCGCAGTGGACTTCACTCCCGATAGATACAATGGTGGCGATAAGCAAACTATCCATCTTAATGCTCGGTTCTTCGATAAACAAGGCCTTATCCCACATGCATAGTGACAAATTGTTCCAAACGGGCAACCAATATACCATGCTGGAAGAGGATACAATTGTAGCTACCAAGAGGACCGTTTCCATAACTAGTGATCTAACAAGGGATGCACAAGGGCAAGAAAATCAAGGTCGAGATAGAAGGCATAGGAGGGTTAAGTATGAGAATCGAGACACTCGGAGAGGCAGATCTCTGGGAGAGACCAACCTAGGGTGAAGCTCCGGCCAAGATGGTGACTGGAAACCTAGGAGCGAGAAATCTACTTGGTTCACATTGACCCCAACTCAACTCCTCCCCTTAATTCAAACAACAGAGGGATTTGTTTGGCTAAGCCAATTAAAGACTAGCACGGACCAGAGAGACAAATCCAAGGTCTATGAGTATCACTGGGAGCACGGACATGTCATGGACTACTGTTACCATTTCTAATTCTATTAGAATCCATGTGGTGCAAGAGGCATGTTCACTGTTCGTGCGGAGGCTTGAGGATAGAGCGCTTTGAGCCTACGCCTCTCGAGACCGTTATTTTGAAGTGAGTCCCTAGGCAGGTATTAGACATCATTCTAGCGAGGCTAATGGTCGTTCGTGCCAGGGAGGAGCCGAGGGGTTAACCTGCTTTGCGAGGGACGCTGGTGGCAAAGATTAAAAAACTTAGTTCCCAGTAGAATTAGCCCTGGCGAACGATGGCATTCTCAAAGCCCCACTCCTAGAAAACTCTCCACACCTCTCATCATTGAAAATTAAGACTTTGGTCTTTACTCACCCAGGTCGGCGGCCACCTAATTCTCGTAAATTTTGGTGGACCATGGTAGAGCCAGCGTGATATATCTCCCGATACCCAATCAGAATTGGGGTATCGGTGAAACGACCTCCACGAAGGAAGGGAGTTCTCATAGGCTTCAAGGTGCCTCGTCGTTTAGCTCAAAGGAGGTTGTGTTGCTGAATCTAGATAGGTCGATCCATGAAGTGCTCATGACCTTTACAGTGGTAGATGATCCTTCTTCCTTCAACGCCATCTTATAACTCACTTAGATCCATACTATGAAGGCTCTACCATCCTCCTACCACTAGACTCTAAGCTTCCTGACCCCCAGGGCTAAATCGACATTCGAGAAGATAAAAAAGCCGCTATAAAATGTTTTCCAATAGAGGCCACTTGAGATGATAAGCTTTCCAAATAGAATTACGACTCTGAAGCTGCTGAAAAACGAACACCATCGAGTGGCAGTTGCTCTAAATGCTACCCCCTCTTGAGAACCCGACCGACTCAGACAAGTACATCTTGGATCTTCCCTTTCCCAATAAGAGGTTGATGTATTCTTGACTTCATGAGGGAAGTCAAGTATCCGAATTAGCTAGCCAAAGTTGTGATAATCCCTAAGAAGAACGAGAAATGGATAGTATATGTCGATTACTCGGACCTCAATGATGCCTACCCTAAAAATACCTCCCCCCATCCTCAAATCGACAAGATAGTGGATGCCACAATCGGGCATGAATTGTTGTCTTTCCTTGACGCCTATTAGGGCTACAATCAGATACCAATCTTCCCCCCGGACTCTACCAAATCTGCTTTCATCACCTCGATCAGGATGTATTATTACAATGTGATGTCATTTGGTCTCAACAATCCAGGGCAATATGTTTGAACATTTTATAGGGAAAACCATAGAAGTGTATATAGACAATATGCTCATGAAATCAGCATCTCAAACGGATCACTTATTGTAGTTGAGAGAAGCTTTCAAGTTAATGAGACAATGCTAGTTACGTCTCAACCTCGCCAAGTGCACCATTAGGATGAAGTCAGGCAAGTTCCTCTAATGTCTCGTGAGTAAGTACAACATTGAGCTATATGTCGAGTAAGCCAACTCAGTCATGCAGATTAGATTGCCCGAAACCAGGAAACAGATATAGGCCATCACCACAAATTTAGCAGCCTTAAGTAGATTCATCTCAAGGTCCTTGATTGAATTTAACCTTTCTTCATTTTCAAGAAGGGACCTCCTCGGGTAAATGGTTTGAATGTGACAAAGACCTTCTAAGCCATTAAAGTAGCCTTCTTAATTATATGATCCATAAGAGAGATTTCTCTTCTAATCATCTCGCAACCATAAGTCATATGTTCCGTAGAATCTTTAATGGTAGATATTTGATAATCACGCGTTGAATAATCGCCCTTGCGTGAGTTGGGGAGAAATTATGTTGGATTGCGATGAGATAGACTATAGATTATGGCTATTCTCATGAGAAACAAATGCGGAGTTGGCGGAGGGCTTTTTAGTGACCATCAAAGTTAAGTGAGTTAAACATTGTATCACGGTGGTATTAAGGGGTAAGTTCTTGTCGATTTCATCGTCGAGTTGTCAGATATATCAAGGAACAGCCTATCAGGACGACTCTAGAATCTCGAGATTGACGGATCCTCTAAAAGAGTAGGGGACGAAGTCGATTTGGTGTTCTGATTTCACGAGGGCGATTGATAGCCCAGTCATTTAATTTCTTTTCAATCTCGGCAATGAGAAAAACCCAGTAGAGAAAGTGGTTTATTGGGACTCACTAAACTTAGTTTGCTCTTGATCACTAGTGTGAGATATGCCAAAATGATTCCTAGTGGTGATCTCATTAAGTTAAAGGGTTATGAAGCCCGAAAGATGAAAGGATGACCCGATTTCTGACCCTTGTCCAAGTATTATTTGCTCAATTTGAGAAATGTTAAGTGTCCAAGGTGCCAAGGTCTGAGAACAAGATGGTCGACACCTTGGAAAACCTAGCATCGAGCACCCCATACTCTTGCCGCGTGGACTTGAATGTCATGGAACATTCTTCCATCTTAGAGAAAGATGTAAACATGGTCGAGACCCTAACACCTGAATTATAGATGACCCCGATCATGTCTTAACTGAAAGATAGGTTGCCATCAGTAGAAAGAATAGCCTTCAAAGTCAAAACTTTCTAGCTAACCAAGTATGCGCCAATAAGTAATCCTCTGCCATAGAAGTCATTCTGGGACCCTACCGATAATATTGTCGCGTGATCAAGATGACATGAACGTCATTGGGAAGTACACCGAAGAGGCGTGTGACCATATACTCCACGCCGTCGCGGGTCCCTACTTCCATGGGATCATGATCCATGGATCATGTCATGACCTTGAAGCAGGCTCTTTATTTAAAACACCTGCAACGCTCTGTCAGAGGATTATCTAATGTCATCCATGTCTTGAAAAACGACCTCCACCCCGTGTCCAATCCTTGACCCTTATGTGGGGGATCATGTCACACCCTGATTCATCCGCAGTGATGAAGCGCGAAACAAGCGGGACTCTTTGCCTTCTTTTCGGACATTGGTAGGCTCAAGTCACCTCAGCTGAATCAAATCATCATATAAAAAAGGATACAAAAATAAAACTACCGCAGCGTGTTTACAGTATCCTTCCATCTGATCCTGAGTCTCTCATTTACTATATACATATCTAAAAAGCGTACATTTACATTTACTTTTTATAATCAGTGCGAAAACCTACAGTGATGAGCCCTACAAGTGTGACCTATTATGCGGAAGATCACGGACGTCCTCTATAAATGCCTACAACATGGTTAGGCACAGTGCTAAGCTTTACGCTTGGTGGGGCTTATATAACTTACTCACGTATACATGCATTGATATAACGTACAATACCATGCCATAACGATAAAAGATATCTGATAGCGGATATCGCATTTTCGAGTCATATAGCGCGACGATACGCATGCTTGTGCCTCATCGGACTTAGGCTTGTGGATCTCCGTAGGAGTTACAAGCATGCTTAAACATACTTTTGCGGACTTATGCTTGTGCGGAGGTACGTGGTACTCGAACTTATATATAAAGAAATTGCCTGTGGAATTTTGGTGAGCGAGCGATGTACATTACTCTGCCCTGTGGATCATTCGGACTCTTATCATATAACAGTTTGACTACCTAGACCAGTAATAAGAAATGAATAGGACTACGGCGCAATGGTCCGCAAAGTGCGATTGCAATCTGCCGATGTATTACGTAGCACAAGCGAGATGTCAGCAGCGGTAGAACACGCACCTTCACGTCGCGAAGTGTCGTAGCACTGGCGAGTGCCGACCAGCGATGGCGCGTGCTTTATACGTAGCGGAAGTGTCGTGGCATTTAAGCGAGTGTTGAAACGCGATCGAGAGGCGTGCGCCTCGCGTAATAGAAGTGTTGTGTCATTCAATATTTGGTCTTAGGAATTCCTACAATTATATGTGTTCAGGAACTTAGGATATTATCATAGAGGCATTTAGTTTGCCATCATCGCTCCGCCTCTGCGGCAAGGTACGGTATAATTTTTCCTTTACATTACAAACATGAATGAACCCTTTCATGCACTTATGGGATCCTCATTAGTCCAATGAATAGGTGATGGAATAAGCGAATAGCGGGAACAAAACAAAACCACGACATTTTTCATGTTGGGTGATTAGATGTTGCGAACGCCAACGCGTGCTCCGCTACGCCGCTACAAACCCGAGGCTAGCCATTTTCTCCTCTCGACACGCCCGTGGCACAGTGAACGCCGGCCCGTGCGTGGGTCTCTCGCCGCTTGATGTAGGCCTTGATGGCTTGCCCATATTTTTGAAGATTTATTCATTTTTCCAAAAATCGACTCGAAGCCAAAATAATCCATAACATCCCCTCAAAAACAACTCCCAAATGTGTTCAATCCAATACCAATCATAGAGATCAATTATAGGTTTTCCAAACTCTGAAATTCAAATACTTGTAAGTTAGGTTAACTCTAACACTTATCTAGGTATCATGCATCTTAAACCCGAGAATTCATACCCAAATGGAGATTCCTACTTCCATATATACAAAATAGAATTATTACCAGCAACTATCAACAAGTCTAGGGTTAGGATGGATTCTAACTAAACCTAAATGGAACCATAATATCCATACAAACTTAACTTCCATACTCAAGTTTCTCCATACTCCAAAGTCATGAATCATACAAACATAGTTCATACCTTTCTTCTCTTCTTCCTCTTCTTCTTCTCTTCTTCTTATAAACTGCTCCCTCTTCTACTCGTTTGCTCCCCTAAAATCCCCAAATAAGAGACCAAATAATTAAGGTCTTATTTAGATCTATTCCATAAAGCCTTGTTTTGGCCACCAAATAAATAATTGACTGCTAAGTTTCATTTTTATTGTACTTTGGTCCTTGTTTCTCTATTTTATCATGATGGCTTAAGTGATCATCTATTTTTTAGTCCATTTTTAGCAATTTTTCATAGCAAAAGAGACAATTACTTTCTTGATGTGAAGAAACTCACCTATTGTTGTTAGCGGGTAGAGGAATGGAAGAACATTAGAAAAATGCGAAATAGGGTGGATTAAAGTGCGGTCGGTGTGAGCATAAATGAAAAGAAGCGGTGAGTCATTGATGCGATTTAGGGTTTGCAACGTCGATCATGAGGTCGTGACAGCCAGTGGAAATCCCGATTGGTCGCGACATGGATAACAGATATTGAGGTCCGCGACTTGTGCTCTTGAAAATTTGCAAGAAATGGTAGCGTCGCGTGAATCGGTCGTGACATCAGAACGCGCGGTTAAGCTCTGATCGTGGTCGAAGTCGCGGAACAAGATGTAATGTCGAATATCGAATGGTTGAGACTTGTGGGGCATGTAATGTCGTGACAAGAAGATGATGTCGTGACGGCAGGTATCAGCGGAATGATACGAAGTAAGTGACCAAGATTCGACGCGGCGACGGTTCAAATATCGCGAAAGCATATGATGGCGACGCCGAGTCAACTAATTATCGAACTGCCGGATCGCTTTGGTTGATGTCCGCGACAAAGAGATTGATGTCGGCGACATTGGACAAGTTAAGACGCAAAGACTTAAAGGCGATGCCAGCGGCGTGAGATCGATTATCAGCGACATCGGATAACGATTAACCAGGAGAACGATTCTTTGTCGCGACATGAAGATCGGAGAAATCGACGACGCCGGGGAGCACCCGATTTAGAAAGCCCCGAGAACTTAGTTGATGTCGCGGCGTGAGATGATGTCGGCGACATCAGAACGGCGATGGCTCGAAATGGCTGGCATCACGACCATGAGTCCGCGACATCAAAACCATCGAAAACTCGCGAGCCATGGCGATGTCGCGACATGAATCGATCCGCGACACAAGACACATTAGTTGAAAGTTGAAGCTTAATACCGCGCAAAAAGTAAAGTGGCGACAAGATGGCGGTATCCGACATCAAAATGACCAAATCTAGGTTACATAAAAGTAAGATTGATGTCGCGACATAGAGATTGATGTATTCGATGATAATCGCGCGACAAATGGCCTAAAGTCGCCCGGCGTGAGAACGGTAATTTGGAGCTGGATGCTCTAAAATCCACAACAAGCTACATTGGGATTAGGGCCCAACTGAGGAACCCTATAAATACGCAGCTCTCTAGCTCATTTAAGCGACAGCGACCCTGAGACAAGAGATACGGATTCTTGAAACTCATTTTTCTTTTTCTTTCTTTTCTTTATTTTTCTTATTCTTTTACGTCATTTTGAAGCTGATTATGCTCTTGTGTGTTTGATTTTCGTTTGTATTTCCACGAATGCGGATGTTATCGTTGGTGATGTGGCGTGAGCCGGGGTCCGTGATACCTCCGGGCAGGGTTTAGTGGAGAGTGGGTTAAAACCAGCTTTACTAATCGGCCGATTTGCTTTAATGTGGAGGAAGAACCCAACTTCTGAAACACACCAAATACTGTCTGGCTTAGGTCAGTATATTCTGAATATATAATTAAGCGACCCGCCGGGCCCCATAACCAATACTTCTCATATACAACAACTATATCCAATAGTTTCATGAGGTTAATAATTCACTCTTAACCCGTACATATATTAAACTTAAAGTTCTAGCCATGTGCAATCATCAAGCCATGAAACTCTTGAGACTCAACCTCCCCGGGCAGGCCGTCCTCGCCACGCTCACTGTGCAAAATAAAGGGGTCCCACGGCGGAGTGAGCTAAAGCTTCGATGGGAGAGAATCGCCACTAAATAAGACTACTCACCACCTAAGTCTGCGATTGCAATGTTCCAAAGCGGCACATTCAAGCAAATGCATGATCCTGCTTGAATGTCTGTTTGCGATAACTTTCGGATCCAGGAGTCCTCACTGAGCTCTGCCTTCACTAAGCCTGCGTATGAGAATTATTATGTGTTAGTGGACAGCCCTCCGATGAATATCGGTGGGTAGCTCGACGATTGATATATGTATTTGTTTAATGGAACTACCCTCAGATGAATAAATATCGGTTGGGCGCTCCGACGGTTGATATATAATGTGATTTTGATTCTCCCCTCGATAATTTGTTTTTAGACTACCCTCAGCCAGTTTCTCTGAGCTCATGCCATTGCACTAACTCACATATTCTAGGATGTTCGTTGCATATGGAATCATGTATGCCGAGTTCCATCGGTCTAATCACATACAACCGCGCTAACATGAATATGTCGCATAATATCCAATCACACAATCGTAATCATGTAATTAATCAATTTCAAGCATCAAAAAATTAGCTCACGCCAGGCTAATGATCCTTCTGAAATGGTAATTATAATCCTTTTCGACCAAACGCCTATAACTCACGAAAATATATTTTCAGAACATTATTTAAGAATAGTGAGGCCCTGAGTTTACTGATTCGAAAAATCACCGCTGGCCGGTTCCTCAGTGAACGAAATCCACGACCATTCGGCCCAATGCATACAAAGCAACCATTTAATACACAAGTCAACACTAAAACTACACTTAAACAGCCATGCCCATTAAACTGCTCCGTTTTTGTTTCAAAGTGTAACAGGTCGGTCCCAAGGAGTTTGGGACCGTCGAACAACCTCACGGCCTCATTCAACTCAAACATTTATAAAGTACTTAAAATGGGAGTAAAACTCAAGTAGGGAGGAAAATCCTACCTCTTGGAGTTTGAGTAAACTCACAGTCGGTATATGAAGCCCTCGTAGACGATTCTCCTCTTGTACCGGCGCCAGTTGGATCTCTTTGCAAATCTGAAGCTCTCTCTCTCTAAAATCCTCTCAAAAATGGAGCTATTGGATCCCAAAATTCTGGTCTTCGCTTTTTTCTCCTCTTGGCTTAATGAAGGAGATAGGTTACTGTTTACTAATTTGGCCTTATTATCATTTAATCCAATTAAATCAATTAATTCCTTTCTTTCTCCAGATTTGACTTTCGGCACTATCTCGGCCGTCCATTTCCGTAATTTCTCTACTCATTCCACTTATGGTACATGAGTACTTGTTATGTCATGATGACTTTACCGTGCGCATCGAAAATCGTTTTCTATGACACGTCGTGCCTCAGCGTGCCAACTCCGTATCTCGGAATATTATCGAATTTTCTGCGTGCTAGCTGGATTTTCAGAGCGATTCCAACGGTGAAACCCGTTTCGTCATCCGAGATCTAGAGAATAAATTACGGCTTTTTTAACTGAAATTACAATTTTGTATTCAAAATTACGATTTTGCCCTTATTCAGTGAAATTTCTCGGGTCTTACATTCTCCCCTCCTTAAAAGGAATTTCGTCGAAATTCAGGACAATCACAATCACTCACATGCATATGCAACGCGCACTCTACCATGCATGTGAACAGTCATTCAAATTTTTAAATGACTAAACCACGTACCTTCATCCCTAAACAAGAAGGGATAGGTAGCGCCCGCATGTCGTGTCTCGTAGCTCCGCGTTGACTCACTCCACTCACCCGGTGCTGCCTTAGCACTCTCACTGTACGCGGTCTTTGCGTCGCGAGGCAGTCCTGATTTATCGGCAGGAACACGCGGTCCATCGCCGAGAAGGTCCCATGGTGTCGGCACTCAATGCATGCAATCCGCACATGTTTGGATGCGAATCGTATTTGGCGGAACGCGGAAGCGGTAAGCTCGTGGACACGACATCTTTGGCGTGCGCCCAACCGATGCCTTCACGGTGCTGTCCTCTGGTATCTCCGAAAGGCCAATAAACCTGGCGATAGCTTCCGGCACTGCGGAACGACCGCTCTGCTCGGGGATTCACGCGAGGAAAAGTCGCGACCTCGGGCCACAGTGCGGCGTCGCGCACCACATAACTCTCTTCTACGAGCTGCGGTAGGTGAGAAGGCATATAAATAATAAAGCTCACCTTCTCTAAGATTGTGTCTCCTGTCAGTCAGGACCATTAATGGAGTTACTCTTTACCTCGGTCCAACTGTCGGTGACCTATAGCCTCATACAATGCCTCATATGGTGCCATTCGTACACTGCTGATAGCTGTTGTATTGAGGCGAGGAATTCCAGCGAGGCGATCAATCCCTCTACCCTTATGATCGGGACGCATGTTGCCAACATGCTACCTCCCAACATCTCCGGTAATGGCAATCCATACACCGCGTAATCCTACACAACCCTTGCAGTGTGTAGCTAGCCTCTCGAGGTCACGATCGCGACAATCCAATGGACTATCAGCAATCCATGCATGACGTCCATTTACCGAGCTGGTGCCATTCAAACCAACA
The DNA here is from genome assembly GCA_016808115.1 of Tetrastigma voinierianum. Taxonomy (NCBI): domain Eukaryota; kingdom Viridiplantae; phylum Streptophyta; class Magnoliopsida; order Vitales; family Vitaceae; genus Tetrastigma; species Tetrastigma voinierianum. Next base: position 377,843 of record JAEQBH010000443.1, on the reverse strand, counting down.
CTGATATGGTTTCAAGGGTATGGAAATCTCGGTCACTCCCGTGCATCTGCTCTCAACTCTAAGTCTCGCAGTGATAACCATGTCACGTATGTTTCATCTCGGCTTGACTTCTTTTTAGCTTGCCAGCCTCTTACATTTTTCGATTCAGAGCTATGAGGTCTTCTTGAGTCCTAAGGACAAACTCATTACACTCACCAAGCGGTGAATGACCATGCCGTGCACCCATCCGACCGACGCCCGTTTACGGTGCGTGACATATCTTCCATCTTTACGACACCCGATCGGCCAGGCAGGGACTACTATATAGTAGATATGAAATTTCTCACTCATAATTCCGACCTGTCGAGGTCACTCTATTTACACATTCTGGGAGGAACATCTATTCTGGCTTCTCTAAAGGCCTCCAACACTCTAAGCCCCGAATCCAGTACCGTGTCGGTAAGACAACGAGCTAAGGTATCAGTGCCCGGCCGACAGATGGTTGTCAGCTCATCCATGTCAGGCGACGATCTCAACAACCAATAGGTCTACCACCTTAAGGTCCTGCAGCACCATTTGCGCAACTACGATCTTGTCCTGACCCCCACTCACGGCCCCTCGCTTTACATGTGTTGGCTGGAAGTGCTTGTATAACACCATTGAAATTGGTCCCTCTAGCCATACTAGGGTGTGGAGGAAAAGCTGTGTCTCCTTGTCCCTCTGATAACGGGGACTGCATTGTCCATCAGGGTCTTGGGATCTTGTCTCTAGGGCAATCCGTCACTCATGCTCAATCACGACCCCTAGTCCTTGGCTGAAACTAGTGTGAAGCGAAGTCTTCTACCTCTTCCACGAACTGGAGAAGTGATCTCCTCGTACTGCCAGCACTTGGGTATCCAGGAGTGTTCCAAGTATCCTCAATCTCTCTCTATGGTCGGTAGTCCCAACCATGAGTCCACATATCCGTGGCGAAATCTACAATCTTCTGGGTCGGCCGACACTCACGGTGTGATATACCACGTGTCCCCAATCTCTCATCTCGATGTGAAACTCACATACTTGAACTTAGCGTACATTGATGTTATCTTACTTGATGTAAAACAATCCTCAGAAGTGATACTCATGCTCCCACTCTATGGGGTAGATCAAGATGTCATCCACGAGACTAGTGTAGACTGATCTAGATAAGGTTGGAATACCTATGCATGAGATCATGAATCGCTGGCGGCGCGTCGTCAGTCAATGGGCATCGCGAAATGACTCAAAGATTGCCCATACTTGATCCCTAAACGCCGTCTTAGGGATATCTGTCTCCCTAACTCTCAGCTGATGATAACCGGTCACGAGAGTCTATCTTGTAGACTCGCGCTCCTCTCAGCCGGTCAAATAAATCATCAATCCTCGGTAATGGAGTGCCAGGTCAGGATCACTGACCACTGTTCCACGCATGGTCGATGCACGGTCGGGGTCTTGCCCTTCTTCTTCGCAACTAGAATCGAAGCGCCCCATGGCGAAGTGCTCGGTCTAATAAACCCCCCTTGTCAAAACGCTTTGCTGGACTGCGGGTTCCTCACAACTCAGCCAGGTGCCGCATCCCATCTCTTGAGTCATAGAGGCGGTTGAAATACCGAGAATATCGATCTGCAGTCTGCTGGATGGATTGGATAGCGCCTCTGGAAAAACATCCTGGGCTTCGCAAACTACTTTCGGTAGATCTAGAATCTAGTCTCACCTCGTCTCTAGGAATGGGCTCTCGCTTACCAACCCCTTGGTGTCCTTGACCTTGGACTCATTATCTTATCACGGGGAAAAATGTCATGTTTGTCCTGAAATACCACACGAAATGCGAGTCTCGCAACGTGTGGCGGTAACCACCCTACGCTCTGTCGATGCGATCACGTAAGTTATCGGTAATCCATCCTACCGAGGATGACATCGGGAACTCGACATGTCGAAAATCCTCGGGTCCATTGTGGTAGAGGTCCCAAGAGATCTCTAACTCTCAACCTTGACATGTCGGTACCTGTTCTGTAGCCCTAATCCACAGGGAGAACTCATACAAAGGCTCCTCTGGGTCTCCTGGAGGTCCTTGCCCATTTCCACAATATTTGGGCCTCATTCTCTAGCTAGGCATGGCCTTCTAATGCAGGTCGCGTCGGAAGGTAATCTCACGCCTCCCAACATAGTTGCTATGAACCAGTGGTCTGTCGGATCTACACCCCCTATTGAATATTGGTTGATGCGCCTAAACCTTTGGGGGGTTACTGAGGTCTCCTGATTTGCGATGCAGCACGTCGTGCGACAGCTTTACCTCTTCTGATGGGATGTTGACATCTGTCTTGCTGCGTAAAGAGATATCGAAACCTCGCAATCTCGTCTCATTTAACCATCTATATCTTAGTTCAATTATTTGACAATAGTCCATGTTTCTTCAGTCTGTTCAATAATCTGATCTTTGATGCTATCGCGACTTGGCAACCATATTGACTTTGTTCATTTCTAAGTGGTAGCTAAATTTCAACCACTCAATTTATTTATTTCAATTAGGTTCTATATGGCCTTTTGTTCATTTCATGATCCAATCCCTAAGGTCATTACTCATAACCTTATTATTTACCGCTTTTCCACCTCGCATTTCACCATGCATATAATTTCCTAAATGCAACTCTCGCCGCAATCTGCGATTTCAGGATAGTAGTTAACTCCCGTCACGGTATCTACAAAAGCCTGACCAAGCCAAAGACACTAATCATACATAATCGGTGTATACATTGTCTATTCACGGTATGCAAAATAATCCATTTTTGCATTTAAATATTGTTTTCAACAAACTTTATTTTCGAAAATTTTATTTATCAAATTTTATTTTTAAAATTTTATCAAATTTTATTTTATTTGATTTTCAAAAAAAAAAAAAAAAATTTTTTTTTTTCGAAATGCCCAATTCCTGATTAAGTAGTCAATATTCTTGTTCGCGATTACTATTCACGGTTTCTTATTCATGGATTCTGACATTGATGTGACCAGATTGTTCATCCGTACTGTTCCTAAGTTATAATACAATTTGTTGCCTAAGACTTCAGGTCTGTCTGATGGTGTCATTGCAATACCTCCTCAAGCCTTCTCAATTCTATTCAATCTAATCTTGCAATACAATTTTTTAGCCTACCCCATGTTGCAATACACTTCTAACCACTACATACTCTTGCAATACACTTTGGGGTATTGCAATACAATTTAGCCTTCCCAGCATGCCTCAGTCACAATTGTATTGCAATACATTATAACTCCCACCCCAGCTATTGCCAATACTAATTTCTATTCCACACTTCTCACTAAGTTGCAATACAATATTTTTCTTCTATATAAATGAGCATTAGCCCACTTCAATTACTTTGGATTTTTCGTTTTTCATTTTTAATTTAAAATTTTTTCCGAAGCGATAAAATCATTACAAAAATCATAAAAATCTGTTTTCCAACAATCTGGAAAAATCACAAATCATAAAAATCATTATTATTATTTTCCATTCTCTTTTACACTCAAATAAATTTATAAAAATTTATTTTAACCCCCTTTTCTTAAATTTTACACTCATATAAAAAAACCTTAGAAAAAAAAATTTCCTTTCTCACCCTCATAACCAAATAAATTTATAAAATTTATTTTCTTTCCAAATTTTTCATTGAAAATTTTCCACTCAAATAAATTTATAAAAATTTATTTTCTTCCATCTTCTTCAATTTGGTACTCACTTGTAAATCTTAGAAAATTATTTTCATTCTCATCAAATAAATTTCAGAAAATTTATTTTCCTTGGCTTTAAAATTTCCTTCCTCACTTTCCAACAACCCAAATAAATTTAGAAAAATTTATTTTATTTATTTCGTCGCCTTAGCAATGGTGTTCCTTAAAATTAAATTTCTTTCTCCTCTAAACCAAATAAATTTATGTATTTATTTTGTTTCCTTATTCTCTTTGCTCTAGTTTTGTACACAAAGTACACTCCAAATATTTTTCTAAGATATTCCTTTAACTCATCTATGTGCTAATCACTGCTACACAACTAAGCACATAACATGGTATACATACCATTCATCAAACATTCACATGTTCACACAATAATTCACCCAATCATACAAAACACATCAACACACGTGCACGTAGTGTCCTGGGCTATTCCGCGATTTTCCTAGGTAATCTCATACCTAAAACCGAACATCGAACCAACACACCTAAAAAAGGATTTGATACCCTAACCCGAGCTCCCAGTATCTTCGTGATACCTAAGCCTCGATACCGTCGTGACGCCCCAAAAACTCGGGGTCCGCTGACTACCCACAACTCCATAATACAGGAGGCTCTGGGTTACCCGACGCCACTTTAGGTACCCGGCAGCTCCTTCTGTATCTGAGCTCCCACCTAACTACAAACCCGCAACACCTGGTCCCAAACAAATTCAATATATTCACAATATGAGTAAAACTACCACTGGGGCCTGGCAACCAATACTCCCTATACTCACAAACAACTATATCCAATAGTTTCAAAAGAGTTAATAATTCACTTCTTAAACAATACATATATTAAACTTAAAGAGTTCTAATACATGTACAATCATCAAACACACTCGCTCTTCAAGACTCAACCCTCGACGAGCCGTCCCCGCACGCCCCGTACCGTGTGAAAATCAGCTGGGGGGGTCCCACGACCTGCATGAGCTTAAAGCCTCAAGAGTGAGAATCGCCCTTAAATGGCCACTCACCACCTGGGCGCAAAGGCAACGTCTAAAATAACACACATCCAGCCAAACGACGATCCCACTAACGCCCATACGACCAACTCGTATCCCGAAATTCACCGACTCTCCCCCTCTCACACTCGCCCAAGCCCCGTATGAGAATTATTATATTATTATGGACAATTCCAATACGAATATATATCAACTGGGTCAGCCCGACGATTGATATATATTATCGGTCTCGCTGACTACCCTCCGACGAATAAATATCAACCTGCCGCCCGACTTGGCTGGATATATATTATTTGATTCGACTACCTCCGATAATTTACATTTTGTGACTACCCTCCGAACCCGTTTCTCTAGACTCATCTCATGCAGCCAACCCTATATTCCTAGGACGTTCCAGCTGCATACAACGACGTACGCCGCCCATCACAAACTAATCACATGCAAACATATTACGACATATTCGCATAATATCCAATCACACAATCATGTCATGTAATTAATCAATTTCAAGCATCAAAATTAAATTTCACTCAAGCATCGATCATACACGAGTAATTTAATTTTAAATCACTTACCTCAAACACATATTACCGAAAAATATATTTCAAAATATTATTCTCGAATAGTGAAACCCTCGCTTACTATTCCCGAAAAATCACAAAATGTACGTTCACCCGCTGAACCCGAAATCCACGGCCATTCCCGCCTAATGCATACCAAATAACCATTTAATAATGTTCAACACAAACTACACCCAAATGTACCCCATACCCATTTACGCTTACCCGATTTTGCTTCAAAATTTGTAAATAATTCGGCCCCGCAAGCCGATCGATCACGGCCCCCTCACTCGCCTCATTCAACTCAAACATTTGCAAAGATTTAAACGAAAGAAAACTCAAGAGGAGAAAATCCCCACTCCTCGAGTTTGAGTAAACCCCACCTCGGCACTCCACGCGTCTCCGCTGGGCAGGCAGCCAGCCTCCTTGTACCGAAAGCCGCAACTACCGGATCTACACTGCAAATCTGCAGGTTCTCTCTCCTAAAACTCTCTCAAAATGGAGCCACTGGATCCAAAATCTTGGCCCTACGTTTTCTCCCCATTTAATGAAGGAGATAGGTTACTGTTTACTAATTTGGCCTTATTATCATTTAATCCAATTAAATCAATTAATTCCTTTCTTTCTCCAGATTTGACTTTCTAAGACTATCTCGGTCAGTCTACTTCAGACTCTCTACTCATTCCACTTACAGATAATGAAGATCATATACACTTTCGTCAGATCGGTGTAACTGCTTTACGTGACCAAATGCGATGCCTCAAAACGGGCTAACTCTCGACCGTCTCTCAATATTATGAAATTTACGTGCTAGCTAGATTTTTCGAGAGACGATTCCAATGGTGAAAACTGCTTTCTTGTCATCCCGAGATCTAGAGAATAAATTACGGATTTTTTTAACCGTAATTACACTCAGAATCAAAATTACGATTTTCGCTCTTATTCCGTAAACTGAAATTTCTCGGGTCCATACCTGAAGCTGAATGCATTTCATTTTCTTTTCCAAATTACTATCTCGGTAAATATTTGAAGTTCGATAAATTTCTGAAATCGATTGTCTCGCTTGTAAATCATATAGCTTTCTTATGATCGTAGAAATACCGTATCATGAATCCAAGAATCAGGAATCAAATTTCCATTAAGTAGAAAGTTTTAGCTGAATTTACCTTTCCTGTAGTCAAGCTTCAAAGTAGCTTTGTTAATTTCTGCTAAGGAATTTACTGGTTTTGGGTTTATTGTCTGGATCCGACACGCTCTTATACCCGTTAAGATTCGCTGGCCATAATAAGCCTCGACCAAGGAGGTCCTCCCGAGTGACACAGGAAGACATTCCCGAGAGCAAAGGTACATTTCTTTGAAGGTATACTAACCTCGCTATTGTGGATCCGTTGAGCTCAGAAGTTCACTTAGATAAACTCGCCTCACTTGAAGTCAAGAACTAGCCGAAGGAGTTCATCTAATTTAAACAAGCAAAGAGTTCACTTCAATTCGTGAGCAGCGAGGCCACTCCCGCGGTTAGCCGCGGATCTAATCAAGGAAAGGTTGATCTATTCTAATTTAGAGGAGGAGCAACTGGAAGTTGTATATCCTTGCTCACCAATAACTCGGGAGTTAAGGTTTACAAATTCATAAATCGGGTATGAAGTATCAAGTAAAAGAAAAATACCCGCATTAAGGGAGTCCTTAAAATAGTTATCCCACTCGCATTCGAGAGAATCGGGCCATAAATTAGATAATGAAATGTGGAGTGTGGAGAGATCCAACTGCACTACAATGCCTTGGACAGATTCCGAAACTAGAGATATTCAAGAAATTTAATCAGAATTAACTACAGGAATTGATAGTTCACTACAACTGTTTCATTTGATGTGTCTTAGAGGATAATTATTCAGTATTCATTTCTTTATTAGAAATTCATTATTCTTTATTCTTTATCTTCCAGTTTGTCGGGTTAGTTCAACATTGCTCTTTAAATTTTCCAGAATCTGAATGCTGAACCCCATTATCATTTTTGTCGTCCAAATAGTATAGAATTTGAGTAGCCTGCAGAAGTTGATTTTAAATTCGAGATCCTCAGGATCGATATCCTGACTTAAATCCATTTTATTACTTGTTTAATTGCACTTCATAGACTGCATCAAAACCAAATCCTGAAAATGACTAACTCTGTGAGATTTTGGTTTACATATTATAATTTTTTAATAAGTTTTATGGCAAGGATGCCTGGGATTAATTAATAGTCCTTGGGTAGCAGTGCTGTGAATCTTGTATACACGTTTTGGTCTCTTAACAAGTTTTATGGCAAAGTTGCCGGGGATTAGATAATAGTCCTTGGTAATAACGTCATAAATTTGTATATGTGTTCTTTGGTCTGTCAACAAGTTTTATGGCGCCGTTGCCGGGGATTAGATAATAGTCCTTGGTAATAACGTCATAAATTTGTATATGTGTTCTTCGTCTCATTAACAAGTTTTATGGCGCCAGCCACGGGATCAAAAGAATTTACTAAATCAATATTCGATGAGCATGATGTACTAATTTGACATTTATAAAAGAAAAGAACAAAAATTAGTTTTTCAAGTAGTGGTTCATTTTGAATTAATTAACTCATAAATCGAACCATTACTGGGAAAATAAATCATGTTTTGACTAATCCTATTAATGGGAGTGTGTTTGCTTTCAGGAAAACTTTGATGCATAGGAAGCAGAAAATTGATTTGATTCCAGCTGATACTGAATTAGAGAGGACACTCAGAAGCCTGAGAAAGATAAAGAAGGCAGACAACTCAAACATGGCAGATGAAAGGCAGGATCAAGATGAAGAACATATAGAAACAGCAAGAAGGCCTCCAATCACTGACACAATGGAGGACTTCTGGAGACCAATTATACAAGATGAGAATACTCAAAGAATCAGATGTACCTTACAAGATGATGCTAATAATTTTGAATTGAAGCAAGACTGACACTATGATCCAAAGAAGACTGGCCATCGGTCATCCTAATCATGATCCTAATGAGTATCCGGGGAGATTTCTCAGATGGCAAACATTGTCGGCAGGTGAGACCGCAGGTTATCAAGTTACATCTATTCCCACTTTCCGAGAGATATGCAAAGTTGAACAGGTGCATGAACATTTTACCTTCATATGGTTCATTGTGATACTTGGGAGGAGTCAGATGGCTCTATTTGGGCGCATTCTTTCCCCCCATCACTCACCTCGAAAGTAGTAGAGAGAAACTATTGTTTTTCCTGGTGGAAGATGAAAGCCTATATGTGGCCTAGGAAAGATTCAAGCAAACTACCGTCAGAGAAGATGTCCAATGTATGGTATAGATCTCAAGACTCGATGGACATCAGATATCATGCCTCAATGATATATCCAAGGACTACTGATGCTTCTCCTCGTGGAGTATCTAAACGAAAGAGCCGAGGAAGCAGAGCCGATCAAGATCCGGCCAAATGCACATATGAAAACTCATTCCAGGTGTTCGCAGGAAACGAATGTGAGGAAAGGGGATCATGGTCAGCAAGATGACACGGCGGAGGGCAAAGTTTGATGCCATTATGCATCGTAAACGGACAAACAAGAAAGATACACCGGGCCCGGCATGAAGTAGGAGCATGAAAAAGTTATTGTTAAGAGTAAACAAAAAACTAATTAAGAATCAGCCTCATATACCGTAGGAGGAAATACTGGGTGAGCAGAGAAGTTATAATTTCAAACCAAATCCCAACCTGCCAGCATACTATCACCCAGCACTCAAGAACCATGAGAATTTCTCATATGGTGGAGGGGTTTCTCAAGGCCTAAGACAGGGACAGAACCCTCAACAAGGGTATCCACAGCCACCAAGGTTCCAACAAAGATCGCGATCAAGGAAATGAGCACGTAAATGAATACTGTGGTCGAAGGGCCCAATCTTTCAAGAGTGAAGATGTCACAGCCTGGGCTGGGATAACAAAAGTCAGCTTCAACCTCCATGAACAGTTCGTAGAATCAGCGCTTGCTACCAATTCCCCAAATTTTCACCACCACAAATGCATCTCAAGAACTGAGACACAAGTAGGGCAACCGCCCTAACTCCCTGCAGCGAGGAAGGATGCCTTCCTGACACAAAGAAGAACCTGCAAAAGACCGTATGGTCGCAAGCAACAAGGAGGAAAGGGAGTTGGGGCGAGAGGAAAGAAAAAGATGACAGCAACAAAGAAGGAGCAAGCCCAGAAAGAGAAGAGGTACCGGAGGAAGAAAAAAAAGGAGTAGAAAGGAAGAACATCCAAGAATCAAAGCCTGCAGTCCCATTTCCACAAAGACCTAAATCAAGATGGGTGAAACAATATAAGGTTCTTGAAGACTTGTGAAGCCGGAGATCGCAAAGATGCCCTTCATCAAGTGGTAACTCAATGCCACTCTATGCAAAATTCAAGGACACATTGAGCAAGAAGAGAAAAATAGTAGAGGAAGGAATAGTGAATCTCACCGCGATCAGTAGCTGGCAAAGAATCAAAAAAAGAACTACCAGTTGAAGGATGAAAGACCTCTGGAGCTTCACGACCTCTGTAATGTCGAGGAATTGAATCTACGCTTCCTCTCGTGACTCGTGAGCTAGTATCAATTTGATGCCTCTTCAAGCAAGCTAAGAAACTAAGTTTGGGGAGCTTACTCCCAATAACTCGTCACTCTTCAAATGGCGCATGCATCGATGGTGAAACCTGAAGGAGTCATTGAAGATGTCATGGTCACTGTTGGGAAGTTTATTTTCCCAGTAGATTTCATCATTCTGGACATGGAAGAAGATTCACAAGTACCCCTGTTATTGGGAAGACCATTCCTAGCTACTGGAGCTGCTCTGATTGACATGAAAAAGGGAATTCTAACCTTGAGGGTTGGTGAAGAAGCTGCTGTTTTTAACTTGATTAAAAGTATGCAAAATATAGACAGAGACAAGGAGAGTTGCAATGTAGCTGGTTTTGTCTATTCTTCCAATCCTGATGTTAACAATGATTGTAACACTCCAGCTTTTATAAATGAAAAAGAGATGAATTTCCAAGATAATAAGATGCCCAGACTAATTCACATGCGCTTCATTCTTAGAAACTGTGATGAGCTTGAAGCAAAACAGAAATGACAATGGGGAAAATATTGAAAATGAGGAATTTCATCAAGAAACCAGTACAGAAGGGCTAGTTCTGAAAGAGTTGCCATGTCATTTAAAGTATGCTTACTTAGAAGTACCAAAGAAAAAACCAGTGATCATCCTCAACCCGCACTTAGTGAGTGCCAAGAACAAAGATTGGTCAAAATATTAAGGAAGCATTAAGGAATCGGTTAGCTCGTCCATCAAGATTTGAAAGGTATCAATCCATCAATTTGCATGCATAAGATTCTCGCTACAAGAGACTTCCAAAACCATCCGTGAACACCACCGCGAGACCTGAATCCAAAGTTGACGAAGGAAGTAGTCAGCGAGATACCTAAATTGTCGACGTCAGGTTTTTATCTTATGCTACTTCAGATGCACTGCGGAGCCCTACCCATGTAGTTCCAAAGAAGGGAGGGTTTGATCAAAATTTAAATGAAAAGAACGAATTGATTCCAAACTTAACCGTGGATGTGATGGAGGTCGTGACGATTGCTGTGAAGCGGACCAAGAACTGTAAAAGATCATACTCTTTACCCTTCATGGGACGATGTTGACAGTCAAGTGACAATCTCATTTTTGTTTTCCTGGATGGGGTACTCAGATACAATCGATTGCCATTGCACCCCGAGGATCAAGAGAAGACTATTATCTCACATGCCCTTACGGTACTTTGCTTTCAGAAGGATGCCATTTGGGCTATGTAATGCTCCAAATACATTCCAGAGGTGTATGATGTCCATGTTCTCAGATTTGGTTGAAGAAGTGATGGAAATTTTCATGGATGATTTATCGCATGGATCCAAATTTTTGATCAATGCTCAATCTAAAATGCACTTCAAAAGATGCCAAGACAAACAAACTAAGACTGACCGGGAAAAATGCCATTTTATGGTGACAGAAGGTATCGCTCGGGCATAAAATTCTCGCTAACGGACTATGGACCAACTAAAGTATCCATTATAAAACTCTTGCACCACCTACCACGCCAAAAAGGAGTAAGAAGCTTCTTGGGTATGTTGGATTTTACAGAGATTCATCAAAGACTTTTCAAAAAATAGCTGCACTAATTATGCATCACTGAAAAGGATACAAAGTTCAATTTGATGATTCTCGCAAGGATGCTTTCGATGAAATCAAGATCGATTGGCATGCACCTATAATGGTCACACTAATGGAATCAGGATTTGAAATAATGTGTGATGCCAAAGTGATTTTGCGCATGAGCCGTGGTCGGGGCAAAGAAAAGAGAAGGTATTCGTGTGGCCATTTATCATGCTAGTAAGACCTTTAATGAAGCAATGTGGAGAACTATTCAACAACTGAAAAGGAGATGCTAGCCATAGTATTTGCTTGTGGAAAATTTAGGCAAATATATTTTGGGATCCCATGTAGTTCACACCGGGACATGCAAAGAATCAAATACTTGGATGTCAAAAAGGAAGCTGCCAAGATTGATAAGGTGAGGCCGCGCCGCAGAGTTTGATCCGAAATCAAGGATAAAAGGGATGTTACACGTGGGGATAGCTTCAATACTTGTCAAGAGAAAGAAGCAAAGTCAAGAAGAAAAATGTGATGTTACGTAGAGAATTTCCCAGATGAAGCAATTGTTTAAAGTTTCCTTCCAACTTCCATGGTAAGGCCGATATTATTAACTATCTAGCCTCAGAGAGTAATGCCTTCACCAGCTACTAAATGTAAGAGGAAACTCGCATCGTATAGCGGTGTACTATATATGGATGACCACTATTATTCAAAAGAGAAAATGACATGATAATAAGAAGATGTGTTCTTAAAGTGAACAAGGGAACATCTAAATGAATGCCATGCATCACCGTAGGGGGACATTTTCCTCGAGAAAGAATGTACTTCATAAGATATCACTCCAATCAGGTTTCTTTATTGGCCCAATTATCTTTAGAGATTGTAGCCAGGGTTAAATTGTGTGATAGGATGCCAAAGGGGATTGGAAATATCGCCAGCTAGGAATGAAATGCCCTCAAAGGTATTATGGTGATACAAATTTTTAATGTATGGGGAATAGATTTTATAATCTTTTCCCCACCATCATTCAAAACTCTATACATTCTACTAGCGCAGGATTACGCTTTCCAAATGGGTGGAAGCAGTGCCTTGTCCGAGGAATGATGCTAATACAATGTGAATTTTGAAAAAGGAATATTTCGAAAGGTGCTCGAATCCCTGTGAATCATCATTAGTGATGGGGGAACCCATTTTGCAAACAAAATATTTGCAAAACTCATGAGTATGTATGGGGTCAAGCATGTAATGAGATTAGCCTATCATCCCCAAACCAATGGACAAGCAGAAATTTCCAACAGGGAGATCAAAAGAATACTAAAAAGATCGCGGAGCTCAAGCAGAAAGGATTCGCCTTCCAAACTTGATGTGATGCACTCGCTTACAGGATCGCATACAAAACCCTATCGAATGTCCCCATACAGAGTTGTTTTTGGCAAACCATGTCATCTACCTCTTGAGTTGGAATACAAGGCGATGTGGGCCATCAAGAAGCTAAACTTTGATTTTAAAGCTGCAAAGGAAGAAAGATTGCTCCAATTGTCTGAACTGGAAGAATTGAGAAATGAAGCTTATGACAATGCTCGAATATACAAGGATAAGACAAAGAAATGGTATGGATCGGGAGAATCTTGAGAAAAGCGAGTTCGCATCAGGGGAATGTGTTCTATTGTTTAACTCTAGACCTAAATTATTTCAGTGAAATCAAATCCAATCGAGGGCCATGCCACAAAGGGTGTCGGCACTACATTTGAAACAAAGGGATATCGAGGACTGCTACTGGAGAAGAATTCAAGGTCAATGGACAAAGGTTAAAGCATTATCTCAACAGGGAGGAGGAAATTGAAGAACTCCAGCTGGTTCTTGAGGAAAAAGAAGAAGTACCACAACAGCAAGTCCAGCTAAGGACTCAAAATCGAAAGCAAATGCAACGGGAGGCAACCTATGATGATTTTAATTTCGATTTTAAGTTTTGAAATATTTCTTCTCTTTTAGTTGTCGATGAATTAGGGTCGAATTTATTTTCTAGAAGGATAGATTTAATTTTAAAATCGATCAGTTTAATTAGCATTTTCAATATCAGTAGTTGATCTCTCTAAAAAGTGGCTAAGGGACTTGAATAGCAAGACAAACTACAGTGGAAAACCCAATGACTCTTAAGAGTCACTAGCCGTAAAAAGGAGTAACCTTCCTCCCTAACCCTATTCACAGATATATTTGAACTAATTGTTAAATCTGCTTGAAATATGCCCTCAAGAGATGCCTCAAACCGGGTTAGAACAATAATGTATTCAAGGTTTTTGAAATCATTGAATTTAGGAAAGCGAGGTCACGCACTGGCGGCGCGCCGCGACAAAGCCACGTCTTACAAAACACCGATGTCGTGAATTCACTTAGAAAGTTAGAATAATTAGTGAGTACTAGGGAAAGGAGATTCATGTCATGACACTACGTTGATGTCAATGACAGCTGAATTAAAAATTCAGTTAAAGAAAAATTGTCGCCCCATCAAATAATTCATGGAAAAACTTGAAATTGTCGCGATGATCCTGTGTATGTCGCGACATACAATGCGACATGTGCCAATTACTCACTTCCAAAAAGCCCTAAATTTAATGATATCAAATAAAAAGAGGTGGAATTGAAGTCGCGACAGGTCTTAATTGAAGCATTAATAAGCCTACAAACATTGATTGAATTGCAACTGTTGGAAACTATCTCATTCACTCCAACCCCCATAACCATCTCATTGGTCTCCCTCTCCTCCGAAACTCAACCAAAACCCTAGTGCATTCCAAACCCTCGGAAAAGCTTTTCTCTTGCTTCCAATGGCTGAAATTCCCACTCTGGTTCCTAACCTAGTCGAGATAATGAGGGAACACGAACAATCAGAAGAAGAAGAAACTCGCCAAGGAGAACAGTTGGATGAGACTCGTCGGGAAGAACAAACAGGAGAGATACCAGCAGAAGCACCCGAAGCTCCGGGGACTTCTCAAGAAAGAGCAGGAAGGGGGAAGGAAAAGAGGAGAGAAGAAGAAGTAGAAGACTTCGTATCAGATGAAGCGTATTCCCAGTGGAAGAAGTATTATGCTAACAAGGGTTTTGTTACAGAGAGGAGATTTAAAAACCCTGATCCCTTCAAGCGACATGATATGTAGAGGATGGGAGAGCCTCCGCGCACACCAAAAGCAGGTATACAAAGACCATAGAATTTTATTCCAATATGGTAGAAGGGAAGGATGGAGCCATTAGGAGAGTCCGTCTCCCACGGCCGCGGCCATCAACGAGGCCTATGGCCTGACAACGCACAAACATGGCTCCAAATTCAGAAAATCTGAAACCGGATGAAAGATTGCCGAGAAGCTCACTCCATGGAAGGCGCTTAGACTGCGGAGAAGGAAAGCCAAGAACTCAAAAGGGGAAGCCCCACCGAGGAAGCAAAGGTATGGTTTTACTTCCCTAAAGGCCCTGCTCGTTCCAACAAGACATTTATGCAATAAAGGAGAGAACAAGAAGCCGTGACCGTATGCGCTATACTAAAGGGTACAAGATCAATATAGGAGTTATCATAGAGAACTCTATCGAGATATCATGAAGGGAATAAAAGAGGTTCGCTCTCACCCAAAGAACAATTACAATCATGCTCTTCTCAGAAGGAATACACAATGGGTGAAAGGAATTTGGGAGTCGAAGAAGAAGTCCCCTGAGCTTCACCCACTCCTTCGACATGTGAGCTAGCAAGGCCAAGAAACCAAGAAAAGTGAGTGCTGATAGAATGCAGGTGAAGCCCAAGTCACACTAATAAGAGAGGACCTCGTAGGGCCACCGATCGCAGAGCGTAGCACCCGAGAACTCCCCTGACAACAACGATTACATGTTTGCAGATGACGAAGGGCAGGATGAAGGCAGCCCAATAGATTTCTCCATTCCCCTGGCCAGTTCCCCTCCTGTAAGAAACAGAAATTTCCAACACGGCGAAAGCTCAAGAGGAGCACAAGAGAGCAACTCAATTCTAGAAGCTCTCAATGCCATGCAGAAGAGAATAGAAGAAAGAGAGAAAGAGTGGAACTTAAAACAAGAATTAGAAGGTGGCTGTACGAAAAAGAATTGGGTTAAGAGATCAACAAAGTGGGAAGAGGAGCCAAACGTAAAAGAAAGGAGCATGAGGGGCGGAGGATACAAGAAGAGAACAACAAAGGGAAAGAAGAACTCGAAATTAAAAGAGAATGTGATGGGAAAAATGTTGAAGCAGTTAAGTAAAGAAGAGTTCAAGAAAAAATGCGGAGGAAAGAGATCACGATCGCACATCGAACTCAAACTAAAGCATGAAGCTTTCTATAATGCTACTTGATCTGGATTCCTTTTCGCAACTCCTAAAGATTGGGGAGAAAAGAGATAAGGAGCAGATGACACCAAATTTGGGAGTAAATAAAAGGTTTCAAGTTACTATACAAATCTCTACAGGGAGCCGGAAACAACCGAACGAGAGAGACAAGAAGCACGGGAGGTCGAATCCTACAAAGTGTATGAATACTGGAAAATTTAGATTTGATTAACAAACAATCTTTCTAAATTCTCGGGAAGTCATGACTGAAATGGAGAAAACAATCAATGACTCGGGAAAAGGCGCGTGGATGTACCGAACTGTAAAGTGTGATCTCTAATGAGATTGTCATTGAAGAACAGATTGAGAGGGAAACCAAGAAGAGAAAGGAAAGAAGGGAAATGAAATTCCCTTCATTCCCAGCTCATTTGAACACTTTAGACCTGGATCCCCCTAATATTTTTGCCACCTCTTCCAAAAAGAAAAAATAGACCTTCTCCTTACCTAACCTTCTTTACCATCCTTATCCATCACTGTATCCAATGTCAAACAGAAATTAATCGTAAATAAAATGAAAAATTTAAATTGAATCGTGGTGTGATATCTCGTGACGGATCGTTTAATGTTAGGTTGAGCCATGGTTGCATGATTAGGAAATCAAGGTAGGAAATAGGTTCCGTAATAAAACTCGAGAGAACATTATCTTAATTGAATGAAGCAGTTAGAATAGGAGTAAACTGAAATGAGGAAAAATTGCAGGATAAGGACAAATTGCATATAGTTTAATTGAAACACAAGGTGCAAAAATTACTTATATCTAACTGATAAGTCCAGAATAGAGGAAGGTTATACAATTGAAGGAACAAAACATATTTTTGATTTTGTGATATGAACAGTAAGTCAAGGAACCTGTTGAATATCAATTGACTTAACCACTCAACAAGAAAAACGAAATAAGATAATTCCTTATAGCTTAATTACATCCGCTCAATCCAGATTCTAATTTGTTGGGACAACATCGAGGCGAAATCCTAGGTGATACAAATACAAGAAATGAAGTGTGCCATTCGATAGTTTGAGCCATTCTAGCCATCCTGGCTGATATGTCGATGCATATACATTAGTTCCATGAATCGAGCTGGAACAGTCGATTTTTCAAAAAATAAGTTAATGGAAACCCCAACCATCCGTAAAATTCAACTCTTTAGTAAAGAACCACAATGATTACCTATGAATTCAAGAAGGAAGAAGAAAATGAAGTTTGGGGGAGTATATGTTTTGAATAATTCAAAAAGGGAATGAAAAGAAAAAGGCAAGGAGCGTAAATGCAAATTAAAAGAAGGCTTCTAGTGGATAAGTTTTATCTCTTTGCGGTCAACTCTCTCGAATAATTAAGTTCTTAGGGGTGTTTCAACACCTAGCACCCTAATGCCATCTGGTATGGGAGCTTACTAACCCAAAGTTCGCAAGAGCGTTAGAAAGCCTAAAAAGTTAAACATTGCACCATCCCTTAGTGGTAGCAACCAAGGGAAATTCCCTCAGCTGAAACATAAGTGTAAAATAGAGGGTACACAGTTCTGAATTGAAGAAATCAAAGAGATGTCCCAAACATGAAGTTTAGGGGAGTTTATTAGAGAAACTATAAGAAAGAAAGGGTAGAAGAGAAAAGAAAATGTTCAGGGTAATCTTAACCCAAAAATTCCTTCCATCCTACCCATTACCTAAGCCTTACAATATAAGCCCAAAAGACCTGATTGATCTTGAAGGGCCGAAATCACCTACATTAGTGGAGAGATCAAATATGAAAAACAAACCCATGGAATTGGAAATAAGGTAACAATCAAACCTGCGGAAGGACTTTAGGGAGTTAGCGACCCGCATGAAGATGAGAAAGGAAAACAATTTATTTTTCAACAGGATCTAATGATTATGTTGTTTGTAAAACAATTTCAACAGTTTGGTTTTGTATACTATGAAGGGTAGAAACTAACCTTGAACCTGGACTCAAGCTAGACATTACGTAAAATAACGGCTGCCATCAGGATGCTTCAATTAAATCGAGATACACTCTGCAAAGGCAACCGTAAAAAAATGTCCATAAAAATTTTCTTTTATTTTGTTTGAGGACAAACAGATCTTTCTTTTTCTTTGCTTGAGGACAAGCAAAACTTTAAGTTTGGGGGAGTTTGATGAGCTTAAAAGTCATCTATTTTTAGTCCATTTTTCTGCTTAATTTTCATAGCAAAAGAGACAATTACTTTGCAGAAATATGAAGAAACTCACCCATTTGTTATTAGTAGGTAGAATGGAAGAAAGAAGAAAAAGCAGTAGAAAATGCGTAAATAAGTGGAATTAAAGTGCGCCAATCGGGCAGAGTATAAATGAAAGAACTGGCCGAAGCACGTACGTAGCTGGTTTACACTGCCCGCCCGCGAGGTCGCCATATCGAAACAAGGAAATCGGCCCAAAGTCGCGTACGGATAATAAGTGATATTGAGGTCACACTCAGACCGCTTCGAAAGTCGCAAAGAAATGAGCCGACGTCATACGTGAGATCGAGTCGCGACACCGCGAACCACGCTTCAAAGCCATGCAGTCGCGGAATCAAGTCACGACAAGATACTACCGTCGCAGATATCGTGAAACTAAAAGTCGGATTGCGGGCATGAAGTAAATGTCGCGATAAGAAGATGAAGATGTCGCTGATGCCAGCAGCAATCAAAGGAATGATACAAGTATGGCGCGATCAAAACATGAGTAATCCGCTAATGTCACGAAACATAACATGTCGCTGGCATCGAGTCGTAACTAGTGAAACCCGCAGATCTTTAGTTGATGTCACGACAAGAGATTGATGTCGCGATATCTGGCTACGTTAAAGATCGCGAAAAAGACTTGCCGATGTCGCTACGTGAGATCGATGTCGCTACATCGAGCAAATAGCTGAAAGCCCTGTGAACTTAGTTACCGGGCCACGCATATGAGATCGGAAGTCGCGACATCGTGAGCACCCGCTGAAAGCCCCCGCAGAACTTAGTTGATGTCGCTGACAAGTGAGATCGGCTGTCGCTGACATCAAGAACCGCATGAAAGCTCAAGGGGGTAAACGAATCGCCACGATAAGAGGTCAAGTCACGAAGCATCAAAACCATCAAGAGAAGATCGCGAAGCTATGTCGATGTCGCGACATAAGATCGGAAGTCAATGACACAAGACCTCGCTCTCGCCTGAAAAAGTCGGTTTCATAAAGTAAAGTCGCGACAAGATATTGATGTCACGACATCAAGAATGACCAAATCTAGGTTACATAGAGTAAGTTGATGTCGCGACATGAGATTGATGTCGCGACATCGATGATGTCACGACAAGTAAACTGAGGTCGCGACGTGAACAGCACTTGGGCCTGGATGCTCTAAAATCCACAACAGGCTACATTGGGATTAGGGCCCAACTGAGGAACCCTATAAATACGCAGCCTCCAAATTTCATTTGCATACCACACACAGCATTTAGAGGTCCTGATTGGTCGAAAAGCTCATTTTTTCTCTTTCTTTTCTTTTATTTTTCTTATTCTTTCTGTCATTTTAGAGCAGATTATGCTCTTGTGTTTTGATTTTCGTTGTATTTCCCTGAATCTGGATGTTATCGTTTGAGCTGAAGCTGAATGCAGATTTCATTTTCTTTTCAAATTACTATCTGAAATATTTGAAGTTCAGACAAATTTCTGGAAATCGATTGTCTCAGTTGCAAATTGCAGTTTTCTTATGATCAGAGAAATACTGCATTGCGTAATCCAGTAATTGAGGAATCCAGCTTCCATTAAGTGAAAGTTTTAGTCATAATTTATCTTTCCTATATACTGCTTTCCAAAGAAATGCTAATTTCAGCTTAAGGAATTTACTTCTTGGTTTTGGGTTTATTGTCTTGGGATCCGAATACGCTTCTTTATACCCAAGTAAGATTTGCGCTATCAAGCTCGAATTCAAGGAGGTCCTCTCGAGTGACACAGTGGAAGACATTCCCGAGCGCAGGCATTTCTTTCAAGGTATACTAACCCGCTATTGCGGATCCTGGTCGAGCTTTGTAAGTTCACTTAGATAAATCCTCTCTCACTCTTAGTCAAGAACGAGTCGAAGGAGCTATCTATTTAAACAAGCAAAAGCAGCTCACCACCTCGAGCAGTGAGGCCACCCCCGTTAGCCGTGGATCTAATCAAGGAAAGGTTGATCTATTCTAATTTGTAGGGAGGAGCAACTGAAGTCAGATATCCTCACACCAATAACTTGAGTTAAGGCTTCCCATACCCATAAATTGGGTATGAAGTATTGTGCAAAAAGAAAATACCTGCATTAAGGAGTCCTTAAAATAGTTATCTAATTCCTCGTATTCGCAGAGAACTGGGCCATAAAATTAGATAATGAAAATGTGGAGTGTGGAGAGATCCAACCGCACTACAATGCCTTCGATGTATTCAAACTAGAGATATTCAAGAAATTTAATCGAATTAACTACAGAATTGATAGTTCACTGCCAACCTGCTTTCATTTGATGTGTCTTAGAGGATAATTATTCGGGGTGATTCATTTCTTTATTAGAAATTCATTATTCTTTATTCTTTATCTTCCAAAGCCATTGCTAGTTCTCGCTTATTTTCTTTGTTCTTTTAAATTTTCCAGACCAATGTCAAATCCCATTATCATTTTTGTCATCCAAATAGTATAGAATTTGAGTAGCTCTGGGTGTAGCGTTGATTTTAAATTCTCGAGATCCTCGCGGGATCGACATCCGGGACTTAAATCCATTTTATTACTCACGACCCGTGCACTCAATCATCAAACCAAAACCTCGAAATGACTCAACTCCCCTAGAGAGATTCGCTTCATATATTGGTGAAACTTTGCTAAGGTAATATAATGTAAGTTTTAAGGCAAGGATGCCCGGGATTAATTAATACCTGGTAGCGTTGTCAGAATCTGTGATACACGTTTTGGTCTCTTAACAAGTTTTATGGCAAAGTTGCCGGGGATTAGATAATAGTCCTTGGTAATAACGTCATAAATTTGTATATGTGTTCTTGGTCCTGGTCAACAAGTTTTGCGCCGCTGCGGATTAGATAATAAATTCTCGTAATAACGTCATAAATTTGTATATGTGTTCTTGGTTCACAATACCCACAAGTTATGTTATTTCTATAATAGCTCTCAAACATCTTTTATTCCTATGACTTGTGTCCTAATTTGACAAATTACAAATTTACTCCCTTTACTTATTTCCCGATTTCACAAATTTCAAGTTTTGCATTTAATTTACTTAAAAATCTTAAAATTATACTACAAAATACCTAAATACGCCGAAACGATCAGTATATTTCGGGTGTTACAGACAATATAGTGAGGCCCCCGCCTGTACTGGATAAGGAGTTCCCGCCGCTTCGCCATTGATTACTTCACCAAATGGGAAAAAGTCGAATCATACACTCATATCAAGGCAAGCCATCTAAACCAACTCATCCAGAGGAACCTTATATGTCGTTTCGGGACACCCCACGCGATAGTCTCGGACAACAACCGGCAATTCATCAACAAGCCTTTCCAACACTTATTCTTGGAACACGAGATAAAAATGTCTACTTCTCTCCTAAATATCCTTAGTCCAACGACCAAGCCGAGGTAACCAACAAAAACCCTGCTTAGTTATTTGAAGAAAAGGTTTGACTCCTCGAGAGGGAAATGAGTAGACGAACTACCAATAGCCGTATAGGCCTACATAACGACAACCTAGTCCTACTCTGGCCAGCATTCGTTGTGGAAGGTGAATTGAAACCTGACCTGGAAAAGGGCCCTCCCTTCGACATCAACGATGGGATCTAAGTGCCTGTATATCCCTGAAAGTAGCTTCCTGAGGAAAGTCGAACCCATGCCTTTAGAACCCACACACAGGTCCCCCCCCCCCCCAAGGCGCGCTGCTGCAGCAATAGTTAAAGCCGCCATTAGGATTTTATTTTTGTTTTGCCCGACGTGGTAGAAAATCAAATAAAGAAGTAATTTCATTCCCTTCACCTCTTGTGTCACTTGATCAAGCAACTACTGCACGAGCCTCTAGGTCTCGAACCCCCTTCTCCCCTCCAATGGGAGGCTACAAACTTAGGGACTACGTGTCCCTTGCTAATTGAGGCTACGGGCCTTGGGATCTCGATCTCTTAGCTAATGAGAGGCTATAAGCCTTAGGACTAGGTGTCCCTTGCCAATTGAGGCTACGTGCATCAGCGTCTCAGACCCCCTTCTTTTCTCCAACGAGAGGCTACGAGCCTTGGGACTATGTGTCCCATGCCAATTGAGGCTACATGCCTCGGGATCTCGAACCCCTTTCTCTCCGCTAATGAGAGGCTACGAGCCTCGAGACTACGTTTTCCTAATAAATTAAAGCTACGATCCTCGAGGGCTTAGACCCCATTCTCCTCGCAAATTAAAGCTACGGGCCTTGGGACTACGTGTCCCTTATAAAGTGAGGCTACGAGCCTTTAGGTCTCGAACCCCCTTCTCCTTGCCAATAAGGCTATGAACCTTGGGACTACATGTCCCTCACCAATAAAGGTTACGGGCCTCGGGGGTCTTGGACCCCCTCCTTCGCCCTCACTAGCTACGAATCCTTGAGCCATCCGAAGCAAACTACCAGAAATCAAAACACAAGCAACATCGCTACAAAAAAAAGGGTCAAATGCTATGTGTCATCACGCACACACACAAAAAGGCCAAATGCTATGTGTCATCACACATACACGCACAAAAAAGTCCAAATTCTATGTGTCATCACACACACACAAAATGGATTCTTGATAAATTTACCAATAATTAAATAAATAATTGTCATAATATTTTACATTGGAAAATAATTCCAATTCTACGTAATTTTTTCACACATAAACAATGAAGTGGAAATTCCCTTACAATGAATTCATGTCTTTAAAACACGACTTTACAATTTTACATTGAAATCGTGTCTTCAAAACACGATTTAACAATTTTACATTGAAACCTTGTCTTCAAAATAAGACTTTACAATTTTACACTGAAATCGTGTTTTCAAAACACGACTTCACAATTTTATACTAAAATCGTGTTTTCAAAACACAATTTCACAACTTTAAAAATTTACACTGAAATCGGCAGTTCACTACACGATTTCATATTTCCATAATCGAAACAGATTTTCAAAAGACGACTACACAAATTTACAATTTACATTTAAATCGTGTTTTCGAAACACGATTTCACATTTTAACACTGAAATTGTGTTTTGAAGACACGACATCTATGTGGTGCTTAGTTGGCAATAAGTGTCATAGATTTGTAAATATTTTTGTTTGTTCGATTTAAAAATATTTTTCTAATTATGGTATTATTTAAAAAGCCCTAATAATAAAGGCTAAAATACATGTGTCATCACAATACACAATATATAAAACTGCTTTGCCTTTAAGCATAAAATGTGTTTGAAAATAATCAATCTCATTTTCAATGTAAAAAAAGAAATCACCAATTAAAGAATTAGTCAATCTCTAAGACTCCATTTGGAACCTAGAAAGTTCTAGGGAAAAAAGAAAAATACTAAGAAAAATGATTATCTTATGTTTGATTTCACTGTGAAAAATATAAAAGAAAATCAAATATAACCAAAATACCTCAAAATTTCACATATTTTAAATTCCTTAGTCCTTATTCCTTAGTCCTTATATAATAGAGCGAAACAAATAAAATGAGTTTGAATAAACATATAAAATTAATTTATTAATTTTAAACTTATTTTTTATTTTCCTTTAAATTTTATTTCCTTCCACTTTTCCTCTCTATTTTCATTCCTTAGTACTTTTCGAGTTCCAAACTGAGCCTAAATGAATTTGTTTAAAAGTCTATCAACATAAATACCTTTACAATGTTTAATATTTCTACTTAAAACCTTAAATCTCAAATCCTTCTCATAATTTTTGCGTAGAAATTTCAAATCCAGTTTTTCAACCATAAGATAAGAAACCATATAAACATTACTGAAGCTTTTCTATGTACCCTCATTACTATGTGTCTATTTTTAAAACTTTAAAATTTTTAAATCCTCTCAAGTATCATCAGTCAATAATTTCAAGGAGTGCATTAATTTTTGTAACCTATTATCTCTCACTAATGGTCAAAGACCATATAATCCATTATATATATATATATATATACATTTGACCACCTTCTCACTATGCTTCAGTCTTTGTGTGGTCCATTATCACTACAAGAAAGTGAGCTTTTAGTTGGGGTCACTGACCCCAACCAAAAGTAAGACCAAGTGCAACCATATGTTATAAATGCGAAGAAAATGGGTTGCAATCAGATGCATATATGTAAGTATAACTAAAAGTTATAGTTACACTTTAGTTTGGCCCCTACTAAAGGTGGTTCTGGCCATGGATTAGGACATTTTCGCCACAACTAAAAAAAGATATGACTACAGATGGGTCATTTCAGAGACGCTCACTATGCTAGACGCATTGGACGAGGTCATTTCATACCACTATAAGGGACGACTATTGATTTGCTATTTCAAATAAACCAGCGCTATAGATGCGGGCCTTTCGACCGCAACTAAAAGTAAGGATCACGACAGACATTTTATGGCCATGACTATGGATGGGGTCATTCCACTCCAACTATAAGAGACGATCATCTTTCTGGGTTTAACTATATGCTTCACTCATGGACGTAAGCCATTTTTGCCGCAAACTAAAAGGGCAAGTGACTATGGATACTATTTTGCCTACAACTAAAAGGGTAGCTGCTGACGTGTGCCATTTTGGCCGCAACTAAAAGCACACAGATTTGTTATTTTCGTCGCAACTAAAAGATTGCCACGACGATACTTTATTGCAACTAAAAGATGCAACTATAATTTG
This sequence comes from Tetrastigma voinierianum, assembly GCA_016808115.1. Taxonomy (NCBI): domain Eukaryota; kingdom Viridiplantae; phylum Streptophyta; class Magnoliopsida; order Vitales; family Vitaceae; genus Tetrastigma; species Tetrastigma voinierianum. Next base: position 353,112 of record JAEQBH010000443.1, on the reverse strand, counting down.
TTGGGCGAAACTAAAAGGGTGGCCATGGATGGAGCAATTTTTGGAAGCAAACTGCGCACGCTATGGGACGCGGTTATTATTGCCGCAACTAAAAGAGATATCTACGAATGAGGTCGTTTTCTTGGCCACAACTATAAGAGATGATTATGATTGACAAAGAAACAGCTGGATTAATCGAGAACTGCTTTAAAAAATTGACTAAACCCGACGTAATCAAATGACCAACAAAAGAAAATAGTCTACTACATAGAAACAAAATATCCGATTTTACAAAATATAAGAAAAACTACATCAACAAAAAATGAATAACATTGAAAAGAAAGTATTCAAGCTCTTGGCAATATAATATTGTTTCTAGCTCAAGAGCTGGCACCTAAGCTTCTTGATTGCCAAGGTGCTATATACCATGAACATAAGTTGCATTGCATATGAAGAAGATTATGGAAATTCCCTGTCCCTATCTCTTTCTTGTCCTTTTCCACTTTCCCTATCATAATCTCAGTCATATATAGCGAGGCTGTGAAGAGATAAAAAAATATCATTGACTAAAGATATATTATCTCTTTCATATAAGAAACTATCATATGATGTTGCATTCAAATATGAAAACAAAAATGAAAACAAAAATGCAAGCAAAAGAAACCAATACAACACTAAAGCCATGTCTAAAGATTGAATACAATAACCCTCAGAATGCATATGGTAAAAAATCATATTACTCTCATCAAATAGTTTGAGTCTTCGCGGTTCCACATAACAAACATCACATATATTATATTAAAATTAAAACAACTCTTTACCATTTTGAAAATAAACACTACCTCAACATACAAACTTACAATAAATAATAATAAGCATTACAAAGAATCCAAATTTAGGGGCAAAGAGAGAATGAGAAAGAGAGAGATAGCAAGCAACTTAACAGCACATTGTGGATCCAACAGAAAATAATGCAAAAATAAAGATGATTATAACAGTAATAGAGGTAGAAGGGTCATGATTATTCTTATTTTCTTCAATCGTCTCTAACCTTCAGCTGACCATATAATTCTAAATCTAAAAACTAAAATTGAAGGAAAAGGGAGCCAGAAAATGTGTGTCATGCCATGACGAATGAAACATTTGAGGAATTAAAAGAGTAAAAAAAGTGTAAATAACAAGATGGGTATTAGCCTCTCACAACCAGCAAAGAGGGAATGGAAGCCAAGTTATGATGATATCCAGTACGAGGATGACGATGACGATGAGGAGGATGAAGTTATGTTGAATCAGCCCAGTTGTTTCCAGAATCCACAATTTTTCAATCCAACTTTTCACATAAATATATATTCTTGTGGTAATACAAATAATGGAAGAAAAAATATATAAATTCCCATATAGAACCTAATCCCATAAATAAGACAAGGTCCCTAAATATAAACTTAGTAGAGAGGATTCAACTCCTTGAACTTGCAAGCAATTATGAGATATCTTCATCTCTTTTCTGTGAATCATAGTTTGTCCTCCAACTAATTAATTGGAAAAGCAAATGCATGTTATTTGTAAATTTTTTCAGACCCATCTAACTAAGGTTCAATTTATTTGTATGCGACAAACTAATGACATGTAAACTAAACATTCAGCCAACTGATTCCAATTCCTGTGTTGAAGTCCTACATAAACAAACAAATTCATAACTGACTTGAACTAAAAATCCAGACAACCCAAAAAGTCCAACTGCCATTGCAATTTATTTAAGTAAAAGAAGTGACCAGATGTAAAGGAAAATTACGGAAGATTCCGAATTAATAAGATTCAGCTCACTGGCAATGTAAAGAAGCTTTATTCAAACTCGTGATAATAGAAAGATAGTTTTACTAAGGAAAATTCCTTGTGGTATAATACAATAAAAGCGGCTCAAAAGAGTTTCAAGGCATAACCTTTGATGACAGGAAATCCACACAACAAAAACAAAGTGTATCTATATTCAATGCATACTAACCCCTTCAGCCAAAGACGCCTTGTTGGTCATGGTGTCTTCTTTGTTGAAATTGAGGGTTACTGTTCGTACATGTTCATTTGTTGCATGTGTTGTTGCATCATTCCATTTGTTGCTGTTGTCATGTAGTAGTAGTAGTTAAGTTGCTGTTGGCAACGTCATTGTTGTTGCTGAATTTGTTGTTGCGATTTGTTTCCTCAATGCCTCAGTTCCTTTTCTTTGATGCAAGGGTTGTACTGTCTCTTTTTTGTTTCACCAAATAATGGATGTAAGAGTTACACCAACCTAAACCACGTACACATGACCATGCCTCTCCGAGTCCCAACATTTTATGGCAGTATATTGTCCACTCGACAATGGAGTGAATGATGAAGACTTCAAGCAGGATTGTGTTTTACAAACTCATAATCTCTCAAATTAGCCCTAAAAATGATGTTAAGAAGATTCGCTCTTAGATTAACATAGAAACGCATATAAGATTTTTTTTTATTAAAAACGAAGTTTAGTACTTACCATTCTTTGTATGGGACTTATTTTTAATTTGTGTGATACATACAACTATAATCCGTGTACATCATTTTAGAAATTGGAAAATTCCAAGCTCTCGTTTGATTTCTTTCTATTTTTTGAAACAAAGAAAACATCTTCATCATCTTCACCATGCACGAATATTGGCAACAAAGATTGTATCCCATAATTTTTCAATTTTAATGAAAGTATTTTATCTCATATATTTTCAACTGTTTTGTATCTATTATAGGACCATTGCAAAATTTGCTTTTACTGTCATCTCTTTACTAAAGTAATTTATAGTGTAAATGAATTTTGACCTCCTGCTCTTTCATCCATTGGTGTCGATCATGGCGTGACCTTTTGATAATGCATATGGTTACGTCATTGAAACTCATACTTTCATATTCAACAATTAAAAATTAACTTTCAATTAAAAATTCAAAAGAGAAATGATGGTAGCAGTAGCTCCATATCTAAGCCTAACTAGATATATAGGTAAGCTCATCCAAATGATGACTTTATTACTATTAATTATTTACTAATTCTTATTTTTGGATTTAACCCTTATAGTATTTTTTGGATTTATCTATTGGGTAATTTTCTTGATTTACTTTCTTATTGTGATTTTTTGATTTATCCATTATGATTTTTGGGATTATCCATTAGATTTTTGTCTTGCTATAAATAAAGCACCTTATGTTACTGTTTTTAGCAGATTTGATTAATATTGAAAATCTCATAATTTCTGCTCCGCTTTTATTCGCTGCTATTCTTCGGGAGCCGAGCGCATCGGGCCAGGTCATAGCATAACTTCAGATCCGAGACTGCTATTATTCCTATAATCGAGCAAAACTTCATTCCTACGATCCGTGGTTTCGATTTTCAACCATGTTCCATGTGTCCCAAATTTTCAACTAACCACATTACGGGCCACGCATCGCTTACTTGAGCTCTTCACCATCGAGCCTTCCAGCCCACCGTCGCCCGGAGGCCGGTAGTCAACAAAGCACGTCACCCACCATCCTCAGAGCCTTCCAAGAAGTCAAACCTCACTTTCACCTCACAAGTCCATAACTTTTTATAATACTCCATCCAAACTATTAGACATAACATGTAATAAATCCTTTTGATTTGTCTACACAAGTCTTTCCCCGCGGGATACGAGGATATACTCCATTCAATTCTTTTCTACGAAATCTTCACCCGAAATTTATCGCCTCCCGGCTTCCATCAAAGCTCGCTGTGGTCACAAGGCTTTGCATCTTAAGGCCACCGCAGCAGCCTTAAAGCCACCACCGCCTTCGTGCCTTCACGAAGTGTGCCTCGGGGCCCTATCTCGAATAGGGAGGGCTTCTGCAAAGAGAGCATCCTAGGGCTTTATATTGCAACTACTCCGCAGCCCCACACCCTTGTTGTGACCGACTACTCATCCCAAGTCACATTACTTCCATCTCTACCGTTGTCGCACGTAACTTTGATATTGCCGAGATTACGTGCCGCTACCGCCAGTCGGAATTGCACATTTTCTTGGTTCGCAACCTCAAGTAAAGAATTGTAGGCGTCCTAAAGGTTCTTCATCTGTGTATATTTTCTTTTATTTTTGAAAACTCAGCTAATATTTCAGGTACAAGTATATCTCTTTGTTGATTGTTTTAGGTTCCATTTATTTAATAGAGTATAAAGAGTATTAAAAGAAAAATTTGTTTTTTTTAGTTATTCTTTTCGTGATCATGTGCACTCATGGATATATAATCACATTACATTTTTAGATTTGTGTTTGTTGCATTAACATATAGTTTATAAATTCCTTTACTCGTTGAAATTTTAGATTCTTATCTCACATGTCGCCCACCAAAAAGATATTATTGCATCTTCTTCTTCACCTAACCTAAATGATCCAATTCGAGAGACTCAATAATTTTGACTTTGGCACTACAAGCCTATCTCAAGATCTAAATGATAGTCTAGTTTTGTATTGCCCTACACAAGGATGCCAATAACGCACAATTTGATTCCGTCACGTATCGGTAGTAATTTTAAATTCAATGTGTGGTCAATTTTACTCAACGCTTAATCCGCCTGAACAACAACCCCATGCAATAAAGAAAAACCATTTGCTTTTAAAACATCCTGTAACATGAGATAGGTGATCATGTCGATGAAACGTTAGGGAAACACATCGGTCACCAATAATCGGGGGCAAGCTTGAGCCCCCAGTAGGCTCACATCAATCTAATGAGTCTCGTGAAATGGTTTGCATGACACCTCGGTAAAATGAACTCGGGTAGTCATTCAATTTCAACCTCGCACAAGGTTACTGCCAAACGGAGACCCTAGCTTAACTTAGTGACCACTTCAACCTCGCGCAATGTCAACTTCCCATTAGATTACTAACCACCAAGGCAAACTTACCCACCAAATCCAAAGGAGGTGTGCGATGTCACCCCCTCGCCGATACCAAATTTAGGTTAACGGTAAAGTTCTCGGGGTAGAGATCGTAGATAGATGTGTTAATATAACCCTCAAAGGATATCACAAAAAATTAAGGTTAATGTTCTCGTGAATTTGATGGTAGAATGGATCCAAATGTTTTCTCCGATTACTAGTTGCTATTGAGGAATATTGATTGGTATGAAATGATTGATAGTGAACGTGGGTTCGGCTTGGTTAAAATGAAATTAAACTAATTCAAGATGTAATCGCGTAATGTGTTGCAAGACATGATTCGTTTGGGCGAACCACCCACCACCCAATGGGCTGTTATGAAAGCAAAGTTGTAAGAAAAGTACATTCTTCCATCATATACAGTTTCAATTGTTTTCCCCACTACTACACCTTAAAAACAAATGACTTATAGTCAACATTCCGCTAAATTTGAGGAAGTTAAACCTTAGGTGTAGTGAGTTCCATGTCAGGACCACTCTTCGTCTGCACTCGCTTGTTAATGGTCTTAGGTCTGAGCATTCAAAGAATGGCTAGATTGCATGCCCACACAATCGTAGAGGAGGCATACCAAAAGCCTTAAGTCGAAGTCTGTCGCACTTCACTTTCGCACACAGTCGGCCTAAGTCCCAATCCATATCATCAAATCCTGGTAATACTACGCCACAACATTAGGAGCAAAGAGTCTAGCTTTATAATCCCTTCCTCGTTGCTTCCCACGCGCCTAAGGCTAGTAACTCATCGATCATCATTATAGCGTCATCATAAGGGTCATATCATGGCCTCGTTGTCCCCAACGTGTACTGGTAGCATTAGATGTTGAACAGCATTTCGAGAATGAGGAAGACCAAAATTGGACCTTAGATTATTCTGGTGATGAAGATGGTCTTCATGAGAATTGCATGAAGATGCGTGGTGTTAGTATTCAATGTGTGTGTTATCCATAAACTATAGATAATGATCTTTGGAAGCGCACTAGTATTTTTCACACAGACATACAAAGCGGGAGATAAAGAAATGTAAAGCTACTGAATACGCAGAATTAATGAATTGCCTTTAAGGATGCTGTTAAATTGTTAAACCTCGAAAGTAAACACATCCAAATCCATTTAGAGTAGCCGGGGTGAGTTCCACCATACTTGCCTCATACTCAAAGGTCTCCTAGTCTCTATTCAAACGGGGGATTATAAGGAGATGAAAATCTTATCAGAGGTGCTGTTCCACATGCCTCGCCTTTTTATGTTCTTTAGGCCAGCCTCGCTTTATGATCTTAATGTTACCACTTTGTAAAGATAACATTTATTCCTTTAAGTACAAGGGCAAGAAATATTATTTCAGACCGTGCTTTAAAAGTTTACTGTAAACGTGGACATCTCTAAACTGGAAGGAACTGGTATATTTTAAATGTAAGCAAATTTCGAGAAAGAGTGATTCTCGAGACCTGTACGTGCTTAGCATTAGTGGCAAAAGAAGTTCCCTCTGATTCTTCGATTGTCGATGTTCCTTTGGAAGTGAAGAATTTGCTAGATGATTTTGTTGATATGGTGCCCGATGAGTTGCCTAGTGAACTACCACCTTTAAGAGACATCCAACATGCTATAGATTTAGTTCCAGGTTCTCAACTGCCTAACCTCCCACATTATAGAATGAATCCTAAAGAGAGAGATGAGCTGAGTAGGCAAGTAGAAGGACTTTTAAAAAGAGGATTTGTTAGGCACAACCTAGTCCCAGCAAAGGTGCCTTGTCGACACCCAAGAAAGATGGATCTCGGAGAGAATGTGTGGATAGTGTATTTGTATCAATAAGATCACGCCTCAACATAGATTTCCCCACTCCCGCCTCGAGGATAAGTGCCTGGACCTCATGAATGGGTTCTAGTTGGTTCCTCTTCTAGCATAGATTTGCGTAGTGGTTATCATCAAATTCGTGTTAAAGCCGTGAGATAAAGTGGAAAACTCCTATTTAAAATTATAAGATGGTTTTGTCTGAAGCATACTACGCCTTTGGTTTATCTAATGCTCCTAGCACTTTCATGAGAGTTATGAGACCCATGTCCCGCAACCCCTCATTGTACCCTCGTGGTCTACTTGATGACATATATCGGGATCTATACAATCCAAAGAAGAGCATTTAGGCACACCTATGACAGTTTTACTCACTCTTCGCGAGGCCGTTTCTTCTTATGTTAACCTTAAGAAGTGTTCTTTATGCAACCCCATGTGCTTTCAGCTTCTGTCGTGTCTGAACATGGCATTCACCTGATCCTGGTAAGGCTAGAGTTATTAGGAGGCCCCAAACCCACAATCTATCACCGAGACTCGTAGTTTTCATGGTTTAGCTTCTTTTTATAGGAGATTTATAAGGGGATTTACACTATTATGGCTCCTAATACCGAATGTTTAAAGAATAAGAGTTTCAATGTGGTCTAATGTCATAGCCATTTAGAGAAATCAAGGTCGAATGACCTTGTGCACCCGCTCAGGATATCCTCGATTCTTTACCGTAAAGTTTTTTGAGGTTGTCAGGATGCATCGTGTAGGTATTGGTGGTGTCTTCGAGTCAAGAAGGTCACCCTATAGCTTTAGTGAAACTCAATGATGCTAAAAGACGATATTCTACATATGATAAAGAGTTTTATGCCAGTGTAGTCCGCTGGGAGGTTTCGATTTGTCGCGATCACTCAGGAAGTCGCTCACCCATCAAGCTTTAAGATATTTAAACTCACAAAAGAAATTGAATGCCTGGCATGCCATGGGTTGAATTTTGAAATGAATATTCTTCGTGATTAAATCACTGCTCGTATTGAAACAAAGTCACGATGCACTTAGTCGTATTAACTGCTACACTTCATCATGAGTGCCTGCGTCATCGGGTTTGATAGATTGAAACTTGTATTCCCGTATGTCCCGACTTTGCATATTTTTATCCAATGAGGTTAGTAATGGTAACCGCTGGCGGTATTTGAACTCCCATTGAAATGGGCATTTGTTTAAAGTGACTAAATCAGTATGCACTTCGAACATCATTTGGGTGATCATATTAGTTCGGGAGATGCACGCAGGGTTTAGCCGGCATTGGGAGGGATAAAACTATTGCATTAGTCAAGATGTCGTATCGCCTTCAAAAGGGATGTTGCTAGGATAGCTGCATAATGCGTAACATGTCAAATAGCCAAGGCTAAGAAACAAAACACCGGCTTATATAATTCTCTTTACTCCGTTCCTCGCGAACCTCGGGAAAGATGTTAGTATGGACTTTGTTCGATCGCTCCAGAATTCTGCCAGAGGACATGATTCTATTTTTGGTTGTTGTTGACAGATTTTCTAAGATGGCACATTTTATTCCCATGTAACAAAACCAATGATGCTTCACATGTTGCTAAATTGTTTTTAGAAATCATAAATTGCACCTGGCTTCTGGCTTTCCACCATTGTATCATCTCGATAGGATGTGAAATTTGTTGGGGCTATTTTGGAAACCCTTTGGAAATTGTTTGGCACTCACTCTAAAATTTTCATCTCGCTTCATCCTCGACCGATGGGCAACCGAGGTTGTTAATCGTATCCCGGTAATAATATGCTTGTGTTCGTCGGGATAAAACAAGGTGCTCGGATCGAATTTTGTCCACAAATGAGTTTGCTTATGGTCAATTTGCAACTCGCTCAACAGTAAAAGTCATTTTCAAATTGTTAATGGCTACTCACCCCGCACACCTATCGAGATCTTGTTCCTTTACCACTTACATGCGTGTTAACCTCGTTAAAAAATTTTGCAAAACACATCAATGACTTGCGATGCCGTAGATTAGGCTAAAAATTTCTCTCAAGTAATGAGGAGTATAACCTGCACTCGATGTACCGAGATCTGAAAGAATTTAATGTTGGTGACTATGTTATGGTTCGCACTCGTCCCGAAGAATTCCAAAAACGCTTTCAAAAATCTCATGCAAGAGCCATAGCCCTTATTCTATCATCTCGTAAATGGGATCTAATGCATATCTTCTGATTTGCCTAATGACATGGATATTAGCCCCTGCTTTTTCAATGTAGAGGACTTGCTACCTTACCGATAAGACTTCGTTCTCTCTATCACTCTTTAAAGGTGTCCGTAAGTAGTGAAGCTAGCAAAGTGCAAATCTTACTCATGCCTTCAAGTATAATTTTCTCTAAGGAGATTCGTGGATACTATCCTCGATGATGAGTTCACGAGTTCTGTAGATGGTGGGTTTCACGCTTTCTTTCAAATGGCATGGTCAGGCCCGATTATGATGCTACTTGGATATGTGGAGGATGATTCGCCATTTGGATTCTTCTTATCGTTAGACGCTACCTTTCCTTTCACTTTCTGAGTCGAAGTTCTTCTTTCAACCCGTGAGGGAATGATTTGGAAGGGCTTTGGAGTAGCCCATATCTAGGCCCCAAACGAGATAGGAAGCTCAAGTCCAATGATGAATTTTATTACTACACTATTTATTTAATTTTTATTTTTACTTTATCCGATAGTATTTTTGGATTTATCTATTAGTACTTTTGGATTTATCTATTAGATTTTTGGATTTATCCATTATGATTTTTGATTATCCAATAGATTTTGTCACATTATAAATAAAGACCTTTTACGTTATCGTTTACAGATCAGGACATTATCGAAAAATCTCATAATTCGTCTGCTTCTTTATTCGTTCTTTATTCTTCGTAGCCGAGCTACATCAAAATGATAAACAAAGAAAGGGGTTGATGTCGGCCGATAATGGGTCGGTGGTGTGCAGGAGGAAGAAATGCACTTTTATTTATTTATTATTATTATTATCAAAGAAGAGGAAAAGGACTAATTTGAAAAAAAATATTCCAAAACAACTTTGAAGTTAACCTTTTTTTTTTTTTTGGTCAAAAGCCATTTTGATGGGAGACTCCAAATTTTCCACTTGGAAAGACTTAATACACGGGATTCTTATTTTATTTTATTTTTTTTGTCAGGTCTTGAGGCATTTTGAACGGGTTCGTGTACACATGGAAGACATCTTTAAGTCATACCACATCCAAACTAATCCTCATTCGAGCTGGGATAGACTACAAGGATAGTAAAACTCTACCACATAACATAATTATATTCCCAGAGATTGCACTCAATACCTCTAGTTAAGCTAGAAGAGACCCCAACCATCTCACCTACATGTATATGTGATTTTTATTAAGTATAGAAATAAGGGTATATTTAATAATGATAGAAAGGCTTTGACTAACTCCTTTTGTGATTCTTATTTTCCATGGAAAACAAGCACCAAAATTTTCCAAAAAATTTATGGGGCAGGTGTAATGTCTTAGAATGTGTTGACTCAGAAAGAGAAACGTACAATGTAATCTATATATAATAACTAATCTTTTATTTTCATGGGAAAGATGTGTCATTATTCAAAAAAAAAAAGCATAAAAATAACATTTTGGTAGGTGTCAACAAGCCTAAAGTGTCAACGTTAAAAAGGTTGGACATGGAGAAAGAAGAGATTCAAGTATCAATGGAGATCATTTACTATATTGTATTAAAAGTTATTAGCTTTCAAAAAAACAAAGAAAAATTAAAAATTGAAGTGGGGTTGATGTATGTGATAAGGATAGAAACATAGAAAAGTTTGACTAATTTCTTATTCTCTAGAAAAAATATTTCTCTAAACCTTTTTCCATAAAATTTATGAGTTATGGTGTGTAGAACATGCCCATAAAAATGATCAAAGAATTCTTGGTTTCTGTGAGAAGACGGGTGTTATTATTTTCAGAAGAATAATTATTGAGAAGAAACTTTGAGGAAGGCATACATATATGGAGGATAGAAAAACTTGACTAATTCCTTTGTTAATTTCTTATTTTCTATTAAAAAATAAATACCTAGAAAATCGTCTTTTATTTTCTATGAGAAAGTAGGGTGCTATTGTTTTCAAAAGAGCTTTTATGAAGAACGTTTTTTAATAGAAATATTAAACATTATAGGGTGGTTAATGTATGAAAGGATTGAAACGAAAATACATAGAGAAGCTTGACTAATGGTTAGATGGTTTTCTATCTTCCGTGGAAAACTGGCTTTGAAATTTCTCGCAAAAATTATGAGAAGGATGATATATATATATATATATATATATATATATATATATATATGACATACTATTTTTTTTTTCAAAATGAAATTGCCAACTAAGAAACTTTAAACATTGAATTTTCCTTTCAAATTAAGGAAGTTACCCCAAGCATATTTGCAAATAAATAGTAATTGATATCTTTTTTAGTCAATAATTAGTAAGACAAACCTAAAAATTTATTTGTTCCCCTCTTAAGACTATATTACTCACTTTTCCATGAAAAAATTTGTAGATTCTTCTTTTGTCACGTTTCTTATTGCAAAAGAGTCAAAGTCCTCCAAAACGAGGACCAAATTCCATTAATTTGTTGCTACCAAAAGTAACTTGGTAGGCCACCGTCTGTAAGGATACATTTACGACTCATCATATGGTTTATGACAATGTAGGAGTCAATGTCAACAGAGTTAAGGTGATATTTTTTTTTACTAATCAATGTAAATTTTAGCTAATGTTGCTAGAATAAGACTTAATAACATTAAATATTAAGTTATTTATTTTTTAATATTGGGTAGTGAGAAAGGATGACAACGGGATGAGTTATTTCGGGTTCTCGCCTCTCTTCATTCTTAATAAGACGGGTTTGATTTAACTATAATCGAGGTTTTTAGCGAGTTCGGATTTATTTTTTCAAACCTTGTATTTAGCTCAAGGGAATCGGTGATTGCTATTCCCACCCCCACCCCACCCCACCCCCACCCCACTCCTACCTCGACATAGGAGTTTTAAAAATATGTTCTTTATTATTTTATTTTATACTTTAATATAAATAATAATAATTAGAATGTTTTAAATAAATAATTTATAAAAAATCATAATATTTTTATTTTTTATGAAATATATTAATTTTAATATAATAAAAATAAAAATAACAAATATAAAAAAATCAAAATCAAAAATCAAATGTACTGCTTAACTCACTGTCCCATCTCATTTAATTTTTTAAATGAGAAGGGTTTGAGAATTAAAATAAATAAACGGGTCGGTGTCCTGAACCCCTCCCCATTGTCATCCCTAGTAATGAGTGTTGCTAGTCTTCCTTCTTGTTAGACAATAACCAGCTTTTTCTTATTTTCATGCGAAGATAACTTTTTCTCGAATGTAAAAACTAAATATTTTCACTTTTCTATTTAAAACTTTTAGAAATTCCTCAAGAATAAATCTGAAATTTTAAAATAAACAACCGAACGCCGAAAAGCCTATTTGGGCTTCTTCAACAAAGTCAAAAATAAACGGTCCCTAAGTCTTTTTGGAATTATTGAAAGACAATAATGTTTGAAAGGGACTTGTTAAGTGTGACGCCCCAAATCCCGGATCCCAATACAACCCGTCAACCAATGGAATATTACGTAAAGGACAGGTGCTCCGATATCACACTCATTTGTCTCAGATATGGAGACCCATTGCTGTATAATTTTCTTACAAATAACCAATTTGTAATAATATTTTACAAGAGTTTGATGTACAACTCTTTTACGCTTTATATGCCAAATTATAGTAAACTAGATTGTTCTAATATATTTTACAAAAATAATTCTCAAGGCCAACTGCCTTCTTCATACCACTGGCCCTCGATGAGCGCCGTCTCTCGTACCCGAAAGTGGGGGTCCCACCCACAGGTGAGCAAAGCCCGTGAGTGATAATCTCCTATGCGACATTCCCACCTAAGTGCATATGCAATGGTCACACCACACATTAAGCAAATACGCCAGCCTACCAAATGTCTATATGTCACGCGATGAGAAAGTGACCCACCCATTCCCATGTCTCGAGCCCTCACCGACTCCCTCACACTCGCTCTAACTCCATTATGAGAAAAATAATCATTTTCAAAACAAAACATGTTGTTCTGAAAATACACCACTGAAACACTGCAAAACATGGACTACCCTCCGAGGCTTAATGTGTCGAGAACCTTCCCAACAATAAGGTCCTCATCCGAAATGATCTGTTGACTGCCTCTGCAACTCATTCTCCCAAATTTATCATGTGAAATTTTCGCAACTATGTTCTGTTTAAAACTGTCATGCACTTCGCATCTCCATTACTCAGGTTCCTCAAGGCATGCTTAAATGCAATATGCCCTTTCACCATAATCGTTAATATATTATACGTATATATCAACTGAGCTTTTATACACAATCGATATGTTATTCGATTAATACGATACAAGAATAACATAAATTAGCTCACATGGCCTTACTACACAAACTAATACCATCTTGAACCCCGCGCATCACACCAACAACACACAATTTTCACAAGCATGAAAACAAGCCACACACACAATAAGGTCACCATCTGACCTATGCAACTGGGCACCCTCACGGCCCTTCACAATCATGAACCGCTTTGGTCAATCATCCATAATACATCAAACACCACAAAACCTGAAACTTTATCTGCATCTAAACTTAATCCACTACGCCTTCCTTGTTCAGTGAAACCGGTTATAGAAATCCTCTATCCTTTAGTCCCAAGTTTTTGGAACTAAACCATATGGCTTCCTCATGGCCCCATGACAGGCCCAAACATACCCACGCTAATATCCACAACATATGTGCAATGGCTCAGCAAGAGATCTCAAGCATACAATGATCACGAACTGTTAAACTGAATGCTTGATATAAAATACAGAATTCAGAATGTTATGATCACCCAATGTCCCCCACAAGAACATAGATGGAATCTTGGATCGTCACTTTCCTATAGAGTCCAAGAACAATTCAAACTGAATTTGAATTGGCAAAGCTACACCTTCACCAAGTCGAGGGTCACACATGACTAAACTGCTCACTCCCGCAGCCACCTAATGGTCAGACTGCGGCCATTTTCTGGCCGGATCAAAACCCACTACCCCTAGTAGCACCGATGGGAACTTTGACCAATGCATTTACGAGTCCAAGAACACCCGACCTGAGTTCTGGACGGAAAGCCAAGGTCTTTCCAAGTTTCATCACACACGGATTAACTGCCTCACCCGGCAGCCCACCGGACGGCCATCCGGACGGCTATTTCTCGCCAGTTCAGAAACTAATCGCCTCGAAGGCATCCTTCTTCTGGAAATTTGACTCATCGGGATTTCCATGGAGTTCAAGAAACACTGGACCAGAGTTCGATCAGAAAGCAAGACCCTTCCCAAGTCGAGGTCACACATGACTAAACTGTTTCACCCGCAGCTTGCCTTACTTGCCCGCACGGTCATTTCCGCCAGATCAGACACCCACTGCCTTCCAAAAGTGGTCCATAGCTGAAAGTGACTCAATGACTTCAATAATCATGAACCCAACTTGAGTTCGATCAACAGCGATGATCTTCCTAAGTCGAGGTCACACACGCACTGTCGCTCCAACGCAAAACCACCACTAACGCACTACACGACCAGGCTCGGACACCCACCACCTCCAAAGTATTACAGATTTGCGCGGATTCACCTCGAATTTCATGAAGTTCACAACTTAACCTGAGTTCGATTAAAGAAGTTATGACCTTCCGGGTTGAAGGTCACATTACGACTGTCGCCTCACCCGCAGCCTACCTACTTGGCCCGACGGACATTTCCGCCTGCCAACACCCACCGCCCTCTAAAGTGGTCCGGATGGAAAGTGGACTCAATGGGATTTCCATGAAGTCCAAGAACACCCAACCGAGTTCAGACAAGGCTACACCTTCGGCCGAGGTCATGCAGACTAAACCGGCCCCACCCGGGCAGCCTACCATTTCTGCCCGAACGGCCATTTTTGGCCGGCTCGCCAGACACCCACTAACCCCAAAGCGTATGTCTGGTGCGACCTCAATATCGCCCATGGTTCAAGAACACAAACTGAGCGTTCGATTAAAGAAGCATGACCGTTGAGGTCGGCACATGATTTGGCCGCCCCACCCGCAGCCTACCTTATTTGACCGACGGTCAGCTTCGCTGATCAGACACCCACTGCCCTCCAAAGTGGTCCAACTGGAAATTGGACTCAATGGGCTTTCCATGAAGTCCAAGAACACCCAAATCGGAGTTCGGACGAAGAAGTTATGACCTTCCGAAGTTAGAGGTCACACATGACTAAGCTGTCTCACCAGGGCAGCCTACCTTACTTGCCCGGACGGCCATTTGCGGCCGGCTCAGACTCCCAATGACCTCCAAAGTGGTCCGGCTGGAAATTGGACTCAATGGGCTTTCCATGAAGTTCAAGAACACCTGAATCGGAGTTCGGACGAATAGTTATGACTTCCGTTGGAGGCCCATGCGCATCAAACCGTTCCCCACCCCGGAGCCACCTACCGCCCTGACGGCAATTTCCGGCTGGCTCAGACATCCACTGACCTCCAAAGGGGTCTGGCTGGAAAGTTGACTCAATGGGCTTTCCATGAAGTCCAAGAACACCAGAATCGGAGTTCGAACGAAGAAGTTATGACCTTCCGAAGTTGGAGGTCACGTAGGATCGTAACTGGACGGAACCCACTGGGAACCTATCCGGTGAACCCAAATACACCCAATGTAATCCAATTCAACAATTCCCTTCCACTAGATCATGAGATTAAACGGACTATAACTTTGGCTACAGGGGTCCGAATTGAGAAATTCAAAAGCCTAACATCAAGTTCATTGACGTGGCTACCATTTATCAGAGGGACTCACTACCAAATTCCCTTTATTTCCTACCCAAAAATCAGTTCTAGTTCCGCTAATGTGTGCTACCCTAATGTGGCAAATTTCCTCATGGTTCAAAATACAACCCAAACATTCCCTTAGGCAAACAATCACCACATAACCTCAGGGGATAGAAAGTAACCAAAGTAGGAGAAGACCTACCTCTTGGCGTTTGTCGAAACACCCCAACTCCGGTCTCTATGCGAAACCCTTGCCGTGAGATGAATCTCCTTCCTCTTGTCTTCGCTGAAACCACCCCAGCCCGATCGCGGAAATTCAGAGAGAAGGTGCGCCCCCCAAAACTCTTCAAACTGCTTTTCCTCCCTCTCTCCCAACTGGTTGGGAGAAGATAAAGCCAGGGAGATGTCCTTTCACTTGCCATCATTCAATTCTATGGTTCCTGGATTACCTCTTTATCACTTATCCATCTACCTTGGATTTCCCTCCAATCATGTGTTGCCACATGTCCATGTGGGTCCTAAACTTGAGCTCAAGTTGATCGATTCAAAGACTCCGACACATGGCACACTGTGAGCCACTCAAAATGCACCAAGTATCCCCCCACTACGTCATAACCCAAAAACATGCAACCGACCGTCTTGACCGACTTAAATCTCGACGCAGTTGGGCCTAGATTTCACGAGACGATTCCAATCCAAGTGAAACTGGCCACATCCGAGATCTAGAAAAATTTTGGATTTTTACCGAGATTACGATTTTGCCCTTTTTCGAGAAAATTAGATTTTCTTGGGGTTTCACATTTTCCCCTTCTTAAAAATAATTTCATCCCGAAATTCCATGCACATACGCATCCAACCACGTGCATACGTAACCTCACCCAACTCCAAGACCGTGTCGGGTATGACAACCCAACTAAGGTCCCAATTTCTAACAACCCGATGGCTGTCAACTCATCCATGTCAAGAATGACATCACATCCCATATGTCTACCACCCTAAGGTCCACCATGAGCAGAATCACTGAGATCTCTGACTCACGATCTTAACACATCTGACCAACTCTCACTCTACATCCTAGGGAAGAATTTCCTATCATCTCTCTAAAGGCCTCGACCTTCTAAGTCCAATTCTATCACACAAGATGCAACAATGAATGAATCTGACATGCATCTTAATTTAAACGCTACCTAGTCAAACAAGGCGAGAGAGAAACGCACTCTGTATATCCAAATGACCCGCACAAGCCTGGCCTCTCAGACGATGGAGACCTCGCCTCCTAAGACAATCTCGCTCATATGCCCAGTCGGCAAAAGAATGGTAACACGCCATCCGCCCAAAACTCGACCCGAATCCCTCGACCGCAACTCTCGTCCTAGACCCCCGACCAAGGTCCCTGGCCCATGTGGACCCGCTCGCTGGCAACAGTGACCGGGGTCCCTCCGACCCAGTACTAGGGGGTGCGGGAGGAACAACCGACCTGCTCTCGCCCTCAACCGATCGGGACTACACCGTCTACCAAACCTCGGGATCCCCGCCTCGAGGGCAATCCCCTCCTCATGCGTCCGGTTGGGCCGGGCAATGGTAGCACACCATCTGCTTCATCCCGACCGCGCAACCCTAACTCGCCCTCACCGATGATTGGAACCGAGGTGTCCCACACCCCAGGATTCCTACCTCCGGACAATCCGTTTCAAAGTGTCCAGCCGCCGCAAATAACACATCATCTGCCTTGCCTGACTAAATGTCCCATCCTGGCCTTGGTCCTGATGACCTCGGCCCCGTCCTGGATATCCGTGCGAAACAGGTCTTCTCGTCTTTTCCCTACAGCGGGAAGATGGATCTTCCTTCCTCTTAGTACCAACACTCCTATCTTGGATGCCTCGTATGTCATCTACCTCTCCCTTTCGCTCAATGGAGTGATGAGGTGCTTCTATGCTGTAGGTGGTTTGACCACTTGGCCTGGTACTATTGCACATGCCCGTAAGGAGCATGTGATCGTAATCCTGGCCGCCTCAACAAAGGCTTCTGCCGTCAAAAAGCCGATGGTGCTCGACCAAGACTCGTGGACGACCTCTCTATCACCCTTCCTCGCTGACTAGCCACATCTACACATGTCAAATGGCAAGTTAAATTTAATGCAGTATCTCTAAGGCGTAACCATAGCCCCGAGACACTATTCATATTCTAAAAAATTTTATACACTATGTCCAGTGCATTCGTAGGTAATGCAAGACAATAATTTATTTTATTAAATCATATTCGACAAAAATTTATTTTGTGAAAATTTTGTTTAAAAAGATTTTATTTCATTTGATTTTATAAAATTTTATTTTATTTTATTTATTTTTCATTTAATTCTGGACCATTTTGTCCAAAAAAATTTCGAACACCTAAGGTTTTAATTTCTCGACCCTAATGTTCACATTTTTCCTATGCTATTCACCAAGCATATAAGCACACAATTCATAACAATCAACAGGCTATTCACACCATTCACACATCAATCATCAAATTCATCAAACAATCACCTAAAACACATGCATGCAGTGTTCTAACATTCATCCCGTGATTGTCTAGGTACCCACATACCTAACTCTAACATCAAGCCACCAAGTGGTGATGTTCTTATCTCTTAAAGACTATGGCCAGCCCAAGTTTCCCCAAGCCCCAGTAGCTTCAGATACCTAGGCTCCGATACCAAGTCGTGATGCTTGCATCGTGACTCAACTTATAACTACACCCACCGAGCTCCCAAGGTGGGCCGCACCTTGTCATAATTGCCGTGAAGCCAGTATCAAGACTAAACTTTCAACTACACCCACCGAGCTCCCAAGGTAATCATTTCATTTGGCTCGATACCAAGTCAGTGAAGCCGGCATCGACTACACTTATAACTACACCCACCGAGCCCCAAGGTAATCACATCTAAGCTCGATACCAAGCCGTGAAGCCGGAGCATCGTGACTACTATAACTACACCCACTGAGCTCCCAAGGTAATCGTTTACCTAAGCTCTGATACCAAACTGTGACGCTGGTATCAGACATCAAGCACCAGGTAATCATAACCAGGCACTACATTACAACTACATATCCTAGGCCCATGCCCAAAGACGCCTACTGTAATCAGGATACCTTAGCTCGACATACTGCCGTGACGCCCGAATCCGGAAAGGGTCCCACTCGACAAACTGGCCAACCCACGGAATACATGTGGAATATCGGAAACCCGATATCACACTCATTTGTCTCAGATATGGAGACCCATTGTCAGATAATTTTCTACAAATAACCAATTTGCATTAATATTTTACAAGAGCTCGACATGTACAATCCTTTTACACTTTATATGCCAAATTATATTAAACTAGATTGTTCTAATATATTTTACAAAATAATTTCACAAGCCACAATCCGGCCTTCTTCATACTCACGGTCTCGAAGGAGCGCCGTCTTCTCGTGTACCTGAAAGGGGGGGTCCCACAACGGGGTGAGCAAAGCCCAGTAGTGATAATCTCTTACGCAGGTTACTCCCCACCTAAGTGCATATGCAATGGTCACACCACACATTTAAATAAAACATGCCAGTTCCTACTCAAATGTCTATATGTCATGGATGAGAAAGTGACCCACCCATTCCATGTCTCGAGCCTCACTGGCTCCCTCATTACTTGCCTAAGTCATGTATGATAAAAATAATCATTTTCAAACAAAACCTCGTTGTTCTTGAAAATACACTACCAATAGCGGTAAAATATGGGACTACTCCTCCGAGGCTTAATGTGTCGGGAGAACCCCAAATAGTTATGGTCCTAATCCGAAATGATCTGTTGGACCGTCTCCCAACCCCATTCTCCGGAAATTCATCATGTGAAATTCGTTTCGCAACCATGTTCGTTTTTCAGAAAACTCGTGTCATGCACTCGCACTACCTAGGCGTCCCCAAGCCGCATATGAAATGCACATTCCTTTTCACCATAATTCATGTTAATATATTGCATGCATATATCAATCCGAGTTTATACACAATCGATGTTATTCATTAACACATAGCACAATATAAATTTAGCCTACATGGCCTATCTACAATAAACCAACAGCCCAGACATCTTGGAACCGCTCAACTATCATACACCAACAACACAATAATTTTCATGTTATTGAAAACAAGCTAATAATACGTCACCATCTGACCATCCAATCGGCACTTATCGCCCTTCACAATCATATGAACCGCCTTTGATTCCAATCATCCATAATGATATCAACAACCATAAAACCTAGAAACTTTTAGTTTCCAGCTTCAAACCCCACCTCCACAAGCTTCGACCGTGAAACCCATATAGAAATCCTTCATCCTTCAACCCCAAGTTTTGAACTAAACCATATATTCTCATGGCCTTCCATAGACAGCCCCACCATACCCAACACATAGTATCCACAACATGCTATAATGTCATGTTATATCCCTAATGAGGCCACATCTGATACACAACAAAGCAAACTGAACGCATGATATAAAACACAGAATTTAGAACGTTGTGATCACCCACTATCCCCCACAGGAACATGGCTGGAATCTTGACTCAATGTTCTTCCGCAGTCCAAGGAACACCCGAAACGGAGTTTGGATTTGTTATGACCTTCCAAAGTTCGAGGCTCACACATGACTAAACCGTCTCACCCGCAACCTGGCACTCCATTTGCCCGGACGGGCCATTTCCGGCCGGGGATCAGACAACCCACTACCCAAAGTCCAGATGGAAAGTGGACTCAATGGATCCCCATGAAGTCCAAGAATACCCGAATCGGAGTTGACAAGAAGCAGGACCTTCCGAAGTCGAGGTCACATTACGACTAAGCCGTCTCACCCGTGCAGCCATCGCATTTGATCGGATCTTGCCATTTCCGTGGCCATCCCAGACACCCACTGCCTCCAAAGTGATCCAGATGGAAATTTTGACTCCGTGGTATTTCCATGAAGTCCAAGAACACCAATCGGAGTTCGACAAGCAGTTGCGACTAAGTCGAGGGTCATGACTAAGCCGCCTCACCCGGCAAATTTCTACCCACTTGCCCTATCGGCCATTTCCGGCCGGCCTCGCATAACCACTGATCTCAAAGTGGTCCGACGGAAAGGGGACTCAATGGACGGCAGCCCAAGAACACCCAATCGGAGTTCGGATTTAAGAACGGCGACCCTCCGCTGGCGCCGCGTGACCAAACCATTCACCCGGGGCAAATTTACCTTACTGGCCACAGACGGTACCTTTGGGTCACAGATACCACCGACTCCAAAGTGGTCCGCTGGCAAGACCCAATAGGATTTTCATGAAGTCCAAGAACACCCGAATTGAGTTCGACGACAGCTATGACCTCCCGGCTGGTCATGCAAGATCCACTGGACTTAACCTTACCTGGGAATCCATTCAAGAAACTCAATGGCGTACCCAACCTGGGTAGACCCAGTCAGCACCCAAATGTGACCTAGTTAGGGTGACTCCAGCTTTCTGGGAAGTGTGTTCACCGGCAAATTCGTGGTGGTGTACCAAACGGCGAACCCAACCAATTTCTTCCACTAGACTATTCGCATTAAAACTGACTATAACTTTTACACAAATCCAACTCAGAAATTCAAAAAGCCTAACATCAAGTTAATCGCGTGATACCATTTATCGAAGGACTCACTACCAGCCCGCTTGGTTTCCACCACCCAAAATCAGTTCTAACTACCCCAATCGGGTTAAAAGTCTGGCCAATGTGTACTTTACCTAATGTAAGCGGCCTATGGTTCAAAAATACAACGAAACATTCCCTTGGGGCAAAGCAACCACCACCTGACCATAGGATAAGTAGCAAGTAGGGAGAGAGAAGACCTACCTCTCGGCGTTTGTCGAAACACCCCAACTCCGGTCTACATGCGAGCCCTTGTCATTGAGGATGGCTCTTCCTCTTGCTCAAACCAGAGAACCACCCAGGTGCGTCCAGCAGGAGATTTAGAGAGAAGGTGGAGTCTCTCTCTCTAAAACTCTCTCTCTTTTCAAATCGAGTTTTCTTTTTCCTCACCTCTCTCCCCAGTAGTTAGGAAGATGAAGTCAAGTGGATGTCGCTTTCACTTTGCCATTTTGTCAATTCTAAGTGGTTCCTTGATTACCCTTATCACGCATCAATGTCCCACCTTGGATTTCCTCCAATCATGTGTTGCCACATAATCCATGTGGAGTCAGCACTTGAGCTCGAATTATTGATTCCAGCACACGACACATAGCTGCTTCCCGTGAGCCACTCAAAAATGCGCCAGTGTCCCCCATTGCTTTCGTTAGCTTTCGAGAAAACATGCAAATTAAGGTAAATACAGATTCGACGAAATTCGGCGTGTTAGATGAATTTAACGAGACGGTCAATGTAAATTAATCCGAGTTTAGATCATCAGAATCTGAAAATTTTGGATTTTAAATTTACGATTTTACCATTTTTTGAGAAAATTAGATTTTCTCGAGGTTTCACATTAAGGATTTTGATTTTTTATTTACTCTATCAAATCATCAAGGAAAATTAGCAAAGTACGAAATCTCTTCATAAAATTAATTTTCCTAGTTATTTGGGTTGAGTTAAGTTGTGAAGATGAAAATTTTAATGATATGGTGTTATTTTAAACATTAACTAATTTGGGTTTTAAAATATATTACGAACTTTCAGTTATTTCATCCGGTTCCAAATACCTTCCAAATGAATAAATCGAACACTAGGCTTATGGGCTAAGCCTTCGGGTTGGCTTTTGGGCTTTCACCCTAGAAGGCATTTTGGAACCCAATGAAATAGCTAGAATAATCATGAATCATGAACTTGTATATAAACTAGTGTAACTTGTTGTAGCCCCAAACTGAAGGGGTGTCAAGTTGACTACCACTCAGCACTGCAGGAAACACTACGTGAGATGTGGGTAACTGGAGCACTATTCCGAAAATTGGCTTGAGAGTCTCTTTTTGTACGAGAGCTCTACCGAAGTACATATTGTCCCAAGACAACATCACATAAGACATATACATGAGAACAAAAAGCGACCCGCAAATACATACAGCGATACTCAATCAATATACTAACTATATGCATAGTTTCAGAGTTAATAATTTACTCTTATACAGCATATATTAAAGTTTAGAACATTCTAATACATGTATCCAGCTAAACACCAAAGCCACGACTTGGCTTTCTTCAAAAATCGGCCTCTAGGATGAAATGCTTATCTCGCAAATGCGCTCCTGTACCTGAACTAATATATTCTCTCGACAAGGTGAGCTAATGCCCGATAGTGGAATCACTGCCCTAAATGGGTTACTTCCACCCTAAAGTGCATAACCACAATGATCCAATGTAAACACACATTGAAAAGGTCGTGTTCCTACTTTAATGTTTAAATGACCAACCCATGTCTCGAGTCCTCACACCGGCTCCCTCACACTTGCCTAAACCATGTGGCAAGAGAAAAACATCATTTTCAAAACAAAAACTTGTTGTTTTAAAATACACCTCTGCGAAGTTTCGGTAAAAATTATGGGAGCTACCTCAGAGGCGAATGTGTTGGAGAACCTTTCAAAATATTACATGGGCTCCTCGATGTGTAGTGTAGAGGACCATCTCCAACCTCATTGTCAGGAAAATCATCTTTGTGAAATTCCTTTCAAAAACGTTTTCTTTTTTCTCTCAATTGTTCATGTCATGCACAACACCTAATTTCTAGGCTACCCCGGTGCATATGAAATGCATTATGCCATTTCAACACGATATATACAACACATGCTAATATATAAAACATGTATATGTCTCAACATAATTTAAAAAGCTTTTATAAAACATGTTCACGCATTCACCATCAATTACACAAAGAGGAAATTAGCTCACGGGCTAATTAACATATCGAGCAATTCAATTTGAATTTACTTCAGCCAAAACACATTATTTCACAAATAATTCCATGAACACTATTCATGTGAGCGATTGAAACCCTCGGGTTCTTTGTTCACGGCCAATCATCGACATCGATTCCACTTTGTGAACCCGAAATCACGACCATTTTTCGGCCTCATACACAATAAAAACCGATTTTATTGCTTGTAAATCATGACACAAACTTGCCAATTCAGTCCCTACACCGCCCGCAATGATTTTCAATTGGGTTTCACAATTTTACGCCGATTCCGAATTTGGGGCGGAATTAAAAGCGGCGTTCAAGGCCTGAAACCAACGAAACATCACAAACACTTAAACAAAGTGCTTAACTTCCAGAGTAGGATAAAAATCTGCCACGGAGTTGTCGGAACTCCTTAAAACCGGTGCCTACGCGTTGCCCTCACCGCGTATAATGACTTTCCTTCTTGCTCAGGTCGAAAAGCCTGACCCGGTCAAGTTGGCGAGTCCTGGGAAGAGGGACACCTTCTCTCTAAAAACTCAGCCACTGCCACGTCCCTCCCTCCCAACCCTTTTGCTGTCTTTTGGTCTTCAAGGGAAGATTATATTCATGTTTTGTCCCCATTATCATTAACATTCGAATAATTCCCATCATGTCCCTTAACTTTCCTGAATTTTTGACACATTATAGCACGATCTTGACCGTCCATTTTCCATCATCTCTCTTCTCCTTCACAACATATGTCACATGAGTACATTTTATAGGTGACTTTTGTCAAATCACATGTCATTTTACAGCCCCCGATACTCGGCGCCTCGAAAAGCGTGAATTTATTTGTCTCGAGTGATGAAGTCGAAGCGTGTTCTTCGTTCTGAGGAACTCATTTATGGTGAAATCCGTTTCGTCTTCCAAGATCTAGAAAAATTTCAGATTTTTGCCAAAATTACGATTTTGTCCTTTTACGAAAGAGTGGATTTTCTCCGGTGTCACGATTCGGTCAGGGCAGAATGGAGGGATTCAAGCGGATCTGGCGCGGAGACTATATTCTAGGACTCACGATCTGTATTTATCGAGTTGTACTTGTACACATTGGGTATCCTGAGCAATTTCTGTACTAACAAAAAATCATTTACATATACAAAAGAACTACCACCGAAGTGGTGTCCATCAAAATCTATACACATATACTGAGTCCCATTTATTTATACATGTACATTTGCTAAAGAATATATTTTGTAGCAACGGAATACAAAATATAAACATACTCCTTCATTGGAGTTTACATCTTATATAAAACATTTATACATATACATATCCAATACAAAACATCATCGATTACGAGCGGAGTGTGGTGAGCCACCTATCTCGAGGTAGCATTCTGGCGATGTGGGATGTCTGTATATCCTTGTCTTCACCTTCTGTACTACGGATTAAAACCACGTGTTAAGCTTTACGCTTAGTGGGAAACATATACAGGGACGACCAATAACAATAATCGTCGTCACAATCTTATTTGTTTACTTTTTCCTTATGCATGTCACCTAAAACGCTTACGTAACAAAGTGTCGTTTGCGCTAGCGGGAGTGCCGAGCTTGCGATCATATATATCTTGTCATTTAGAATCCCGGGTCCTTGGGCGATCCACCAAATAAAGATGTTCTACGGAAGCTTATCATGTCATTCTTTTTCTTCTATGCTCACTCTGCATATAAAATCTAAATTTTCTTTATTTCTTGGTTATTTCTATCTCTTTCTTATCATATATTCCAATTGACTTTAACCAGCGGGATTAGTACTGGTACAACAATCAAAATTGCAGATGTGAATACAGATACCATTAAATAGCATATGAAGATGATGCTATATTTAAACTCACTAACTTCAGTCAGAACACCCAAAGCAAAGTGCGAAGGAGTTATGCAAGTTACTTGTGAAGTGAAGACCAAAATCAGCTTTTAACTTCTGCGGCACTGCGGCAACAACAGTGGCCACTGGTTTGTCATTTTCAGACTTATTATAAGCTCGAGATTACATATCAGCTATATATGGATGGTTCTAGACTCAAAGGGCTTTCCATATAGTCCAAGAACACCTAAAGCGATTCGGATGAAGAGGATTATGGTCGATTAAAGTTGGAGGAGTTGACATTGTGCGGGGCTACTTTCTGGTGCGTGGAAACCCACGCCGGCTGTCTCGGGTTGCAAATTTAAGACCCGATACGCCCAATGGCGTGGCTTCCGCACCTTGGGACTTGCCGAGGAGAGCTCATGGAAGCTCCGGTACATACCACGATTTTGACCGAAACCATCTGGAACAACCCCTTGTCCACCGACCACAATATCACTCCAATTTGAGACCACGAAGAGCATGCATGGCTCTGGCATCAAAACCATCCTACAATCAATCCCAAATACCCAATGAATAAATAAAACTATATCAAGTACCGAATTCACAAATCACCCATGAGGGTCATGTCTGGCTCAGGTAATCACGCTCTGCAACCTGAACCACACAGCTCGAGGAGGAATTTCGCCTCAAAGTCCACAAGAATTCACTAACCCATAACCATCCATACAAAAACTCTTAGTTTCCATACTCAAAACCATGCTAAAATCTAACAAAGTCCATACAAAATCCATACCTTTGGCAAACTTCTCTTCTTCTTCTTCTTCTTCTCTTCTTCTCCTTCTCCTTCTCCTCTCTTCTTGGCCTTCACATTTGAGCTCTCAAATGTGAGAGCTCAAATTTGCATTTCAATTTCCCATTATTTCATTTTGGCCTCTAATCTTATCAACTTATGACTTTTAAGTCCCTTTTTGGCAAATTACAAGTTTGTCCTTATGTCTTGGTACAATTTCCGGGTTTCTCAATTTCCATGTTTTGCATTTAAATTACGAAAAATTCAATTGATGCCTACAAAATACCCTAAACATGTTGAAAACAACTAGGGTGTATTTCGGGGTGTTACAGGTCTTACACTTATCGAGCTTGCTAAAATGGAGATAATATTAAATTCAAAATTTTAGAAACAATGATACCAAATTATTAAATCTCATACAACTTGATAATTGTTTTTGTAGGCTATTTAAACAAATGAAACTTACTTCAAAAGAAATGGAGAAATTTATTTAGTAAATGTAAGGATAAACAAGAAAAGTAGTTGAATATACATAGTGTTGTGTTATTAGCCATCCAAGGCCAACACGTTATCTAAAGATAAAAGTTTATCTTATTCCATAAATTGATCTCTTAGATGATCACATTGTCTCAAGACAGTGTAGCATAATTCCAATAATTAATTCTCCAATTATTTGTTTTAAATTATGTAAGTTAACTCATCATGTGAAACCTTGGAAAATCCGAATTTTTGAAAAATGGTAGAACGGTAAAATTCAGTCAAAATCCAGAATTTTTCTAGATATCGGATGATGAAATGGACTTCACCGTTGGAAACATCTTGCAAAATCTAGCTACCACATCGAATTTAGGTAATTAGGATAATCGATTTCACGTTCTTGAACACAAAGTGGCGCGTGAGCATGTGTGGTAGGTGTTAGTGGCACTCACATTGAGGCACATGTCAAGCTATGAGCAAGTCAAACAATGAGAGCTCGAAGTGTGATTTATAGGTGACATGTGACGTCGAAGTATCATTGGAGGGAAAATGTCTGAGAGGTAGATGGATAAGGTGATAAGAGGGGTAATCCCAAAGGGCCACTTAGGGTGGACTAAGTGGCAAGTGAAAGGACATCATTTGACTTCTATCTTCTCCCCAACCAGTTGGGAGGAGGAGGGGAGAAGGCAACCGATTTGAAAGAAGAGAGTTTTGAAGAGAGAGACTCACATTCTCTCTAAATTTCTCAGGGGTCAGAACTGCGGTTTTTTAGCGAGAGAAAGAGGAAGAGTTCATCCTCACGACAAGGCTTTGCATAAGGGCCGGAATCGGGGAGTTTCGACAAGCTCCCGAGAGGTAGGTCTTCTCACTGCACTTTGGTTACTTTCTACCCTAAGGGTTCAACGTGGTGATTGTCTTCCCAAGGGGAATGGTTGGTTGTATTTTGGGCTCATGAGAAGCTGCCCACATTGTGGTGATTAGCACATGAATCGGACTTTAGAACTGGTTTTGGGTAGGGAAAGAAGGCTGATGTTCCTTCTAGTAGTAGAATTACTAGCTAAATCCAGTGAACTTGATGTTAGGCTTTTGAATTTTCTCGGTCGGACCTCTGTAGACCAAGTTGTGTTTTGCTCGAGCAGTCCTGTGGACGAGGAGGTTAGCTGTAGAGGTCGACCACTGTGGGAATTCGGCTTGTAGAGGTCAGGCTGTAGAGGTCATCTTATAGAGGTCAGCAGCTAGAGGTCAGCTCAGCCAGGTCGGCCCCAGGCTCGGCTAGGTCGTGTCCGACTCGATCGATTCGAGGTCATTTCGTTTGGAGGTGTAGTCACATTATGACCTCCAGCCGGAAAAGTCATAACTCCTGATCGAACCTTCTGTTTGGTGTTCTTAGACTCACCATGGAAAGCTATCAGTCAAGAATCATTCTCATGTGCCACCATTAGATGATAGTAGGTATCCAGGCCAAGGTGTCGAGAGATGAGGCTTTCGGCGAGTGGTCGGCTCGGCTAGAGTGTGAATCTGCATATGACCTCCAACTTCGGAAGGTCATAACTCCTTCGTCCGAACTCCGTTTAGGGTGTTCTTGGACTCTATGGAAAGATGATTGAGTCAAGAATCCATTCATACACATGTGGAGGATAGTAGGTGTCAGACCGAGGTGTCAGACCGAGCTCGGCCAGGTCAGGTTAGCTCGGCTGGGTGTGACTACGTATAACCTCCAACTTCGGTAGGTCATAACTCCTTCGTCCGAACTCCGTTTTGGGTGTTCTTGGACTCTATGGAAAGCCCATTGAGTCAAGATTCCATTTATATTCATGAGAAGGATGGTGGAGATCAGGACGAGCTCTGGAAGGTCAGGTCATCTCGGTAAGTCAAATCCGGCTCGAAGGTGAGTTTGACTGCGTGTGACCTCAACTAAGGTCATAACTTCTTGATCAGAACTCTGGTTTCGGGTGTTCTTGGACTCTGTAAATCCCATTTGAGTCAAGATTCCATTCATATTCTGAGGAGGGATAGTGGATTTTGTGCAGAGCTGCGGAAGGTCTGAGTCAAAGCTCAGCGAGTCAGGTCAGCTCGGTTGGGTTTAACTACGTGTGACCTCCAACTTCGGAAGGTCATAAATTCTTCGTCCGAACTCCATTTCAGGTGTTCTTTGACTCTATGGAAAGACCATTGAGTCAAGATTCCAGCCATGTTCTTGTGAAGGGGCAGTAGGTGATCAGAACCTTACTGAAAACCTATGTTTAGCACCAAGTGTGTAGGTTGTTTTGTTGTGTCGATGTAAATAGCTAGGTTTTGACATGACCATTGCATGGCATGTTGTAGGCTATTGTATTGGGTATGATATGGGCTGACTATGGGAGGCCATGAGAGGCCATATGGTTTAGTTCCAAAAACTTGGGATTGAAGGATAGAGGATTTCTACGACCGGTTCCTGATCGAGGCGTGGTAGGTTAGAGGAGGTTTGAAGCTAGCAAACTAAAAGTTTTACTGCCAGAAGTTTGCTGGTTGTTTGATGTTGTATGGATGATTGGAACAAAACCGGTTCATGTTTTGAAGAAATTAAGTGGTACCACTGTTGGATGGGTCGAATTATGACTTGGTTTGTGTGTTATTGCTGCGTGAGCCAACATACAGTGTGAATATAACATGTTAATGTATGTTGTATGATATATTAACATGGGTTGTGCATGGGCCGAAGAATTATATGTATTAATTATAATTATCCATGTGTGGTATGTTGAGAATTTAAATTAATATGTATGTACCGAAGCTTGAACTTGCTATGTGGAATGTTGGATATCATGGTTTAAATTTATGCACTTTAATATAAATGTCCAAATGGTGCATGGATGAATATGCATGAGTATGTGTGCATATAGTTCTCATTTTGTAGTGTGGCATGAGCGTAAGTAGACATTAGCATGGTGGAGTGCACGTCTGTAACGTCGCATGGCGTGGGTGTGAGTCGTGGTTGGGATCGACAACACGTGTTGGGTGTTCGACAGAGTGTCATGGATACATGGTTGTGGATCAACACTGCGTATGGTGTTGATAAGTGGGCTCGGTTAGTGGGACAAGGTCCAAATGAGTCGCACTGGTTAAGGAAATGGTAAAGAATAATTATGTGCTAGGTATCAGCAAGTTGGGATAAATTCCCCCCAGGGTGAAAGACTCATCAATTATGGTCAAACATAATTCCCAACGGTGAAAGGCCGTAAAAGTGTGCGGAGTTTATAGAATAGTTGGTGTGACACGAATCCATTGCCCTGGCGCATGGTTGTAAATGAAAATGTTAAAGATTAAGAAAAATTTTGGTTGTCATTCGGAAAATGACAATGGATTCACATGGTATAGGTAGGTGTGTGAGGGGAGTCGTGGTGACTCAGGGATATGGGCATGATGACATTTTATGCACATGACATATGACGATCATGTAGACATTTTCGTGTGTGTTTTACGTGCGACCATTGCTGTGCATAGTTAGGAGTAACCCTTGTGGGAGATTATCACTCTGGCCTTTGTTCCACCCACGTCATTAGGATCCCTTTCGGTGCAGTGGGCGCTCGCCCGAGGACCATGGCGGAGTGCGAGGAAGGCGAGTTGTGGCCTTGAGGAAGCGTTTTGTAAAATATATTAGAATAATCTAGTTTTAATACATTTTTGGCATGTACAAGTGTAGAAGAGTTGGCCGTAAACAACTGTGAAATATTATAAGAGAAAATGGTTCTTTGTAAAAATGCTACAGAAATGGGTCTCGATATAAGGACATGAGTGTGATGCTCGAAGCACCCGATATTCCTGGGTTTTGCAGGGTTAGCGGGTTGTCAACGGGACACTCTGGGATGAGGCGTCACATCCCAATCCTATAACATAATTATGTACAGTAGTACTCTTGCTAATAAATTAATATGAAATTCCACTGCTTGCTGATTTCATCGTCCTTTCTTTCTTTTCCTTTTTTTTTCACTTGTATAAAGGAATCTAAACTAGAATTAAAGATCTAGTAAAGTTTTATTCAAATTGATGAACGTAAGAGCAAAAGGATATCACTTTTGGTGTCTAAATTCGAGGAAAATAAATTTGAGTGGGGACGAAGCTTTTAGATGAATCTAATTTAAGGCTTGGGGAGGACCTACCCTACTAAAGCTCTAGTTTGCCACCATTAAATACTGCTTGCGTTCTTCCCTTTAATAGATATATTATAAATAATATTGATTATAATATATATATATATATATTCTATTCATAATAATTTTATTTATAATAATTTCTTATTTTTCATATTATAATCTTATTTTTTATACTTTAATCTTATAAATTTTTATAGACCTTAAATTTTAAAAAATAAAATAAAAAAATACGATCCACAAGTTAAATTTTTTTTCAAAATAAAGATAAAAATATTAACTATTTAACAAAAAATTAGTAACAATGGTTAGTATTTAATTTTAAAATTAATATTCGAACTGGATAAAATTTAAAGCAATAGTGATACTATCTTCTATTAACCTTTTTTTTTTTAAATAGGTTTATGAAAATTTAAAAATGTAAAAAATAAAATTACAATATTAAAATAGGAAATATTATAAATAAAAGTTATTATGAATAGTAAATAACATAAAATCAAGCATTATTTATAATAAATGTCCATTTTTGGGTTAAAGAAATAATTATTTGAATTTCAAGTAAAATACAAAATACCATAAGGTCATATATGCAAAAATAGTGTATGCATTAAAACATCATTTTTGTTAGTTCAAAATATTAGTCATCAAGTTTTTTTAGGAACTCCGTTCTTAACACAATTATATCATTTTTATGTAGATAAGAAAGGATTTCATACAAAATTCAATAAACAAGATTTAACACTTAATTTCATAAAAGGAATAAAAGTACAAGAAATAAATTAAATACATGATAAGATAAATCTTATTCATAATAAAAAAAAACAACAAATAAAATTTCTCCAAAAAGAAATTCAATATAAGAAAATGAAGAAAATTTAAAGTCAAAACAAATCCAAGAAAGAATTCAACAAGTTAAAAAACAATAGAGAATACATTATGTTCCTCAATTCCAAATGCTTTTTGGAATAGGAAACAACATATGGTTTCTTTGTCATATGAAAAAGAATTTTTTGGAAAACAAATTCTTACCAAAGCTAGACTAATTCAAATGAATCCAGAAATGCTTGAATATTGAAAAAAAGAAATTCAAGATTTATTAGATAAAAAATTGATAAGACTTATTAAGAAAAATGCTATGTTAAGAAAAATGCTGAATTAGAAAGAGGTACTCCAAGACTTGTTATCAATTATAAACCTTTGAATAAGATACTTCAATGGATTAGGTATCCTATACCTAACAAAAGAGATTTGATAAATGGATTACAAAATGCAACAATTTTTTTAAAATTTGATATGAAATATAGATTTTGGCAAATTCAAATTAAAGAAGAAGATAAATACAAAACTACTTTCACAATTCAATTTAGACATTATGAATGGAATGTAATGCCTTTTGGATTAAAAAATGTGCCTTCCGAATTTCAAAATATAATGAATTATATTTTTAATGATTCTACTATGTTTTTCATGGTATACATTGATGATGTCATTATATTTTCAAATTCAATTAAAGAACATTTTCAACACTTAAGAATTTTCCGAAGAATTATCAAAGAAAATGGATTAGTAATTTCTGCATCAAAAATGAAACTTTTCTAAACCCAAATAAGATTTTTAGGATTTGAAATTTATCAAGGGAAAATAAAACCAATTCAAAGAGCTATTGAATTTGCAAACAAATTTCCGAATGAAATTAAGGATAAAAATAAACTTCAAAGATTTTTTTTTAAAAAAAAAAAAAAAAAAAAAAAAAAAAAAAAAAAAAAAAAAAAAAAAAAAAAAAAAAAAAAAAAAAAAAAAAAAAAAAAAAAAAAAAAAAAAAAAAAAAAAAAATTTTTAGATTGCCTAAATTATGTGTTAGAATTTTATTCAAATCTTAGAACTTCTATCAAACCTTTGTTCCAAAGGCTTAAGAAAAATCATCTTCCTTGGACCTTCGAAACATCTTGAATAATCCAGTAAGTCAGCTTCGAGTTAAGGAACTTCCTTGTTTAGGTATCTTACACCCAATGTTTTTCCTATTATAGAGATTGATGCCTCTGATATAGATTATGGTGGCATTCTTAAACAAGGCTTGCAAAACAAAATTTCCATTGTCCATTTTCATTCAGGCATATGGAATAACTCACAACAAGTATTCCTACTATCAAAGAAACTTTGTCTATGGTTTTCTTGTATACAAAATTTCCAGAAATTGATATTTTAACAAAAATTTATTTTCTGAGTTGATTGTAAAAAGTGATAAAGTAAATTTTATAAAAAGATGTTCAAAATCTTGTTTCTAAACAAATTTTTGTTAGATGACAAGTTATTTTATCTGTTTTTTACTTTGAAATTGAATTTATAAAAAGAACTTCAAATGTTTTACTTGATTTCCTTTCACGAGAATTTTTACAAGGAAAATGAGAAAAACCCCCTCCAAACCTACTACCAAAGAGTCTTATGTCATGCCAAAGACTCAAGTTCATACTCCATGTAAAACCTAAGAAAAATACAAATTTTACGAAAAAAATTAAAATATTATTCATAAAATCGAAAATTTTCTGGATCTCGGATAATGAAAGCAGATTTCGCGTTGGAATTTTATACGAAATAAAGCTATCATGTCAATTCGTCGGTAGAGATGTCAAGAAATTCCGTTTTGAGCGTAGAGGAGTAATACAGGACACTTGGCATGAGATGAGTGGCTCACAGTGTGCCACGTGTCAAGTATAGGATGAGTAAAAAAAAAAGGCTCAAGTGGGACCCTTAAAAGACAAATGGCACCATGTGATTGGAGGGAAATCAAAGGGAAGGGATAAGGTGATAAGGGGAAATCCTAAGTGCCACGTAGAATTTGACATGTGGCAAGTGAGAGGACATCTCACTTGACCACATTCTTGGCCCAACCGGTTGGGAGGGAGGAGAAAGAGAGAGAATAGAGAGAGGGAGGATTTTAGAGAGAGGAGCTCTCGCCTGCTCTGGGGCTTTTCGGGCGTCGGTCTTGAGTCCAGACGGAGGCAAGAGGCAAAGTTGATCCCACTACAAGGAGCTGCTGGCGTGGAGTGCTTGGGATTGTGGGTTGAAAAACTCCTGGGGTAGGGGTCTTCTCCTGCTTGGATGATTTACTGTATCTGCTCTCATGAAAATGGTTGTTTTGGAGTTGTGAGAGTGGAATGTGTGGTCTTGCCCCGATTCCGGTGGGGTGAGAAGGCTTGTTGAGGGAGCGTCTTGCTTGGTAATGGTCATATTTGGATATGGAATTTGTTTTGCGGATCCGAATTTGTCTGGACTGAAATTCGTCCATGTGTATTTAACACATGTTGTTTCTTGGAATGAATAACATATGTTTTTGAGCAGAAAAGATAAATTATTCAATACATACTAAAGTTGATGTTAACATGATTGTTGAATTATATGGATTATAATTGAGTATGAACCATTAGGTTAAATATTTTGAATTGGCATCATTTGCATTATCATGAGCAGTGTAGTATCGCATCAGTCGGGTGCTTGGGAGGGTGTGATTACCAGATTCACCATTCTTTGTGAATGGGTGTGATGGAGCTCGAAAAATGGGACAGCGTCGAGTCGAGACCCACGGTCCATAGTGGAAACAAAGAAATAGTCAATAATAAAAATCACGTGTGTTGGTGAACAGGTTGGGAATGCCGTCCCTCGGGTGAAAGTCCCAAATTCATATGCGGTTAGACATGATCTCTGGTGGTGAAAGTCCATAAAAATGTGGAGGAAGGCATTACATCGATCACGCGGTGTGACCTCGCCAAATAAATAAACACCTGAATTTGACAAGATTCAAATGTGTATTGGAGGGTTGGTCAATGATGAGTCATTGGGTGGAACACAATGACTATTTTCACACCCAGTATGACATGTGTAGAGTGGTCGATCGGGACTTCGGGGTATGTCGTAGTGGTTTCATCATGCATGATATAAAGCATTCCGTATTGTAAAATTGAAAATTGTATGGAGTGTGGATGATTGTGGTGATGCCGTTGCATGCGCATTTTAGGAGGGAGTAACCCTTGTAGGAAAGGTCGACTACTGGGCATGCTCACCCCATCGTGGGATCCCACTGGTGCAGGGGAGTCTTGAGACGGCTCGCTGAGGCGACTTGCGAAAGCCTGGGCACTGTAGCTTTGATTATATGTTTTGTAAAACATGTATGAAACATTCTGATTGTTGCATGTTTGTATAGGAGATATCAGTTAACTCTTGAAACTATTGTAATATAATTGGTTATATTTGGTAGTATGGATGTATGGGCCAGCGTGGCTGCATTTACTGCTTTGAGTCTCGGGTAAGAGACAATCACATTTTAATGGCATTGAGACACTCGATAGCTGCATGTCGCGAGTTGTGGTTGTCAAGGGACCCCGGGTTTAGGGTGTCACAGCTTGGTATCAAAGCTTAGGTTTATAAATACCTAGAGCTCGATGTCGGATACTAGAGTTATAACTTAATATCAGGAAGTTAGGTATACGATTACCTAGGACTTGAGGGGCACGGGTTAGATCATGCATTCATTGTGCATTTTTATGATTGTTGCGTGATTCTGTGTTGTATGTGTTGTGTGATTGTATGCTTGGTAAATAGCATATAAGAAAATGTTGAACACTAGGGTTGAGAAAATATAACCTTAGGGGTTTGAGGAATTATGGGCAGAATAGTCTAGAAATAAGTGAAAAAAAAAATAAAAAGATTTTTCTAGGTGCTTGAAGTTCTAGGAAGGGGCTAAGAAGGCTACTAGCAGAAGCAAGGTCGCGGAAAAGAGTTTCATGTCACGACATAAAATTTTGTGACCTTCTATTGCAACTATGTTGCGACATAAAAGACTATGTTACGACAGTTTGAACATGACAAGAACAGCAACGAAGGAGGAAGAACATGTCGCGACAAAGATTTTTATGTCACGGCAGGGGTTGGAATCTTAGGGAGAGAGATGCGTTTGCGTGAGAATCTTTCTATATCGTAGCGAAGAGGAATTGGCGGAGAAATTCTTGGTGATTAAGTTTTTGGTGCATATGACGAGAAAATTATAATGGAAGGAATGGAGGAAAGTAGGTCATGACCTAAAATTTTAGTGTAAACAAGAAGAAGCCGCACACAGTGAAAAGGCTAGGTGAACAAGGAATTTTGGAGTTGCGACCTAGTTGGGTCGTGTGCAGGAAGAGTGATTGTGTCGCGACATAAATTTTGCGACATAGGTTGAACAGGCTAAAGGAAATCCCAAGTCGCGACATGGTTTTTTTTTGTCGCGACCAAGAGATGTGCTGGCTGGGATACTTTGGGTCGTGACATCGATTTTTAGGTCACGACCAAGTTTTGTCTTGGCAGGGTTCTTGTCATGACAACATTCGTCATGTCGCGATAGAGAGGTGTGCGAAATTTACGCCTGAGGAAACTAAATCGACACTTGCATGAGGGTTTTGGGTCGCGACAAAGTTTAGTCATGACCGAGGGATATTTCTGTCGCGACATCGAATTTTAGGTCATGAGAAAATTAGTGGCGTCTTGTGACAGCGGTGGGCATGCGACGAGGCACTCTTTGCGTGCGGCAGCAGCGCCGCGGCATAACCTGAGATCTTTGCTCACGACAAGGGTTTTGGTCGCGGTGCGGTCGCCGCGATAGGGATTTTTATCGACAAGCTTCTCACAGTAGCTAGTTGGGCATTGTTGAACTACTGTTCATGAACATTGTTCACAGGGTTTCCAAAAAAAAATTGAATTTAGTCTAATGGGATCCTAAACAGTACAAAAAAAAAAAAAAGTGTATGACTTAATATATGGAATGTTTATCTTACATTACCTATGAATGCCTTGACGTGGTGCATGAAATTTTTTTTTTTCGGTGTGAGCTATTGTCTCGAGGAGCTATATTTACCCTTGAGATACTTCGTAAAACTCAACTTGTCATTTGGCGTGTGTAGATGTGCGTCCCGAGGGCGAGGACGTAGAGATGCGCGTCCTGAGGTGCTAGTCGGGCACCACCTATTTTGATCGACCATGCCCCACGCTGCGAGGAAGTAGTGGGTATTATAGTGCTACCATTGCATGCTAGTGTGGTTGGGGGGTCGGGGAGGACAGTGACCTCGAGAGGTTTATCTTTCACCCTCCATCATTCCAGGGGAGGAGGGATCCGATGGCCGCCAGCCATTGGTTACGCGGTCGAGAGGGTTTTAGGGCCATGGGGATCTCTCCGTCTCCCTGTGGGAATCGGGTTGGCTTTACGTTTAAGCTAGAGGGTGAATCCCAGTTATGGTGGGAATAGGCTAAGACCTCTAGGGACATAAAGGAAGGAAGGAGTAATGGCTGGGCGAGAAGTTCCATAGGCTCTTCATGGGCAAGTATTTAGGCCCGTTCTTCAGACATGCGAAAGGCGAGAGTTCTTAAATGAAGCGAGGGCTATGACGGTGATGGAATGCATGGCTAAGTTCACAAGAGTTAGCCCGTTTTCAGCGTTTCGATGACTACGTGGCCACGAATATGGCCAAGGTAAGGAGGGATTTTGAGAATGGGTTGAAGTTGTCCATTCGAGAGCGAAAGTGTGGGACTCGCGTATAAGACATGGACTTCATGGTTGAGGCGGCTATGACCATAGAGAGAGATAGAGGGCGCCGCAGACATCGAGATCTTGGGGTCGTGTAAAAAGAGAAGGGAGAGCGATACGTCTTCTAGTTGGGGAAAAGAAGCGAGGGCTTCCCTGGTTAACGCATGGGTCCGGAGCCGCGGCCGATCTAGGCGAAGTGAATCGGGTTCCCGGTCGAGCCCGAGGCGGAGCGATCTATTATTTACACGCCATCGGCTGGACATATGAAGGCTGAATTTGCCCCGAGATAAAGGATCCCAAAGGTTTAGAGACGGCACCATCCCGATCATCGATGAAACGAGGCTCGGATGCGAGTTTATTCCTCCACACCGTCCAGTCGAAAAGGAACGATATCAATCACAGTCTTTACCACTGCGACACCTCTGACCACGAGGCAGGCGAGGGGCTAGGTTATGGGTCGGGGCGGGAGACGGGAGCCCATGGAGGCTGGGACATGAGGGATTCGGCGTGTCTCGCATCGTGCCACCACCTGCGAGCCCATGAATTAGCCGGTCATATAAGGGTACATTCTTTATCTGTTTTTTTGTGGAACGAGGTATTATTTGATTCTGGTGCATCGTGTTCATTCATCGCTACATCAATCGTGAGAGAGTTAGGCTTAGAGGTTGAGACCTTGGAGGAGCCCGTGTATGTGAGTTCTCCACTAGGGACTAGGGTGAGTATAGATCTGATATGTCAGGGTTACGAGCTAGAGATCTCCGGGATTTTGCTCATAGTGGACCTGAGGGCCATGGACATTTCAAAGTTTGATGTCATCCTTGGGATGGACTGGTTGACGGCATACCGAGTCGTCATTAATTGTGAGCTTAGGAGGGTTACCGCCTACACACAGGAAGGTATTTGTGTTACGTTTCAAGGGGACAAACACGATGTTTTACCTTAGACCGTGTACGATTCTAGGTGGCACATGCAATTGATGGGTTGACTAGCAAGCCTTACCTTAGAGGACGAGGTGAGACAGGACTTGGATTTGCCTCGAGTGGTGTGTGAGTACGGGGATGTATTTCTGGATGAGCTATTTGGATTACCTCCGTAGAGGGATGTAGACTTCTGTATTTAGATACACCTTGGTACGTCGCCCATCTCTATGACTGCCAGGATGGCCTTGGTTGGGAAGTTGCGGGACTCGGGTGCAGACACGGGAGTTCCCTGGCTGGGCCTGAGAGTTCAGTCGCCAGGCTTACTTCACCATAGGCGCTCGGGTTTGTTCTGCAGAAGAAGGAACCAGGCCAGCCCCGACATCACGTTATTCTGGAAATAGTTGAGCAGTTGCGATCGAATCGTGCCCATTCTTGAGATTGATGATTTATTCGATCGGCCTAAGGGGAAGCGAGTTTACTCCCGAATATTAGACCTTTGCACTAGTTATCATTAAATTTGAGGGGTTGGGAGGTAGATATCCCCCTAAGGCACATGACGTCGGGGCTGTGGTGTATGGGCACTTTGAGTTCACGGTGATGCCTTTCGGGTTGACGAATTCACCAGCAGCATTCATAGACCTCATGCATAGGGTATTTTGACCCTATTTGGATTAGTTTGTAGTAGTCTTCGTGGATGACATTTTGATCTACTCCCAGTTTGAGGAGGAGCATAAGGATCATTTGAGGGTTGTTACCGACTACGAGGGCATGCGGATGTACGTCAAGTTGATTAAGTCACCAGAGTTTTAGCTACTTTGAGGTGAGGTTTGAGACACGTGGTGTTAACCCGGGAGTGTCGGTGGACCCCGGGGTCGAGGCTGTGATGAGTTAAGGAGAGGGCGAAGTCGGTCTTCGAGATACCGGTTTCTTGGGATTGGTGGGATCATTGCAGGGAAGTTTTATCCGGCTGCCAACCGACTATACCATAGTGAGGTGACTGGAAGGAGGGTCGAGTTTGAGAGTGGAATAACTTTGTGCGAGAAGGCATTCCGGGGAGTTAAGGAGAGCTTTGCCGGCCCTATTCTAATAGTCACGGAGAGGGGCAGAAGAGTACTGATATGTTGTGATGCCTCCAAGGCGATTAGGGGATGCGTTTTGATGCAATCCCGAGAGGAGTTATAGCTTATGGTTATAGGCTATTGAAGAATCATGAGCGAAATTGCTACATGCATACACGAGCACATGGAGTTAGCGGCCATAGTCTTCGCCTCCAGCAGTTTGGCGCCGCTCGCCATATGGGCGAATAGTTCGAGAGTGTACTCAGAGCCGTAAAAAGTCACGAGTATATCTTCTGCGGCGGGACCTCAATATGAGGCATGTAGTGGATAGAGTTCTGAAGGATTATGACTTCACCTTGCGTTACCACCTAGTAAGGAAAATGTGGTGGTGATGAATTAGAAGTTGGAAGTCATGGGAGTATAGCTAGTGTAGCTTCCGGGGAGTTGCGGATGCTTGAGATGAGTGGGGACGGTTCGGACTACAATGCGATTGAGCAAGCTCGAGGTGCTGGGAGTACGGTGGCTTCCCACCCGTCCTGATGACGGTGATTGAGTCAGGGCGGGCGCGAGATAGTGTCAATCAGGGCCAGGGTGCGGTCGAGGTGTAACTAACGAAGGCTAGGCCATCCCTGTGATGGTAGTCTTAAATTTATAAGGAATGGGTTGTTGTTTAGTTGGATTTGAGAGGAAGTCTCGAGGAGTTCCATTGCTCTCGTTCTTTGTGCATCCAGTGGCACAAAGATGTATCGTGATCTTAAATTACATGGTACTCTGCGGAGCGGAATGAAGAGATCGTCGAGGGACATTGACGATGCCTCACGTGTGTCGAAGGTTAAAGGCCCGAGCAGCGCGAGCCGGTGAAGCCTCCCGACCATTGGAAATTGGCGAGTGGAAGTAGAGGCATGTCATGATGGACTTTGTGACCCACTTGCCATGGACACCATGAAGACATGACGCAGTTTGGGTGGTAGTGAACTGGCTCACGAAGTCGGCACATTTTCTAGTCGTGCGAATGACCTTAACGTTAGAGGAATTTTATCGGTTGTATATCCGAGAGATCGTCCGGCTACATGGAGTGTCTGTCCATAGTGTCGAATAAAGACCCGAGATTTATGGCACACTTTTGGAAAAGTTTCCAAAAGGCCACATGGGAACGGTTGATGTTGAGCAGCGCTACTACCCATGACGGTTAGTCGGTCGGAGAGGACCATCTGATTTTTAGAGGGATGCTACGAGCATGTGTCTGGATCATAAGGGTAGGCTAGGATGAGCACTTACCCTTAGTGGAATTAAGCATAACAGGAGTTGTCGAGGCGAGGCATACGAATGACACCTATGAGGCTATGTATGGGAGGCCATGTAATCCACTTAGATTTGCCTGGGCCAGGGTGGGAGAGCTCCATTCGGTCCGTATCACGATTAGAGACACCTCGAAAGGTGGACGATGCAGCGGCGATCTTCTCCAGCGCTCGGAGGCCGGCGGGGAGAGGCTAGGCGGCGAGGAGGCGACGTCGGCCCTGGGAGGTTAGGGGTTGGCGTCATCTTCTTGAAGGTGGTACCTAAGAAAGGAGTGGTTAGGTTCGACAAGCGAGGGAAACTGTCGTCGAGGTTCATCGGGCCCTTCGAGATACTGAGAGTGGTGGACATCAGAAGGCATCGTTGGCTTTAATTTCTAGCATGTCAGGTGTCCATGAGGTGTTCCACATCTCCATGCACCGGAAGTATACTCCAGATCTAGCTCATGTAGTGGATTGGGGAGAGATTACAATTGAAACATATGAGACCTTCGAGGAGGGACTAGTGCACATCATGGATAGCTGGGATCAGGTTTTGTGACGCAAGACCGTGAGGTTAGTGAAAGTACTGTGGCAACACTGTGGAGTGGAGGAGGCAACGTTGGAGCGCGAGGACACGATGCAAGCAACTTATCCCTCCTTGTTTAGGGATGAAGGTACGCAGTTTAGTCGTTCAGTAATTGAATGGCTAGTTTTCATGCATGAGTTAGTGCACATTGCATATGCATGTAAGTTTTCATGAGTGTGTGGAATTTCGGGACGAAATTATTTTAAGGGGGGGAGAATGTAAAACCCGAGAAAAATTCAAATTTTCTGAAAAAGGGTAAAATGGTAATTCTGATCAAAATCCAAAATTTT
Organism: Tetrastigma voinierianum; assembly: GCA_016808115.1. Classification (NCBI taxonomy): domain Eukaryota; kingdom Viridiplantae; phylum Streptophyta; class Magnoliopsida; order Vitales; family Vitaceae; genus Tetrastigma; species Tetrastigma voinierianum. The sequence goes on along the minus strand of JAEQBH010000443.1, from coordinate 311,613 downwards.
TCTAAATCTCGGATGACAAAACGGACTTCACCGTTGGAATCGTCTTGCGAAATCTAGCTACCACGTCGACTCGCTGAATTCAAACAAGAGGAATTTCAAGTGTTCTTCGAGGCAATCGATAGCAGAGTGTACGATTTCTCACTTAGCATAAGATGAGGAGCCTCCGTATGCCACGTGTCAAGTGTAGTACGAGTCAAAACAAAAGGCTCAAGTGGGACCCTGGTGACAAATGGCATTATGTGATCGAGGGAAATCTGCAAAGTGGAAGGATAAGGTGATAAGGGGAAATCCTAAGAGCCACTTAGAATTTGACATGTGCAGTGAGAGGACATCTCACTCGACCCCATTCTTACTCCCAACCGGGCTTCCAGGCGAGGAGAAAGAGAGAGACAGAGAAGGAGGATTTTGTGAGAGAGGAGCTCTACCTCTCTAGATCTCAGCGACCGTCCACAACCTGAGAGGCAAAAGGCAAAGTCGATCCCACTGGCAAGCGGCTACACATTGGTGTCGTGGATCGCGAGTTTCGAAAAACCCGTGAGGTAGGGCCCTCCTACTTGGATATTTCTTATCTAAAAATCCATGAAAATGGTTTGTTTTGGAGTTATGAGGCCGTAAATGGCCATGCTTTTCGGTTTTAAGGAAGTAGGATCGAAGGCTTTATGAGGGGGATGTCCTTGGACGGTCCACGGCTGGATATGGGACTATTTTCCACAGTCCGGAATTTATTTTGGACTGAAATTCGTCCATGTGTATTTGCTTGCATGTTGTTGCTTGGAATGAATAGCATGTATTGTTTGTGAAGAATGAAATTGTTAATGCATGCTAAATTGATGTGTTAACATGATTGTTGAATTATATGGATTATAATTGAGTATGAACCATTAGAATTGAATATATGAATTGGCATCATTGAATTCATAAGCATGTAGCATCGCATCGAGTTGGGTGCGGGAGAATTGTGATGTTGAATTCTCCATTCTTGGTGAATGGGTGTGATGGGCTCGAAAATGGACAACGGCCCAAGGTCGTAGACCTACCTGGCCCATAATTGAAACAAAGAAATAATTAATAATAAAATCACATGTGTTGGGTCAGAGCGTAGTCAGTAGATCCTCCGTAGAAAGCCTAAATTCATGCTAGACACACTCCGAAGGGTGAAAGTCCGTAAAATGTCAAGGCGACGGCCGATCCTACAAAGGTGTGACCTCCCAAAAAAAGATGTGGCCTATAAATAAATAAACATAATGGAATTTGACAAAGATTCAAATGTGTATTGGTATTGGTCCATCGAGTGAGTCACAAGTGGAACACTGTCGACTATTTTTCACACTCGTATGGTACAGGTGAGGGAGTCGATCAGGACTCGAGGTATGTCGTGAGTGGTTTCATCTCATGCATGATATAAAGCATTCCATGTGTAAATTGCAAATTTTATGGAATGTGGATGATTGTGGTGTGCCATTGCATGCGCATTTTAGGAGGGGAGTAGCCCTTGTAGGAAAATTCGGACATCGGGCATTGCTCACCCCGCCGGATCTCCCTTTAGGTGCCAAGGAGCCTCAGAAGACGGCGCCACTAGGTCATGGAGAAGAAAGCCGACATGTGGCTTTGATTATATATATTTTTGTAAAACATGTATGAAACATTCTGATTGATACATGTTTGTATAGGAGTGTAGTTAACTCTTGAAACTATTGTAATATAGTTGATTATATTTTGGTGAGTAAGGATTTATGGGCTCGACGTGGCAATTTTTATTTATGTTTGAGTCTCGGGTAGAGAGACACTCATTTTATGGCATTGAGACACTCAATGGCTACATATATTATGTGAGTTGATGGATTGTCAAGGGACCCCGGGTTTGGGGTGTCACACTCCAAACCGCATTGAAGTTTTGGGTAACATACCAAAATTCCAAGTTCCTCTACTCCTGTCTATCATACGAAGGAAGCAAAGTCATTGATTCAAATCTTAGAGGTTGATCATATATCTGCTTCAGGGGATTTTGAATTTCAAAAAAAGATTCAAAAAGAAAAATATTTTAAATCAAATAATGTTTCAAAAACTTGGAAATTCTATGACTTTATTCTCGTAGATACGAAGTTTGTACAAATTTCTCATATCAAAAATACTGAAGGTACAGACATTGCTTATTCAAAATGCAAAATTTTAAAAATTATTTCAGAAAAAGATTGGGGACAAAATCCTTTTACTCACAAAAGATTTTCACAAAATTCTGTTCCTTAAACTTTTGATTATTCAGATTACAAAGAAGTGTGGTACAACACATTCTTTGTTCAACCTTCTTCCCATTCGTGGTTTTTCAATTGGGGAGAAAATTTTCAAAATATTTTCCCAAATTGGTTTAAAGAGTGGTGGTTCTTTTTGGGAGCCAATTCAAACATTTTTGCTCTTAAATGAAAAAATCTTTTGATTATTTCAAAACAAATAGTGATAGTTTTTTCCCTTCTAGAAATAGCTATCCACTATCTTTTTGTTATCGGTTTGGAATCCCTTGGATTCTATGCTGGAACTTCACATCTCACCATTTATGCCCTTCTCCTTTTCCCAAGCATTTGGCAAGGAAATTCAAAATTAAATGGTGGGTTGCTTTCAAAATATCTCCTTCTCAAACTTTTGAATATGTCAAAAAATGGGTTGATTCCAAAACCCAAGTCTCCTTCAAAAACCTTTCCAAGCATAATTCAACCATTTGGTCTCAAACTCCACCAAAATCCACTTTTCCTACAAACTCTGCCTACAAAACCTATCTGCGAAAGCTCCAAGAACATGTTATTGAAACCTTATCACAACTTTCAGACTCTGATGAGAACAACGATGACACAACATCAAGCTCAACAAATGAAAATGAAGACATGTGTTATGGACTCCCATACACTCCCCTTGAGTAATGGGATTTCATCTTCAATTTTCAAATCATTGTGTACCAGGGAAATCAAAATCTTCAAAATTCCTAGAGTGCAAAATTTTGAAATCTTTGTTGATTGCTTCATTAAAGAATCAAGACATTCCATCAAACAAGGTTGCAAATGGACAAGAGAAAAATAACAGTGAATTTCATTTCATTTCAGCAAAAGTAAGATTCTTGGTCTCCCACTCCGCAGAGATTCCTTGTCTCCTACTTTCTCAAAAGTCAAGATAAGGATAAGCTTCAGAGATTCTCTGTAGCACCCCTTTTCGATCCAACCCGATTGGCGGGTTCGAACCGGATCCGGGATGCTCGTTTAATTCTTTTTATTTATTTGTTTTTTTTTTCAAAAGTGTAGCGACCTAAATCCTACCAATTCGAATAGCTGACGTAATCTGAGTCCTGCCATTCCGACCGCTTTCATTTATCTTATCAAACATGTTATTTATGTCATTTCATTTTAGAGTTTTCAATTACGCAGAAGCTATTTCAAATGGTAGGCCCATAAACATTTACTTTTATACAATACGTTTACAACATGGCGAGTCATGCCTTTACAAAATGATATACAAAACAATAGTTCAGAGATTAACTCTTTTGTTCACAAAATGTCACACGTTAAAAAAGAATGGTATGCATTATACGCCGCAACTTTCTCTATGACTTTGCGCTTCTTGATCTTGCCTTCTTCCTTCGCTTACTCAAACCCACGATGTATTAAAACTACACGCCTAGCATTTTCACGTTTTTAGTGGTTCTATACAATTCTATTTCAAATTTTCAGTTTAACACTACATGCATTTATCATAAAACCATGCCTTTTATATCAAACTATTCTTTTTACCTCTTTCCACACTCAATATAAAACAATACTCATGCTTATTCATTTTCACATGCTTTCACTTTACAAATCATTGATCATATCAAAATATGCATTTTCACATGCAAAAAATCATTTAACTCAAATCATGCGATTCAAACATATACCCTTAAGGACGTGTTTAGTTTACAAATCTCATTTTCACTCATCAAAGTTTGTTATTTCACTTTGTCCATACAATTCACATTCATGACGGATTTCGTTCGGTGAATCCTGGCCCTTTGTCATCTCGCAATGCTTGGCACATTTAACAATTTCGGTCTCCCATCATGACGGATGTCGATTGGTGCATCCCTCAATGTGGTCATTTAAAAATGTAATACGCCATCATGACGGATGCCAATTGGTGTATCCCGCCATGTCAAGTCGCCCGCAGATATCGATTCAATCTAAGATGTCAAGAATTGACCAATTGCCATAATTGATTAATCACTCACGTAATTAATTGTCAAACATTTCAAATATCACATTTCAACCATATGCACTTTCGTAATATCATTTCAAGGATATACTCATTCCATATACTCATTTCAGGTTTATTTAATTACCAAACACTTGAAATATGAATATAATTTTGGTGAACAAAGAACTAACAATACTTGAATCGTAATAAAGGTCCGAAGAACTAACCAAGCTCGTCTGGCCAAGCTTTCTTCGATCTCTGGCCCCAGGTTAGTGATCTCACTCACCCCCTAGTCAAACATAAATACACCACTTTTAGTGGGTAAACAATTATCACACTTAACGAATTTCGCTTCGCCAAGGCAGCGAGGTATGGTGTATTTTTCACTTAATTAGTTTCATTCTTATTTGAACACCCATTAGTCATTTATTAGGGTTCCTATACTATCGGTGTATGAAAACTAGACTTTCGGAACAACAATCCAAAAATTGCTCATTAGGAACAAGAGCTGGTGCCTACGCTAAAGAATGTTACTCGTGGCGCACTGGAGGGGTGATATTTTGCACTCAAATTCTCACCGCGCAAGGTTATCCCATGCCTGCAGAGGTCTACGCCGCGAGGTTCCCTACGTCACATAGGAGCCTCGTTTTTTGCCCATATTTTCCGGGGCTCCTTTTTGGCGATTTCCTCTAAAAATCCCCAAAATCCCAAAACAAAACATGGGAATCACTCCTAATAACATCCTAATATCATCCTAAACCAATCATGAGCAAAAAACCTATGGATGATTAGGGTTTTTCTAACCCAACACAACATAACTTTATGTATTTAGTTCATACCTTTGAATCCCTTGAAACTCTGGCCCTAACTTCTTCTTTCTTCTTGATCACTTATGCACCATAAATGAGAAGATCTCCCACCAAAGTCACTTCTTTCTAAAAACCCTAGCTTTCTCCTCTCACTCTCTTCTCAAAACCATTTTTGCTCAAATGAGCATTCTAAGACCAAATGTGGTCTAATATCACTTATCCATTATAAGGCCATGTTTGGCTTCCAAAAATGCATTTTTGGATTTAAGTTGCCTCAATTTACCTTATAGCACATATATCACTTCTATTTGCACTTAAACACATAAACATTTTCTCAAATGACCCTTAGGTCCTCATTTTACATTTTTTCAAATTTGCCCTTTTTCACTTGGGTTTATTTCCAGGTTCAATCAATTTCTCATTTTAGCATATAATATTTAATCATATGCTCACATATTCATTTCACTTTTCACAATTTATCAATTTTCCTTAAACCCAAGTTTGCCTAATTCATACCTTAATATATAATAAAATTATTACAAAAATTCTAGGGTATTTTTGGGGCGTTACATTCTCTCCTACTTTCTCAAAAGTCAAGATAAGGATAAGCTTTGATGTGCTGGTATGCACATTTGATTCCAATCTTTCTCTTTCAAACTGCGACTTCCAAAGGTTTTGAACCACAATTTCTATAAAAAGGAACTGAGTTCCTTTGTAGAGGGGTCGAAGTTTGAGAGAGAGATTTACTTGTATTGTGATATTTAGAAAGATCAAGCATGTTTCTTGTTTAAGTTTCCTGTATCAAAGTTTCAACTTCAAGTTTGTACTTCAAATATTGTAAGTCACTGTTTATTTCGAATAGAATTTCATATTTTCAAATATCTGTTTACATTATAATAAATCTAATAAGTCTTGGTACTAAATGTGACCATAGGCTGTATGTTTTTATTATTATCGTTCACAAAAAGGGAAAATGAACCAAATTCTATTTTTTGTCATAAAGTATTATTCAAGTAGTTTATAAAATGAATTTGTACAAGGTTAAAAAAAATGTGTAAAATGAGTATGAGGATGAAGCAATATTTATAAGGAATGACTTTCATCCATAGGTTAAGGAAATAATCATTTGTGTTTTTAAAAACCAATTAAAATCCTTGAAAAATAATAGGCATGTACATCCCTTGTACACTCAGTTCATCTATCTTATACAATTAGTATAAATACCTTGTACATTATAACAAATTTCATAGGCCTCGGTACTAAATGTGAGCATAGACATTTGTTCATCTTTATAGTTCAGAAAAAAAATGAAAATGAATTGAAATCTATTTTTCAAAAATTATAATTATAGATTATAAAATGAGTATGTACGAGATTAAAAAAATGCATAGGATGAGTGTGAAATAAAGTAATATTTATAATAAATGTCCTTCATCATTTGATTAAGGAAATAATCATTATTTGAGTTTTTAAAAATCAATTGAAATTTTTGAAGAATAGTAGACCTTCACATGCCTTGTACAATTAGTGGAAATATCTTGTTTGTGGTAACAAATCTAGTAATCCTCATAAATGTGAGCATATGTTTGTGTTTCATTGCTATGATTTAGAAAAAAAAAGAAGAAATAATGAACTCAAATCTATTTTCTATCCATTATCCATTATATGTGTGTCTCTATTATTATTTGCTTTATTATATATTTATATATATTTTGCTTATTGATAGGGTTTGAAAAATGGGCTCGCAGGCCCACACGCCAGGCTCAAAGGAGAGGTATGCCCAATGAAACGCCCAAACCCCTGCTACCAGCCCAGGATGAAATCCCAGTCCACTTGATCCAAAGGCTGATAACATGGGTAATAGGGAAGACCCACGTTCCACAAATCATACCTAATCATACCAATAAGGAAAGAGGATAATTCTCAATAACTGCTTATCTTGTAAATCAAGCTAAATCTCACCAATAAGAAATGAGGATAATTCTCAATAAACTACTCCTTCAATATCCCTTATTAAATCCGATGTTGATAAAGGCATAAAATATCATCCCGATGGGAAAGAATCTATTCTTTGTCGATTGGAAATACATACACTATAAATACGAATACCCCATGATTGAAAGGTGCAACACATTGCCCTCTAACAGTAGTCTATCTTTCTCTCAGGAGGAACTAACTTGGAAATCTGGATTTGAGCTGAGAAGCCCTCGCTGACCTTTAAGTCACTTGTTTTTTTTTTTTTTTTTTTTTTTTTTGCTTAGGAAGCGATGTCCCGGCGCGGCTGAACAATTTTCTGACCATTCGGTCGATCTGCATTGTGCGGCTCGGCCTAGTTCCCGGTTGAAAAGGCATCATCGGTTGGCGCGTGCGTAGGGCGGCGGTTCGCTTTGCAAATAAGCGATCGATTTTGATGGTATCGGCCGGAACCTGGTGGGGGCAGCACCATCGAGGATCTGGGACCGCCGGGGAGGCTAGATGGCCCAGGCACTCCCGGTGCGGTAGAAAAACAATGCGAGCCCCCACACGGGTGAGTAGAGGCCGCCGCCTCTGCCAGCGCGATAAAGGTGGAACGGCTCACCGGCGGATGCAGCATCGCGGGGCCGCGTGACTCGGGGAGGCCACGGCCTCACCTCGCCCAGAAAAGAGAAAACCCCGTCGAGCTCCGCGGCGTGAAGCAAGTCCGACCGAGCCGGGGGCCTTGGACCACATATAATCACAGAGAGGAGGCACAGAGGCAGGCTCGGGGCACGGGGCCGGGGTGCGAAGCCCCCTCAGCCGGAAACGGGAGAGCGATCCTTAGGTGCGGAGGTTCGAGGCCTCAGCCCAAGAACTCAACCGCATGAAGGAAGTAGTGAAGGGAAGAGCTCCTAACTCTGTGGATACCCTGGTGCAGCAAACTGAGTCCCCATTCACCCCCGAGGTACTCCACTTTCCCATACCGACGAAGTTCAGAATGCCGCAAATCGAAGCATTTGATGGTACCAGAGACCCCATCGACCATCTCGGCACGTACGAGTCAAATGTATTTTTGCATAACGTGCTCAGGCTACTTTGTGCAATCTGAGCTTTTCGTATCACGTTAAGGGCCGGCCTTGGCGGTTTTGTACGGACTTCGCCCTTATCCGTGTGCATCTTTTCGAGAGAACTCTCCATTGCATTCGTCTCCCCACTTCATTGGAGCGGAACCTACGGAGGCGGCTGCCTGGCGCCGTGGCCCAGCTGCGAAGGAAAGCTTTGAGGTCCTATGTTCAAAGGTTGTCTGAGGTCATAAAGTAGATATGCAGACGAAGATTAACTATTCTGCATTCATCCCGGGACTAGGAGTGCAGTCACAGGACTTGATGTTTTCCATCTCCAAGAATCCTCAGGTAAACATGGCCGAGGTCTCATTCAAGCGAAATGCATTGCTTGTGAAGAAGCCATCATGTCAAGAAGGTTCTCCCGGCCCACAAGGAGCGGGGTGGGCAAGCGTGGGAGCGGGCCTGAGACAAGTGGCCAGGGAGAGGTCTCCAGGAAAGATGGAGAACTATCCAGAAGGAACGGAGGCCTCGGATCGTGGGCTGCCTCGGCAGAGACTTCGACAACGATATTCACCTCGGCGCTTTACCTATTGGCCTTCGGTGTCGTAGGTCTTGCAGCGAGTACAAAATGAAGCGATTTCTAGATGACCTGACATAGATGAACGGACCACCTTAAGAGATAATACTAAGTGCGTGAGTTCACGGGGACTACGGACTATCGTCTTAGATAGTTGCATACATTTCGAAAGAAATGGGAATATCCTAATCAAACGTGGGTATCTCGAAGCGCTTTATAGCACCGAGCTCGGGCTCAAACCGGCCGCCTCCATCACCTCGGCGATGACTGGCTGATCTCACAGGAGAAATGCGAGTAATCCCGGGAGGATTTGAAGGGGCTTGGCTCGCGGAAGGCCCACCTGTGCAACATTAGGTCTGGAGAAGGAATGGAGGCCTGCGCGATGTCAAACTACCCCATTTCTGTTCTGATCTGCGTTTCGGAGACTCGGACCTAGAGGTGCAGCATCCATGTGACCCTTTGCGTGATAAAAGCGATAGTGGCTAACAAAGCGTCCATCGGGTCTTGAGTCGACAATGGGAGCTCGACCACGACATCATCTTCGCACTCGGCCTTGATAAGATGGCATAGAAGGAAAAGTTGGAGCGGTCGTTGCACCACCTGCGGATTCTCTACTTGAAAGTGCTGGCATTGGGCTCAATACAACTAGTGCTCACTTTGGGGGACCCCCCATGCCAGGCGACAACGACGGCGAAGTTCCTCGTGGTAGATGCCCCATCTACCTATAATAACATTTAGGCGGGCCTTAACGATGGGGCTATCCTCAAGCTTGCCACATGATGAGTCGATTCTTGCTGGCTTGGAGTGGGGATGGTTCGAAAGGAGATCGATGCGTGGCCGGGGAATGCTACTCGGCGTCACATAAATAAGGCCGTCGTGATATAAGCTGAATGGCTCGACATGCTCGTGAGGTAAATACCCGGCTGAGCCCTCGGAAGAGTTGGGCCCGTGCCATTAGGCGTATTTTGATCCTTGCGCCTCGTCGGCTCGACTTGCAAGATCTCAGGCCACAATCTCATTTCTTGGCGAAACGGGGATGTCTTTGCATGGAAACAGGCGGACATGGGAGGGATCGATCCCACCGTGATCACTCATATTAGCGATCAGCCCATCCTTCTAGGCGATTAGCGAAGGTTTTGCCGGAAGATAAAAGCTTAATCAACGAAGAGGTCGACAAACTCCTCCAGGCAGGGGCGATCAAAGAGGTAGAGTACCCAGAATGGCTGGCCAACGTCGTGCTCGTCCAAAAAGCAAGCGACAAGTGGTGACTATGCATCGACTTCACTGGGCATCCGCGGGCGTACTTTGGGCGATTTCCTGCGCGCAGTCAATCTAATGTGGGCGCCACAGTAGGACGGGAAACCATGGTTTTCATGGATGCGCTAGCCGGTTACAATCGGATCGGCGCGATCCACGGCTGACCGGGAAAAAGACCTCGTCGGCCGGGGACCTGTGCTCTGATGTGCCTTTTGGGCTGAAACGCGAGGTGCATTGCGGTTGGTGAGCGAGATGTTTAGAAGCGAGATAGGAGCGTCCATAGAGGTGTATGTAGACGACATGTTGGTGAAATCAACCTCAGCGGCGCTCCACGTACCTCATTTGACCGAGGCGTTCTAGATCTTGAGAGAGTACAACATGAAGTTAAATCCAGCCAAGTGTGCCTTCGGAGTGTCCGCCGGAAAGTTCTTAGGCTTTAGAGTCAATGTCTGAGTTGGGCGGGCGGACAAGATAAAGAATTTGTGCTCAGCTTGTGCCGTCGTCAAGCGCCAAGAGGTCCAGCGTCCTAGCTGGAAGAGTAGTGGCAGCTGGGCCGGTTATTATCAAAGGCCAGGGACAAATGCTGGCAGCACCGGACTCTAAGAAAGCTTTCAGTAGGTTTGTTGTGAAGAAGCATTTCGAGCATGCCTAAGCTCTCCCCTGTCTGGTGAGCCCACATGGAAGGAGGAGCTCCTCACCTGTGCAGCGGGTGTCGATTTCTCGACCGAGTGCTGTCCTTGTCAGAGACCAAGACCAGATCGACACCCCATCTACTATTGGCCAGGCCCTAGGACGAGTAAGGTACCCAAAGATGGAGAAACTAATCCTGGCTTTGGTGACCACGGCCCGGAAAATCCGCCCTTGTTTCCAAGCTCATACTATTGAAGTCCTAACAGAATACCCGATGAAGAAAGTACTGCACAAACCAGAAACCTCAGGAAGGTTGATGAAGTGGAATGTAGAGTTAGCAGGTTTGACATCTATATATAGTAGAAAATGCGCGATAAAGGTGTCAGGTCTTGTGATTTCTGTCATGAGTTCACCTGTGCAGGCATCAGAGGCACGCATGATGCGTGCCTCCCCATGCAGGTTGTTAGTAAACCCAGACGCCCCCAACTCATAAGGGAGCGGAGCCGGATTAATCCTGACCTCCCCAAAGGGAATAGATATCGAATGTGCACTCAGGTTTGAATTCCAAGCCTCACACAACGAGGCCGAATATGAGGCCGTCATAGCGGGACTCAACCTTGCCCATTCAATGGAAGTTGATCAGCTGGAAGTATGCAGCGATTCCCAGTTGGTAATAAATCAAATAGAAGACACTTACGAGGCCAAAGGAAAGAGGATGATCCTGTACCTCGAAAAGTACGAGTTCTTTGAGAAAAAGTTCACAACTTTGGTTCAGGTCGAGGCTATACCCGGAAGCGAGAGAACTCCAGGCACGATGCCTTTGGCAAGCTGGCGGCTGACCTCCCAAAGAAGACCTCGGCCCCGGATAAACACCCGTCGAGTACCTTACAGAACCTTCTATAGACCTCCACGGCCAGGAAGTCGCATTGGGTGGGCAATTTGGATGGTTCGTTGGGATTACTTAATAGACGGAGAAGAGGCCTCACAGGTTAGGAGCGAGTCCTTAATTCACTAAGGGAAGCCTCTCTATGGGGTTTTCCCTTGTCCTTGAGATTGCATTCTGGAAAGACGATTTATGTGCTAAGGGAAGTGCATAAAGGCATATGCGGAAATCACATCGGAGCTCGGACATTAGCAGGGAAGGTGTTAGGCGGGGGTGTGGCTGATGCTCGAGGACAGCTATCGACTGGTCGGGGAAGTTGGGGTTTGCAAGAGCCGCTGCAGATATCATCTCCTTCCGGGCCCACTGACGTCGATCATAGGCCCTTGGCCTTCCACGGTGAATGGAATTTCAGACATATTGGGACCCACCTTGCCTTGGAAGGGCGATGCAATTCATCATCGTCGCGGTGGTGCTTCACCGTGGTTGAGAATTTAAATTTCTTAACTATCACGGAGACAAAAGATACGCAATTTTGTACGGTTATAATCTGCTGAGTTTTGGATCCCAAACGCGATATCGGACAATGGTAAGCAATTCGATAATGCGAGTTCAAGAAGGACTTTTTGTGCTGAGTTCGGTCGAATTACTATAGATCTCTAGGCTCTCACTCGCGATCGCAGATGAGCTTGGGTGCCATTGGAACCCTTAAGTGTGAAGACTAAGTTGGAAGACCTTAAGGCAAATGGTGGGAATGTCACAGGGGTGTTGTGGGCATCACGGAGACCTGACGAGCCCTGACCGAAACCGTCGCCTGGCCTTTGCGCAAGTGTACCCGTTGGTGGACTAAATCTCCAAGGGTCGAATTTGCGAGTGTGGAGCACAACGACGAGGCCCTCCGCCTGAATTTAGACCTCCTGGATGAAAAGCGTGAACAAGTCCTAAAGCGCATTGAAAGTTACCAAAGGAAGATGGCAGGTATTTTGGCGAAGAGTAAAACCCAAAGGTTGCATGCGGGACCTAGTCTAAAGGCTCACTGGGCAAGAGAGGAAGAGATCGTCGCATGGAAGGCAGGGCCTGGTGGGAAGGCCCCGCATGCTTCGTGACCGGGTAGTCGGTTGATGCTTATGAGCTCCGGGCGGAGGAAGATTACGCGCCATGGAATGCGGAGGCATCTTGGCACATCAATAGGCCTGCAGCGATTGTAATCTTAAATAAAGTGTTATCAGTTTTTAGATGATGAGCTGAGCGTTATTTGATTATGTGGTCAGGCGTCATAGGCAGGGAATGTACAAGAAAGTTACACACATCCAAAGGCACAAAATTCGAAAAATAACACATCTCTTTATTACAGTAAAGTTACAAGTAGTTACAACTAGTAGCGTCATTTTTTACATCTCATGAACAAACAGTACAAACGGTTCCTCCAAAAAAAAAAAAGAAGAAAGAACAACCCTCCGAAGAAGGGGAAAGGAAAGGATGGAAGGAGAAGAAGAAAATAGGATGGAAAGGGTTTAGTCTTGGAAGAGAAGAGGAGAGATGGATGGGAAAGAAAAGAGAGACGAAAGAATGAGAAGAGAAGAAAGAAGGAGGAAAGAAAGAGAAGGAGCTAATAGAGAAGACGATACAAGAGGAAATGTACGCCCTCTCGAGAGCGCATCCTAGTAGGAAGTATGAATACACAATTGAGTGATAATTATAACGGAATCTAACACATTTAAATCACAATGTACTCATTTGGCATAAGAAGCAATTACTTCTAATCTCTTCTGTGTTTTTAGATTTGTGCAGATAACCAGGTTTAAAACGTAATTCTTACGAGGATGTAAGAAAACAGGAGAATGATATGAAGCAATGTGGATGTGGGTGAGAAAGTGACGAGTTTGGGAGACATTGGCGAAGCAAAGGAAAGCACCGAAGACAGTCCTGCCGGTAGGAACTTTAAGTCCTACGGTAGAACTGCTGGAAATTTAATGGAGTGGACAAGTCACCGGTAGAGACTAGTCCTCTGCAGGTAGAACTTCTATTTGGAAAATTGCTTGATAAGCAAGTCTTAGGTAGAACTTAAGTCTGCCCGGTAGAACTTTATGGAACTTGCGGGAATTGTCAAGAATTCCAAATTCCCGGACGTGAGGGCACTCATACGCTTGAACCAAAATGTGAAAATCACTTTGGAGAGTACATAAAAGGAGGAGGACACAGAGTATTAGAGGATCCTTTTGGAGTCTTTTAGTTTTCTCTTGGGACTTTGAGTTTCTTCACTTAGGGTTTAGGTTTTTAGAGTTTTCTCCAATTTTTAGTGGTACCTTGTAGATCTAGATTTCAGATTTCCATTCTTTTTAGAAGTTTTGGATTTCAGAGTTTGTAATCTTTGACATAAATATTTATTTTGCTTCTAAATCCCACTTGTTCTGCCTCTTCTTCATTCTGAGTTTAAAGTTAATTCAGATTTCTTGAATGCTTGTTTTTATGATTAATTGTTCCTCCTTTAATTGTTCATATAAATTTATGAAGTTCTAAACTCTGGGATCATACGGAAACTCACACGATCAGTAAAGTCCTCAATTCCTCTCTTGATTTCAATGGATTATTGTAATATTAGTCACTTGTGCTTAGAAAGGACTTTGATCCTTAGTTGGACAAATTCTTAACAACGCGTGTTGAGATATTTCGGTACACGTTGTGCTTGATCATAATGCTTCAACTATAGGGTTCATTTTAATTGAGAGAACAAATGTTTAGTATTACTTGATCATCTTTATTTTCAAAAGCTTCTTTAAGATATTAAATCACTCTTATGGGAGAACAACATCTCAGCGGTTACCAGATGGTTTGAATAAAATAAGAGGTGGGACTTACTGATCATAGAGTAGGTGGACCCCTAAAATCCCAGCATTGTGCTTTCTATTTAAAACATTTCAAACCAATCAACCATTAGTCAAGCAACACCCAACCTGCGATTTCTTTGTCGTGCTTTTAATGGAGAATAGCTCCTATTATTGACCAAGATCGAGACCGCTCCTGTGGATGTTTCTGATTCTGATGCTAAATGCTAAGCATTATAATTCCTCGGCAGGAATGAGTGCGGCACACTAATCGGGACGAAGCATTTTGAGCGCCGTTGCGTGATGGCGACTAATCAGTTGATACGAAGAGAGCTAGAGGTAATTTTAATTGCATTGCCAAATCCGATACGTTCTCCGTTTTCTTTTATTTTGTTTTGTTTTAGTGATAATCTAGCGGGTATTTCTTGGATGGAGATAGTGTAATTGCATGTCGGTTGGAGGAAACACTTAGCAGCGTATGTTAAAATAGAATAGTGCCTCTACTAAGAATACGAGGAAATCTATAATAGATGCGATTGTCTCAAGATAACATTATGCCTCAGGCTGGATCACTTACAATGTCAACGGCCTGCGTTTAACAGAGACATACTCAAGTTCTACAACTACAAGATTCAACAGACCCCACAACGCAGGTAGAAGCTACACTCCCGATGCAGAGTAGTAGGAGAGGGAATGTTAACTTCAACAAAATCCCAATATAGAGTTCTCCTGCTCCTTTACCTATTGGAAAGAACCGTAAATCCTACAACCTCCAAAGGACTACAATTCTTGCATTCATCTATACAGAAGAATACTCAATTTCTAATGAAGTCGGAAATGATCAGTCTCTTACATGTATCTCAAGGGTTACAGTCTGAGAACTTCTTCATTCATGAGAGATTTTGGAAGATGTTTGCGGTGCTGTTTCTACGCTCACCTCCCATAATCTGTTTAGTTTTATTCCTTTTGCTTTGGAAAAGCTAAATTTGGTTTCATTCTATGGCACCTAATTGGAAAGATCTTTACCTTGGGAAAATATGCAGAAATGAGTTCCTCTATAAATTTTCCTTTTTTGAACTAATGCTCTCATGAGAGCAATTTACGGAGCTTTACGAAAAGCACAGTGAACCGTTTGCTGCGATGGGAAGATATAAGGATCTCCTCCATGCTGTCCTCTACCTGTGGTGATTTGGATGTAGGACAAATATGTGCATACTTTCATCAAGTTATCCTGAATAATGCAGCAGTTATCCGGATGATGTAATGCGGCGAATTCTATGAAAGAGTGCTAGGAAAACAATCCAACTCTTTGACACTATAGCAGAGAATGCTCGGGCAGAAGAATTCAACACCTCTTTAGACGCACTAAGGTGCCTGACATCCACTTTGGTGGAGAGATTACTGCACCTAAGAGAGAATGATGATTTGCGAGGCCCGATTGCCATTTGACAAAGGTGGGGCCATGAGATGAAGAGAGTGAACAGGAGTAACAGTGCCTCGATTGCCTCAGCACCAAATGGATCAGGTAGAGGCCATCGTATATGCGATGACCTGCATAGGCCATTGGCACCCAAATCTTCCCCTCGAGATTAAGGCATTCAGGTGAACAATGGCGCCTTAATTACAAGAGCCTTTCAACCATATACGAAACTTACAATCTGGTTAGAGGTAAGCATCCTAATTTTAGCTGGAGAAATGAGGACCACCTAACTTTGCTTAAGCAAGCCAAGGCCCTCACTATCCAGACCAAGGTTTAAATTCCATTTCCTCCATCTCGAGTCGAGGCCCCCCGGATTTGAAACTCTAATCAAGGTCATCAATCACGAACCAGGGAATCCAACTCATAGCCTTGCCAATCTCACACATAAGAAGTCTGGAAGATGTAGTTACACAGTTTGTACAAACCCAACAATCACAAACCCCAAGAACTCGAACTACTCTGAATGATACAGTCTGAGATCTCAAGTTAGCCTCTTGTCTATGGAGTGGCTTCAACAAGAAAGGGGGAAAACTGCATCACAGCCCATCAAGGCCACAAGGTCAAAAACAGTGTGGGAAGTTTTAGGTTCAGTGAGGGTACCTTTGAGCATTGTAAAGCGGTCCACTACCTTGAGGGTAAGGTAGTCGACAAAACTATTTCTAGCCTGGAGACCATCACACAGAGTCTCTATAGTGAATTAGCTAGAGAGGATGAAAAAATCAGACACCTCATGTCCTAATACAAATGACAAAGATAAGCAACCAGAGGAAGATGCAGTCCTAACCATATCCTCCAGGCTCCATACCCTCATTAGGCTAAGAGCACGAAGAAGTGACCTTATCACCCAGGAAATTTATAGGTTGTTCAAGCGAGGTGAAACTGAACATTCCATATTAGAGGCCATTAAGCAAATCCATCATGCTACAAATTTACGGAAAGGATTTGTGCGGTAAAAGGAAACTATAGGTGTCGTGAGGCATTCATGGTGAGCTGATCTACGTCCTAATTCGAACTGACTTGCCCCGAAATACAAAGACCGGGTAGTCACACTATTTCTATAATGATTGGAAATTCAAAGTTACAGGGCATGCTTTGAATGGACTGGGGCAGTGTTAATCTGTTGCCTTACTCGGTATATGTGGACCTAGGGTTGGGAGGTGGGACCCCGACCAGTATCACCCTCAGTTGGTGTAGTAGTGTCAAAATTCCTAGGGGAATAGTGAAGTGTCTTGGTCCCAGTGGACAAATTTTACTTCCCACCAGCCGATTTTGTGGTGCTTGACACTCAATCGGTAGTGAACGGGCAGGTAATTCTTAGGCTGTCCGACCATTCGCAGCAAATTGCCTAATGCCATGTTACATTGTAGGGAAGGCCTAATGACACTTTCATTTGGGAACATGTGTCCCGAGATATTTTCAATGTACTCAAAAAGGAATGGGAGATGAAGAAGATATTATTAAATTAACATAGTTGACTCAGTGGTACAAAAATACTGGATAATGTCTCACATGATGATCCTCTTAAGTCATATGCAGTCGGCCAGTTGGGATGAGTGACCACCTTAGATCAGTTTCTCACTCTATAATTGAGCATCGAGATGTATTTGAAGTTAACAGGTGGGCACAGAGATTTTGAACCCTTCTTGTGAATGAGGATAAGACATTGCCTTGAGGAGGAAGCCACTAAGCAGGCTAAAACCTTTAATACATCTCTTAAATATGCATTCTTAGGGGGCCAGGACACTTTCGGTAATCATATCTTCCTCGAACAGAGGCGTGACTCAAGAAACTCCAACTTTTGGAAATGGCCAAAACCTGGAATTTGCTTTAGAATTTGGACAATTACGAGATGTGGAATCGGAGTCCATGATGCACACATAAATTAACAGAAGGGATCTTAAACCTTCTAGGTAACCACGGAGCGATTGAACCGATAATGAAGAAGTGGTGAAGAGAGTTTTAAAACTCTTGGATGTAGGGGTTATCTACCTTTGTGCGGATAGCAGAGTGGGTTAGTCAACACAAGTAGTTCTAAGAGTCGAGTCACGAGTAGTTTGCTGATGAAAATGTGGGCTCATTCTACCATTGTCACGCACCGAGTGGAGGTGTGCATAGATTATAGGAAATAAACTTAATCGAGGCACTAGGAAGACCATTTCCTCTTCCAGTTTATTGATCAAATGTTAGAGAGTTACGGGCTGCAATTTGTTGTATTTTTCTTGATGGGTACTCAGTCAGTTGGGTGAAAACGTGCTTCATTATATGTTGTTGAAAACCAAATTGAGATAGCATTAGAAGATCGAGAAAAACTACATTCCACTTGCCACTTTTAATTTTATAACGCTGGAAAATGCCCTTTGGACTATGCAATGCACCCGGAACTTTCCAACGATGCATGATGGGACTCTTCAGTGACATGATAGAAATCATATTGGAAATCTTCATGGATGATTTCTCGAGTTTTGGTATTTCGTTCGAATTTGTTTAGAGAACTTACGTAAAGTTTGGAGAGGTGCGAGAAAAATCTTGTGTTAAATTGGGAGAAATGTCACTTCATGGTAACCTGAGGAATTGTTTTTAGGCCACATAGTATCAAAGATGGAATCGAAGTTGATAAGGCCAAAGTTGGTGATTTCTAATCTCTACTCTAAGTGTGTTAGAGACATAAAGGTCATTCTTGGGTGAAATGTTGGTTTTTTATCGACGGTTTATAAAAGATTTTAGTGCTATGGCAGGCCCTTATGTCGTTAGCATAAAGATGTCCCTTTCACATGGTATTCTAAGCTTGTATTTCTGCTTTTTCTCTTCAAAAAACATGCTAGGTATCACCGCGCGATCATGCGGTCTCTAATTGGGACCTCCATTTGAGATCGTAATGCGTCTTTAGTGATTATCTGTAGGAGATGTGTTAGGACGGAGGGAGGACAAAGGCTTTTGTCATTTTACTATACGGTGATAAGACACTAGACTGCCGGGAGCTTGACTACAACCCACGGAAAAAAGAGTTTCTAAGCGATTGTGCTTTCTAAGAAAAATTCAGGTCATATATTTATTTGGCTCCCTGTGACCATTTTACAGTCATGCGGCTTTGAAATCTTGCTCTCTAAGCGGGATCACAGAAACCAAGGTTAACTAGGTGGTTTTACTCTGTCGGGAATTCAGCTTGGCCATTAAAGATAAAGGGTCGAGAATGTGGTTCTGACCACTTATCTCGATTAGTTCGAATCCAAACTCCATGGCATACCCATGGGTGATAGCTTTCTGCGATGAACAACTCTTTGCTCTTGCTCATTACCCGTGGTATTATCTTGACATAGTAATTACCTAGTCTTTGGCGGATTCAGCTCAATGGACTTCTCGCGAAGAAATTCTTGACGGATATTAAAAATATTATTTTTAGTGATCCATATCTATTTAAATGTCGAGATCAAATAATGAGGAGATGTGTGATGATGAGCGGCGTTTGTGCGATTAAATGAACTTGAAGAAGAGCTGCGGAGGAATCGTATGGCTCGAGAATTTACAAGGGAGCGGCTCAAGTTATT
The DNA here is from genome assembly GCA_016808115.1 of Tetrastigma voinierianum. Lineage (NCBI taxonomy): Eukaryota > Viridiplantae > Streptophyta > Magnoliopsida > Vitales > Vitaceae > Tetrastigma > Tetrastigma voinierianum. The sequence continues at coordinate 292,378 of JAEQBH010000443.1, read as the reverse complement.
CCATGACAAGTATTACGAGGAGAAGAGCTTTGAACCAGTCGAGAAATGCGCATATATAGTTCCAGTTGCATCTATTCCACAGGAGCTAGCTCTCGTTGAATTTGGCCCACTGTCGTCGAGGTGGTTTATCCATGTCTGGATGTGGAAGTGAAATCTGACAATGGGAACTCTTTCAAGGGTGAATGGCCAACGCCTCGAGCCATTCAACCAGGCATTTCTCCTCCACGAGCCTGCTTGTGGTTGGTAGACCCGCTCTCACCTTAAAACTCTCAAGTAACCTCGAGTCTCAAAATTGTTGTAAATAGTTTCACTTTTAATTTTGTTTCTTGCTTTTATTTTTTATTGTTTTTACTTCAATTAAATTTATTTCATTTGCTTTTCAATAGCATAGAAATAAAAATCATTAGGTGGCTTGTTTTTTGTGATCCTCAAATTAGACGTGAGTACCTTAGTTCAATGCATTGGGAACGATACTTGTTTATTATTAAGTACGTGTACACGGGTTGAATGTAACTATGCTCAATTATGTTCGATTAGATTGAATTTTTCAAAATTTGCGTCTTTGGAGTATTATGTTTTACATGCACTTACATACCCGTTTGATCTCCTTATACTCTCACATCATCTTATCTCGCATGTGCATCTTAACAAGACTTATATTCTTAAATGTTTGTTTCCCCTTGCATTCTACCTACTTGCCTTCTCACCCAAACCACGGACTTATGGCCAAAGTTTCCCAGTCTTGCATGTGATTGTACAATTGTGCATCATTTATTTAGTCATGTTAATTTTTCATGCATCATGAACACACGGAACACCTTGCATAAGTGGAGAGAATGATTAAAATATAATTTCTGTGCATGCAGTGGATTTGTAGTGTCTGTACTTGCACCATTTTGAAGCTTTAATTTGTAATCAGGTTATTCGAACCTTAGGAATCAGTTCATGGAACAGCGGTGATTCTCATGGAGAGTTTGAAGATATCCCAGAATGAATTACGGTGCTAGAGTCACAAATGCGTGGAGTTATGGAATTTGAGAGAGAAAAATAAACATGCGAGAAAAACCTGGATGAAGCGGTTGAGGCAGGTCAAGATATCGCGGCACCACCATCCCAAAAGTGAAAAATATATATATATATATATATATATATATATATATATATATAACATACTTATATATATATATATATATATATATATATATATATACCATATATATATATATATATATACTCTATATATATATTCATTATATATATATTCAAAAAAAAAAAAGAAAGAAAATCGGTTTTGAGGTAAGTCCTGCAGTGGGAGCTCATCAAAAAAACATCTGGTGGCAAGTTCTCTTAGAGTAGAACTTAAAGTCGAACTTAACAAAAAGTGGGGCGTGGCTAAGTCCCTACAGGTGAGAACCCAAAGTCTGCCGTGGGGATCGACGAAGTGGGAAGAAGGGTTTTTAACCCGAAATCTTGGCACCTCTTCCTTATTTCCTTTTGCTTTTTGACACTGACAAGAAGGAGCCCTAGCGTGGCGTTCCTCTAGAGTCACACTCCCAGCTTCCGGTCGCTCTGCAGGGGTTTTGGATTCAGAGTTCGGATTGGTTACCTGATCAGAGTGTTAAGCACGTGACATAAGCTTTACAACTCTCCATTAGCATTGTTGATCTCTTTTGGCATATATATGGACCTTTGTGGTTAGTTTTCTGCTATTATTACATGATTATTGGGATGGGAGGCTATGCTCTCCATATGGGCGAGGAAGACTACTATTGGATGTACATAGACGACCCGGTGTTAATTCGAGGCAGTCTTTGGGATATGATGATTTTATTCTGGGCCATCAGGCCGTTGTTGCTATCATTGCCATCTCTCCATGGCCGCGTTAAATACGAGGGAGGGAAGGCATTGAGGTCCTCTATGGGCGAGTGGTGAAGAAGAGAGAAAGCCCAGAATGCCACCCGGCCGGTGAAAGAGAAAGGAAGCGGGCTATATCCTCTTGAAAGTAGAGGATTTATAAAGTGTCGATGAAAAATACAGAGGCTATCATTTAGAGATTAGGGTGAGTGAAATCGGTTGATTCGATTAATGGCGAATAGGAGGTTTCGATCTGAGGAGGGGCGTCGATTTGGGAGGAAACATTCTTATGTCGCATCCCGTCGAGTAATTATCCGGGGTAAAATATATGCACTTCGTGCACTCTGAGGTGCGGATATTTGCAACCCGGTGATTCGGGTTCTCAATTTGAAGGAAAATCATTGGGTTATTTCATTATTGGAAACTTGATGATGGAAAGCGACCGTGTCACTCTGTTCGATAGCATGTACGCCATATTCGCCGGCGTGGGACGACCTCTCCACTGGGGCCATTCTTGATTTCGATGCCCGGTATTCACGGCTATGTTGCACGATCTGTACCCATGAATGGATTTATGAGACAAGAATTTGTTCTGGAAGAAGTTAAAGCTAGGAATACGCCTGATGACAGATCATCCTGATCGTATTTAGTAGGAATGGATTTGTGAAAATCTCCAGTCAAGAGCAGTTAGGTTGTTATCGAGGTTGCCAGTGAAGCTTGTGATTATGCACTGTAGTCATATGGTGCGCGATGAGAGAGTTTCTACAATATTCGGCGTTCAAGCCCAGGAATTATTCCGTTCCCCTCATGACTAGTATGGTAGAGAAGCGGGGATGAAGACGATTAAAGAAAAAGGGTGATACCTCGGCGGGAGCGAGATCACGACTAAGACTTTGGCGAAGGCGAAGCTGACCTCACTAGACCACGGGTCCACATAGTGCCTTCCAGCCCTCAAGGGACCATTTCTTTACGGTTCGAGCTTTATAGGCATGCCTTTGAAGAGAGGATGGAGCGGCGGATCAAGGGATGGATTCGAGTTCATCCTTGGGAAGACGAAGCGGCTAGACCTGGCGTCTCTCGGGGCTGAGCCACATCTTTCGGGGAGAGCCAGCGATGGCGGATCTACCTCTCAGTTTGAGGAGAATCGGATGGGTGGACGGTGTGTGGACGGGGCGCGTTCTCTTAGATGAGGATGAGGCGACACTGCGTGGTTGTGTTAGGCTGTTCCTGGGAGTGGTGTTAACGATGAAGATTGTTGAATTTATATAACCGTATTATACTTGCCTTGCAGTTTTGACCTTCTAACTCATTTTCCCATGGTCATTACAAGAAACTGTTAAGACCTTTTGATTCGACATGTTTTGTTCCTTTTGACTTTATGCATAGTAGTTTACATGTTCTATGTTATATGATTGCTTACCTTATTTTGATCATTCTGAGTTCACTACTAAGCATGACTACCTTACACTTCTTAAACCCATAATCCTTATTTGAATAACGAGTTGTATTGTTAACGTCATAATGTTGTGTAAGAATGTGGTTAGGCGATTGAGTCATCTTTGGTGCATACTACTTGTGATTGAAATGCTCTACTCCATAAGTGCTATTTGAGATTTTTGCAAAGCAGTTATGCAGCGCCTTGTTTTCATACCTAGTAGGTAGATTAGATCCCACAAATCTTGCTGGGACTGTAAGATCTGAGGTTAAGAGGGTGTGATGAATACGATTAGTGATAATTATAACGGAATCTAACGCATTTAAAATCTGATATACTCACATTTGGCATAAGAGCAGGTGCTTTAATACATGTTTTAGATTTGTACAGGTCTTTCGGGGTTTAAACGTAGAGTACGGGATACCAGCTCGGGAAGCTGATATGACCAATATGGATGTGGGTTGAAATTGACGAAGTTTAGACCCAGCCCGAAGCGGGAAAGCACGACTTATCTCTTAGGTAGAACTTCCAAGTCACACACCGGTAGAACTGTGGAAATTTGGCGATGGACAAGTCCTCACGGGTGCGAACTCAGTCTTCTGGTAGAACTCTTGGAAAATTGGCGATATAGCGATCTCTGGTGGGAACTTAGAGTCTCTAAATTGCAGACCTATGGAACTTGCGGGAATTATCGAGATTCAATTCGGGACGTGAGAGGGCTTCGTAAGCCCAGACAAAATGGGAGAAAGTATCTTTGGAGGGGCTATAAAGGAGGGGAGGACTGAAGTATTGGGATCCTTTTGAGTCTTTTTAGTTCTCTTGGTTTTGGAGTTCTTCATAGGGTTTAGGTTTTTAGAGTTTTCTCCAATTTTTGGTGGTACCTTGTAGATCCAGATTTCAGATTTCCATTCTTTTAAAAGTTTTGGATTCAAGAGTTTGTAATCTTTCAGCATAAATATTTATTTTGCTTTAAATCTTAGCATTCCATATTCTTCATTCGGTTTGATTGAATTAGGTTCTTAAAGTCACATTTTTATGATTAATTGTTTCCCTCGGCTTTAATTGTTCATATCTGATTTGTAAGGTTCTAAACCCTACTGTGGGATCATCTGGAAACTCACTGATCAAGGTAAGTCCCTCAATTCCTCTCTTGATTTTTATTAGTTGTCTTAATATTGATCACTTGTGTAGAAAGTTTTAAATCCTTAGTTGGACAAATTCTTACGACTAACGTGTTGAGATATTTCATTTGCATTGTGTGATCATAATGCCAGCTAGGGTTCTGCATTTAATTGAGCAAGTGTTTAGTATTACTTGATCATCTTTATTTTCCGAAAAAGCATTTAAAGATAAATCCTCCATCGAACCATTTATCAATAGTTTCTAGATGAGTTTATAAAATAAAATTGGGACTTACGATCATAGAGTGAGTGGAACACAAAATCCCGACAATTGTCTTTCTATTTAAAACATTCAAACCCGATCAACCATTGATTAAGCAGCCTGACACTCACGGTTTTCTTTAAATCATACTTTTAGTGGAAGTAGCTCATGTTGATCCAACGAGAATCGGGCCAAAACCACTTGTGGAGATGACGTAGATTTCCACGATGCTTACAATGCTAGGCGACCATAATTCCCTCGGCAGGAATACAGAATTAGGCACGCTAATCGGGAGACGAAGGAATTTAGGGATAACATGACTCAGTGGAGGAGACTAGGGAAAAACCGCAGCTCCATGGCGTAGGGGCCCACCGGCGCTAGGACGAGAGGAACCTGGTGGTCTGAAGGCAATGACCCTTGAGCTTCATTCGATGCGAGATTCCAATTACGCCAAAAAAAAAAAAAAAAGAAAAAAGAAAGAGTCACCAGGAACCACCTGGGCCTCGTAGCAAAGAGCCAGCCTTTATAAGAAGATTGAAGCATCCGGAGAGTCCCGTGACCGTTTCCAATTCTCCGCAGACCGGCGGCCGCTCCCGCACCTTTCCAAGAGAAGTCAAGCGTGGCCTCCGCTGACGACAAACTGGCGTGAGCTCTGCTACGGGGAGGCCTCGGCCCCAGGCGGGCTTGACTCATTTGCATGGGCTCCTCGACCTGAAGGCCTCGGCCCAGCGGAGCTCTTCACCTCATTCTTCAGCTCATTTTGCATGAGCTCCTTAGCCTGAGAAGGAAGGCCCTCGTGGAAGCTCTTGACATTTTACGCCAGGCTCATTGCAGGAAGGCCTTAGCCACGGAGCTCTTGACTAATTTTGCAGGGCTCACTCCAGCTCCACAGGCCTCGGCGCGGGAGCCCAGCGGCTCGAGTTTAATGAGTTCAACCCACTCAACTAAGGCCCACTGCGACCAAACAGCCATGAGTGGGGTTGACTCGGGCTAATGACCCCCTGAGGCCTCGCGCGAGGAGCCCGGCCCCATTTCCGGTTGATGAGCTCGACTACTGCTGGGCAGCAGCTGTGAAAGCATTGAGTCGATTCCATTCGAGGCTGTCGGCCCACAAGGCCTGCCCGGGAGCTCGTGGCTCGGTTGTAGGCTGACTTCTTTTCGAGTGGAGCCGCCTGACCCAGGCAGCTTGAGTCGGTTCGAGCTCGTTCATAGCCGGCCTGAGGCCTCGGCGCCGGGCCTGCGGCTTAGTTTGTGAGCTCAGGCTACGCCAGCTAAGACCACGCAGGCCCAGAAGCTGGCCCATGAGTCGATTCGTGCTCAGGGTACATTCGACGCAAGGCCTCGGCCAGGCAGGCGGCTCGGTTGTGAGCTCGGCTACTCGGCCTCGTGTGCCGGCTAAACGGCCCATGGTCGGTCGGCTCCAAGCTATTCGACGAGGCCTTAGCGCCCGGGGAGCCCGGTAGCTCGGTTTACGTGGCTGTGTTGGTAAGGCCAGCGCTAGAGCCGGCCCGTCGTCCCGGTTCTATTTCCATTGTTAGCCTGAGGCCTGGTGCCCATGAAAATTTGATGGCTCTGTAGCCGAGTCAATTTCGGTAGTATGAACCAAATTATTTCGAGGATCGGGCAAGAAGTGAACACAAGCGAGAATGAAAGAAGCCAGTATGGTATTCATTGAAAGGCACATATATCCACGGGTCCACAAGCCACATTTCGCAAAAAAGCACGAAAATATACGGGGTTAAACGCCGGAAGGAGCGGAGGGCGAAGGAAAGGGGGCCTCGATTTGGGGTGTATGGGGCTCACCAGGGGTGTCGCTGATAGGACTCCTCATGCCTCCTCATCATTTGGGGATGTCGAGTTTAAATCCGGTGCATAGACATTAGCCTTCTGCGAGAAAGGCAGGGCCACACAGAAGCCGTGAGTACGGGCCGTCCCCTCGATCTTCCCTGTTTGTCCCTCGGCGACGAGTTGCACGATGAAGGTCCCCACATGACCCGGCCTCCTCATCGGGTGTTCCACGGAACTTTATCCTGCCTCAAAGCCTGGCCAGGCCCTAGTTTGACGTCTTGTCGGCGTGGCTCGTCTCTATTTGCCTTGTGACCCTTCTTGGGAACCCAGTGGCTTCGCTCTGGGATGAAGAGGCTCGTCGACCATCCGGCTCGGACTCGGCGGGACTCTTTGCCCCTCCCGGGACTCTAGCAAGTCTTTTTGTGTAGCTTGTAGCTTGTCCCTAACCTCCCGAAGCTCGGCTTCGGCCTCTCAAGCGTTTCCACCAGCCTCATCTTCACCCACCCTCGGCTCGCTGCGGCGTCTTGGGCGTCTTGGATGGGACCTGGCTTCCGGCCTCCTCGGTAAAATCCTGTACCCGACCCCGCAACTTAGCCCGCTCAGAAGTAAGGGAAGCCACCCTCGCCTTGTAAACTCGGCGACTTGTACGACCACTTCAGTTTTGAAGATTGGCCCTTTTTGCTAAACTCTTCGATGGGTGGCCACTGTTTAGTTCAATGAAGATCGGTGCCTAATACAATACCAGCACAAACCCGAGTTGAAGGTAGGCACGGCGGGACGCAGGAACTACGAGGTGACCCCTTGGAGGGGCCGAGCGAGCTTCCTCGGCGGGGCGGCGCCCGACCTCGAGGTCGAATCTTTAAGAGGTGGAATGGCTGCACCTACCACGAGGCTCGGCATTGTGGAATGAGGAATCGTCGTCTCTTCCCGATTTGAGCCGCTTCCTCTTGACTCTCTTGCTCTCGGGGAAGGCGACACTCCTCTGGGGAGGGTTCTGGGACGGATGGGCCTGATCTCTGGCGGGCACTCAACGGGGCTTTACCGAGGGGTCTTTTGCGCTGCGGCTCGCTGGCGGGAACAGGTGAGCACCCAAGGCTTTAGGAACCCGGTGGAGGTGACCGTGCTGCCCGGCTCGGGCGTGAGTAGAAGGAAGAGAGCTACCCCGATTTGAACCTAAGGTGGGCGAGTCTCTTCTCAGTGGTCAGGTTTTTTGTTCACACTGCGGGACTTTGGGAGCGCCTCCACAGGCCGGAGCTCCCGCCAGTGGAAGCGCGGCCGGGGCCAGACGGGAGAATCTTCACGATGGGAGGCGAAGGCCTTGAGCGGCGGCGGGAGTGAATCTCGGGCCAGGGACGGGAATGTTGCTGATGTTTCGGCGTAAGGCGCGAGGAACACTCGGCCAATTCTGCTCCAATAGCGTTGTCTTGAGGGTGAGGTCGGAGCGAGACACCCAAGAGCCGCCTTGAATAAACAGAATTAGAATGCAATGACCTGCCGGAGACTACACGAAAAAAAAAAAGAAAAAAGAAAAAAAAAAACAAAGCAATGCTCACGTAGGTTCTAAAATTACAGTCATGTGGAACTGGGGTGTCATCCTTGTCGAGAGGGTTATACTACCGATTAGACCGGCGACGAAAAATAACGTTCTTCCAAAACCTGTGGATGACGGTCGAGAGATTATCGAGGGGCACCGGCCGCCTGAAAACAGAGGAAGCCCTCGGCGGTTTCCTTCGCGCTAAACAAATCAAGAAACAAGGCAATACTGGGGACACCGAGGCCCCTGTCCCTAAAGAAGACCAAGAGCCCCACCAAAATACCCTAGCAATTGGGCGAGAGTTAGGAAGGGTAGACGTTGAAATGCTGTAAAACTCCTTTTATAAACGGGTGTGGGAAAGCTTGAGGGCATTGTCGAAGGCTCACTTGAAGAAACAAGTTTTAGGGGCAGGACGCGTAAGAGGTGCGAGAAGCCGGGGACCGGACTGGGGGGGGCGTGCGCCTAGAGTGTTATACAACGGTCAGCTTTGCTGGGTCGCACAAAGCGCTGCTTGCAGTGACCTCAGGATACTGACCCCCAGGGGTGCTTAATGTCTGGTCTATTCTCCCTTGCCCTTGTTCGAGGGGAGGGGGCTCGGGAATGGAGGTCGACCACAGCCGAAGCGGGTGGGAGCCTCTTGATGCGTCGGAGAGCCAGAGCGGCGGCAGAAGAGTGCTTTCCGATCATGAGAGAAGAAGAGCGAGCTGGACCCATGCGTAGAGCAATCCCGAGGAATTAAGCGGAAAGGCGTCTCGAAGGCCGACCGAAAAGGATTCTACCTCGGAGGAGGATTGGCGCGAAAGAAAGCTTAGGATCGGGGCACCTGGCTGTGAGCAGGTCGGAGAAGCGTCGGGTAGAAGGAAGCGGAGGGAAACTAAAGAAGTGGAAGGAACTAGCGAAAATTGAAAGCCGTCATTGTTATCCTGAGACATAGCGGCGATAGAGCCTGGCTTGACCCTAGCCCAGGACACGTGGCGGTGGCGTCGATCTGGCTATCACGGCCCTTGCGTGCATGATACACACAGAGTGAGGGCCCAGTGATAGGGTTGAAAAAGTGAACCAGACCCACATGGGCTCAAAGTAGTGTGCCTAATGAAGCCTTGACCTACTGACCAGGGATGGCTTGGGTGACTTGATCAAGGTGATAACATGGGTAATATAGGAAGGCCCAGTTCCACAAATCATACATAATCATACCGATAAAGGAAGAGGATGAATTAATAAGCTAACATCTTGTGTCCAATTGTCTGTGATGGGAAGGAGGAGGATAATTCTCAATATTCTCCTTGATATCGTATTAAATCCGATGTTGATAAAGGCATAAAATATCCTCATCCGATAGGAAAAAGATTTATTCGCCTCGATTGGAAATACATCGCCTATAAATGCCGGGTCACCTAGCATTGGTGAAAATACAGCAGCAGCATTCAGCCCTGCAAGTAGTCTATCTTTTCTCTTAGGGAGGAGTAGCTTAGGCATCAGGCGGCGGCCAGCCCTTGCATTGCCAGTCACTTGTTTTAAGCGGTGTCGACACTAGCGAGCGGCCTGCGGCCATTCAGTCCAGTCTGCCGGCGCCTGTTTGCCCGGTTCAGTTGAAAAGGCATCATCCACTTATTGTTGCTACATGTGAATATGTTTGCTCCTTTAATGCGATTAATTACACAAAATAAAAATATAATTAAAATCAAAAATATTGAATAAATGAAAAAAATGAAGAACTTTTTATTTAAATAGATTTTAAAATTTAAAATTTATTTAATAAAATTAAATATTAAAAATATTTAAAATTTTAAAAAATTATTAAATCTAATTATTAAAAAATCTAATAAAATAAAATAAATGAATAAATAAAATTTTTGAATAAATCAATAATTAAAATTTTAAAAATAAAAAAAAAATTGTTAAGTATATTTTCAAAATAAGTGAAAATAAAATATTATCTTATAACATTAATTAAAAATTATAAAATTTAATTTATTTAAAAGATGGAAAAATGGAGAGTGATTTCTATGAAAAAGTACAATCAAAAAGAAAAAAAAAACCTTGAACACTGATTGTAAATAAAAAAAATTAGAAAAAAAAAAACAAAAATCAAAAGAAAAAAAAAAAACAAAAAGAGGTTGGGTGTAGGGTCTTTGAGCGTGGTTGTTGGTTAGGGTTGAAGGAAGAGGGTTGGGCTATATCTGCATTGCTGGAATTTATCTTAATATGAGTTTAGATATCTGCAGGCGTGAATCTATCGCCAAGCTACGTTTTAAGGCTCGAACTCGAGGCCTTGTGAAATCATTATGTCTTTCGAAAAGTTGATCCTTATTTTCCAAGAATAAAATTTTATATTAAATTTCAAATGTAAAAAATATTTTTACTTATTCGATTTTAATATATTGATATTTTTGTATACTAAAAAACATGTATATACTTATATTTATGTTTTACATTTTCACGGAATATTTCAAAAAAAAAAAAAAAAAAACTCGCGTCTCTAATTTAATTTTAAAAAATATAATCAATTTAGAAATATTTTCGTTTCTATTAAAATTTTACAAAACCTTTAAATTTTTTTTTTAATTATTTAAAAAAAATCAATTTAGCCCCAAGGATTCTCTCTTGGTTTTTCCTCTTCCACCCATGTTCTTCCCCTCCCACTTCCCGTCCCTCTCTCAGAAGCCCTACTCTTCTCGCCCGAAGGATTCATTTTCTGTCCACCATATGGTTACAACATTTCCTTCAGAACTCTAATCAGAAATTGGCGAAATATCGTCCATATATCGACGATTTTCCTCTGAACGGTGACGCTTTCGTATCAACCACCTCCCAAATCCAAAATTCCTCCGAAATATCGGCACATTTTCGTTCATGAACACAGAGTAGATGCTCTTACAGAAAATTTGTGTCCCTTCTTATATTTTCATTATTTCTGTTGTTTTCTTCTTATTTAGAAATTTATTTTACTTTGTTTTCTGTATATATATTTTGTGTTAAAGTCATATATGATAACCATCTAACTTCCAGCCAAACAAGTCATAACAGATCAACCAAGCATCCAACAAACTCAGTCTCTGTTACAACAATACAAACTGATTCTCCCGCCACTTCTTCTCTTTAAAATGATTCTGTTGTAATCTCTTTGGATCACGATGACATACAAACTCTATCAGTTCAGTTTTGTGCTCTGTCACATTCCTCACATTCTAGTTCGCTACACAAACATTCCATCAAACACTTTCATGGTATCAGAGCTTTAGAACCGTGATTCTCCTTTGTCATTTCGTTTTTCTTTCCGTTTAATTTTCTTCTCCAGTCAGATTTCAACCTACACCAATCTACTCAAGATTCTCATTCTTTTTATGTTTTTAGATTTTTTTTTTCGACAGAAAATTTCTGCAACAAAGAAATTATTCAAGATCATCTCTTCATTTCTCATGGATCATTCATCCACTCAATCTTCTGAGTATCAACAGAATACTTCATCAAACCCTCCTTCTCTGCAGCTTCTTAATCATGTTTTGCCCATTAAACTTGATAGGAACAACTACGTTCTCTGGAAGACTCAAATGGAAAATGTAGTCTTTGCGAATGGATTTGAGGATTATATAGATGGTACCAAGTAATGTCCACCCAAGGAAATTCGATCTGGTGAAGCAAACCCTGAGTTCATCAAATGGAGACGACTTGATCGTTTGATATTAAGCTGGATTTATTCCACCCTCACACCTGATATAATGAGCCTGATTGTGGGGTATGAATCTTCTCATGAAGCCTGGATTGCGCTGCAAAGGATCTTCTCTGCATCTTCTAAAGCTCGGATTATACGGGTGAGATTGAGTTTCCAAACAATCAAGAAAGAAGGTGACACTATGATGGAGTGCATCTTGAAGGTAAAAACCATAACTGATAACCTTGCTGCCATTGGAGAACCAGTAAAAGAAAGAGATCAAATTCTTCAAATCTTGGGAGGTTTGGGACATGAATACAATTCTACAGTTGCTCCTTTAACATCTAGAGATGAAGATTTGTCTCTGCATTCTGTTCATAGTATTCTGTTAACTCATGAGCAAAGACTCCAACTACAACAGTCTGCCTCCAGAACTTGTTCCACTTACAGCCCATGTGGCTACTACTACTCCTCAGTACAACAATATGCGTCCCAATACATGTGAGAAGCAGTTTTCCTATTCCTCTGATCAATTCATTTTGCAACAAGTTCTTCATGTTCCTCAACTATCCACTAATCTCATCAGTGTTTCTAAATTCTGCACTGATAATAATGCATCATTAAATATCGAATGTGAAACACTGGCTAGGTCGATATCTTTATTATGTTTCATATGGTTTTAGTGAATTTGATTATGTGTTTCTATCAATGTACTACTAGTTTGAATCAAAAAAATTATTTTTCCTTTAAAAAAAAACATTGTATCCATGTTTAAATATAAGAATTAGTTTTTTCTATATCTTTTTGAAAGAATTATATTCTGGGGGTACTTGGCTCTCAAAGTTCATAAATAGTCATATACTAACTAAATACTACATATTCCATGAGTTTTCTTTTTTTAAATGACAAATTTAGCAGTGATTAAAAATCAAATAAAACCCCAAAATTTTGTTGCATGATATGATAAATTTCTCCAATTTTTCCCAGATTTTTTTTTACAAATAATAATATAAATATAAAAATGATTAAAATAATTATTATTTTCACTTATTTTTAGATATATTTAAATAAAATCATGTAAATATTAAAAAATAAAATGCAATAGGGAGCAAAACTCTTACTAATGATTATGATTTGCTTCTGCATTTTTTATTGTTGTTTTCTTTGGTGAGAGGGTTAGTGTTGAGTTTAGGGAGCATAAAGCTTTATTCACAGGACATCTTTGTTGTCCAAATTTTAAAAAAATATTTTTGGTTGGGATGTTAGTTTAGATAAATCTGATTTGTTGAAACATGTAAAATAAATTTCCTGAAGAGAAGAAGATTGTAAATAATTCAAAATTGTCTTCTTATAAGTTACAAGTTTGAAAATTTTGGATCTATGGTACCGTATTCAGAAAAGCATATGTCAAACGTTCAAATTTTGGGAGTTGGGAGTTGGTAGTCAGGGATTAATTTCCAAGATGAATTTTTTTTACCTTTTGGCTTAATTAGTGTTTGTTAGTTTAGGGACTCCTTGGTCCACATGGATTATGAAATGGTTTGGTCAATATTGGAGGCTTATATATAAAACCATATCCTTTCAGCCAAGTTAGTTTAGTGACTTTAACCAATTTTAGTATATATAAAAAAAGCTCTCTACCAAGTTAGAGCCTCCTAGTTCAATATTATTGATATGATCAATGACACGATAAAGAAATACAAAATAAAGTAAAAACACAAGATTTACGTGAAAACTTTTGCGGGAAAAAACCAAAAGCAAAGGATAAAGCTTCACTATCAATTTGAGAGAGATTACAAAATCGTGAATGAAGATAACCATAATATGATTTGATGAAAATACCAGAGCATAAAGGTCATACGCACCCCTTAGGATCGGTTGTGAACTCTGAACTAGAGCTATGGCCTAGCCCTCTATTTACCATAATCGATCCTAATTTTTTGCTCAAATTTTCTTTTCACAAGTGCAGGAGCACTTTAGGTGGACGTTAACCCCAAGCAATTGAGTGTGATGACAGTCTCATTGCCAATCTGAATTCCCATCATAAGCAGAAAAACGCTAACATACTCTATATCTCAAAACAAGATCGAAACCATACTCTCTTTGCAACAAAATACATAGACTAAAAACTCCAACCAAGTCCCTAAAGTTTGAATAATGTAAACTTGGCTATAGGGAAGTAACAGTCATCATATCCTGAGATTGTCTTGGGTTCCAACTTTATTCACAACAATGTCACCATGAGCAATAATCTCATGCACAAAATGATACCTCATATCGATATGTTTCGTCCTCTCATGAAACATATGATATTTGGTAAGAAATATAACACTCTGGCTATCACAAAATAATGTACTATTCTGCAACTGATCACTTAGCCCCCCAAACAATCCCTTAAACCAAAGGGCCTCTTTACAAGCTTTTGTAACTACCATGTACTTTGCCTTTGTAGTTGACAAAGCTCTTCTTTAGTGATAACTTTCAACTAATAACCTGACCTCCAATAGTGAACACTTATCTTGTAAGGGATCTCTCTGTGAGATCCTCTGACACCTGCGAATCAACCTGCCCACACAACTCCTGTCTCTAGTCCTACCAAACTCTGACCAAACAATACTAGATCCACATGATATAGCATGATCAGAACAACTTTCCAATGTTCCTTATCAGGTTTTGCCATGTACCTCTTGCTGTATTGCATAGGTCAAATAAGGATCATGCGAACACACCATGCATATCAAAGTATTGCTACAGACATGTAGTCAACCCCCTCATCTAATTGTGGACATAGGGCATATGAAAGTCTGAAATGAGTTGCAAGTAGAGTAGTAATAGGCTTCGCATTCTGCATGTTGAACCTATAAAGCACATTTTCAATATATCCTTTATGACTCAAGGATAATCTTCATGCTACTCTATCCCTCAGAATCTCCATCACAAGTATCTTCTTGGCTGCTCCAGATCTTTCATTTCAAACTCATTATTAAACTACGCTTTTACAGTTCTTATCTTTTCTTTACTCTTGGCTGCTATTAGCATGTCATCAACATATAAGAGAAAATACAGAAATGACTCATCATTGCATTGTTTGAAGTAGACACAACTATCAAAGCTTCTCTTAAAATCATGAGGGATCATGAATGAGTCAAATCTCTTATACCATTGTTTGGGAGACTGTTTTAGACCATAAAGAGACCTCTTAAGTAGTGGCTTGTGGTCATCCTTTACGAAGGCTATGAAATACTGGTTGTTGCATATAGATGTCCTCTTCAAGCTCCCAGTAAAAATCTAGTCTTCATCAACGCTTGACTCACTTAATCATGAAAATACAATTCTAAGCCAAAGCTTGAATTGAGCTAATACTTCACACTAAGAATACATACGTGATGTCGACACTTGGAATCATTTGTAACCTTTAGCAACTAATCTTGCCTTGTATACATTCCTCGACTCCACAGTGTGCTTTCATTCTTCTTGAACACCCATTTGCACGGATGGGTTTCTTTCCTTTAATTAGCCTCGCATTTCCCATGTCCCGTATCCCGTTTTTTTTTGAAGGGACTCCTATCTTCTTGCGTAATATCCACTTACTTGAATCATTGCAACTTACTGCCTCTTCATAAGTGGATGGCTCTTCACTAGACTCAATATTATCTGCTACACTCAAGGCATATGCAACCAGATCAGCTTCACCATATTTATGTGGTGGCTTAATAGTCCTCCTCTCACTATCTTTGGCTATAGAATACTGTTGCACTGGAACTAAAGTTGTAGGAACACTTTGCTCATCTGAATTAGGAACCAAACCAGTCTCAAACTCCACCTGTTTATCAACTCTTTGCACGGTCTCAACACTAGACTCTTTAGGAGCCAAAACCTGAATCATGGAAGTCTCATAAAAAATCTCATCTCTTCTAATTACCAACTTCTTGGTTTCTAGACACCACAATTTATAGCCTTTCACACCAGATTTATAACCAAGTAATATGCACTTCATTGATCTAGGTTCTAATTTCCCATTATCAACATGGGCATATACGAAGGCATCCAAAAATTTTCAAATCTGAATAAGTAGGGTTTACTGAGACCATATCTCTTGAGAGTCTTCTTCTCACATGGCTATTGAGGGAGAGCGGATTGATCAATAACATACGGTGGGCCCGGTACGCTTGGGCTTGTGATTAAGCATTAGAGAACATGCATCTGACCTTCTCCATCAAAGTCATATTCATACGCTCTGCTACACCATTTTGTTATGGAGTATGATGAACTGTACGATGTCTAACAATTCCCTCTTTCTTGCACAGAGTGTTAAACTCCTTCGGAACAAAAATCCTAACCCCATTATCGGTCACGAGACACTTCACACCTGCCTCCTGTTTCCTTCTCAAATCAACATCTTCGATTCTTTAATGGTAAAACACATCACCTTTTTTGTTTTGGGAAGAGCCCATACATATGTGAAATCATCAATGATCGTCAACATATAAGTACTTCCTTTAATAGAATACTTTTCTTGGGTCCTCGAAAATTAAGATGTAGATAGTCAATTGACCCCTTTGACTTATGAATGCCTAAAGAGAATCTAACTAGCTTTTGTTTCCTAAAAACGCAGTGCTCACAAAACTATAACTTACTTGTTTTCTGCCAATCTAGAAGTCCTCTTCTACTAAACTCTGCCATACCGTTTTTGCTCATGTGCCCAAGACGCTTGTGCCAGAGTTTCGTAATATCATCCTCTGATAATGAATGAGATGTAACAACAACATCTCCTGTAATAGTAGAACCCTGCATAACATATAACATGGCGGTCTTTTGACCCTTCATCCTGGCCCAGAACTCCTTTACTAATCTTGAGAACTCCGCCTTAACTAGTGTATTTGGCACGCTTACTGCGTCAGATTTTCCGGGGATATCAAATTCCTCTTGAATCGGGAACATGTCGCGTCACCAAGAGTACGAACTACTCCATCAAACATCTAATCATAATTGTCCTAATACCACCGCTACCTTAGAAGATGCATTGTTACCCATCAAAACCACACCTTTATGCACAGGCTCGTATGTAGAGAACCAATCCCGATTAGGATTCATGTGAAACTTACAACCAGAATCTAAAATCCAATTCTCACTAGCTCTTGAATCAGCATCTGACACAACCAGAAGTTCTCCATCAGTCTGATCTGATTCCTGACACTAAGCTTCCCAGTTTTCTCTCACTTGTTTGTTCCGAATTTCTTCTCCTAAAGTAAGCTTAAACATTCCTTCTTGATGTGATGTGCTGCTTGCGGTAATTGCAGTTTTATTAAATTCACAGTTTTGACCTTTTCATCTATTCTTCACCAGAATTCTTCTCTTGCGGCCTACCACATACAAACAGGCTATCTCCATGCGCTTCAGGCCTTACAATTAATTGCTTCATTTTCTCCTTAGAAAACAGGCCTCATGGACTTCATTTAGGATTAGGGTATCACGACTATATAAAATCTTATCTCTAAAAGTAGCATACGAATTAGGAAGCGAACACAACAACATTAACCCTAAATCTTCTTCTTCATATTTAACCTCCAAAGTTTCTAGATCTACAACAATTTCTTTAAAGGTTGTACGATGCTCTTCTAAAAGGCACATACACTTGCATGCAGTGCGAAAACAATCGTTGCTTCAAGTGTAACTTACTTGTAAGACTTTTCTTCATGCACAACTCTTCCAACTTCAGCCTTAACACATCGAGTAGTTTTCTCCTTTAGAACGTCTTGTAGAATCTGATTCGATAAATGAAGGTGAATCTGAGATAGTGCTTTACGATCATTATGTTCTTTCTCCTCTTTTGCCAACAATGACGACATCTTGTCAAGCCCTAGCAACACTTCATTTAGATCCATTTATGTGAGCCTGACGCACATCGAACTTACCTGACGAAAATTTGATCACTGCGATCCAACCAATTTCGTATTTCATAGTTTGCCATTGGCAAAGTCGGAAAAACTAATGGCTCTGATACCATGATATGATCAATGATCTGATAAAGAAATCACGAAATAAGGAAAAACACAAGATTTCGTGGAAACCATACGGGGAAAAAACCGTGATGAGAAGAGCTACTATCAATTTGAGAGAGATTACAAAGTACAACGGAATAGGGAATAAACCTTAGTATGTTAATTTGACAAAAATGCGACGAGAAGGTTCATACCGCGAGGCAAGCCCCACGCCTTGGGATCAATTGTAGGCTCTGGCTTCATTTTAATGGCCTGGCCATGCTGCTATCACGACAAATCCACTATTTTTTCTCGACATTTTCTTTTCACAAAGTATATATGACTTTGGATCGGACATCGCCTAATGAGTCAAAATTAAATGAATCAGCAATTATATAGCAGATTGACCTCTGTTCCTAAGAACATCACTTTTAATTTATTTTCTAATTAGAGTTAGTTTAATTTATTTTCTATTATATATATATATATATATGTGTGTGTGTGTGTGTGTGTGTGTGTGTTTTTTTTTTTTTTGCTGTTATTTAAGTCATGTGAAACATTGCACGAAAATAATAATCATTTGGGACCCTCTTAGTATGGATTTAGACAAAAATCACTTAGGTGTTATGGCTTCAGCTTTAAACATCATTGACATTGCGAGGTACCGCGCTAATATTACATTATATGAAACTTGCAAAGAAACTAAGAGTTATAAATACACATCTAGTCAAATCACAAACCATATGTATCATATCATAGGAATAGCATGGAAGTAAAAAAAAAAAACTATATTACCTTCCATCTAATGTAATTGTACCCATGGAATTGCATGAGGAGGTTGGTGGTGCTTCTATTGGATTGCTCATATGATTTTGGATAGACATTTCCTCATAGCATAGAGTAGGCTTTGGAGGCATTTCTAATAGCTCAACCTCTCCTTCCAACATCTCCAAGGCTTTGCTCATTGAAGGACGATCAATAGGTTTCATTTGTATACACCATAATGCAACTACAACCATTTTCCTTACTAAATTCTTTTCATCTTCGGTGGCATCTCCCAAGTCTATATTCTCTCCTTGATCATATCTATCATAAATCCACGATGGAAAATATATTTGACCTGAATGATTTGCATTTGTATTCACATTCTTTCTTTTCCCTACCATTTCCAACAATAGCATTCCATAACTATAAACATCAGCCTTGTATGAGACACCTCCAATGTTTTTGTAGAATAGTTATGGAGCAATATATCCCAATGAGTATTTCCTCGTCTTGTGATGAGAGGCACCATACTTTCATACGTGAATACAACAGCAAGGCCAAAATTTATAAAACTTTTGGTGTGAGTCTTCATCAAGAATATTATGAGGCTTGATATCAAAATGTAGAATTTGCATGTCACAACCTTGATGCAAGTATTCAATCCCACGTCCTACTCCAATTGCAATCTTATACATCATTTCCCAGCTTAAAGAAGTGTCGTTTTCTTTTTTAAGGAAAACAAACTTATCAAGAGAGCCATTAGGCATGAAGTCATATATAAGTGCCCATTTGGATCCTTGCACACGGAATCCTACTAGTCTCACCACATTAACATGATGAATTCTTCCTATTGTAGCAACCTCATTGATGAAATCTTGCCCGTTAGCTTTTGACATGACCAACACTTTCACAGCTACAATGCGGCCCTTGAAGTTTTCCTTTATATACAGAGCCAAAGCCTCCTTGACCTAACTTATTTGCAAAGTTATAAGTCATCTTTTTTATATCTGGATAGGAGTACTTGATGGGTTGGAGATCTTTGCGACTACGTAAAAATTCTTCAATACTATCATCTAATGATAGATGTCTTCGACGATACTTGTAAATCAAATACACAAATAGGCAGAATAGCCCGATTGAAGCCCTGCTTGAGACTAAACACAAATCAAATGTCATGAAAGCAATTAATATTTAAAAAAAAAAAAAGAACAATGATAACAAAATAGAAATGTTAAATCTATCATATATAGATGGAAGAAAGAACCATTAAAGCTTCATATTAAAAAAAGTAGGTGATTATGTTATTAGAGAGCCATGAAATAGCTACTCTAGCAACTACTTAATTGATAAGTAGTAGTATCGAAATGTAAGACATCACATGTGTGTATTTGTTTGCTTTATGTGACATCAATGAATTTTCAATCATGCATACATATTTGTTCTTAACATACTAAAACAACTACGATTATTGGTATCATACCAATAGCAATTCATACAAGCTAAATCTTCTAACAACAATTGGATCAGAGAGAGAACATTAATTTGTTAATTTAATTAATTAGTTTTTTACCTATATCAAGATGCTTATTTTCATCCAAATAATTTAATTATTAGAGCTATTCCCATTGCAAAATACGGGATTTCTTTACCACACCACTCCAAGGAGGAGCATTTTTTGTGGCAGAAACAATCAATATGTTTTTAGTTGCATAGAACTGGAGCCTTGGATAGAAGATCTTGCCCCAGTTTTAGTTCCATTTTTTGTGCTTCTTTACAAAAAAAAAAAGAAAAAAAAAATAAGTAGAATAGTTTGGAATTTGATAGCCTTACCAATAACATGCAGTATCCAGCCTCCTGGTAACATAGAGAAATGTAACAATTAAATTTTAAATGTGGACCAATATGAGTGAGAGGCATAACTAACATCAAATGGGGAGGCATGTGAGTGAAGAAAGTCATACCAATCATGGAAAGATTTGCAGGGGATAGTAATGGCTGCTGCATTTACCAAGTTCTTGTTGAGTCCTATATCAAACCATCAAGCCATGTTAGTCAAGGAAGAATGCGCCAGGGACTCTGAATAAATCCTTAGTCTTATTCTTTCGAGAAATTAGCTAATTGCAAACAGCAACCCTTGCACTTGTAATTTTAAGGTGTAGGAGAAGAAAGTAAATACTGGCTGAGCAATGAAAGTGCAAATTTGGAAGAAATTAGGAAAAATGAATGAAATGGAGATTTTGTTTCAAAGAAAATTGTAGTTGAAGGCTTACTCATAAAGGGAAGCAACGTATCATTGTTGTTAACTTCCAAAGCCCTGCAAGATTAAACCAAACCACTGAAATTAGGGACATTAACATTGAAGACTCATGCAAGGAAGATAATTAAGATGGTTAATTAGCCTAAATATTGAAGATCAGATTTTTCAAGGAATTAATTTCCTATATATAAAATCGATCCCAAATCCAAAGATTTTTCAAGTGCATCTTATTGTACTCACAATTTTTTCTCAAATTATTGAGATGTGGTAGTTGCTTGGTTTGTAACATTCAAAGGCATTCCACTCTTGATAACGGCAGAAATGCCCTTTGAAATTTCAATGGGGTTGCAGAGTGATCAAAAATGAAGCTGAAGCCGGAACAAAATAATCTTGCAAATCTGACATGGAAAGATTTCTGGGGGTTGAAGTGGCTTCAACAGACAACAGTGATGTGCCGATGGTGCATGTGAATTCAGATAACATCTTCTGCAATGTTAGTCTCCGACAAGTGCATAAACATATGTTGGTGATGAGGAAGAGGAAGAGGAAGAATAATAGCCTGTAGTAGTAGTATCGCATGGACCAATAGGAATATGGTCATTATTGACTGACTAACTCTCGCACTTCATCAAAAACTATTGTATAAAATAATAGTTTAAAAGGCGAGAAGAGAAGGGTCAAGCAATTGCCCATTCATAATCTGGGTAAATAACATGGACGATGTTGCCCACATAATGAGGTGTAATATGCAGCAATATTGGAATGGAGGGCTGAGTCAACAGTTGTTAGCTATGACTAGCCGGGATCCACTAATGGTAAATTGGTAGTTGATCTTGGTAACCCATAATATTTCCCACCATCCTGGTTTATCATAGTACAGTTGTTTTCACAGATGGTCATAGTCAGGGTAACACAGCTGGGATCTTGCTGTCAGAAGTAATGTTCGAATATCACCGCAGGAAGATGGCCCGCACGCATATCTTCTGAAATTGTGCACTAAATCACCACCAACAACACAAACAGAAAGGAAGAAGACGTGGAGGAGGACTACTGTTATGAGGCCTACTGCACCCATGGGTTGCGCCCAGATACTCTGCTTTTGGGTTGCGAGTTCATCCGAAGGTGAGAGAGACTGAAATATCAAATATCTGCATAATTGCGGCTGTGACTGTTCAACATATTGGACGGTCAAAATTATTTTATCTAATCACTGTCATCCAGCAATTTTCTAATTTTCTAGTACATTTTTTCAACTAAGTTTTGGATTCTGAGATAAAATTAAGAGCTCGTTCTTGTTTTTTGAAAGCAGTCAATAGTTTTGAAAACACTGAGTACCAGCATCAAAACTATGTTCTTTAAAAAAAAAAAAAAACTGTTCTTAAGTTTTATTTTTTGTGTTTTTCAAAAAAAAAAAAAGAATCAAAAATTGTATTTTCTATATTATTTTCTTTGTTCTTTTTGTTTTGGTAAAACATTAAAAAAAAAAAAAAAAAAGAAACCATACCCTGATTCTTTTTTTAATTTTTGACAACAGTCTCCATCTTTTTGGTATTCCCTAAAGCCACCTGCTTCCGAGACAAACAAACAATCTTGTTCTCCATTTGTGCAAAAATTTCAAATCTAATTACATACATGTACTTATAAAATGGGTGAGGAGAAGTCTACATTCAAACTATAGAGATAGAGATAGAGAGAAGCAGTTGCTTAATTAGTGGCATCCCCTTTTTATGTATCTTCTTCTTCTTGTTTTTTATGAATTAATGTCTGCAGAGATTAATGGAGATCGAAACCAATATGATGAATGCAAGGCGTCAGGTGCAATCACCATGGTCCGATTATCGGTTTTCGAGCAGTCAGATACTGAATGATCGGGGTTTGAGTTATCATGCTCAGAAAGCGAATGACCATACTAAGAGCTGCAAACTATCTGTCAAATCTTGGTGAGGGGAAATAAAAATTACACTTCTCGGGAATGTTTGTCCGTCACCGGATGATTGTGCCTTCAAAGGCAGAATATTGTAAGCTTAATTTATCTTCCACTCCCCTTTCGGTTGAACTCCCATACCCTTCTCCTTCTTCAATTGTTCAGATGATAAATCAAAGTCCGTATGGGTTTTGGGGATCCATCGGCCCCTCCACTTGTTCCTCAAGTGACCCAGTTTATTACACTTATTCCCTTTACCATCTCAGTGAAGTGGACTTAACCTCTTGCCGGAAGATTTTCAACGCTACAATCCCAGAATTCATACTTTATGGGGATTATGAGTTTTCAATGAGTTGGTCAAATCCCTATTTGCTGGAAGCTATTGAGAAAGCAGAAACAATGCCAATGGAAGAAAAGAAGAGTAACAGCAGGGAACCACAATCGAGTGCATAGACCACAAGAGGTGCCAGCACACAAGCTCCTTATCCTCATATGTATAACTTAAACTTGCATTAATTCTTATTCATCCACCTTGCTAGAACAGTATAGGCTAACTAAATCAGTGTTGATTATCTGAGGCCCACGAAACCAAGGTTAAAATAATCCAGTGCCAACAACAAACTCATCACGCATCATCATGTAAGCTATAATGATTAAAAGGATACAAAATTAATGTTAATAAGTTTATTTTCTTTCACAGGCGCTCCGATGGATAAAGTGCTGCTTATAGGTGATTTCCTTTTCATCTTCTTTTCAATTATGAGGATCATCATCATGATTCTTGTTTTGTTTCTTCTCATTATTTAACACAAAAACCCTTTTCCCTCTCTTGAAGTAATCATGGGAATCTCTATAATCTTTATTTTTTATCGGCTCTAATAAATTGAAAAGAGAACATAAAATAAATATTCAAAAGTTTTGGAAGGTGAGAGAAAACTCAAGGTACTCTGTATGCTGATAATGAGGATCACAAGCAATTTCAAATAAACTAGGTCAGGGAAGTATGGGGCCCTTTGCATAAAGGAAAGCTTCTTAAGCAAAAGTTTGACGAAGAATTCCTTGATGATTTCAAAGGAAATGGGGAAAGAGATGGGGACTGAAGTCTGACACAATACACCATGTAAAGCGGATTACTTGCCTTTCGGTTTGTGCAGAGATGGATATAAGCGGCTTTGATTTATATGACTTTTTACCAAATGAATTCTAGACAAGTTCATATTTTCAGCATTTGGTAATAATCAATGCATGGGGTGGCATAAGCTTCAAGGTGTTATAGGTATAGCTAAGGTGACCAGTATCTTCACCAAGGTTATTTGTGATAAAAGTCCTTCATTTAGATATCGACCTCCTGTATTTTGTGATCTACATGGCAATCCGAAGATTTGTGGTTGGTTTGGCCAAATTATGCTCGAAGTCACGTTATCTATGACATCATGAAATTATGGTATATTGCGCCGAATGTTTGGTAATGTGTCTTATAAGTCGGATGTTTTACTGGCGTATTGATTGAAAATGGTGGGGAAAAAGAATATTGATGTTACAACACAAAAATAGTAATGAAGTATACTTCCCGAATGGCTCTATAATCATTTGAATGAGCAGAAGTGAATTGAGGAAGAAAGTGATATGAATATAGAAAGAAAGCTAGCATTATGGGTCTTTGGTGTATCCAATGGTGATCGTCCTTCCATGGTGTGATCGGAATGTTGGAAGGAGAAGAGAACCATGCCTCAATCCTTTGCTTCTTTGGAACCGCTCCCAATCCTCGCTTCTTCGGGAACAAATAAAATGTCAAGGGGACGACGCAAAGTGATTGGTTCAACCGGGCGGGGTTGATGGTCATACTAAATGTAATAAAATTTGTATATTAATAGTGTTTAATTAAGTTGTTATCATGTTGTAATAAGTTGTAATGTAATCCTTTTACTTATTGCTATAGTTCAATAAAATAACATACTTTTTGAAGACCAACCTTTACAAAATTTGAAAAGTTGTGCCTAACAAGTTAATTGTTTCTTTCCTTGTACTGACCTAGTTCTTCTAGTAAAGTTTGTAAATGTATTTCAAAAAAAAAAAAAAGGTGGAGGACTCTTCTTTTGTTCCCTAGAGGAGAAGGCTTTGATGTCGGATAAATAACAAAAAAAGGCTTTCAGAAGAATAACCTTAGTTATAGTGTCTTGCTTTCTTGGAAGAAGCTTCAGTGCTATAAAGGTGGCCGGATAGAGTTGATAAAACAGAGTTAATGTTCTGTAGAGTTCTCCAAAAAGAATGAAAAGAAACATTGAGAAGTTTTCAAAGGCTTGTTCTCATGTGATTTGTTATTTTTTCACTTGCCATGATCTTGCAACAGTACCTTTCTCACATCTATCCCATTAGACCTAGGAAACTGCAAGATTAGTTTTTCAAGAGAATATTTGAGGCATTTTGGATAATATTATTAGGGAAAATTAGTATTAAAATCTTCAACTTTCATGACATTTGTATTTAAAAGATGAACAAAAAGTTTGTTTTTTAAATAACAATTTTCATTAATTTACTTTTTATATCGCAAAAAAACTTCAAACCCCTATCTTGTTTACTGTGGCATGATTAAAACCACGCCGTTACGTTAAAACTATAATTAAATGAAATGGGATATAAAAACAAATTACTTTGCTTTATATTTAAAAAACAATTTTTTTGTTCAGTGATTTAAATGAAAAGCTTACAGAAAGCTTATGACTAATTTTCCCATTGTTATAAAAATAAGTTCTTGATAAATAATCCATAAAAGTAATTCTATATCATTTTTATGAATATAATTCTATTTGAAATTCTAAAAGTTAGGTTTCTTTATTAGTACTTGGTGAATCTAATTTACTATGCAAAATGCAATATATTAAAAATATCTGTAATCTATTGTAATGACAAATCACACTTATTTGTGATATTTTTATTCTAAATCTATACATATTAGATGTGTTTTTAAGTTGGAAATTATTTTTATTTTTAAGTAAAAATTACTTAAAATATTTCGAAACGAATCTTCATATTTAAGTTGAAAATATCCCTTTCTTATTAAAAAAAATTACTTACATTAGTTCTTTGAGGGTTAGGGTTTGTTATTAAACGGGTTTTAGCTCAAAGGTGGACTTGACTGGTTGTTGAATCATGTGACCCCCATATTGCTCCGTGTCTATTTTCTTATTTCTAAAATTTATAAGTTTTTATATCCTCTCCAAAATTATTTTCACTCAATAATTTCAAAGAGTGTATAAATTTTAGACCAATATATATATATATATATATATATGACTGTTATAAATGATTCACTGATAATTGGCGAATTTACCACATATTTACTCATAATACTATTACTAGATTAATGACTTATTACTATATATATGGGTTTCGAAAATGAAAATATAGCTTTCCAATTATTCTATTATCTCTATCTCTTATCTTTCAACACGTTATCGCCACGAGAATCGAATAATCAAAAAGCTGTAAAGCTCAAATCAGAACCTTACCTCGATAATATTACAAAAATTATAAAACAAAGAAGTATTTCACTTTCATACTTGAAATTTTTTTTGAATTTCTTTGGGAAAGCAAAAAGCCCAAGCTTGAACTCCGCTGTAAAATCCATCCTTAAGCCTACGAAATATCTAAGCCTGACGTCATGACAAGGTTAATTATTTTCTTTTCTCGAACGCGCCAAATCCCGCGTGTTCTAACGCTCAAGCCTGTTGATATTTGTTGCCCCGATATTTCGGGCAAAAATTATTTATCTCTGATCTCGGATGCCAAATCCACTTGATGCTATGAATCTTGAAACACAATCAATGAGGAAATACCGCATCCTCGCAGGACGCGCTTAAGGCCTTAATATTCCTTCGCGCCATCATATCGGATGGCTGGCCGAAAGTGAATATATCTAACTGCTATGATCCATTGATCCTCCGACGTAGCTTGAAAGAACGATATGATTATCAAAAGATCGTAATTCTTCCAAAGGCTCAGTGATTTCATTTCCATTTACGACTACAGCATTCGCTCGCTTAGCGCACTACAACTCACCTGCTTCCAAAAATTGCCTTCACCGAAATTATGTGGAGAAAAGATTACAAATGAGGACATGCTTGAGAAAACATACACCACTTTTCACGCTTCTAATGTGCTCGCAAGAAGAATATGTAGAGTGTCGCTTTTACCAAATATTCTCGAGCCACTGCATGTCTCCTCAGAGCCGGTATGCAATGAACTGTTAATGAAACTACCAATCTCGCCCTCATCAATCTATACCACGCTCAAGCCAATGCTACAATTCAAGTTAATAGACGCGGGCGCGGCATGGATATATTATGGACAGCGCTGCGCCGTGGTCGGTCAGCGATAATTTGAATCGGTAATTATAATCAGGGCCTCCCAAACAAGAACAATACCCAACAACCGTGTCGAATCGCTTAAAATTATCCGAAAGGCAACAGCCACATAACAAAAAGATTTACAATTAACGTTACGTGACGCTTAACGAAGGTCACCCGGGTCCTGACCGTCGTGACGCTGCCATTCGTCGATATTTATCGTGACTCTATGAAAGGAAAAGACAAGCAAATTGAAACAAATTTTATTGACGGAAAAGACACTATGGATCCTGATGATCCTTTCTTTGATGATGATGGTGCAATACCTTTGAATCATTTTGATGTTTATGATTTTTTTGAAGATCCAAGTGGAAAAATTGACCATTTGATCGGGATGGCAATGTGTGCTATAATTATATTACATAAGGATTATCATGTTACTTTTTTAAGTGATATTTTCTTTTCCATACAAGTATCTATACGCAACTTTGATTTTCTATTTAAATTTCGCTTATTTTTAAGATATATGAATCCCCCTAGAATTGATCAATTATATGCCATCCTGTTGGTGATGCGTGTCTTACCGACCGTGGCCACAACTCCACACGATTCGCGTGATAAAAATATTTTTTCAAACTTCACATTAGCTCAATCTAATGTTCATACTATCTCAGGTCATGTTAACTCCGATTAAAGGTTCACAAAGCCACCATTATCGCTGGCTGAGCTAGGATTCAGCTTTCAATAGGGGCAAGATTAAGTAAGATAAGTTTTACAACATTTCAAAGGCAAAGTATAACACTTGAATTGAAATACCCTTCAATACAATGTAAAAAGAAATTCAAAAAAAAAAAAAAAAAAAAAAAAAAATCAGAATCGGCAAATCAAGACGCCTTAATCTAATAAATCTAAGAGAAATTTCATCTAATTTCAAAGATATTTGGTCAAATGGATATCATATCAAACTACGACCATGATGCAAATGAGTATTTAATTATTACTTCTATTATTTATGGGCAAAAATGTATGTAGGAACAATCGCTCTTTATCTTCAGGGGTTATATCGCATAACCATAGGATCTATCAATCTTATGCCGTCATAAAACCGTAAGTTCAATGACTCCAATGCATTTTTACTGCATGAACGACTCGGGGCATCCCTAATTCCACATGCACAGATACTAAAATTTAATCGGGCATCCACAATGCTGCATAAATTTAAGAATCGAAGGTTGTGTTTGTGTCGCTTGTTCCAAAGGCAAATTAATTATTAGACCATCTTTTACAAAGGTTACATTTGAATCCCCGCTTTTCTGTGTAACATATTCATGTGATATTTTCATACTATTCACCCACCCAGCGGACCTTTTCATTTTATGGTTTAATCGATGCATCCACCGATGTCTCATGTATGCCTTCTTCCTAATAGAAATGTTGCCTTGCTAGAGATTATTGACTCAAACACCAACTCAGAGCACAATTCCCATCAATCTTATCAAGACAATCTGGCCTTGATAATGCCGGTAAATCTTCATCTCAAACATTCCTTGATTATTGTATGTCTATTGGTATAGATGTTCAACATCCTGTTGCTCATGTTCATTCTTTAATGGTCATTTAATCTTTTATCAAACGTCAGCAATTGATTGCTAGACCATTACTTTTGAAAACCAAATTTTCTTTATCGGCATGGGGACATGCTATTATACATGGCGTAAATTTAATTCGCCTTCATCCTACAGCCACTCACGATTTATCACCATTACAACTTGCTAAAGGTTATCAACCTAATATTTCGCATTTGCGAGTTTTTGGTTGCGCTGTTTATGTTCCAATTGCCCCCACACATCGACCTAAGTTTTGTCCTCAACGCCGTCTTGGTATTTATGTTGGCTTTCAATATGCATCTATTATAAATTATATTGAGCCTCTTACGGGGGAAGTTTTTACTACTTGATTTTCATATTGTCACTTTGATGAAAATCTTTTCCAGCCATTAGGGGGAGATAAGCCAATTCCAGAAGAATGACGAGAAATTACATGGAATGAGTCATCTTTATCTCACCTTGATCCCCGTGATAAAGCAATCAACTAGAAGCTCGTAAAATAATTCATTTACAAGGTCTTGTGAATCACCGTCAATCTTTTATTGATTCAACAAAAGTTACAAAATCACATATCCTGACAAGAATATCCCACAGGATTGAAATCTCAACAGAAAATTACAGCAAGATGACAAATGAAACTCTAAGCCACGAATAAAACGTGAGATGATTGGCATTAATAGCAAGATATGTGAGATGATTTAAATTTGATCGGGACTCTCAAGAGCTCATCAAAACAACCAACTATTTAAAGAAGGAATTTGAGATGAAAGATCTCGAAAAACAAGATTGCCTCACCACGTGACGGAAGTATCGTTTGGAATGGTGTATTGATTCATCAATCATCATATACGTAAGGTCCCAAGTCATTTATATGGATAAATCACACTCTTTAGTTCCCCCATGGTTGTGCTAGGGTTACTTGAAGGTCCAAACATCCATTCCACTGGGCTTAAGAAATAAGAGTTACTTCGTCCTGGCACCATATCTTAGTGCACCATGCACAATGTATCTTGCAAATTATACTCGACTGCATACGTTTCTCCTTAATTTATTAGCAAGATACAGCTCAGCTCCAACTAAAAGGCACTAGAATGGAATCAAACATATCGAGATATCTCTCCGTGACAAGTGACACGGGATTATTTTATTCCAAAGTACGCAACTACAATTACTGGCTATGCAAATGCAGTGATATCTTTCGACTTCACAAAGCTCGATCACAAAATGTGATATATATTTTCTTATGGAAATACTACAATATCCTCGAGACGTTAAAAACGACATGGTTGCCACATCCTTTAATCATTTAAATACTATGATGCATGAAGCCAGTAGAGAGTGCTGCTTATCGAGATCAATGATACAAACACATCGAGAATCCGAGGATTATCTTCTATTGCACAATCCAACAAGATATAGATAAGACAACGCCGCATGTATTAAGAAATCAAAGGAGGATATATTAAAGCGATCAACTAAGTACATTTCGCCAAAGTTCTTCTACACTCATGAACTTCAAAAGATGGTGAAATTGATGTGCAACAAATAGCGCCCAACGATAATCTAGACATTTTATTTACTAAAGCCCCGCTCTTCCGCAACATTCAAGAAACTTCAGATTTATGTTTCTAAGATGCGCCATCTTAAAGATCTTCAAATTCGAAAAGTCACATAATATAATACGTCACTACCAGAGGAGTATTATCAAAGACAAGTAGACATCAGATTTTTCCCTTCTTCCAAGTGCTATTCCACCGGGTTTTATTTCAGAAGTTTTTAATGATGCAAGACTAAAATCTAAATGACTGGCCATTCAGCGAGTCATATAAACGATTCATCGATAACTCATAATGACCACACATTTACCTATTAATAATTATTACAAGATTAATGATCAGAATATTTATATATATGGGTTTTAAAACGAAAAATATGGGGCTTTTCTTTCTTAAATTATTTATTATCTCTCTTTTCTCTTTATCTTTCAACAATGACCAATTTATCACTATGTTTCATTCTTTGTGTGATCCATTATACATACGGTATATTTTCAATTTGTGTGGTCCATTGTATTTATATTGGGGTCCTCATCATTTGATTTTCTTGACACTAAAAGGAGATTTTGTCTTGCACTTGGAAAAACATGATTTCTTTGCCTTTGGAAATATCCAATGAGCTGGATGAAATGAAAGGAAGGCACTATGAACTTGTCAATGGGAATTCGTATGAAAACATGAAAGGAAATGACTTTCGCGATTACACCCATCATTGTTTTGGCCTTCCCATTAATTCATTTGAAAATATTTCGTGTGAGCTTATAAACTATGATCATGAGTTGATTTAGCCGATACTGCGGACGTTGTTAAAATTAATCCAAGATCACGAAGGATTCATCTTTTCACCAATCTATATTCCACTCGGCTCGCAAAGACGACAAATGCATCCCACTGTGACGTGCACACTACATCTAAATTTCTCAAGTCGATTGGGAGCATTTTCCGACTCATTACCTTTCAATTATGCACCACACCTTCATGGTATCACTTCCACTATGACTTTAAAATTCTAAGAACGATTCCGATGTTATACCATGCTACTCCCTTTATTAAAAGTGGCAAATCCCTTTGTCAAGTTACCAAAGCATCTTCGAATAACCTGCTATAGCCACCATCTCCCAAAGAGAGACCTCTAAGAGGCAATATGGATCGAGGTCAGCAATGTAACTATCATCCAAAGGAGACCCCGAAGATCTCAAGCCTAATTATACACCCACTATCACATAGACGGTATAATCATCTACATATAATATAATCCATACGATTTGTTTAACAATAGATTTCCTACTGCATTTCAATACTCTTAAAGAAACACGATCCACACGCCAATCCAGTAATCAACCCAGCGATCATAGTTATAAGATCCAATCGCGAGCACGACATGCTAGACGTCCGAATTAATAAATGCTCAACTGCTAATCTTACGACTACGATAATCAATAGATATTAAAGATAATCGCATTACGATGTAAATCTTATTATTACGATCTCATCACGATTTCTTTACGTTATGACGCGAACTTCATTAATCCGATCAAAGATCTAAATCAATTCAATATATGAATATCAAATAATGAAGATGTCTTTAATAGTAACATAAGACGTAATACAATAAGTAAGCAAAAATTCTGGTTTTCAAGATAAATTTGACTTTCGCAAATAGTGTGTGAATGTGGCAAATGGAAAAGACTCCAAGCACTCGCTAGTTTACTTAAAAGATGGGCAGAATTGTTGAAAAGAACCTTTAAGAAA
Organism: Tetrastigma voinierianum; assembly: GCA_016808115.1. Taxonomy (NCBI): domain Eukaryota; kingdom Viridiplantae; phylum Streptophyta; class Magnoliopsida; order Vitales; family Vitaceae; genus Tetrastigma; species Tetrastigma voinierianum. The sequence goes on along the minus strand of JAEQBH010000443.1, from coordinate 260,541 downwards.
GGTATCAACAAGAAAAAAATTAAATATGGTGGGGTAATTGATATAACAATGATGGAAAAGCTTGACTTTCCTATTCTAGTTTCTTATTTTCCATAGAAAAATATACACCGAAAAAAATGTCTTTTATTTTCTATGAGAAATGGGTGGTATTGTTTCAAATGATTTAGTATGTAGGACCTTTCCGGATGGCATCAATGTAGAAATATTAAACATTGTGGGATAGTTGATGTATGAAAGGATTGAAATGAGGGCACAGAAGCTTGACTAATGGTTAGATAGTTTCTTAACTTCCATGGAAAAAATGACTTTGAAATTTCTCCGCAAAAATTATGAGAAAAATTATATTTGAGAATTAGGGTCTTAAGTAGAAACATTAAACATAGTAAGGTAATTTCTATTAATAGGCTCTTAAACAAATTCATATGGAGATTGGTTAATTATTTAATTGATAATTTCCTTTTTTTACATTGAAAATGAGAGTGATTTTTTTTAAAGGAATTAATGGGAAAGCCAAAACTATTAGAAGGAATGCCATAAAAATATAAAACTTATGTGTGTGTTTCATAGTTATAAAATGATGATACATAGCATCTGGCCTTTTTTCTCAAATTGAAATTGCCAATTAAGAAACTTTAAAAATTTAATTTTCCTTTCTGCTTAAGGAAGCTACCGGAGCATCTTTGCAAATCAATAGCAATTGATATTTTATGTAGTCAGTCAAGTAAGACAAAACCCAAAAATTTATTTGTCCCTCTCTTAAAATATGTTACTTACGTTTCCACGAAAATCTACAATTGAAAAGTTCATAGATTTTCCCTCTATCACTTTTCTTATTGCAAAAGAGTCAAAGTCTTCTTTGAGAAAGACAAAATTCCATTAATTTGTTGCTACCAAAAGTCACTTAGTAGGCCCCATTTGTAAGGAAGAATTTTTTATTAACCATTTGATTTATGACAACGTAGAAGGCAACATCAAGAAAGTCTAAGTTTTCTTGAAATTATCGAAAGTGGTCCAATGTTTGAAAGAGACTAGTTAAGAATTTTGAATCTTTTATTTACTTGATCAATTTTGCAATGAAAATGGTATGATAAATACAATATACTATAAAGTGATTTGAACTCTCAAATTATCACTTAAATTGCAATGACTAGACGAGCACATATTTTTAGGTGTTGGCTAAGTAATCTGTCGAGGATAAGAAAATTAGCAAAGTAAGAAATCTCTTCATAGAAGTATTTGTTATTTTAAATATATTACGAACTCCTGCTATTTTAAAAGCCGCAACTCCTAGAAAGACGTAGATGTATCATGGCCGACCCTGCGCATCCAATCACTACTATAAAGCAAGGAGCCCGTTATTCATGACGATGTCGATACCCCAGCAAATGATGAGTTTTTCTCAAGCAGTTCCCCATCATTGAGTCTCTCACCATCAAAGAACGTTCGAGAGAGCACAAGGGCCAAATCGCGCAAGAAGCCTTCGCATCACCCTACCTTTAGTGTTGCCATTAATTACGCAGATCCCAAGCAGGTAAGGAGAGAGCAAGAAGAAAAGACGACTCACCAAACTGCCTTTAACGCCACAAGATGTGACGCAGCATCGACGCCACCAATGTCGCTCATACACTTCTACCTGGTAATGCAAATAAAATTTATATGCTGCTAACACATTCTTGACTATGAACCACCTCGCGGGTTTGTCATACCAGTTTTCACCATGTTTGATGGCTCTACTTACCCTTACGATCATATGCCCCATCATAATCAAGCGATGATACTAAATGCCGGCAATGACCAGATGTTATGCAAAGTATTCTCGGCTAGTTTGAGGGGGCCTGAGTTGGCTTGGTTTCACAAGCTCCCACGTTATTCAATAAGCTATAGGCTGCATTCATATCACAATATCTTTGTTTAGTCCGATAAAATAGGAACATTAGCTCTTTGCAAACTATTATAAAGTAGGAAGGGGAGTCTATTTAAGATTTCACTAGAAGGTTTGGGCAAGCCTTTCAGCAGGTAGAATCATATGTCATGGACGCGGTGCTCCAAAACTTTAGGAGAAGCTTTAGACCATCTACTCCTTTCTTCCATTCACTATCTTTGGACCCGCCAATGACAATGGAAGAGTTATACAGACGGGTTGATAAGTACTCAATGTTAGAGGAAAATATCTGTGCAGCAACCCAGACTGTCATGATCACAAACCAGCTAACTGAGGGAAGTAAGTCGTCCGGGAAAAAGTCGTCCGAGTCCAAGGAAGGTCACGGCAGAGACCGAAAGTGATCCCGTGACCAGTAGTAGAAAATGAGAGAGCTCCCATAATTCACCTCCCTAAACATCTCATACGAGAATTTATTGTCCATCATTAGCGACTTACTAGAGTTCAAATGGCCTACACTAATCTAGACGGATCCCTCCCAAAGAAACAACTCGCGTATAGTTATCATGTATATCATGGCACGAGGATGATAGGGTGTTGAAGCCTAAAGTCTACGGAAAAGCTGATCAAGGCTAGACACCTCAGGAGGTATGTCAAAGAAGTTTACCACAAAGAAGAATCAGGGCAAGCAGAAGATAGAGTTATGGTTGGAGCAGCAATCCCGTCATCCGCACTGTGCCATAAACCATATACTCAGCGGATCAGCCCGACGACCAGCGATCACTCAAGCGCAGAAGAAGCTCTTAAGAGCTGCCATGGTTAAGGCGTCGGTAAATTCCATCCACACAAGCAGAGCCATGAAAAAACCAAATTCAATAGATGGGCCCCATATCCTTTCCTCTCACAACCCGACCGCAGGTCATCAGGCCCTACTATGACGACTGATGCTCACCTCTCAGATAATCTGCTTGATGTGCTCAGTGGTACCGGCTAGACTCATAAACAAGGGTAGATTTATCAAACTACTAGCCTTCAAGCAAATGAAGCTGTCCTTAGGTATGTTGAACTTAGTCGGGCAAATCCTCTATGGTTTTAATGGGGCAACTACTATAACACTAGGAGATGTCACGCTCCTTATAAAGGCAAGGCCACTCACACAGCAAGTTTTGTTCTCAATTGTCGAGGACTTGGGGCCTTACAACACCATAATGGGGCGGGCCTAGCTACACTCGATGAAGGTTATCCCTTCGACCTACCATCAAATGGTCAGCTATTTGACTAACAATGGGTAGGTTGACCTTTTGCAAGCCAATTCTATTCACGCAAGAATGCTTATCAACTATCTATACAGAACGTAAAGGAGAAGAACCTAAAATCCTCCCCTTTAAGATCAAACCCCCTCATAGCAATCACGCTTAGTCGCTCAGCCTTGGTGTGGGAAGGAAGGATCCATCGCTATGGATCCCCGAAAAAGTAACATCGATTCCATTTAAAAGTTCACCTATTTCAAATGACCCCATTTTAATGAAGAAAGGAACAATCAAGTGATTTAAAGTATATTAAATAATATAGATGTGTTCGCTCCAAGCCACTCATATGGTCAGATTAACCACTAAGGGCCTTTCACAAGCCGGTCATTGGTCCCCACGGCCAAACTAGTAAGGCAAAAAGTGAGGCGTTTTCACCTTGATCGCCACTAGATTGACGGAAGTAGACAACTTACCGAGAGCAGGTTTCATCAAAGAAGTACAATAACCAGAATGGCTAGCCAACGTGGTGGTGGTTCCAAAGAAAGGTGATAAGTGGCGAGTATGTGTAGATTACACTGACCTTAACGAAGCATGCCCAAAAGATAGCTTCCTCACTACAGATAAACCAAATTGTTGATGTCACGCACTAGATAATCGCTATTTTTGGACGTCAATATCACCAGATTCCCATGCACTCGCCTAACGCAAAGAAAAAGACCTTCATTACACTTCATGGGTTATACTACTCTAATGTGATGCCTTTTGACTTGAAGAATGCTGGGTAAACTTATCAAAGATTGGTGACTAAGATTTTCTAACCACTGTTAGGCGAAACCATGGAGGCCTATATCGATCATATGCTTGTAAAATCCAAAAAGCGCTTCAATCACATAAAGAATCTGCAAGAAGCCTTTGAGTTATTGCGAAAGTATAACATGAAGCTCAACCCTTTGAAGTGTGTGTTCGGGCAAATTTTTAGGCTTTATGGTGCCCTAGAGAGGGATAGAGGCAAACTTATTCAACTTAAAGCTTATTATCGATTTCGTGTTCCAATTTAGAAAAGGAGTAACGACCGACTCATTAGCGCCCTGTAATGTTCATATCTCTTTTCACAGATCGGTTAAAACCATTTTTTATCACTTTAAAGAGAGTCAAAAGGGCCGATTGGAATGAGGAATGCAACCAAGCTTTCATAGCAATCAAGCAATATCTTACCGAATTTCCAATTCTGGCTAGCTTAGAAGCAAGCAATACGCTCTATCTATACCTAGCAGTTTTAGAAGTCTCAGTAAGTGCAACTTTATTCAAAGGAGATGAAAACCGAAAACAGAAACCAATATTATTTGTGAGCAAATCTCTATCTGAAGCAACAACTCCGTATACCCGTCTCGAACAAGCAGCACTAGCCCTCCGTGTGGCATCCAAGAAGCTTCACCCCTACTTCCAAGCACACCCTATCGTTTTGCTAACCAATCTCCCTTTGCTAAGCACTATACATAAGCCTAACCTGTTAGAAAGGATGGTTCAATAGGCGACTAAGCTAAGTGAATTCGATATTCAATATAAACCTCGCTTGGCATTGAAGGGACAAATATTGGTAGACTTTTTAGCAGAAATCCCCCAACAGGACACGGACTCGGGTAATGCTGGCTGGTGGATCCTTAATGTAGACAATGCTTCTCGAAAAACGGGAGTTGGAGCCGGTCTGCAACTTAAAGCCCCAATTGGAGAAAAGATAGAACAAGCCATATGCAGATTCTCCTTCTAATAATGAGATCAATACGGCAACTTATCCAAATCGACCTCACAACGTCTGTATCTTTAGAAGAAATCATCATACGAAGCGACTCTCAACTGGTAGTGGGGCAGGTAAACGGAGAATATGAAACGCGAGACCAACGCATGATCAAATATGCATGTCCGGTAAAACTAATACCAAGGAGTTTTGCGACTTGAAGCTCGAACATATCCCGATGGATCTGGCTGCGAGAAGGTGGGTGTTTTCGCGTATGGCCGCATCCCTCCCAATAAAAGAAACGGTATTCCTCCCCGTCTATTACCAACCGACATCATCAATTACCACCAACCAGGTAAATGAGATAGATGAAGCATGTTCTTCTTGATGACTCAACACATTATTCGAGCTCGGGGAACTATCGATAACATGGTCGGTAGCTCAGAAGATTTAGTTCCAAGCGGATAGATTTTCCCTTGTGAATGGGCAGCTATATAAACGGTCTCTAGGCAAGACGTACCTTAAATGTGTCACCACTCAACAAGGACAATATATATTAGCAAAACTCCATGAAGGAATATGCGGAAACCATCCAAGCTAGAGAGGATTCTCGCTCACAGTGGCCCATACACGTTATTATCGCCAACTACGAGAGCGTGATGCCGCCACTGGCCAGAAAGTAGCGACTCGCAACGACTAATCCCTATCTCAAGGGTACCGACTCAAGATTTAACCACTATCACAATCCCCTATTCTTTTTCTCAATCGGGGATTGATATAATTGGACCACTACCTACCGCCCCAGCTCAGAAGAAGTTATTGTTGGTTGCCATCCACTATTTCAACAAATGGATAGAAGCTGAAGCCTTCACCTCCATCAAAGATAAAGATGTTGTCCAGTTTGTGTAGAAGAATATAATATGCCGATTCGGAATACCACAGTCAATTATAACTGACAATGGGCCGCAATTTGATAGAAGAGTATACAGAACTTTTGCCATGAGTTGAAAATAAAAACTTGTATTCAACTCCACGTTATCCATGAGCAATGGCCAGCGGAAGCATCTAACAAAACTCTCTTGACGACTTTGTAAAAGCGTCTACACTCAACTAAAGGAAAATTGGTAGAAGAGTTACTAGTATTTTTATAAGCCTACAGAATAACCAACCAGAAGCCAACTGGAGTATCACCTTTCACCCTTACATATGGGATGGAAGCCGTAATTCCTACATAAATTGGGATGCCCACACTTCGAACTGAAATCCCTGACAAAGCTAACATTGAAGCCATTGCCAAAGACTTTGATTGACATACGAATTCCGTGAAGTTGCGGATGTACGTATAGCATCGTACCAACAAAGAATGACAAACCTATATAACAGGCATGTAAAACAGCGTGTATTTAGAGCCGAGACCTAGTTTTGAGAAGGGTCTTTGAAAACACGACTGACCCAACAACCGGCAAGTTCCAACCGAATTGGGAAGGGCCACACATGATAGTAAGGGTGGGGGCAGCTGGATCGTACACATTAAATAAACTAAATGGGACGCTAGTGCCCTGGATGTGGAATGCTATGGATCTTAAGAGGTACTATCAATAAAATTTTCTTTTAGAGGTATTATCAATAAAATTTTCTTTAAAGTATTATCAATAAAATTTCCTTTAAAGTATTTTCTTTCAATTCTTATAATAGCCAAAAAAGGGTCAAAGTATGCTAGCACATTTTAAAGTCCGTATGGTTTCATAGCTGCACATTTCAAAGACCAGAAGTGGCTCATAGCCTGTTGGCACATTTCAAAGACCAGAAGTGGCCCATAGCCTACTGATGAGCTTAAAAGTCATCTATTTTTAGTCCATTTTTCTGTTTAATTTTAATGTAAAAAGGAATAATTAAGATGTGAAGAAACTCACCAAATTTGTTATTTGCAGGAAGTATAAAAGAAAGAAGAAAAATGCAAAGGAAAAAATACAAAGAATCGGGTAGAGGAAAATGCGTAAAATAAGAAGGTGTAAATGAAAGCAATCGGTTAATTAATGCTGCAGCTCAGTTGCACAAATAGTATGAGGTCGCGACATCAGGAAAATTGAGGAATTTTAAATGCAGGTCGCGACAGATCACAAGATGTGCAGCCGAGGATCGGAAAGCCGCAATTTGAAGAATGATGTCACAATAACACCAGTGTCGCGCGACATAGGTCATGTCGCTATTAAGAGACGGAGGTCGCGACAAGAGAATTGCCTCGGAACGCTTGCGACAGCGTGTGAAAGCCGAATCGCTTAGGACTCTGAGCCGTTGTCGTGACATAGGAATGAGGTCGCTGTACACCAAAAGCAACCATTGAAGCCTGTGAGATCGAGCGATGTCGCACAGAGATCGAGGTCGCGATGCTACGTGACTTGCTCACTTGAAGGTTGCAGCCTTTAGAAGCTTATGTCGCTTACAAGAAGTCGAGGTCGCGACATCGTGAAATACGCTTGAAGGCCATAATATATTATTGAGCTGATGTCGCGACGCGGAGATCAATGTCGCTGGCCACTAAGAAGGACCAACAAAGCCGCAGAGCGCCATAAAGTACGCCGCTGACAAGAGATTGATGTCGCGATATCGTGAACGAACGCTTGAGACTCCGGTGGAGTAATAGAGTGATGTCGCGACAAAGGATTGATGTCGCGACAATAGGAACCATCAAGTGAAAACTGCAGAACCATAAGCCGATGTCGCTGACTAAGCGATCGGCGTCAGCGCCACCAAGAGCAATCATTGAAGGCTACAATTCCATGTCGGATGTCGCGATTAAGAGATTGATGTCGATAATCAAGATAAATCCGCTGAACGATACAAGTGGCGATAAGATTGAAGCAAGTGAAGGACGCTGATGTCACAAATACAGGGGTTGCTGTCGCAACACGAAACCTCGCTTGAGTTACAAGAATATGAGCCGGTCATTACATTAAAAGATATCTGCTCTGCACATTATGAGCGACAAGTTGAAACCTGTGAGAACTATAAGCTGATGTCGCGACAAGATCTGGGATGTCGCGATATCCGCTATCACACTTGAAGACCGCAGATGACCTGAAATGAGGGGTTGCGACATTAAGATATCGACATGTCACGACATCAGGAGACACCAACAAACCCGCAAGGATATAGGCTGATGTCTCACGTGGGAGATCATGTCGCGAAGAGCGGATGATGTCACGACAAGGAGCTAGTCACACCGAACATTAACTTGGCCAGTCCACGGAAATCCACAAAGACCGCATTAGATTAGCCCAAACGAGAAACCCTATAAATACGCAGCCTACCTGAAATATAACGTGAGTCATGCATACAGACGTAGAGAAACCAGAACAAGGCCTCTTTCCTTTATTTTCTTTTTCTTTTCTTTTGTTTGATTTTTCTTTCTTCAAGGCCGAGTAGCTAGAGATTAGATTAGATTTATAGTTTAGATTTTCGCTTTCTTCCGAACCTGGATGTAATCGTTGAATGTAAGTTGAATGCACTCATTTCTTTTCAAATTACTACTCGGGAATGTTTGAAGTCCGCATAAAACTTCGAATTCGAATTTTCCGCTTCAATTTTCGCTATTCTTATGATCGAGGAATGTCAGAGGTGTAATTCAAGAATAATTGAGAACCCAACTTCCATTAAGTGAATGCTATTGTCGAAATTTTTTTCTGTAGTTGTTTCCGGCAAGTGCGAATTTAGTTTATGAATTTATTTTGATTTATGGGTTTAATGTTTTTTGATGAATATCAGTTTCTTATACAGTTAGAGGTATTTTCATTTCTCTGATTTCAGGAGAGTTCTGCAGGTGACACATAGATGACAATCTACGGGAGCTATGAACATTTATTTGAAGGTATATTAACGCTATTTGAGGTCCCAGCCAGGCTGTAAGTTTACTTGATAAATCCTCTTCTCACTTGAAAACAAGAATGAGTTGAAGGAGTTATCAATTTAAACAAGCAGAGAGTTCACCTCAATTCGGATAGTGAGGCCAATCTCGTGTTAGCTGAGATCTAATCAAGGAGAGGGTGATCTATTCTAATTGTGAGGAAGAGCAATCTGGAAGTTGTATATCCTTGCTTGACCAATAACTTGAGAGCTGAGGTTTCTGATCCATAAATGGGTATGAAGTATTGCAAAAGAAAAAATACCCCAGTTGGAAGCCCCCTTTTAAAAGTAGTTATCTCATTCCACGTATTCGAGAGGATCGGAGTAGAAATTAGATAATGAAATGTGGAGTGTGGAGAAATCGGTTGTACTAACGCCTTGGGCGAACTCTAAAAATGCAAATACATAAGTAAAGTGCCCGGTGTGCTGTAGGAATTGATACTTCACAATAGCATTGATCTTAATGTGTACTCTGAACGATGACTATTCGGTTTCCATTTATTTTCTTACCTATTCTTTATTCATTATTCTTAGATTTCAGTTTATTTGATTGTTCATTTCTTAATATATCATAGTATATTTTACAGCTTCTTGGCTGAAACACCATATCATGTTATAGTTCAAATAGTATGAAACTTGAGTAGTCGGGGTAGTTGATCTTGAATTCTTGAGATCTCTGTGGGATCGATATCTGGACTTAAATCCAATTTATTACTTGTCGACCTGTGCACTTGCAGAATATCAGACCAAAACCAATAAATTGAAATTGATTTACTCTAAGAGATTTTTGGTTATTATAGTATGATGTAAACAAGTTTGATGGCACTGTTGCCTGGGATTAGTTAATAGTCCTTGGGTAATCCTGTTATAAACTTGTGTATATGTCACTTGGTCTCGCTCAACAAACTTATGGTGCCTTTGTCAGGGATTAGTCAATAGTTCCTTTGGCATTGGTGTGATATATTAGTATGTGTTCTTTAGTGCAATCGGCCTGTAGCACATTAAAATCTAGAAGTGGCTCTAAAACTGGCGGCATTTCAAAGTACAGAAGCAACTCTTAGCCTGTTGGCTAAAGCCAAAACCCATAAATGGTGCTTTACCTACAGGCCCGTGTGCAACCCATACCGGTTTCTAAATTTTGAAAACTTATGACACTAATATACAGGCGTTGTCTGGTCAGACTCATAGTGAAAGATGTAAAATAAAATATATAGATTTCTGTGAGTCACATGTCAAGAATCGGTGGAATCTTAAATACACCAATAGTCTATCAGGTTGCATAACGTATATAATGTCAATCTTGGCGGCCATGTCTGGGGTCCTTATAAATTTTTTTAAAACAAGAAAGAGAGACAAAGATCAGCTCTGATCCCTAGCGAGAGCACTCTTCTTTGGTTCCTCTACCGCTTCGCTCTAATTCACCTCTGCTGTTGTGGCCTCAGTGGTTACTAGGACCAGGGGGCACTTAAGGTTCACGAAGAACTCCGAAGGAATCAGGAATGTCGTTTGGAACTTTCGGTTGATCACCATAGATGTTGTGTTTGAACATACAACATTTGCAACCGTAGGCAAAGATCAGCTTCAAGGCCCTTTGGTAGTCCTCCTCTATGACAGGTTTGTCCTTGCCCGCCTGAGATTGAAGGGAAGACACTTCATCTTTTATTGCCCCGATTTCAGACGGGCGGCCTCGGCTAGCCTCGACCTTAGTCGGCCTCTTCATGACTACCGGGCGTCTTGGATACTAACTTGACTGATTAGTGCCCAAATAGTGCTATTTTGAGCCACATTTATTGCGGGTTTGCGAACTTTGTGTATTAATAAACTTAATTAGCAATTGGCACATTAGGTCAATTTACTACTAATGGCTTTGTGGCTATTTTTTGTAATTTGTAAGCTAAACTCGCCAAATTGTTGAGTCGACTCAAACACGAAAAATCTAAGCGAACTTAGAAGTTCTTGGTCGAAGTCGAAGGAAAGTGGAGCGAGGAAAATATAGAAGGAATTGGGTCCTGTGAATTTTGCAAGATTCTGAAATTTCGGGTTGCGAATTTCGCCAGCTTTGCTCCTATATCTGTTTGACCCATTTTTGACCAACTTTGTAACTTTCTAAACTACCCCTCTATGTATTATTGGTAGTTCATACATTTTTGTAATTTCCCTTGATACGAGCAATATATAAAAGCTCAATCAAGGCTTTAATAGAGATTATCACTTTTATCTTTGATAAATTTGGCGCAGCTTCGGCCTCTCCCTTTGTTTTCTTTCTCTCGTTTTCTCGCTTGCAAGCGACCTGAGGATGACGAGCTCAGGAGGATGGTTGGCTAAACCTCTTATCCTTGAAGAGTAGGGCTCTTTGGGCTAGGGTTTTGAGGTAAAGTCTTGGTCTCTTCTTTTAAACATAGTAATTATTGTCATTGTAATCTATTTCTCACTATAGGTTTAAATCCTTTTGATGTATTCTGATTGACCAGTACTTGGAAATATTTTAGGGTTCAGTGGATGCTTATTTCTAGATCCACTGAGGCTCGTTTAGTTGCCATTTATTTTTCATTATAGGGTAGATCAAAGGATCAATTTTTACTGTCTTGAAACATTAATGACCAATAAATGCTATATCTAAAGAGGAAAATTATTAGGGTTCGATTTTATAGCTAAACAAAGATCCGGTTTGGGAAATGACTATAGGTCATGCTCCTCAATGCGAGGAAAAGGGCCCGAGGACCTCCCAGTTGCCCTAGAACCTCAAACCCAGTGGCCCGAGGCTTCAAGGAATTCTTTTTACATTTTATTACATTTTAGTTGCAGTCTTCAAATCTGACCCCTTGTTTTAGAAAACCCAAAAATCAGTGAAATCCTGTTTGAATCAGCTGTAGTTACCTACACGATGAAAAGCCCATGCTGTGTGTTTAATGCCAGAGCCATTATACTATAGTAGCTACGCTGCGATAGTAATAGGTTTAGGTTTATAAATATTTTTGATTCCGAGCACCAAATCTCTACCCTGTGCATGCTACGATTTTAGCGAATCAAATGGCGCGGATTCATAGGATGGTGCCACAAGTGCAAGTGGCCCAGTTGTTGAACTTATGATCCACATCACAAGTGTTGGTGAATTTTCAACCTTTTTTTGTTTTCATTGTTATTTCCCCTAGCAGTTCACTGTTAGGTTGATTCAATTTTTTAGCTAACATGAACCTTTTTGGTTGCCTGTTTTGTTTTTGTCTCTTATTGTGTTTTGTGCTCTTTTCATAGGAGTTTATGCAACACTGGGATAGGACATTGGGATAAGAACACAGTAGGCCGATTAGAAAGCGTGCTCCACAGACGGTGTGAATTGAGCATACACGTTGGTCGAGATGGAGCCTCCACACGAGGCTAAAGCCAACAAGGGGTTCACAGAAATCCCAATGCATATAGATCAATGAGGGATCATATACATCCTCCAAGGGTAAGTGCACCCTCCTACATATTGCCCCCTTCAGAGAACATAATTATCAAGCCCTACATTGTGCCCCTGCTCCCCACTTTCCATGGAATAGAGAGTGAAAATCCATACTCTTGTCAGGAATTCGAGTATCTGTCTACACCTTCAAGAAGACTATCTAATGGACACGATGGGCCAAGTTATTTCCTCTTATACGGAATGTGAGCTAAAAAATGCGAAACCGACTCTTATCTTAGTATTAGGGATTGGGGAGATATGCGAGGCGAGTTTTTAAAGAAATTATTCAGCGCCCATAAAACCAATACTTTGAAGGCAGATTGCTGCGGCCCAAGAAAATGAGAAATTCTACTAGTGTTGGGAAAGGTACCTGGAGACCATCAGTACTTGCCCTCACCATGGCTTTGATACTTGGATGCTGGTTAATCACTTCTATAATGGAATGTCCCTTGCTATGAATCAGTTGTTGGAAACTATGTGTGGAAGGGACTTCATGAGCAAACATCCAGAGGAAGCCATGGACTTCATGAATTATGTGGCTGAGACTTTAAAAGCATGGGATGAACCTAACCCCAGAAAGGCAGAGAGGATGAGACCTGCAGCCAATTCAAGAGGAGGCATGTACTCACTCACAGAGGACATGGAGATGAAGGCAAAGCTATCCACCTTGACTAGAAGGTTGGAGGAGCTTGAAATACGAAATCACCATGAGGTGCAAGCGTTGACTGAGTCTATGCCTATTGGCCTTGTTTTAGTCTGCAGGCACAGGAGAGCCTTTGACTGCCTTTAGTAAGGGATATGATGGTTGATCATGCCAATGTTGTGGGTGTCCTGAACACAACCATTGCTCATATGGCGAACACCTATAACCTGGTGGAGGAACCATCCTAGCCTCTCTTGAAGCCAAAGCCTCCACCATATGTGCCCCTCTTTGCCTGTGGCGGTATGGTTCTTTATCTACATTCCCACGGCCGCCACCATCATCATCCCCAATTGAATAAGCTATCTGGGCAAGCTTGAGTGGTGGGCAATTTTGTGGAAGAAGCGAGGAAGGCAGTGAATACTCGGGCTAGCCGGATTGATACGTGTAGACGCAGCTGAACAAGAAAATAGAGGAGCACACGTGAAATTTCTGAAAATTTGACAGCCTCTGACTCAATTTCAAGGTTGACCAGCTTGACACGAGGTGCGGGAAAAGAGAGGCCCCTCTCGGGCCACAATCTAGGGGTGCATGAATTAAGAGCTCTTCTAGTGAACCAACTCTAGGATAGTGAAGTCAAGAGCGGTGATCTTTGAGAAGTGGAAAGGAGGTTGAACGGCCGGAGTCCAGACCGGCCGCAAGAGAATTTAGGAGGCAAAAGAAGCGGAACCAGAGGAGTTAGTGATTAAAGAAGATGCAGTGAAGAAGAGCACACCTCCACATTTTCCTCAAGCGCTAAAAAACAAGAAGAAGGCCATCAACCAGGCTGAGATTCTAAAAGTTCTAAGGCAGGTGAAAGTCAACATCCCCCTACTTGACATGATTAAATAGGTCCCAACATATGCCAAGTTTTTAAAGGACCTGTGCGTAGTGAAGAGAGGACTAAATGTTGACAAAAAGGCCTTCCTGACAGAACAAGTCAATGCCATCATTTAGTGCAAGACTCCAGTGAAATACAAAGATCCGGGTTGCCCTACCATCTCGGTGAATATAGGAGGCACTTGTGTAGAAAACCTTTACTAGACTTGGAGCAGTGTCTTCACTTCCTTATCGGTGCATAACCCGGCTAGGTTTGGGGCTTCAAGCCCACTTCCATTACCTTGTCCCTTGCAGATAGATCCATAAAAATACCAAAGGACACTATAAAGGATGTTTTAATACAGGTGGACAAATTCTACTATTCTGTAGACTTTGTTGTGCTTGAAACTTGACCCAGTTTGCGATGAGGACTAATTATGTGCCTATAGTCTTGGAAGGGCATTCTTAGCCACCTCCAATCAATTATCAATTTCGAAATGGAGTTATGCCTTAGAGATTTGGGAACATGACTGGAACTTAACATCTTCATGAGTAAAAAGCTAATGCAACCGATGGAAGAAGACCCGGAGGAAGTTGCATAATTGATAAAATTTTGGAGAATCATTTGATCGACAAATACAGGATGTCTTGATTGCGAGAGTTGTTTATTTGCTACGAAGTGTAAGACAAGACACATTACCTTGTACGCGCCCATGGAGAAAAAGAAGAGATTCTACACTCTACGACTAGGGAAGAAGCCAATGAGCCTCAGTGGATCTCGAAGCAGGAATGAAATATGCATACTTAGAAGAACATGGCAGTGCCCGGTTGTCTGTCTCTGCTCTATGCTTCATGGAAAACAACTGCTTTGGACCTCTTCGAGAGAACAAGAATGGCTGGAGAAAATCATGGACTTAAAGGGAATTAGCCCAATAGTTTGCACCCATCATATCTACTTGGAGGAGGAAGCAAAATCGGTAAGGCGTATGAAGGGTTGAATCCTTATATGCGGGAGGTGGTGCGTGAAGTCTAAAGTGCTACAAGGTGGTATCATTTACCCATCAGATGTGGGTGGTGTATTGGGTTGTGCCTAAAATCGGGGGTAACCTCTTTGTACATAATGAAAAAGGAGAGGAAATGCCCACCCGCCTTACCACAAGTTGGAGGGTATATATCGATTACAGAAAATTAAATGAGGTGACAAGGAAAGATCGCTTCCCTCTACCCTTCATGGACCATCTTCTTGAAAGAATTTATGGCCACCTTCTCTTGCTACGGATGGCAATTGGTATTTCAGATTGAATTCTTTGAAGTGGGGAAGACCACCTTCACCTGCCCATTTGGAACATATGCATATAAGAGGATGCCCTTCGGCCTGTGTAATGCCCTTACCACATTCGGTGCATGAGCATCTTCGATGTTGGTGGGCGCATTATGGAGGGAGTCTACATGTGATAATGGATTTTATGGAGGAGCTTTGAAGATAGCAGTAACTAGGCATGTGCGTAGGTGTATCGAAGACCTAGTGCTAAATTAGGAAAAAATGCCATTTATGGTTAACCAAGGAATTATCTTTGAGACATTATTTCCAACAAAGGGATTGAGTTGATGGCAAAGCTCAGAAGCTGATCCTCCAAACTACCTTCCCCGAATCGTGAAAGGCTGAGGCAATTCTTAGGGCATGCGGGCTTTACGGGAGGTTCATCGAGATTTTCAAAAGTACCAGCCCTCTATATGTTCATTCAGAAGACAAATTCATGTGGGGATGAAGGCTGCCGGGAGAAAGGCTTTGAAGCTCAAGGCCTGCCGACCCTTTGCTGCACGATAGTGAGAGCCCCAATTTGGAAGTTGCCTTTCAAGGTTATGTGCGGGTGGCGACCTCGCCATTGGAGCAGTTCTCGGGTAGAGAGAAGAAGGAAAACCTTATATGGCGATCTCTCTATGTAAGCAAAACGCATTGAACGAAGCGCAGAGGAATTACCTTTACCATAGAAAGAGCTGTTGGCGATAGTCTATGCTCACGGAGCCAGAGCATCTTACTTGGTTGGGTCGGACATAATCATCTTCACGGATCATTCGGCTTTGAAATATCTGCTCACCAAGCAAAATGCCAAGGCTAGGCTTATCAGATGGGTTCTCTTGCTCTAAGAGTTCAACCTGCAAATCAAGGATAAAAAGGGTGTGGAGAATGTTATTGTAGATCATCTCTCGAGACTAACAATAGCACCTGACACTCGAAATTCTTAATCAGCGATGAGTTTCTGAGAATCCACACTCTAGTAGAGAATACCCCATGTTATGCCCACATTGCCGGTACGGCAGCAAAACTGAGAATGGAAGGCACAAGGCGGGGAAGTTTTCACCGCTAAAATTCACACTCCTACTATTGGGAAGAACCCTTATTGTAAAAATGTCTGTGATCAAATGTCCAGAAGATGTGCACAGGAGAATAGCAAAGTACTCGACCATTGCCGTTAGAATGCATGTGGAGGCCATTTTGCTTCAACCGCCATGAAAGGTACTCTGTCTGGGTTCTATTAGCCTTCACTTTCAAGGATCACCCGCCATGTGCGTGAATACGGCGAATGTCTCGAAAGGTTAGGGAAGATCTCTACATTATCTGTGATGCCTCTGGGCAGATATTGGTGGTTGATTTGTTCGATGTTTGGGGCATCGACTTCATGGGACCATTTCCTTCTTCCTTTGGATATGTTTACATTTTGGTGGGGGTCGACTATGTGTTGAAGCGGGTTAGCGCATTCCTTATGAGCCAGTGATATAGGTGGTCAATTGAAATTCTTGAAGGAGAACATCTTCTCGGGTTTAGAGATTCCCCTAAGGCCATAATTAGTGATGAAGTTCACACTTCTACAACAAGCCACTGAGATTTCTAGCTAAGTCGGTGTAAAACACAAGTGGCTGCACACCATCCTCAGGCCGGTGGTCGAGTTGAGCTTACACCAGCAAAGAGAAATCAAAACAATATTGATAGTGGTGGCTCCATAGAAAATTTGGTCTCAAGCTGTTGGGTTTACATATGGGCATAAAGACAACATACAAAAACTATCTTGGCATTTATATCGCCTGATTTATGTGTCTATACAGAATTAAATATGAGGCGTATTTGGACGTCGAAGTTGAACCTAGACATGGGAAGAGCTGGCCTTAAAAGGCTCTTTGATAATAAATGGTGGAAAGTAGGAATGATGCCTACTTCAACTCGAAAATTGTAAAAGACAGACTTAAGAAGTGGCATGATCAACTAATTGCCCGTAAGAATTTCAAACAAGGAGACCAGGTGTTACTGTGACTCAGCTCTCCACACTCTTCAAGGCGAAGCTCAAGTGGTGTATGGTCCGATCTTCGTCCATCAAGTCTACCTTAATGGATCAGTGGACTTTCTTAATTCAAAGGACAACAGGGTGTTCAAGGTCAATGGGCAAAGACTAAAACCCTATGCAGTACAACACAAAACAGACAAGGAGGAGATTCCCCTCCTTGACCCCCATGAATCAGGCTACCTGTATTGGGTGTGGTATTTCATGACTTTTATAGTACCTATAATTTTGTTGAGGAATTGTTTTAATTGGTTTTATTCATGGATGCATAATTCCTTTATTTTTAGTTTTAGTTTTAAATCATTTTTTCTAATCTCCATTTGCATATTCTCATGATTTTTTGTTCTCTGTTTTGCGGGTGCTTTAGTGGGGCTTTCTTTGCATAGTTGAAATTTCAAGTTTGCAAGAATTGCCTTTGCATGCCTTGTTCACCCCTTCCTCCTTCTTCTTATGCAATCTTTCTTTTCTCGCAATACATTACTTTTCCAATTTTGAGCCCTAGCTTTGCTTACTGTTGAACATTAATGGGCTAAACCTTTCACCTACCCTAACCATCTAACTTCCCTCCTTTCATTTCATTTCAAATCCTTTCTCCTCATAGCAAAGAAAAACCTCCTCCCCCTCCTATTCTACTCACATCTCCTTCCCTTCTCGACGAGACAGTTTAAGACACGAGAGGCACGACTTCTAGGCCACAGATTAAGCCACTCTTCCTCCACTGGCGGTCGACCCCGAGCAATCTTGCTCTCAGTTGCTGCACCTCCACCCCTTGCCATTCATTCTTATTCACCTCTGCATTCTTTGCAACTTCACCGCCATATATTACTTGACCCAGCGATGCTCTTATATTAACTTCTTTCTTTGTTACATATCGTGTTTGCTTACACGGTTCTTTGCCCTTGCTCTTTATGTGAATGCTACTAGAGTTGGCCCCTGCTCCCCTATCTCTTAACATCAAGGCCAACCTGAGGCCCCACCTTCCAAGGGCCGAACCTGCAGTCCCGGGGAGTCTTCAAGTTCTAGTACAGGAGCCCCATTCAGCACCCTAATCGGGAGCCTGTTGGAATCTCCCACGGATCTGTCCTAACCGATCATTAGGCGACCCTTCTTCTCTTGCGACCTTATTCTTAGAAAAGATTACGATTGTAATACTAGGTTCGCTGCGAGTTTATTATGATCTTGAGGCCTTTCTTTGCCAGATCAGCTGCTAGACTCATAGGCTAATTGTAGAGGTACTCCCTTGAGCCATTTATAACCCCACATCGGTTTTTCTACCCCAAGTGGTCATGGAGTTCTACCACACTATGGCATCCAGGCGAGAGCCCAATCCGCTATTCATTTTGATATCGATGGCCGACTAGGGATACTTCGGGCCATAGATATTGTAGCTACGTTCAATCTGCCGATGGTCTCGCCCAGCTCGGTCGATTATGGCTTGATGTATCCACTCTACGGGGAGATGGTTCATTTGTTATCCCAGGACACGATAGCCGGGTCCATCTTATTTAGGAGGCAGCTTCCCCCGAGGATGCTCCTTATTGATCATATTTTGCGGTCCAATTTGTTCTCGCTCCCATCCCAGTACGGAGGAAAGCTATTACGGAGGCTCCTCAGCATCTCAGGGCTTTGGTTCTGCCTGCCAAGCTCATCATGACCTCCTTGTTCCATTTTGGGAGCCAAGGTCACGTAGGAATCGGCCCGGCTGAGTCCCTCCCTCCTGTTCCCAGACTGTGTTCCAGTCTTGGCATGTCAGGTTTTCTGAGCCTAGGCTAGACGCCGTCGAGGCTGGGACCATTCTCCTTGTGTTGGCGAACATTGGGTGTTCCCGTTCTTATCACCTCCCACCTCCCGGATCGGCAGGACCTGACAAGCGATTGACCTTCCTACGAGAGGAAGCGGCGACCTCGGCGGTGCATGCGGAGGGCCTCGGATTCGGCGTCCTCAGATTCCGGCTCGGCTACCCGCGCTCCGTACCCGACCACAGCTCTGCGGCGCCTTGAGCCCTCAATTCCTGGTACGATATACGGACTTAGATGGACTGGTTCGCCGGCTCCACCTCCATGACATATCACCATTTCTACTTGAAGTTCTGGCCATTATGGGCGCGATCCGCACTTTCTCTTGTCGCCCGGCATCGCTGGTACGCCCGCCTGACCCTAGGCGAGAGAATGACGAGGCACCAAGACGCCCTCACACGAATCAGGCCATCCTGGGTACAGGATTAGTCACACAGGCTGCCCGATTTCCCCACTCCCGGTTCTGCCCGGGCCCTCTTCAGTTCATCCTCCTTTAGTTCCAGCACCCTCTTGCCCGGCCAGCTACATATCTCCTCTTTGTCTGTTTGTAGCACGGCGATGTAGCGCTCTCCATCTACATCATGACCTCGACACGCCGGGATGAGGATGACCTTCCATCGGCTACACATTGAGGAGGTAGCACTTCCTTCTCTAACTGACCAATCCGAGCCACATTGCGGACAATTCAACATTTGGTTGGGGGGAGCGAGAGTTAGCGAAGGAAGTGGCTTTTATATTCATGTTTTTTTTGTTGCTATCTTGAGCAAAGCCCATTTTATGCTTTGTTGCTATCTTGAGCAAAACCCATTTTATGATGTCCAGAGGCTTTTTGTTTACCCTTTTTGTTGAAGCTATTAGTTTTTGGTTGTAAAGCTGAAAATCTAGTCGCATGTCTTTTTATACATACCATACAACTCACATTTATGGCTTCAAAATCCCACTAATTTATTTTTTATTTTTTATTTTTTTATTTTTTTTGTGTTTTGCCTAGCCTACAAGTTGAAAAACTGAAACATTATCTAATTATGTTAATGTTAGATTAGTTCCATGCATGATTGAGTGAATGACCAGTTGAAGTCTCATTGTTTTCAATATTTTTCTTCCACCTTTAGCTAACCACACACAGTGCACATTAGGTTCGGCTTAGCGAAAAAATTGCCTAGCCTTCAAGCCTTGCAATAACTTGACCTAGTTTTGTTGGCCACCTTGAATAGGTTAAGGATCCACATGAAAAGAAGACCAATGAAGTCTTCCAACATAAAAAGAAGTGAAAAACAAAAACAAAAAGAAACAGAAAAAGAAAAGAAGCGCTGCGACGCTTTGCCCTTTAAACCGACACGGTCAGAAATTTATCGGCGAAAGTGCGGAAAGCTGGTGCCACTGAGCCAGCGGTTGGGAGTCATCGACTTAGTGCTTCTTTATGGGTAGTTGGGTGAGGTTTAGCGAGTTGCGGAGTGCTGGAGTTTAATCGTCGAGTCTAGGGTAAAACCTGAAGAGTTAGTGGTTGAAAGACCCTAATGACTTGATGCCCTAAGCCTTAATTGGTTGGGAGTCATCGGTGGATCCCCGTTACATGGACTTTGGTGAAGTCGATTCCTCAGCATTACACCCCTACAACGCAAAAAGAATTGTGGAATAAGAGTGGATCCTGAATTATTTAGGTCGGTCAATGTTCTAGGTTATGGCAGTAGCTTGGTTGGGGGGAGAGTGCAGTTTGGCAGTTCATTGTTGAAAACTGATCATATAAACACTTAGATTTTGGTGGAAGTTTCAGGTTGATTCTCTTGAGTTGGATGCTCTTCTAAAGCTTGATTCTGTATGGCATTCATTCTCTCGAGATAGTTATTGGGCAGGGTCTTGGTGATTCATACTAAGGGTTAGGCATTACTCATTTACATTCTTTTTGAAATACCATTTTTTTTTTTGTGAACATAATTTGTCTGCTCTCCCTTTCTTTTTTTCATTGCTAAGGGACTAGCAATGTGTCGGTTGGGAGGAGTGATTAGTGCCTAAATAGTGCTATTTTGAGCCCTGTTTATTACAGGTTTTGAGCACTTTTTGTGTACTAATCAACTTAATTAACCCAATTGGCACATTAAGGTCCCGGCTTTACTACTAATCGCATTTTGTGGCTATTTTTGTAGTTTATGCAAGCTAAACTCGCCAAATTGTTGAGTTGACTCAAACATGAAGAATCTAAGCCGAACTCAGAAGTTGCGGGTCAGAAGCCAGAAGGAAAGTGGAGCAGAAAATAGAAGGAATTGAGTCCTTGCAGGAATTTTGCAGGGTTGCGAAAATTCGCAACCTGTGACCTGCGAATTTTCTCAACCTGCAAAATTTCGCATGTTGCGAATTTTCGTAACCTGCTCCCTATGTCCTGTTTGACCCATTTTTGACCAAAATTTTGTAACTTTTTCCTAAACCACCCTCTATGTATTATTGGTAGTTCATACATTTTTGCAATTTCCTTGTTACGAATGTGTATAAGGCTCGATCAGGCTTCAATATCGGATCATCACTTTTATGCAATAAATTTTGGGTGCGAAAGCTTTCAGCTCTCCCGCCTGTTTTTCTTTCTCTCATTTTCTCCTATTTTCTCTCACTTTATTGCCTGCCAAACATCCCCTGAGGATGACAACTCAGAGGATGGTTATCTAAACCCCTCTTATCCTTGAAGAGTAGGGCTACTAGGCTAGGGTTTGAGAGTAGGGTGGTCCTCTTGTTTTTAACGGAGTTATTGTCATTTATGTCTTACATCTCTCACTATAGGTTTAAATCCTTTTGATGATTGACGGTGGCAATCTTTTAGGAGTTGATTGAATGCTTATTGCTAGATCACGAGGCTCGTTTGGATTGCCATTTATTTGTCATTGTAGGGTAGATCAAAGGATGGAAATTTTCTTGTCTTGAAACATTAACTTGATAAATGCTATATCTCGAGAAAACTATTAGGAGTTCGATTTATAGCTAAGCGAATGCAGTTTGAAATGACTAGGTTATGCTTCAGCGAGGAAAAGGGCAGGACCTCCCAGTTGCTGTTGTAAACCAGTGTGAGGCTTCAAGAGGAGTTCTCTTTACATTTTATTACATTTAGTTCTTGGGTCTTCAAATCACCCGACCCCACTATTTTATGAAAACCCAAAAATCGAGAGTGAAATCACCATTTTGAATCAATTGTTAGTTACCTACTGCGAAGAAAACCCATCCCACATGTTCGACCACCAGAGCATTATACTATAGTAGCTACGCTCTGACGGTGAAGGTTTAGGTTTATAATATTTTTTATTAGAGCACCAAATCTCTACCTTCGTGCGTACTCACGATTTGAATCACCATCTCCCTATCGCCCGGCGCCTTCCTTATCACGCCCGCTGATAGCCAATGTGGTGATCTGAGTTTCTGCCTTGGCCTTCCACTCCCAATGCTTAGACCTAGCCTTAGCCTTGCCCAGGCCGTCTTCTAAGGCATGGTGCTTGGAGATAGCAGACTGAGCATAACATCGCAGCTTCTCAGCATCATCCAGTTGAAGATGAAGCTTCCTATGCTGGCGTTCTATGTCCCAAATAGTAGTGACAACCTGTGAAAGAAAATGCATTAGAAGAGAATAAATACATGAGACTCATAATCAAACGATTAGAAGTCTGACTATACCAGCTCAACCGTCTAATTAAATTCATGGTTGCGAATATACATTCTGTCTTTGGATACACGGTGGTAGGACTTTTTATCCAAATAGCCAGGGAAGAGAATGGAATACTCTTCAAAAAAAGTCACCACCGATATTCGAAGGTTGGTAGGGTAGAGTTTGCGTATATCAAAGACAGAAGTGTCCCTCTAATTGAAGGGGTTCCAGTGGTTAATGATTGATTGGGCAGAATCTGGCCTAGGAATAGCTGCGTCTGTCGAAGGATGATCCCATTTCATCAGTTTAATCGGCGAGTTTAGCATCAACCTATTAGGAACCTTAGCTTGTGGGGGCCGCCAATGGCTAGGTTAAACTATCTAGTCGAGATGAGCGCACCAACGGTTGTCTGAGGCTTCACTGGCGTTGCCGGCGCTAGGAGGGTCCCAGGCTAAGTCCTATCCTCAAGGTGCACCGGCCTCCTTGGAGGCATCTTGACCGATTGCCCTTCAAGCTAGGAAGGGCATCAAAGGCACAAGCTTTGGAGAGTCAAGTATCTATTGTTAGACTCTTCGAACATCTTCATGCAGACCAGATGGTTTCCTTTTTTTGTCCTAGTATTGTAGAGCCGGGGGTAGTCTCCCTTTGAGCACTTGCAGCTCGCTTGCACATCCGCTCGGCAAACCTAGCAGCGAGACTAGACATGTCTTCCTCGCTCTCTCGGCCAAACTCATAATGGGACGGAGTGGGCCCCATGAGCTCTTGGAAGGAGGAACTGGATTCTCCCAATCTACAAAATCTTCTAACCCCGCTCTGGCAACCTTCACTTGTCCATCCTTCTTTCCCTTCTTTCTTTCCCTTCTTCTTTTCTTTCGCTTAGGGGGCAGGCTTTGGATCCTATACAGAAAAAAGGAGGTTGATTGAGCAAGCAAGGCTGACCCGAGGTTCCTTGGTGATCTCGGCCAGAGGCTCTTGAGTAGCCACCTTGTGAAGAGCTACTGGTGACACGGATCATGAAGAGAACAAAATGCTGGCCCTTGACAAGCTCTTCTGGAAACGGACGGGGGATGACAAGGACTATGTAAGGAAAGGGGTTGGCACCTAACTCTCGTAGTTCTTCCTCTGAGGGGCTCGTGGTGCGCTCCCCTCGGTGATCTCGAGTAATGGAGTCGATGCGATCTACGTTGCCTTCTCCACCCCTAGCTAACCCGGTAGGCCTCGCTTATGCCTACCTACATAAAGTCCATAAAATAGGGGTATGTTAAAACACAAACGGCCTTGAAGAGTACAAGCTCTACCAAGCTGAAACAAATCTAGGAACGATTGAGACTGGTTCAGATTAAATGTAAGCCCTAGGGAGCCTAGCGTCTCATACCATGGACCTCTAATAAAAACAACCCATTTTGCTTCAGTCTTAAGGGAGTCCGGGAGCCTAGTTCCAAATTGCATCCGAGGGGTATGAGCTAACATTGATAGGCGGCCCCTAATCCCAAGCTTCAAAGTGTAAATAAAATAAATCTCTACTAGCGAAATATCCAATTGGTAGAGAAAGTTTAGTACACTGCAACCCATCATAATCCAGAAGACGTTTGGGTGTATGAGTGCAGGAAGTGCCCTAGTGAAATGCAAAAACTGATTCACCAAAGACGGGATGGGAAAGCGAAGTCCAACAACAAACTGCTCTCGGGTGAAATAAACGGCATTATCTGCCCCTCCTATGGTTGGGGTAGTCGTGCCGTCTGAGAAGGACTGTTGTTGTCACTAGTGATCGAACGCGGGACACACAAGGGCAAGAAAAGCAGGGTCGAGATAGAAGGCATAGGAGAATTAAGTATGAGAATCGAGACACTCGAAGAGACATCAGAAGAAGCTCGGCCCGAGCGATGGTGCTGAAGAAGCCACAGGGCGAAATCTGCGAGTTCGCATTGACTGACTTAACTCCTCCCCCTCCCCATTCGGATTATAGGGGGCTTTGTTTAGATAGGCTAGTTAAAGACCGGCATGGACGAGAGACGGATCCAGTTTTGTGAGTATCACGAGAGCCTGAATGATTAGCGAGTGTGCGATAAAATAGTCACTTTGTGTGCCTTAGTACTACGTTGCCTCCGTAATATAGTGAAAGTAAAGTACTGTCCACGGTGGGTTACTAATTACTGACTCTAGTCTAGCTTGGGCTCTATTTGGATGATGGAAAATTTGTAAAAGACGCAAATTACACTAACTAAGCATGGAAAGACCTAGCTATAACAACTCGATAAAGACTAAAAAAACCATAGGGCATAGATTTCACCTAAACAATCATATATGAACCTTCTAATTCAATTAATCAATGTTCATTTTCATATGAAGATGGAAATTTCTCTCATGTATATGCAAATCTCTCTCGAGCATCACTTTTTCTTGTCTAAGTTTAGGTATTTTGCATCGTACTCAACCTAAAACCTTAAGTCTCTATAATAAACCCAGAAATCTATCTGCACCCTAATCTCATTATCTATCTCATGATAATTAGATAGCAAATCATTCATAGTCTAACTTAATCATCACTTCACCGATCTCAAATCAAGCCCTTGAATCATGCAAATATTGGTCAAATACCCACAAGCATTAAAATTAAATGAAATACTCAACACACATGTGAAAAATAATACATTAATCAATATAAATTAGGAGAATTCATACATTCAAGTCTTGGCCTCATCTAAACCCCAAGAAAAGTAAACTAAAACATCTCTAAGTGAAAGAAAACCATCAAAAGAAAGAGAAACAAAGAAAGAGGATGAGAATAAACGATTTTGAGTGAAAGCTCCATCTCCTCTTCTTCAATCTCCTTCTTCTTCAAGCTTTTCCCTTTCAAGATTTGTTCCTTAGGGTGTTTCCACCGAAAAGAGGGCTTCTCCCCTCCCTAAAAGCTCTCTTCTAATGCCCTAGAATGATCCCTCCTCGGTACTCCTCAAATTTAGGCTTAAAATGGGCAAAAAACCCAGCAAATTTGGGTATTGGGCTTAACATCCACGCTGTAGCATGGTAAATCTCACGCTACAACGTGAACACTATTCACAACATGCCCTGTTTTTCCTCATTTGCTTCCCGATCATAACTTGACCATTTGAAGTCCAAATTGAGTGAATAAGGTCTATTTGGAAAGCTTGTGAAGTCACCTATCCATCCATTTAAAGATTGTAGCCATTTGGGATCATCGTGCAGTTGAAAACATCAAAACACAGTAGCTACTACTACTATGTAATTTGCTATTTCCTTTATTTTTTGCTCATTTTCGCGTAATTCCACCAAATGGTTGTCCTAATTATAAAGATGAATATTTCGAAAGATTATGACACTTATTTAACATAAAACTAATAAAACTAAGTAAAACATAAGGTTAAAATGAGTATTTTATTTACTTATCACACCCCCAAACTTAAATCTTTGCTTGTCCCCAAGCAAAGTAAACACAAACATAAAACAAAAACACTATGATAGATATGAGTATGAGTATGGTGCTAGTACAAGTTAAGAGAAAGCTTGGAAATGCTCTAAGAAAACATGTTTGCCAAAATGGGATCCTAAAACATTTATCATCTCTATAAGACAAGGCATTCAAATAGTACGCATCATGCAAGTTTTGCCCCCAAGCCCTCGATAGATATTTCCTAAAGGGACTCAGTGTAAATGATGTTTTAGGTCTCAAAAATAGACTAAGATTCCAAAACATTCTTCAACCAAACTCAACTCACTCTATTTGAAAGAAAATTAACTAAAATAGGATAAGAACACACCTTTTATTCAACAACTAAAACTAAAAAGTATGAAGCAATTTAGAAAAGTTTCCATGTATAGGGGATCCATTGGTGACTCTCACTGGGGCCATAATTACACATGGGCACTGCCTTAATTCCTGCCTAACTTCACCCCGAACAATCTATTAAAAACCAAAGCACCTACTTGTTAGTAAACTCACTTCTTTGTTTCTTTTCTTTCTTTTTCTTTCTTTTTCTTTCTTTTTGCTTTTCTTTTTCCTTTTTTTTTTTTTTTAGTTGGGGCACATTGGCAACCCTCTTTATTGAGGTGTCTCATCACTATAGAAGTTAAGGTCTCTCAAGGTAAGTTCAATTTGAGAAAAAGAGGTTTGAGCCAAAATGTATAGATGAGACCTAGTGTGTGTGTGCGTAGGAGTTTCATTAAGAAATGATTTCTTCAGAAACAATGAGGCTATTCAAGTCAAATCTCCCACAACCAAAAGATACACTCAAGTCCTAGATCAAAGAAATGCAAAGGTATCCCAAATTTGACCAAGAAAATGATTTAAACAGAAAATCAATGCATTCTCAAAACAATTACTAGGCACCAACTCAACTCATATGAGACACTAAATAAACAAAAGAAAGAAAGAAAAGCACATGCAAATAACAACCAAAGAACTAAAGCAGGTAAGGAGATACAAAAGTTGGATTTTTGAAATTTTTTTGAATTAACACACTTCCCTAAACTTGAAATGAGCATTGTCCTCAATGTGAAAAAAAAGCAAGAAGGGAGAACGAGTACTCTCCCGAGGGTGATCAAGCCTCTGGAAGTAGCCCCAATGAATATTGGCTTGCTTGTGGCATGCAAGTTGTGTCTTTTGTATCCATAAAGCTTGAAATGTGCAATGAGTGCACAATCTTCCAAAAAGTGAAGCACAACTTTGTAAACTCTTCTCTTGACACTCACAACCCCTTTCTTGATGATCTTGATTCTTCAACTATATATCTTCAATGCTCCGAGAACAAAGACAACCATTGACTTTAACAATTGCCATAACTAACTCTATTCATTTTCACAACAATGGCTTACCCACCATAACATAAAGATAGTTCCAACACTCTCTGTCCAAATCTTATTCATAATTTCCATAGACATGATGCTCGAAATACTCCCAAATTGATGTAAAAGAATGATGCTTTACCAAAGAATGCTAGGGAACTCCTCTTGTATCAATCTTAAGGCTCGAACTTTACTTGGAAATTTTGTCCAACACCTTGTGTGCATAGTTTTCATGTTCATGACATCCAAGGCATTTCGATGGCTCTGCTTTACAAAGAGGTGAGCCTCAGCCCTATATAGCAACAATATCTGTCACACCCCACTTCTACTAGATTTACAGTGTGCCGCCACCCCACGTAGAACCCCACTGCTACTTCCTAAATCCATCAGAGAATCCTATGAAGCCGGTCATGTCATTGATGAAAACCCATATAAAAAAATTTTCTTTCTAAATTCTAGGATTTTATAGTACCTCATGAAGATGTCAACAGATACAGTGACATATCCCAAAACCTGTATATACAGTTTACACTTTTCAAAATATGCAACCAACACAATCTTTCAAAGAGCCTCAGGCTCATCACATTTTCACAAAACAAACTATGTGCATACATATGCTCAACTGTACAAATTCAAAGTATTTCCTTACACAATTTATTTAATTCAGCACTATACTAGAAGTCAGGAGAATACTAAAATGCTCCAGCATCCGGCGTGCCTGTACTTGGAAAATAGTTTTTAAAACAGGAAAATAATGAGCTAAACGAGCCTGAGTGTATGCTGAGTAAATGCTTGCTTTTCTGATAATATCTCAAACTCCAGAAACTATATTTTACAAGATACTGAAACCTTGCTCATTATGGTAAAAGTTTCTTAAAACTTTTCAAAATCGCTGTTTGTTAGCTTAAAAGTTTATAAAACTTTCATAAACGCTGAGCCTAGGCTTCATCGCTGCTTTAAAAGTTTCTAAAACTTTTCTATAAAATTACTTGCTTGCTTTGAAAAGTTTCTAAAAAACTTTTCATACTATGTCATTAGTTTGCTTTAAAAGTTTTTAAAATTTTTCATAAAATTACTGTTTGTTTAGTTTGAAAGTTTCTAAAACTTTTCATACTATGCTTGCTTATACTCGCTTTTAAAAGTTTCAAACTTTCATAAAACTACTTGCTTGTCGCTTTGGAAAGTTTCTAAAACTTTCATACTATGTCATTTTTAAAAGTTTATAAAACTTTTCAAACCTCTTTACTTGCTTGCTTTATTTTTGCTTTAAAAGTTTATAAACTTTTCATAAACGCGGAGCCTCGGGCTTCGACATTTGATTTAAAAAAGTTTATAAACTTTTCTATGCCACTGAGCCTGGGCTTCAACTGCGCTGTTGCTTGCTTACCAAAGGGTTGATTTCAAACTGTATGAAAAAATGCTTATAAATCAATATCAATCCACTGAGGCCTTTTAACTTGTCAGATCTAGTAAACACCGCAAATTGGCCGTAACCCACTGGTGGAAGGACTGGGTCCACATCACCTAGGTGGAAGGGCCTCACCTACATCACCTTTCTTCCTAGAAATATGGTGAAAGACCTTGGCTCCACAAATACCATAATCTAGCTAGCGCCTTAAGGCCCGATTTATAAAAATATAAATTTCTGGGCCGTTTGTTTATTGAAATATTGTTTAATAATTTAAAACCATTGCTTTCTTGAAATATGATTTAATAATTTAAAACCATTACTTGCTTGAAATATGGTTTAATAATTTAAAACCATAACATACCAGTGTAAAACGATTTATAAATAATACATTAGTATCAAAATAAATAGAACACTCACCTCCTTTACACTAACCGAGCACTCCACTCCACACCCTCCCGCTCCGCTATTACTATCTCTACACATTCGATGTATTAGACCACACTCACAAGACAACTAAGAAATTTGCACACTGTGCTACAATTAAATTTTTCGTAAAATACGTGGCCTAAATGTCATTCACAGATATATAATAGATTCTAGACTCATGGACTTTCCATAGAGTCTAAAACACCCGAAAGCATTTCTAAAAATTATGTTCGGACTGTCCAAATACATATATCCCAAATTCCCAATCCGAATCCATCCAAAACAGCCCCGAATTCACTCTGATCATTCAAAAGTAGAGTCCTAAAACTCCTAAAATTCCTAAATTTAATTGGGAAAATTTTGGACTGAAATTTACGACTCTAAGAAAAATTCCAAGCCATTATACATTCAGATAAAAACAAACTAAAGTAGGAAAATTCCCTACTCTTGAGTTTGCCAAAATGCTAAGCTTTGGTACCTACTACAGAGCTCTCGTCACAGTAGATCAACTTTTACTTTCCGCCCGACAAAATATATAATTCGATTTTCATAAATTTGAGAAAGAAATAAAGAGAAGAAAAAAAATAAAAATCTTATCTCTCTTCCACGCTCCTTTGTCCGTCTGTCTACCTCCTTCCTTTTCATTTTTATCCTTTTTTTAATTACTATTATTATTATTATTATTATTATTTGGATACATAACTTATATTGCCTTATTCGATCCGTTTCCTCGTCCTTTAAAATTTTTGTTTCATTTCGCCAATTATTTTAAATGAACTTAACTCAAGCCATTTTTCGACTTCCGGTGATTTTCGGGGAAAATCTCGCCCCTCGGGTCACATTTATCATCCAAAATTCAATATTCCGACCGTCTCGTAATTTGACAAAATCTCTTTTCTCTGAGTCACTAGATTTCAAGGAGACGAATTTAACGGCAAGAAATTAAGCCACATCCGAGATCTAGAGAATTTTTAGGCTTCCCTAAACCATTCCCTGAAATTTATTATTATTATTATTATCCTTTTGAAATTCCATAATTTGTACTTTCACTCTCCACTTTCCTTAATTGCAAAAAGGCTACAATGCTTTGAAAACTTTATAATTTCATCCTTAAAAAAACAACTTTCAAAATACTACTATGGCACTCAAATAATTATGATTCCCTGCGCACATATGCGAATCTCTTACCGCCATACTATACCGCACACCTCTCGGGATCTGACGCTCCAAATCCCTCCTTTTAGAAAATTTCATTCCCGAAATGAACTAAACTCAAAGGAAAAGAAAGTACCTCATCTTAAAATAACTGGTGCATCGACGACTTAATCCGGGAGCCTCAGCCCCAAGTAGCCGTCTTCCCTCTCATGATTCTTCCATTAACATTTTTAACTAGAAGGAATCACCTTATTCCTCAACACTCGCTCACGATCTACAATCCGCATTGTTGTTTCCTCATAAGTCGATTCTCCTTTAGCTACACTGAAGCTCTCTCAAGATACGTGGAAGGATCTCGTAGATGTACTTCTAACACTCCACACATGGAATGTCATGAATCCTTTATAACCGTAGGGGTAACTTCAACTTGTAAGCTATCGACCACTCGCTTCAACTTCACAAGGTCCCCATAAATCTCTGGATCGAGTCATTTCGTCGGGCTAAATCTCAAAACACCTTCCGGGTGAAATCTTCAAAAGACTCTACACGCATCTCGACCAAGTCTCTACGATTTGTTCGCATAACTTTCGGCTCATCTCTTTCTATCTTCAAGTTATCACGAACAACTTCACTTCATCCGGCGTGATCTCGCACTCCAATTCAAGGCCCATCGGGCCTCCTCTCACCAACCCCATCCCCGCACACCGGGAGTCCTACATTTCCCGCCATACAACGTCTAAAATGGAGCCATCTCTATATCGGCTTGATAGTCGTTGTTGTCAAGAACTCCATTAAGGCTAAATGAGTATCCTAACTCCTTGAATTCCATCACACAAGCTCTCAAGATATCCTCTAACGTCAATGAATCCTTCGACCGCCATCCATCTGAGGATGAAATGCTGTGTTGAAATGAAGGCGAGTACCTAAAGCCGCTTTGCAACCGTCAAAACCCGGATGTGAACCTCCGGGTCCTGACCGAAACTATCAAACTGAACCCCATGAAGTCTCACTATCTCATCCACATACAACCCGCCAACTTTTCCAGAGAATCACTGGCCATTAACCCGCGTAAAATGAGCGGACTTCGTTAATCGATCAACTATCACCCATATAGCATCATGCTGCCTCTCGAGTCCGCGGAAGACCGCCACAAACTATAGTGATCTTCTCCCATTTGCTACCGGAATAGTGGAGTAAATCGTATCTCCCCATTGTGCCTCCGATGCCTCGCCTTCACCGACATGTTAGGCATCCGGAGACGAACTTGCGATCTCTTTCTTCATCCCATTCCACTAAAGAATGTTTTTCAAAGTCTTGTACATCTTGGTACTTACCTGGATGCATAGGATAAGGCATGAATGCGCATTCTCCATAATGTCTCTTTAGCTCGCCATAATTCCCGGCACACATTCCTTTCACCCTTTCTACCATTATGTCAGCCATCTCCGATTTGAAACTCGCTCTTTCCATTTCTATCTCTTCCTTGCTTAATCATCCGTGGATCCCGCGAATCGCCCCGCCCGACCTGATCCATTAGGAAAGGTCTAACATGAAATGTGGCTTAATAAGGCCCCCGAACTCTCACCTCCAATATCACCCCCTAAAGCCTCGCATCCATAAACAAAGGGAAGATAACTTGATCCTTACATGAGACAAAGAACTCTCCGTCGCCTACTCAAGGCATCCGCTACGTACATTAGCTTTTCCTCGGGCGGTACCTAATAGTATAGTCGTAGGGGTCCTTAATCAACTCAAGCCATCTTCTTTGCCTCAAGTTTGAACTATTTTCAAAGTGAAAATATATCAAGACTCTAATGATCTCGTAAAGATCCCGCAAGGAACACCATAAGTAATATCTCCATATTTTCGTGGCAAACAATGATCGTTGCAAGCTCTAGTCGTGTGTAGTAGTAATTTCCCCATGCTTTAGTCAGCTTAGAGGCATATGCAATCACCCTATCATTCCGCATCAAAACACACCAAGCCCCGCCGAGAAGCATCACTATAAACCACAAACCCATCTCTCCCACAGTAAAGCCAGAACTCGATGGGGTCAATCTACCCTTCAACTCAAACTCGCCGCATCCACCCAATCATACTGAGATCTTTCCTTGCCGCCGTCGCCTGGGCCGCTATCTCGAGAACCCTTCAACAAACTTCCCAGACACTCGGCTAAACCAAGGAAGCTTCTAACCTCCGACACATTCTTCGCGATTTCCAATTTACCACAAATTATATTTCTTGATCCACACTCACTCCCTCACCGAGATCACACGACTCCAGAATGCTCACCCCTGGCCAAGCAAAAATTGGCACCTCGCTTCAACTCAGCATACAACTACCGCTCCCTTGTGGTCTCGCAACACAATCCTTAGGTGCTCCACGTTCCGGGCTACCTCGAATACACTAGGATATCATCGAGAAGCACTATGATAAACCTATCCAAATACGACCGAATACCCTGGGCTCATCAAATCCATAAACGCCGCCTGGCATTAGTCTAGCCAAACTAAGATCACTGTAAACTCATAATGGTCGAGCGTGTCCTTAATGCAAATTTTAGAACATCATCTTCCTCACCTCAACTATTAATGATACTCGACCTCAAATCTATCTTAGAGTACACTCCTGACCCTCGAGAGCCGACCAATAACTCCATCGACGGTGGAGTGGATACCGACGCCGATGGTAACCTGTCTCACCGCCAGAATCTATACATAATCGCAACCCCATCTTTCTTCACGAAGAGAATCGAGCTCCCCATGGGGATATGCCCTACCGAATGAATCCCTTTACTCAACAATTCTTCTAACCGAGCCTTAAGCTCCCCAACTCAGGAGCCATCCTATAAGGAAGAATGGAACGGCTCACTCGATCAAATCAATGGTGAACTTCACCTCTCTTTCTCTGGAGGTAATCCCGCGAGACATCCGGAATACATCTAGGAACTCTCTCTAACAACCGGAATCTCATCCACTGTAGTCCCCTCCTTCCCCTCGTCTCCACCACATAATCTAAATATAACTCCCGACAACTTTACGCAGCATCTCATACATGGCGAGATCATACTGAAGATAACTCTCGCAGATTCCTCCGAACTTTACCTCCACCCCTGTGCCCATGCAACTTTACTTCCTTTTTATAACAATCTAATGTGGCTCATGGCAAGATAGCCATCCATGTCGAGAACCACATCAAAAATCAGTCTATATCTGTACACAAGATCCACTAGAACTCCCGTCTCCCTAACCGAACTCTACTATCTCCGACTACCTCGTCTAAGACTAAACCCGATCTCCCCGCGAAGCGGAAACTCTCATACGACCCCAACGGCCGGGTCTCTATCCGGAAGCGATCTAAGAAAGGCCCTGATGCAAATGAATGTGTAGTTCTCTGGGTCCACTAATGTATATGTATCATGATCAAGGATGAAATAATACCAAGAACTGACATCCGGAGCCGTGATCCCCATCTCACGGGTCATAAAGATAAACCCCGTCCGAGTACTTCAGCTCACCCCGCATCCCTAGCCACCACTACTTCTACCACGACCTCCCTACTCCACGATCGCAGACTGGCCCCTATGTTTCGGGGAAACCTCTCCTAAGACCTCCGAGTGCTCATCTCGTGCGGTAGCTAGGGTCAAGCATCGATGTCTCCGCACAATCAACCGAGACACTCTTAATAAAATGGCCTTCCCTGGCCACAAAGGAAACACCCACGACTATATCTCCTACACTCCCATGGTGTCGCTCCGACACATATGACAAAGTGAGGAATGCTCCGGGTGTCACTCCCGCAACTGGGCCCCGCCATCCCCGACTAGAGAGGGCGTACTTTGATCTCGCAGACTCCTACTCCTGTGAATCCACGCGTCGCTTTCTCACTGACCTGACTGGGGTCATTGGGAAGGCCCGGTGCACTCCTCTTACTTTCCCGCTCTACTCCGATACAGGGCCAGTACCTTCTCAACCCCCGTGAGCGCCAACTAAATCCCCAAACTGCTTATGAGAACCACGCTGCATAAATGAACTCGATCCTAAGGTCAGAATCCCGCCAAATCGCTTGCACTTCGTGACTTCATCAACCTGAATATATGGAACCAATTTGACTAACTCGGTAGCCTTTCCTTGCTCGAGCACGACATGTCTCTTCCTCGTCGAATCAAAGAACTCCTTAATCTCTCGAACTCTGGGCAGGACTACGAGGAAAGAATCCACATTAAACTCACAAACTCCGTCCCATGATATGTCATCAAGATACCTCCTATCCACGGCATCCCACCAATCCTTAGCCTTGTCTTCCATTAGAAAACTGGAAAACAAGACTCTCTGATCATCCGTGCAGCCCATAACTCCATAAACCTTGTTTACTCCTGGCCCAACAATAACTGTAGCCGCCTGGACGCTAACGCCGTCATACGGCTTGGAGCCCAAACTCTTCAGGCTCTCTATCGACCTGTGTTCTTCAAGAACCTCTCTAGGTGAAGCAGGAGGCCAGCGATCACGACTACCGCTTATGGCCACTATATGAGCAACTGCGCCACCTACTGCAAATACCCCCAAGAGACTGAGCCCTCAAATCTGGGGATGGTCCAAATTCTTACCCACTCAGGCTGGAGGCCATCCTACGGAGGCGATAGTGGAACCAACTACGTGCTCATCCTCTCGTGCACTCGCAGACGCCGAAAGCCTCTCGAATGACTCTCCCAGACGACCCCGACGTCCCTCTACCCGACATAAAGGTCAGATTTGCAAAAATAAAATAAAAATCAACTGTTTAATACTTTGAAACACCTCATATGTATACTCGAGTTCAAAATGCATGGTCGCGTGAGTGTAAAATAGTGTATACGAAAAACTACGATGTTTAATAACACAGTGTCGTAAGAACGGCTCGGTTACTCAATCCCAGGCCGTATCATTTCCTCCTCAAGCCTCAGTTATCGTGATACCCGCTCCGATACCAACTTATCACACCCCCACCCCTACTAGCTAAGCAGGGTGTGCCTCGCCACCCCATTTAAAACCCCTGTCGCTACTTCCTAACGACCAGGAGAATCTCCGTGTGAAGCGGCCGTGTCGCTTGGCCGAAACCCAGATAAAATTTCTTTTCTAAATTTGTGATCTTTATAAAATTCGCAACATAATGTCTACATACAAAGATATATCCCAAAACCTTATATATACAACATATCCCCTCTTCAAAATATGGCAACCAACACACCTTTCAAAGAAATTTCGTGCTCATCATACATTTCACAAAACAAACTACGTATTATTACATACGCTCAACCTGCATAAATTCAAAGTATTTCCTTACACAAGTTTTTTAATTCAACACTATACTGTAAGTCAGAGAATACTAAATGCTCCAGTCATTCTGCCATGATCCCTGCACTGGAAATAGTTTTTAAAACAGAAATAATGTGCTAAACGAGCCTTCATGAGTGTATGCTTTAGAGTAAATGCTTGCTTTTCGATAATATCTCAAAATCAAACTATATTTTACAAGACATTTCCAAAACCTTGCTTTGCTTTGCTATAAAGTTTCAAAACTTTTCAAAAAATCACTATTGCTTTACTTTAAAAGTTTATAAAATTTTCATAAATGCTGAGCTCGGGGCTTCTCGATCGCTGCTTTAAAAGTTTCTAAAAACTTTCATAAAATTACTGTTGCTTGCTTTGAAAAAAGTTTCTAAAACTTTCATACTATGCTCGCTTGTTTGCTTTAAAAGTTTTTAAAACTTTTCATAAAACTACTTTGTTTGCTTGCTTTGGAAAGTTTCTAAAACTTTTCATACTATAAGCCATTATTTCGCTTTAAAAGTTTATAAACTTTTCAAAACTCCTCATTGTTCGTTTCTTTTACTTTGCTTTAAAAGTTTATAAAACTTTTCATAAACGCGGGAGCCTAGGCTTCGACCGCTTGCTTTAAAAGTTTATAAAACTTTTCATAAACACGGGAGCCTGGGCTTCGACCGTGCCGGTGTTGCTTGCTTACCAGTGGTTGATTTCAAAACTATATGAAAAATGCTTATAAATCAAGATCAACCACTGGGGGCCTTTCTTACTATTGCACTTTCAAGAAACATGGCAAAAATTCGGTCAACCATGCCTGGAAGGACCGGGTCCATCACCTAGGTGGAAGGGCCTGACCACATCACCTTTTCCGCAAATATGGTGGAAAACCTTGGTCTACGCTACCATAATCTAGCTTAGCGCTTTAAGGCCCGATTTATAAAAATAAAATTTTCGTTTGGTTGGACATTAAATATGGTTTAATAATTTAAAACTATTACTTGTTAAATACTATTGATGAATTTAAAACCATTATTTGCTTGAAATATGGTTTAATAATTTAAAACCATAACATACCAGTGTAAAACGATTTATAAATAATACATTAGTATTGAAAAATAGGTTTAGAACACTCACCTTCCTTTTACACTAACCGAGCACGACTCCACAATTTCTCCCGCCTCCACTATTACCCTACACATTTGATGTATTAGACCACACTCGTCAACACAACCAAGAAATTTGCACACTCGCCACATAATTAAATTTTTCGTAAAATATGTGGGTCCCAAATGCTATCTACAGTATATACGATTCTAGGACTCAAGGGACTTTCGAGAGTCTAAACACCCAAAACATTTTTGAAAATTATGTCCTGGACCACCTCAATACAACTCGAATTTCAATCCGAATCGTTCAAAATGGGCCTCGAATTCAAATTTCTCGATCGTCCGAAAAGAGTCCCAAAAACTCCTAAAAATTCATAAACTTAATTCAAAAATTTTGAGACTGAAATTTACACCCTGTATTAAAAATTTTGCTCATTACATAAAGATTTGGTGCTTAAAATAACTCAAGTAGGAAAATTCTCTACCTTTCGAGTTCAAATGCTAAGCTTTTTGTACTCTACGCGCACTTCGTCAGCAGAGACCAACTTTGCTCTTCGTCCGGCTGCACCCATGCTCCGATTTCTGTAAATCTAAGAAAGAAAAAAAGAGAAGCAAAAAAAAAAAAATCTTCTCTCTTCCACGCTCCTCTGTCCGTCTGTCTGCCTCCTTCCTTTTGATTTTTATCCTTTTTTAACTCTCACGCTATTATTATCATTATTATTATTATTATTATTATTATTATTTGAATACATAACTTATATTGCCTTATTCGGCAATCTGTCATTCCTAAAAATTTTGTTTCTTTTCGCCAATTATTTTAAATGAACTTTAACTCAAGCCATTTTGACTTCGAGATTTTCGTAAAATCTCGCCCCCGGGTTACTGACGACATCACCCAAAATTCGTAAAATATTCCAACTGTTTCAGAATTCGACAAAACTTTTCTGGGTCACTAGATTTTGTGAGACGAATTTAACGGCGCAGTCCGTTTCGTTATCCAAGATCTAGAGAATTTTCTAGGCTTCCCTAAACCATTATGGCAATTTATTATTATTATTATCCTTTGAAATTCCATAATTTGTACTTTCACCCCTCCACTTTCCTTAATTGCAAAAGTGCCACAATGCTTTGAAAACTTTATAATTTCATCCTTAAAAACAACTTTCAAAAATACTACTATGGCACTCAAATAATTAAGGAGTTTGGTGCATTATATGCGAATTTACTCAAGCACATGTCCGTACACCCTCTTGGGACGGGACATTACACCCAACCATTCAATCTTCAAACATCAATTCATTTTTATTCACCCAAATCTCAAACCTTCAAGTCGAGCTCCATTTCATTTAAGCAACAAAGTGTGTAAAGGGGAGACACACTCACTTGAACTCCATATCTGGCACAAGGAACTTCCAACTCACATAACAATTCAAAAATTGTCTTTTAAGAGCATGAGAGTGTAGGTTTCTTAGTGGGTGAACCAAGAGACGGGAGAGACTCTCGATGGGTTGGAGTTTGCGGGTTTTCAGAGAGAAATGGGTATGGATTTTGAAAATAAATATGGAAAAGGATGCAAGGGGTTGGTGGAGGTCTGAATGGTTTCTAAAAGAGGGTGTTTGGAGGGCCTAGGGTCTTAGTTCTAGATGAGAGGGTAGGCTAGAAAATAGGAAGAACATAAGAACTTAAGTGAGGGAGGATGATGAAAAAGATTTTTCTTGTTCAATTTTGCTTCTTTGATCCTCCAAGATGCTATAAACTTCCACTTTTCAAGATTCTCCAACTTTGAACTCCAAAACCCTCGAAACACACAAAACAAGGGAGCAACAAGTTCAAGTAATAGAAAATTTATTCCAAAAACAAACTCAAAACTAACTAAGCAATGGAAAAAGGGAAAGAAAGCATATTGAGGTTGGGTTGCCTCCCAAGAAGCTGCTCCGTTTTTTTAGTCCAGCTTGACTCTACCAACTACGGATTGGTTGGTGATTCTTGCCTCCATCCTTCCCTAAGAAGCCGAAATTGTGCCTAGTAGTTGTTTGAGCACATATTATTTTTGGCTTGCATGCTCTCCTAGGGACTCAAGTATTTCTTCACCAAAGCTGTTTCTCTAAACTCCTATCATTCAAATTCAAGTATGATCTCATCTAACTCTGAAATGGGAGTCATTTTCTGATTTTCCAACTTCTCATGCACTTCTCCCCAAAGGATCATCTTCGGAAGTATCTTAACTTCTTTTCTTATCTCATTTGGTTTCGCAGAAGTTGATCCCTCTTCTTTCGCAACTAGCTCAACTAACCCCTTAGCATCCGCCTTTTCTCTTATAGGTTCCTTAAGTGTAGGCAAACTTCTTTGTTGTTCTTCTAAAAGTATCTTAGCCATTTTCCCTACATGCACCTCCAATCTCTCAAGTCACAATTAAATTTTAAGAGCGCCTGGTCTCATTCATGAATCGAGCTCGAGAGTTGAAAATTCAACTTGAGACTCCAACCAATTCATCCATTACTCTTCTAAGGGCTTAATTTTTCGCCATGAGGTCGAGGAATAACTTCATTTGTCTCCCCATGAGGTATGGCATGTGGCCACCCCTGAATCAGTACGTGTTCGGGTATGGATTACCCAATATAGTGAACTTCAAAGATGATTCTGATGCTACATTGACTTGCTAATTCTTGACGACTATATGCTTTGGTCATTTCATTCAGAAGTTATTAAGTGAGATGAGAAATTTGATTTGATAATTCGATGAAAGCTTCCATTGTAAAATAACTCCTACAAAAAAAAGAAAAGAAAAAAAGTGGTAAAATAGGAAAAGGTACAAAACAAGACTAACTTATATCTGTGCGAGAGTAAAGCTATTTCAAATCAATATTAATAAAAGCACCAATTCCCCAGCAACGATGCCAAAAACTTGATAGGCACGAGCGTGCATATAAAATAGTATGCCTATGTGCATAAGTGCACGCGTCGCCTCAAGTAATATAGTATGAAAAATAAGAGTATCGTCTCACGAGGAATGGGTTACTAATTACCGACCTTAGTCTAAATTTTTCAGCTCTATTCGATGATGGAAAATCTATAAAAAAAAAACTCAAATTACACTAACTAAGCATGCAAAGACCTACCTACAACGACTCGATAAAGACTAAAAAGCCCTAGGGCATAGATTTCACTTAAACAATCATATATGAACCTCCTAACTCAATTAATCAATGTTCATTTTCATATGAAGATGGAAATTTCTCTAATGTATATACAAATCTCTCTCGCATCCGCACTCTACCCCTATGATTTAGGTATTTTGAATCTCTACTCAACCCTAAAACCCTAAGAATACAATAAACCCAAGAAATCCTAATACCACACCTAAATTAATTTATATCTCTATCTCATGATAATTAGATGGTAAATCATTCATGGTCTAGCTAAATTATCACTTCTTAATGTCAAAACAAGCCACAAATCATGCAGATATTGGTCAAATACCCACAAGCATTAAGATTAAATGAAATACTTAATACACATGTGAAAATAATACATTAATCAATATAAATTAGGAGAATTCATACATCCAAGCCCTGGGCTACATCTAAAACCCTGCAAGAAAGTAAACTAAAACATCTCTAAGTGAAAGAAAACCATCAAAAGAAAGAGAAACAAAGAAAGAGAATGAGAATAAACAATTTTAAGTGAAAGCCCTATCTCCTCTTCTTCAATCTCCTTCTTCTTCAAGCTTTTCCCCTTAAAGATTTGTGCCCTAGGGTGTTTCCACCCAAAAGAGGGCTTCTCCCCTCCCCAAAAGCTCTTTTCTAATGCCCTAGAATGATCCCCCTGGGTGACTTCTCGACCCCAGCTTAAAATGGGCAAAACACTGCCGAAATCCGGGCATCATTCCTACATCCATGCTGTAGTGTGGTAAATCTCACGCTACAGCTTGGACACTATTCACAACATGCCATGTTTTTCCTCATTTTCCTCCCGATGTCATAACTTGTGAAGTCCAAATTGAGTGAATAAGGTCTCTCTGGAAAGCTTGGGAAGTCACCTATTCATCAATTTAAAGATTGTAGCCATTTGGGATCATCTTGCAAAACAAACATCAAACACGAGGTCAAGTACGCATGAGTAATTTGCTATTTTCCTTCATTTTGCTCATTTTCGCACCTAATTGTAGAATGGTCATTCTAATTATAAATATGAATATTTAGAGCATTAGGACACTTATTTATCATAAAAACTACTAAAAACTAAGTAAAACATAGGGTTAAAATAAGTATTTTATTTACTCATCAATGAACATGTCATGGACTAGTGTTACTAGTTACAAATGTTATTAGAATCCATGGTCCGAATTGATGCTCCCAAGCGCTTTCGAGCCCTATGCCTCCCGAACCGTCGTCCCAACAAATTCTAGACTAGTGATAAACATCATTCTAGCAAGCCCAATAGTCTTTTACATGATAAGTATGAGAATTCTTTTAATGGTTACATGTGATCTCCACATGCAATCCAAATAAGCACTAGAACTCTGTTTTTTGTTTAAGAGATATATAATTTTAGGGAATTTGCTCTATATAATGAATTCAAGGTATCAAATCATATAAATGTTTTATAGAGAAAGAAAATAAAGAAAAAGAAAAGAGGATTGATGTAGGAAACACTCTAATTAAGTTTATGAACATGTAGGTCGGAGTGAGCCGATGTGGTGTTTGCATAAACTAACTTGTGAGGATTTGAGTTTTCCTATTAAAAATACTTCATATCTTATCAAGTTAATCTTCAGATTTTCTTTCAAAAATTGCTCCATCGTTTACCTACTCACTTATAAAAATTAATCTCAAAATACAAAATAACTAAGGGATTCAAAATGCACCCAAATTCATTCTTATTTGTTCTCATTTTTCTATACTCTATAGATTCAAACGTAGTCTATTTTTTTTTTGAATAATCGAAGATAAATATAACTGAACGTAGTTAAGGAAATAAAACAAAATTAGAAATCTCTAACCTTAAATCAAAATTTCATTAGCAAGTTTGGATCTTGCTTTTGGTGGCTATCTCTATTGAAATTTTAATAAAAATGAAACAAAACAAAACCATTTAGGGCATGCATTGTTGAACTTACCAAGACTAGATCTTGAAGCCCTACTACGGCCGGTAATCTTAACCCATACTGACGATCAAATGATAGATCATTGAGAGATAAAGTGGGAGGTGTCAGAGCAAAGAAAGAGGGATAAAGAGAGGTGGATGGGATGGTGGGAAGGAAAGAGCGGATTCAGGGGAGAGGACCAGAGATGTGAGAGAAAGGGGGTGTGGGTTTCGAGGAATGAAGTGAAAGAAGGCGCATAAGAGTTTTAAAAGTATTAAAAATTATATATTATTTTAAAGTTGATTGATTCAAACGAAAAATAAAATTAATAAAATTTTTCAATGGTTTTATTTAAAATATATTTTATAAAATTATATTTATATTTTTAAGTATGATTTGTGCTATTTAAATAAATATTAAATTTGAATAAATATATCATAAAATAAATTTAATTTTCTTTTTATTTAATACTTAGCTTTCTTGAGATGATAATTCAAATTTCTTAAATTTATCCAATTATGCTTTAATTAATATAAAATAATGTTTTTCATCTATTTATTAATTTATGTTATTATATTGATTTTGATGATAATTTTAAAAGCTATTTAAATTTTTTGAAATTCTTAATTTAATATATGAAGGGTTTCGTGGAATGAAGGGAAAGAGGGCGAAAGTGTTTTAAAAAGTATTAAAATATTTATTTATTTTGTGTTGATTGATTCCTAACTAAAATAAAATTAATAAAATTTTTCAATGGTTTTGTATTTTAAAATATATTTTATAAAATTATATTTATATTTTTAAGTATGATTGAAGCTTACTTAAATAAATATTAAATTTGAATAAATATATCATAAAAATAAATTTAATTTGTTTTATTTAATATTTAGTTTGGAGATGATAATTCAAATTTTTTTAAATTTATCCAATTATGCTTTAATTAATATAAAAATAATGTTTTTCATCTATTTATTAATTTATGTTATTATATTGATTTTGATGATAATTTTAAAAGCTATTTAAATTTTTTGAAATTCACTCTAATATATTTTGCATGTCATTAATTTGATACCGATCCAAGTTACTAAGACAGAGATATTGAGACGATATGCCACAAGATTCTCCAATTTAATGATTGATACCTCGACTTTTAACTGTGTTTCAAAGATAGAAATTAGATAAAAGTTAGGTTTTTGAGACAATGAAATAAGGGAAGCTAAGTGGCCCTTTATATACATTAAAGTTTTACCTTGACTTATAAATTAAATGTTAAGTTATGTTAATAAAATGTATCATAGCTTGTCAATTTTAACCCTGACTAAAAATATTTGTCAAGGTAAGTTTATTTTATGTCAATACTATTGCCCTTAAATTGAACCTCTGTCAAGGTAACATCCAAAAGGCTCATGTAATGTAGCTTGTTTACTATTAATAACTTACAATGACTTATATTTACATAAGTAAAGATATTATCTGTCATTAAAAACCTTTTTTCTTGTAGTGATTATAGGCTACATTCTTAATTAGGAGAGAAAAAAATAAAAGACTACATCTTAGTTAGGACAAAAAAAATAAAAGACTACAAGGAGCCGAGGGGTTGACCTTTACCAGCGGCCTTGGTGGCGAATATTCAAAAAAGATTTGCTCCAAACAGCATTCGCCCCACCAACGGAATGATAGCATTCACAAAGCCTCCCTACGACAACTCTCCACTTTCCATGAAGATGCTTTGGTTTGTACTTGGAAGTCAACAGCCACCTGATTCATAGAATTTTTGTGGACCATGGTTGAGCCCCCGACCTATTATATCTCCTGACCCAAATCATGTTAGGGTATCGGGATGACAACCTCTGAAGCATGGGAAGAGTTCTCATGGGCTTCAATGGTGCCCAAATCGTTTTGCTTGGGGAGGTTGTGTTGCCTGTCTCGGTAAGGCCAATCACATTGCTCATGATCTTTACAGTGGTAGATGATCCTTCTTCCTTCAACGCCATCTTAGACCGCACTTAGATCCATACTGTCAAGGCTCTACCATCCTCCCACCACTAGACTCTAAGCTTCCTGACCCATGGGGCCAAATCGGCATTC
Organism: Tetrastigma voinierianum; assembly: GCA_016808115.1. NCBI lineage: Eukaryota > Viridiplantae > Streptophyta > Magnoliopsida > Vitales > Vitaceae > Tetrastigma > Tetrastigma voinierianum. The sequence goes on along the minus strand of JAEQBH010000443.1, from coordinate 216,700 downwards.
GGGGAGATAAAGAAACAACTAGAAAATATTTCCAATAGAGGCCACTCGAGATGATAAGCTTTCCAAATAGCATTTACAGCTCAAGGCTAGCCTGAAAGAGAAAGACACCACCTGAGTGGTGGGGCCTCTAAAATCTTACCCCCTCTTTAGGCTTAACCGACTTGAGCAAGTACATCTTAGATATTCCCTTTCCCAACAAGTGGTTGATGTATTCTTGACCTTTTTGCAAGAACATTATGATATCTTCGCCTAGTTGCATCGCGACATGGTCACGTTTGTCCTAATGTAGCACATCACCACCTTAATGTCCAAGCCGGCCATAAGCTTATGAGACAAAAAATGAGACGCTTCCATCCCTGTGACTGAGTAAAATGAGGCTGGATGGTTTAGCCTCACAGTTTCAACATGGAAGTCAAGTATCCAGATTGGTTGGCCAATGTTGTGATAGTTTCTAAGAAGAACGAGAAATGGAGAGTCTACGTCGATTACTCGGACCTCAATGATGCCTACTCTAAAGATACCTCCCTCATCCTCAAATCGACAAGATAGTGGACATCACAACTGGGCATGAACTGTTGTCCTTCTTGGATGCCTATTCTAGCTACAATCATATATCCGTGTTCCCCCCGGACTCTACCAAATTTGCTTTCATCACCCTGATTGAGATGTATTATTACAATGTGATGTCATTTAGTCATAACAACGCTTGGTGGCAAACTTAATAACAAGATGATGGCCCATATGTTTGAACCTTCATAAACCATATAAGCGTATATGTATCGAGCATGCTCGTGAAATCGTTGTCTCGACAGATCACTCGCTCACTGAGAAGTTTTCGCTAATGAGACAACACCAGCTACGTCCCAAACTTCGACGCGCACCTGGGATGAAGCCTGGCCAAGTTCGGTGCCCCCGTGAGTAAGCACAACATCAGCCATTCCGAGTAAGCAAACTCCGGGCCATGCAAATTAGATTGCTCAAAACCAAGAAATAGATATGTGCCATCATTAGGAATTTAGTAGCCTTAAGAAGATTCATCTCAAGGTCCTCAATCGAGTTCAACATTTCTTCAAAGTGACTCGGGAGGGACCTCCTGCAAATGGGACCCCCGAATGTGACAAGGCCTTCTAAGTCATTAAGGAGTATCTCACCATTCCACCAATTTTATGTCAGGCCATAGAAGGAGAGGAGGTTTTTTCTCTACCTCGTCGCCTCTGCAACAAAAATTAAAGCAGTCTTGGTCGAGACGGGGGAAAAAAGCCAGTGTACTTTGTTAGTAAGATGTTAACAGATGTAGAGTCCCGCTACACAGACTTTGAGCGGATCGCCCTTGCATTGAGAGTTGCAGCTAAGAAGCTACGCCCTTATTTCTAGGTCCATACTATCAACGTTTTGTCTAGCTACCCAATTAGGGCTATTTTCCTTTCTTAATGCAGTTGGCAAGCTTTTGAAGTGGGCCATCAAGTTGAGCGAGTTCGACATTATGTATCACCAAAGGTCAACTATTAAGGGGAAAGTTCTAATCGATTTCATCACCAAGTTGTCAGATATATCAGGGGACAACCTATCAGATCGGCTCTGGATTCTCAAGACTGACGGATCCTCCAAAAGAGTAAGGGACAAGGCCGGTGTGGTATTGTAGTTTTTCGAGGGCCAATTGATAGCCCAACTCGTTCAATTTTATTTTCTAATCTCGAACAATGAGGCTAAGTTTTAAGTAGTTTTGTTGGGACTCCACCTAGCTCGGGCCCTCTCAGTCACTAGTATAGAGATGTGTTGTGATTCCCAATTAGTGGCCTCCTAGGTCAAAGGGGATTATGAAGCGAAAAAAAAAGGATGACCCAATATCTAACCCTCGACCGAGTATTATCTGCCCAATTTGAGAAATGTCAAGTGTCCAAGGTGCCAAGGTCCGAGAACAAGATGGTCGAAACCTTGGCAAACCTAGCATCGAGCCCCCTATACTCTTGCCACGTGGAATTGAATGTCTTGGAACATTCTTCCATCTTAGAGAAAGTTGTAAACATAGTTGAGACCCTGACACCTAAATTGTAGATGACCTTGATCACGTCTTATCTAAAAGATGGGACCTTGCCCACAGATAAGAAATAAGCCTTCACAGTTAAAGCTTGAGTAGCTAGGTACACCTTAATAAATGAGGCCCTCTACCATAGTTCATTCGGGGACAGACCAAGAATGTTCGCTTTACTCTTGAGACGACATAGGAAATCCACGTGAGATGCATGAGGGCGTGTGTGGTACTCACATAGGTGGCAGATCCCTATGCCATAGGATTATGACACGTGATTCGATCACAACCATGAAACAACAAATAAAAGCTCTTGTTAAACCCGCACGATCCGCTTAAGTTCTCTAATGTCATCTATGTCCTGAACAACGAGCCCACCCCCGCGGTCTAACTTAACCCTTTATGTGGGGATCAACATAAGAAGGCCCTGTCCCACTCTTGATAGAGAAAGTTTCGCTTTATCACCACTGAGACATCATCAAACGGGCGCAGGTCGAATCATACACTCATATCAAGGCAAGCCATCTAAACCAGCTCATCTAGAGGAACCTTATATGCCATTTGGGACACCCCGTGTGATAGTCTCGGACAACAACCCACAATTCATCAACAAGCCTTTCCAGCACATCTTGGAACGCGAGATAAAAATGTCTACTCCTCTTCTAAATATCCTTATTCCAACGACCAAGCCGAGGTAACCAACAAAAATCCTTAGTTATTTAAAGAAAAGGTTTGACTCCTTGAGAGGGAAATGGGTAGACGAACTGCCAATAGCAATATGGGCCTAATCTAAGTGCGCCTATAACTCCAAATTTTCGACGAGCAAACCACGCCCTAGAACTCCTATACACATATATGAAGAAGCACTTTCATTAGAATTTTCTTTTTGTTATACCCGATGTGATAGAAAATCGAATAAAGAAATAATTTCATTCCCTTCACCTTTTGTATCACTTGATCAAGCAACTACCGCACGGGCCTCAGGGTCTCAAACCCCCTTCTCCACGTCAATGGGAGGCTACGAACTCAAGACTACATGTCCCTTTAAGCACTGAAGCTACTGGCTTGGGATCTCTGACCCTTCCTCTTCGCTAAATGAGGCTACGAGCCTAGGGACTAGGTGTCCCTCGCCAATTGAGGCTATGGGTATCAGCGTCTTAGACCCTCTTCTTTTCGCCAAAGAGGAGCTACGAGCCTTGGGACTACGTGTCCCACGCCAATTGAGGATATGGGCCTCGAGACTACGTTTTCCTAATCAATTAAAGCTACGGTCCTTAGGGGTTCAAACCCTTTTCTCCTTGTAAATTAAGGCTATTGGCCTTGGGACTACGTGTCCCTTACAAAGTGAGGCTACGGGCCTTTGGGTCTCGAACCCATTCTCCTTGCCAATAAGGCTATGAACCTTGGGGCTACATGTCCCTCACCAATTAAGGTTACGGGCCTTGGGGTCTTAGACCCCCTCCTTCGCCCTTACTAGCCACAAATCCTTGAGCCACTCGAAGTGAACTACCATAAATCAAAACACAAGCAACACCGCTACAAAAAAAAAAAAAGGTCAAATGCTATTTGTCATCACACACACAAAGGATCTTTGATAAATCGATCACACTCAAACAAATAATCTTAAAATATTTCAGATTGGAAAATAATTCCAATTCTATGTCATTTTTTCACACATAAACAACGAGGTGGAAATTCTCTTACAATGAAATCATGTCTTCAAAACACGACTTTACAATTTTACATTGAAATGTGTCTTCAAAACACGACTTTACAATTTTACATTGAAACAATGTCTTCAAAACAAAACTTCACAATTTTACACTAAAATCGTTTTTCAAAAGACGACTTCACAATTTTACAAAGAAATCGTGTCTTCAAAGCACAAATTTAAAAATTTACGCTGAAATCGTGTCTTCAAAACACGATTTCATATTCTTACACTAAAATCATATTTTCAAAGCACGACTACTAATAATTTGCAATATACATTGAAACAGTGGATTTCAAACACGATTCACATATTAATCGAAATCATGTTTTGAAGACATGACATCTATGTGGTGCTTAGTTGGCAACAAGTGCCATAGATTTGGAAATATTTATGTTTGTTCTGTATTTTAAAAATTGTTTTTTCTAATTATGGTATTATTTAAAAAGCCCCCAATAATAAAAGGCCAAATGCTATGTCACACAAACAATATATAATCCGCTTTGGCCTCGCTTATTAATTGTTTGAAAATAATCACTCTCATTTTCAGTGTAAAAAAAGAAATCATCAATTAAAGAATTAGTCAATCTCTAAGACTCCATTTGGAACCTAAAAAGTTATAGGGAAAAAATAAAAATACTTAAGGAAAATGATTTTCTCATGTTTGATTTTACTGTGAAAAATGTAAAAGAAAATCAAATATAATCAAAATTTTACATATTTTAAATTCCTTAGTTTTTATATAATAGAGAGAAACTATAAAACCCGAAAAATTTAATTTTCAAAAGCGTAAATCAGACTTTGGTCAAAATCGAAATTTTCTAGATTCTGATGATTTAAACGACTCACCGTTGGAATTTTCTCACGAAATCTAAATACCACGTCGAATTTCGCCGACCCCGGCATAGCCTTGACCCTCACGTTTTTCAAGGCACGAACGATGGTGAGGGACGCGTGGCGCACCCGAAAGTGGCTCATGGTGAGACATGTCGAATGCGAGCTACCAAATATGAGCTCAAGTGTGGGCTATAGGAGACATTATTTACCATGCCATTAGAAGGAAACGAACGGAATAGATAAGGTGATAGGTAATTTAAGGTCCAATGAGAACAGACACGTAATGAGTGACAAGTCCTCGATCAAGTTCTCCTAACCTGCTCGTGGCAGGAAAAGAGGATAAGAAACTCGAGAAAAGAGAAGAATGGGCCGTAAGGTTTTGTGAGAGAGGTCGCCTACCTTCTCTCTAATTCTACGACGACCGTCTGGCTCTCACCGAACAAGAGGAGTAGTTTCATTTACGCTACAAGCAGCCTACGCACGGCACTGGGCCAAGGAGTTTCAACAACTTCGAGGTAGGGGTTTTCTCCTACTTGTTTTATTCTTCGCTAAGGGCCATCTTAATGGATGCGGATATCTCGGCGCCTTACACATGCTTTCTGCCTCCAAAAGATTCGACTGAGCGAAGAAATCCTCGTAGTGGTTTCTCCGTGATGCCCCAAAACCGGGTCCTGGCTGACAACCCACAACTCCATAATACTCGCGGATGCCTGGCCGTAACCCGACACCACTTCACGAAATCGAAAGAGAAATTTTCAGACAGGAGCTCTTACCTAATATACAACCCGTCCCAAATAAAATTTACAACGACCACACCGGTCCACATGCGAGCAAAATAAACAGCCACTGTACTCTACCTCATCACAATATACATATCAACTATATAACATAGTTCAAGAGTTAAGAAACTTTAATTCAAACATATATTAAGATTTACAATTTAAATACATGTTATACAAAATAAAATACTGTACATAATCCGGGCTTTCTTCTAAACGCTACTCGTTGAGCTGGGTCCCTCCCGTACACTCCCAAAGACTAAATAGTGATCCCCTCGCGTGGTGAGCAAAAAGCCTAGCAGCGATAATTTCCTACGTGGGTTACTCCCCACCTAAGTGCACATGTCATGGCAAATAATCGCACTCAAGTAAATACATGATCCTACTTGAATGTCTAAATGCCCAATCCCATGCCTCGAGTCATCACCGACTCCTTCACAAATGCCTAAGCCAAATGTGTGAGTAATATCCAAGCCAAAACAAAGCCTTTGCTTCGAAACTTACTAACAACAAGAATATATCGACTACTCCTCCGAGGCGAATCCGCTTCGATAACCCTTAAAAACAATTTTGATGTCCCTCCGACGTGAATTGTCGGGACAATCTCCCAACACGATTCTTCGGCACCTCTCCGCTGAATTCCTTTCACAAACATTTTTTTTGTTTTCTTTTCTGCACATTCCGCACTCAATTTATTCTGCGCGCTCTGTAACGCATACAACGATTACAATAATTCCAACAAACTCATCCTAATATATGAAACATGTATATACTAACATAATTAATCCACATAAATCATGTTATTAATTCACATCAATAACACCAAAATTAGCTCACATGGGCTAATTAACAATTACAAGCAATTCATTTTGAATCACTCAACAACACAAAAATCACACCAAAAATCACACACTGACTGTTATGTGGAATGCTGAAACCTCGTTGGTACCTGCTCATAAACCACACAATTAGAGATTTATCCAATTTACTCAAATGTTTTGAGACTGAGATCACCCGCCCCTTCGTGCCTCAACAAATCCCTATCCATAAAATGGCCTTACCAAAGAATAAACCAAGTAGGAAAAGATCCCTACCTCTCGGAGTTGGGCCTAACTCCACCAAATCTGCCCACGCGTAGCCCTCGCCGTAGAACAGCCTTACTTCGTCTATCGAGAACCGATAACTCGAACGACGAAATCTGCAGGAGAAGGAGCTCTCTCTCTCTCTAAAACTTCAAAACCAACCCATCGGCCATGTTTTCGCTCTCCCGCACGCTTTTTTCGCTTTCAAAAATGGAGAAGAAGACTATTTAGCTTTTGTGTTATTCTCATTAAACATTTCCATAATTCCCAATGTGTCCCTTTTGTCTTGATTTTTGACACTTGGCACAATCTAGGCCATTCATCTCATCCTCTCACTAATCATGAAACATGTGTCACATGGGTACATGTAATAGGTGACTTTTTCCACATCACATGTCTTTCACGAGTTGCTTCATCACAAGACCTCACAATTCTGCTCTAAACGTGAAAATCTCACCGCCTCGGCCGGTTAAATTGACATGGTAGCTAGATTTCGCTGCACGATTCCACCCGCGTTCGCTTCGCCATCCGAGATCTAAAAAATTTCTGATTTTGACCGAAATTATCATTTCATGATTTTTCGTAAAATTAGAATTCCTTCCCGGTTTTACATTCTCCTCTTAAAAGAATTTCATCCCGAAATTCCGTACAATCACTACAAATCACATGCATATGCAATCACCTATACCATGACAGGGTCATTTAAATATTAAATGACTAAATCACGACTTTCATCCCGTAAACAAGAAGCGGATAGCGGCCCGCATCGCGGTCCTCGCTCCCACGCCGACTCCTCCACTCCACTGCCGCCATAGTACCCCCACTAGCCCCACCGTCTTGCCGAAAACCCTAATCCCGACTATCCATACGCACACCGGTCCCTCCTCGAAGGTCCGACGTTGTCAACCCAATCTCTCCCCAATCCACTACATGAGCTGATCCGAGGTACCTCCGCAGCACGGAGATGTGAAATACCCGTGGACACCCTACATGCTAGCAAGAAAGTCAACTGCACGCGACAAAGGCCTACCCTCGAAAGTATCTCGAAGGGCTCCACAAACCCTACGATAGCTTCCCCCGTCGCGAACCCGACCAATTCTCTCTTAGGCATCACATTCAAGAAGACGCGGATTCCAACCTCGAACTCTAAGGGTCGACACAGACATCAAGATACCTCTTCCTGGGCTTGGCCCGAGCCATGAGAAGATGTTGTCAGACTGCTCACCTTCCTGGGAGGTGTCTCTAATCATCAGACTGACGGATTTCTCCCACCCTGGCCCAACATATCTAGCTGATTTTCACGGCCTCCCATATACTGCCCATATGAGCCATCCTCAGATACTCGCCGATAACTCGTTGTTGTAGTAACTCCACTCAAGGGCAAGTGCTCTTCCCAACTACCCTTATGATCCGTGACTTGATGCTCGCAAAGATGTCCTCTAACACTCAGATAAGCCCTCTCCTCGACCGACCACCATTCCATAAGTAAAGTCAGACTTATGGTAAACCGCTATATCTACAGCCTGGAAACTCCAAAAGTGCTGTCAGAAACCCTGGGTCCTATCCGAGACTATGGATACCGGTACTCCATGTAGCCTGACCGTCTCGAATATACAACCGATGTAATCTCTCCAATGTGAAGGTCATCCCGCACAACCGTAAATGTAACACTCGTGGAGCCTGGCCCACTATCACCCATACCGCATCATGTCCTTGCCGTGGTTCTGGGTGGCAAGTGGGTCAGCAAATCCACGCGACGCTCCACCCACCACTTCCAACGGGCCGAAATAACCCTACCGGCTCTAGTGCTCAAATTTCTTAACCTCGCGACACGTGAGACATCGTCAAAAAAAGTCCCCTACGTGTCTCTTCATCCCACTCCAATAAGATCGCAACGAAGATCCCGTACATCTTCATGCCAATTGATGCACAACAAATCGAGTAGCTGAAACTCCCCGAGAATCTCCTCTCTCAAATCTGGCCAACCGGGGGAACCTCTACCCATCCCCTCCATACCGAAGACTACCATCCGCATGGGACTGGCCAAGCCCTCACACCAGACTGACCGCACCCGATCCCTAACGGACACTCATCTCCGCCCCGCCCGAACTCCGATCACTCCGCTCATCAGAGACGATGGCTACTAAACTCCCAACATACCGTGAGCCCGCTCGCGCAGATCAGAGCTCAACCGGTCCCACGCCCGAAAGCATCCGCCATTCCCGAAGCCACTAGCCAATGCCCCGTGACTTCCGACCGAGCGCATCAGCCACCAGCACTGGGCCTTACCAGGATGGTAATGCAAAGGAAGAGAATCCTTCAGAACTCCATCCATCTCACAGCCGCTCATATGGAGGTCCCACTGCATGAAAATATACTTCCGTGACTTTTACATCTGGCACACTCCGAACTCCTCGCCATATAGCGGCGCCTAAATCTCAAGCGAAGACTACGGCCGCTAACCCATGTCGTGTGTGGGGTAATTTCGCTCATGATTCCTCAATCGACGGAACCATAAGCTACTACCCTCCCTGGATCGGCATCGAAACACACATCCCCGGGGCCAGCTCCCTCGAGGCTTTCATAATACACTATGCACCCCTGTCCCTCAGCCTCGACTATCGAAGATAGGAGTCAAGTGCCTCCTTCAACTCTTGAACGCCTCGCATCACCATCCCAATCAAACCCGACCTCCTTCCGGTCAATCTCACATAAAGCCGCGACCCGAGAAATCCTCACGAATCTCCCCGTAGTACCCACCAATCCTAAGAAACAGCATTCAAGACTGATTTCGCCTCTCCTAACTCATCACGACTCGACCTTCGGGTCCACTCGACACGTCTCGATGTCGACACCACGTGTCCTAAAAAAAATCTCACTTCAAGAAGCCAAAACTCGCACTTGTTCAAACTCGCGTGCATGTACCGATGATCTCTCAAAGAATCAGAAACGATCCTTAAATGATATCATGCTCCCACTCGATTAGAGTAGATCAAAAAATGTCATCCACAAAGACTATAACAAACCGATCTGTATATGCCTGAATACCCTATGCATGAGGTCCATGAATACCGCTAGCGCATTTGTTAATCCAAAGGGCATCACCGTAAACTCAAAGTGCCCATAACGCGTCCTAAACGCTGTCTTCGGGATATCTGTCTCCCTAACCTCACTGGATGGTAAATCTCGCAAGGGCGTCTATCTTGGAGTAGACTGCGCTCCTCTCAACTGGACAACAAGTCATCAACTGGCAACAGGTACCGATTCTTGATCGTGAACCCCGTTTCCAACCGTCTCGTAGTCAATGCACAAATAAGGGTCTCGTCTCTTCTTCGCAATAAGACCGAGCGCCTCATGGTGAAGTGCGTTTCTGGCCTAATGAACCCTCATTCAGCACTCATGTAATCGGACTCGAAGTTCCCCGCAACTCCAACCTGCCATCCTATGCAAGAGTCATAGAGATGGGCGAAGTACTGTGGTGTAACTCCGAGCATCAAGTCTACAACCCTCTACGAGGCAATCCCTTAGCTCATCCGAAACATCCTCATACTCCCACTAATCGAGGTAGATCTAAGTTCGGGCCTCACCTCGCCCTCTAGGTAAGGCTTGCAACCTAACCCGTCAACCCGTCCCTCGACACTGACTGTGATACCGGGTCCCGTGGAAAATATCACGCGACCCCGAAATACAACACGAGTACCGGTCCCGTGTGCAAAGCAGAACCCTCCTACGCTCACAATCGATGACGACTGTAAGTCGTCAGCCAATCCATCCCAAGGATGACGTCGAACTCGACATGTCCATGACCAGTCCACCCGGAGTAGAATCCTCGAGATCCTAACTCACAACCACGACATATCATCCCTATCCCCGCCCTAATCCCTAGGAGAACTCACATACAAGTGGCCCTCCCGCTGTGGCCCCAACCCCAAAGCCCCAATTTATAACAACTGATGCAACATCTCAAAGGTGTAAACACAGCCTCGAGACGCTATTTACATACTAAATATTTTATACACTATGCCCATGCATTCATAGGTAATGCAAGACAATGATTTCATATATTAAATCATATGCAACCAATAAAAATTTTATTTTATTTTATTTCATTTTATTTTATAAAATTTTATTTTTAAAAAAAAATTATTTTATTTTATTTTTATTTTTTTGAAAACCTCGCGAACAGTGCTTATGAACAAAGGTTCATGAACAAAGGTCCCAAATGCTGATAGTAAACAAGGTACTAAGTCAAAACTGGTCAGGCATGCGACGCACACTTGTAACTCCAGTCGCGTGCACACCGTGGCGCGCAGCTGTCTGAAGTCATGGGTGCAACCTGCCTGTTTTGGTCGCGACACCAAGGCCAGGTCACGACCTCCTTCCCCTGCCAAGCCCCATGCCAGTCGCGATTCATCTTAGCGCGACTCTCGAACGACCAAGCCAGTCGCGACACAATCCCATGTCGCACCTCCCTTCCAAATTTCAACAAAGACAAACCAGGTCGTGACCTCAAAATGGGGTCGCGACTTCAAACTTCCATCAGCCAGTCGCAACTCCTAAATGGGGTCGCGAATTTCCAATGGGCTGCGGTTCCCTCCCGCGACGCCAAAAACAGTCGCCATCCCAAACAAAGTCGCGGATATCAAAATCTGTGTCGCACCCAAGGCCGCCCTAAGGCTTTCAACCCTGGCCAGAATCTCAAAATCCAGGTCGCAACTCTCTCAAGACTAAACCAGGTCGCGACCTCAAACTATCCAGCCCAAGTCACGACATGAAATTCATCACACGACTAGCGGTCAACCAGCCCCAAATTAATCCATGTCACGAATTCTCAAATCTAGGTCGCATTTCTAGATTAAAAATAATCGTGTCACATACAAGATCGCTCTCGCTCTCGTCACGACTTAAATTTGGTCGTGGATCTAACACTGGAAATTGGCAGTAGCCATTCCAACTTTTTCCTTGCATTTTCTTTTTTTCAAAATCCTCCAGTAGCTCTCTTACCACTTCTTGACCCTTATAGCCTAAAAAAAAAAACCTGCTACTCCTAAGATGCAGTAGCTTAACCCTCCAAGTCACTAAAAATTATAGCGATTTATATTCTTCATAAATTAAAGAGTTTAATTACAACTCCTTTTTCTTGCAGCAAAACTCGGAATACTCTGCACTTCACAAAACACAATTTGTTTAGATTAAAAAACTAGAACGACTCCATAATTTTTTTTTCGCTTTATTTCTGTAATTATCTGTCTAAATTCCTCAAACACCTAAGGTTAGGATTTTCTAACCCTAGTGTTGACATTTTTTTCCTATATGCTATTTACTGCCATTGCCAATCACAATTATTATACCACACATGATCACACATCAATCATCAAAGTACACAAGGAATGCGTGATCTAACCCATGCCCATCAAGTCCTAGGTAATCGTATACCTAACTTATTGACACTAAGCTCTAGGTATTTATAAACCTAAGCTCTGATACCAAGCTGTGACGCCCCAAAACTCGAGGGTCCCGGCTGACAACCCACAACCCGCGGAATATCTCGTGGATGCCAGAATCCCGACACCACTCAAGAAAATCAAGCGCAGCCCCTTTGTACTAGGAGCTCTTACCCAATATACAACCTGGTCCCAAACAAATTTACAACGACACATCGTGTCCATCCACATGCGAGTAAAATAATGGCCACTTGGGTCCCTGCCTCAATACTCACAATATACATATCAACTATATAACATAGTTCAAGAGTTAAGAAATCACTCTTAATTCAAACATATTTTAAGATTTACAATTTAAATACATGTTATACAAAATGAAAATACCAAAGTCACAATCCGGTTTTCTAAACGCCGCTCTAAAGGAGAGCTCCTCCCTCGTACACCCTTTATACCCAAATGATCCCCTCGACAAAAAGGAAGCAAAGCCCAAGAGGATAATTTCCTACGTGGGTTACTTCCCCACCTAAGTGCACGCGCAAGGTTATGGCAAACAATCACACTCAAGTAAATAAATGATCCTACTTGAATGTCTAAATGCCCAATCCCATGTCCCGAGTCCTCACCGACTCCCTCACATATGCCTAAGTCGAATGCGAGTAAAATATCCAGTTTTCAAAACAAAAGCTTTTTGTTCTCGAAAAATTACTACTCGAGATCTCGGCAAATATATCGACTCACCCTCCGAGGCGAATATGTTGATAACCTCCAAACACCCATGGGCCCTCCGACGTGGGAATTGTTGGACACCCCCAACACGATTCTCCCGAAAATCTTCACGAAATTCCTTCACAAACATTTTCGCTTTGTTTTCTTTCATGTCATACACTCACTTTAATATTCAGTGGTGCCCCAAGGCACATAACGCATTACGCTTAATCCCCAACAAACTCATGCTAATATATAAAACATGTATATACTACGATAATTAATCCACATAACCATGTTATTAACTACATCAATAACACCAAAATTAGCTCACACGCCAATTAAAATTACAAGCACCATCATCTTTGAATCACTCAACAACACAAAATCACACCAAAAAATCACATAATCTGATTCACGTTGACTGAAACTTCTGGTCGACTGCTCACAAAACTCCACACAACTAGAGAGATTTCTCCACTACTCAAATGTTTTTGAGATCGATATCACCGCCTTCGTGCCTCAACAAATCCTTTATCCATAAAATGGCTCTACCTAAATAATAAACAAAGTAGGAAAAGATCCCCTACCTCTCGGAGTTTTCTTTAACCCACCAACCCAAGGCTCCATGCATAGCCCGCCGCGTAAAATAGCTTTACTTGCTACGTCGAGAACCGACGATTCGAACGACGAGAAATCTAGAGAGAAGGATCTCTCTCTCTCTCTCTAAAACTTCAAAACCAACCCATCGTCACTTTTTGCTCCTCCTCGCACGCTGGGCTTCAAAATGGAGAAGAAGACTATTTAGCTTTTGTGTTATTCTCATTAAACATTTCCATAATTGCCAATGTGTCCCTTTTGTCTTGATTTTTGACACTTGGCATAATCTAGGTCATTCATCTCATCCTCTCACTAATCATGCAACATGTGTCACATGGGTACATATAGTAGGTGACTTTTGTCACATCACATGTCTTTCACGAGCCGTTTTATTTAAGACTTACACTCCGCGCTCTAAAAACATGAAATTTTACCTGCTTCAGGAATTCGAGGAAATTCGACGTGGTAGCTAGATTTCGCGAGACGATTCCAACGGTGAAGTCCGTTTCATCATCCTAGATCTAGAAAAATTTCGGATTTTGACCGAAATTACCATTTTGCCATTTTTTAGAAAATTAGAATTTTCCCGGGTTTTACATTCTCATAGTCCCAAACTGACCGTGGATTGGTTTTGCGTGGCCTTGAGTGTGAATATGTTATCAATGAATAATAAAGATGTTATGTTATTTTGTAGATACATGCAAATTCCCAAGACGGACTGTCGATTTATATTACCACGCGAGCTAATTTTACGTTATTTCTACGTTCAATAACACGTCAGGACAGAATTTTGTTAATATACGACGCTTGATATGTTAACATGTATTATATGAAAATGGTATATCGTATTTCATATGCACTGTGTGGCACCCTAGAATAATAGTGTGGAGTGCAAGGACAAATAAAATCGGAGGATTGTCCAAACAATGATTTTTGTAAACTTATTCAAATAGAATTTTATCTAAAGTTGTCCGAAGAATCAGGTCGGGAAATTGTCCAACACCACGCTTCTGAGAGGCTCATGAATTGTTTCGAGAGTTAGCTAACAAATTCGCCTGAGATTGTCCAATGTATTTATATCTGAGGGTTGCCCATGGAAGGTTTCATTAAGTGGGCTCTATTAATCGAATTAAAACCGAATTAAGATTGGTCTAATTGGCATATCGGGCTTCTTAATAAATCATATTACCGGCCGGGTGTGTGGGTCGAGTCTCGCCGCCCGTTATGAGAGGGCCCGTGGTCGGAACTCTATTTAAGGAAAGCTCAAGTCCCTCCCAAACCCTAAGGTTACATTTCTATCACATTCAGTTTTCTCTCATACGTTTTTCCGAGAGAGGTGATCGGCAATCTCATAAGGCCAGTTACAAAGGGTTGTTTGGGAGAAGATCTTGAGATTCGAGACCTGGCTCTCATTCACGCTTCATTTGCCTGCATCAACGAAGCAAGAGATCCATGGATTCCAAAGGTATGTAATTTTACAATTTTCTCCATTAAATCTGATCTTTGTGTTCTTCCACACATCTAGGTTGGTAGAAATCGTATCTCCCGCTTTGCACGAGCCAACTACCCTGGATGGTAGAACTCAAAACATAAGGATTCGAGAAAATTTTTGCCTTGAAAAACGAGCATTCATTCAGCTTTCTGGTTTTTCCATACATCCAAAATTAAATATTTTACATATTTGAATCCTCACGGCGAGACGATCACAATCTGGTGGCATCGTCAGCCGGAACCTCCGCAGGCTCACGCCACGCGCCACGCTGAAGACGACGGCCAAGGCGGCAAAGACACGCGCCTGGGGATCAAACCAACTGGTCGACGCCATCGATGACGCTCAAGATGACCTGGGCCAGCAACCGACTGGCCAAGAACCGGACTACCCGATCCGGGCTTGTCGACCCGGCCTGGGCCTAGAAGCGCCCGACGTGGTCACGACGTGGTCGGGCCGACGTGGTCACGACGTCACACCTAACCCGTGAATCCGACCGATATCGGACCGACCGGCTAACTGGTCAACCGGTTAACCCATTAAACCCGACCCATTGAATCCACAAACGGTCAACACCAACCCGACCGGCCAACTGGCCAACCGTCAATACCAACCCGACCGGCCAACTGCACAACCGGTCAATCCACAACCCGGCCCGGCCAACACAAATGCACTCGGGCACGCTACGCCACAAGGCCTACACGCTACCAACCTTTCCGCATGAGGGCGCTGAGGAATTTCGACAATTTTGATAATTTACGTATTCGTGACGTAAATTTCTACACTGCATATCGATTTGAAGATATCTGCTTTTAAAGATATGAAAATGCGATGTAACCCAATGTATGCCAAGATATTGTGGTATTTTTCACGATTGCATTTCTCTATGGTTTTGGAAATACATATGTAGCTAATATGAATATCACTCGCATAAGTAATGTGTAGAATCTAAAAGCATCGACTATTAATAAATTGAACATTATAATTGGCATTATATATATCAATGTGATACATTAAGCTTATATCCTCGTGCCTGCGATTTTCGGGATTCAATCGGCCGTGACCGCCAAAGTGGCACACTTGATTGATTTGAGAAATATCGCCTCTATATCAGGGGGATGTCTCATGTTTTATTACGTGGGCTTTACTCCCAAAGGAGGTGACTGCGTGTTAGTTCGCTGAGGTTACATGATGGCATGCAATGAGAAATGATCGATCTAAGGTCTATACACCCAAAGGTGGTGATTTCACGTAAGGATTAGAATATGTTCTCATGGCCAGCCACATGGAGGAGTGTAATAACCGCATGTCATATTTTCCCGCCCAAAGGTGATTATATGATGACATGTAAATTTCTGGGTGAGTATTCACATGATGCTGATTAGACTGTTTTGTTTTATTTTTCAGTCAATTTTTCTGTGAGCGGCAATTCCATTTCAATAGAGATCCTTACTGGATTGAATTTTAAGAAATGGAAAGAGGATTTCGCTTGGAATTGAGTCAAGGGATGTTCACATGGCGCTTACAATGGATAAGCCAAGCATATCACATCCTCCAAGATCAAGCCGAAATCGACTTTGCTGCCTGGGAGAGGAGCAATAGGATTTGCTTGTTGACAATGAAGAAATCCATACAAGAACACTTGAAAAGTGGTTTACCAGTAGACTGTACTGCTAAGGAAATGATGGCAGCTATAGAGGCTAGAAATCGAGTTTCAGCCCACGCCGGGTGAGGGTTGAACTCTTCTCCAAAGCTCTTCAACATGAAGTATGATGGTACAAATGCTGGTTAGGGATTATGTCCTCGGATGGCACTCCAAAGGCGAAGCTCCAAGCTCTTAATGTTACCATTCCCGATGCTTGCATTGTGCATCAAGCCCCGAATACTCTTCCACCGATTCGATTATAAAGACAAACTGATAATTCTAAGATGAAACTCACAAGAAATGACTGACAGCGCGGTGGTGGCGCAGGAAGAGAAGCTTAAGAAGATAAAGAGCATGTGGCCTTATATGCCGCTGTTAGTTCCTATAAGAGAGAAAGAATAAGAAGTTCAAAAGTCGAACTCCAAAAAGGTGCTCAAGAAATCCATCTACCAACTGGCAATATGGGTCCAAAGAAGACATTCTTGAAAAGGATGGTGATCACGCCGTAAGAAGAAAGGTCATATGAAGAAGACTGCGTAAAATTCAAAGCTTCGGATGTCCAAGCTGCGGCTTATGTGTAATGATTCTTTATCACTTGCTCAGAATCCAACTTATCCAAGCACCATCCAGCTTCGTGGCTCGGATAAAGGAGCAACTAATCACGTTGCATTTACCATACAGGATTCATAAACCGAGGAAGCCAAACAAGGATGAATCAAAGCTCACTGTGGGAATAACGAGAAGGTCAAGTCATGTCTGGGAGATGTAATCTTTAGTTTTAGATTCCGGTTTTAAGCTTCTATGTTGAAAGACACATTTTATGTACTTCTTTAGAAAGGAATTTAGTTTCAAAGATTGCGTTCGATTCATATGATTATTCTTTTCAAATTAAGAGCAATATTATTATTTCAATATTTTAATTCAAATAAGGTCAGGGCATCACATATGTCCAATCTGATTATATAGATTAAGTTTATCTCCGATGACATATACGTGGGCGATATGTTCTTAAAGGTTGTTTCAAAAAGACCACTACTCTAAGGATGAGTCTTATGCACATGGGCATAACGACGGCCATATCTCCTAAGGATAGAGTAGAAAGGCTAATAAAGACTCACATCCTACCTCGCTTCTCTTAAAATGACTTAGAGATATGCGAGATCATTGTAGGTAAAATGACCAAGATAAGAAAGAAAACTGGCAGATCCGTAGTTCGACTCTTGTCGAAGTCATTCACACTGGATATAAGTGGACCTTATGTGGCAACCTTGTGTAGAAATTTCTTTTATTTCATCACATTTATCATGACTATTCTCGATATGGTTATTTCGTACTTGATTAAAGAAAAGTCCAGTCTTCGACAAGTCTTTTAAGATTTTTCAGATCAAGTCGGAGAAACAATCGGGGAAAAGTCATGAAAGGTTGTTGATCTGAATCGAGGTGGAGAGTATTATGGCAAACATGGCGATGCTCGGGATGTTTTAAAGGGCCATTCGCTTAAATGCTCTAGAGGACTGGGATAAGGGCATGCCTTACTATGCCCGGGAGTCCCGAGCAAAATGGTATAGCTCGAAAGAATCGTACTTTACGGAAATGGTAAGGAGTATGATTAGTGAGGACAAATTTACCCTGGCTTTCTATGCGAAGCTTTGAAAATGTTTTCAGACATTTTGAATCGTGGTACTCACGGGGTCGTCGACTTTCGAAAGCATGGATCGGGCGAAAGCCTAGCTTAAACCATCTTAAGGTTCGGGGATGTCGTGTATAAAGTTATATAATCCAACATTAAGTAAGTCGACTCAGAACTACTAGGTGTTATTTTGTATCTTACCCGAATATCTAAAGGGATACTCTGCCTCTATAATCCCAATGGAGGCACAAGAATCAGGAATCATGCATGCCTAAGTTTTGAGTTTGATGTGGCCAAGAAAGCAAATGTCACGTAATTACTGAGATGATAAAGATATGAGTAATGTGGTATCCTCGTAGATCTCCCATACAAATAATTGTGGAAACTCCCACATACTCATATTGAACTGCCGAGACTAGGGATCCCGTTTGTCGATACATACTCCTAATGAAGTTCATCACAGCCTCAGTGCACGTGGCCACACACTCCAAAGAAGGAGATCCATCAGTGAGAGACGACGCCCATACCACCCATCATTTTAACATAGAGAGCAAGAATACGTATACTCCGCCTGACTCGATCCAATAACTTTGAGGAAGCTGCTGGCCCTCACCGAATCGTGGTTAGATGCAACGAGAGATGAAATTCAATCTATGAGGCATAATGGAGTTTGGGAACTTATTGAATTACCTGAGGGTCATAGACCCATTGGCTGCAAATGGGTGTATAAGATCAAAAGGACCAAGGGAAGCAAGATCGAGAAGTTTAAAGCCGCATCAGCCAAAGGTTTCACTCGTAGAGAAGGAGTAGACTATGAATCAACTTTTTCTCCACTCTTCTAAAGATTCTCTTCGTGAGTGATCATGGCATTAGTTGCTCATTTTGATACGGAGTTACACCCGGGATGGATGTTAAAACCGCCTTTCAATGGAGACCTTAATGAAGAAGTCTATATGATGCAACCCGGTTTTCAGGCAAATGATCCGTAACTCAAAAGGGACGAAAGTTCATTTATGGTCTCACAAGCTTCTGCACAATGGTACTCTGAAGTTTCATAGTGTTGTTGTTTCATATGGTTTTGTCAGAGAACAAAGTAGATCAATGTATATACGGTATATCAAGTGGGAGGAAATTCATTTTCCTAATACTCTACGTGGATGATATTTCGCCAGCAAAGCACCTTGGTCTACCGTAGGCGAGACAAAGCTGATGTTGTCAAACAACTTTGATATGAAGGACTCCTGTGAGGCGCCTATCTCTAGGCATTGAGGATTCATAAAGGATCGCTCTCGGCAGACCATCGGGCTTTATCTCGAGGGCATATGTCGATCGTGGTTTTAGAAAGATTCAACATGCATCCATGTAAGCCAGAATTGCTCCCGGCCTCAGAAAGGTGATAAGTAAGTCGAGTCTATCACAATGTCCTCATTCGATATAGAGAAAGCCCAAATGAAGAATGTGTACCTTATGCTAGTGCACCTGGGAGTATTATGTATGTGCTCGTGCATGCACTAGCCCGAGACGCTTTAGAATAAGACTTCTAGGCAAGATATCACCAAACCTGTGACATGATCACTGGTTGTCACAAGAAGGCGAGGTACTTAAAGAGACAAAAGACTATATGTTGATTTACAAACATGTTCAGACTCCACACGAATGGTATTCGATTCGGGATTTCACGGGTCGTCGATGAAAAGAAGTCAACAACTCGGTTATATCTTTAAGCTAAGCAGGAGGTGCGATTGCGGAAAAGTGAGAAATGAATTAATCAGATCCTCTACCATGCAAGCGAGCTCAGAGCATGCTTTCAAAGAACTACTCAAGCAATTTGGCTCAAACCTAATTAAGGAGTTAACTGTTTGATTTGTGGATGTGCCCATACAATAGAGCTCGACAAAGAATCGCAGTTGTTGTTTATTAACAAACAATGCAGGTCTCAAGGGGTCTAAACACATGGAGGTCAAATAATTCGACCATAAAGGAAAAAGTTCAAAATCTGACGCCAGCAGTTGGAGCACATATCAATCCGATGATATGATCGCAGATCCGCTTTAACTAAAGGCCTTCGCCCCTCGTGTATTCGAACGACATGTCATTAACACGGGCTTGTGGAGTATCATGGATACCGTGAATTGAGCGGGAGCTATTAAGTTTTAAGTTGGTCTAATAAAGGTCAATTCAATTTCATTACATTTTGTAATAATTGAATATGTATCAACTCTTTACATTCAATAAGGTATTGCGGAATGTAGGTTTATCGAGCTGGAGTACATATATAATCGTTGAAATATCAAGGCATTGTGTAACCTTGAATAAAGGCTATGGGGCATTCTCGCATTGTGCTCTCCCAATAGCATATTTTGTTACACATTAAGCAAAGTTACTTCCATCAAGGTAATATATATACAAAGTTCGTTGAAACCATAATGGATATTCTCCGTGACACTAGGCTCCTCAGGAGACTTAAGGAGAGAGAATCTGACTAACAAAATGGATGTAACACTAAGAAGTATCACTCATTACGAGGTATTGTCCATTTAAACACACTACCATATTGAATCCATATCGCAGTTGAAAGCACTCGTGACCATGGAAGGGGCTGTATGGAGTACATGCAATTCACGCCGCGATTCGTTCGAGACTTTACGGATCTGATCGACTATTACAGGGTCAAATCTCTGTAATTAATATAAAGGTGCGCATTAGTTTTGTTTCAATTAATATCGCCCAAGTGAGAATGTAAAGGTTTTCATTATGGGCTTCATTAATTGGAATTAAACCTAATTAAGATTGGTCTAATTAAGCAAGGTTATCGGGCTTTTAATAAATCATACTGGTCGGGCCGGGTGTGGGCTTCCAGTCTGGCCCTACCATATGAGAGGTCCCGTGGCCTAACTCTATTTAAGGAAAGCTCAAGTCCCTCCCAAACCCTAAGGTTACATTTCTATCACATTCACTTTCTCTCATAATGTGCTTCCGAGAGAGATCTAACTTACAAGGCCGCTTACAAAGGGTTGCTCGAGAAGATCTCGGTGATCTCGGTAGATTCGGGCTTCATTCACGCTTCTTCATCGGTTCCGCATCAACGAAGCAAGAGATCCATGGATTCCAAAGGTATGTAATTTACAATTTTTCTCCATTAAATTGATCTTTGTGTTCTTCCATGGCGATCTAGGTTGGTAGAAATCGTATCCTTCAGCCCACAATCAAAACAAATATATTTGTTTGGAAATGATTTTCATACATGGCATAAGCATGTGTGAGGGAGTCGGTGAAGACTCGAGGCATGGGAATTGGGCATGTAGACATTTGAGTAGGAACATATATGTTTTGCTTGCATGTTTGGTTTATATCGTACGAAAGACTAGTGAGTAACCCATGTAGGATAATTCCACTACTGGGCATTGTTCACCCAATTGAGGAAAAATTATTTCTGTGCAATCAAGGTCTACTTGGGGATGGGATGCATCCGAGGTCTTAGAGACGAAGAAATGGCCATATGTGGCCTTGTTATATATTTTTGTAAAAATTTGGGTAAAAGATCCAGTTTTGGATAATTTGTAATCAAAACAAATTGTAAATTAATTTATTTTTGTATAAAATATACATTTTGGTGAGTATGGATGTATGGGCCCGACGTGGCCATTTTACTAATGTATGGGTCTCATAACATAAGACACACAGGTTTCCGCAGGTTGACGGTAGTCAACGGGATCCCCGGGAAATGGGACGTCACATAAACAAATAAAATGAGTTTGAATAAAAATATAACATTAATTTATTAATTTTAAAGTTATTTTTTATTTTCCTTCCACTTTTCCTCTCTATTTTTTTTCTTTATTACTTTTCGAGTTCCAAACTGAGCTTAAATAAATTTGTTTAAAAGTCTATCAATAGAAACACTTTACAATGGTTAATAATATTTCTACTTAAAAACCTAACTTTACATCCTTCTCATAATTTTTTACGTAGAAATTTCAAAGCCAATTTTTCGACCATAAGATAAGAAATCATCTAAACATTAGTGAAGCTTCTCTATGTACCCTCATTACTTTATGCCTATTTTTAAAACTTTTAAATTTTTAAATCCTCTCAAGTATCAATCAATAATTTCAAGGAGTGCATTAATTTTTGTAACCAATTATCTCTCACTAATGGTCATAGACCATATAATCCATTTATATATATATATATATATATTTGACCACCTTCTCTCACTATGTTTCATTCTTTGTGTGGTCCATTATATATGAGATTTATTTTTAATTTGTGTGATACATACAACTATAATCCGAGTGCATCCTTTTAGAATTAGTAATTCTAAGCCCTCGTTTGATTTTCATTTTCAAAACAAAGAAAATATGTTCATCATTATCTTCAAATTATGCACGAATATTGGCAACAAAGATTGTATCTCATAAATTTTCAATTTTAATAAAAGTATTTTATCTCATATATTTTCAATTGTTTTGTATATATTATAGGACCATTGCCAAATTTGCTTTTACCGTCATCTCTTTATTAAAGTAATTTACAGTGTAAATGAATTTATGACCTCCCGCTCTTTCATCCGTTGGTGTTGATCATGGCGTGACCTTCTGATAATGCACATGGTTACGTCATTGAAACTCATACCTTCATATTCAACAATTACAAAAATAAATAAATAAACTTTTCAATTAAAATTCAAAAGAAAATGATAAATAGAGAAAGGGGTTGATTTAGCCGATAATGGGTCGGTGGTGTGCGGGAGGAAAAAATGCACTTTTATTTATTTATTATTATTATTATTATCAAAGAAGAAGAAAATGAAAAGGACTAATTTGAAAAATAAATCCAAAACAACCTAGAAGTTAACTTTTTTTTTTTTTTTCTTTTTTTTGTCAAAAGCCATTTTAATGGGAGACTCAAAATTTTCCACTTGGAAAGACTTAATACATGGGATTCTTATTGAGGATAGAAATAAGGGTGCATTTAATAATGATTGAAAGGCTTTGACTAACTCCTTTTGTGGATTCTTATTTTTCATGGAAAACCAAGCACTAAAAATTTTCCAAAAAATTTATGGGGCAGGTGTAATGTCTAGAATGTGTTAGACAAGAAAGAGAAACGTACAATTTAATCTATATATAATCAATGATCTTTTATTTTCATGGGAATGAGGTGTCATTATTTTAAAAAAAAAGTATAAAAAATAATATTTTGGTAGATGTCCATAAGCCTAGAATATCAACATTAAAAAGGTTGGACATGGGGAGGGAATTCAAGTCTCAATGAAAACAGTTTACTATATTATATTAAAAATGATTAGCTTTCAAAAAAATAAAGAAACATTAAATATTGATGTGGGTTGTCGATGTATGCGATAAGGATAGAAACATAGAAAAGTTTAACTAATTCCTTTGCTAATTTCTTATTCTCTAGAAAAAATCTTTCTTTAAAACTTTTTCATAAAATTTATAGAGAGTTATGGCATGTAGAACATGCCCATAAAAATGGGATCAAAGAATTCTTTGGTTTCGTTAGGATTATTATATTGTTATATTTATTTTGTAATTTCCTAAGATTATAATTTTGTATTTTCCTAGGATTGTAATTTCCCCCTGTATTTTCCTAGGGTTGTATAGAGTTTGGAAGCCTATATAAGGTCTCCTCTTGTACTTGTAATTTTATAGTTTTTAATATAAATATCATTTTCTTCATGGTATCGTGAGCAGTGCTCTTCGAATTTTTTCTCCGCGCTTCACTTGCCTAGGCATTACGCCACCGTTTAGCTTCTTTTTTCGACGAAAACCATAGTTGATCCTTGTTTCCTCCCGTGCCCGTGCCTGTTGCTCGATGACCCGCGCCCGTTGACTTTACCACATCAGCAGTTGACCATTAACCAAAAATTTGACCTGGTGCATTTTGACTTATTTTCATGTCCTGATTCCATTTTTGTTGTCTATTTTTCGATTCGAAATTTCGATATGCCAGGTGATGAGATTTCTCATCCGATTCATGTTATTTTTAATGGAGATCAGTTTGCCCAGTGGTCTCAAGCCATGAGTAATTATCTCAAAGCGCCGCAAAGCTTGCCGCTTTAAGGTTCTCAAAGGATCGTCCTATTCTGCATCGCCGGATGCTGAAACTAATTCTTCCTATGCCATTCGGATTGAGGATCGGGAAAGTTAAGCAATCACTCATATATCATCACTTGGCTTCGTGAATACATCTATTCCATCCATTGTTGATGAGTGTGGCAACATTGATATTGCCAAAGAAGCTCAGGGACTTACTTGTTACCGCATAGTCGGACTGAAAGGTGCTCGTAACTTCAAGCCTGGCACCAAATTGGTTTGCGTTCACCGTGAACAAGGACGATCAAGCTTCGCTTTTAATGGGGCTCTCGATAAGTTTGAATTCTAGCCAAGTCATATTCCCATCGTGATCCTTACCAACAAACTCACGTTGCTATTCATAAGTCATTTGATAATGAGACCTCGCCTTCGTATCGAAACTCATTTCTATCCGTAATTCATGGTTCTCGCGACTCCAATGTGCCTGTTCCTCGACTGCATTCGCTTCCTCATTAATTCACCCCACTGCTTCCAAAGGTAAAGGGAATAATGTCAGACGACATAACAATAAGAAATCTCTTCTTATCTGTAGTTTTTGTAAGAACAAAGGTCATTTTGTTGAAACCTGTTACACTCCGTCACGTATTCTTCGTAACACCGCTGCTTCACCTAAATTAATTATCATCTATGGACCCTAATATTCCAAGTCCGGTTTTGCCTCCTCTCCTCTATAGCATCTACAGATATGGTTAATCAAAGTTCATCTTCCTCTTCCAAAGGCATCCAACATCGCTTCTTTCTACTTCCATCACTATAATAATTTTTTAATTAGATTGAACGCCTTAAAAAAAAAGTAGTCTTTATATATAGATTGCGTTTTCTAAACCGTAGTCTAGGTAAGTGTAGTTAAAAGTGTGAGTGTAGTTAAAAGTCCCACGTTTGGACTACGTTTTTAAACGTAGTTAGAAGTCAAAAAAACGTAGTCTTTAAATATATTTAGACTACGTTTTTTATCAGAAAATGTAGTCTATAACTGTACAAAAGACTACGTTTTTTCAACTTTTAACTACGTCTATTATGAACAAAACTACGTGTTTCAAACTGTTAAACTACTTTAACTACATTTTTTTTACTTTAACTACGCCTATTATGTACAAAGACTACGCTTTTTTTACTTTTAACTACATCTACAACCTGCATAAAAGATTATTTTTTTATTGAAAACGAGTCTACTATGAACATTTAGTCTACATTTTTCAAAACGAGTGTATAATATCCAATCCTATCATACAAACATATACTTTCAATTCCAAAATACCAAAAAATATTGGAATTGAAATATCCAATACCGTCATACAAATATCCAATACCGCTTTATAAACAAATATCCATAACATTTCCTTCAAATGAAGTGATTGCAAGTACTGACCCATTCTCCGCGCATAATGTCGATCTCTTCTGTTTATAAGTTTTCTTCTCGCTAAACTCGCATATATATACATAAGTTACTTTAAAAAGCACTAAATAACACGACATAAAAATCCAAAACCATAAAAAGTACTACTATATGAATCACATACGCACAATAACTCTACATTTTCTACTGCTGAAATGATATGATTTTCAATGATCTCCTTCTATATACATGATGACATAATAGCCACATTCAACACCGGAGGGTTGCTTTTAGACACTTGAAAAATGAATTTATAAGTTTTTATAAGATTCAACAAATAAGATCTAATTTTATGAATTATTGGGGTAAATGTGTAACCTGATATACCTTAATAGACTCCAAAATAAGTTTTTTTCTTGTAACTCATTGCAATTTTTAGCATTGTATATTTCCTTGAAAGATCAATTTAATAAAGTATAATAATAGTATGAGACTCAAATGATATAATTCAAGCCAAATTACTATAAAATAAAAATAAATAAATACTAATGTATAATAACACCTTCAATTCTTTTCCCACTAACGTCCAATAGAATCACAAAATATGCTGTCCCCATGAGGGTCAATAACCACCAAGGACCAGTGATCCCTTCATAAATATAATAACAATAATCAACAACTTAATATCAAAAATATCTATTTTCATTAAAAAACTACTTACCCAGAGTTATAAGGAGCTAGAAATAATTGATCCACATAACAACGCTCTAATCTTTTAGCAATCAAATCATTTGTGCCCAAACTGATCCAAAGGTACAGAGATTCATCCAGGTCTATGAAGCCATACACATGTCGAGCGCTTTGATTTCTTGAGTTGGTTGTACAAATAGCTACACAAATCAAATTATTCAATTCCACAGTTTTTATTAGCAAATTGTAACATATAGTAATTGCATATGAAATGCAAAAAATATAAAAATATCTTATTACCTCATATATAGCACAATACAACTAGAAGTAATCTTCCATTGAGCAAAAGTTATCAATATATCTTCTCGAATAATATACTGCATCTGTTCATAATCAAAGACACCAACATCCAATAATTACAATTATTGTATTTATCTCCCAAACTTTGCAATGTGTGATTCTTTAAATATGACAAACTCCATGGACCCTTTTCTTGTTTTCTAATCGTAATTTTTATGAATAATCTAGTCTCTGCTCATAATAATGAAATTAAATTCACATACGTTACATAACAAATAGTTTATCATTATAAATTAATCATAAATTTATAGATAAGTTAAAAAGGTTTAAGATACCTTGACTCGATCATCAATAACTAATGATCGAGGTCATGCAACGTGAGAACCAACAAAATCTTTAACTTTCATAGATCATCACCAATTGTTATTGAAGAAGAGCATCATCATCAAACAAACATCAATAGATACACGATACTCATGAATACCCAAAGGAACTCCATGTACAACAGAGTTTTAAAAGTTACATTCTCAATCACTCGTACCATATCCACCAGGTTAGTAATCGATTCTGTATCGCCAATTTGCATGGTTTTCCCTTCAAAGCAATAACATTTAGAAAATAAGGGTGCACTATGAATTAAATAAATGCTGCAAACATATGCAAATACAATATACCTTTGTGTATTCAAATAGATCTCTCGGTCGCTTCCGCAATTTCTACAAAGATTGATATCATCATTGTATTGAAGACAACATTCTTCAGCATCTAAGGTACACTTATCTTCCTCAACATTACATATGTTTTCGCCATGCCATGTCCATACGTCATAACTTGAGTCGATACCATTACAAAATAGATGATCTTCAACCACTGTGATATCATGAACTTTCATATTCCCACATTTTATGCATGGACATTGTATGGAACTAAGGTCACCTAAATTTTTTTTAACATAATTCAAAAAAGCTTCGACACTCATCCTCAGATCTTTTCAGACGTCTATCGCCAGAGTACTGACTTATCTAGTCTGTTTAAATTCAAAAAATACTAGTAACTAGTTAATTAAATCAATAAATATAAATGATTTTATCTAACAAACTAATTAAATTTATCAAACCATATACAGTAAAAAAAATCGAAGATGACAAGTAAATTAAAAGATAAATAATAACTTACATTGGTTCAACTTTCTTGATTTGTCAATAATTTTTGACTACTTCCATGCCCGGTGAATCCACCATCTATGTCCTTAAAATGTAAATAGAAGCAACTGTGATATATATATATATATATATATATATATATAAAAAACGATTATGCTCTACATAAAGAGAAACAAATAATAAAGAGAAAAATGCCTTTGAACCTGTTCCATAACCGTATATCATACTCTCCGAATGACCTTACATAGTTTCAGCATGACAACCCGATAAAAATGGTTATATATGGACTTCCAATCTCACCACCATCAAATCAAACACATTTTATATCATTTCAATGCAATGAACTTATCACCATAAGAAATTAAATACAACATAAAAAATTATAGAGTTTTGGACATATTTAGTTTTTTTTTTTTAAAGCAAATTAATAAAATAGTTTAAAATTGAAAATAATGCTCAAACTAGTGCGTGAACAGTAATGCCGCAATTAGTCACTATGGCATTCACTTAAAAAATTTTCAAAATTGTAAGCTAAAAGTTCATTAATGTAAAAGAATCCTCATACTTATCATGTTTACAGCATCCAAATAAGCACATTCAAATTCTGCAATCCCGATGAGATCTCCACATGTAACCATTTTAAGAGATATATTGGGCTTGCTAGAATGATAAATTTTAAGAAATAAATAATTTTTTAAGATCTCCACAACCCCAAGGCCCCTGGTAAGGTGATAAGAGAGGGTTTCTTAAAAGAGAGGATTATTTTAAGAAAAATGATAAATTTTTTTAGGAAAAGGATAAAAGACTACATCTTAGTTAGGATGTAAAATAAATAATTTTTTTTCTATTCAAACGCATAGATAAGGTGATAAGAGGGGTTTTTAAAAGAGAGGGTTTTTTTAAGAAAAAGATAAATTTTTTTAGGAAAAGGATAAAAGACTACATTCTTAATTGAGAGAAAAAAATAAATCAATTTTTAGTTTTATATTAGACTACGTCTTAAATAAGACTATAGTCTTTTATGAGTTAAGATAACATAAGACTACGACTTCATTAAAAACGAGTCTTTTATATTATAATATAATATAAGACTATGGTTTAATTCATCAATTTAGTCTTTTATATTATAAGATAATATAAGACTACGTTAATTAAAAATGTAGTCTTTCTTATTTAAAAGATAATATAAGACAACGTTTTTTAATTTATAGATGTAGTCGTTAATCTATGAAAATTGTGAAACGTAGTTCAAAAAATATTAGACTACATTTATTACTAAAACGTAGTCTTTTTCCTAAAACCAATCGTAGTCTATTTAATCTTTCAGTAAGTGATAATGTACTTCTCCCACGTGCTCTGATTCGCTGTCGGCTCCGATACCATGAAGAAAGACTTGAGTCTTTATATTAAAAACTGTAAATTACAAAGTATAAGAGGAGGCTCTTATATTGGCTAGGCTATACAACCCTAGAAAATAGTTAAATTACAACTTAGGAAAACATAAATTATAATCCTTAGGAAATTACAAAATAAATATAACAATATTATAATCTAACATCCCCTCAAACTATAGTTTAAGAGAAACCATTCGAAGTTTGGAAGCTTAAAGCTCTAAAGTCTTTATAAATGTTTGGTGAAGATATCAAATTTAATCGACTAAGAGTGAATGCATCTAAAGGCAACAGACTCTTGAAATGTATGATGACAAAATGAAGTGACAATCTCAATCTCAATATGTTTAGTACTGCCTACGGAAGACATCATTGTGAGCAATTTGAATAGTACTTCGATTATCATAATGAAGTTTAGTTGCAATGGAACAATTTCAACACTCAAGATCCCGTAGTAAATCCAACGTGAACTAAATAAGTCTAACCCGTAGTAGCCGCCGTTGCTCTATATTCCGTCTGTCGAACGAGCAACGATCGCTTGTTTCTTGCTTCTAAGAGATAAGAGAATCACCCGTAAGAAACAATATATCATAGCAGGGGACGACGATCGCGATCACTCCGCCCAATTCCATATCTGAATATAGCTCTAAAGAGTTAATGAAGAATGGAAGAAAAATGAAGACCATCAAATATGGTGCCTTTCAGATATCGAAGAATCCCGAGAACAAAGAAGATAATGAAGAGGATCTAGACAATCCATAACCGTCGACTACATGAACTCCATATAAATATCGCAGCAAGAATAAATGTAGATGACAATTCCCAATAAGTCGCTTATAGAGAGTAGCATCGTGATAGTGATTCACCATCATGAGAATCGAGGCTTACGCTATACTCAATAAGTGTGTCGACTATCTGCTACCGCTGATACCGGCTCGAGGTAAAATCGATCGTATATAATTGGCCTGAAAGGTAGATAATAACCATGTAAAACCCCAACCTTATTGAATGTTATAATTAAGAGTTGTCAACCTGATTGGGAGGTCCAAATGATAGAAGCCGGCGGTACATTAAAATTTCTAGAACGCTCCTGACGCTATTTGGGCATAAAGTGAAATTTTTGGGGAAAATCTTTCACCTGATGCCCTAATATGAATAGTGGTAATTTCTTCTTATTATATCCGGATTGAGGGGTTTGAAAAAGAGAATTTTAAGAAATTTCAGTTTCTATGACTTTGAATCGATATTTAGCAGAGGAATTAGAGATTTAGTTGAATAGTGATTGCATCGAATTCGTGAGTCATACCGAAATTTCTTTAAATCAATAAAATACGAAAAATGTCCTAATAAATCATGCAGTCTTAACGAAACTAAACGAGCGAAACGAGTCCGCTTGAATAGCTTCTGTAGCGATCCGAACAGAATTTGAGCTAATACGCTATTGTCCGATTCGATTTTGAATGTGATTTTGAATCCGATTTCGTGATTTCGCAGCCTGAATCCACTCGTGAAGGATTTAATAATTAGAATATTTCATAGTCAATGTGAAGTTTAGACGATCATAGAATATTTTTGACGTTTAATCTGTGATGTGCCAAGAGATAAGATGAAACTAGATAAAAGTCGCTATAGTTTTATATTTTATAATGGAGAGCCAATCAAACCTTTCTTAATGGCTAAGTTAAGTGATTAAAATATCATGAGAATGGACCAATGAGATTCTTGGGCACAAGAGCCAATCAAAAAAAAATTTTAAGGGCTAAGTTAGGGTTAGTGACTCATGAGAAACGGACTACAATGACTTTTCGTTCATGGGCAATTTGAAGTTGTGGAGTCAAAAAGCTAAATAAGATTGTTTGCTCAAAAGAGGAGAGCACTCCGCTATGAGAGGAAAAGGGAGAAGAAAAGAGAGAAAAGAAAGGAAAGAAAGAGAAAGGAAGAAAACCGTGGAGCAAGCAGTAGTGAGTTTTTCTCCTCCTTCAAGCTCTTCAAGTGATCTCCAAGTGGTAGCAAGAGAAAAGCCAAGGAAAAACCCAAGAAACAGCAGTTTCTAATGGTGGGAAAGTCAGATTTTTGTTTTTCATACTTAATGCCTTGATTTTCTTGTATGGATGCTAGATTTGTGGTATTTAAGGGTGAATCATGATTATTTTGATATAAAATGAGAAAGTGAATGGATTGAAGAGTTTGCACAAAGTGTATGATGGTTAGGTTTGATAGTGCATTTTGTATGACATGTTGAAATTGGTTAGGGATTAGTGAAATTCAAATATAAGGCATTAGGATTGGAGTGATTAGAATGAAGAAAATGGAAGAACAAAAATTGAATATGGTTTGTGCATAATTCGGCCAAAATGGAAATGAGAGGGGTCAAGGGTAGTTTAGAAATTTCCATGTGTTTTAGGGTGAATATTAACTCTAGAAATGCATTGGAATTGCTAGGGGAAAAGAAAAAGATTTGACTGAGGGACATAGGTCATTTTTATAAAGTAGTGGTATTTGGTCATTTCCTTAATTCGTATTGTGAAGTGTGGTTCAATGATTGAAGTGAATGTGATGTGGTTGGGTGAAATGAATGTGTATGGTGGGTTAAAATGGAAGTTATGGTTAATGGTTATCAGGGTTTTTCTTTAAAAAGGTGAAAAGGACTTACTCTGGACGTGGAAATGGGGAATTCAACCAGCTGCTGGATTGAGCTATGGAACTATGAGTGAAAAATGATATTTTGAAACTTGAGTTTTAAAGTGAATGGTTTTAATATTAAACTGAAAAATTTTAATAGAAATGTTTATATAAATGTTAAGGCATACGGGAGTTTGTGTTTAAGGCATATGGAAATGTTTTATCTTGCCTAAATATATATATTTATATTAAATTATATGTGTATGCATATATGCATTATTGAAGTTTAAAATGTGTAAAGGATGCATATGTATAATTGAGTATCTATGTTTTAATGAGAAAATAAAGGATTTAAATGGATTTATAAATGTATTTTGATAAATGTTTACCGATGGTTAATCCTAACTTCTATATGAATCGTTATGGATCGAGTATCACCGAGGTAATTTTAAGCGTAAGGATTTAGAGGGAAACACAATTAGGTTACTAATGAGGGAGGGGAAATAGATTTTAGTGTAATATCCTACACGTGATAAGGTGCTATAACTAACCCTATGCAAGGCGGAGTTTCTTCGCAAAGGTAGTGGTTATGACTGAATGTGGATCAGTCTCCTCTCACCGCCGCATCTCTAAATCCTCGTGTGTTTATCCCCTCGTGGGTTCCATCGTAAAAGAAAGGTTAAGGCATAAAATGGATTTTTAATTGTAAGGGTATTTATTACTTTGATATATAATTTAAAATGCTATCTTATCGAAATGTATACTCACCTGGCTCCCTTTAGCTCACTCTTTTTCCGTATGTTTCAAAACATTTTCGTGACCCGAGACAAAAAGGCCGTAGAGCATCCCTCGTCTTGCTGAGTCGAGCCATCGAGGAGACGACGACTGTGACTGCATTGTATATATATTTTGTATATTGTATATGTTAGATTTTGTCATGTATAAATGTATATATGTATATATTTTGGAAAAGGAACTACGCGGGCTTTGATCCTCAAAGGGACGAGGTACGAGGGCGGTCGGTTTAAGTCGCTCAAGCCTAACTCTTTTTATAAACTGCACATGGAATTGAAGAAGTTTTGAATGTTTTAATGATTGAAGTAAATAAATGTATATGTGTATATATTTTGCTTGATTGAGTTGTGTGCTTAATTGGGTTGTGGACAAGGAGTCCTAAAATGGAAGTTGAGAATTGAAAGATTAGGAAGTGTTTTTAAATGTTTTCACAGGTTTTTGTAAATTTGGGAAAGCCCGAAAAACAAAGGAAACTTCCGCCGATTTTCAAAAATCTAAGTGTTTGAAAAAAAGAAAAATTTTACCACTTCACTCGTATTATTTTCAAAGATATAAGTTTAAGGGATTGTAAAGGGTCTACTTCCATGGATTTTATTTGATTGTTTAAGGAAAAGTTTCTATATCCGTTGGAGTGCCAAGAGGTCCCCTCGGGTTCATGAGGTTAATCCGGGTCGGGATCCTTCAAACCATCTACATAAGAAGAAACTTCTAGACTAAGAAAGTAATTAAGAGGGACGAGATCTTTCATTTCAAATCGATGACCAAGAAAGTGTTTGATCCCGAATACCCCGCGTATATCATCACCTGTGGCTAACTATATCACTCCATACAAGAGGAGAATAGTACTAAGGACCGCACTGCCTAAGAAAAAAGAGTTGTATCAAATACCTAAAACTATAAATGGTAGGTATAGTAGAACTAAACTTTGCAAACCATGCTCGATACCATGAAGAAAGACTTGTGCATTTATATTAAAAAACTATAATTACAAGTACAAGAGGAAGTCTATATATGTACAAGTAGAATATAAAGCCCATGAATTTACCTCTATTCTACATCACTTGGTACTGCTCATTCCTCTTTGTGTGCACTTCAACAAATTAATGTACTGAACCGTCATATTCTCAATATGTTGTTCAGTCACTACTATTGTCGCTTCTACTCCTTCTCAATTTTGGGGGGAAGCTGCTCTTACTGTCGTTTACACCATCAATCATGTCCTTCTCTCCATTGTTCCATGAATCAAACTTATATCTGTTGTTTGCCCTCTTCTCCCTCCTATGACTACTAGGTTCTCGATGTGTCTCTTTGTTCTTCATGATCATGAAAGAAACAAACTTCAATCTTTTCTTGTTTAAAGGTTTTCTGGGTATGGAATCTGGTCAAAAGGTTATAATGTGTTATGATCCCATTAGCAAACGTCATGTTTTCGGGCATGTGGTCTTTTAAACACAAAATATTTATCAACTACCATGTTCCTATTTCCTTATTCCCATCGGATCCTCTCCCACCTTTTTCCTGAGAAGTCTCCCCACCTCTCTATCTCAGTCTCCCTTCATTATCATTGATGTTCCTTCTCATGCAGGCATGAGCTTCCCGCTCCATTCACCGACATTATGCCCACCGATACCGCCTCCCACCGTGGGATCCTGCCGGCCCTGACCATGCACTTCGCTGCTCCCATCGTAACTACTTTTCTCGTCTTTCTGTGGATTTGGCTTCGCTTTTCTACTTGCCTTCTAGAACCGACTTTCTTATGAGGCTTCCTAACCCCACGGCAAAGAAGAATAAAGAAGAGTTGATACCAGATAAATCGAACATGATCCGCTTTGATCTCCCTTTGGGAAAATCTCACATTCGTTGTAAATGGGGTTTATAAGATCAAGACTGAATGGATGGCACTGCGGATCGCTAAAGGCTTCTGTTGCCGCGGTCGCATTCCAAGAGTATAGGATTGATTATGAAAAGACTATTGCTCCTATGGCTTGACTTTCTTTCTCGTCAGATTTATTGCCATTTCTCGCTCGCAAATGGCCACTCTTTCTCGATGATGTCAAATGCTTTTCCACGCAGAACTCTCGTAGGAGTCTATATGAAGCTTCCTCCGGTTACTCTCAATTTCAGGTTCCTCATAGAGATTGATCGGCGGGCACTTTAGTGGGCTTAAACAAGCTCCAGAGCATGGCTTGCAAAGCTGCCTACCATTCCTGTAAAGACATTTTTCAAAAGTGCTCTCGATGCAAATTTTCTCAGACCGTCAATGCAGATACACTTCCTCCAGCGTCACTGATATGATTATTACAAAGATATAAAGGTATTTAGGATCTAGCACTGGGTCGCCAATTTGAAATGAAAGATCTCACTCTTAATTACTTTCGTCTAGAAATTTATTCTTCGCGATGGTTATTATCTCACCTGTGCCAAGTATACTGAGTCCGATTTTTGAGTTATGGTTTACCGAGTGGCAAGATAGTCAACACAATTTATTGAGTATAATTGTCGCCACTCATGATGAACACCGCCATTCGATGCTACTGCCGCATAAATGTTGGAGTCACCTATTTCACTGTTATTTCCGCCTCGAGCATTTCCTATATGCAACATGTGGCCGCCGCTTTATGGTTGCCCCTAGATCTCTTCATTATGCCGCCGTTTCGGGACTCTTCGATATCCGGAAGGCAAATTCATATTTATGGTTTCATTTTTCTTCCATCTTCATTAAATTTTTAGCATATTCGCATGTAGATCGGGCAGTGATCCCACCGACGTCATCTACTGGGCTGTGGATATTGTTTTCTTTCCTGCGATTCGATTATCTCTGAGAAGAAGAAACAAACAGTCAAGGTTCGCTTCAAAGATCGCTGTGAATATAGATAACCACAAACTACTACGCTTGAACTTTATTTAAGCATATGGTTACTATGATCTTGGTGTTTATCGTCTACTCACAACCAAATCACCGTGATAATCTGCTCTTCCTATTCAAATTGCCGATAATGATGTCTTCCAGGAACTTACTAAACATATTGAGATTGACTGTCACTTCATTCACAACATTCCGTCAGTACACTCTACACTTCGCCTTGCTTCCTCTAAGATCATTAGATGATATCTTCACCAAACCACTTCCTCCAAGAACTTAGAGTTTAGTTTTCCAAACCCTACGGTTTCTAAACTACACCACAGCTTTGAGGGGGATGTTAGATTATTATATTGTTATATTTATTTGTACTTCAGGATTATAATTTGTATTATCCAAGGATTGTACTTGTATTTTTCCTAGGTATAATATGCAGAACTAAAGAAAATCTAGCGCTGACCCGGTTAGGTATAATAAAAGTAAAGATATTTATCCTAATAAAATAAAGATAAAACAAATAAGAACTTGAAATTAAGGGTAAAATTAATAAATTACTGTCTGTGAATCTATAGTCATTATAATAAGTTCATATGCCAAAGTATAATATGGTTAAATTAAAAGTAAAAAGAAGGAGGACCAAAGAATAATATAAGAAAGTAATATTAGAATAAAATAAGAAAGAAAAATATGGAAGGAGATTAAGTGGTTTGAGAGTATATAAAGTTTCTCCTTGGAAAAGTGAAATAAAAAAGGATAAGATCACTGAAGATAAGATCAAAAATAAATATCTATTTTAGTCTCTGGGAGAAAGAGAGAGATAAACAAGTTAAGAGAGAGAGAAGAGAAAGGAAGAAGAAGCACAGGCAAAGAAGAATAAGAAAAAGAAAGAAAGGAAGCAAGAAGAAGAGTTAGCAAGATCACAAAAGGGAACCTAATATTTGTATGAATACACATGTCTTGGGTGGTATGAATTACTAAATATGGTGCTGTAATGTGGAACTATGAATATACTGGTCTCGAAACCTATGGAGAAGGGAAATCTAGTTTTGGTCTAGAACGTTTAGAGACATGTGGTTTGAACCCTTGTTTGTGTGTGGTCAGCTTGGAAACTCCCAAACTCATTTCTGTAGGGTTGGAGTTACAAAGAGCCTGCCCAAAATATAAAGGAGAAAGCACTGAACTGCAAGCTTAGTCCAAATGCCCTATTGCTCTAATCATGCAGTAGCCGGATCTTAGAACAAGTTTTTTAAATGAAATAAGAGAGAATTTGGCAGTAAGTCCTAGAATTGTAGCCACATCAATGAACTTGATAGTTAGGTTTTGGCTAAATCAGACCCTCGTAGACCAAGTTATGGTCTTTTTATTCTGAACAACAATGGCGAGGGTCAACCATAGGGGTTGCCAAACAAAATACACGAATGGTTGTCGCCCATCAGGGTCGCCAACAAGGGGTCGCCGCGAACAAAGGGCTTCGTCCAACGGTCTCAACAGCGTCGCAAACAGGGCAAGGTCGCCAAGGAATGTTGGTCGCCCAACAATGGTCGCCTCAAATTGTGGCTTCGCCGCCAAACAGTGGTCGCCAGCGAACAAGACTTCAACAGTGGCCGCCTGTCAAGACCGGCTGCGCAAGACCTCCAACTTGAAGGTCGCATTCTTCGCTGAACTCCGCATTCAGGTGTTCTTGGACCTCTATGGAAAGCCTATCGTCGCTATGAATACATTCATATACTTTGAGAGATATTGATACAAAACCAGCAAAACATTTAACACTGTGCAATGCCCAATTCAGATTGACATGCTTGACCAACTTCTGGAAAACATAATCTACTGCCTTAACTTCACATTTGGTGAATGGACTTATGGAAAGCCCATTGAGTTAAGAATGTCACATATAGAATGATAAAAAGTGGGAAACTCATATTAGATCCAATAAGGGAGAAACAAAGTATACAGAGGATAATCACAGTATATCATGCATAATATAAGTTAGATACAGTGATAAGATAGATAAGTATAAAACAGAGGAAAATTCCAGATAGTATAAGTTTCGTAATCTTATGGAGTACAAGGTCTAATAAAGTACAAGTAAAACATATACAGCATAGAAACAAATGTGGGTATATGTCATAAGATATGACACCCAATAAAAAGATGGTAAATATAAGTTAACAAGATATAAGATGTTAACAGAATGGGTGCTCTGCAGCACACGAATTACAGACTGTATGAATATAAAGAATGATAAATGTGTATGCAAATGATAGACAGGTCTACAAATGTTATAGGCTAATGTTATAAAAAGATAATAGAACATGATATGAATATGAAGAGTATTTTGAAATATAAATATTAAAACATTAAATGAAAGATGAGTAAAGTAGATATATATGAAATGATATTACATGTATTGTAAAGAAAGAAATAGAGAACTTAATATGAAGCTATTATATGAAAACTAATATATTTAAAGTAATATAGTATATATTTTACATATACCAGAAAATTATAAGGTATGGGAAACATATATAATCATGGGTATATGACAAGTATAGAATATAATATAACATGATTCAAATATTCATAAATGTAAAGAGAGATATGAGATATGGAAATGCAAAGACAAGAACAATGATGGTATGAGACCATATGACATCAATGATATAATGATCTCTGATGAGATATGTAATTGAACATGAAACACATATATGACTGGTCTCCGCTAGAACCTAGTAGAGATATTAGATAGGCATTTATTAGAAGCATCAAAAGTCTGTAGTATATCACTATATTCGAAATCTAGGACCAAGCCAAGTCAATGACATAGATCCGTTGATCAAGGCCTAGTAACACCCGACAATACTTTGGGTTCCTATAAATAGGTCATCGTTTCAGATAAAGGATGATACCTGAAGAATTATTATTCTGGCATAGGGCTCACCGCCTTGGCTAGTGATGATAATTCTTCTGGTATATACGCACTTCCTGGTAATAAACAAGCTAGTTCCCTCAGATCCTAAGGTTTATGCATGAAACATAAAAGAAATGATTGTGTATATGCAAAGGAAATGTAGAGAGTTGATATGAAGTGAATATAGAGAAGCATAAGCAACGCTGTGATGAAAGTATACTGTTGCTGGGGCACAGAAGCAAAGTGTCAACATTAACGAGAAAGTAATATGAAAAGTATAACAGAAAACAAAGATATAAAATAAATACATGAAACAATGCATGAATACAAAGATATGGAATAGCCATGATAAGATATGCAAATAGAACATAATCACAAGATATGAAATCACATGATATCATAATGAAAATAGAACATATCAAGATAGTGATATAATCGCAGTCATATATGTATAAAGAATGGCATATTTTTTAATAAAGATAGTTATGATGTTGAATATATGATAGATATAATCCAATAGAATAGATGAACATGATATGAACACATTAGAAACATATGATAAGAACCATAGAGATAAGTAAAAGATAACAGCATAAGAATACAGTAAAAGTATAAAAGGTGATATGTCAAAGATAGAGAACATGTGACATGTGGTTATAAAATGTAAAGATGATAAGTACTACAGTTATATGCATATGTATAAGCCATGGATGTCACCATTGGTGGTTGTCCATGCTTATGTTCCCACTGTTTAGTTAGTACTGTGTTCAATCCAGGTACTGTGTATGGCATACATAAAGGACAGACATCCCACATCAAGATATGCCGTCAGAGATAGTGTCAATCAGATCAAGCCCCGATCTCCGAAGTTTGTATTAAAAATACATGTAAAAGTAAATGGGACTTCCAAGATATGTATATAGAATGTTGAAAGGATTCATCAAGTGGTGAATTTTTATGCAGCGAAAATGATTTTTGTTATTACAGAAATTGTTTGTATAAACACGTACAAGTTCGCCGAAAAATAAAGGTCAATGAGTCCCAAGAGGGGGTCTCGCACTGACTGCTCGGATCCCTAATCTAAATTTGATTTTAGTCAAAGCTTGGATGTCGCCTATATAAGGCCCCTCTTTGTACTTAGACTATAGTTTTTAATATAAAGATTCAAGTCTTTCTTCAGTTTCTATGAGAAGATGGGTGTTACTATTTTCAGAAGAATAGTTATTGAGAAGAACCTTTAAGGAAGGCATGGAGGATAGAAAGCTTCGACTGTTAATTCCTTTGTTAATTTCTTATTTTCCATTTAAAAAATGTCTAGAAAATCGCTTTATTTGCAGTGGGGGAAAATATTGTTAAGAGTTTTTATGAAGAACTAACTAGATCGGGAGTGAAATATTAAAACATTATAGCAAGATTTTCACACAGAAAGACGAAACCAGGGTATAGAGAGTTTGACTATTGGTTAGATGGTTTCTTACCTTCCATGGAAAAATTGGCTTTGAAATTTATGGCAAAATTTGTGAGAAGGATGATGTATGTATTAGAGTATATTTAGGATTCTTTTTATATACTCTATGCTATTATTGTCTTAAGTTCATGTATTAAGTGTATATATACCTCAACTCTCAATAATAAAAAGTTCTATTTATAATATGGCATGAGAGTTTACAAGCTTATGTTACTAAAGCTCTAGTTTGGCACTATTAAATACCAAGCTCCTTTTACTAATATATTATAAATAATATTTGATTATAATATATATATTCCTATTCATAATACTTCATTTTTCATATTATAATCTTATTTTTTTATTTTGACCCATAAATTTTTATATTCCAAATGAAAAATAAATTAAAAATACAGTCCAAGTTAAAGTTTCTTAAAAATAAAGATAAAAAAGGATAATATAAAATATTATCAATTTTTAAAAAAGAAAATTAATCGTTAGTATTTATTTTAAAAATTAATATTTGAAACTGATAAAATTTAAAAGTAATAAAGGATATCATCTTCTATTAACTCTTTTTTTGAAAAATTAGGTTTATGAAAAATTTAAAATGTGAAAAATAAAATTACAATATTGTGCCTGAAATATTATAAATAAAAACAGTTATGAATAGGAAAATATCATAAAATCAAACATTATTGATGGAATAAAACATTGCTTGGGTTTAGAAAATAATCAATTAAATTTTTAAAATCAACTAAATCCTTGAAGTGAAGGCATGTATAACATCTGCTGGTATAATTTTATGCTTAATACCTTGTACATTATAATAAACTAAGTTCGAATAAATGTCAACATAGTATACACTAATGTTATCGTCACACAAAGAAAATGAACTTAGTAATCTATTTTTTTTCCATAGTCTATTATTCAAGTAAGTTTGCAAAATAATATATTAAAATGCAAAATGTGTAAAATAAGACTTTTCCCAAAACTGGTCCTGGACAACCCACAATCCATGGACATTCGTGGGATGTCAACTTAATACCACTGAAAATCTAAGAAGAGTCTCCTATACTTGAGCTCTACCAATACAAACATATCCCAAACATCATGACATGAGAAACATGATAGTAAAAACGCCACTCAAAGCCCATACATCGATTCATAAAAATAATAATTCAACTATATACCAGTTTCGCAGTTACAATCACTTTTATTTAATAACATATATTAAAATACAACATTTCTAATACATAAGATATTAACAACATCAGTGCTTTCACCACTACTTTTCTTCAAACAACCTCATCGAGGCTCCCATCAAATTTAATTTAAATGGTGATCCCTCTGACAGAAGCAGCAGCCTAGTAGAGATACTCGTTGCTACCCCACCGGCGCATATGCCATGGATACAAAACACCTATCTGAAGCAAATCTTGGCATGAACCTACCGAATGTCTTACATGACCAATCCCAATGTCCCGTGTCCCACCACTCCCTCATATGCCTAAGCCGACACAGAAAATATCCAGCGAAACAAAGTTTTATTCTTCAAAACTCACTACCACTTCTCAAAATACTTAATCACCCTTCGAGGCAACGCCTGATAATGTTCAAACAAATATGGGTGTAAGACCTCAAAACATTCTTCAAAAGGGTAAGTCAAGACTTGTGAAAACTGAAATTTTTCTAAGATTCGATTATCAAACGGACTTCACCGCGTTGAATCGCCCTCGCGAACTCGCTACCACATCGGCTTCATTGACTTCACAATAATTCATTTTCAGAGGCAATCAGTGTAAACTGGTGTCAGAAACGAAGCCTGAGAGTACATGGATGGGAAAAAGTCACCTGAATACATGCACTCATGACATGATGTCAAGAGTAGAGAGATATTGTAAATGGATGGCCTCCACAGCTAATCATAAAATAGTGAAAAATGGGACATGATGGGGAATTTCTTAAATGTTTGTAATACAGGGGACAAAATAGAAAATAGTGCCATCTTCCATTTCACAAAAACGTGTAGAGAGAGAAAAATGAAGTTGTGTTTTTTGAAACTAGAGAAAGTGTGCCTTCTCTCTGAGCCTTCATTATCTGAACATCGCCTTCATTTTATGGCATGTCACTTACTCTACGAGGGCTAATACAAAGTGATCGATTTGGTGAGTCTGATAACCCCAGAGTAGGATCTTTTCCACTACAGCACCTGGCTAAGAGCCATGTAACATAGGGAATGTTCGATAATACTTAATGAATTCTGCCTCAAAATCTTTCTAACCTGACGAGAAAATTTATTTAGGGGTCACAATAGCAGCACCTAGGGCTTCCACCGCTCATGAAGAAGTATATTAAACATTTTGTGAATTTTTATATTATGATTCAAAATGAATTTGTTAGAGTTTTTCTAATTGAACATATAGAAATAATTTGGTGTTATTGATAACTTATAACATGATTTGTTTACTACTATGTTAATATATATATATGC
Organism: Tetrastigma voinierianum; assembly: GCA_016808115.1. Classification (NCBI taxonomy): domain Eukaryota; kingdom Viridiplantae; phylum Streptophyta; class Magnoliopsida; order Vitales; family Vitaceae; genus Tetrastigma; species Tetrastigma voinierianum. The sequence goes on along the minus strand of JAEQBH010000443.1, from coordinate 174,624 downwards.
ATGAATATATTAGTATAAATGTTTAATTTAATTAAGTATTTATACATTAGTGTTTAGAATAGGTGGAAAGCATTATGAAACTGAATCTAGCAAAGAAAATGTCGTGAGTTAAATTTAATGTAAGATTTTTCCAAGAATTGCCTTGAGGGACGTCCAACGTATTACTCGATGAGACCATGACCAAGTTTGGAGAGTTATCCATCTACTGGAGTGGTAGTCCAATATTTTTACCCGAAATTATAGTGAGTTTTCTGAATAAAAGTTTGTTTTGTACCTGATATTTTTACCCAGAGATTCACTAGTATTAGTGAGGAGTCGCAGGACCGGACACATGAGATTACTGCAGACACCGAGTAGGTTCATGAAATTGTTGAATGATGGTTATTTGTCACATGTGCACTTAGGTAGCAACCCACAAATATCACTACTGGGTTTAACAATCTCGTCGAGATCCCCATTTTGTGTTGTGAGTGTGATGAGATCTGCGCTCAATTAGAGGTCATTAAAGAAATGCTGTGGTTTTTGACATTTTTATTTGTATAACATGTATTGAATGTAAATTTTGGGGAGCAGCTGAATTATGTATAATGTAAAACTCAACCGTAACAGGCGGTCAGATATATTTTGTGAGTATTGATAAACACGGTGTAAGTGCCCACCCCGCCCATAGAACCACTACTGTGTTATTCTGACGAAACACAGAAGGGCTTTAGTGTTCATTCAGAATTCCCACCACCAATCCACACAGCCCGGGGTTGCAGGGAACCCACTCGGGTCGGGCACCTAAGCTCATAGTCCTGTCTGCCCATTGCAGGCTAAAGAAACCCTGTGGAGTTAGGGGATAGTCTGTGGAGCGGACCACCCTACAATTCTTTAACCAAGTTTCAATCTAAGTTGACCAACCAATGTAGTGGGTAAAGCTGACTCTTCTGAAGGATGAATACCTCTTTAAGGTTGACTACACAATTCATTTCTAGGCCCCGTCATAATTCATAGACTGTTGAACTCGCCAAAACTACCACGATAAAAGTTATGACTCTGAAAGTTCAAACTAAGAGTGTTTTTAGCAAGGTCCAAGCTGCTTCTTGTTTTACCGTAAAGACCATAAGCCCTATATATAGCTTTAAATGCGCTTGGGAAACCTAGCCCCAAAACACTCACTTTGAACCTGAAAACCTGAAACCCTAAACCCAGAGCATCAAATGGGCCTCATTTGACCCATTTGCACTGCCCAAAAGCCTCTCAACCAAAGAGCCGATTCCGTAAGAATTCATCAGACACGCGCCTAAGGTGTTGGGAGAGGATGATCAGACGAAGTCAGCCCGTGAAATTCACGGCCAACCCGCCGCCGGGACGCCGCCAGATTCGCCGGCTGGCAAATGGGCGACGCCAATTAAGGGTCACCTAATTTGCATTTTCCGCCATTTCCGGCCGCTCGTGCCAATTGACAGCTCCTTTCCACCATTTTTTTGGACCTTCTAACTCATCTACGTGGGTCCTTGCGAGCCAATAATCGCTTGAAGCTACAACGAAACAAAATCGGTTTAAGTTAGATTCGTTTTCCACACCACAAATGACCGTTGATCATGCAATGGCAATCAATAGTTCTGGTCCTTCAGCCTATTGATATGTGGTTTGTAAAATTTGGACGTCGCTTGGTTAGTTTTCTCCATTTTATTGCGCCTGAAATACCAAAGTCGGGATCAAAATAGAGGCCTATCATTAAATTTGGCAAATTGGTTGAATAGTGAAATTGGATATTTTAGAAATTATTTGACGTTCAAATTTCGAGAAATTAGCTCCCGTGAAAAGCCCTCTAATTTTGCATCGCATATAGGGCATTGTAATTGGACATAAATGAGTCTAATAGACGATCATATTCATAAAATCATTCTAAGACCTTAGCATCTCTAATGTTGTTGGTCTCGCTTATTAGAGCCTAAGTGATATTTTATTTATATTACAGCACTCACGTTTAAATGGTAGACGATCCCTTAGGGAAAAAAATGTAATTGAGCGCCTATAGTCCGAGTGGTCTATTTGTTTTTGTGAATGTTTCTGGGGTATTATTATGATATACTTTAAGTGTTAGTTACTATATATAACTATTTGGATCGGACATTACAGTATGTTTAAAATGTCGCTTTTATAAAAACAAGTTACTATTTATGAATTTAACATTTAAATATTGAAGTTTTGTTAGTGTTCATGGATGTATGGCTATATGCTTTTTAAATGATTTAGATATAAGTTGATATATCTATTGTGGACAAATATTTTACCAGTATAATCGTTTTGATCAACGTTGTTGCATACAAATGTGATTTAGTCGTTCTATATAAATGGTTATCATTTCATGTAAAAGCTTTGGTCAACATTTTAAATATTTGGAAGTTTGAATGAGTCTCGATGAGTCTGTGGTATTTTAATATTGGGGTACGTGGATTGATATTTTAAACCGCTTTTGGAAACTTATTGTTTTAAGAGATTTTAGATCCGTGAAATGATTATACACAAAGATCATTTGAAAAAGTACCAGAGTAAAATTTGGTTATATATTATTTCCACGCCCTAGGTCGGATTACCAACGGTATGTCACGTCGAGTTGCTGATATTATTTCCACGGTCGAGGTCTGATTACCGATCGGAAGCACTACGTCGTGAGTTGAATATATACGTTTCCACTACCGTGAGGTCTGGAGCCACCGACGGTATGCCACGATGTCGCAGCTGGCGCCAGATACGGTCGCTGGAACAGGTCGGATCGACGGTGCCGCCACGTCGTGGTTAGTTATACTAAGCTTCCACGTTTGAGGCCTGCCACCGACTCGTGGTTTGCCACGATGTCGTGTATGGCTAATCCATCCAACTATATAATATTGCACAGATCGGATATCGGCTTTTCATCTTGATGGTATATGATGGGTATATATTGACGGTTTATAAATGATATGTACAAAGAGATTGTTGGTCTCTCGATTATATACATTTAAGATTTATATCGGTTTTCATGATTATTTGTATAATAGCGAGGTTTATACACTTTATGCCTAATTTCATGTTAGAAATGATTCAAGTTTATGTTTTAAAATCATGTCGGTTAGATTTTACATAAATTTATAATGTTGACTTAAAATGATGTTTGTGAATGTTTCTAAACGAACCTTATAAAGAGTTTAACGTGGAGGTCTGGAGAGCATCTAGATGTTTAAAAATTAAAATACATTTTTCAATTATGCCACCACCGAGATTTATTTCACGCTATTGTTTTAAATTTGTTCCCTAGGTCCCATGGGTCAGAGGGGCTCACTGCGCCGCATTCAACACCGCTCATCCACATGAAGGAACCCAGACTCTCATCTCCACCTATATGCCTTGAGCTTAGGATCTACTTAATCTCATATAAACCTAAATTCAAGAACTACTCTTAGAATGCTGATATTCAGTTGAACGCTATGGGTCCATATCTTATATATGTGGTGGGACTATATATAATTTAGGTATTGTGTTTATGTGTTTTACTTTTAGTGGGGTCCTTGTGCATTCCCTGTATCAGACGTATTGGTCCCCACTCAAAGGACCCACCAAACCCCAGGCATCCGGAATGGTCCTCCGTCGCCAGGTATCGAGCTCTAAGTCTCCCGACCCTATGTACATGTCAGGCAACTCATCCAAAGGTTTTTATATACCTCCTAACCTTATCCTTTAAATCATTATGTCATTTATCCTTGAATAGAGTCTTTCTTCCGACGGCCCTAGAAGTTTTGTATAGGACTACGCACGCTGAATAAGGTCTCCATTCGAACCACATCCTTGTCTCGGATTGATAGACCTATTTGATCAAATTTCCAGTAGTGTAAGAGTATTTCCAAGATTGGCTTGAGGTCGTAAGGCCCTACTCACTAAGGATTAGGGAACCTATATTCCCAAGATGAACAAGACGTAGATATGGGCTGCAGGAGTTTCTAAAGGATGTTCTCTTCTAACTCACCAATGCCAAAGCCAGCCTTTCATGGATTTACGAACTGGCCTTCCAGTCCATTATCAGATCGCTGTCATTGTTTTTAATGACTATCCCAAAATCCAAAAGTCACTTTTTCTTGAAACATGAGAGATATTGGGCTTGGTGTGTTACTTAAAGCAATGTCGCTTGTAAGGCTGAAAGTTCAAAATGTGAATTTTGGTTAACTTGAAAGTGGGGTTCTCTGAAGGGAGGTTTCAAATGGATGGCATGTAGGTGGGATCCTCGTAAAGTAGAAGCAAAGGGCAATTGGGAGCAACTAGTCCACATGATTAAGCATGAGTTTCCCAGATTAGCTAGGTATTACCGTAGGTTCATAGAAGGCCTCAAAAGAACAGATTCACTTCATTGTTTTGACTAGGAAATAAAGCTTCTGAGCCAAAGTAAAAAAAGGTTGTTGGTTTGATTATTGTAAATGGTTCTTTTCAGGTTTGGTTGGGGAATTTCTCCTAAACCCTAGATTTGAAGGATATAAGAGGAAACCCTAATCCTTGCTGTCATGTAAGATTTGAGGGACTAAAGTAGAGTGGAAAGTGATCCAGGATTACTTTCTTTGGAAGTTAGATTTCATCCTAACCTTAGATCGGGCTTATGGATGAGTTTGGCAAAACCCTAGACTTGTTTTTAAGATGTATTGAAGATGTTTCTGTCGACAAAGTGGCTTCTGACAAAAGTTTGAGTATTGGGATTGACTGGCTGGAAACTACAGAAAAGGGAAAATCATAAATTCTAGGCATTTGCGTGTTTCCACTTTTCTTGTTGCAGGCCAAGAGCAATATTTCTTATTATGTACTTGATCATTTCGCTCCTCGACCGGTGACCTCAGCTGGAAAGCTAATCCTTGTTAATTCTATCTTCAGCTATAATATGGGAGATAGGAATAAGAGGTGTTTTTGTGTTAAAAAGTGTTTGTAGTAACCCAATAATGAAAAAGATGCATCCCAAAGTGTAAGAGCGCATTCTGGGATCAAGGTTTATGTCAAAAGGTATAAGGATATATGAGCCAGTGGTGGTAAAGAAATAGACCACTTGGTAATTTTATCACCTGATTGTTGAGAGGATATCCAAGTGATCTAGATTAGACTACTGAGGAGTTTTCTCTGAACCATAATAAGTTTATACCACATTCCACAGTGATGATGTACATCCTTTGTGTCTCCCTCACATGGTTTGGAGGCACCGTGAAAATGAGCCTAGGACCCACCTCTATCATACAGAACAGTCAGCATCTGGTAGGAAAGAAGACCTGCAACATCAACATACAGTCCTTATAGTTAAGTCCTTGAGAAACCACTCTAGTCAGCAGTTTAATGGAGTTTACACCGTGATATGGTGCCGCATCCTCACCTCTTCCATAATGATGTACCGAATTCTCTTGTGACAAATTTTTTCTTTAAGGGGTAGAATGACCGTTAATTCAAATACACTTTTTTTAACCAAGTTTGACCAAGTTGACCAACCAATAAGAGGTGAAGCAAAGTTGACTTTTCACACGAATAATTTTGTCGGGACTAAGACACCACTTCAGGCCCCGTCGATACATCTGCTATAGGACGAAGTTGAACGCCAAATCCACTTACAAGATAAAAAGAGACCTCCTTTAGTTCAAACTAAGATGTTTTTAGTAAGAACCAAGCTTCAGCTTTGAGCCACGTAAATGACCATAAGCCCTATATATGCGATAGTTTTGATGCCAAAGGAACTTTCTAGCCCCAAACAGACTCACTTCTTTGAACTCAAAAGTCCCTAGAAACTCCCTTAAACCCGTATAACAATGTTAATCTATTGCAGACTGCTCTGGTTAATCAAAGGAGCTTGTTCGCAAGAATTATCGCACACGCGCCGAAGCTGGGGCTGAGAGACATCTGCATCGGCCGCCCGGTGAAATTTCACGGCCACCGCCGCCGATCGCCAAACAAAAGATCGCTCATATACGCGACGCCACCATGGGTCACCAGGAGCACTTTCTTGATTTTCCTGGCCATTTCCTGGCCAGCCTCAAAGCACCTGGCGTTCCTTTCCACCATTTTTGGACCTTCGAACTCATCTATAATCCCTTTTTGTAGATTGGTAATCGCTGGAAGTTGGGCGCAACGAAACAAACGGCCGTTGATCGGGTTTTCCGCCACCACACACCGTTAATCAAGGTAATGGGTACCAATAGAGTTCTGGTCTCTTGGGCTTTCCATTGATATGTATTTTCGTAAAATTTAACGTCATGGTTAGTTTCCATTTAGTTGTCGAATTACCGAGAAGTCGGGACTAAAATTAGAGCAACAATCATCACCTGCAAAATTGAAGTCGGAAGGTAAATTGGATATTTGTGAATTATTGAGTTGTCTACTGAAATTAGCTCTTCTGGTGAAAGCCCCAATTTTGGGTATCGGGCCCATAGTGTTAATATCAGGTAATTGGACCCGTCGAGTCCAATTAGGATGATTTCATAGTTCTAAAATTATTTCAAGACCTTAGGGCATTCTAATGTTGCTGGTTCAGTTATTGGGAGTTTCATGGATATTTTATTTATATTACAGCACTCAATGCCGTCGTGAGACATCCCGCGTGTAATGCACTGAGCCATAGTCCTGAGTGGTCACTGTTTTAATGTTTTGGCACATGATATATATTTTAAGGTTAGTTATTTCATATATAAACTTATTTGACTTGATCTAAGTATTGTGCAGCAAATGAAAATGTCATTTATAAAGTCGTTATCATTTCATGAATTTTGGGTCAACATTTTAAATATTTGGAAGTTTACAAGAATCATGGATGTGAGTGGTTTATGTTTTTTAAATGATTGGGATAGAATATAAGCGATATATCTTATCGTGATTAATATTTTACCTATATACTGCTTTTGATCAGCCACAGTTGCATACAATGTGATTATCGGTCTCATATAAAATAACAAGCATTATTTATGTTTTTTATCATTTAAATATTTAAGTTTTAAATGAGTTCCTGGATGAGTTCAGGTATTTTAAATATGTTTGGCAATGTGGATTGAGGTTTTAAAACCCGTTTGGAAACTTATTGTTTAAGAAAGAGATTTTGAGACTGTGAAATGATTATGATACAAAAGATCATTTGGAAAGTTATTTGTGAGTAAAAATTTTTGGTTATATTATTTCACTGGTTTGAGGTCTATTTACCAACTGTGGTATGCCACGATGTCGTGAGTTAGTTAGATATTATTTCCACTCGTCAGGTGAGGTCGGATTACCGACCGCAGGCGCCACGTATGTCGCAGTTAATTATATAATGTTTCCACTACCGAGGTCGGACATCGACTCGTGGTATGCCACGATGCTCGTATTAGTTAGACATTATTTCCACTGGGCTTCGTGTGTGGAGGTCTTGACACATCGGACGGTGGCATGCTCGATGTCGCAGAGTTAGTTATATACGCCTACTGGTCGTGAGGTCGGGTTTACCGACGTAGGTCGGCACACGTATGTCGAGGTTGGTCCATCCGAACGGTTACATAATATTGCACGTATGGACGTGAGGTCGTGCCTACTCGATGCAGCAAGATGGGTATATAATACTAAGCGATAAATGATATATGTACCGTATATTGTTGGTCTCTGATGGCGATAATACTCATACTTGGTTATCGTGGAGCGCGATTATTTGTACAATATGAGGCTATACCTTAGTAATTAATGAATGTTGCAGTTTATTCAAGTTTTTAAGGTTCTTAAAATCGCATGCCTGCTAGATTTTGGAGCATGTTTTATAAGCTGTCAGGACTGTAATGATGGGTTTTGTGAAATGTTTTCTAAACTGGAACCCAGAAGAGCCAACTGAGTCTTTGAGAGATCAGATAAGTTTCAAAACAAACATGGTTTTCTTATAATTATGCCACCACCAGATTTATTTCTCACGCGATGAGCCAATTTGTTCCCAGTCCCGCAGTCATAGGCCTGGCCCATTCAACACCCCAAGATCCGCGACAATCAAGTAGTGATTTCATCCAGCACCTATATGTCTTTATTTTGTGGATCATTTAATCTCATATAACCCTAAATTCGTGAATTACTCTAGAACACTCGATATTCGTATTTCCAACGCTATGGGTCCATATCTATATATGTGGCGGACTTCATATATACTTAGGTATTGTGGTGCCGCATGTGTTTTACTTTTAGTAATCTTTGTGCATTCCCTAGATTGCACGATGGAACTCACAAAGTGGACCACTGGGAACCCTGAGGGTAGGTCCTGGCCCAAGTCCCCACATGTGGTCATTATTTTAATTTCTGATATGACCTTGTGGGGGTCAGTTGTAAACTTGTTGTACAGTTTATCTTGGGTAGAGCTCCCACAAAGGGAGACTCAACATTGTAGAGGTGTCGTTACCCATTATCTGCAGTATTTCATAATGATTGTTGTCAAATGTAATCTCTAAGTAGGCTGCCACATCTTTTGCAATTGTTAAGGTAAATGACATACTGGAGCTCTGGGTGTGGTATTTATAAGTTTATCCCATGCCCAGCCACAGTTTGTACAGAGCTAGGGTATACTAACACCAAAGCTTGAGGGACTTTGGCTGAAATACGGTCATAAGGTGCAAGAACATCACAAATTTAGTATAGTTTGATGTTGATACTTCATATAACTTAGTACTTGATTAAAGTTAGGTATACGCTTACCTAGGACTTGATGGGAACGGATAGATCATGCATCTTGAAAAGGTTTGGTAATGGAATAGATTTAGATTGATTATGTGGGATGAAGAGTTTAATTGTGGGATTTGTATGCTTGGTGGTGCAGCATAGAGAAAAATCGCTGAATTGTCGGGGCCGGCAAAGATAACTTTAGTGTTTGAGAATTGGGCAAAATGGTCCATAATTGAACAATTAAATAAATATATATATAGAGTAGTAGATATATATGGTTATTATTATATATATATAAAATTTTCTGATAGAACACTGAAATATAAACCCGATTAAAGTTAGAAACTCTGAGTTTTCCATAATAAAGAAAATGGTAAGATTCTTAACCTCAAAAAAAACAATTGAGTTGTATGAAGTGCAAAGGGGTCTAGGCTAATGATTATGGAGTAGCAGGTATATCAAGAAAAAAATGATGAGAAATTTTTAAGGTTTACAGCAGTGAAACTGGAAGAAATAAATAAAATAAATTTCTAACAAATTTGTTTGCTGGCACTGAAAATGAAAATAATAATAATGTATATATATATATATATATATTTTAGGTTTTCAGTACCGAATAAAAACAAATGATGAGAAAAAAAAAACACAGCGCAGGTAGCAAATGGCGTCTCTTGCGTGAGTCACAATACGCTAAGTCAGACAGGACACAGGCTTGATGCAGAGTTTGGGAGACAGCGCCACGCTAGGCGCGCAGGTAGGGCGCGGCGGGCGCCACGTCACCACCCATACAAGGCAAACGCATTGCCACGACACAGCCAGTGACACTTGCCAAGTGGAGGCCACGACATCGGCCGGCAATAAGACAGGGCTACGGATCAGACCGGGTAGAATGCCAGGCCGTGGATACAATTTTGTATAGCCGATAGAGGTGAGGGGCCGAAGTTTCGCAGGGTTGTGGTCACGGCAACTTTATCGGAGGCGTGGCCCTGCATGAGCCGTGTCACTATACAATCGGTTGTATCGCACGTGAGGCCATGGCAAACGTTCGTGGTCGGGCATAATGTTGCGACACCCGCAGGCTAAATCGGCGATACCCGGCCAGGTCGCGATGACCGGCGCAGCGCTGGCGACCACAATCACCGCGTCGAAAAGCCGTGTGTCGCGACATAGGTCAGCGACGTTTCGCCGCAGGTTTACCACCTGGCTTAACGCCCAACACGCCCGCCTGGGCAGCGCTGACCGTATGAGCAGTCGTCAAGGTGTACCGGCGACCTAACTCTGGGGCTTGCGATTCCAGCAGCTGCTTCGTCACCGCTTAGATTAATCGTTCGCAGCCACGGTTCGTTAATCGCTCACGAGGTTTTCAAAAAATCAATCAAATCAACGAAATGTAAATTCTTTAAAGGAAATTTTTATAAAATAAAATTTTTGCTGTTAAAAATGATTTAATGTAATTATTAGTCGTATTTCCTATGGTCAAGATATTGTGCGAAATGTTTTCTATGTAATAGTTCGAGTCTGTGGTTGCACTTTAGAGATACCGCAGATAGATTTAACTTGCCATTTGATTATGTGTGATGGCTGGGGTCAAGGGCAAAGGATGTAGAGATCGCCCATTGGGCACCGGTCGCGGCACCATCGGCTAATTCGAGGCCTGTCAGGCTATAGACGCCGCTTATCGTGACAGCCGGTGCAAAGATGCAAATAGTGGAGGAGGATGATAATGAAGATCAAGATATGGTGCCGGCACTAAAGGGAAGGGAAGATTCATCTTCTTCCAACTATGAAAGAAACATTATGTCGCAAGGATATCAGATGCGGAAGACTCATGCCGTGATGGGACATGAGTCGCAGGCAGATGATGCTATTTGCCGACACCAGACACTCATGGATTGTCCACTGGTATAGGAACCTGTTATGGGAACTCCCATCCCAATCATCGTGAGACGTAGTTAGCTGCAGTTAGCATGCGAGGAAATACCATTGCCAAAGAACTGATTATTATGAGAAGGATCTGCCTCAGCCAGGATCCCATGTTTTGGGACAAGACACCCTCAACAAATGTAGACAGAGAGGACATGGTTTGTCCCTCTCACCCCTATGGGTCAAGGGAACCAAGATACCCCAGGTAAGTCGATCAAGACTTTGGCAATTTCAAGTAGACGTCAAGATAGGCCAAGGCCGAGCTTAGGGTCAGGTCTGAGCACAGGATTTGGTGTCAGTCAAATGCCCAAGATGACTGTTACCACGGTCACACCAGATATGAGGCGGACTGTCCAGAAGGCAGAGGTCCTCATGGTGCCGCAGGCCGAGCATGCGATCGAAACACATGTGCAAAAATGCTATACCTTCATTTGTTTTCTAATGCATCATGTCTATTTACCATCTTGTGGTATAGGTTCGGGGCTTAAAGGTCGAGGCCTTTAGAGATCCTGTGTGTAGATGTTCCTTCCTAGATGGAAGGAGAGTTGAGCTTGACAGGTCGGGAATATGAGTTGAGAATTCCAGATTCCTCAAGCCATGGTAACCCCTGAGATTGGGGTGTCACAACATGAGTATCATTAAGGCTCATGTACAGAAGACGATCAGGCCTGGGTGTGGGTACTCAGATGGACATTCACCACTTTCATAGCTGCTGGTTTGTCTTTGGGACTGTGTTTTTACCCAATGAAGACCTATAGCTTGAACCAGAAATGAAGAGAATTAAAGTGTGTCAGGGCAAAGCAAAGAAGGGGGTCAAAGATCCCATGAGAAGCCTTAGAGTTGGGGTGAAGGAGACCCAGTGTAAACCTCGAAGGTCCTGTGGGTGAGACCTGTGAGATATCCCGAATGGAATTCTCTGTGTGAGACCCGGAGTTATCCCGAATTTCTGTAAGACCCGTGGAGCTATCCTGGAATTTGTGGTGGTGAGACCCAGGGAGGTCAAATTTTGTGGTGTAAGAGACCCCGTGAGGGTCCGAATTTCTGTGGTGGATGCAGGTCATAGCAGTAGTCGAAAGTTTTGTTGCCCGAAAGAAAAACAAACGGTCATGTTATCAGCCGTATTTAGAGTTGAGTGATAGAGTCGTGAGCACCGCTGATGAAAACATACTGGTCATGCGTTATCGACTTAGGAGTTGAGTGATAGGGACTGACGGAAAACATACCACTATGGTTATCACGTAGACTTTATTGAGTGATGGGAGCGGGAGGACTGAAAGATTTGGATACCCTTTTTGGAATGTATTGGGTGCTGCTGAGCTCACATGGCTAGGTATATGGATGTCATCCATGACAGCGGACTAGTTGATCGCCCACTGATTTCAAAGGATTCAGACCTTGGGAAGGTCAACGCAAACACCCAAGCAAGTGGCCTGGTGTAGGTAACATGTTGTGGATTATATACAAGCGTTAGAGGACATGCTGCGAGCATGCATCCTGATCATGGGTGTTGGAGATAATTGTTCTAGTGGAATTCACTCATACAACGCTTATCGTTTAGTATACAGATAACCATATATATTATCAGATGAGGCCATGTAGATCACTGAGAGCTGGACCGGAGCGGAGAGCTCCAACACTAGTCTTGATTCATTAGAGACACCTCCGAGAAGGTAGAGCTTGAAAGACAATATTTCACCAGCCGTAGCCAAGAAGAAGGTGCATACGATGTCACCCTTAGAGTTCGAGGCTGGAGATCACGCCTTTTGAAGGTGATGCCCAGAGGGAGCAATGTGATTCTAAGAAGCTTGTGAGAAGTTATCGCCAGATTCATCGACCTCGAGATACTCAGAGGGCACGAAGGCTGCCATTTTACCACCAAAGATGTCGTGTCCACGAGGTATTTCTAATGCCTCCATCGAGGTGGCACTCCGCATCCAGCCATGTAATGGATCGGGAGATCTAGGCTGACACAGATGACCTTCTGAGAGTGGACTGGCAAGACATGGATAGCTCCGGGATCGTGTTTTGTGACGTAAGACCCCAGAGAGCAGGAAGGTGCGCAGCACCAGTAGTGCGGAGGAGCCTCTAACGGAGCAGAGGACAGGATGCGTCACCCATCCTCTCCGCTTAGGGATGAAGGTGTTATGGCTTCAATCGCTGAATATTTAAAACGACTAGTTTACACATGGTCTATTTAGATCGCTGCATATGCATGTGAGTTGCAGTATTGTCCGTACTTTCTGACTTAAATTCCTTTTAAGGAAAGGAGAATTTAGTAACTCGGAAATTTCAATTTTCAAAGGGCAAAACAAGTAATTTCGGTAAAAACCGGAATTTTTTTAGACTTATGACTAAACTACCAATCGTTGGAAATCGCCTCGTGAAATTTAGCCACACATCACCCAGACAGCTCATCATCGCTTTTAGGCAATCACAAAATTGGTGTCGCAAATCTGGTTTGAGAGATATGATGGACAAAAGTCACCTACTACATGTGTTCTGGCACATGTTGCAAAGTGTAGATAAACATGACCTAGATTGTGCTGGTGTCAAAATAGTGAAAAAGGGGGACATTATGAGAATTTTTTTAAATGTTTAAATGATTAATACATCAAAATAGAGAAGAAAATATCTTCCCATTTGAGCCAAAAAACATGGTGGGGAGAAATGTGCGTAGTTGCTTTTGAAATCTAGAGAAAGCAAAAGTCTTCTCTACTCTTGGCTAATATTCTGACCGTCTGTCAACTATGCTAGCAAGTTGTCTCACAGAGCAGGGCATGTGGATCAATTCGTGAGTTCCGAAACCCAAGAGGTAGGATCTTTCCACTATGTTAATCTTTCACAGAGCCATGTTATTAGAAATGTCTTAAAGGCTTGCTTTAGTCAGAATTTTGGCCTGCAAATCTTGAACCTGAGCAGAAATTCCATTTAGGTGTTTCTCTCGTGAAATAAGCACCCGAGGGTTTCACCGTTTCCATGTGAATAGTGACATGAATATTTTTGTGTACTTTTGATGTTAATGATCTAAATGAATTGCTTATGGTTTACACTCTAGCCCATGTGAGCTAATTTTGGAAAGGTTGGATGTGAATTTAATAACATGATTTTGTTAATTAATTAGTTAATATATATGCGTGAATATTAACATAAATGTTGGATTATACTCATAATTCCATATAACTAGGGTGCAGCCTAGAATATTAGGTGGTGTACACATTAATAAATTAAAATGAAAATTTTCAATGTAGTAGTTCTCATTCAAGATTTTCTCCAGGAATTTTTCTTTAGGACGCCCAACAGATTTACTTATGAGGACTCAAGATTTGTGGCTGAGAGCATCCACAATTCGCCCTCGGGAGGTCCAATATCTACTGTATCTGGGTAGCAGTTTCTAGAACAAGCAAGAATTTTGCTTTGAAAACTCTGATATTTTTACCGCATTCTAGGTATATGTGAGGAGTTTCCAGGAGTGACCTTACTGCTGAGGATTGGTCATGTAGACACTGAGCAGGTTCACCATTTAAATGTTGAATGTGATTGTTTGCCATGTACAAAGCACTTAGGTGGAAGCAAACCCATGTAGAAAAATTATCACTACTCGGGCTTTGCTCACCCCGTTTGAGGGATCATCATTTGGCAACAGGAGTGTAATTTATGACCCAAGGTCACTAGAGGCTGGCTTAGAAGAAAGCTAAGCCAGGGCTTTGCATTTTATTTGGGTATGTCATATTAGAAATGTAAAACAATATATACTGAATTAAGAGAATAAAAACTCTTGGAACCATGTAATATATTTGTCACATATTTGTGAGTATTGACAGGCCCAAGTGGCCATTATTTTACTCAGATATGGACCCCGCTGTGGTCATTGTAAACTTGTTGGGATTGTGTTTGTACCTTGGGTAGAGCCCCCGCACAAAGGAGACCCCGCCCACTCCTTCATGAGTGGTGCTCCAAGCTACCCGACATTCACAAGAATTCCGCGGGTTGACTGGTTGTCAACGGACCCCCGACTTTTGGGGCGTCACAATGGGTCCGCCTCCGAGATGAACCGTTAAACAACTCTCCAAGGCAATTCTTCGGAAAATCTTCCTTGAAATTCCTTTCACAAACATTTTCATTTTTCTTTCAATTTCATGTCATGCACTCACTCCTAATATTCTAGGATGCCCCAATGCATATGGAATGCATGATGCCAATTCCAAATAATTTATGCTAGTACAATTCACATGCATATATTAATATAATTTACTCACAACAATCATGTTATTCCATTTTCACATCAATAACACCAAAATTAGCTCAGCATTCTGCAATTAAAACACAAAGCGCACCATTTCAATCAGCCACAAAAACACATTTTTACACCAAGAAAATCACACTGGTCTAGCGTGAACAAGGTTCCTGTTACCGTTCACGCCACCAAACTTTGAGATTTTCCACTTTGTTCGCGGTTTTAGACCGACCACGCCAAATCGCTCTGTAATATCCCTAACCAAACATGACTCTGAAGCCAAAGAATGTTCAAGTAGAAAAGACCTGCTTGGAGTTGTTCTAACTCCACCAAATCTGTAACCGCGTGAGTCTCTCGCCAAGTGAGATCAATTTCTTATTTCAATTGCCGGAACCGATGGTCTGTAAACAGCCGCAAATCTGAGAGAAGTCACATTTTCTTCTCGTAGATTCACAAATCCGAAGACCCACATCTCCTTCACGCTGGTCTTTGTTCGGAGAAGATGACACTATTAGTTCTCAGTCCTTATTTCATTACCAATTTTAATAATTCTACTATGTCCCTTTCTTGATTTTTTGACATTACACCTTTTTACTATTAACTGATGTTTAAGTTTCCCGAAAAACATGAAATTTTCACCTGCCTTTAATTCGCACAAAATTGAGTTCAGTTGATTTACAGATTGATTCCAAATGCTGGAAATCAAGCCACATCCAAGATCATATGCAAATTTTTGATTTCACCAAATGAATCATGGTCTCCTTTTTTCTTAAAATTGCAATTTTCTCTGGCCCACTCTCCCTCCTGTGGTGAATTTCAGGCCAAATTCGAACAATCACAATCCATTCACATGAAAAATTAACACCTGCGCTTATGTAAATCAGTAATTTAAGTATTAAACTGACTCAAACCATCAGACTTTCTATCCCTAAATTAAGTGTTGAGAGGGTCCCATCGTAACCTTCGCACTCCATCGCTTTGACCCTCCACTCACTAAGATCGCATAGCACCCCTCGATTTCCAGCCTGACGCCTTGCATCGCAAAAACCCGATTCAGTTATCCATACATCTGTCCTCCTCAAGGTCCCATCCACAACCTCAATCTTCTCCCCAATCACACATAGAGCCGGGATCTAGAGGTACCTTCATGGAGATGTGAACACCAGGACACCTGACATGCTCGCTGTAATCGCCAACCGGCACGCCAGGTGTGCTCTACTCAGCCCGAAGGGCCCAATGAACCCTAAGGAGAAGCTTCTCGCTGTACCGAACCGACCACCTTCCTGTATCACCTTCAAGAAGAGGTGATCTCCAACCAGACTCTAAGGGTCGACACAGATGTATAATTTCTTCTACCTTCCGCTTCGATCCGTGAGAGACTTATCTGATTTGTTTCACCTCTAAAGAAAATTTCTACTAGATCGCAAACTGATGGTGCTCTTCCCACCTCATTCAACATATCGCCGACCGCATACTTCCCATACAATGCCTCATATGGTGCCATCTCGTATACTCGCCGACAACATTGCTTGTAGCGAATTCCCACTAGGGTGGTGAAGCCTTCCAAGCCTACCCTTATGATCTGTGACGGCTCGCAAAGATGTCCTCTAAACACTCAGATAGTCCTTCGATCACTCCATTCCAGTTCGTAAAGTTGTACTATAAGTAGTCAGCCCATAACCCGAAAACTCTTCCAAAAAGGTTAGAACTCTGGTTCTCATTCACACTACGGATACCGGTAATTCTCCATAGCCGACTACCTCTCAACGTACAACCGCCAGACTTCTAATGTAAGTGTCATCCGCATCAGCTAGAAATGTGCCACCGCGTCGGTCCACTATCACCCATACCACATCATGTCCTGCAAACCAGGCAGGTCACAAAGTCCATCGTGATGCTCCCACTTCCACTCAAATACCTAATGGCCAGTAGTCCCATCGTTTCAAAGCCACTTAACTGGTTGGACACGTGAGACATCGTCGAACAAGTCCCCTACATGTCTCTTCTCACCGCCCACGCACTAAGATCCATGTAGTAGTGGCGGCAGCAAAGCAGCAGACTGTACACTGATGCACAAAGAAATCGAGTAAAGAAACTTCAGAATTCTCAAATCGGTTGGAACTCGGGGAACCACTACCCATCCTCTATACCAAAGTCTACCATTCGCAGATTCGCCCGTAAATTCGTCACTGCATCACCGCACTTGGTCTCCTGATGGACTACCTCATCGCCCCGCCCCCCGACCTATCACTGCCAAAGAGACGGCAGCTACTAAACTCCCAACGCACTTAGTTTGATCGGGCGCAGATCAGCCCAACCGCCCTACGCCTCGAAAGATTTACCACTACCGGAAACTATACTGCTAGCCAATGCTCCCTGCGTGATTCGACCGAGTGCATTAACCACTTACATTTCTTACCAGATGGTAATGCAAGTGAAGTCATAACTCTCTAGAAACTCCATCCATCCGCGCGACCATATGAGGTCCCGTCAAGGTGAAGATATATAATTCAGACTTATGCTCGGTACACCTCGAACTCCTCGCTATATAACAGAAGGCCAAATCTTTCATGGCACTGAAGCCGCCGCCAACTCATACCAGGTGGGTAGCTCTACGCATTCTCAACCGACGGAACTATAAGTTACTACCTCCCTACCACCAAAACACATCCCCAGCCGCCTCGAGGCATCATAATACACCAGATATTCTTTTCCCCCCGTCCAGACTATTTAAGATAGGAGTGGCAGCCTCCTCTTCAACTCTCAAATGTTTCCCTGTGATCGGCTATCCCAATCAAACTTGACCTCCTTCCGGCCTAATCTCACATAGGTGCCGCGACCTGAGAATCCTCAATGAATCTCCGGTACTCACCAATCCAAAGAAAATGTATTCGAAGACCGACTTCGCCTCCCAACTCATCACGCCCCAATCCCAGGTCCACCGACACGTCGATGCTAAATACACCACGTGTCCTAAAATTTCCACCTCGTAGTCAAACTGACTACCGAATCGTACAATCGATGAAGCCCTTCAACACCAGAATATCAATCCTCAATGATATCTATGCTCCCGCATCAATCGAGTAGATCAAAACTGTCATCCACAAAGCGACCGCGACAAACTGATTCAGATAGGGCTGAATACCTATGCATGAAACCGAACACGCCGGGCGCATTCTTCGTCATCCAGCGGCACCGAACCGCGCCCATAACGCCCCAAACGCCTAGGATATATGTTCCCAACCCGCAATGTAACCGCCGCTGGTACCAGATCTTATGACTTCGCAGGTTCTCTCAACTCATCAAACAATCGCCAATCCCGGCAATGGGTACCTTATTTTTGATCGTAACCCGGTCTGGGTTCGAATAATGCACGCCTATGTCTATCCTTCTTCTTTGCAAATGTAAATTGTGAGCGCCCATGTGAGTGCCGCCACGAACCCTTGTCCAAGAGCTCCCAGCTGACCCCGAGTCCCAGCCAACTGGTGCCATCCTATGCGGAGTCATAGAGATATGGCAATTGTGGTGTAACTCGACAACAAGTCTACAACCTCTACTTATATAATCTCCATACTATTCGAAAACATCCTAATTTAACCATTGCTGTGTAGATCTTGTCCTATTTCACCGCCCTTTGTGGTAAGGCTCATGCCAACCCGCTAATCGTTCCTCGAGACTTTGACTCGTATACCACTGGGGAAATATCAAGTTTGTCCCCCGAATACAAATATATAACAGCTCTGCCAAAAGTGAACCCTCCTACGCCACAATTCCAACAGGCTAACAGATAATCCACTTCAGAGCCACACAATCCATCTCGTATGACGCCGAACTCGAGATGTCCATGATCCTCAGTCCACGAGAACCCCAGATCTTTACCAAGTATCCACGAAGATATCATCCCTATCCCCGCCTCATCCCTAAAAAGGGGGAGGAATCACATATAAGGGTCCTCCAAGGCCTTAATCCTCTCAAATTTCAACTTCTTTATCAACCGATGCAACAATGAATGAGTGACGCACTGTAATCAATAAACACTTCTGCCCATAGCGAGAGTGCTGAAGAAGAATCGCATTTCCGTATAACTCGGGGCTTCGATCAGAAAGACCGCACCAGGTATAACAATGCACAGCGACTTTTAAACCCCCGATGTCCCTGTGGGCTTCGTCTTTCCGCTTCTACCCAAAACCCGGCCTTCTAGCCACAAAACGGAGGTGCCTGTAGCTCCTCGAGATCGTAAACTCGGCCTCCGCTCAGACAGGTGGGAGGAATATACCAGATCCTCTCCTGCCTGACCGCCGACTCTGAATCGCTCACCCCGGGAACCCCGGATCCTGCCTCCAAAGTGTCTCCTCATATGTTCAGGGCTCGCTAGCATGGCACCATCGCCACCGACGGCAAACTCTTAATTCGCCTCGACCCGATGGCCGCAGCCTGAACCCACGCGGAACTGGGCTTCTGCTTTTTTCTCAACTAGAGAAGACTCAGCCTTCTTGTTACTAACATCAGATCCAGTGCTCCGAAATATCCTCGATCTCTCTCTATGGTCAAGGTTGTCCCAACCAAGAGTCCATGTCCCGCCGCGGTCCTACTGATCTCTACTCAATGAACAGTCCCCAAATTTCATTCTTCTCAATCTCCTGACTTTTGGTCATGTTCCAGGCCACGAGTTATCCAGAAACGGCTGAAGCCTGTGAATTCAGCCATAACCCACTGGCGAATAATACAAAGGCCACTCACCCGCTTCACTTAGGAACTCCGAAAGATTCAAGGTGATCTATGCATCCAAAAATACTTTACCCAGCGAACAAATTTCGAACTCGCCATGTCATTGCTCTAGGTCTCTAGAGGTCTTTGCCCACCACCATACTGGGCCTCACCTCTTAGCCGGAACTCCAACTAGTCTTGATCCTCAATGCGCCGAGAGGTAATTCCATAGCCTCTAACACCTTCTCAACTGCATGAACTAATGGTTCCACACCATCTGATTCCTCCCTGTGAATGCTGAGGATGATGGCCCTAAACCTCTGGAGGTTACTCAACTCTCAAGCACCACAGACTGTGTAATAGGCAGCATCCCGCAATCCCTACAAATTTCAACACTGTAGTCTGGCAACAACATCAGGAAGCTCACTAAGATCCCAGTGGACGACCTACCCTCCCGCCCTCGACTAGCTATCACACATGTCAAATGGTGTTAATATCAATGCGGTACCCTAAGTATGCAAAACACAAACCCCGGGACACTATCTACATACAGAAATGACTTCATACCAATACCATGCATTCAGGTACGCAAGACCATAATCTCACATATTAAATCATATAACAAAAAATTTTATTTTTAGAAAATTTCTTTTAAAAGATTTGATTTGGATTTGATTTGATTTATTTTATTTTTTTTATTTATTTATTTATTTATTTTTTTTTAAATTCCAGAACAAGGTTCATGAATAGGTCCAAACAAAGGATCGAAATAGTAATCGTGTCAAAATCCAGGGCTTGAGGCACCAAAATAATCTCCCGACCCAGCCTGCGGCACACTGCTTCGCGTCAGACGCGACGTTACAAGGCCAGCCGTGTCAGGCGCACAAGGATCCTGAAGTTCGCCTCTCCCGCTGGGTCAAGAGTCCCCGTCGTGTCGCTATCGCCGCACGCCACGTTAGGCACTTCTCAGAAAAGATGATGCTTACCGACGCCGGGCGCGCGGTTCGCCACACACACCCCAACAGCGCCGTCTTACCCGCCGCATATTAAACTCATGTATCATTAATATCTTCCACCAGCCGTGCCACCAAGATCGGCCGACATAACGCCCGGCGTGACACCACCGTGGTCGTGCCTCCTCTAACCGCGGTCGCAAAGATCGCCAATCGTAGTCGCCCAAATCCGGCTTATATCGCGGTTTGAGTTTGCCTATTACAAGATCCCGTGTCACGATATAGTCCATGAGATTCATGATTTGTTATAGAGAAATGGGTGGCTATCATCTCACCTTCCATTAGCTTTTTTTCACTACTCTTTTTTTTTTTTCATTCTCAAGTATTAGCACACCCAAAATAGTTATTTTTTTTTTCACTTTCAAAGAAAAACCAAATAAATTTATTAAAATTTTATTTAGTTTCCGCTTACATACTGAAAACCTAGAAAAATTTCTTCAATATCATTTTAATTCAATCATTTGTCTAAAATTTCGAACACCTAAGGTTACATTTTCTCACCCTGTTGTTCAACATCTTTCTTATGCTATTCACCAAGCATACAATTTCAATCACAATCATACACAGTCAATTCATCGCAATATATCAATTAATGTGCGCAATAAGGAATGGGATCAATCCTATGCCTACATCAAGTCCTTATGGTAACTGATACCTAATCCTATTATCAAGCCTCTAGTATTTATAGTCCAAGCCCATACAATTAAGCCATAGATCACCAAAACCCTAAAACCGCTATCAACTTGTCAACCATGTAATATTCGTGGGATGCTTTGGCAAATCTTACTAATCACTCTTGAGAAATCAGCGCAGTCTCCCTTTGAAAATGTGGAGCTCTACTCCAAATGTCTAATTCAAACACAGGACACATGAGACATGCATATGAGGTGTAATACTTACACATCAAAGATCACCAAATACACTAACTATATACCCATAGTCTAAGAAGTTAATAAATCACTCTTAATTTAACATATTAAAATTAACATTTAATACATACTGTTGTAAAACACATCAGCCCAATATTCTTTCTTCTCTAAACGGTTCACGAGTGCCGCTTCCTTCACCGCTTCCCTTGACCCGAAATATGATCCTCGATTGCAGTGAGAGCCCAATAGAGATAATTTCCTACATAGTTACTCCCACCTAAGTACATGCTATGGAAAACAACGTATTCAGCAATTACATGAACCCACTAATGTCTACAGGACCAATCCAAGCTCCTTCACCGACTCCTCAGCATGCCTGGTCAGAATGCAGGGAAGATCCGCCAAAACAAAAAGCTTTTTTGTTCTCAAAACTCACCCACCAGATTTCAGAATACTGGAATTACCTCCGAGGCTAATTGCTGACATGCTCCAGTCATTGTGTCCCATTCCAAGATGAACTGGCAATGTACCCGCGCAATTATTCAAAATCTTCTCGAAATCTCTTTCACAAACATTTTCGCTTTTCTTCAATTTCATGTCATGCACTCACCTTTCTAATATTCTAGTGGTGCCTAAAGGCATATGGAATGCATGATGCCAATTCACTAATTAGGCACATAATTCACATGCATATATTAAATATAATTTATCACAAATCATGTTATTCCATTTTCACATCACTTAACAGTCTGCAATTAGCTCACATGCCCTAATTAGCAAACACAAGCAATTCATTTCGAATCACTTACAAAACACATTTTTCACACTAAGAAAATCATAAACATTATTCACGCGGAATGCTGAAACCTCTGGTTACTATATTCACACCACCAAATTTGGGATTTTATCCACCAGCTCAAAGGTTTTTGAGATCCGACTGACGCAACGCTCTTGGGGAGCTTTTCTTTTCTTTTTTAACCATAAACAGTACCCAAATTAAAGAATAAAACCAAGTAGGAAAAGAGTTCCTACCTCTTGAGTTGTCGAACTCACCAAATGTGTCCACGCTGCAACCTCGCTGCTGTAGATCGACTTTTCTTTCAGTCATCGAGAACTGACGGCCCAACGACCGCAAATCTAGAGAGAAGTCACACATTCTCTCTCTAGATTCACAAATCAAAGCAATCTACCACTTTTCATGTTTTGGTCTTTAATTTGGAGAAGATGACACTATTGGGCCTTATTCCATTCTGTTAATAATTTTAATAATTCCATCATGTCCATTTCTTCGATTTTTACTACTGGCACCTGCTTTTACCGCACCGATGCCTGTGCTCTAAGAACGTGGAAATTGGTCAACTCGAATTCACTAAATTCGACAGTAGCTAGATTTCGCGAGACGATTCCGTTAACGTGAAACTGCCATTATCTCGAAAGACATAGAAAATTTCTGATTTTCACCAAAATGACCCGTTACATTTCTTTTAAAAATTGAATTTTCTGCCCAAACAGGCATGCAGTGGATGAAGCCAATATTTCATGGTGAATTCTTCATCCATAGGTTAAGGAGAGATAACGCTTTGCCTTTTAAACACCAAAACTTTGAATAATAGTGTATGCACATTTTTATACAATCGCTCATCTATCTTGTAAGAATTAGTATAACATTTGGTACACTGTAATTAAATTTAGTCTAAAATTAAATATCGTATATTGTAGTGTTCATTCTATAGTTAAGAAAAATGAAAATGTGAAATTTGAAATTTGGTTTTTTCAAAATTATAATTGTAGTTATAAAAATTAATATGTATTTCTAGATTAGAAAATGTATAGATGAGAGTGAAATTCAATATTTATAATAAATGTCCTTCATCCTCGACATAAATAATCACATTTTAGTTTTTAAAATCAATTGAAATGAATATAGACTTGCACACCCTAATTCGCATGCCTTGTACAATTAGGTGGAAATACACCTGTAAGAAAATAAATCTAGTAATCTTCATAAGAGAGAGTTGTGTTTCACAAAGGATGAAAAAAAGCAAATGAAGAATGAACTCAAATCTATTTTATCCATTATCCATTATATGTGTGTTTTATGTTATTTTGTTTTATTATATATTTTATATATTTGTTGCTTATTATTTGTTACATGTAGATATGTTTTATCTTTAATAAGTTAATTACACAAAATAAAAATATAATTAAAATGTAAAAATATTGAATAAATGAAAATTTTAAAAATAAAAACATTTTATTAAGTGAATTTTCAAATTTATAATTTATTTAATAAAATTAAATGTTAGAAACATTTAAAATTTTAAAAATTATTAAATCTAATTAATAAAAATCTAATAAAAATAAAATAAATGAATAAATAAATTTTTGAATAAATCTAATAATTAAAATTTAAAAAAAAATTGTTAAGTACATTTTCCAAAATAAGTCAAAATAAATATTAATCTTATAACATTAATTAAAAATTATAAAATTTAATTTATTTAAAGATGGAAAATGGAGAGTGATTTACTGATTTCTATGAAAAAGTACAACCAAAAAGAAAAAAAAAACCTTGAAGACTGATTGTAGATAATAAAAATTAAAAGAAAACAAAAATCAAAAGAAAAAAAAAAGGAGTTGGGTGTAGGGTCTTTGAAGGCGTGGTTGTTGGTTAGGGTTGAAGGAAGAGGTTAGGGCATATCTTCTTAACTAAAACTAATCTGCATATAAGTTTGGAGGGATCATGAAACGATAAAAGCTACATCGCCCAACCTTCACATATTTTTAAGGCTTGAATTTCAGGGGTTGCAACCATCTCACATTACATGTACTCAAAAAGTTGATCCTTATTTTCCAAATAAAAATTTTGATAAAAATTTCAAATGTAAAATTATTATTTTTAACTGTGTTTTAATATATTATATATTTTTATGCTCAAAACATACAAAATACTTATATTTATATTTGCATTTTTACAGATATTCCAAAAAAAAAAACTCGCATCTCTAATTTAATTTTAAAAATATAGTCAATTTACAGAAATTTTTCGTTTTCTATTAAATTATACAAAACCTTTTAAAAAAAAAAATCGAATTTAGCCCAGTTCCTCTGTGATTTCCTCTTCCACCCATTTTCTTCCCTTTCCTCTTTGGGAAGCCCTACTCTTCACTCCCGAAGGATTCATTTTCTGTCCACCGTATGGTTACAAGTTTTTAACATTTCCTTCAGAAGCCTGATCAGCAAATATCGGCAAACTCTCAGCGAAGATCGTATCGACGTGGTGCATTAGGATTTTCCTCTGAACGGTCGACGCTTTCATCCCAACCCCCTCCCATATCCAAAATTCCTTGGAAATATCGACATATTTTTGTTCATGAACACAGGTAAGATGCTCTTACAGAAAAATTTGTGTCCCTTCTTATATTTTCATTATTTCTGTTGTTTTTCTTCTTATTTAGAGTTATTTTACTTTGTTTTCTGTTAAATATATTTTGCGTTAAAGTCATATATGATAACCATCTAACTTCAATGAAACAAGTCATAACAGATCAACCAATCATCAACAAACTCAGTCTTTGTTACAACAATACAAACTGATTCTCCGCCACTTCTTCTCTTTAAAATGATTCTGTTGTACTCTCTTTAGTCATGATGACATACAAAACTCTATCCAGTTCAGTTTTGTGCTCTATCCACATTCCTCTGTTCTAGTCCTTTCTCACAAACATTCCTATCAAACACTTTCATGGTATCAAAGCTTTGGAACCGTGATTCTCCTTTGTCATTTCGTTTTTCTTTCCTTTTAATTTTCTTCTCCAGTCAGATTTCAACCTACATCGATCTACTCAAGATTCTCTTTCTTTTTCTGTTTTTAGATTTTTTTTTTTCGACACAAAATTTATGCAACAAAGAAATTATTCAAGAACGTCTATTCTTCCCTCATGGATCATTCATCCACTCAATCTTCTGAGTATCAACATGATACTTCATCAAACCCTCCCTATCTGTAGCTTCTTAATCATGTTGTGTCCATTAAACTTGATAGGAACAACTACGTTCTTTGGAAGACTCAAATGGAAAATGTAGTCTTCGCGAAGATAGTTGAAGTTATATAGGGTATTTTCAAAAAATGTCCACCCGAGGAAATTTGATGCGAGGTGAAGCAAACCCCGAGTTCATCAAATGGAGGCGACTTGATCATTTGATATTAAGCTGAATTTATTCCACCCTCACACATGGTATCAATGAGCCATATTGTGGGGTATGAATCTTCTCATAGGCTTTGGATTGCCTTTATAAAGGATCTTCTCTATCTTCTAAAGCTCGAATTATGCAATCGAGATTAGAGTTTCAAACAATTAAGAAAGGGGTGACAACATGAAGGGTACATCTTGAAGATAAAAATCATAAGCGATAACCTTCTTTGCCATTGGAGAACCCGAGTAAAAGGGATCAAATTCTTCAAATCTTTGGAGGTTTGGGACACGAATACAATTCTATAGTTTAGCTTCTTTAACATCTAGAGATGAAGATTTGTCTCTACATTACGTTCATAGTATTATGTCAACTCATGAGTAAAGACTCCAAACTAAACAGATCTTTGCCTCGAACTTCATTCCACTTACAACCTATGTGTGGCCACTACTACTCCTCGATGCAACAATATACGTCATGATACACTCCCAACACTATGAGCAGAGACCTCCTCATCAACATTTCATTCGTTCTACTCAAACGAGGCTTAGAGACCTCCACCACGGGTGCTTTGCTTCACATCATCCGCCTTCTCTACTTACTCGCCTGATGCCGGTTATTGTTGCAAGTTTGGTCATGTAGTAATGAAATATTATCACCGAGGTTTGATGTTGCTTTTCCAAAGGACACTTCTCTACAACCTTCTTCAATACGCCTTTGCGATTACGAGAAGAACTCTCCTTCTATGCATGTAATGCAGCATGCGGTACCACCTGCAAGATTGGTTTTGATACTGGTGCATTTCCATCACCTTACCGGATCACACGACCTTCCGAATATTCATCCGTCGGGCCTTTGGATTAGGTTACCATTTGAAATGGACACACTCTTCCCATTGCTCATAATGGTAAGAAGCAGTTTTCCTATTCCTCTAATCAATTCATTTTGCAAAAAGTTCTTTATTTTCCTCATCTATCCACTAATCTCATCAGTGTTTCTAAATTACGCATGATAATGTCTTTTTAGGTTTCACTATGATCACTTTCTTGTAAAAGATCACGTGTTGAGCCATTGTCTTGAGAGGGTACACTTAAAAATTTGGTTTGTACCTTTCGCGACTCTAAAGTCTTTACCATCTGCATTTGTCGTGGCTGACTCCACAACCTGGCCTTTCGAGAAGATATTTGGCGTCATGCGAGCTTGGTCACCTGCACCGAGTTTGTAGAACATTGTCTTCTTGTAATCACGCCGTGTCATTTCATGTATAAATTATCTGAATTGTGTGTTAATTGCCCATTGTCTAAATCTCATAAACTTCCTTTCTCTTTGTCTTCTTCACATGCATCTCATCCCCTTGAACTTTTGCATCTTGACTTGTGGGGTCACGCACGTGTCGACCTCTAAGCGGGATATGTTCTTTTGATTTATTGATGATTTTTTCATGCTACTTGGCTTTATTTCTTATCCTGAGCTAAGGCATTGCCTAGTTTTATTAATTTTCAAAATCTAGTTGGAGCTTGACTTAATACCTCTATCAAACACCTTCGATCGATAATGGAGGGAATTTTGGCCTTTAAATCTTATCTTCGATCCTGAGTATCTCTCATCGATTCTCATGTCAGTACTCTTGAGCAAAAATGGGGAGGCGAGAAAGAAAAATTCAGCACTTAGTAGAAATAGGCTTGGCACTTTTAGCTCAAGCCTCTTTGCCCTCAAATATT
This sequence comes from Tetrastigma voinierianum, assembly GCA_016808115.1. Taxonomy (NCBI): domain Eukaryota; kingdom Viridiplantae; phylum Streptophyta; class Magnoliopsida; order Vitales; family Vitaceae; genus Tetrastigma; species Tetrastigma voinierianum. The sequence continues at coordinate 147,317 of JAEQBH010000443.1, read as the reverse complement.
GGATGTAGTCATTCAACGGCTACTTATCTTATTAATCTTCTCCTTAAGGTCCTTTCACATCGATCACAATTAAACACGTTTCATAAAGACTCTAAATTATACTCATCTTCGCATTTTGGATGTCTTTGCTTTCTGCTTCCTCGGACCTTACATGACTAACAAGCGTCTTATAGGTCTACTCCTTGTGTTTTTTCTTGGCTGTGCCCATCTCATAAAGGTTATCATTGTCTTAATACTAAAGCGTCGACACATCTCTGACTTGTGAGTTTTCCTTGAAAATACATTTTTGTTTTGAGTCACACCTTGGTCTCATCAGATACTTCTTCCTCTTGAGATGTTTAGTCAGTTCTCACACAGCCTTGCTACCTTAAACATGACATTCTTCAAGCACCACAGAATTTCCTCGTCTTGTGTCCTACCGCCCTACGCACCACCTCCTGCGCTGCAGTTCCTTTTACATAATCTAATGTAGTACCATCCATTCCTTCTCCTCCTCCCTTAAATACTCATCCCGCTGATTACAAAGAAAAATGCAGGATCTACACAAAGAAAACATCTTCTTCTCGGATTACAGGAACCACAGTATATGCTTTCGAAGCATCTAAGCACCTAGTTTGGATTGAAGCCATGAATCTTGAATACTCCGAGGCTCTACTTAGCAATTAGACACGGACCGCATTTTATCCTCCTCTTAGTGCTTCTATATTGTGGGTTTTCGTTGGATATATAGGTCAGTATAAACTCCGAGATGGTGCGGTTGACACGATTTAAAGCTCGGTTAGTAGCTGAGGCTACACTACGAGCAGCAAGTGTTGATTTCTTTGACACATTGATCCATTAGCTAAGCCTTGCATAATTGGCTTGATTCTTGCTTTAGCTTTTCACGTTTAATGTTAGTTCACCAACGATTTTGAAAATCATTTCTTAATGGTGATCTTCAAGAGGATGTTTTCATCGCTCTGTAACCGGATTCAGCGATCCTCGGCATCCCTCACTTTGTTTGCAAAATTGTATAAAGCTCTTTATGGCCTTAAGCGAGGCCCTGAGCACAGTTTCAAAAGTTGCGTGTGGCATGTTGGTTGAGTTTGGCCTTCCCGACCATCGAAGCAGACACCTCTCTTTAATGCATAATAGTGCTCTTGATAATGCAGTTCTTCTTGTATACGTTGATGATGTGCTAGTCACAAGAAGTAACTTCATCTCTCACTTCTCAACTACTAACCTATTTACCTGATAGATTCTCTCTTAGAGACAGTACCGAGTTTCATACTTTACAGGAATTGAGGATTACCAAACATAGTGACACTCTTCATGCTTTTCTGACAAAGGTATATTGAGTTCTTGAAGCTTACAAATGGTTGACACCCAGAGAATCGATACCTCCACTCCGGAGTGCTTACGGAAGAACACTTTCTCAACATGATGGTCTTATACAATACGATCCTTCTAAATATCGCTATTGTTGGCGCTCTTTAGTATGCTACCATCACGAGGCCCAGATATTGCTTTTCTTTGTAAATAAAGTTGATTCATGGCATGGCTGATCCTCATTGGGTGGGCTGGCGGCGCATCCTTCACTGTCGAAGGGCACTTTCTCCTTTAGTTTCAATTTGGTCATCATCATCTCTAGATCTTCATGGATATAATGATGTGGATTGGGCATCTTACGATGACGAAAAGTACCAATGGATATTGTATTTTCTTTAGCTCTAACATAAATCTCTGGTCTCTACAAGCAACATGTGGTCTCCAAAGAAGTAGTGTTGTAAGGCCACAATTTATGTCCTAGTAGTTTTATGACATGTCTAGGGTATAATGAAGGTAAAAATATGTGTAATCGGGTGTTTAAAATAGTAAAGAATGAAAAAGGAGATAATTGGAATTAACAATTAAGTCGAAATGGGAATTAGTAAGAATTGTCGATTTAGGGACCTAAAGACATAAATTAAAGTTTTATATGTAAATATATGATTCAGAAATAGTAATATGTTTTAATGCCTAGTTAAATAAAAGTGGAAGGACTAAATATAATTAATAAATGGAGCCCGATCACATGAAGACACACCCTTAGTTTCTAGAAAAGTAAAAAGGTGGAGGAAAGTTTTTAAGGCTTATCGAGGCATAAGAATTAAAGTTGTGTTAAGGGTGAGAAAAACCCAACTTGATTCTCTAAAATTTCAGCTATCCACCCTACTCAAGGAAAACAAAGAGAAGGAGAAGAAGAAAAAGGAGAAAGAAGGAAAGAATAGAAGAAAATTAGATTTGAAATAATGGGGGCAAATTAAGGTTTGGGAACCTAACTCTCTTTGTGTATGTTTATGTACATCTTAAATTGTTTATGATGTTGAATTGATGGTGTAATTGTGATATGAGTTGGTTGTGGCCATTAATAAGGAGTAAAGATGTGTGAATTGGTGTGTAGGTGTTTAAAGGAAAACTCTGTCAAAATTTTATTAGACTCGTGACTGTGTTTTGGCCATAATTTGGCCTACAGATCTCAAGTGGATGATTCAGGTGGAGATGAAATTAAAACCCATATTTACAAATGTTGCTTGAGAGACTAGAACTAAATCATGCTCTAAGACCCTTGAAATGGAGTCTGTCGTTAAGATACTGATTTTGTTTCCTCAATTGGAGCAGTTATGTTGTTTGAGCCATATCTTGAGTTCTACTGATCCAAATGAGGTGAATCAAAATTCTACTTCCCCAAATTAGACACCTAGAAAAGTAACTTTCATGAAGAAGGTATGTCAAATTATGTCTCTATAATTCCCAAAAAAATTTCAAGTATAGGACACAATTCTGTTCTTAGGAACTGTCCAAGAACAGTTCGAAATATTTAGGCCACACCTCCTAATTTAAAGGTTCAAATGACCTGATTTTGAGCCATTGGAAACTTATAATATAGGGGAACAATTTTTTAAAAGACCGCTTTGTTAAAAGAAATATTAAATGATAAATATGTGACAACAGACTCCACTATACCTATTGCATGTGATTACTATACGATTATAATAATTGATTGTAAGTATGACATGTATGTTACTGATACTAGGATAATCAATATAGAATGCATATATAAGAATGCTTGCTTATGACTTGGTAGTGGATAGCTAGGCATGCCTATAGGGACTACTGTCGCTGCAGCATACCCTGCCGTGGACCCCGTTTGGGTCATTATCTGGACCCCGTGTGGGTTACTTTCCAAAGCTAATATGTTATTGTAATGTACTATGGGTTACGTATGGGTACCTAGCGTATTGTAATTTCCCGTTATCCACTTCTACTAGGGTATGCAGGCTAATCTTTATATGAAATGTGTTATGGGTAATGGATAATATGAGCATGAAAATTATTAATGAATATAAAATGGTTGTTGTGCCTATAGGCTTATTTATGTCTATTAATAATGTACCTTCTTTGTTGTGGAATTTATTATATTATATGTCTCTGAAATTTATCAGGAGTGGTTGTCCATATTATATTCGTTCCCCTCTAAGCTATATGCTTAGCACGAGTGTTTTATCCGTGTACGTATCAAAATTAAAGTTGGCGCCAAGGACATCTTGCAACCACCAAGATCGATACAACAGTAGGAGCTCACCAATGTAGGTCTTGAGTTTTGTGATAGTAACGTAAATATAATATTTTGTTATAATGAAAGTAGTTAAATATGTATTATGTATTAGTACAAGAATATATGAAAAGAACACAAATATGTATATATATATATATAAGTAGTATGTAAATGATATTTGAACCTTCTTTGTAGTGGTGTTTTAAGACTATATTATATGTAGACATGAACTCTTATCATTTTGGTAGAATGAGATTAAGGAAAGATTCTATCATGGATTAATGTACAATTTTATCATAGGTATTATAAACTAAACATGATAGAGCATGCAGCTTTTGGCATTCCTCACTAACATAGTCGACTACCTGTCTGCGTGAATGTTTACAGTGCAGCTATGGGCGGGTAGGAGGAGTGTTACATTTATTTAATTATAAAAGCGAGGTTTAAATTTATTCTGGATAACTATCGTTAGAAATGCATGTATATAAATGTGTTGACATAATGCGGATGTCCTTGTTTTCTTATGGTGATTAGGATGGATCGATCCCGAGATACCATTGAAGAAACTGCGCCAGCCCTGAGGCAGGGTCCATCGGTCTCTTAGTGTCTCCCTCATCAGGTTGAAGGTAATTATGATGTTCCTACCATGCCAATTGAGCTTTGTCAAGATTTCACATGATATACAGGTTTTTAGATGGAGTTGTTTTAAGCTCAAATTGATATGGTGAGAAAGCAGGCTGAGAAGAATTTCATGAGTACAAGTTTAGAAGAATCTAATAAAACTTTAGTGAGTTAGAGAAACTTCTGAAGGGTGTTGGATGAAGTGAAGTGTCCTCTGTGAGCACATGGTCACCTATGGAACACTTCTACAAGGTGTAACTCATTCTAGTGGGAAGCTTGTTCTAAGACATCCATTGCTCCTGGGCTTAGATTACTTGGATTTCTTCGTCGAGAATTTAGGATAAAAGTTTATACGGATATAGGAAGAGGCCAAGTAGAAGCAATTTATGAATGCGAGCTCTTGAATTTGTGATGTAGTATAGAGAGGGTGCCTGGAGCAAATATGTCCCAGAACCAATCCTTACTAAAGCCTTTGGAAGTAGACAGTTTGAGGATGGCCTAAATGAATCTATAAAGGTACGTCTATGGATTTATTTACTTCTTTGACAATTTCTATCTCAGATTAGTGCAGGCACTATGAGGTTGAGAAATCTGAAATGATTAATTCGAGGAAGGAATTAGAAAGGGTTCTCCAGGTGGTCCCTCCATGTGTTAAGAACACAAGAGAATATCAAAATTTGAACCAGTTGCGTTTTCTAGTTACAACACCAGAAGAAGAGGTAGGACCTACAACAACATCACAGCAACGTAGGGGCATTTCAACGACAAGATTAGAATAGCGAATACACCTGCTTGCCCGCAGCGTCGTGCGGAAATTCTGGACTCGTTCTTTGAAGATTGCCCCCAGATCAACGGGCAGATATCTCTTAACTGGCCCAACCAAGGAGAACTTGGAGCTCTGAAATCCACCAAGATGTGGTGGGGGATCAAATGCCTCAGGTGACTCATAGTTTGAGGTGGAGGATTGTGATGATTTAAGGGATAACATAGCGAAATGCTTGTATTAGAGACAGACAGCACCATCCTTCGACTTTAATAGGTACCTATGCAGAGGCTTGTGAAGATCAAGATTTACTGGAGGTTATAAACAAGATGTTTTCTCTGACTTTTTGTGGACATGTAATGGGTCCTGGTTCTACACATTCTTAGCTGTATTCACCGAGCACTCCGTTTGATAAAATGTCATCGGTTGAACGACTAGCATATGACATATGTTTTGGTCACGAGGCATAGTATTATTTTCAAGAGTATGCCAGGCGTCATGTGATCCGGTGCGGGATTTCACGCTGATGTTGCATTTGCCGTTCATGAGTTAGACGATGTTGGGGATGGATTGGTTGTCGAAACATCGGGCTATGATTTGAGTGTGATAAGAACGGGTGGTGCTTAAATGTTCGACTAGTGGAAGGTGACGGTATGAGTATCAGATCGACCCATTAATGCAATCTGTTTACAACTAAACCGATTTCTTAAAAAAAAAAAAATGTGAGGCCTTCTTGGCATTGGTCTTGACTCTAAATGGGGACGAATGAATTGGAGGATATATCGGTGGTAGAAATTTCTAGATGTGTTTCAGAAGAGATATGGACTCACTGCAGATAGAGAGGTAGACTGTCTATTAAAATTCAGGAAACAATTCTATCTCGAGCACCTTGTATCAGATGGCTCGGCTGAATTAAAAGGGTTGAAGAATCAACTCGAGGAGCTCATGGACAATGGATTCATCAGAGCTCGATTGTTTCTCCTAAGATTGCATTGATTTTGTTTGTTAAAGAGGGTGGCACCTACGGATGTCAAGTCGATTATCCAACAAATAAACAGATGGTGAAAAGGCTTTAAATATGTTAAGAACAGAGACCTCTTGGATCGGTTCAAAGGAGTTAGTGTCTTTCCCCAGAATGACACCTCCCGATCGGGATATTACCAACTTCGAGTAAAAGATGAGGATGTTCCGAAAACAACATTTAGAACTCAATATGGTCATTATGAGTTTTTAGTAATGCCTTTTGAGTTGACTAATGCTCCTACAGCATTTATGGACTTGATGAATTAGGTGCTCCGACCTTATTTGGACCAGTTTGTGGTGGTGTTCATCGATGATATCCTGGTGTAGTCCAAGGATGAACAGGAACATGAACAACATTTGCGGATAGTTTTACAGACTTTAAGAGAGAAACAACTGTATGCAAAGTTAAGCAAATGTGATTTTTGGCTTAAGGAAGTTTCATTCTTAAGCCATATTGTTTCGGAAAAAGGCATTAGAGTTGACTTAGCTAAAATTGAAGCTATTATAAATTGGAAACCGCCCTGAAATGTAACAGAGGTGAGAAGTTTCTTGGGTTTAGATGGATATTATAGACAATTTGGATTCTACAGTATATGCTTTAAGCTTCGCTCACTAAATTACTTCGAAAAGGGGTGAAATTTGAATGGATTGACAAATGTCAAGCGGTTTGTGATCAATTAGAAGAGAGGATGCTTATCTGAAGCTTACAGATGACTGAAACTATTGATAAGCAAAAGAATACACTCCACATGTATATAGTGATGCTTCAAAGAATGGACTTGGGTGTGTATTGATGCAAGACCAAAGCGGGGTGAGGCGCGTATATAAGATAACGAAACAACTGGATCGATATCTCGCTGTGTGATATCAGACTAGTTGATTCACTTTGAAGAAATTTAAGCGACACTACTTATATGGTGAAAGATGTAGAATATATACAAATCATAAAAGTCTCAAATACATGTTAACTCAGAAGGAACTTAAGTTAAGGCAACGAAGGTGGCTAGAATTGTTCAAAAACTATGATTGCATAATAGATTACCACCCTGAGAAAAATATTCTGATGACAGTTCTTGAAGCGAAGACATTTGTTTTTTAATATTGCGTGCGATAAATGAAGTTACACTGATGGAGCTTTATTAAGCTCATTCAAAAACTGTTCTGCAAAGCGGATGATAATCAATATAGAAGAATGATGTCAGATTTTGGCTGTTGTACAATTAGTCAGAGACAGAAACAAGACTCACTATTCAGTGGTGGATGATGGAGGTTTATATTGCAGAGCAGTTATGTTTCTGGCGGCAGAGATTAAAGAAAGAAGTTAACCATGTCTTTGGAGGTAACAAGATGTCGCGGTGGCTTGGTATTAGGTGTGGAGGATGAAGAAGGATATAGTAGATTATGTATCCGGATGTTTTGACTTGTTGTGGTGGTGAAAGTGGGAACACCAATTTTCATGCTAAGTCAATTAAAATCCATTCAGTTCTACAATGGAAGTGGACTTCATGATGCTAATACATTTGCGGTCATTCCTCACACAAAGAAACATGACTGGTATGGGCGACCGTTGTGAGACTCACAAGTTAGCTCATTTCTTACCGGTCGGGGTTGACTATTCCATGGATTGACCCATTTGAACTATATGAATGGATTATTGGTGCTGGTATTCGACATCAGAACTGTGCCGACCAAGATCCACGGTTTATCAAGTTTTGGAAAGAGCCCTGATCGACTTTGGACGCTCGGCGTTTGCTTTACAGCCTTCCACCCTTAAACGTGGACGATCTGAAAGGTGATAAAGTGTTCAGAAGGCATATCTACGAGGATGTACCTTTGGATTTTCTTTGAAAGTTGGGATATGATTCCAGTGGACTGGCATCTATAACAGTTCATGAGTCAAAATGTGCTGTGACACCATATGAAGCTTTATATGGCGGAAAATGTAGACCACTGATAATCTGTGGGGCAGGGAACTGAAGGAGTATAGGTAATTGTAGTGGACTTTTGACAAGAATCTGAGAGAAGAAAATTCCGGGTTATATAACAATGGTTAAAAGCGCTAGTAGTGAAGCAGAGTAAGTATTCTTTGATTTGAAGAGAAAGATATCGAGTATGAAGTCGAGACAGGTCTTCTTAAAGTATCATATGGGGAAGATACTCTGGTTTGGAGAGAAGGAAATAGGAGTTCAAGGTTAATCAACCCTTATGAGATTTTAGAAAAAATAGGACCAGTGGCTTATCGTTTGGCTCTCCCTCTTTAGTTGTCTAAGTTATATGATGTTTTCCATGTATTAAGGCTTCGGAATGCAGTTGGATGATCCACATCTTGCAGTACAAGAAGTACAAGTTTAACTGGAACTTTACGTATGATGGGACAAAAGCTGTTTCAACTCAGAGGGTGACGATTCTGAAATAAGCAAGTTCAGTAGTAATTGCTTTTTTTTTTTTTTGTTAATATCATGGTATTGAAGAAGCAAATTGGGAGCCAGAATCAACAATAAAGGCACAGTACCCACAACTTTTCTATCGATTATGAATTCGGCGAGAATTTTTTAGGGAATGTAAGGCCCCAATTTATGCCCTAGTAGTTTTATGACATGTCTAGGGTATAATGGAGGTTAAAATGTGTAATCGGGTGGATAAAATAGTAAAGAATGAAAAGAGATAATGAGGTGATTTAAAATTCTAAAGTAAGTGGTAAAATTGCCAATTTAGGGACCTAGGACTACTATAAATTGAAGACTTTTATATATGTAAATATATGATTTAGAAATAGTTATATGTTAAATGTCTAGTTAAATAAAAGATTTGGAAGGACTAAATGCAATTTAATAAGTAAACCAATCACATGAAGACACACCTTAGTTTCTAGAAAAGTAAAGAAGGTGGAGAAAGTTTTTATAGCTTATCCAAGGGTAGGGTCCGGTTGTGTTAAGGGTGAAAAATCCAACTTGATTCTCTACAATTTCTTCATCACAGGAAAACAAGGAAGAAGAGAAGGAAAAGAGAAGGAAAAAAGGAAAAGGTAGATTTGAAGCCAATAGGAGCAAATTAAGGTTTGAGACTAACTCTGCTGACATGTTTATGTTCATCTTAAATTGATTATGATGTTGAATTGATGAGTATAATTGTGATATATGAGTTAAGTTTGTAATTAATAAAGATTAAGATGGGTGGTGGTGTGTAGGTGTTTAAAGGAAGCTTTCACAGCTAAGACTGCTTAGACTTCATTGATTGTCTTTTAGCCATAATTTGACTTACAGACCTCGGTGGATAATTCTAATTGGGGTGAAATTTAAGACCATGGCTACAAATGTTTTTAGAAGAGACCCAGAGGGCAAATCCACATACAAGACCCTTGAAAGCGACTACGACATTAAGATATTGATTCTGGCTGCTCTTGAGAAGCGGAAGTTTGTTGTGAGCTGCATATCTTGAGAGTTCTACTGATCTGACAGGTGAATCAGAAACCTCACCCAATTAGACACACCTAGGACAATATACTTTCATGAAGGCGGTATGGTCAATTATGTCTCTGTTGTTCTGGAAATATTTCAAATATAGGACACGATTCATCCTGAAGAAACTTTCAGGAGAGCGGGTTAGGAATATTTGGATGCCTCTGCTAATTTAAAGGTTCAAATGACCTGATTTTGAGCCATTGAAAGCTTAAAATATAAGATGACACATTTGGTTAAGAACACTTTGTTAAAGAAATATTACATGATGATTATGTGACATGGACTCCACTATATGCATGATTACTATACGATTATAATAATTGATTGTAAGTATGACATGTATGTTATTTATATTAGGATAATCAATATAGGGTCATATATCAGAATGTACCTTTATAATCGGGTAGTGAATAAATAGGCATGCCTATACAGGACTAACGTCTTTGCAACATACGTCTTAGTGGACCTGTTTGGGTCATTATCTGAACGCCAGTTTGGGTCACTTTACGAAAGCTAATATGTTACTATAATGTACTATGGGTTACCTAAATTACCTATCAATGTTATGTTTCCCTTATCCACTTCTACTAAATTTATCTGAGGCTAATCTTTATATGAAATGTGTTATGAATTGATAAAACAATATGAGCATGAAAATGATTAATAATGAATATAAAATGATTACATTGTGCCTATAAGACTTATTTTATGTCAACTAATAATCTTACATTTATATTTTGTATGGAAGCTCTATTAACATGTATGCATGAATGTTGTTAGTCATCAGGAATTGGTTGTCCATATATTTGTTTCCCCTGACTATGCTTAGCACAAGTGTTTTAATATATAGGTATCAAAGTTAGTTGACCTTCAAGGACATCTTGCAACCACCAAGACCTACAAAGCTTGATGGGGAACTCACCAATGTAGGTCTTGGTTTTATAGATATAATAACGTAAATATAATATTTTGTTATAATGAAAGTAGTTAAATATGTATTAGCAAAAGTATACAAAGAACAAACATATATATAAACCTTTCTCTGCTACTTATATACCTCTTATATACTCTTCTCTTATAAGTATGATATGTAAATGATATTTGAACACTACTACTGGTAGTGTTTTATAACATTATATTATGTGGACTATGAACTTTTCTACACATTTTAGTAGAATATGAGATTAAATGCATAGAAAGATCTATATTGGATCGATGTACAATTCTATAAACCTAAACAGGATAGAAACGCCTAGCTTTGTGGTATTCCTCACTTGACATGAGTGCGACCTACCATATGGGTGAGATGGAATTTTACTATGGGTGGGTAAGGGAGTGTTATAAATTCTTCATCCAGGAATAATGGCATGTTTCTCTCTGCTTAACTTGTATGGATCGATCTCTTCTCCAAAAATTATGTCTTCCCACATTGCTCTCGACTATTTGGTGTATTCAGCCAAAAGTGCAGCACGTCTAGCTAACAAACTGCTTTTCGCCAAGAGCAACACATTGAAATTGACCTTCATAACACCATCGGGGAGAAGGTTCTTACTTTAATGAACTAGTCATCAAATATGTTCCATCTCTGGATCAAATCGCGAGACATCTGCTAAACATCTATCTACAACCCGTTTTGTAATCTTCATATCAAGCTCCTACGTGATTTCCTTCCCCGCAGGCTTTAGGGATGATAACCATGCTCTGACAGAATCAAGTCATAGCAGATCAACTGACATCCCGACAAACTCGGTCTACCATTCCCAATAAACGGCGGTTCTCATACTTCTTCTCTTAAAATTGTGTTTGCTGCTGCTCTCTTTGGATCATGATGACATGCTCCAGTTCGATTTTGTGCTCTGTCACATTCATACACTCTAGTTCTTTCTACAAAACATTATTCTATCAAAACACTTCCAGTATAACACATTACAGTATAACAACAATACTAAAGTCATATTATGAGATGTTCATTAAACTATTAATAATTACTAGTACTACGGAACCTGTTGGGACTTTGATCGTCGGCGGATCCCTTGAGCGTCAAGTTGTGGGATCTGATCATCAACATAAGCATCAGCGGCGCAAATGCAAACTGCGAAAAGGTAGACGGTGGCGAGGCTATGCCAGGCCGCCTCTCTAATGGTTAAATGCGTAGAGTATGGAGAGGCAGGAGAGGAGTTTAGTATATTGTTGATTATACCTTGCTGCGTAGGAGGTCTTCCCAATTTATAGGGCTTGGTTCCCAAATATTTGTTCTTGTTTTAGGAATAAAACTATGTTTTCTTATCAGGATTATCTTTGAGAAATAAGGGATAAAAATTTTTTCCTTATCAATGATTATCCTTTTGAAATAAAGTTGTCATTTTCCTTATAAAAGATTATCCTTTTGAGAAATAAGGGATTTGGAAACTAGGAAATCCATGGATAAATATCTTTTTTCTATTATCCATAACGAACATGTCATATGCGGTAGGATGGTCGGTTTGGGGACTTGAAATCCTAGACGAGCTGCCATGAAGCGAGTCTTTAACAAGACACCCTGGCTTTCTCAGATGGGCTTTAAGACTTTCCCTTCTGGATAGTTCCCGTATGGTTTTAATACGGTAAGTGGGTTAAGCCTCTTGGTATAGGCGAATTAATACACACTTGAACTTGTCCATGTCCATACAACTTAGAGCTGGGTTAAGATTAGGTTTGGCTTAGGCTTGTACTTGCAAAAGACATTTTGGAATCCAATCATATAGTAAATATCCATGAATATATATATATATATATATATATATATATATATATATATATATATATATATATATATATATATATATATATATATATATATATATATATATAAACCCAGTGTAACTTCTTTTTTATATTTATTCACTTTGAATATCATGTTCTAATATTTTTGTTCTAATAAGTGAGTGTAGCTTAAATGGAAGATAATGTTTAAGGAGAATTGAAGGAATATGTATGGAGGCAAAATAAATGAGAGAGGTTCCCCAAAGATACAACATGAAATTCGAGTTTGTACTTTAGGAAACTCTCCCGAGAGCCATACTCAAATAGTGATTCCTTAATGACTTAAACAAAACCTTCATGCATTATATGATATAAGGTTCACATCCCTCTTACTCTCTCCATAAATTAGTTTTCTTCGTAATTTGTTATGGAAATAGGTTTCTTTTGAAACATACTTTTAGGTGTTTTCAAATTCTTGATGAAAGTAGGTTGTTTTTTAAAATATACTTTAAGTATTTTAAAATATTTTTCTGAGTTTTCAGGCAATAATTAAAGATATAGATAACATTAAGTAAAACTTTGCATTATACATAAACGCATAGTACCATGATTGAGATAGGCTAGACAAACCTTTTTTTTCTTTCTAAATTTATTGAGCTCTGAAACAAATTAAACTTGATCTTAAAAACAATATCTTAGAAGAATTGGTTTCTAAAAGGTATCAGAAACATTTTCTAGAGCTGTTTCCCAAACACAAATCTTCCCAAATTAATCACAAAGGTTCAGCCATGAATCATAAGGTTTGATTTAACAAATGAAGCTGCTTATTCTACTTTAGAAAGAAGAAGCAGCAGATATCAACTATATAGTGGTACATTCGATAGCACTTTTATTACATTGAGAAATATTTGGTTAAAACCTTAAATGATTTAAAATTTGTAAATTCAACCATTCTCATGTTTTTTTAAAAAATAACCTATTTTGGATAAATGTCATTTGTCATTGTAAATATTTACATAGACATTTTAAAATGAGTTAAAGAAACAATGAAGTTACTTTTGTCAAGAGCCAAAAATTAGTAAAGGTTAGATTTACAAAATTAGGCTTTCAAATGCCTCTTTGATTGTTTAACATGATATCATTAGAGTTTGGTTTGGCAGTATGTCCTCGATTCGAGATGTGTTTGAAGAGACTTTTCTTAGACTCTCCGATAGCCCTTTTGAGCTTTATGCTTTAAAGAATCAATCCGTGCATTCCTCATGAGTTTAAGAAACAAGATTCCATCATTTTGAACCTCTTTAGATTCATTACGGTAGGCCAAATTATATATGAAGAACTAAATGCCTCTGATTCAGGGAACTCTTACATACCAGATGTGGGATGTATTATTTATAACGTGCAAAAATAACATTTTGTTTTGTCTTTACTTTATAGCATTTTAAAGATATTTTATTCAATATTTTATTGGTTTTAAGTGATAAAAATAGAGGTTTTTAAATTGAGAATTCGCTTAGTGGATTAGTGCACCCCAAATTAAGCTCTGGTAGTTTAATGATATGTTTAGGGTATAACACAAGTTAAATTTGAATTTTTCGGAATTTAAATGCTAAGTGAAAAAATAAAATAAAACCCGGAATTAATACAAGAGTCAAGGTTAAATTGGTAAAAATGTTAAAATGAGGACTAAGGTCATAAATGAAAAACCTATGCTAAAACAAATGTAATAAGTTGAATGTCAAATAGAGAGAGAGTTTAAGGATTAAAATGCAAAAATGGGGAAGCCTGAAAAATGGGACGGCATTGGCCTTGGACAAAGGGGGAGTTAAGAGCACATTTGGTCTAAGAATGAGGGTTTCTCATTTGGCAAAGAGGAGAGCTGGGGCATGTCCAATGGAGGGAGAGAGGAGATTAGTTAGCTTTTGTGCTCTCCGAGGTTTTTATTGACTAAGTGAAGGGAAGGTAGGGTTTGAAGAAGCTTCAGAGGTTGGGTATGGAAACTGCCCTAACTTCCACTCTTTGATTATGTTTGGGTTTGAGTAAAACCTACTGCACTGTATGTTATGTTTGAGTTAGAGTTCCGGCAGCCTTTTGCTGATTATGATTGATTTTGAAATTTTTTGTCTGAAAGGAAATGTTAGGGTTTTGCAGGGGAGATCTTTGTAAAAATTTTCCAAAAACCCGTATTTTTATTTTATCCATAACGCCATACTCATCAAATTAGGTTATTCAAATTTCTGAGTAAACTAGACTTAGGAGAACAATTTTTTTGAAATAAGTGTATTCAATTGGACATTGGACCCGAGAATTGATAGTAATTTCTGTTTAAACGGAAATTCTTGTTCTGGTTTGGTTCCAGTTTTGATATTTTGGGCAGTTTTGGTATTTAAGCGTAAGTTGAGTTTCAACTCGCCAAATTGAGTGATTGAATTTGCAGGTAAATTAAACAGGATAATTTCATGAAATAAGTGTATTCAAATTTGAGCCTCATTGGACCCTAAATTCATTCAAAGTAAAAAAATTTACATTTTTCGAACCAAATTACGATTATATTTTGAAAATATAGTAGTCCGGTTAACTAGGACATATCTTGAAAAGGTTTTAGTGCTCCAAATTGGATGATTCTAATTTATGAATAAATAGATTTATAATTATATTTCGTTTGTTACAAAAATTTTTACAAGTGAAGGTGTATTGGGTAGAAATCAGCCACCCAACAAAACCAACTGGCATGTGATGTTATGACACCCCAGCCCTGAAATTAGTTGATAATCAATGGCTAGGTAGATACGTGTGGCATTGAATTAATGCCCGATGCTTGTGAAAATGAGTCTCTAGAGACTCGAACATAGTAGAAAATGGCTATCGGACCCATACATCCATACTTACAAATATAACCAGCTATATTACAATTGTTTGAGTTAACTACTCTTGTACAAACATCCTATCAATCATAATGTTTCATACATGTTTTACAAAAATATAATCAAAGCCACATGTCGGCTTTCTTCTCAAACGACCTACCAGTGACAATCTTCTGAATACTCCACTGTGCACAAGGAGGCCAGCAGCCGGGGTGAGTAATCTTGCGATAGTTGAATTCTATAACGGGTTACTCAGCGCAAATGCTCATCTTGATAGCACAACATTCAAGTGTAACATACAAGTCCCTACTTAAATGTCTACATGTTATAGATGAAAATGTGACTCATGTTTCATGTCGGCTGCCGCGACTCCTGCACATGCACAAGCGTGCAGAAAAACTTATCATTTTCAAAGCAAAGGTTTTTGTTCTTGAAAACACATTACCAATTTCCGATAAAATTCTAGTGGACAACCCTCCGAGATGAATTGTTGGATAAGCTATAAATGATTCTGTAATTGATGCTCAGAGTATGGTATTGAATGACTACTGAGCGATTATTCGGAGAAAATCTTCCATATATTTAGTTTAGCGTTATGTTTTCATGTCATGCACTCACCTCTTGTTCTAAGAAGATTTTGATTATATAGGGGAAATTGATATACCATTTAATAGTCATTATTAATATATCACGCATGCGTATATTAAAGAAAATATCACGTAAAAGCTATTGTTTCATAGTAATAACGCTGAAAATTAACTCACATTGGGCTAATAAACAATCCGGCCGATCCATCTTGGGCGCGAAAGGAAATCCACACAAATAGCACCTGACAACAC
This sequence comes from Tetrastigma voinierianum, assembly GCA_016808115.1. Classification (NCBI taxonomy): domain Eukaryota; kingdom Viridiplantae; phylum Streptophyta; class Magnoliopsida; order Vitales; family Vitaceae; genus Tetrastigma; species Tetrastigma voinierianum. The sequence goes on along the minus strand of JAEQBH010000443.1, from coordinate 131,430 downwards.
CTGAGTCACATGAATAGTCCGACCCGTGGTCTCGAGCGTCATGGATGACTGCAGGGATTTCACCGCTCCCGATCCCAATCTTGGGCCGAATATCTGCGGCCATTAGGGCCTCGGGAACATCTATCCAAATTAAATGGCTCTTAGTCGAGGAATAAAAAACAGTAGGAAGCATATAGAATTTGTCGAAACTCGCCGAGTTACCAGCGTAGATAATATGATGGGGATCAGCTTTTGTAGCACAATACCGTGAATTTGTTGTAGATCGTAATCTGAGATAAGGTGGCCTCTACAGAACTTCTCCTCTCTCTTTCTCTTTTTCTTTCCTCTCTCTATTTTATAACTACAATCGATCGATTAGATTGAGAGAACTTATCCTCCTTGCCCTTGTCACATTCTCATTGGTTCATAGATTTCACGCATCCACTTATCCGTCTACCTGTGGTTCCGTCCCTCGCGAGTGCCATGTGTCTCCCACATGACCCACACTTAGAGTTGATTGTTTGACTCATCCTACACTTAGTACGTGGCTGCTTTGTGAGCCACTCATCACATGCCAAGTGTCATGGCCTCTCGGTGCCTCGAAAAAGCGTGAAATTTCTAATGTCACCGAGTGTGAAAATTCGTCGTGGTATTAGATTTCACGAGGCGATACCCGATAGTTAAAGTTCGTTTCATCGTAGAGATCGAAAATTCGGGATGTTGACCAAATCATCGTTTTACTGCCGAAAATTATAATTCTCGGGGTTTCGGATATTTTCTGTTTTGTGATGGAATAGGGGTTGATGACGAGAAAACCTTAGTAAGATCGGGATTCGAGGATAGGTAGTCGGGCGGCTTGACACTTTTGGTTTGTTCTTTTCCTTTCTTTTCTTATTGCAGCTTTGTATTGGATTTGTCAAAAAAAACCGAAATGATTTACATGGGAAAACTGCATGTGTGCTTTGTTTTTAACCATAAACAAATTTGTTTTAAGTGATTGGAAAATTGATTGCAAATGGATTGTCATGAAAACTGCATGAGCATCAAAATGTGTGTATTAAGAGTATATATATAATATAAATATTATAGTACTATACAAGTATTAATGCTGTCAAAGAGAGAGTGTTATCAGTCAAATGTCGAGTTAAGGATAGATTGAGTATATCGATAAAGGATCGATGTAGCGTCTTGGGAGCGAAATGATTTATAATTGGCATCACCGTCAGGGTAACCGGAGGGACAATATCAGTAAGTATACGAAAATGAATTTGTAAATAACCGGTCCCGTGACCAGCGAGGACCATCTTGTGTTATTAAATGTTTTTATACTGGAGCCTGTGATCCCAAAGGTATCTGCAGTGGTCTGTATTCTATGCAAGAAAGTCATGGTTAGAGATTTGTTTAAGAGCAAACTTTTATAAGTAAATGTGTGAAATGTAATTTGGAGTTTGAATGAAAAAATTATATATATTGCTTATTGCGTCGACCATTGAAGTATTGAAATGTTGTTTCGAAAGATCACGTATTTTGTGTTTGATTGAAATGAGGATAGAAATGCATAGAACCACTAAGCATGAAAGCGGCAACGTGTTGTTTTTATCCTGCCTTGGTGTCATAAGTGAATAGTGGCAAGATAAGGCCCAAGCGAAGCCTGGGGTCATCGTCGAATGCGTGTGGAGTATAAGTAAATGCGTTTCGAGTCTCATGCATACACTTCATTCCATGATATCATGGAACTATTTTGTATTGAAATCAAAAGATGTAAAGATATTCATAAGAAGATTATATTTTTAATTATATTTTTTTCATGGAATGTACTTTACATTGTGGATTTTCAAAGATAAGAGGTGAACTCTGACAAATGTTTGTAATGATTTAAAAAGAGGCGAAAAAGTCACCTTGTATAAATGTGGGAATTGAAGCGAATGATGGGCTCTCTAGCAGTTGATGTATATTTTTATATATATAATGCGTATTAGTAATGAGATCATATTTTCATACATACATAAATATGATTTAAATGGATATCAAATATCCCATCGAAAATAAGTATATGAAATGTGTTTTACAAATAAATGGATTTAGTGATCCACATTCCTGGAGTCGGTCTGGCCAGTCGGATCAAGGGGCACGACCATAGACACTCTCCATCACGAGCCACAAAACTATCAAGCAATTGTTTGCATTACTACCAAATACAATTATTCTAAAATGACATTTTTCTCTTTATGTACTAAAATAGGTTGACAAACAATTAAGCCAACAAATAGAAAGCCAACAAAGCGACAATAAATCAACCACGATTAAGCGATAATTTTTGCGTGGAAAACCCCCGAATGAAAAGGGTGGCTCACGAGGACGTAGGCCACTTAAACTTCTACTATTTCAATAATGAACATAATGGGTCACACGAGTTCTTCTCTTAGAAAGCAAGTAGAGCTCCACGAAACAACCATACATTAATAATATCATTCTTGGAACACCAAAACAATAAACATCATCCCAATGATGGATAAATTAAGAGAAAAGAGGAAAGATCTCACTAAATGGTAGAATGACCAAAATGGATATTGTGAAACTAGCTTGACTATCGAACACTAAGTTTAGAGCACCTTGTAAGGAATTTACCACGTAATTTGAGCAGAAAGCAAACATTGTTTGGCATGCCTGCATCTTCTGAAAATTCAAAACCACAACACCTGCTCTAAAATCCTTCTCCCCTCTGCTTTTCTTCTTATTGGCTGACATTAGCAGCTCTCCCCTTTTGAATTCCTTTTTTTTTTTTAATTCAAACTATGGGTTTTGGCCCATTAGACCGTCCAGATCCCACCTGGGCGAAATAACGTAGATAAACACCCTTGAGGCGAATGGAGCGAACCCGTATCGGTCGGGATCTTTCGATACCATTTGTAATTACCCGATCCCGACCATGAAGATATTGTCGGGTCGGGGCTGATGGTCTCCTCCATGGATTTAAAGCCCATTCTTGAAAGTGAGAAGAGCATGCCCTCTAGTTATAAGAACTTTCTCCCCATTCGTGTGGGATGTAATGAAACACCCCCGATACGAACACAACATCCTTGTTGTATCCCATGTGATTATGGGATCAAATGGACGACACTCCCTACAGTAGCAGACGAGAACCCACACGCCAGTGAGGATAAAGCTACGATACTATTTATTCTGACCTAGCCCGACCATGTAGATATTGTTTTGCTTCGGGCTAGGGGCCTTCGCTCTCTTAAGTTAGAGGCCATATAATATTATAAGTTACAGGAACTTTCTCCCTATCGTGTAAAATGTAATGTGGGATGTGAAACCAGTGTTTGAGCGATGGCCGCTTCTTTGAACATAGAACTTGTATTCAGTAGATTCCATCATCGATCCTCTTTATATGATGAAATTGGTTAGAGTCCCTTACAACTATTTCCCTCCCATGTTGCCATTGACAAGTATCAACTGCGGTCACCTTGATCATACCATAAAAGCTAAGATTCTTACTAACATTAATGACGTAGGTTGTTCTTCGAAGCCTTGTATTCCATGACAAGTAGGCTCAAACGATACTCATCATCTTGAAACATAGCCATGAGGATGTTATGTGCCCAATGAATAGTAATATTCCCCCTCTCCTTGAGAACTTCTTCATGATATAACCATTCACGGATTTGTTCTGGTGACGAAACTGCGGTTCAATCACGTGAGAGAGGGCCGGTGGGTTCTCTGAAGCCTAGGCAGAGCTAGTAAATCAACCATACATGCATGATGCTCCATTCTTGAGACAATTCCATCTTCTTTGTACATTGCGCTACTAATATTGAAGTGTTCAGATCCACCGTAGATCATATTGACATGACTCTGACTAATAATACAGAAAAATAGGTGATCTCATTTGGTTTTATCCTTGTCTCAAGCATTGGATGGAACATTTCCAAAACTCTAGTTGTAGATCCATGTTTTCCAAAGCCTATGAGCATTGAAGTTCAAGATATCACATTGGTGTTTAGGGATGCATCTAAAGTTCATTTGTTAGAGAATGTTTAAATTTTGGGAGTTGATAGTGGAGGATTAATTTCCAATTGGAAATTTATTTAGTTTTTAGCTTAGTTATTGTTTGTTAGTTTAGGTACTCCTTGTTCCACATTGTTTATAAATTGGTTTTGAACAATGCTTGAAGGCTTATATATGATCTCAAGTCCTTTTAGCTAAGTTATCTAGTAGCTTTAACCAATATTTAATTAGCATAAAAAAAAAAAGCTCTTTGCCAAGTAAGAGCCTCCAAGTTTTCTAATTCTAACTTAAAAGTTAATGAATTGACTACTATTTCCCAAGCACATAAGTAAGTAATTCTTACCATAAATCATAAATATTGTGTCCTTTCATTTATATTTATTATTCTTGTTTTTCTTTTATTTAAAGTTGGTTACTTTATTTTCTACTATATATATTTGGTGTGATTTAAGTCATGTAAAACATTGCAGTAAGGCAATAATCATTGAAGCACCATGGAAATAGGACTTAAAACATAAATGGGTATTCTTGTTGGATGATATTTGACTCATATAAGACATAAGTAACAATTATTATATGTTTATATGCTTGTTCCTAGGGCACCATGCTAGTGTCTCATGACAATGTTGCATTATATGGACCTTGACCATACATGTAATCCAAATTACAAACATATGCTATCATAGGAGATAGCACACAAGTTGGAAAAGCCACAACCTACCTTCCATAATATGGTGTACCAATGGAATTGCATGATGAAATTGGTACTTCAATTGGATTGTTCACATGATCCTCAATAGACATTTCCTCAGGGTATAGAGTAGGCTTAGGAGGCATTTCTAAAGGTTCAACCTCTCCTTCCAACATCTCTAAGGCTTTGCTCATTTGAGAGACTGATCCTACTAGGGCTTCATTTGTATACACCATAGTGCAACTATCACCATTTTCCTAATAAGCTTATATTCATCTTCAGTGGCATCTTCAAAGTTTATACTTTCCCCTTGATGATATCTATCATATATCCATGATGGAAAATATATTTGACTCGAGTGATTTGCATTTGCATTCACGTTCACTTTCTTCTTCCACCATCTCTCCGATTTAACAACATCCCGAAAACTATAAACATCAGATTTATAGGAGACACCACCCGATATTTTTATAGAATGGTCGGGAGCAATATATCTGATGTTCCTCGTGCGGAGTGAGAGACACCATACTTTATAGTTGAGTCTGATTTTGCAGGGACTGAATCTGAAACTTTGAGCGTGTAGTCTTCATCAGAAGGATATTGTGGCGATATCGAAGTGTGGGGTGGATATCATGACCTTGATGCAAGTATTCAATTCCACGCCACTCGATTGCAACCTTACACATCCTTTCCCTGACTCCGAAAAGTTTTGTTTTCTTCTTTAAGGAAAATAAGAAGCTTTATCAAAGAAACCATTGGGCATGAAGTCATATCTGAAGTGCCCACTTTGATCCCCCTTTGCCTGAAAATCACACAAGTCTCACCACATTAACATGATGAATTCTTCCTATTGTAGCAACCTCATTGATGAAATCCTGTCCATTAGCTTTCGACATGACTAACACTTTAACAGCTACAGTGCGACCACTTCGAAGTTTTCCTTTATATACAGAGCCATAGCCTCCTTGACCTAACTTATTAGCAAAGTTATGAGTCATCTTTTTATGTCTGAATAGGAGTACTTGATAGGATGGAGATTTTGTAGTTAACGTAAAGATTCTTGTGTCACATCATCAAGTGATAAATGTCTTCTCTTGAACTTGTAAAATCAAATATGTAAATAGGCCTGATATCGAACATAGTCAGCTACAGGCTATGACAAATTAAAATGTCATTAAAAGCGACAACATATATTTAGAAAAGGAACAAGATAGCAAGGCAAAAAAAAGATTAAATCCATAAAATACAAAAAACTATTCTATCTTTGTATTGAACGGTAAGTATGTGGTTTGTGTTGTTAGTGAGGTATTTGAATATAGCTACTTGAACAACCACTTAATTATTTTCTAGAACAAAATTATGTTGTATGTGAACTAGAATTTTTTCACAAGGCTTTTAGTGTATATATAGTTGCATCCAAAGCTTTTGTTTGGATGTATAAGAAAAAGTACCCTTTGTTTCAAGTCAGATTATTTTGACATCTTTATATGTCAAGTGGAATTGAATTACATTTAAATTGAGTTCACCTCGATCAATATATAAAAACAATTTGAATCCACAAAATTGAAAAAAAATAAATTGAATGCTTTCAATTTTGTACATTCAAATAATACCAAGTAAATAAAAGGCTACAAATAATATTATTTTTTACGAAAACTCAGAAGATTTAGAATTTGGTAGCCTTAGATATCATTATCCGACCTCCTAGCAGTAAAAATAAATGTAACAAATTAAAAATATAGACGATTAATACAAGTGAAAAACATAAATTAATCACATTAAAAGAGGAGATATGAAAGCGAAAGTCTTATACGAACGAATTGGTTCTGGGGATAGTAAGGAATTCGCGATTGCAAGTTCTTTAGAAGTCTATATGAGCTTCATCGAGCCATGTTAATCCATGAGGATGGTTGAATAATCACAGCTGTTTTATTCTTAAGAAATTAATAATTTACCTTGGAAAGTTAGGGGTGTTGAGAGAAATAACCTCTGTTAAACATAATTAAGTCCAAATTGTAAATATTCGAAAAATATAGTATTAAAAATAAAGATTTTATTTAAAGAAACATATAATTGAAGCCTTCTCGCGATAAAGGTGGCGATAAATCGTGATTATAAACTTCCAAAGCCTGCAAGATTTACCCAAACCACATAAATCAATTAGGGATACAATTTTGAAGACTTTTGCATGGAAAATAAGATCTAACAATCAAAAAAGCATCTTATACTCAGTGGTTTTGTATGACATGGAGGTTTATCGGAGCTTTTAACCATATAGTCGTAAAAAGAAAAAAAAGCATCTTAATCCTTACTCCCACAGTTTTATGCGAAGTGTTGGTAATAGGGTTTTTGCCATGACTTGTAGCATTGAAAGGCATTCCATTTTTCATAACGGCAAAATTGCCCTTTCATTCCTCTGATGGGCGTTCACAGTAATCAAAAAATGAAGAGCATTTGGCAGTGAAGTAAATAATCTTTACCATCTGGCAGCGAAGAATTTACGGGCTTTGAGAAATAATCTTCAATGGTTGAATAATCATATATGTAGATGGTGCATGAATACGGAATGTCTCAGTAGGACATAATTCAGAGAATCTTGCATAAGTATGTTAGTGAGAAGAGAAGATGAAAGACGAAGAAGGAATAATAGCCTGTAATGGTTGTAGTGTTACATGGAATGATAGGAATGTAGTTGTGATCGCGACTTACACCTTTCGCATTTCATAGAAATAATTATGCATCAGAGATAAATAAGGAGTTAAAGGAGAAGGATAATATGGCAAGAATAGGGGCCGTCTTGGTTGTCATATCTGTGAGAGGAATTTGGAAGATTTGGAGATCAGCCAGTTGCCGCTTCTTTGCTTTCGGATCGGCTACGAATGGTATGATCATAGTAGTTGATCGGGTAGCGAGAATTTCCATAGATTGAGGTTTATAATGAATGCTGATTGTTTTCTAAATCAATTCATACTTCCGGGGTAGCCCACGGTGGGGATCGCTGTGTCCCGAAAGAGAGAGGGTATGAAATGGTCCGGCATACTCCTGAAGAAGGCGGCATTTGCAGTAGATTGATCCTTAGCGACCTGGCTTGAAGAGCACGCATGGAGGACTCTTTGTTATCGAGGCCTACTCCCGTAAAAGTTGTGCGCCCTCAACTTTATCATCTTTAGAGACAGAGAGAGAGAGAGGAGAGGGAGAAAGAGGAGAGAGATACTTTCTGTTTTGTGCGACTTTCTTCAACATATATCATTCTTTACCGAATTTGTTTTAAGTATCGACTCATATGCGATGTTAGTAAAAGTATAGTGATTTCAGGCTATTAAAATGTATAATAAAAAGAGAAATCTGATTCAAACATATCGGGAAAAAAATTGGCTTTGAGATAAAAGTACTATCTTAATTAAGCATTAAGTAATACATGTAATTAAAGTTATAGATTATACATTTTCAAATGGTAGTATATATAAGTTTCCTAATTTTTTTTTTTCAAAGTAAATTTTAAATTAAGATAAAATAATTTTATTTTAGCGGAGTCTTAGTCTCTTTTGTATTCCCCCAAAAACCTCTGCTCCTCAATGAGCAAAAACTTCTTCTCCCTTTTATATAAAATAGGTGAGAAACGAGGCTTGAGTCGCAGATAGATAAGCGGTTGCTTAATTAAAAATGGGGATCCTTTATTCTTCTTCTTGTGCTTATGAGATTGTTAGCGAAATTAACGGAAGGAACAGATGATGAGTGCAAAGGCGTGAGGTGCGGAGTGAGTATTATGGCGGTCAATAGTCAGGTTCGGGTCCCGGCAAGACCGACGGGACCCTTTGTGGATATCCGGGTTTGAGTTATCATGCTCGAAGGAGGTGGCTCCATACGCCAGGCTGCCTCTGACCGGGAAGCGATGCTGCAGGTGGAGAAGATAAATTACGCTACTCGACGGATAGTTGTCTCTGGCACGGATGATTATTGCCTTGAGGCGATTCTAGACACTGGGCCCTTGCCTTTCCTTTGATACGAATGCTCTCCTTCTTCAATTGTTCGAGTATAAAGACCCATATCAGCTTTTGCTCACCACTTGCGGGTTTTCTCTCGAATAACACAGTTTATCTGAGTCCTTCTCTTTTCTTACCGGTGGTGGACTTATCCTCGTGGAAAATTTTCAATGCTTCACTCTGAGATATTTGATATTTCATGAAAAGCGGGGAGATTTACATGGTGGTCAAAACCTATGTGCGGAAGCTGTGAAAGGGAAGAAGTGCGGCGAAACGATAGCCGCATGACTGAAATCGAGCTGAAATCGAATGTATTGATAAAGCAATGAGAATAAACTCTGTTTCTTCATCATCATTCTCCGTTTTCTGGCCCCTTCTTATCTCACTGTAGCGTGATTTTAATATGCCTTTGGAAATTTTCTATGGTATTTCTCTTATGTATTTGTACTCTCTGCACAATAAAGTGGATTCGAACATGCGAGTATTATTCATTCATTACAGTGCTACCTTGATTAGGCTGTGACAATAAATTTATTATATTTCTGTTTCCTTGGCACTTCAGGTTCCTAGCCTGGAATAATCCTTGGTTTCCTTCATTTAACTTTGGGAATCTTCATAATCTTTGTTCTCTATCGGTCTAATAAGTTGAAAAGAGAGCATAGAATAAGTATTCAGAAGTTTTTGGAAGATTATAGGGTTTTCAAGTCCTCAAGGTACCCATATGCTGATATTAAAAAGATCACAAATAATTTTGAGAGTCGAGCAGGTGAAGAGGATGTGGATTTATTTATAAAGAAGCTCTCAAATGAAGTTTTGTTGCGATAAAAATCTTCATGACTTGAGGAAATGGGGAAGAGTTCATTAATGAAGTAGGAACAACGGGTGTGATACATCATATTAATGTAGTTCGCTTGCTTGGATTATGTGCGAATGGATATAAGCGAGCTTTGATTTATGAATTTTTACCAAATGAGTCATTAGACAAATTCATAGTTTCAACATTTGGTAATAATCATTCACTAGGTTGGCATAAGCTTTAGGAGATTGCTATTAGCATAGCTAAAGGTATTGAGTATCTTCATCAAGGTTGTGATCAAAGAATCCTTCATTTGGATATCAAACCTCCTGATATTTTAGCGATCATATCTTTAATCCAAAGATCTTTGATTTTAGTTTGCTTAATTGTCTTATAAGGAACAAGTCACGATCTCTGTTTGCGACAAAAAGGGGACCATAGGATATATTGCACCAGAAATGTTATCTAGAAATTTTGGGAATGTATCTTACAAGTAAGATGTTTATAGCTTTGGTATGTTGTTGATTGAAATGGTAGGTGGAAGAAAGAATGTTGATGTTACCGTAGAAAACAACAGTGAACCATACTTCCTAGAATGGCTATGTAACATATGCCTTACGTTTCTTTTGGGCTTTATCCATTAATGTATTATGTGAGGTATTGGTGAAAAAACATTGCAAATGATAAGAACATTTAAAATATAGATTGTAAAAATAAATAAAAATTAGTAGATCACTTAAATGAACTAACTAAAGTAAAGTAAACATAAATATTCTATTAATATTCAAAATAGACAACACACGAATATCGAAAATGTTGATTAATGGTAACACGTTATAATAGTACGAAAATTATTCATTACCTTTGAAACATTATTCATGTCAATGGATTTACGCATGTTTTCCTATTGTGACCAACCATATTCTGATGGGAGCGTACATAGTCTACTTATCTTGAAGCGTAACTTCGATTCTTTTTCCTTGAAAGTCTTCTACGAGGTCATTTTGTTTGAGGAGGCTTTAAAGAGAAGTAAACATTGCGACAACATCTCGGTTCAACACCATTGTCATCCACTTTGGTATGTCGTGAGTCTATTCCATGAAACAATGCATGAGTATACATTTTCTTGCGTTGGACATTTGAACACATCATCAACCCAATCAACGTAATATTTTGTCTTAGATACATTGCAATTGCATGCATGTTGCATGGTATGCAAACATTTCCAAACCCACGACATGTACATTTCGAGCGTATGTAACATTGATGATTGCTTTGCCCGGCAATATACGAAGGGTCTCTCAGATAGGTACATCGTGTAAACCTCCCACTCTAATATTTATTTTCTTTCTCTTCTATTTTCAGCTCTACAAGTACCCTTCCAGTCATTGATCTCAACCTTATGCTTAACAAGCATAACACCTAACTTAGTCATGTGCTCCATTAAGGAAGCTCTGAGAGAAATGGAGTGATGAGCGTTCGATTTTTAACCCGGCATTAAAAGACTCGTAATGATTGGTTGTCATTTTGTCTCATCTTTTCTCTGGGGGTACGACGCTAGCTGACGTTCGGGTTCATTTTACTTTCTGACCATGTTGCTAACATCAACGTACTTCACGTGAATTCAAACATGTGAACATTATGTCGGTATCGACCTTGCATATGCAATCTTGTCAAGTCATTGTAGCGCATTCTCCTTCCCTTTGTTACCCTTGGTGGTATGCTTACTAAAGAAGCTACAAAAATTCTCCTTCAAATGATGGTAACAATATGAATGGCTTTCTCCTCCAAATATTTCGTGCAGCTACATGACAAACGAGTGCTGCAGATATAATCACGACCTCCTTATACAGCAAATTTTCTTTAAAATTTTGTAAGAACCAGACCCATGCCCCGTGAATTCTTGGGCTCATCACTCCAGCTAATGGGAACATGTTGTAGTCGCATCATATCTTTGTTCTTGAAAATAGGCATCACGCCCACATATGGCCTCAAGTGAGATGAGTCGGTGCAATGAAAGATTGACAATCGAGGCAAAAAACCCTTGTATAGACACCTCATGTGCAATAAATAGTTGTTCAAAATGGCCATCACTTGAGTATGTCAAATCCTTAATCGATCCGGATTCATTTGGACAAATCGATCACACATCGAAACCTTGATTTATAGTAATTTGGAGAAAACCACATATTCTCTCCTTAGCCTTCTCCTTAATTTTCCAGCTTGACAAATAACTCAATTTCATCCCTATGTTCCTGGCAGAAGTCTTCACATATTTTTCGTGGTTGCTTTGTTAGGAGTCAATCGAATCATCATCTATCACCACGTTAGCTCAGGAGTTAGTTTCGCTAATTTGGTTCATTGGCAACTACATCATCAATCTTATGATTATGATGATTTATGAATGTATTCACTTGGATGACATATGGCCTTTGATAGCACGACATGTTATTTTCAGGAGCATCCATTAATGATCTGACAACACTCGTACTATGATGTTTCTTTGAAATAGTATCAAAACCTCACACTTTAAAGACGTGAGTACATAAGCATCTGAATCTGTTAGCATTGGGAAACCTTTGCTGCCATCTGAAAACTATAAATTATTACCAGCCTATCGACAAACCATGCGCGAGGTAATAATGGTCAAACTTAAGAAAAAATCCATAGACAAATTAACATTTAGATTTCTGTTTATTAGACCATACTCGAATTAGAAGCAACAATGGGTGTGTGGGCAAAGAAAGAAGAGAAAGAGAAAGCGTTGCGAACCTGACAGCAGCGATAGAGACTTGGCGAAGGTGTGACCTATTTCTATTCACATTCCCTAGTACCAAAATACGATATTTTGATAATAGTGACCATCACGGCGGCTTAGAGCGGCGAACTTGATAATCCTATGAAACCTAAGTTAATAGCGAGTAAACCCTCCCATTACCACTAAGGGTGGTTGAGCGACCATTGGATGAAAACCCTTTCTTGATACTTTACACCTGACCAAGCAGAGCTAGCTCTCGGGATCAACAATTATTAACCATTACATATCATGTAGTGTCGAAACATTGAATCCCGATTACGAATAATTAAACATTATCTTTGATAAATGCCCGATTAGAAACTCCATTAAGGAAATTGTCACGGATTAATTAGAAGATACATAGATCTCGAAGTGGCAGTACCCCCCCGAAACTGATGTGCATCGATTTATCACTCTTTCCTCTGCGGCTTCTACACTCTTCGACTCTTAAGTGCAATTTGAACATCGCATCAAACAAAACTCTGATTCTCTTACAAACCCGAAAGATATTATGGTTTTACATAAAGAATTAGTCTTTTAAATTCTTTGATTATTAAATTATTGGGTAAAGAAATGGTTTTAATTTGTAGTGAGTTGAATATAGTAACTAGGCGAAGCGGTATAGAGTTTTGAGATAAGGGGTAACGCATTAGAATATAGTATTCGATTATTCATCACCGTTAATGATTTTTTTTTAAGCTTTTAACTATTTTAAAATCGTGGGGAAACAAAATGTAAAGATGGGATGTTCTTTCTTTTTTAGTAAGGGCGGTCAAGGGCTTTAATTTTATTTCCAAATGTCCAAACAGTGGCCTAAATACAAAGGCACAATCATTAGTATAAGAGGTGTTTTACCATGGTCGCTTGACAGCTGTACGGGCGACACCGCCTCTCGCGCATCACGCCCCGATCGCGGGCCACCGCCACCACATCGCGCCCACTAGTCGCTTGACCACCGCCGCCGATCCGACGGTGTTCATCGGCCTCCGTTCTCCTTCCAAGACCACCTCCGCTCACCACTCTCATCAACTTTCGCGAAACATCCTTCATCGCCTCTCCCACTCCGCCTGCATCGCTTGACCGGCCATCTAACTCCGCCTGTCAGCATTCTCGACTTATCTCCTCCACTGAAGACTCGCGGCAAAATTCTCCCCGCACACCTCCGCCACCCTAAATTACCGTGCCCTTCTCAGAAACCCGTAAAGTCAGAATCCCCGCCGCCGCCGCCGTCGCTCCAACAAAACTCCTCGCTCCGCCCTCACCGCACTCTCCATTTCCTCCTCCGTCAATCACCGGATACACAAATAAAACGATCAAGTCTTGGTTATTCGTGAGGCACGGACGGTCAGGATTAAAAAGGTGAAATAATGTGGCAAAACCGATCAAACGTGTAGTGATTGTCAGCCCAGCGATCTGAGAGGGTGCTACGTGGCGGGGCGGTGTTGTCACAATGTCACGCGTCTTTTTGAGCTGTGAGATTCGGGGGAGGAGAGATTCTGTGAGGCACGTGGAGGTCACGTGTTGGGGGCTGAATGTAGACGCCTTGGAATTTCGTGTTGGATATCCATTTGTGGAGAGAAAGAGAAATTCAACAGTTTTTTTTGTTTCCTACTTTGTTATGAATTTTTATTTATTTTTTAAATAACTATACTGGTGATTGGGTTATCAACGGGGATATATCTATTAAAAACATAAAATCAAAATCGTTAAATAATGAAATAATATTCAGTTTAATAGTATAATAAAATCACATATTTGATATTATTATTATAATTAAAATACATATAATTTCAATTATGTAATATATTAATGATTATTGATTTAATTTCTTTTCTTTGATCATATATATTTTTTTGTCTGAATCGTCCAAACATAAATAAACATCGTATCATAATGACGAAAACCAAAACATCGTACTGGGCATTTGATACACACACGTCAGATTTCAAGACGCATTTAATAGCCACACAAAGACCAAAACGATAATTAAATCATAAAATAAATAAATAAACCTATATTTGTGTGAAATAACTATTTTATTAATAAAATAAAATAAAAATTATAAAAAGAAGTGTGGATGAATGATTTTAAGTCAAAAATGAAAAAAAAAAAATCACTCATCCTTGCTTAAAAAGAAGAAAATACCAGAGAAAAAAAAAATAGTATGATTTAGAGAGGTTTTCATTCAATCTTTATGATAATATTGCGATGATAGATTAATTAGAAGATGTTTTTCTTCATTAAAATTTTAATTCACTATATTTACTTTATATAACTAAGTTATTAACTATGTAATAGCATTTTTCTTATAACTAAGTTACTTCTTGCTTACTAATTAGAATGTGTAATGAGCCAAGTATTAAAATTTTAAATATTTTAATTTAAAATTTAAAAAATAACATTACAAAGATGTTGGAGTGACGACCTAATTTCTCAATATTTTAAAAGTATTTTTATTTAGTTTTAAATTATTTTTATGTATGAGAAAGTGTAAAATAACTGTACTACTTTTGTTGGTGATTAGTAATTTTGTGATGCACCTTCCTTGAAATGATGGAAATAATGAAGGGAACAAAGTCGTTTAGGCAACAACTTAAAAATTTTTCCACAAGTAAGAGCGGAACAATGAGGAGCCTTCCATGAATTTTCGAAGGAAGATTAAGTGTGATTAACCATAAATTTCATGGTTATGTATATGTTTATGTTAATTAAACTATAGTATGTTTTGAGGTAAATTATACATGTAAGTCATCCCTTCTTTTCACGTTGTCAGTTTAGATGATAAAGCTCGATTTAATAGAGTCATCAAATCAAATCAGATCTATAATCTTAGGTATTTGTCGGATTATCAAATATATAGGTCTTAAATCGATCATTTACAAGTAATGTCGTGATCATTTTCTAAAGCTTTTAACACTCGATTATATTGCTTTATCTATCAGGATACTAATTTGAATTAATAAATTTATCTCTTTTCCAAAAAAAAGTAAGTCACCCCTTTAGGTAACAAATTAAAGTGTGTATCCACTTAGAAGATTTTTTTTTTTTTAATTATTTATAACCATAGATATCCGCACTGGGCCATGTGTTTAATAATTAATCTCATGGATTTATTGGGTTAACAAGCAAATAAACCTTCAATGATTATAAAAGGATTCGAACTGATGACCATTAGATTAACTTCAACATTAAACCAACTAAGCTACCCTTTGAGGTTACTCAAAAGATTTAAAAACTGTTTTTTGTATAAAATAATCAATCAAAATCCTTTTCTAATATTTTTTTGGTGCTTAGAATTAATATTGATTTAAGGGATAAAGGAAACTCCCATAGTTTTACGAAGATACATCATATATCAATTATACAGAGTACTTATAAGTTACATCAATGTATTAGACATGGGCTTTTTAGACATTTAGTGTAAAAAAATAAAAAATTTATCAAATAATATAGGTTTAGAAATATTCCTAAATGTAATATAGTTTTGCCATGTTCAGGTCATTTTCTTTGAAAAGATACTTTCAAAATTAGAAAATTTTACACTAAAATCAAGTTCTTTTTAAAAGATTTTCAAAATTTTTGAATTTAAGCTGAAAGTGTCTCTTAAAAACATTTTTTAAAACTCAAAACGAAAAGTCAGTTTCAAAGAGATACTTTTTAAATTATTGAAATGTTATACTAAAAATATATTTTGAAAAGACACCTTCATAATTTTGAAAACACTGGTTGTCTTCAAGAGACATTTTCTATAATTTAAAGGCACTTGACTTAAAATTAAAGTGTTTTTTCGAAAAGACACTTACCAAATTATCAACAAGATTAAAAGCTGCCTTTCGAAGACACTTTTATAATTTTGAAAGTTTTGAATTAACACTAAAAATATCTTTTGAAAATATACTTTTTTATTATGAATAATATTATGGATGTCCATAAACTCTCCATTAATCTCGATATTAATAGGTACATTGAATATACATTGATGTATATAGGTTACGAATGTGTAGGTTACGGATGTGTAGGTTACGTATTTATATACACATTAATGTATTCATGTATTAAACCCTATAAATAGGGAGCCTTTGTATGAGTCACAATACACATGAAGGAATAAGAAATCTCTCCCTTGTTTCTTCTATATCTCTCGCTCTCTTGTTCTTCTATTTTATAACACGTTATCAAGACGAGCCTCAAAGAACAATCACAAAGTCAAAAGTCTCAAACCTGTTAGGTCCCTGACCCTGGACGATATTACAAAACCATAAAACAAGAAAGTTATATTTCATTTTACCCTTTAATTACCTTTCACTGATCTATCTGCTGTGAAATAATCATAGTTCAAGCTATGATATTGTCAGAAGATTACGGGATTGTAATATTGAAACCCAAAAAAGAAAAAATTTATAAATCACTTTTTTTATTCAAGCTTGATGCTTAAAGATGAAGAAAAATTATTTTCTTTTCAAAACAAAGTTCTAAGCCTACATTCGAATGTTCAAGCCCGCTTGAAAAAGAAGAAATCCAAATCACCAAACTCGAATTTGCTACTCCTATTTCGCAAGAATTATTTATCTTGGATCTGATAACAAATCACTCTGGATAAAGCATGAATCTTGAAACACAATCAAAAGAGGAAATAATATTATCCTCGCAGATCACGCTAAGGCCTTAATATTCCAATTCTTGGAATCGAGGTGATTATAATCAGTCTCAAAACAAGAACAATACCTCCAACAACCAGAAGTTGAATCATTCTACAAAATTACCTGGAAAGGCAACATGGTCACATAACAAAAAGGTTTATGAGACTGAATGTTACAGATGTGGAATGAAAGGTCATCAGTTCAGACTACAGGTCGACTACATTTGGCTCACCTTTTTATCAGCTCCATGAAAGGGAAACAAGCAAATTCAAAACAAATTTTTATTGATCTGAAAAGACACTATGGATCCCCATTTGATCCTTCTTTGATGATGATGGTAATAACTTTGAAACATTTTGATGTTTATGATTTTTTTGAAGATCCAAGTGGAAAAATTGACCATTTGATTGGGGATGACAATATGTGCTATGATTGAGACATATGATTATCCTGTTACTTTTCTATGTTGTTTTCTTTCCATGCTATTTTTCATCATGTTTATCTATAATTTAACTTGGATTTTCATTTAAATTTCGTTTTATTTTAAAGATAGATCCCTCTCCTCAAAATTGATCAATTTATACATTCAAGGTCGATGCATGTCTGCCGACCGTACACAACCCACACGATCTTGCGTGATAAGAAATATTTTTCAAACTTCACATTAGCTCAATCTAATGTTCATACTATCCCCTGTGTCCCGGTTGACTCCGATTAAAGGCTCCGGAATAGCCACCATTATTCTACCAAAAGGCACTATATTCCAAATTGAAGATGCCCTTTATTCTAATAAATCTAGTAGAAATTTACTAAGTTTCAAATATATTCACCGAAATGGATATCATATTGAAACTACGAAACATTATGAAAATGAGTATTTACTCATTACTTCTATCAGATAACTAGTATTTACTCATTATGAAAATGAGTATTTACTCATTATTTCTGGGCAAAAATGTATATTGGAACAATTGCCTTCTTTATCTTGTGGGTTATATCAGATAACTAGTAGATCTATTGAATCTTATGCTATCATGAACCGTGGTTCAATAACTCCAATGTATTTACTTGGCACTAATGACTTAAACATTCAGAATTTCCATGATGCACTGTGATCAATTCTTTCAGCTTTTGTTAAAGGTTATCAACTCCATTATCTCGCGATTTCCATGAATTTTTATTGTGCCGCTTTATGTTCCAATTGCCCTACACACGACCTAAGTTAGGTCCTCAATGCCGCCTTGGTATTTGCGTCGGGCTTTCAACTGCATCTATTATAAATTATATCGTGAATTCACGGGGAAGTTTAACGTCGATTTGCGATTGTCACTTTGATGAAAAATCTCCGCCATTAGTAGATAAGCCAATCTCCAAGAATGGCGAAATTTCATGGAATGAGCCATCTGATTCCACTTTGATCCCCGTGAGCTAATCTCAACTAGAAGTTCAAAATAATTCATTTATTAGCGTCTTGTGAATCAATTGCTGATGCTTATTGATTCAATTAAAGATAAAATCACATATCATGGTCGCAAATATCCCAACATGATCGAAATCCCAACAAAAATTACAGCAAAGATGACAATGAACCTACACGACAAAACGTGGAAGACCACCTATTGGCTCCAAACACACAATTTCTAGAAAGGAAAAGTGTTATATCTATGACCCCGAAGAGCATATAACTATTAAGCCCTGTGTCGATGAACAAGTAGCCCCCGCTAGAGCACTGGCCAAAGAGTTATCCCTAATGATGTACCGATACACAAATGAAGAGATCTCTATCAATTATATACATGAGGGAAGAATATGGGGATTGAAATACTACTCATAAATGATGTTTTTCCAAGTGGCTGGGTGGACATCATAAGAAATGATGAAGATCAAGAGCCATAAAATGAATGAATGCCGACATTGAAATGATTGGTTAAAATGGTTACTAATCAAAATGCACTAAGATCACTGGCTAAACGAGAGGTATTTGGACCAGTAGTTCAAACACCTACAAATATACCACATGTTGGATATCAATGGGTCTTTGTACGAAAGAGAAATGAGAATAATGAAATAGTGCGATATGTGCTGACGCCTTAGGCCTAAGGTTTCACTAAAGACTTGGAATTAACTATGAGGAGACATATTCTCCCGTACGGACAATCACATTCCTAAGATTTGATAAGTTTAGCGCTCCCGTGGCTGACTGATATGCGTCCGATGGATGTAGTCACACATATTTATATGGATCTCTAGATGCCACTGTATATATGAAAATCCCTAAGGATTCATCATCAAGCAATGAATTCAAAACCACTCTGAGCATGTGTATTCAATCAAGTTGCAAAAAGATCTTTATATGGATTAAAACAAATGGTCATCATGGTATAATCAAGTTAGTTAGCATTTACTTAAAGAAGGATATGTGAATAATTCAATTTTGTCCATGTGTTTTCATCAAGAAAACAGAAAATGGATTTGCACACAGCAAGATATGTAGATGATTTAAATCGATCGGGACTCTCAAGAGCTATGCAACCAACTATTTAAGGAAGGAATTTGAGATGAAAGATCATGGGAAAACAAGATATTGTTTCGGCCTGCAGATCGAGTATTGTTTGAATGGTGTATTGATTCATCAATCATCATATATAGAAAAAGTCTTGAAGCGCTTTTATATGGATAAATCACACCCCCTTGATTCCCCCATGGTTGTTAGGTCACTTGAAGTAACTAAAGATCCATTCCGGCCTAAGAAAGAAAATGAAGAGTTACGGTCCTCAAGTATCACATTCAGTGCAATTAGTGACTAATGTATCTGCAAATTATACTAACGACATTGCTTTCTTAGTTAATTTATTAGCAAGATAAATTCATCCAACTAAAAGGCATTGAAGGAAATCAAACATATATTGAGATATCTCCGTGACAAGTGGTATGGATTATTTATTCCAAAGCAATGAACCACAATTACTTGGCTATGCAGATGCGGATATCTTTCGACCTCATAAAGTTTTGATCACAAATGTAGGGATATATTTACTTATGGAAATAATCGCAATATCCCGAGATTAGTTAAATAAACGATGTAGGCCCATGTGCCCTACGGGTGGTGTTAGAAGCTCCGTAGCTTCCCACGTCAAGCCCCAGACACGCTAAGCGCCTTATATTGTGGGCTCTCTACCCGCTTGACGCTGCAAACCCGTGAGGCTTGCCCCGGTTGGGCCAAAGCCACACATCCAATCGGGGATATGGAGCTACCCGTATATGGGGCTAAATGGCCACCTCCTCTAATCATTTAGAAATACTTGCAATGCATGAAGCTGGTAGAGAATGTGTTTGGTTGAGATCAATGAAACAACACATCGAGAATCTCATGTGGATTATATCTTATTAAGAATAATCCAACGTATTATATGAAGATAATACGCATGTATTGCGGTAACCAAAGGAGGATAGTAATAAAGGTGATCGGTTCACACATTTCGCCAAAGTTCTTCTACACTCATGAACTTCAAAAAGATGGCGACATTGATGTGCAACAAATAAGGTCCAATGATGATCTAGCAGATGAGATTTTAATAAAGCCCCGCTTCGTAACATTCAAGAAACTTAAAGGACAAGTTGGCATGGCGCTAGCTTAAAGATCTTCAAATTGAAAAGTTGAAGACACATAGTCAAAAGTTACCACTGTAAGAGTATGAATAAAGATGTTAGATATCATATTTTTTTCCTTTGTCCAAGTTTTGTCCCATTGGGTTTTACTGGTAAGGTTTTTAATGAGGCAGTACTAACAATCTAGTGATGGATTGGTCTCAAGGAGTGTTATAATGATTCAATGATAATCGTGAATGACCACATTACCAAGGAATAATTTTTGGTGGTTAATGACTATAATGTGAATAATTCACTATGTTCTACCCACGCAACATTTGAAAGGCTAGTTCATAGCATTGGAATGTGTGTGTTCGGGGATTTAAAGTGATGTTGAGAAGAGGGAGTAAATTTTATATCAGATTTTTTTCCTTCACCATGGTTTTGTCCCACTGGGTTTTCCTGGTAAGGTTTTTAATGAGGCAGATTAAGGGATATTCAAGGGGGAGTACAGGAATAATATGCGGATGTCCATAAACTCTCCATTAATCTCAGAGACACAGGTGACATCGACATACATCGATGTATATAGGTTACGCACGTGTAGGTTACTGATGTAGGTTACGTATTTATATACAGCCAATGTATTCATTAAACCCTATAAATAGGGAGCCTTTGTATGAGTCACAATACACATGAAGGAATAAGAAATCTCTCCCTTGTTTCTTCTATATCTCTCGCTCTCTTGTTCTTCTATTTTATAACATTTCTATAATTTTTAAATTTTGAATTTAAGCTAAAAGTCTCTTCAAGAAGCACTTTTAGTTTTTAAATTTTGTAAAGATCTCAAAAGATACTTTCTAAATTGTCTCACTGGAGTACGAGAAACTACATTATATTTAGGATTATTTTTCAATTACAATTTTTAAAGATTTTTTTAATTTCTATTATTTTCTAAAAGTTCCTATTTAAACCTAAACAATATTTGTTTATAAGATATCAAAGCAATAAACAATGTCTTAAGCTCTGGGCTGAAAGCAACTTTGCTAAAATCCAATTCCAGAGCTTTTGAAGGCACTTTCCATGGAATCTGAGAGAACCCTCTAGAGCTTTAAGCTTGAAGGGAATCAATCCATGCATTGCTCCTGAGATTCCAACAGATTGAATCTGTCCAAACCCCAAACAGCCTCTTCAGGTTCATCAATGTTCAACTCAAAAGCCAAGACTGGCGTTAAGGCAATCGCCCTTGAACACTGAACTTGTAACCAGAAGATTTCACTGCCTCGTATTCGGTTATCACTAATAACTTTTTTGCAAGAGCATACCCCATTCTTCATGATATGAGATCGGTTAGAGTCTCTTACAACTATTTCTCTCCCTGTTGCCATTGAAATGTACTTCATTGCGTATGACACCGCCACATACGCGGAGATTCTTGAATATCCTAATCGGTTTCCGCCAGCACAATCCCATATGCAACTGCTATTTTCTCACTGTGTTGAACAAGAACTGCTCCTTCTGTTCTTCTTCTACATCATGAAGAACAAAATCTGAATCAGAATGTACCCCATCTCTTATTTTGGCAGCCAGCTGGTTCGGGGTTCTCGATAAATTTCCCAAGCTTGAGGATGGGAAGTGTCTCCTACATGAAACCTGTGCACCATATTTTCTACCTCGATCTAGCTATAGCCAGCTTCTTTGATCAAATTTCGCTCTTTCATGCTTTTTCTGATCTTAGTCAATGCTCTCTCCATTGGCCTGTTGAAGCATGCAAGTTTGAGAGTAAGATATATGCCGCTGATCATTTGGTTCCTGCCTTCAAGAATCATCTCTGCAGCGTGCTTCCTCCAAGCTCGTATTCCCATGAACTCGGCAGGCTCCAAGCAATGTTCGCCAGACCAGAGTATCAGCCATGAAGAGCATTGAGTTAATGAACTCCATGGCTTCTACGAGAAGTCCTGACTGGCCTAGTAAATCAACCATACATGCATAATGCTCCATTCTGGGACACCCCAAACTTCGTGACATGGAATTGAAGCTCGCCCCTCGTAGATCATACTAACATATACAAGCTGATAATACAGCAACAAAGGTGATCTCGTTTGGCTTTGTCCCCGTCTCAAGCATTTTACGGAACATTTCCAAAGCTCTGGCTGCAAATCCATGTTTTGCAAAACCTGTGATCATTGACGTCCAAGATATCACGTTCCAATCTTCCATTTGATCAAAAACTTGAAAGGCGGATTCTATGTTACCGCACCTAGAATACATAGAGATCAAAGCATTACAAATGCATTGGTTTGATTCCAGTCTTCCTTCAATAACCGGCCATGGATCTGCTCACCCTTGCCAATAGCACCAATACTTGCAGCCCCCACTCAACAAGCTAGCAAACGTAAAAGCATTGATACCAATTCCTGTATTTGCGATTTCATTAAAGAGTAGAAAAGTTTCTTCAGACTTCATGTTCTTGGCTTACCCATCAACAATGGCATTGTAAGAAACCAAATTCTTCTCAAAGAGAATATCAAAAGCTTTTCGAGCATCTTCCATTCTTCCGCTCTTAGCATACATGCTAATAAGAGAATTCCCCACACAATTCACCGATGCTAGGCCCAATTTCACTGCATATCCGTACACCTGCTCGCCTATATATGGATCCGAAAGGTTTCCACATGCCTTGAGAACATCTGAAAACATAATTGATTTACAGTTTAATCGACTGATAACATCGCAAAAAGCTCAATACTTCTGCATCAGCACTTTCCACTTATATGACAGATAAAATGGTGTCCATATTATTATAACATCTGATCAACGTTTAAATCATTCACATAATCATCTGTTGTAAGACAAAGGTATACCACTGTTAAGAACCACATAAAAATGATCTGGAACAATTGTCCCAACGCTAACCTTAGAACGCAATTTGTTCCTACGCATAATCCAATCTGCAAGCAGAAAGATATATTACTAGGTGTAAAATGTCTGTATAACCACTCAATTCCATATCTAAGAACAAGTTGATAGCATCTCTGCAATAACCCAATTGTGCAAATCTAGTGACTAGTCCAAGTAACCAAATTTCTCTCAGGCATTTTCTCGAACACCTTATAAGCTGAGCCCAAATCACCACTACTCTTTGCGAACATGTCGATCAATTCACACCCAACACATACATCAACCTCAAAATACCCTGTTTTCAACACAGACCCATAAATTATCTCCTAATCCATGAGGCAGTCATGCGTTCGAAGAAGCCCGAATCACGGCGGTAAAGCAATACTCGTTCGGGTAAAACCCCAATTCGAGCATCTCTAGAAATGTGCAAATTGCTTGCAACTCCATACTGTTATTCGCAAAACATGAGACCATCGCACTCCATGAAACCAAGTCTCTCCTATTTCCCATTCCCTCGATAATCGACCTAGCGGTTTCGGTGTCGCCGCATTTCGAGTACAGGCTGATCAGTGTTCAACACAACCGAGTCCAACTAGAGTCCGGACTGAATCAGCTTCCGGTGGACGAGTTTCCCGAGTTGGAAGTTGCGGAATCGGATGCAGGACCTGAGGAGGATGGAGTAGGCGGTAAGATCTGGCGGGGAGTTTTATGGTCAGCGAGATCAAGGGTGGAGATTGTATGGCGGGAGGTGGCCCACGTCGAGCTGGCGGATCAGACGGTTCTTGAGGGGCTGGAAGTTAAAGGTTTTTGAGGAGTCATGAGGATACGTTTGCGGGAAGGGCTGAGGTTTTGAAGAAGGTGGGAGGAGGGATTGGGTGGAGAGGAAGCAGAGAGAGGCAATCATGGCCTTGAATATTCCCCCAACGGCTAGTTTGAGAGAAATGAAATTATCCAAGGCTTTGAGCACATATTGAGGGAGGTTATTTGTTTGTTTTTTTTTGTACGTACGTGAACTGGGTTGCATAAAAAACAGATTTTTGGGTAATAGTTGGATTGGGATATGGTGTGGAAATGCCTTTAACTTATACCTGTATATCCAATTTAATCATTGAGCTTTTTCTCGGTTCATAAGTGCTCTCAACGTTTAGTATCGCAGCTCATTAATACATTTGTTGTTATGGACTTGCATGGATGCACAGATAAACAAACGGAGGTTAAAACACTGTTGAGATGAACGCCACATGAATAACTTTAATTTGTCCATCTTAGTAAGTCTATGACAGTGTGGGCACGAATGAACTACAACATTAAAGCCGGGACACCAATGAATTGAAAAAAAAAACCTCAAGGATAAATTGGACATATAACTATAAATAAAGGACATTTAAACACCTTTTCCCTAGTCGGAATAATCATACAATAGGTTGAGAGAAAATTTGAAAGTTTTTTTTTTTTTTTTTACATATAACAATTAAATGAAGATTTTATTTGAAAGAAAATTGTAGTTGAAGCCTTACTCCTAAAGGGGAAGCAATGAATCGGTTGTTATTAACTTCCAAAGCATTAGAGCAAACCACTTAAATTAGGGACATAAATATTGAAGACTCTTGTTAAACTATCAATTTTTCTGAAAGGCCAAACTTGTCCCTCAAGTGTGGGTATATCCGGCTTGCAAAGAGGTAAATGCCCATCAATATGTAAATAGGGAACAAATACTCAAATGTGGAGCGGTGGCTTGAATTCATGATTTGCTGTCAAACTCGTTTCTTGATACTATGTTAAATTACTAATTTTCCTAGAAAGTATTAAGAAAAGAAAATGAAGATAAAAATAAAAAGGAAAAACAGAAAGAAAGAAAATAATAAGTTTAACCATAATAAATTAATTATATATATTTATTTAAACTCAATTTACCACTTGACCCGGACCTTAAGGTCCAAAAATTTTGATTTGATTAAAAGAACTTTTGAAAATCGAATTTTGGAAATCTAAATCTCCATTAGCATTTGTCCTTATTTTCATAAATGACCTTATGTTTTCTTGTAAATACATAAAATGAAAATACATTTTATCCAATATAAGTTACTTTTCAAGAAAAACACAAAAAAGAAATTTAGAGTATTTGAGATTTTTTAAAATAAATATTTTTTTTAAAAATTAAACTAAAGTTGAGAGGATCCTGAGATAAAATATAATTTTTTTTTTTTAATTTTTATTATTTATAGCAGTCCTCCATCTTTTATTTTTATTTTTATTTTTGTCATTACCAAAGCGCCCTGCTTCCTAAACAAACAGACAATCATCCTCTTGTTGCCTAAAAATGGCCATCCCTTCACTCTCCTATTGTTTATGAGGCTGTTAAAGAGATTACTTGAGCTAGGAAGCCAACATGATGAATACTGCAAGGCGGCAAGGTGCAGTCCCCCGCCCGGTCCGGTCATCCGGTTTCCGTTCCGGCTAAAACACCAGCAGCCAGACAACTGTGGATATCCAGGGTTTGAGTTATCATGCTCAGAAAAGAATCAGACCATTCTAGAGCTGCCCTCCTATTCAGCAAAACTCTGGGTGAAGAAAATAAATTACACTTCTCAAGAGATGATTGTCTGTCACCTGATGATTATTGCCTCTAAAGGCAGCATCATATCCTAATTTATCTGCTCTTATCTTCCACTTCACATAATGATGGCTCCATATCCATAGATGACTTCTCCTTCAACTGTCTACAAAACAAACATCTGAGCTTATTATTTCCATCCCTTGCAGTTTTCTCTCAAGTAATCATAACCCAGTTTATGCCACTCCTTCCTATGTCTATCTCACAGATGTGAACTTAACATCTTGCCGGAAGATTTTCAATGCTACACTCCCAGAATATATTCTTGATGGGGAATATGAGCTTTCAATGAATTGGCCAAATCCTTATTTAGGAACTGTGAAGGCAATCAAAGAGGAGGTATGTGATCAGTTAATTAGAAAGTCTTACCAATAATGGAGAAGTTGCTGGGATGGTAAAGCTGATAATCACTAAGGTCCAGTTGAAATCATATATCAAAACTATCCAAGACATGTTAGTCCCATGAGGACTCTGAATAAACTTTGTCTTATTCTTATGAGAAATTAATAATTGCAAATAGCAACCTTACCTTTGAATTCTTAAAGTGAGGGAAGAAAGTAAATCTCTCTGTTAAAAGGAAATTAAGTCCAATGTGTAAAATATGGAAATTAAAATGAATAAAATGAAGATTTTATTTCAAAGAAAGTTGGTAATTGAAGAAGCCTTACTCACGAAGACTTGTGATGAAGTGATTATTAATGTCCAAAGCCATGCAAGATTAAACCAACCACCATAATTAGGGATACAAATATTGATGACTTATGCAAGAAAGATAAGATAGCTAGCATAAGTATTGTTGGAAGTTCCACATCAGTTGAATATGGTCCAATTGAAGGGAATATATATATATATGAAGGAATCTTTCTACTACAAGGCCTTAATGGGAGGTGAAAGGTTATAAAATATTAACATGGTATGAGAGTTGACCACTGGATTATGATGGAAAAGGTTCTACACTTATCATCTTTTGGAAGGATTGGAAAAAAAAGAAGAAAAAACCCAGCCTCCATGTGAGGGGGAGTGTTGGAAGTCTCACATTGACCGGACACGATCCAATGGAAGTGAATATATATGGAGAAACATTTCTTCTATTACAAGGCCTTTTAGTGGGAGGTAAAAGGGGTTATAAAAATATTAACAAATATTGAATATATAGATTCTCAAGGAATCAAGTGTTGTTATTTGAAAACTGTTTTTTTTAATCTGAATTTAGTGTTTTCTATATTTAATGTGTTTTTCATAACCAAAAAAAGAAAACTGAGAATCAAACATGTTTTCCTTGTTCTCCTTATTTCTGAGAACAGAAAACAGTTTTAAAAAACAGAAACCAAATATACTCTAAATTTCAATATACTCACAATTTTTCTCAGAAATTCTGTTAGAGTCTACTACAGAAGTGTATGTTGTGGTCCTAACGTTAATACTGCATGGGATTATAGAAATGTAGTTGTCGTCACTGACTGCCTGATCACACTCCATCACAACTGCTTTAGGGATTGTCGATGGAAATCCAGGCCAACTAGAGTAAGTAGTTGTAAATTCATCAGTCATATAGTATGGAAATCCATATTCATTGTAATATTCAGAAACAGAAAGGAGTGAACTGGAGATCTGACAGTAGTGCTTCTTGGTTAGCTCAGGATCAACTACCCGAATGGTATAATTATGGTAGTTGATCTCTGCAACATAGTATTTCCCGGTGGAGAGGTTTACCATAGCATGATTGTTTTCGCAAGTCAATTCATACTCAGGGAAACCGCAGCTGGAGGGATCTCCCTGTAATCGAAAAGGATAGGAAATAACTGAATATCTCCGCAGAAGAGGGGCTAAGATATCTTTCTGGTACTTCTTGGTCATCCTTTCCAACAACACAAATTGAAAGGAAGAAGACATGGAAGGACTGCTGTTATGAGGCCTATTCCCACGAATTGCGCCTCCCTCATTGTTAAAGTTTAAGAGAGAGAGAGAGAGAGATGAATCCTATTTACTCTGTCTCTGGGTTGTGATAAGTTCCATGAAAAGGTGAGAGGTATAGGGGTGAAGTATCTCCCTAGTTACAACTTGTCTTAACATATATATTGGACTATTAAGTATCCTATCTACAGGTTGGGCCGGGCATAAGGATGGGACCAAGTTAGAGTTTCCATAGAACAAAATACTACAAAGATGTAATACCAAGTGAATTGATATAAAAAAAAGAAGTATCCTCTCTACATTGGTAAGATATTATCTAATTTCGGTTTGAGGTCCTCATAATTTTATTTTTGGGTTCTTCCCAAAAGGCTTCTTATTAAATATTCTCCACACTTATTATTAACTCCTAATCTTCCATATTTCTAATCCATATGAAACTTTGCACCCATACTTTATAAGACCTCACTTCCCCCAAACTGTGTTTCCCATTATTTAGAATCACTCTATTAAAAGATAATACTTTTTTACCTATACGGGCATGTTAGTAAATGATGATACAACAATTATCTAATATTTTTTTTCAACTAAATTTCAGATTCTGAGATAAAAATTATTATTTTTTTTAGGAAGGAAGATTTTCAAGGAAGGAAGATATTCTATTATGATAAGTATGGAAGGAAATCAGAATATTTCAGCTAGCTTGTTGAGACATATTAGGAAACATAAAACAACATAATATTGAGAGAATATCTCCAAAGTGAAAAAGCTGTAAAGACGTTTTTTCTCAAGTGGCGGGGAGAGCACACATAAAGGAGATTTACTGGAGGAGCTCTTCACATGTGAAGATAGTTGCTGCATGTATTGCTCTAAGCCTTGATGATGAGCAGTGTGATTACTCCACTAGAGATGGAGTGATTGGGCACTTAGGAGTCCAGATGCGTATGGGAAATAAGGGGAGCTTATTTACATGTTTACCGATGAGATAGTTGTTAGGAAGATGATGTAAGAAGGTCATAACACGGTAGAAGCTGGATTGACACTATAACGATGTCGCCCCGTTTCTGTAACATCTCTTGAATCCACTGTCATATAAAATAGTTTTCACATTTTCAAATATCTTATTTAGTTAGTCAAACAAAAACAAAACCCAAGAAAATATTTGTCTCCTTCTTAGAGTATACTACCCATTCTTTTCACTAAAATTCATATAAAAGTTTTAGATCCTTCCTTCATATAATTCATAATATAAAGAAGTCAAAGTCTTCCACTAAAAAAATCATGTAAGTTCTTAGTTCTTAGATCCTTCCCTTCATATAATTCATAATACAAAGAAGTCAAAGTCTTCCACTAAAAATCATAAGAAAGTTCTTAGATCCTTCCTTCATATAATTCATAATATAAAGAAGTCAAAGTCTTCCACTAAAAATCATATGAAAGTTCTTAGTTCTTAGATCCCCTTCCCCTTCATATAATTCATAATATAAAGAAGTCAAAGTCTTCCACTAAAAATCATATGAAAGTTCTTAGATCCTTCCTTCATATAATTCATAATATAAAGAAGTCAAAAGTCTTCCACTAAAATTCATATGAAAGTTCTTAGATCCTTCATATAAATCATATCTTCCAAGACAAAGAACGATATCCATTTCCTGTCAATAAAAAAATTATTAGTAGGCATTTTTTGAAATTTATACATGCATAATGGACCATATGATTTATGATAATATGGTCGTCAAAGATAACAAAACGAATTTCGTTGGAATTTTTGAAGGAATATGATGCTGCATTTATTGCTAACAAAATTCATTGGTAGGCTACTGTTTGAAGTTGAGGCATGTATAATAGACTATATGATTTATGGCAATATAATGGTCATATGTTAGTAAAGCTAGTCTCGCTTCCATAATGATTGTAAAATATCTTTTTATTTTACTTTATCTAGGATAGAAACAAGTGTTAATAGAAAAGCTTCCTTTGCTAATTTCTTATTTTCTAGAAATCTCTCATGAAACTTTTTTCATAAATTTGTAGATAATGGGTGTAGAATCTGCCAATAAAAAGACCTAAATTCTTAATTTCCGCAAAGATGGATGTAATTGTTTGAGAAGAACTTTTGAGGAAGGTATCAACAAGAAATATTAAATATTGTGGGGGAATTGATATGACAATGATAGAAAAGCTTGACTTTCCCTTGCTAATTTCTTAATATCCATGAAAAAATACACCGAAATAAACGTCCATGATGAGCAGCGCTGGCCTTGCCTATAGGCAGGAAGTAGAGCTGCTGCATCAGCCAGCTTTATAGTGGTATTATATCAGTGGTTTCATTTTTGAAATAATAAAATATTATATATATTTATAATTTATAGTCAATTAAATATAATAAAAATTTCAGTTGTTAACGGTCTCGAAAAAGCTACGCGTTAAATGCAATAAAGGCTACCGAAAATCTTTGCTATTTAATCTGATAAAGGGTCTAAATGGACCCCAACTTGTTCAATGATATGTCTTTTCTTATTTCCTTAGTGGAATTCTTTATACTTTGTCTGATGAGCTTGCTTTTTATTTTTGTTAAAAGAAGTTAAAATATTCTTTCTGACGTCTGAGTTTAAGTTCGAAAATATTGGGGTTTATAACTACGAGAAAAAATTAGGGTTCCTCATTTTTTCTTGATAATAAAACGACCAATCTTGATAATATGATCATAGTATGAAATAATTTATTATTTATTTTTAACGATATTTTTATTTGATTATTTTATTTTTTATCAAATAATAATTTTGTTAGTTTTATATTTTTATTATGTAGTTCAATCGAAGAAAAGAAAGGCGTGTTCGTTTGATCAATTTATCAAGATTCTCTCATTAGGGTTAATAAAATTTATTGATCACAGTTTAAAAGTTTGATCTTGAATTGATATTGGAGTGAGTTATTATCTTCTCACTGAAAAGTATTTATGCGGATATGAAAAAGAAAAGAAAGAAAAGAAAAGCCGAGGAGTTTTACAATCTCAAGTATGGGAGGTATGGACAAATTCTTTAGTAATAGTAATGTTAATGAGAAATATATGAAGGTTGAGATGAAAAAAGATATTAATGAAGGGGAGAATTTAGTAAATAAAGAAGATTTGGATGATAGTGAGCAAAGAAATTTTGAAGAATGTGGAAAATAAGAATGACGGCATGATAAGTTGGAGAAAATATGAATGAACAACAAGATGATTTTAGATCTGGCGTGTTGTTATTTGCACTTTGAGCATTACGAAGTCCGGAAATTGGAAGGTATTGATCAAGAATTTAATAGACATGTTGGTGAAAGGAGTCTGCCAAAGTAAAAGTGGATAATTTTCTAAAGCTCGGAAAATAGGCATTTACTAGCCACATTCGCTCGTTGTTATCAAATGGTGAGAGGCTATGAGAAAATGGTTGGTTCTTCGATTCGTGGATAAAATATTTTCTTTGTTGTAAGTTATTTAAGCAAGAGGAAAATCTTTTCAATTAGCTAATGATTGGAAAAATATCGGTTATAGGCTGGGTCGTGAAAGCCCAGTAATGACGCGTAAACGTGAAGATGGATTGAACTAGAAAGGAGATTACAAAAGAATTTGTGATTGATAAAGCATTACAAGAACAAATCAACAAGATAAGAAGCATTGGAAACCAGTTTTGTGAGAATAGTTTTACATTGTTAACTTTCTTTGCAAGAATAATTTGGCATTTGTTGAGTGCGAGAAGAATTTGTAAGAAGAAAATAATGGAAATTTCTTGGGTATAATTAAATGAGATTCTTGAGTTTGATCAAATAATGAAAAACATCTAGGGTTCAGGAAAAAATTCGGTATCATTATCTTGAATCCATAAAAATTAAAAATAATTTATCTTATCTTGCGGTGAAATAAAAGTGAATTATTAAAAGTTAGAAAGCGAAATATTTTCGGTTATCTTTTGATTGTACACGGATATAAGTCATGAAAAGCAAATATCTACTCCGCAAATACGATGTGTGGATGTCTGAAAGTCAGGTTAAGGTGAAAGTTGCTTTTTAGGTTTAAGTGGAGGGATACCGGAATGAGGATTGTTGATGAATGAATAAATCTTTAAGAACACTTGAACTTTGATCTTTGGTGATTTAAGAGGTCGAGGTTATGATAACTTGATTCGAATATGAAAGGAAGCGCTAAAAGGTGTATAAAAAAGTATTAGAGTAATCCAAGAGCTTTACACACACCATGTGGTTGTCGTAGTCTTATCTTGCGCTTTGTGATACAATGAGTCTTTGTCCCCAGAGCTAAATCTTTTGGAATTTATGCAATGCATATATATATATATATATATATATATATATATATATATATATATATATATATATATATATATATATATATATATATATTTCATCTTTTCTGAAGCGATGGAAGAATTTTGCAGATAATGTAAAAGGTTTGACACTTTAAGCCATTCATCGCGGGAACGTGTTGGGAAAGTCGAGTTGAATGTGTTAAAACTGATAAGATTTAATTTCTAGAAATTAAAGATTGTTTTAACTCACTTGGTGGAAACAGTGATGATCTAAGACATTCGGGGATGCTAAAAGTTTATTGTCGAGATATCATGGATTTTGAATTCTTATTTGGCATGGTTATTTAGTGCAAATATTTTATCTGTCGTTAATAAGTGAGCAAAATGTTGCAAAGTAAAGACATAGTTATTGATCTTTCTTTATTAGTCATTTGAAAGCACTTATTTCTTTCTTTGAGACTTATAGAAAGCTGGATTTGAATACGATAAGATTATTCTTTAAAAATTAATAACCGGATGAAAAGTTGAGCCTCTGATTTGTGAAAAGGCGTGGTATTCTGAAGAAAGCGATTTGATGAAAATGCTAGTGGAAGAGATTACGTTAATTTTGAAGAATCTTTATAGAGTTGATTGACTAACATATATAGTTGATCCAAGCTATTTCTTAAAGCTCGATATTGAATTTGAACGATTTAAAAAATATGAAGATATTTTTTGGATTTTTATTTGATTCTGCCAAAGTTCGTATTGTAGATGATTGTTTGAAGTCTTGTTGTGATGAGCGAAAATTTTGAGACATAACATGGACTCACGATATTGATGAGGATGAATTATTTTCTGTTGATACGAATAGAGCAGCTTCACGTTAAATATTAGGAGATAAGGAAAAATTGAATGCAGATGGCGGTAGATAGAGTCTTGCAGTTGCAATGTCCTAAAGACAATATTTCACCTCTTCTCTTATTGTTTGCGGGTGATTGCTCAGGGATAAGCTATCCCAATGTTGAAGGTTTTTGTGCAGGGAATCTTGGCTCAGCTAAAGCTCTTTCGCGGTTTTTCTATACCAATGAATGCAAGGTTGTTAAAAAATCTGGGAATTCAAAACAAAAGTCGTGTTGAATTTAAAAAACCGAGAATCTGACCTTTACGAAAGTTTATAACCTTTCAGAAAGATGCATTGTTTCAAAAAATAAAAATAAAAATAAAATAAATAAAATCTTTTGATTTATATCAAAGCCCACGGCCCCAAGGCCCAAGGCCCATCTTTTGAATTATATATATATTGGGTAGGCCCACCAAGGGGCCGTGGAGAAAAGACCATTGCATTTAGTGGGCCTCCAATTCTCATCGCTCCTATGAGGAGAACTGTGATATAAATTGATTAAAACGCACCCATCCGATGTGTGGGATGAGGTTTTGTTTTTTAAAAAGATTCTAACAATACCCATTTTGGCTCAAGAAATGTCTGATTTACAATTAGAATAAATTTATGTGTCATGAGAGGAAGCAGGCTGGTGTCTTTAGGAAAAGTAATCTTTTGAACTTGAACTTACCTTGAGTGTTACACATCGGATCTACTTGGTGACCACCGATGGATATAAAGATCTTGAAGCTGTTCACCTTTGTAGTAAATCTGAGCAACATGTATCACACACAACATAACTTAAGGTGCTCGAGTTTATGCGTTTATGTTCGTTTGGTCGCAGGCATGTCAGGTTATTCATGATAGCTCTAGAGAGATTTTAGCGGGTTTCAATTCTACCGTAAATGCGATACGCATTACTATCGCTATAGGTATGATTAAAGAACACTGCAATTGACTCATCTTTTCATAAAGATATCAGTGTCATTAAATGCTATACATAACCTATACATCAACATAACACACATTAAACACCTTAGGAATGAGTAGAGTATGTGTTTCACTACTTGAGTTTTACTGAACTAGTTTTCCTATTGAACTTAGATCCAACTAGGTTAGGTTTCCGCCTAGTATAACTCATTCAAGGGCTTTTAAACCCATTCCCCTCGATGTAAACTTGACTTGCTCTCTAGGTAGGCCTTTGTCAAGGATCGGCTAAATTTGCCTTTGACTTTATATGTTGTATCGATATCCTCCATTAGAAAACAGCTGTTTTAATAGTATTGTGTCTATATGTCTTGACTTTCCATTGTAGATGTTACTTTTGGCTCTGGCGTAGCGCCATGCTATCTGATGTATGCATATATTTATTCTGGGCTTATGCCATCTTGGAATATCTTCTAAAAAATTTCTTAGCCACTATGCCTCCTCGATGGCTTTATCGGAGTGCTATAAATTCGGACTCCATAGTTGAACGTGCTATACGTTTGTTTGGAAAAGAACTAGAAATGGCGGCGCCTCTGAGGTAAATACATATCCGCTGTCGATTTGGTTTACGTATTATCGAATCAATTAGCATCACTATAGCCTTAATCTTGGTGGATATTTTGTATAATGTAATCCATATGTTATGGTATACTTGAGATACCTTAACACTCGAACCAAAGCTTCCCAATGGTCTTTTCCAGGATTACTTGTATATCTACTAAGCCTGCTTACTGAATAAGCAATATCTGGCCTAGTGGCGTTCATTAGATTTTTATCGAAGCTACCTATGACTTGTGAATATTGTAATTGTGAGGCTTGCATCTCCGATTATTCTTTTTCGGTTGCAATTTGCCTTCGAGAGT
The DNA here is from genome assembly GCA_016808115.1 of Tetrastigma voinierianum. Taxonomy (NCBI): domain Eukaryota; kingdom Viridiplantae; phylum Streptophyta; class Magnoliopsida; order Vitales; family Vitaceae; genus Tetrastigma; species Tetrastigma voinierianum. The sequence continues at coordinate 96,506 of JAEQBH010000443.1, read as the reverse complement.
GTTCTTCTGACCTTCTGATTTGATTGATCATATTTATTTTAAAATCTTTTCCACATAATGGGATTGTGTAAGTATGTATCCTTCATTATTTCTTTTATTGAATTTGAAATTACATCGGCTAGACCTAGGTCTTTCATATCAAATATGGAGCTTAGTAACTTCTTTGTGGACATTATAACATCCTTACTAGTTCCCATTATAAGCATATCGTCAACATAAAGACAGACAAATACACATGAATTAGTATTATGTCTTTATGTATACGCGGCTAATATGGCTCGTTGATTTTAAATCCATATGAACAACATTGTGTGATCAAATTTCTCATACCCTTTGTTTTGCAGAACTGCTTAGAATCGTATAAGGACTTGACTAACTTGCACACCTTATTTTCTTGACCTTGAACCACAAATCCCATACAGTTTGTTCCATATATATCTCTTAATCTAGCTCTCCATTTAGAAAAGCATTTCCGCCAGTTTGATGCGCTTCGCGTAGCTCGGCGGAATGACACCGACGTCGCGCTGGATCGTATTCGTTGGGTGATAAGGTATCGACGAAGCTAATATCTGGCAACCGCTATCTTTGCTGCTGGCGCATGCTTCCGTAACGACATCGAGCGTTTCTTGTGACGCTCGGTTGCTCCGGATGTTGCCGGCTGAACGGTTCGCCGTTGCCGGATATGGTCGAAACGTGTCGCCTTCTTCGGCGAGCGCCGGGTGATGTGGCGGCGACAGTTTGCCGGTTTTCGGATCTGAACGCTGAGTCGGTTATGCCGAATTCACGGTTTGGTGCTGCGCTGCTGGAAGGTGTGTCTTTGTTCGCGATTATTGGATGACGTTCATCAGTTAGTGCTGCGTGTTGGACGCTGCGCAGCGGAAAACGTCTTGAATGAGGCGTATGATTCCGTTGGCAAACCATATTATGTCAAACATAGATATCAAACTTGAAGACTTCTATCATGTTTTTAATAAACGACTTGATCAGTTGTTTGGTTGATTTGTCTATTTAAACAGGGACTCAGACCTTTATTCCGTGTTCTTTGATCATTTTCAAGACAACGATCTTGTTTCATATAAATGGGGACTGTTTGGATTCAAGAAGGATTCTTGAATCAGGGTTTGGGCGATGTTGCCAACCCAGATATATTGAATATAACGACTGGGCGATAATTTATCATTCACTTGGATCTGTTTCTCTCCGACTCCATGTTTTTGTGGGTTAACGAAAGGATGTTGATGATATTTCAACAATGTTAAATGAATCAAAGCGGACTCTCATTCTACCATCGCGTGGATCTGTTTGGGCGCTTAACTCCGGTGGTTACCGAGCGCGTAGCCTTCAGCGCTGCGGACATAATAACGCTGCTGGAGTAATGACGGCAAACTACGCTGCGATCGTGCAGTTGCGATCAGGCTTTCGCGCCGGACTTGCTGACTGAAGTCGAAGTCGCTACCGGTCAAACCAGACGGACGTTGTTTGCTCTTGGCGTTGACTGGCGTTGATTCGATGACGCCGTGTATCGTTAACGTCGGACGGCGGTGGGTTGGATGACGCGACGCCGCCTTGCCATATGTTGTTAGCGTATCTAACGCGCAAATAAAAGGTCAACGACGCAGAGGATTCAACGTTATTCGACAGTGTTCAACGGTACGTGGGTTAACGACGCGGTCAGTGTTTTACCGCATCGACTACGGCGAAGTGACGTGGGACTGATGCGGGACTGACGTTGCCGAAGTGGAAAAACTCTGAATTCTTTATAATCTCTGAAGATATAACAATGATGAGATCTGAATGCTGGAATAAACGCGATGCCTTCATTAACGTTAGAAGACCAGTTGCGACTGTTATCAATCGCATGACGTCGCTTGGATCCTCGCCGTGCCTGAATATCAAATCTGCTGCTCGCGTGGAAGAAGACAGATTTGAATCTTGCGCGGCTCAAACTCAAATTGTCATCGAACTCATGCGTATTAACTTGATTAGTCAAGTAACGTTCGATCTTTCGGTGGCGACACTCTTGTGCCTTATGTCCGGCCTTTCCACAAACCGGCAATTTCCTTTGTTCTTAAAGTCTTTGCCTTTTGGTTTAAGCTTTGACACTCTTGCCTTTAATTTACGAAATTTTTGCTTTGTTGAAGGCTCGCTCTATGACATTGGCCTTGCCCCATCGGCTCCTTGTCCCCACTACGTGATGCTTCTTCTACTCGAAGCGTAGAATCGAATCGCCGTTGTGCGTCTCGAACGTGTTTCAAGTAAACTTTGAAATCCCTGCATGAAGGTGGCAATTTCTCATATAATGGAACTGCTGAAGCGCTCGCGATTGCACATCCTGCGTACAATTCATGAATAAAACGTTTCTTCCTTGTTTTATCACGGTTTTAGTATCGGCCGTATTGTGCCGAGAAATTTGCCAATTCTGAACTTTGGCTGGCGTCTTACATTTTGTATTTCTTCGAGCATTTCCCGAACTTGACTGGAGTCTTATATGATGAATAAATATAAATAAGTTGTTTTCAAACGGTCGAATATAGTTCACCTGAAAATTCAGTTGCTTCCAGAGCTTCAATGGTGACGACATCTCTCTTGTAAGGAGGATCTGTAGTAGCCTTAGGAACATCTTCTCGAATGATGTTTACTTGGAATTCATGGTTGTCAAGTAAAACGGCGTACATTTGCCATCTTGAAGTGGAGTTCCATTGAGCTTATCGGGCTTCTCGTCGAGAAGGGTTCTTTGAGACATGAAGTGTTAGTGTTATTCACGGTGTTATCCGCGTAAAGGCCGACCCGCAGTGTATGTTGCTTGTGGAACTTCGACATCTTTAATAAAACATAAGATTATATTGTCTTAGATTGTTGAAGTACGAGAGGTAGGCAACACATTAAATATTAGGAGATAGGGAAAAAATTGAATCTGAGGTAGCTTGGTGGGCTTGAGTCTTGAAGGATTGCCGTGTCACAGAGCGATATTTCACCTCTTATAGCTTGTACCTGAAGGCTGCGGGTGATTGCCTCGGGATAAAACTATCTAATGTTGAAGGTTTTTGTACGGGAATGCTTATTTCAGAAGCCAAAACTCTTTTCGCGGTTTTTATATACCAAAAATGAATGCACGAGTTTGTTAAAAAATGCCAGGGAATTCAAAAACAAAAGTCTGTGTTGAATTTAAAAAAAAAACGGGGAATACGACCTTTACGAAAGTTTGCAACCTTTGAAGATGCGTTCATTTGAAAATAAAAGTAAAATAAAATAAATAAAATCTTTTGATTTGCTCTCCAAGCACGGCTTGAAGCGAAATCTTTTGAATTATATATATATAATATATATATTGGGTAGGCAGCCGAGGAGCGTGGAGAAAGACAGCCCACCGCTGTGGGCCTCAGGTCTCGTCACTCCTACTGAAACAACAATATAAATTGATTAAACACTAAAGTGATGTGAATGAGGTTTTGTTTTTAAAAGATTCTAACGTTTTAATTTAAAGATTGTGAGAAAGTGCTTCTGAGAGGCCAAAACGATTAGTGTATAATATTTGAGAAAATGATGGATTCACATTTCGAATGTATGGATTGCTTCACAGGAATACTAGTAATGATACCGGTTCTGGTTACTCTGCGAAAGAAGTTTACCGAAAGTTGAAGTTAATCAGGTAAATCGTTGATCGGCAATGTCGAAAGATTGAATGGATTATTTATCACATACATTGAAAACGCTATCTTGAAACGAAATTGATTTTAATAGTTTAATTATTGATTTTTTATCTAAAGTGCTTGTAGAATAAAAAGCTTTCTGATAAATTTTTATGTAATGTTGAATATATTTGATAAAATTTTTATTTTTTAACTTATATATATATATATATATACATATATATATATACCTATATATATATATATATATATATATATATATATATATATATATATATATATATATATATATATATATATATATATTTATAATGGGCAAAAAAAAAATAACAAGAGGCACTATAAAGTAAGGTCGGCGATGATGAGAAAGTAGGCTATTGTTTTCAAAAAGAAGTTATCACGTAGGACCTTCCTAATGGCATCAATGTAAAAAATATGTTAAACATCATCATAGGAATTGATGTATGAAAGGATTGAAACGAAGGTACATAGAAATTTGACAAATGGTTAGATAGTTTTTATCTTCCATGGAAAAACTAACTTTGAAATTTCTCAGCAAAAATTAGGAGAATGATGATGTCTAGGAATTAAGGTCTTAATTAGCAGAAACATTAAATATTATAAGGTAATAGATATTAATAAACTCTTAACCAAATTCATATAATGATTGACTAATTCTTTAATCGATGATTTATTTTTTACATGAAAATGAGAATGATTGTTTTCAAATGAATTAATTGGGATATATATATATATATATGTATGTATGTATGTATGTGTGTATGTGTGCCGTGAAAGCTTAATTTGAAGGTGAATTTTCCTTTTGGCTTAGGAGTTACCAAGGGTCTTTAATAAACATCAATTAATATCTTATTTAATCAGTCCAAGTAAGAAAGCCCAAAAATTTATTTCTGCCCCTCTTAAAATATATCACTTTGCCATGAAAATCACAATTGAAAAGTTCATAGATTCTTCCTTCTTTCATTTCACAATGCAAAAGGTTAAAGTCATATAGGACGAGAACAAATTCCCTTAATTTATGCTACCAAAAATAACTTGGTAGGCCATCGTATAATTTATGATAATGTAGAAGTCAATGTCAACAAAGTCTAAGTCTTCTTGGAATTATTTGAAAGACCATAATGTTTGAAAGAGACTGGTTAAGAATTTTGAATTTTTATTTACTTAATCAATTTTACAATGAAAGTGTAATGGTAGATATATATACTATAAAGTGTTTTGAATCTCAAATTATCATTTAAGTTACAATACTAGATAAGCGTCTTGTTTTAGGTGCTAGCCTAAAAAAAATAGTAAAAAATACAAATCCTTCATAAATTCCAATTTTATAGTTATTTGGAGTTGATTTAAGTTGTGAGGATGAAAAATTGTGATATGGTGTCCATTTTACACATAAACTCCTTTGGGTTTAAAATAAATTATGAAGTCTTATTTATTCATTGGATTTAAATGAGGCTTAAATGATATAGCTATGATTAATATTGAGATTGTAAATGAATAGATTGTATTCATTTTTTCTTTGTATTTTTTATTGTATTAAAGTAATAATTATTATAATTTGAAATTTAATATATGATTATAAATTAGAAATTTGTTAATTATGATTAATCAAAAAACCGATATATGGTTAACCAAAAATTTGATTAACCATATTAATGGTTAAGTTTTTGGTTTATATAAATAACAAACCAAAAACTAACCTAAAAAACCGGGCGATTAGTTTTTATTTTGTGCCATGGCCTATACATGTATATATATATAGGAAAAACCATAACTTCCAGGCCCGGTTCTTATCGGCCCTGGGGCTGAATGGGCTGGCTTTCATATCCTGGTCCCAATTCTTTTTTCCTAAAGAGTTCGTTAAGATTTAAATCACATTTTCTCTATTTCCACAACCAAACAGATGATAAGTTTTTGTCAGCTATCTTTACATCAACTGATATTTCTGAATTCATTTCAGAAGTTCCTGAATAACATTAAAATATGTACACAAACTCGCTGCATGAAATAAAGCAAAGGTTGTTATCCACATGGTTTCCAAATTCAAGAACATAGATAACATAACAAAACAAATTTATTACATAAGCATTCATTCATCGAGGGCGGAAGTAAGTCTACTTCTGTAAGGAAAGTCCATACATCCAGAAGAGGATATGGAGATTCGGGCGAGGTGGGATTGAGCTCAAACACGCAGGCCTATCTTGATTTTATTGCATTCACAGAACTCAAACCAACCCTCTCCCAAGCTTAACAGTCTCCCTCCTTTGAAGTCTAAGTTTCACTGTCCAGATTCTTTTCAGTGGATCTCTCAGAGCTACTGTGCTTTCTTCAGTTAAACTATAGTACGTTTTGAGGTAAATTATACATGTAAGCCACCCCCATATGAAACAAATTAAATTGAGTACCCACTTAGAACATTTATTTTGTATTTTTTTTTATTATTTATAGCAATGGATATTTAGACCGGCTTGTTCATCTAGTCCTTCTTATTTGACTTGAAACCGATCGATCTAACCATGAGCAGGTTGAAGAGAGCTCTTACTGGCCTTGGAGGACCGAACTCGCTACTCCGCTAATCTCATGGGACCCTGAAGTTAACAATCAGGTAAATCTCCAATAACCTGAGGAGACTTGAATTGGTGACTATTGAGTTAAACTCGACCTTAGACCAACTGAGCTATTGAGGTTACCGGCAAATTTTTTTTTTTTTTTATCTGGCTATAGTTTGAGATAATGCGTATCGTGAGACTGACCTGCGACTCCCATTCCTATGCCCTTATGCCTGTTTTAACGGTGAATGTTTTACTACTTGAACTAGACATGATGAGCCGCTTAGAAGATTTAAAAACTATTTTTTTTTTAAAGAAATATTGTATGAAATAATAAATCAAAATCCTTTCCTATATTTTTGGTGCTCAAAAAATCATGAGTAGAAAATTCTTGCTTTGAGATGAAGCCAAACTCCTAGTTTGGGAAGATCATCATAAACTTACAAGTTACATCAATGTATTATTTTTTATTCTCTCTATATATGATGTCAAACCTAAACAATTATTCGTGTGTAAGATATCAAAGCAATAAACAATGTCTTAAGATCTAGGTTGAAAGCAATCTAATAAGAGAACTTACTTTTTGACGACACTTTTTATGGAATTTGTTGATTTGTGACCCGAATTTGGTTTCGGGCTAACGTCTGACTCTCTAGGTCCACAGTGCGATTTTTGTGGAAAAAAAGTTGAAAAAAAGAAAGAGGGATATATTGTGGCAGTAGAGGGGCTAAGTCTATCAACATACTAAGGTTTATTCTCTATTCCATTGTACTAGGTAATTATTCTCAGATTCATAGTGAATCTTTCTCCTCTGCCTGTGGTTTTTTCCCGCAAGGGTTTTACACATAAATCTGCTGTTTTTCTTTGTTTTCATATCAGAATCTGAGAGAACCCTTTGGAGCTTTAAGCTTGAAGGGAATCAATCCATGCATTGCTTTTGAGTTTCTAACAGAAGATTCCAACAGGTTGAATCTGTCATACCCCAAACAACCTCTCCAGATTCATCATATGCTCAACTCAAAAGCAGGGTGGGTTAGCCATCGCCTGATGAGCCCACAAGAAGCCGATCCTATGAACTCAGATTCAAAGTACAAACAACCCGTAAAGCTAAAATCACCAGTAATCTTAAACTAGAACTGTAACAGGAATTTCATAAATCTGTATTTAGTTTATCACAGTAATCCTTGCAAGAGCATACCCCATTCTTCATGTGATGAAATCGGTTAGAGTCTCTTACAACTATTTCTCTAACTGTTGCCATTGAAATGTACTTCATTGCAGAATGACAATCGTCACAGATGCGAAGGTTCTTGAATATCCTAATCGGTTTCAAAGGGGTTGTGCTAATAATCCCATAAGCCATAGCTATTTTCTCAGTGTTGGAACAAGAACTGCTCCTTCTGTTCTACTTCACACATCATGAAGAACAAAATCATCGGGAATGTTGCCCCATCTCCTTTACTTTGGCACCAGTTGGTCCAGTTCTCGATAAATTTCCACAAGAGCTTGAGGTGGGGAAGCGTCTCCTACATGGGCCTGTGCACCATATTTTCACCTGATCCAGCTATGGCCAGCTTCTTTGATCAAATTTAAACTCTTTCATCTTTTTCTGATCTTGGCCACGTCTCTCCATTGGCCTGCTGAAGCATGGAAGTTTGAGAGTAAGATATATGCTGCTGGATCATCTGGTTCCTGCTCAAGAATCATCTCTGCTGCGTGTTTTCTAAGCTCGGTATTCCCATGAACTCGGCAGGCTCCAAGCAATGTTTGCCAGACCAGAGCATCAGCCATGATGGGCATTGAGTTAATGAACTCCATGGATTCTACAAGAAGTCCTGACCGGCCTAGTAAATCAACCAGACATGCATAATGCTCCATCCTTGGGATGATTCCATGAACCGTTACATTGAACAAGTGTTTCCATCCCTCAGAGATCACACCTACATGGCTAAAAGCTGATAATACAGCAACAAAGGTGATCTCGTTTGGCTTTGTCCCCTTCTCAACCATTTAACAGAACATTTCCACAGCTCTGGCTGCAAATCCATGTTTTGCAAAACCTGTGATAATTGACATCCAAGATATCACGTTCCGATCTTCCATCTGATAAAAAACGAAGCAGTTCTGCACCTAGAATACCTGAGATCAAAGCATTACAAATGCATTGGTTTGATTTGTGCTTCAACTAATAACCGGCCATGGATCTACTCACCTGCCCATAGCACCAATACTTGCAGCCCCCGCCAGCAAGCTAGCAGTAAGCAGTGATACCAATTCCTATTATTGATTTCATTAAAAGTGAAAGTTTCTTCCAGACTTCATGTTCTGCCCGTCAACAATGGCATTGTAAGAAACCAAATTATTCTCAAAGAGAATATCAAAGCTTTTCGATCTTCCATTCTTCGCTCTTAGCATACATGCTAGCAGAGAATTCCCCACACAATTCACCGTCACGAGGCCAATTTCACTTGCATATCCTTACACATGCTCGCTATATATGGATCGAAAGGTTTCATACCTTGAGCACTTGAAAATGAGAATTGATTAGGCTGAATCTGACCAGATATCATCCTGAAAGTTCAATAAGCTTCTTTATCAACTCTCCCACTTTTCATACACTGTGATAATTTACAGTCCAAGACATAACTTATTATGGGCAGGCATCTGATCAAACGTCTTTCTTCATCAATCCATCTGCATACCTTTGCATACATGTTCTGAAAGCTACAACCAACACAAACATCCAACGTAATCAAAAGCGTATAACCCGGGAATGCAATTGCTTCCTAATACTATGAAAAGGACACTACTATATGTAAAACAGTCTGGTGCATAACCACTCAATTCCATATCTAAGAACAAGTTGATCGCATCTCTTGCAAAACCCAATTGTGCAAATCTAGTGATCATTAAAGTCCAAGTAACCAAATTTCTCTCAGGCATTTTCTCAGGCGCCCTTGCGACGATTGATCTTGCCGCCTGCTCTTTGAACATGTGATCAGTTCTTTCAACGCCATGATAAGGTACACAACCGCTTTTGGGCCATAAATTGCTCCCGATCGCGAAGCGCTGGCGTGACAATAGTTGGATGACCCCAGTTCAGAGGCATATCCAGTATTGGTAGCGCGGCTCGCTCTATTATTATAAAACGCTGGGACCGCATCGCGCTCCGCAAACCAGTCACCTCGCATTCCTCGTCGACTAGCGGTATCAGCATCTTTGTTTCCAGTACAATAATCGGTGTTCCAACAACCAGGTCGAAACAATTAAGGGCTAAATCATTCCGTGAACAATTTTCTGGATGCAGTGCGAGATCGGATTGGACTTGCGAAAGATAGTTGATGGTAGAGATCTGGTGAGGTAGTGCTTTGCTGATCGTGAGATAAGTGGAAGCTGCATGGCAGAGGCTGGCCATCTGACGGCGGATCAGGGCAGGTTGAAAAACTCAAGTTAGATTTTGCAGTCTAGAGATAATCTTTGGCGGAAAGTTGGGTTTGGAAGAAGACGGAAGACAGTTGAACAGGAAGGAAGAAAAACAAAGTTATCATGTGTGATCTTAACATTAGTTGGAAGATAATTATCAGGCTTTGTTTTATAAATAAGTGTTCTTGTGTGCAAACTGGTTCAATAGTTTCGAATGTGATTGGACCGAGGATATGATTTTCATTGTGACATATTATATCTTCAAATTAATCTTGATTTTGGGTTTATAAGTGCTTAACGTTTAAATAATTCTGTTAGTTCATCTTCTTATTGAAATCTGTGAATGGATAAGCAGACGTTAAAAAACGATTAAGATGGGCTTGTAGCATGGATCTTTGTTTGTCAATCGTATAAGTTTATGATGGTGAGGACATGAATGAACTACGATATTAAAGTTGGGGATCTGATGAGCAGAAAAAAAAAGCTGAATTTAAATTAGACGTATAGCGTAAATAAAGGCGTTGCACTTTTACTATTATAATAGGTGTGCGTGAAAAGTTGGAAGTTCTTTTTTTTTTTTTCACATATAACAATTAAGCGAAGATTTTCTTTGAAAAATGTTAGTTGAAATATACTAGGTGAAGGAAACTAAATTAGTGGTTATTAACTTCCAAAGCCCTACAAGATTAGAGCAAACCTTTGAAATTAGGGACATAAATATTGAAGACTCTTGTTAAACTACCAATTTTTTTAAAAGTTCAAACTTGTCCCTTAAGTGCTGAGTATATCCTGCATGTGGAGAGGCAAATGCCAATTAATATGCAAATAAGGAACAAATATTCAATTATGGAAGTCTTATTTATAATTCGCAACCTCCTGTCAAACTTGTCTCTTGATACTATATTAAATTACCAATTTTCTTTACAGCTATGTTTAGGAAACCCCGCAAGTACTAGAAAAATGAAGAGTAAAAATGGAAGAAGAAAATTTAGAAAATAAATAATAAGTTTAAATATAATAAATTAATTATACATGTTTATTTAGCTCAATTTACCATTGAGCGGACTAAGGACCGACAATTTTGATTTGATTAAAAGAAATTTTGAAAATCTAAAACTCCATTAGCTTTTGACTTTATTTTCATAAAAATAAATAAATTATGTTTTCTTGTAAAAATAACATTTTCTAGCTTTTAGCATATACATGTAACTTCTATTCAAAAAAACAAAAACAAAAAAAACATATACATGTAACTTCATAAAATGGGAATGGCATTTTTATCCAAATTAAGTTACTCTCCAAGGAAAACATGAAAAAGATTAGATTTACAAATTTAGAAATGTTAGAGGTTTTCAAATAAATATTTCTTTAAAAAAAAATTTCAACAAAAGTTGTGGATCCTGAGATACTTAATTTCTCTATTATTATTATAGCAGTCCTTATCTTTTTTTGGTATTCCTAAAACTCCTGCTTCCCAAACAAACAGACAATCATCATCTTGTTGCCTAAAAATGGGCATCCCTTTGCTCTTCTACTTCTTGTTTATGAGGTTGTTAGCAGAGATTAATGGAGGAAGCCGACATGATGAATACTGCAAGGCGTCAAGGTGCAGTCCCCCAGCCAGTCCGGTCATCCAGTTCAAAATCACAGGCTAAGACACCAGCAGCAGACCTGTGGATATCCAGGGTTTGATTATCATGCTCTCAAAAATTAGACCATTCTAGAGCTGCCCTCCTATTGTAAAGTCTGGGTGAGAAAGAAAATAAATTACACTTCTCAAGAGATGGTTGTCGTCACATGGATGATGTTGTGCCTTCAAGGTAGCATCCATGATCTTGTTATCTGCCTCCCTTCCACTTCACATACGATTACTCCCATATCCATAGATGGCTCCTTCTTCAACTGTTCACAAAACAAACATCCGAGCTTATTCTTCCATCCCTTGCAGTTTCTCTCAAGTAAGTATAACCCAGTTTGCTCACTCCTTCCTATGTCACATATGTGAACTTAACATCTTGCCGGAAGATTTTCAATACCACACTCCCAAAATTTATACTTGATGGGAATGAGTTTTCAATGGATTGGTCAAATCCTATTTGCAGAAACTGAAACACAAGGAAACAAATGCCAATGGAAGAAGAGAGTGTAACACATGACTTGAAAGTGAGTGCATTCAGAAACCAGTAAAGGTACTTAACCTGCTTAATTCTTACGTCATCTTCACCTACTATGCTTTGGTATGCAAATTAGAATTTTCTAGTAGTTGTTATAATGTAATATGCATGCTTTGTGAAACCAATTGATGTGAACATGCAATTAACGTAACGGATGTGAACTTGCAATCTTATTTATTCATTTCAAACTTAGCTACAACAATAATACGCTAAACTAAATCAATTGAACCTCAAGAAAGGACTGCAAAGGGCAAGGTCAAAATTAAACTCATGTTACATCCTCATTTAAGCTATTATGATTCAAAGACTACAAAGTTTATTTTCTTTTTACAGGTGCTCTGATGGATAAATGCATTTCGCGGGTGATTTCTTATTCATCTTGTTTTCAACAATAGAGGATAACATCACGGTGATTCTTAGTTGTTTCTTCTTTTTTTGTTTGTTACAAAGCCACTTTTCCCTTATATGTGTGTAGTAATCATTGGTTTCTTTCATTTTGCTACAGGAATCTCTATAATCTTCCTGTTATCACTCTAATAAGTTGAAAAGAGCATAAAATAAGTATTCAAAATTTTGGAAGATTATGGGCTCCAAAGCCCTATGCAGGGATCACAAAATAATTTCAAGGATAAATTAGGTCCAAGAAGGATATGAGACCGTTAATAAGGAAAACTCTTGAAATGAAGTTTTGTTGCGTTAAAAATGTGATGATTTCAAGAAATGGGGAAGTGTTTATCAATGAAGTGGGAACAATTGTGATACATCATGTAAATGTGGTTGGCTTGCTCGAATACGTGGATGAATATAGATGAGCACGGTTGCAGATTTTACAAATGAGTCATTAAACAAATTCATATTTTCAATATTTGGTAATAATTGAACCTTGGTTGGCCTAAGCTTCAAGATATTGCTATAGGCATAGCTAAAGGAATTAAGTATCCCCACCAAGGTTATGATCAAAGAATCCTTCATTTGGATATCAAATCGGCCTCATAATATTTTGCTTCATCATAACTTTAATCCATAGATCTCTGATTTTGGTTTAGCCAAATTATGCTCTAAGGAGCATAGCATGGTATCTATGACATCGGTAAGGGGGACCATGAGCTATATTGCACAAGAGATGTTATCTAAATTTTTTTGAAATGTGTCTTATAAGGCAAATGTTTATAATTTTGGTATGTTGTTGATTGAAATGGCGAGAGGAAGAAAGAATATTGATCTAACAATGGAAAATAGTAGTCAAGCATACTTCCTGGAATGGCTATATAATCATTTGGATCAGAGCAAGATGCACGCATTCGTGAAGAAGAAAGTGATATTAAAATTGCAAAGATACTAAGCATAATAGGGCTTTGGTGTATCGAGTGGTATCCAATAGATGGTCCTCCCATGAAAGTTGTGGTTGGAATGTTGGAATGGAAGGAAGATAACTTAGTCATGCCTCCCAATCCTTTTACTTCTATGGGACAAAGAAAACAAATTAATGTTAGAAGAAACTAAAACATACGTACCTTGAGTTGAGCAACCATATAAAAAATAGAATAAAGATTGTTTATTATGGTGTGGAATTTGGGTAATAACTATGTTGTAATAAATGATCATAATTTTGTTATATTGCTGCATCTTAGAAAAAATATGCTCAAAACCTTTTATTAAATTAGAAAGTTATGTTTAACTCGTGTTTCTTTTCTTTACTAAGTATAGAGTCTTTAGTCCATTATGCTAACTATGTGATATAGTGTTCAACGGTCAAGAAGGTATGACATAGGGAGGGAAGGGATGCTGAGTTCGATTCTTAGAAATGAGTTTATTACATTTATGCTTAAGTGGTTATTGTCCAATAAATATATATATATATATATATATATATATATATATCAAATTGAAAAGTTGTGTCTGTCATGTAATTATTTCTTTCCTTGCACCTAACTGAGTAGGCCTTCTTGTAAAGTTGTATATTGATTTAAAAAATTTAAGATGTGAAAGGTTTGTATTCTCCAAAGAAAGTGGATTTAATGTTGAATCTGTGGCTAGAAGCTTATTAAACTACTTACTTCAAACAAATAACTCTTTTGACATGTCTTGCATTTTTTGGAAAGATTATCTACTATTAAGGTGATTAGGAGCTGAGAAAAAAGGAAAATTTTTCATGAACAAGTTTTAATCTTGGAAATTATTAAGTTTACATTACTAGAAAGGAAAAATGAAATATTTAAAAATAGTACTACAAGTATTGTTGACCTCCTTAGATTGGCTGACAATAGACTTAAACCATTGCAAAATTTCAACACATTTATTCTATCGTAATTAAGTTTTCTTGCTTACATATTACTATCTTACGGTGGTAGTTATAACATTAAATACTCGATAAAACTGTTATTGCTACGGGTTTAAACCATTGCAAATGCTCAACCAAAATGCTTTGTCACAAAAACAAGTAGTCTTTCAAAAAATAAGTGAATTTTCATGTATAATTGTTTTAATAACTCACTACAATGGTTTTATTACAATAGATCATACATAATTCATTACTGAAAGATTATTGTCGTCTTATGAATATAAAATATTATCACCTTAGTTATTTGATAAACATAATCTTAACTAATGATCAAACAAATTTATTGTTGCAAAAGTTGTATATGAATATAAAAAATTCATCATAGTGAGATGATGAATATATGATTTTCTGAGTAGTAACAAAACAAATTTATAATTATTTATTTAGTTTATCATATTTATACAAAACTTACTCTTTATTTTTCTTATCAATTTAAAAAAAATTAATGTATATGAAAATTAATTAATATTCATGAAAATATTGAGAACATTTGTAGATAAATTATATAAAAGTAATAATTAAACATTTAGGTGGTTTATTTAAAGAATTGATGTGTATAATACCAAGTTTTGACTTTCAATGTTTAGAATTTAAGAGTAAATATTATAACTAATTCATTTAATTAAATATAAAAATGGCGACAAAATGTATAAAATATAATACTTTAAAATATTTATAATTTTCCTTTATAAATTTATATTTACTTATACTTGATAATTATATATATATATATATATATATATATATATATATATATATATATATATATATATATATATAAATTAATATCATAGTGTGCATTCATAAAGATTAATTTTAATTTTAATTTACTTATATATAAGATTAATAAAGTGTGTATATATATATATACACTTTATTATAGCTTGTTAGGCTCATATATATCTTTAGCTAAAGGAAACAATATTAAAAGATATGAAATATCATAGGTGTGCATTATGACCGCATCTATACGATTAGGATAGAAAGGAAATGACAAATATTGTACTTTGTAAAAGTTTTAATGAGCAAAAGTTGATGACATGTTACTTTGTCTTCCAAATAAAGAACAACTAGAATCTTGGGTAATGGGTTGAGTGTCACCCACAATTAATTTCTTTTGATGTGTGTATGTGTATATATATATATATATATATATATATATACAAAAACGACTGCTTTTTGTAGTCTTGCCCACAATTATTGATCATCTACCTCTTAGATATATTTTATATATAATATTCTTAAATTTCTCTCATATGCTTTTCCTTTTTCAAAGCAACTACTTTTCATGGTTACACCTTTTGAATTGATGGGTCCAAAGTATTGCTTACATTTATCATACTTATCTTAACTAAAGTTAATATGTTATATTTTTTGAAAATGAGAAATTAGAATTAATTGTAGCTTGAGATATATCTCCTTTGGTCAGTCTATAGCAACTTTGCTTAATTTTTAGTATATGTAAAAAAGCTCTCTACCAAGTTAGAGCCTCTTAGTTCAATATTATACTAACGGATTGACCTCTATTTCCCAAGAAGATCACTTTTAAATAATAATTAATACTTTGTCTTCTTTATTATTGTTGTTTTTCTTTGTGTTTAATTAGAATTAGTTTAATTTATTTTCCATTATATATATATATATATATATATATATATTTGTTGTTATTTAAGTCATGTGAGACATTGCAGCAAAACAATAATCATTTGAGACGTACCGTATGGATTAAGACAAAAATCAATTGAGTGTTATGAAACTAGACTTTGAAACATCAATTGTCGACATTGCTCGTGCCACCATGTCGCCTTAGACGTCATTACATTATATGAAACTTGCAAAATAAGATTTATAAAGCCACACATCTAGTCAAATTCATTCATAGTATCATATCATAGGAATAGCATGGCAAAAAAAAAAACTATATTACCTTCCATCTAATGTAATTGTGCCCATGGATTGCATGAGAGGTTAGTGAGTACTTCTACTGGATTGCTCATATGATTCTCAACAGACATTTCCTCATAGTATAAAGTAGGCTTTGGGGGCATTTCTAATAGCTCAACCTCTCCTTCCAACATCTCTAAGGCTTTGCTCATTGAAGGACGATCAATGGGTTTCATTTGTATACACCATAATGCAACTACAATCATTTTCCTTACTAACTTCTTTTCATCTTCGGTGGCATCTCCCAAGTCTATATTCTCTCCTTGATCATATCTGTCATAAATCCACGATGGAAAATATATTTGACTTGAATGATTTGCATTTGCATTCACATTCCTCCTTTTCCCTACCATTTCTAACAATAGCATTCCAAAACTATAAACATGACCTTGTATGAGACACCTCGATGTTTTATTGAATAATTAAGGCAAATATATCCAATGTTCACTCGTCTTGTGATGAGAGACACACCATCTTTGATCTCATTGAATACAACTTGCGAGGCGAATCCCCAGGAAACTTTTGGTGTGAAGTCTTCATCGAAGAATGTTGTAACGGGGCTTAATATCAAAATGTAGAATTTGCATGTCACAACCTTGATGTAAGTATTCAATCCCACGTCCCACTCCAATTGCGATCTTATACATAATTTCCCAACTCAAAGTAGTGTTGTTTTCTTCTTTAAGGAAAACAAACTTATCAAGAGAGCCATTGGGCATGAAGTCATATATAAGTGCCCATTTGGATCTGCACACGAGAATCCCTACTAGTCTCCATGCATTAACATGATGAATTCTTCCTATTGTAGCAACCTCATTGATGAAATCTTGCCCGTTAGCTTTTGACATGGCTAATACCTTCACAGCTAAATCTGGCGGCTGGAAGTTTTTCCTTTGTATCTGGTAAGCCTCCTTGGCCTAACTTATTTGCAAAGTTATGAGTCATTTTCTTTATCTCTGAATATGAGTACTTGATGGGTTGAAGATTTTTGTGATTGCGTAAAAATTCTTCTATACTATCATCTAATGATAGATGTCTTCGACGAAACTTGTAAATCAAATACACAAATAGGCAGAATATCCCGATTAGAGCCCTTCCTGAGACTAAACACAAATCAAGCGTCCTTAAGCAATGAATATTTTTTAAAAATTATGACAGCGATAACAAAATAAAAAAAGTTAAATCCATCAAATACACGTGGAAGAAATAAAAAAACCATTAAAGCTTCATGTTGAAAAAAGTAGATGGTCGAGTTGGTAGAGCCATGAAATAGCTATCATAGCAGCAAGCAGATGATATGTAGTAGTATCGTAATATCATAATGTAAGCCCATAACACCTGTACTTAATTGCTTTCATACTAAGATCTAGTAAGTACATATAAAAGAATGTGACATCATTGAATTGTCAATCATGCATACATATTTATCCTTAACATATTAAAATAACTATTATTATAGGTATCAAACCAATAGCAATTCATATAAGCTAAATCTAAGGAACAAAATATCGAAAATATCGATCGAAATATCAGTTATCGATGGAGGTCGATATGATGTCCTCCACCGATAGTTGGTTGAAGGAGATATCGGTCATTTATCGCTGCTTTTGCCGATATTTTGGCGATTTATCCAATTTTGATCGATATTCGTCCATTTGTATCTGTTTAGAATTTGTCAAAAATGTTAAAAATTTGTCATTGGGGTTCGAACACCTTTAAAATTAGGATTGTTGTATTGTATGTCTATTTAATTAAATAGATTGCAAATATTTTATATTTTCTTATTATTTATGAATATTTTACTATTTTACATTTTGTTTTAACATTATCACTTTATTTAGTTTTTCATAAAATCCTTTCACCTTTCAAAAAAAAAATTAAAATTTTAAAAATCATCCAATAGAATTTACAATTTCAAATCAAAAATTAATTTGATAAGAAAAACAAATAAAATAATATCTCATTGAGAAACTTAATATTTTAATATAGAATCTTCTCATTATCTACCTATATTGTAACTAATAACATATGAATAAATATCTCTTTTAGCATCATAATATCTTAA
Organism: Tetrastigma voinierianum; assembly: GCA_016808115.1. Taxonomy (NCBI): domain Eukaryota; kingdom Viridiplantae; phylum Streptophyta; class Magnoliopsida; order Vitales; family Vitaceae; genus Tetrastigma; species Tetrastigma voinierianum. The sequence continues at coordinate 78,339 of JAEQBH010000443.1, read as the reverse complement.
TTATTTATTAAATATAGCGGTTAATTTAATAATTCTTGAATTTTAATCTGCAACCAATTAAAATATGAATCATTTCTCATTATCTATAAATAATACACTTATAAGAATTATTATAAGTGTATAAGTCAGAAAAATCATTAATTCTAAGACTAATAATTAATTACATATTTAATTTAGTAATTATAAATCATTATCAATTGATTTTATTATTTTAATTTCATTTAATGAAAAGTAATTTTAATTTTTAAAATTTTAATCTTAATTAAATTTTTTATTAATAATATTAAATGGTAGTAAATATTAAATTAATATATATATATATATATATATATATATATATATATATATATATATATATATATATATATATATATATATATATAAATGAACAAATATTTTAAAAAAATATTAAACCGATATTCATGAATATTTCAGATATATTCGTAATATCTGATGCAGATATATTAAATTTCTGGAGAAATATTTTGATCGTTGGTAATCTTCTAAGGATAATTGAAGTAGAAAAAGAACTTTATTTTAATTTAATTAAGTAATATTTATCCTATCAAGATGTTTATTTTCATCATTTTAATTTTAGAGCTATTCCCTTGCAAAATCTTGGTTGCATAGAACTGGAGCCTTGGATAGAAGACCCAAAGTTTTAGTTCCATTACTTGGGCTTCTTTACAAAAAAAGAAAAAGAAAAGAAAAAAGAGTAGTTTGGAATTGGAAAACTTACCAATAATACGCAGTATCCAACCTCCTGGTAAAAGAAAGAAATGTAACAAAATAAAAATACAGACCAACATAAGTGAAAAATATAAACAACATTCAAGGAGGAGACAGTATGTGAGCAAAAAAGTCCTACCACCAATCATGGAGAAATTGGCAGAGCGACATCGTTGCAATTATTAAAGTTGTTCTTGAAGTCCTGTATTAAACCATCTAAATATTATTAATCCCAAGGAAGAATGCCGATGAGGACTCTGAATAAATCCTTTGTCTTATTCTCATGAGAAACTAATAAATAGTTGCAATTAAGTAGCAAACTTACCTTGGAATTTTATGGTATATGGAGAAAGTAATCCCTCTGTTAACAAAGAAAGTCCAATTTGTAAAATTTAGGAAAAATGAATAAATTGAAGAATATTTTTTCTTCGAAGAAATTGAAAATTTTCGGTTGAAGGCCTTACTCTTGAAGGGAAGCAATGTATCAGAAGTGGTAAACTTCCAAACGTCTTTGAACCAAACCGCTGAAATATTGAAGATCAGATATGTTCTAAGGAATTAATATAATTTCCTATAAAATCCCAACTCCAAAGATCAAGTATGAGTTGGCATCTTATTGCTCACATATTTCTTCTCATTCAAAGGCATTCGACTCTCAAAACCAGTATTGCAAGATTGCCCTTTCATTTCGCAATGGCGGTAGCAGAAATGCAAAAATGAAAGCTGAAGCGCTGAACAAAATGACACCGTCTGACATGGAAAGAGGTTGCTGGGAGTAGTGAGAGTGCTTCAACGGTTGAATAACCATATATGTACCGACGGTGCATGAATTCGAATATATCGGTAGGACATACTTTCCAGATACTGCATAAACATATGTTGGTATTAGGAAGAGGGATGGCTGTAGTGTTGCATGAAACAATGGGAATGTAGTCGTATTCACTGACTGACTCTCGCATTTCATCAAAACTATTTATAGAATTCGGGTTCAGAAACCAAAGAAATATGAAATTGTTCATCGCCGTAACTACGGTAAAAATCAGCTATGGAATGGAGGGACTGGAGATCAACAGTTTTGCTTCCTTGACTATCCAGGATGATCCACTACCAGAATCGTATAATTGTGGTAGTTGATCTGGGTAACTAAGTGTTTCCCACCATCATATTTCCCACCATAATATTCCTGCAGGTTGACCATATTTTGATTATTTTCACAAATCAATTCATACTGAAGCCGCAACTGGAGATCGCCCTTTAATCGGAAAAGGGTAGGATATGTTCGAATATCACCGCAGGAAGATGGGGTGCATATCTTTGTGATGCTTACCAGCAACAACACAAATTGAAAGGAAAGGCATGGAGGAGGACGTAGTGTTACAGGGCTACTGCATCATGAGTTGAAACTTGAAAGAGAGAGATGAGAGAGAGAGATACTCTGCTTTTGGGTTGGGTTGTGACTTGTGAGATTTCATAGAAGAAGGTGAGGGGTAGAATGAAAAGATCTGTCTTCAAGTCCACATTCAATCAATTGTGTTGTGTAAATTACTATATTATCCAGCAAATTTATCACAAGTCACAACTTGTCCGAGAACCGGATCCGTGGAATATTCCAGAAAAAAAATATCTAAAAGAGGAAAACCCTAACCCTAAACACCACCATCCCTCGCCACGTGACTTCAACTCGAGATGGAAATAGAGAGCGCCGCAAAGGCCTACTAACACAAATATACGGGTGCTCTCACTGGGGCCGTCCGATCGAGTGCCACGTCATGGATCCGTGCCTGTTCGTCTTTCAACGGCTGAGATTAGTTTGCAGAGTTACCTGGTAGAACGAGCGCCGAAGATGCTCCTCTCTTCTGGTCTCTCTCCTCCCCTGTTTTTTTTCGATTTTTTATTTTAATTATTTTCGTCAATTTTCCGTGCAAAAATATCCTGGGAAGATTTTGAGATGAGGATCTTGGATGAAGAGAGGGAATTAGAGGAGGGGAAGGAAATTCGGGCTTTGAATGTAAGATGCATGGAGATGATGAGGTAGACAACGAGGAATCGGCTGAGAAAAACAACGTCGTGGAACTGGAGGACGAGGAGGAAGATGGTGATGGCGACGACGACGATGAGGATGATGATGATGATGATGTATGAGGTTCTTCAGCCGCCTGGTAGTCCTCCAGTCCAATCGGTGGACGACGACGACGACGACGACGACGATTTTTGTGTCTAACTTCTTTCCTCATTGAAATTGGTTTGATTCCTATCAATATATATATATATATATATATATATATATATATATATATATATATATATATAAAGAAGAATTATACCTAAGAAACATTGAGAAGTTTTCAGAGGATTAATGATCTTATGTGATTTGTTATTGTGTTACTTGTCAAGATCTTGCATCATTATCTTATATCTTGTCAATTAGACCTAAGAAACTTTTTCAGGAGAAAATTTGAGGCATTTTGGATAATGTTATAAAAATAAGTTTTTGACAACGACCCATAAAAGTAATTCTATACCATTTTTATGAATATAATTCTATTTGAAATTCTAAAGAATTGTTTTCATTTATTAGTACTTGGTGAATCTAATTCACTATACAAAATCCAATATAAAAAAAAGCTAAAAAACATCCGGTCATTGCTACATAAACCACTCCTTCTTCATGATATTTTTATTATAAAATCTATTAGATGTGTTTTTGAAGTTGGAAAATTATTTTTATTTTGTAAAATAAAACTAATTTAAAATATTTTGACAAACTTCATATTTAAGTTGAAAATATCCATTTCTCAAGTCAGAAAATACTTAGATCAGCCGAGGGTTGTAGCTTGATATTACAAGCGCTTTTACTGATGATAGAAATGACTAGACCATCTAGTGATCCCAGTCTATGTGTCTATTTTCTTATTTCTAAAACTTTTAAGTTTTCAAATCCTTTCCAAAGTATCATAACTCAATAATTTCAAAGTGTGTACAAAGTTTTGTATCATATTATTTCTCACTAATGGTCATAGACCATCTAATCCATTGCATACAAATGATCAATTTCACTATGCTTTATTATGTGGTCCATCATACATAGTGTCTATTTTTATTGGTGGTCCACACCACTATATAATCATTGTATAAGTGTGATTATTTTCACCAGTGATCCATTGCCGCTGTCTAATGATATGGTCTATTTTCGATTCAGGCGCTTTGCCTTATTTATATAACGGTCCATTGTATTTATATAGGGGTTCTCATCCTTTAATTTTCTCGACAATAAAAGGATATTTGTCCTGACACATGTAAAAACATGATTTCTTTGTTTTTGAAATATCCAGAATGCGTAGTTTGGATGGCATAAAATGTTAAGTCGCTAATTTCTCAACCAGGAATTTTTACAAAACATGATAGGAAATAACTTTCACAAACATAATGATTTTTTATTCATTCTTTATTTTTTGCCTTTGTTTCGCTTGACCAACATTAAATCCACCAAGCTAGTTTATTATATATATGATTTTTTCTGAATTTTTGAACTACACAACTTTTTCCATGGAATATTAGCACTACGAGAAATGGCTCGGACTATGCTCAGAGCAAAAAATGTTCTAGTTAAGTTTTGGGCCGAAGCCTTAAACACAACATGTTATACTTTGAGAGTCTACTTTCACTCAAGAACAACTGTGGCACGTTATGAAATTTGGAGAGGTAAGAAACCTAACCTAAAGTACTTTCATAAGTTTGGTTTTACCTGTTTTATTTTCAATGACAAGGAGCAAAGGAGTAAATTCGATGTCAAAAGCGATGAAGGCATATTTCTAGGATATTCCCTAATCAGTCGAACCTATAGAGTCTACAACAAAAAGACCAATGCGCCATGGAACTGGCACGTGGTGGTTGATGATTAGGGATCAAAATCTACTATAACAAGGTCAGACAATTCAAATGTTGAATTCCACATACTCACTAGGTACAACAAAACAGTAAAGTGTCTTAGGAGATGCTACATCACCTAGCAGTAGCACCAACCCATCGTAAGAAGATGATCCACCATCTAATGACTCATCCCTCCAACAGGAAGATTCGAGACCGACTGTGATTGGCTGATATCTTAGTTCGTGAACCTTCTAAACGAAGCCCAAAAGAATCATCTGCCTAACATTATCGAGATCTTAAAGCCACGTTCATACATGAGGAATTCAAAGTCAACTATGTAGAGGCTGACATAAGTATTACATGCTACACCTAAAAAACAAGAGCTAAAGAATGCTCCGCTTGATGTTATGCAAGAAGAGTCAGCAATTCACAAGGTGGGCAAGTTCCATGACTAAGAGGAGAAAAAAGGGTATAAGTTAAGAAATAACGTAGTCTTGATAGTTGAACTAATCGAGAAGATCCACGCGTGCTCCACCATCCGTCGACCTGCCTTCCTCTGCTCCTTCCGTAGTGTTGTTCCTCAACCCATTGTCAGGTGATATCGACCAAAGACATCTCTCCGACAGATGAAGAGATGCTTTTTTTTTCTTTGCCTTCTATAGCAAAAAGAATTGGGAGATACGACGTTAAGTCTGCTTTTACGACTTTTCGCTTAATGGATATTTGTTTTTGGACTAATGTCATGGTATGACATCATGGGTTGCATATTTTTTGGTTGATAGAGCATGTTGGTACTTATCTCTTCAATGACTCCTCAAATGTCAATTTGCATATTTAGATAGTCTCTCCAAAACATGCTTCTCATATACTATTTATTTTTGAAAAATATTGTTGGAGATATTTCTTACCATAATCCTAGGCAAAAATAAATCACATGTTTCCAAATAAATAGAACCTCGTTGTCACAAACTGACGCCATAAGTTATGCATCATGTTGTAGATACTAGAACTTACTATTCAAGCAATCCGATTTTAGAGCCAATATTATCGCAAATCAAAAGTCAATATTCGATGTGATTTAACAAGAAAGGTTAGAGGAGAATATCGGGCACATCGAATGAATCAAATCGTAGAGATCAAGTATATTATTTTTGTGAGATTTTCAAGGAAGGAAGATATTCTATTACGATGCGATAAGGAAATTAATATTTCACTTAGCTTCATGAGACACAGAAACATAAAACCACATAATATCAGAGAATATTCCAAGGTGAAAAAGTCAGGAAAGACGTTTTCCTTAAAGTCAAGGAGAGCACACACGAAGGAGATTTATTTCTGAGGGAGCTCTTTCACATGTAAAGAATACGCATGTACGCTTCAAGCCTTGATGATGAGCACAGGATTACTCCAAGAGATGGAGGATCGTAAGACTTAGAGTCCAGATGCGTATAAATAAGGGAGAGCTATTTCTATATTTCTCAATGAGATAGTTGTGAGAAGATGATCAGAAGAGTTGTCATAACACAAGATAATTGGTCATGAACACTTATACACACACCATTTACCTAACATTCTTGAATTACTGTAATAACAACGCTTTTTCACATTTCAAATATCTGGCTTGGTTAGTCACAAAACAAAACCAAGAAAAAATATTTGTCTCTCAAGTATACTACCCATTCTTTTCACTAAAATTCATATAAAAGTTCTTAAATCCTTCCCTTCATATAATTCATAATATAAAGAAGTCAAAGTCTTCCACTGAAAATCATATGAAAGTTCTTAGTTCTTGATCGTTCCTTCATATAATTCATAATATAAAGAAGTCAAAGTCTTCCACTAAAAATCATATGAAAGTTCTTAGTTCTTAGATCCTTCCTTTCATATAATTCATAATATAAAGAAGTCAAAGTTTTCACTCAAAATCATATGAAAGTTCTTAGGATCCTTTCCTTCATATAATTCATAAAATAAAGAAGTTAAAGTCTTCCACTAAAAATCATATGAAAGTTCTAGTTCTGATGTAGACCCGGTAATCAATTTTCAAATCATACAAAATCGTACTTGCCATTACGTAATTGTAATTTTTAAGTAAAACTTAGTTCTATTATTCGGATTCGACGATGAACGATCGCACCGCTGAATCATCTCGCCGAAATCTAGCGCTAGCACGTAAAATTTCACAAATTCGAGACATTTCTGGAATTACATCGCTTTTCGAGGCATCGCTGCTGTGTGTCGAAACGATTTTCTACGCGACTAAAGTCGATATAACAAGACTAATAAAATAAGGCAATGGTACGGTAAAGATAAATGATGAAATGCACGCCAAAATAAGACCGGACGTCAAACCCGTGAAAAGCAAGGACAAACGGGTATTTATTAAAATTGTTGTCGAAGAAAAGACAAAATAATTTAATAAGATTGTCTTCTTCAAAGGGCCACAAATGAACAACCTGGGCAGAGAAGGTTGGATGCAAAGTAATGGACGTTTGGAGATTTTAAGAGAGAGAGAGCACTTTCCTCTAAAATATGGCGATCCGACCATTGGCATTTCTGACAAGAGCGAGAATGGCTCTACACCTAAGAGGGCTTCGTGGGTACTCGGATTTAGGAGTTTCCTCAACTCCGAGAGGTGGGTTTTCCCTACTTGGGTTTTATTCTGGCTTTAAGTACTTTTTACAAATGTTTGAGTCAATCGGTGTCGTTAGGGTTGCTTCGACGGCCCCAAAACCTTGAACCGACCGATACGAATTTTTAAACCAAAATGTTTAAATTGTGAATCGTGAGTAATGCTTCGTGTTTTAATTCACAAAGTTTGTATTAAATCACGGTCGATTGTAATGAGGCCTAAACGACGGAAAACGCTGTTCGCACCGATTTATGGGATTTTCTGAATAAGAATCGAGGCTTCACTATTCTAAACAAAGGTTCTAAAATATATTTTTGCGGAAAATATGTGTCAGGTCTAATGATTTAAATTAAATGTTTGATAATTAGCCCAAGTGAGCTAATTTGATGTATGAAATGAGATTTACATGACATGATTGTGTGAATCGATTCTTTTGTGAATATATGCATGCTTATGTATTTGCTACGTGAATTAGGATCGTATTTGGGATCGACATACATGCATTCCATACGCACCTAACACCCTATTACATGGGAGGAGTGCTGAGATAAGTCTATAGAGAAAATGGTCTTGAGGATTGTCTAAAAATATTACCATCTGAGGGTAGTCCAAATTGGAAAATATCAATCGCTCTGAGCTACTTCAATTGATATTCACTCCGATGGTAGTCCATTAAACAAATAATATATCAATCGCTCTGAGCGAATTCAACTGATATATACACATCGGAGGGCGTCAGTCTACAAAACAAACAAAATAATAATTTTCATACGAGGCTTAGGCGAGTGTGATGGAGCCTGCGATGACTCCCGGATCCGAGTTGAAAACATAGACACGTCCGCTAAACGCAGCAGAGATCACGCATTCGTTTAACGCACGTTTATTTTGGAACATCGTGACCGCACTTAAAGTATGAGGCAAATTGACTTTAGTGGCGATTCCACTATCGAAGATTACTTCTCACCCTCAATGAGGGATATTATTTATTGCATGTGAGCGTGCGTAGGGGACGAGACTATCCTAGGGATTGATGATTTGAAGAAAGTTTCACTGGCTAATGATAATATATACGTATTTAAATGTCTAATTTTAATATATGTATTATATAGTAGAGTGAAAATATCAGAACTCTTGTAACTATTATTCGTATATAGTCGATTCATAGTTAGTATGTATTATGAGTATCGCTAGGGCCCAAGTGACCGTATTACTCATGTGATTGGATATATTGGATATATTGCACTGTTTGGGACAGGTATATGTGTTTTATTTGGGTAGAGCTCCCTGCATAAAGGAGACTTTGCTCGAGATTTTCTGTGAAGAGTGCTCGTCACCCGACATTCACGAGTGTTTTCACGGCTGATTCGTGGTCAATGGAACCCCCTGAGGTTTGGGGGCCACACACTGTATCAAAGCATAGGTACACGAATACCCAGGAGCTCCTGCCTGGGGTATCCATCACCACTAGGTGGCCTGAGGCAGTATATAGGTATATGGAAACCTAGAGATCGGGAGGATTTGGGCTTAGGCCATATCGTGCAAGAACATCACAACTCGGGGGTGGCTCATGTCTCGCTTAGGTATGAGATTACCTAGAAATCACTCGGATAACACTAGGACACTCGCATGCATGTGTTTGATGTGTTTTGTGTGATTTGATGAAATGTCAGGTGGATCATGTATGTGTGAAAGTCGTATAACATGTCGATTGTTATGTGTTGTGAGCGTATGTGCGCTTTAGTGATTAGCATTGATGTGTCGAAAATAGCTTAGTTTCATGTAAATGAGTAAAACTAGAAAACGAAAAATTAAATAAAATAAATTTTTATGAACTTGTTTTAGTATTCTGAAAAAAAAAATTAGATAAAGAAAATCATTTTCTAAGGTCTTATAGTGAGGAAAATTAAAGAAAATGAAGAAAATAAATTTTTATGAAATTATTTGGTGTACTGGAAAAAAAAAAAATGATGGATATGTATTTTTTTGGGCATTTTCCAGTTGCTGGAAATGAATGAAAAAAAAATCAGGTAGTTGAAAGAATGGGTTATCGCTTCATCGTATTGCAAAACAAGGTTTGTATCATAAGGTTCAAGTGTACGTGACTTAAATGAGCTGGCTCACGAGGTTAGGTGAAGGTATAGCATTGCAAGACACAAAATAGTATCGCACAGGCGTATTGGCTTGGTCGAAAATCAGACAGAATACAATTATATCATGTTGATGTGAGTGCAAGTCGACAAGGATTATATCACAATACACTCGAAAGTGTATCGTGAGAGAGCAGCTGCTTGAAGGATAGGCTGGAAGTGTATTGCGTAGAGGCCAATGAGTTTGTCTTGAAATATAATAGGTGTATTGTGACTGTGGAGCAAAGACTGAGTAGCATGCAACAAATTGTTGTGCATACAATAGTCTTACAATAGCATGCAAAGAAACAGGAGGGTGATACAACAGCCTTAATAGGACACACGGTCTTTAAGAGGTGACACAGCCTTAAGCATTCAAATGAGCAGCATAAGTGTCTGCCTTAGTAGACACAATGTACTTTAGCAGTGATACAAATGTCTAGCAGTATTATAGTAGGCTCCTACCAGATTGGTGGCATGGATACCGAAAGGCATACAAAGAGGGCTTCATTGTATTGTGGCATATAGAAGGCCGATGGCATATATATCGAAAGCAGCACACAAAGAGGCTCACGTATTGTGGCATATAGAAGGCCGAGCAGCACATAGTAGCTCCTACCAGACAGGCATATAGAAGCCCGAAAGCAGCACACAGTTCGTGCAGCGCAGTGCTCAGTTTAGTGGTCTACACCGTGCACCTAACTCGCTGGACTCAAGATCGCTCGAGTCACTAAATAAACACTGCTCATCACAAAAATAATTTAATTAAATAAAATGAAATAAAATCTAAATAAAATGAGACAAAATTTTCGAAAAATAAAATTTTCAAAGAAAATGAAATTTTGTTGATAAAATATTTTAAATGCATAATTGATTGCCTTCAGACACTGTAAATGCAGACAATGCATATACACTCATTTCATGGTATGAAGAGTGTCTCTGGCTGTTTATGCTTGAGATCCCGAATTGAAATCACGGCCATTGAACTCGTGATGATGGCGACGAGACGAGGACGCAGGTCGCCCACGGCACTAGTCGACACCACCAAGTGTTCGAACAAGACTCAGAATGAGGCCGTAGGTATTGGCAAAGAAATACATCGCACGTCGGCATAGCGTGCAGACAGAAGATCCTACTAGTAACCTCCTGGGAGGTTAGAGCGCATCATCCTCCGACATTCACGGGGGAGGATATCCGATGCGGCATCATTGATTTATGCATCGAGAAGGTGCTAGGAGGATATAGATGTAACATCCCGCTAACATACCCCACAGCTTTCTGACTTGTTTAGGTATATTAAAAGTTAAATGGGAATTTTCGAAATAAAATAAGAGACCCTAATTAATAATGGAGTTATGGTAAATTAGTCATTTACCACTTAAGGATTTATTTGTCAAACTAAAAGATGGATGCCAAAGTAGAAATCACAAAGCTTACGGATTCAAGACAAATATAGAAAAGATATAATAGAGATAAAAGAAAACAAAATTCAATATGCAATTATGAGTTAAAAGTCAAAAATGAGTTTTTGTCTTACCAAATATTAGCCACAAACACTGGACAGACTACTATTTTCTAAGGAAAATTAAATCAGAGAGAGAAAGATGTTGTTATGGAAGAAGAGAATGTTGAAAGAGGTTGTATTATAAATATGGTGAAGAGTTATGTTATGAAAGAGGAAGAAAGAAATATGTTAGCGATGGTCCCACATCGTTGTACGGAACTTGATTCGGGTAAGGAACTTATGTTTTAAAGTTTGAATGGTTTTCCCATGCAATTGTATAGTTATTAGTTGTCTCCAAACCTGTGGTTTTTTTAGGGGTTTCATTCCTAAACCACACCTATAAAGTAAGGTGAATAAACCTTAAAGAGTACAAGCAAAGTATAGAATCCTCCCTTAAGGGATGAATTCTACATAGTAAGTAAATGAGTTGTGGCTTGTGAACAAAACTCCCAACTATCATCATGTTTGGTTGTATAAGTCATAACCTATTAGAGTTGTGTTGGGGAAATTCATGAAGATTTTTGAAGAAATATATGTAATTGAAAGAGGATTTGAGTAGAGGTGATCATAAGATGAATTTGAAGTGGTCTTGAAGAGGTATGTGAGCTTGATTCGGGGGTTGAAACATATGGAAAAATGGGAGAAACACACATTCAGGGCATTTCGTGACATGTACCGGCACAACTTGAACATGTACCGGTACATATTGTGTTCGGTCAAGTTTTTAAGTTAACATGTACCACATGTTAGACATGCACCCTGACAACCCCGTTCGGTTTTCCAGTTTTGACCAGTTTTTGTATTATGGCCATAACTTGCTCATTTCTTATCCGATTTGAGTGATTCAAGTGTAAAATTAAAATAGACTTCAAGGAGAACCATCCATATAGAAATAGACATCATCAAATTATGACTCTAAGTGGCCCAAAAATCCACTCGAAGTGGGACCATGTGCAAACCAAACTCTGGTTCGTTGTTGAACATAGAGAAGTCCGGGTTGTTTCGACGTAACTTGAGTTCCTATGTTCGAATTGGGTGATTCCAGTTGGAATAGAACCTAGCACCTTAGCTTTAAATGAGTATAAAGACATAGTTTCAAAATATGGTTAAGACCTGGAAAATGAGTAATCCAAACCTGTCACTAGAAAATTCCAGAATGACTAGTTGGTATGAAAATGCCATAACTTTGTTGATGATCCGACGGATTGATTCCAATTCCTAAGTAAAATAGATTCATAGAGGAATAAGAATATATGAATGAGGTGTGATTTCATACACATCATACTATATAAAAATATGAAGTGCTATATGTAATAGCCATGAAACAAGGAAAATAAAGAAAATGCAATATGTATAGATGTGTCCAAGAAAACATGAATATGATAGGTATAAGTCATAAGATATGATAAGATGTGGATAACATGTCATAAGATATGATAGTTCAGTACACGAATGATAGGCACATATGAATATAAGCTTATAAGGATGTAAACATATGATAGTCATACATAAACTAATAAGATAACCACGCTGTGAACATACGATGTAGCACATAAAACGAGCAAGCAACGATGTGGTATAAAGCCAGTTGACAAAACATAGAATGATAACATGTACATAAACGATAGTACATATATGAAAATGTGAATGAGTAAAAGCCTACATGGGCTAGGAATATAGAAAGTACAAGAATGTGCCAAATCATGATAGAAATGTATAAATGATATAAAGAGATATGACTATATGTAATATATAGATATGAGAACCTAATATGAAACTACGATATGAGAATTAATGAGTAAAGTAACGATAGGTATATATGCATACAAATATGATAACAATAGTTATTCATGCTTATGAGATATGTACGTAAAATGTAATAAAGCCTGATTATTCCGTTTAGGACTGGTAGAGGGATAGATAGGCATGCCTATAAAGGGAAGGTACAAATTTGTCGCAAAGATATTCATAGACGTATATCGGTTCGCTTCAGGCTTCGGTGACGACATGTGATCCCGGCTGGGACCGTGCCATTTCGCAAAGGTCACCACAATAGACCGAAATCACCTGCCTCATACAACATAGTACCTTCTGCATTAATATAGGATAGAAATCACCGTCTCAGACAAAGGATAAGACTTTCTGGGCAATATTATTGTACTGCAAATCACCGCCTCGCATGCTGATAGTACCTTCGGGGCCACATAGTTATTTCCCATATCCGCCCTAAGGTATTCGCATGGAAAACTAACAGAAATGATATGTATAAAATATAAGGACATGATATTTATAAGCATAAAGATGCATGCGATGAAAGTACGCATACCATAAGAATGAAGAAGCAGTATAAACTTTAATATGAAAATAAGTATAAACACAAGAAAAGTACAGAAGTATACAAAAGCACAAAGTATAGGATAGATAGAATAAGAATGTACAAATGTATATGAAGATAGAATGGTGGGACAAGTGATAAATATGATACAAAAGTACAAGATGTAATGATATACCAGAAAGGATACGATGGGCATAAGTATGAAAGTGAAGAATGCAATAAATCATAGAACCGAAAGATGAAAAAGACATAGACTAGAGATATGATAAGTATAGGAATAGAAAAAGTTCGACATGCAATAGGAATATAAATGATAAGGAAATTGCTATAGAAATATATTTAGATATATAGATATATATATATATATATAATGCATATGTATGTTTGTGACAAATGTTTAATAAGGTATCAGTTCATGCTTATGTTCCCACTAAGCCGCAAAGCTAGCACGGGTGTTCAATCCGTAGGCACAGTGAGAAGAGGAAAGCAGAGTACGAGTCGATCCACACGCACCGAGGTCAAACACATCAATAGGGTCCATTGGAAGATTTTTGGTATAATGTATAAGCCTTGTTTCTTTGGAACAATGTAAATGTTGAACACTATTAAATATGTACATATATAAGTAATTGTGAAGTAATGGACTCGTATATGTGTATAAATTCAGATGGACACCACTCCTGGTAGTTCTTTGTATACAGATAAATGATTTTAGTTATTACTGAATTGTTTAGCAACTAATATATGATAGGTACAAATTGAAATAATAAGTCAATGAGAGTCCCAATATATAAGATAGATAGTATCACTCCTATTCTGCTCGTGATCCGCTGAACCCAAGTGGGGGCCTGGACGGGGGGCGTGACAATAGAGATTATCTCTGACGCGACCCGGATTAGACTACCAAGGTCCCAGCTAGGAGAGAGTGAGGCCCAACAGGTGGAATCACATGACCCTAGGACCTTAGGAGGAGCCATCAAGGTGAGCCTCCCTAGGGATTGTGGCGAATAGGAAATATATGTCGAGGCTGCGAAATGATCTCTGTGGACCCCACCACGCGGGACTCTGATGATCGCGGCCATGTCGAGTCTCGATGCCTCCGGGATGGATCAAGTCACGCCTACGTGCTCCGCAGTATCGAACAGGAGCGTAGGAGGAAGCCACCGCTACACAGGACTTTAGCACTGTGGCATTAAGGACAAGCATGGTATTTTGCCCCAAATAGTATATGAGTCCAGATGTCAGGGATAGTTAACGGGTTGGCTAGCGAGCCTTACCCTATAGGACGAGGGGAGACCAGACTTAGATCTACCTCGAGTAGTGTGCGAGTATGTGGATGTTTTTCCAGATGAGCTACCTGGACTACCTCCACAGAGGGTAGTAGACTCGATATCGAAGTTACACTTCGGGTATTTCACTCCATCTCTATGATTCCACATAGGGATGGCACGGCTTGAGTCATAGAACTCGTGAGTCCAGCCACAAGCTACTGGACAAGGGGTTCGTGAGACCGAGCACTTCACCATGGGGCGCCCTGGGCTCGCTTTTGCAAAGAAGAAGGATAAGACCATTCGACCGTGTACTGACTATCGATAGCTGAATGTAGTTACTTACCAAGAACTCCAGACTCCATTACCTGGTGATCGGCTGATTTGTTTGATCAGCCGAGAGGAGCGAGTCTACTCCAAGATGGACTGCATCAAGCAATATCACCGAGGGTTAGTGGATGTGATATCCCTAAGACAACAAGACGCAAGAGGGCACTTGAGTTTATGGTGATGCCCTTCGGATTGACGAATACGCTAGCGACATTCATGGATCTCATGCATAGGGTATTCCAACTTATCTAGACCAGCCATTAAAGGGTCTTCGTGGGATACATTCGACCTACTCCTACCGAGTGGGAGCATGAGTATCACTTCGAGGATCGCTTACGCTTGTCGAGAGACCATCACCAGACGCCAAGCCCGCAGCGCGCAGTTCAGCTACCGAGGTGAGATTTTTCGACACGTGGTGCTCTGCATCGAGTTTCAAATAATCTGCAGATGGTTTGGTAAGTAATGATGAGTCGAGAGGTCAAGTCACTTTCTGAGATACGTAGTTTCTCGGGGATTGGTCAGTATTACAGAGATTCTAGAATGGGTCAAGTTGTCCATTCAAGTGTGGATTGTAAGATTTCGCGACGGACATGGACCTGGCGGTCAAGGCCCCGACCACGTAGAGATCGAGGATACTGGGAACACCTCGATAATGTGCTGGCAAGAAGAGGGAGGATCAACCTTCTTCAGTTCTGGAAGAGGCGTAAGACTTCATTCACACCAGTTTCAGACTGGGGCCGTGGATTGAGCATGAGCGACGGGATTGCCCCAGAGATGCCAGAATCAAGACTCAGGGACAATGCACCCCAAGTAGCCGTAGGGACAGAGAGTATAAAGTTCATTCCTCCACACCCTAGTACCTGGGTCGAGGAACCAGCCATGGTTTCGGTGCTATACAAGCACTCCCGCCAGCACGCATAGGCCGTAGGGGCCAGAGCGCGGGCCGAAGTCGAACAGATCGAGTCGCAAACGAAAGCGCAGGACCTTAGGGTGGTGGACCTTAGGGTGGTAGACCTATTTGCTGGTTGGAAGGTCGGTTTGACATGGATGAAGTCGATGCCCATCTAAGTTATCGCACTGGGACCTCAATGTGTTGTCACCCGACACGACCTGTATCTGGGCTAGAGGTTACATCTTTAGAGAAGCCAGTATAGATGTTCTTCCCTACATGTGGTGAGAGCCGAATCTTGATAGGTCGAGATTATGCGGAGGAAAGGATCTCTAAGATTCTCGCTAATGGCGGACCTGATCAAGGTCGCCAGAGACATTATTGCGCTCATGCACCTGCACATCGCTACGAAATGCAAGGCAAGACAGACGCCATTCACCACTCGGGTGAGTGCGGGTTGAGTTTGTCTCTAGACTACGTCCAATGAAGACTCATAGCTGAATTAGGCAAATGTAAGAGGCTCAAGTGTGTCAAGAGTTATGTAATCGAGATGAAAACACACCTGCCAGCATATCACGTAGACTTAGAGTTGGAGTGATGTGAGTTGTCACGCCGATCCCCTACCCGACCCGATCGCGGATCCGAACCGAAGTCCGAGGCGATACCATCTATGGCCATTCATAGTGGGACTCTTATCGAATTGCTCTTTCTCGTATCAGACTGTACCCGTAGTATACAAACAATTTCCTGTAATAACAAAAATCATTTATATATACAAAAGAACTACTAACGGAGTGGTGTCCATAAAAGTCCATACACATATAAGCCAGTCCCATTTACTCATACATTTAAAATTTTCATTACAAAACATCGAGATCGCTGCTGGGCTACCAGAGCACCTATCTCTCGAGTCGGCCTGGCTATTGATGGAATGTCCCGTCTTCTATCCTTGTCTTCTAGATCTACACGATTGAATAAGCTTTACGCTGGGCTGGGAACATGCTACGTGGACAACCACCAATGGCGTAACGGTCATGTTTATACATATGCAAATATATATCTAAACATATTTCTATAACGTAATTCTTATCATCTTATATTCCTATTGCATGTCAATCTTTTTCTATTACATGTTCTATGTCTTTGGCATATCCTTTATTTATACTTTTTCTGTATTCCTATTTCGATTACTTTACATATTCCTATACTTATCATGTCTCTAGTCTATATCTTTTTCATCTTTCGGTTCTATGATTTAATTGCATTCTTCACTTTCATACTTGTACTATTGTATACTTTCCTGTTATATGTGTTCATCTTGTACTTTTCCTATCCCAAGTGTCCCCAGATCTATTCCTATACTTCATATACATTTGTACGTTTTTATTCTATCTATCCTATAATTTCTGCGGCGCTTGTATACTTTCTATACTTTTGTTTTCAGGTATTTACTTATTTTCATATCAAGTTATACTGTACTTCTTGTTCTTGTAACCGTCTATACTTTCATCGCATAGCAAGGCTATGTTTCTCATATCATATCATATCATATGCTTTCATATGCATTTTTGTGTATACTTTTCCTTTTTCTTTATATTCATGTTCCAAATACCTTAGAAGCCGACATGAAACTATGTAAAATTCAAGGTATTTCCTTCTATCAATGTACGAGACTAAGTGATCTCTCGTCTCGTTAATACCCGAAGGTATCGTCACTGCATTTACTGACCTATGCTATGCTACTCTGCACCGGTTGGTACTATCACCGTACGAGACAAAGGATTTCGCCTATCATGACTCATGGCCACCGATCCAAACGGATCTATATCATCCACCCAAACGCCACATCCGTCATGGATATGCCAAGAAGAATCGATCTTCCCTATAGCACGCTATCTATCCCTCTACTGTGTTCTAAGCGTATTAAATCACTTTATTACATTTTCGTACATATCTCATAAGCATGAATAACTATTGTTACTCATAATTGTTATGCATATATACTATCATTACTTTACTCGTATTAGTTCCTTACATCTCGTAGTTTGCTATTACTATTCTTACATATCTATATAATACATATATTCATATCTTTTTCTATCATTTAGTTTTGTCTATCATATTTCATGAATGCATCTATGCACTCTTGTATTCATATATTCATATATATAGCTTTCTATATTCATATTTCCTTTATATCATTTATACATTTCTATCATGTTTTAGCTATTCAGACTCTCTATATTCCTATTATGTGCTTACTCATTCGCATTTTCATATATGTACTATCATTTATGTACATGTTCTCATTCCTATGCTTTGTCATCTTTTGCTTATCTCTATCGTTCTTATCATTTATGTCTTTCTAATTGTCTAAAGGTTCATCTATTCGCTTATGCATGACAATCATATGTTCACAACATATAACTTATATTCATATGTGCCTATCAATTGTGTACTTTAGGACTATCGTATCTTGGGCGATACATCCTATCATAATCTTATCATATCTTATGACTTATACCCTATCATATCTTATGACATATCCTATATTAATATCATTCATGTTTTATGAACATATCTATACATATTGCATTTTCTATATTTTTCTTGTTTCATGACTATTACATATAGCACTTCATATACATATGAAGTATGATGTCTATGAGATCACACCTCATTCATATAGTCTCATTCCTTTATGAATCTAGTTTACTTAGGAATTGGAATCAATCCATTCGGATCATCCAAAATAAAGTTATGGCATTTTTATGCCAACTAGTCATTTTACCGATTTTTCTAGGGATAGTTTGTATTACTTATTTACGGGGTCTTAACTTGCTATTTTGACACTATGTCCTTATACTCATTTAAAGCTAAGGTGCTAAGGGTTCTATTCCAACTGAATCACCCACCGAGAACCTGAACTCGTTTACGTCCAAAACAAACTTTATTTCTTATGTTCAATGACCTAAAACCAGACTCTTGGTTTGCACATGGTCCCACTTTGAGTGGATTTTTGGGCCACTTAGAGTCATAATTTGACAATGTCTAGGTTTGGTTCTCCTTGAAGTCTATTTTAATTGTACACTTGAATCACTCAAATCGGATAATAAATGAGCAAGTTATGACCAAAATACGAAAAACCCGGTCGGAAATGGGTGAAAACTGGGACAGTAAGGTGTACCTGACACCCCTAAAGTGTACCGGTACACATTGGCCAAAAACAACTAGAACACAAAGTGTACCGGTACATGTTCAAAGTGTAATCGTACACATCAACGGAATGCCTGTAATGTGCCTTTTCTCCCCTTTTTCCATATTTCGATCCCCTAATTCAACTCTATACCTCATAAACACTTCAAGACCACTTCAAATTCATCTTACGATCACTTTTCTACTCAAATTCCCTTTCAATTACATATATTTCTTCAAAAATCTTCCATGAATTTCCAACACAACTCTAATATGGGTTATGACCTATACACAACCAAACATGATGATTAAGTTAGGTTTGTTCTAAACCTCAACTCATTTACTTACTATTAGCCATGAATTCATCCCCAGCCGAGGATTCTATACTTTGCTTGTACTCTTTAAGGTTTTATTCACCTTACTTTCCATGATTATTGGTTTAGAATGAAACCCTAGCAAAATAACCATGCAATTGTATGGAAAACAATTCCAAGCTTTAAAAGCCCATGTAAGCCTGGCTCCAGCTTGATCTCGCTTCTCTTCCTTCTCTTCTTCTCTTCTTCTTCTTCTTCTTCTTCTCTTATTTTCTCCTTTTGCTCTTCTCTCTCTCTCTCTAAGGTTTGGTCCTCCAAAATGAGACCAAAATTGCTCTTATCCCATGTTTTGTTAAGGCCATGTTTGGCCAAAACAATAAAACCCATTTTTGGCTTCTTTCCCATTTTACCCTAAGCCTTCCATTCTTTATTATTTCTATTCTATCTTTTCTAATTGTCTCAATCCCATAACTTATTAAATTTCTATTTGCATCCATCTTTCATTTTATGATTACTAAATCCTTAAGTGGTAAATGACTAATTTACCTCTTATTTCATTATAAATTCCGGTCTTTGCTTTATTTCCCGAAATTTTATTTAGTTTTTTAATACACCCTAAACAAAGTCCAAAAAACCATAGTGCAGATATTTTGGGATGTTGGGCTGTGAGCTCTGAGTACTCGAGATTTGATACCCCTTGGCAATTACACGGTGTCGTGCCGACAAAGCCGCCTGCAGATAGTGGATGTCATTCATGACATGGACTAGGCCGATACCCATTGATTAGCAGCCGATACCTAATTCCTGGGAAGGCCGCCACTACACACCAAGTAAGGGTCAGGTAGGTTATACGCAGCACATACATGTGTTAGAGGACACGCCGTGAGCATGTGTCCCGGTCATAAGGGTAGAGGAGCATTTGCCCCCAGCGGAATTCACCTACAACAATTACACTGTGCGAGTATACAGATGGCAACTACTTACTGTACGGGAGCCAGTGTAGATCATCAAGTAAGTCGGGACCGAGGTGAGAGAGCTCCATCACCGGGTCCCTGATCCGACAGACACCTCCGAGAAGGTGATCTTGATACGATGAAGGCCTCTCACCCAGCCAGCCTAGCAGAAGAGCTATATGGGATAAAAATGGCCGACCCTGTAGCCGAGGTCAAAGCATCACGCTTCCTCAAGGTGATTCCTAAGAGAGGAGTGGCCCGCCTTCAAGAAGGCTATCGCCGAGATTAATCGTACTTTTCGAGATACTCTCGAGAGGATAGACACCGAAGGCACGGCTGGTGCTACTCCCAGCATGCCCGTGTCCACGTAGGTGTTTCACGCCTCCATGCTCGAAAAGTATACTCTAGGATCCAAACATGTGGTGGATCGGGAACAAGATAAAGGTTGGCACCGAGCATGACCTCGAGGAGGGACCGTTGTGCATTTTGGATAGCCGTGACTGGGATTTTGCACGCAAGACCGTGAGGCTAGTGAGGGTACCTAAGTGAAGGCACTATGGAGGGAGAAGTCCACGTGGGAAACATGGCGACACGATACAAGGCCACCCATCTCTTCTTGTTTAGTGGATGAAGGTACGTGGGTTTAGTCGCTATGATTTAAATGACTGCTTACATGCATGGTAGAGTGCACGTTGCATATGCATGTGAGTGATTGTAATTGTCCCGACTTCGACGAAATTCCTTTTGGCGAGGGAGATCAAGACCCGAGAAATTCCACTGAAAAAGCAAAATCGCACTTCGCTACTTTAATTGTAATTTTTGCTAAAAATCCGTAATTTATTCTCTAGATCTCTGATGATCTAAATGGATTGCACCGTTGGAATCGCCTCGCTAAATCTAGCTAGCACGTAAAATTTCACAAATTCGGTGACAAATTTAAATTACACGTTTGAGGCATCGCTAAGCCAAAAGCCAGAACGATTTTCGATGCGACGAAAGTCACACATAACCAAGGATCAAAATATCGGTAAACACGGATATATTCCAGAATCGATTTACAAATATCTAAATATCTAAAATACTGGATATTTTGACTAAAATATCTAATGGAAAAATTGACAAAAATACTTTTCAAATTCATGTAAATACTTTGTTGAATTATAAAAATGCATAAATAAGCAAATATACACTTATTGAAGATGATATTCATTATAATTCTACCAGAAATTACATCACAATAGTCATTTAAAACCAAAATGAAGACCGATGTGGCTCCATTACATTATTCGACGGCGATTCCATCTTGACGAAGACGTATTCATACCACATTACCACAGTAATAATGGATTGTAATTTCGAACATGCCATGCATAAATTTGTTGACTCCTACCCACAACCTCTCCGTGGATGGGAAATTCGGGGTTCACCCACATGCTCGCTTGAAACTTCTGTAATGTGATATGAATTTAAATGGTAACATGTGGATCATGAGGATTGTTAATCATTCCATATTCTTCACCAATAGAACTCCAAGGATGTGGAAGAAGGCTGGACCTCATTGTGATAAGGAGGAAATATGTCGTTTCATTTGATGAATCTGAATTGAGTTCCAATACTCAAGTGACTCAGAAATCAAGTCACAACGAATCTGTATGGTGTCATCTCGTTGTCTTCCTTATATGGCTTCCCAATGGCTCCAATACCCGACCGCTCCTAGACCCGTGGTCTTCATCTTGTGGCATGTGTGAAATCATCTTCACTAAGTGAATGGGCTCAATGGATATTGACTTTGTCAGGATCCGCAATATCCCCACCATCATTTCCGCATCGCCACCATCATTAGTCCCCTCTCCTCTCGAACCATCATATCCTCAGAGTTGAAGGGCCCAAAGAAAACTTGGTCTACTACTATGTTCAACACTCTTGGAATCAAAAAGAGGCCTGAGAAGGAACAAATGGGTTGAAATGAGTCCTCGTGTCTTAACTAAATCGTCACTATGAACTTCTTGAGATAAACCCATTTCGACATTAAGCCTGAACATGGCGGTCGTGGATCGGGTTTCATCTTCATCATCCCAAATGGAAGTCTAACCCGTTGAAATAGTTGATTCTCGTCTTATCACCAAACTCGGCGAAATTTCAAGTAAATCGAGAAAGTCCACTACCGGCAGCATGGTCTCGGCCTGCATATCAGGATCTTTGGTTTCATGTTGTAATAACAAAAACCCGGTGTTGGGCACAGGATAAGCAGAGTCGTTTCTTTGTTTGGTATGAATTAGAGCAAATGTGCTCGATTTAACTCATAAGCGAGAGGATGATACGGTTTGCGAAAAGAACCTTTAAGGCCCAGAAGTCCTTAATGTTGGAGCGTGATTCCATTACAAAAACGTAAATTCGATTTGCAATAAAAATTACTTATATTTAATATATAATAATAAAATAGTTATAAAATTTACTTATAATGAGAATTTAGCACTCACCCAGGAACCATTTTGATCTTGGCGCTATTCTTCTTAGATCACCAAATCCCTTTTTTGCATCACGGAATAGTATAAGCTGTGAATTCACAATGTCAAACAATCTAATATTAAAAATCAATTGAATAAATTGAATCAATTAATTAGAATTAGAAACTCAATAATTTACCTCATTTCCAAAATTACATAGGCCTTCAGCATTAGGATCTAATTTAGAAAAAACTTCATGAACAGCTTGAAGTAGCTCAGGGTTAGAACCAACTCAATTACATGTGAGAGCACTGGATTTAGATAGTATGTTGCAATAGTTATTGAGAATTAGTATGCGATAATAATATAAACATAATATTATTAAATGTGAATATCGGCGAAGAGGATAGTAATTAGTTACCTGCTGCATGAAGAGGATGCTTAAGGGTTCTATCCCAATGATCTTCGATGATATGTTTCACCCGCTCTTTAACTTTAGGGTAGATCTAAATTTGCCTTCATCAATAAGAATCAACTCATTGAATAAATGGCATGGTTGGGACAACACGAATCAGCAATGCGCGAAGCCTTGTATATAGTGCCTCATAGATGGACACTAGCCTCTCCACTTTATACTCCCCATTATCGCTGATCAGACATGAGTCTTTCAACCTGCGTGTCCAACGATAAATTTAGCTTGTGAGATGCCCATTCATTACTAATAAATATTTTCTTCAATCGGCAATGCTTTTTAATTTGTTAAAGAGAGCGATATAGTTTGTTGCAAATCTTGTTGCTCCGGGGCGCCACGATATCTCCGCCTGAACTGTCTCAGCATCTTTGCAAGCAACTGACCATGATTGTAAGTAAAAGTTGGTTATCTTCGACACTCAGTCAGGCGAGCAGCGATTATCCCTTTTACCAATGTCTTCAAACATTAATCGATGCGTGTGCTGCACATGGAAGTCCATCTGGTGTATTTCTTCATCAGCAACTTCCCGCTTTCCGCAAAATCTTTGATCCATTATACATTACAATTTGCACGACATTGCTTCTCGACTTCCTTGATAGATCCTTGACAAACCATATATGTATTTATTTGTCTTTAATTTATCGTACTTAATAGATTTAAGGAAAATTGTCTTCGCTTTTGAATAAGCGTAAATTAATAATGCTCGATTTAGTTGGCGGTATCCGTCGCACATAATTGGCACATCAATATGTCTCCCATTTCTCCCTTTGTATGTTGACATAATCTTCCATTTATTTATACTCCATTTCAAGTACTTTTGATTTAAGCATGGAATGGTGGTTCTATGCCATCCTATATATAATAATAATTAAGGAAAGTTGGTTAGTGGTTAGAAATTTGTAATAATAATTTAAGATAATAATGTCACTATTAAACATATTATACAATTAAACAGAACCTGCTTGTTGTGCACGAAAATCATGTTCTTAAAATGGTGGGGTCAAGCTTTTTGAGGTGGAACACTTTCATATATGAAAAACTTTGCTAATTAATCGTCCCATTGTTTCCTTGATTGAACCACCTTTGAGCATATTTTTAGAAACTTTTGTTTGCGTAGAAGGCTTGTATAATGATAGTGCGAGTAGGCGGTGATGGATCAGGTATGTCGAACGCTGTGACCTTTAGATACGTCTTGATGGATCACTGGTTGTGAAGAACTTCGCCTATTGCAATTATACAAAATAATAATCAATTGATTTGTTATTTCATACGTGATTATGTGAAAAAATGGAATTAGGTATAAGATTTACCTATTTTTCTTTTGCCTCTCATATAATCCACCATGACACATTACCGGTTCCATTCATAGCATTTGATGCACGTCTTTGCTTCTCGATATTAATCGCTCGTGAGTGCGTATCGTGGGATCACGTATCACAATCATAAATCCAACCTCCTCCTCGCCCGCCATAAATGCATGCGTCGTCAATGAGGTGTGATGCTATAATTGTCTTATCGTAATTGAAACAATTTCGTCCATATGGCCCTCTTTTAGCTTTGCTTTACTCTTTTGTTCTAGAGTTGCTTCGTTTCTTGTTTAAGCTTAGGCGTAAATTTGAATGACAGTATTTGAATGGGGATCAGTATGTAACAGATAAACTTTAAGCGGTAATTCCACCACTTTTTATGCTTCATTACTAATAATTACCAGAATTATTTAGTTTTATGTCAGTCGAGGTGTGCAATACCTGTACGAGGATCTCAGTACTCCTTCCACTAGCCATCCTATAAACACATGTGAACATTAAAAATAAAATATGCATGTAACTAATATAATATAATTAATTAACTAAAAAATTATATTAGTTAGTAATATAATTAATTAACTAAATATTATATTAGTTACTAATATGTTGATGAACTAAAATAATATTATTTAGATATGTAATTAAAAATGATCCTAAATTTTAACATTACATAATTATAATTATTTAATAGTAGGATATGTAATAATATGTAAGTTTCAAACATGATATCTACTCTAATTTATTATTATCAAATTAAACTAAAATAAAACTATAGTATAAAACTATTTATTATAAACTATTTCAACACCAAAACAAACTAAGAAACATTAAAAATAAAATATGCATGTAACTAATATAATATAATTAATTAACTAAAAAATTATATATTGAATTTAGTAATATAATTAATTAACTAAATATTAAATTAGTTACTAATATGTTGATAAGAAGCAAAAATAATATTATTTAGATATATAATTAAAGTAGTCTAAATTTATAACATTACATAATTATAATTATTTAATAGTAGAATGTGTAATAATATGTAAGTTTCAAACATTATATCTACTCCTAATTTGTATTATCAAATTAAACTAAAATAAAACTATAGTATAAAACTATTTATTATAAACTATTTCAACACCAAAACAAACTAAGAAACATTAAAAA
Source organism: Tetrastigma voinierianum (assembly GCA_016808115.1). NCBI lineage: Eukaryota > Viridiplantae > Streptophyta > Magnoliopsida > Vitales > Vitaceae > Tetrastigma > Tetrastigma voinierianum. The sequence goes on along the minus strand of JAEQBH010000443.1, from coordinate 52,798 downwards.
TAAAATATGCATGTAACTAATATAATATAATTAATTAACTAAAAAATTATATTAGTTAGTAATATAATTAATTAACTAAATATTATATTAGTTACTAATATGTTGATGAAATAAAATAATATTTAGATATGTAATTAAAATGATCTAAATTTATAACATTACATAATTATAATTATTTAATAGTAGGATGTGTAATAATATGTAAGTTTCAAACATTATATCTACTATAATTTATTATTATCAAGAATTAAACTAAAAATAAAACTATAGTATAAAACTATTTGTATAAACTATTTCAACACCAAAATAAATTAAAGATACATTAAAAATAAAATATACATGTAAAGCTTAATATGTTTCAAATTTCTAATATAATATAGTTAATTGTAAGTAAAATTATTAACTAATATGTTTTAATTAAAATAACTATTAACTAAATAACTAATATAATTAATTAACTAAAAATTATATTATCAAATTAAATAATAAAACTATAGTATAAAATATTTATTATAAACTACTTCAACACCAAAACAAACTAAGAAACATTAAAAATAAAATATGCATGTAACTAATATAATATAATTATTTAACTAAAAAATTATATTAGTTAGTAATATAATTAATTAACTAAATATTATATTAGTTACTAATATGTTGATGAAATAAAAATAATATTATTTAGATATGTAATTAAAATGATCTAAATTTTATAACATTACATAATTATAATTATTTAATAGTAGGATGTGTAATAATATACAAGTTTCAAACGTATATCTACTCTAATTTATTATTATCAAATTCAACTAAAAATAAAACTATAGTATAAAACTATTTATTATAAACTATTTCAACACCAAAATGAAACTAAATAAAATATGCATAAAAACAAAATTAATAAACAAAGAAACATACCTTCATTCACAAAGATCTTCCAAAAAATTAGGGTAAAGAATAAAGAAAAAAATATTTGAGAGTGAAATGGAGGTTAGATGTGGATGGATGGGTTTGTAATGATATTGTATGAGTTTAAGGGTATTTATAGAATTTTTTGGAGTCAAAATAGCCGTTGGATTGTCGAAAAACACGTTGTGATTGATTTCTATCCGTTGGATTTGATTTTGGTTAAATCGGCCGGATTTGGATCATCATATATCAGATTTATAAATCATTACGACGGATTAGATCAAGCTTTAGATTAAAATCAGCCATTGGATCGAAAATATAGCCGTTGGATTTTAAAAAAAAGCAGCGGAACAAATGCGGGCCGTTGGATCAAAGTAACAAAAATCGATTGGCGGAGTTTTCCTGGATTTCAGACAAAGCGGTAGATAAATCCAGAATATATGTTGATACATTCAACTTCGTAGAAAAAGCGCCGATTTCCCTCGAATCCAGCGCCTTCCGGTAGCGTCTTTACGCTTAGATTTTCCACCGAAAATCGGAATTTGATTTTTAAGTCGAAATGCTTTATACACTTAGATTTTCACGGAATTTTACGGGCCGAATTTTCCATAGTTTCTTTTCGAGGCTCGAAAAGCGATATTTAAGTGATTTTTCGTGGAATTTTTCGAAATTTTTTGTCAGTGCGTCTCTTATGAGTGCTCGTGTCTTGTAAGTGGTATGAGTAGAGAAATGATGAAAATGGACGGCCGAAATAGTGCCGAATGTCAAAACTGGGAAAAGAAGGATAAAATGGGCATTATTAAAATTGTTTAAATGAAGAAAAGACAAAATACTTAATAGTATTGTCTTCTTCAAAGGGCCACAAATGAACAAATCGGGCAGGAGGGTGTTGGATGCAGTGGCTGAACGTTTGGGAGATTTTAAGAGAGAGGCGGCCTGCAAAAATCTGACGATCCAGGCGCCGGCGGAGTTTCGGGACGAAGGAGGGTGGCCTGCGACGGAGGGGGCCGCGTGGGTGCGGTTGGGGAGTTTCATGTATTTCAGGAGGTAAGGGTTTCTCACTCTTGGGTTTTATTAAGAACTTTAAGTCTTTCATAGAATGTTTGGGTCGAGATGAGGCCAGGTTAGAGTCGTTTGATCGGTCTGAGCAGGGCCAGAATTGATATGAATTTTGGAAACCAAAATGTTTGGCAGAAATAGCGTGAGAAATTTGTTTGGGTGTTTTAATTCGAAGTTTGTATTAAATCGTATATTGATTGTAATGAGTAGAAAATGGTCGGAGAAAATGCGGGTTAACGAGGTGAGCCAGGTAGGTGATTTTTCGGGAATAATGCTTAGGGTTTCACTATTCCCGAGGAATAGTGTTCACAAAATATATTTTTGTGAAAATATGTGTTTGGTCGAGTGATTTAAATTAAATTGCTCGTGTTTGATAATTGGCGGTATTTGAATTTTGATGTATGAAATGAATTCTTAGCGTGATTGTGAATTGGTCTTTTGTGAATATATGCATGTTTATGTATTTACATGAATTAGATGTATTGGGATTGACATCACGTGTTCGTATGCGGCTGGAGCAATACTGGAGTATAGGAGTGAGTCGCGTGAGATAAGAGTCTCGAGAAAATGGTTCGGAGGGGTTGTGCAAAAATATTAATTATCGGAGGGTGGTAAATTAAAAATATCGATCGTCGAGATGGCGATTGATATTCGTGGGAGTAGTCATGAAACCAGATATTATATCGATCGTGGATGACTAAGTGATATATACACATCGGAGGGTTGTCGGAAGCGAAACGAAATAATAATTTTAAATCGAGGGCAGGCGAGTGTGATGGAAGTCGGTGGCTCGGGATCTGAGTTAGTCGTGTAGGCGTTAGTAGGATCGTCATTTCTTGAATGTATGTTTATTTTTGGAGCGTTCGCGGTTGCTGGCTTGGGTGGAGAGTAGGCGCATTAGGGGCGATTCCATGCGGGCGTTAAATTTCCAGCGCGGTGAGGATATTGTTTTACGGTACGGGGGCGTGCGAGGGGACGGCTCGTCATAGGGATTGAGGATTTGAAAGCCCAGAGTTGTGAACTTTGGTTGATGATATCTCGTATGATGAAATATCCCAATTTTTAATATGTATTGTATAGAGTGAAAATATTGTAAGCTAACATGCTTATTTGGTATATAGTTGGATTCGTAGTTAGTATGTATTATGAGTATATCGTTTGTGGAGTCCTAAGTGGCCGTATTACTCATGTGATTGGATATATTGGATATATTCTTATTTGTTTGTAGCGGTGACTGCGGGTTTGTATTTGAGTAGAACAAAATTCTGAAGGCTACCGATTTTCGTGAGAAATGTCGAATTCTTCAGACGTTATGTAGTGATGTGGGTTGTGGGTAGTCAGTGAATTTTTGAGGTTGGGGCGTCGCATTAGATCCTTCCCACTTATATAATTCATAATATAAAAAGTCAAAGTCTTATTTAAAAAATCATATGGATTCTGAATGCTATTATATAATTCATAATATAAAGAAAGTCAAAAGTCTTTTCAAAATTCATATGAAAGTTCTTGATCCTTCTGATTCATCTTCAAGACAAAGAACGATATCCATTTCTTGTCAATAAAAAATTTATTGGTAGGCATTTTTTGAAATTTATACATGCATAATGGACCATATGATTTATGATAATATGGTCGTCAAAGATAACAAAACGAATTTCGTTGGAATTGTTGAAGGAATATGATGCTGCATTTATTATATAAAATTCATTGGTAGGCTACTGTTTAGAGATTGAGGCATGTATAATAGACTATATGATTTATGGCAATATAATGGTCATATGTTAGTAAAGCTAGTCTCGCTGTAATTATTGAAGGAAATATATATATATATTTTGTTTACTTTATCTAAGGATAGAAACAATGGTGTTGAAAAGCTTCCTGTGCTAATTTCTTATTTTCTAAGAAAAATCTCTCATGGAAACTTTTTTTTATAAAATTTATGGGTAATAGGGTGTAGAATCTACTAATAAAAAAGACCTAAGAATTCTTAGTTTCCACCAAAAGATGGATGTAATTGTTGAGAAAAACTTTTGAGGAAGGTATCAACAAGAAATATTAAATATTGTGGGGGAATTGATATGACAATGATAGAAAAGCTTGACTTTCCCTTGCTAATTTCTTAATATCCATGAAAAAATAGACACCGAAATAAACGTCTATGAAGAGAAAATGGAGACTATTGTTTTTAAAAGAGTTATCACGTAGGACATTCCTAATGGCATCAATGTAAAAATATGTTAAACATCATCATAGGGGAATTGATGTATGAAAGGATTGAAATGAAGGTACATAGAGAAATTTGACAAATGGTTAGATAGTTTTTTTATCTTTCATGGAAAAATTGGCTTTGAAATTTACTCCACGGTAAAATTAGGAAATGATATCTCCCAAATTAAGTGCTTGAAACAGAAACATTAAATATTATAAGGTAATAGATATTAATGGCCTCTTATAAATTCGTATAATGGTGGTAGTGCTTTTAGTCGATGATTTATTTTTACATGAAAATGAGAATGATTGTTTTGAACGAATTAATACGTATATATATATATATATATATATATATATATATATATATATATATATAAAGTTGATTTTTAATAAATGATTTTTTAAAATATAGGTAAATATTTACATATAATGTTAAAATTTAATTAAGATTTATTCCAATCAAATATATTTTAGATTATTTTTTTAATTTAAAGGGATGAGTGGGATGAGAGAGAGAGAGAGAGAGAGAGAGAGCCGTGAGAGACACAAACAAGAAAATAAAAAGTAATGTAGTAGGCCATTATTTGAAATTGACACGTTGTAGACCCCCACTATTCGATAATGGAGGACCCAAAATAAATAAATAAATAAATGTGAGGGCTCACGGGTTTTGTAGGAGATGAGGGGTTTCTTCAAGCAAAAAGGTGCGCCTACGCCAGGCCGACTGGGTTTTCTGGCCTTTGAAGTCGCGCTGCTTTTTTCATTGTCGGTGACGGTGGTTTGCTCCGTCTTGAATGGCGTTCAATGCTGAATCTGTGCTTTTTGTTGGGCGAAGCTCCTTGCATCTGTGACTACCCTCCTCCTTGGTCTCTTCTCAAGATTACTCCTGGTATACATATTTTTCCCTCTTTCCGTCAGTCTCTTTTTATGGGTTTTGATTTTTTGATTTTGATTTTTATTTATTTATTGATGTTGATCTCGTTTCTGGGTTGATGTTGATCTCGTTTCTGGTATACCTGTTTGAGATTTTTGCTTGCGCTGTCCTTCCTGTGTGGGTATGACTATAACTACTACGGGATTTTCAGGGGTTTTCGATTTATACAACAAGGGTGAAATTAAAGAGTGTCTGTGTCATTTATTTTGAAGTTTGGATATATTGTTGGATTCTTGATTTCTACATTTTCACTTAGTTATAACGAGTGCTGATCTGCCTTTTTTGATGGATAAATCGAATGATATCGTGATGGTTTTTGAGGACTTTACTTTCTTCTCTCGTCTAATAATTGTTCCACTGCTTGTACATCAATTTCCCCTTACTTACCAAGATCTCATTTGGATTATCCTTTATTTTACATTGTATATCGCCTGCATCACTTTGAAAGAATTATCTTGGGTTTGAAACCTTTTTATTATTTAATGTTTATTTATTTATTTTTATTTTTATTTTATTTTTGGACAATATGTTGGGTTTGATACGATGATTGCTCTAAAGGATCTCTTTTATTATAGATGATGGTTCAATTTATCCCGGACACTGTTTTCTTAAACTAATTCATGGGAAGTTTGGCACTGTTTACGATTTTTACGTTGGGTATGGCTTTCTTATGCTCTGCTATATGGATTTCTTTGGAGTTATTAGGAACAAAATCATGGAAGTGATTGTTATTGTTAATACTATTAAAGATAAAAGCTAGGTTTAAACCCCAAAATGCCTTCTAGCTAACCCTTTAGACCTTTTTTTTTTGGCAAGGCCATGTAGATCAACTCTTTAGCCCATTTGGCTAGTCCTTTAAACAACATTTTAGACCCATTAGGTCCAACATACTTAGACACAGTCCATTAAATTAGGTTCAACATACTTAGGCACAGCCCATTAAATCATGTCCAATATACTTAGGTCCAACCCATTAAATTAAGCCAATACATTAGCTTAAATTTCATTAAATTTGGTCTTAACATATTTGTGTCTGAAACGCATTAAATCGCTCTAACATACTTAAGCCCGCCATGTAAACAGCCCAACATACTTGAGCCAATCCCATTAGCCTAACATATTTTTGCGGGCCCAACCCATTGATATTCTGGGGTCCCACTTATTACTCAACCTCATTGTGTCAACCCATCTAGCCAATTCATTGGGATCATTTTATCAATCCATTGTGACTAACAACCCTATCATCTCTTGCTTCAACCCATTAGGCCATTCACCAAACTTTCTTACCACATCCTCTAACTAAATTTTTACCCGGCCAAACCTCACCTTATCTACTCCAATCTCATTTTATAAAATTCTATTTTTCAATTTTAAAACTCAAAGTCTTCTAAAATTCAAGTTCTAAATTTTCATTTCTCAATTTCTAAATTAAATGTCCACTTTTCACTAAATTTACTTAAAATCCAATTTCTCAATTTTAAAACTCCCTGCTTCAAAATTCAAGTTCTAAATTCTTCTCAATTTTTAAATTATGTCCAATTTTCAAAATTCAAATTCCCAAATTCCCATTTTCTAAATTTCATTTTTTCAATTTTAAAACTAAAGTCTCCTTCATACCCTTCATGAGGTTGCTTATTGCCCTTCGGGAGAGGACAAGATCCTATTGAAAAATGACAAGGAAAAAGGATTCTCGGTAAAGAGTATGTACAGATAGCCTGACCCTCCTCGCCATCGATTTTCCCCATCTGGCTGATTTGGAATCCGGGCCGTCCTTCAAAATCTGGAGTTTTTGGTCGGGAAGCCACTGGGGCAAAAGTACTTCACTCGATCACTTAAACCGTGGGAATGAGTTGGTAAATAGATGCTTATGCGAGGAAGATGAGGGAGAATATAGACCATTTAATCATCATTGTAAAAGGCCAAATGTCAGGGAACCTTTGTTGTCAATCTGGAACCACTGGTCTTTCCCATCGGTAGTTTCACACCCTTTATCTTGGCAAGGTCACTGTAGTAAAAGCAGTAGTTAATTCTATTAATTTCGATTCTCCGCATTTATTCTTGGACCCTATGGCGGTTAGAAACAAAAAGCTAGTTTCTCGGGAGAACGAGGCACCAATGGAACAAAATCAGTTCAACTTTGTAACCAATTTAAGTACTGGGGCTAACGGTTCAGGAGGGACAAAAACTAATTCTGGCCAGGGAATTCATAACTCTGTTGGGCAAGAGGGTGAAAGTCAGATTGACTTATGTTTTTTGTTTGGTTGGTTTCTTTTGTCCACACCCTGTGTACTCATAGGAACTTTCCCTCCATCTATAATATCTGTTTTTTGCTGATAAAAAAAAAAAAAAATTTTAAAACTAAAGTCTTCAAAAATTTAAGTTCTAAATTTTTCTTCTCTAATTTTTAAATTCAAGGCCCATTTTTCAAAATTCAATTTATTTTTCTGGTGTGGAATTCAAAATTTCAATTTCAAATTTTCACTTCATTTTTCGAAATTTCAATTCCTAATTTCAAAATTGCTGCCCTAATTTCAAAATTTAAGCCCCACTTAATTTCACTTTTTCAATTCTCAAATTTAAAAATCAAGTGCCTTAATTTCCAAATTCAACTTCCTAACTTCTAATTTCACTTTTCATGCCTAATTTTAAATAATAATTCCTAATTTTTAAAATTCAAGTACTCCTACTTTCAAAATTCAATTTCCTTAATTTCTTATTTTAATTTCTTGTTTTCAAATTAAAATTGTGTTCTCAATTTCTAATTTCAAATTTATAAAATTCTCAATTTCAAACTAAGCTACTTACAATTTCAAAATTCAAGTCTCCTAATTTAATTTTTCACTTTTTAAAGTTTCCACTTTAAATTTACAATTTTCCACTTAAAATTCAAAGTCATTATACTTAAAATTCAAATTTCCAATTTCTAATTTCTAAATCTCAAATTTACAAAATTCAAGTCCTAATTTAAAAATTAAATTTCCAAAATCTCAATTCAAAATTCTCAAACTTCAAATTCGTTTCAAAATTGTCAATTTCCAAAATTTCAAACTTCCAATTTTCCAAACTTCAATTTGAAATAAGTTTTCAAAAATCCCAAACACGTGATTAATTCTATAGTTCCTATAAATGGAATTCAGGAAAGTTAATTACAGAACGTATAAATGGCTTCAATGACTGACATTCCAAGGGATTATTTGAATGAATAATTCACATACGATCTATAACCAATTTTAATCGAACGCGAATATTTTATACTGGCTGGGCGGGGTCGAACTAACATGATTTTCTACTGATAGCGCTCTCGATTCATTGAGCTACACATTTCCCTTTAATCCTCATTCTTATTTAATAACTATGATTTATCGCATCTCGTAATTAATGTAATTAATCGACATCGATTGGTCATAGTTTTCATAATCGATTTGCAGAGACCCGACTTAGGGGCTTAGAGGGTGCTACTCTGATCACTACCGGCATTCTTCAATAAGAATACGACCTTCGACTCTCGACTTATTTTTCTGCACTCTTTTTCTCTTATCGTATCATATTTAGTGTTTTTTATTTTCGCTAAGCTTTTAAACTAAAACAAAATAAGAACTCCAAACCGCTTTTTTAAAATTGCTAAAATATAAAAACGAAGCTTCGGGCTTTTTAGCTTTAAACACATCATAGCGTAATGCTGGTCGAAACGTGTGATATCAGAGCATATGATTAGAGACTAATTAGTAGCCAATGTCAATAAAGCCACTCTCATTGAATTACTACACTTTGATGCCAAAAGCGACCAACTATACAAGAATTTTGATGGAATATTTTATTTACACCATCAAGTTTTACATTGAAAATGAATAAAATAGATAGGTTATATAATGGCTCAACTCTTAAATTACCAATTTCTTAAAAGGCAGTATCTACTAGACTATATAATCGTTTTGTTTATGTTAGCCCATCATTCCACGAAGGGTTGAAGATATAAAGACAACCATCAAATAATATGGTAGAGTAAGTTATTATAGGCATAAAAAATTGTGATATAAGCATCACTAAATAGGCCATTAAAAAATGACTTCCCAAATGAACAGATCAGACATAATAAAATTTACTACAAATTTTAATGATGGTAAGGTCGTTGATGTATGTGATGAGGATAGAAACAAGGTATCGAAAGCTTGACTAATGCCTTTGTTAATTTTTATTTTCTAAGAAAAAATCTTTCATTGAAACTTTTTCATAAAAATTTATGAGTAATAATGCTAAACTCTGAGAAAATCCAATTTTCTCAAAATGGAAATCGTAGACTTTCAGAATATCCTAAATTTTCTAGATCTTGATGACGAAACTGGACCGCTGAACCGCCTCGACTTTAAATTACCACGCCGACCCTCGCTGGGGACCTGAGCACAGAGTTCACGTTGCTATGGGCGCTAGCGGGGTCTAACACGCATTACCATACAGAGTTAGTGGACGCCACTCGGGCACCACATGTGAACGCACACTTAAGATCAAGAATAACACCAAGCCAATGGTATGATTCCATTTACCATACGACGCCACGCACAGACGACGCCATGTTTTAATTACTTAAATAAGGAAAATGATTAAATTTCACTACCACATGCGAGACTTTGAGGAAATGGGGAGGCAATTTCCACCATCGACCGAATTTACTTATTTCTCCAAAAAGATGAGAGAATAAAAGAGAAAAAGAGAAATGGAAGAGAATGACAGAAGTCGAGCCGAAACGGTAAGAAGTTGGAGTAAAAGAAAAGAAAAGCAAAGTAAAGACAAAAAGAAAATAAAGGTAAACTTATGAAGAAATGAAAAATGATTATATGTTTGTTCCATTTAATAGAGAGTCTTCCTTCTCTCTGCAGATTCAGAGGCGATCCATCCGACTGGGTTTGATTCCTTCGGCATACTATGGAAAGTTCTACACGGAGAGGACAACGCGCTGATTCATGAGTTTCTTCAACTTCCCAAGAGGTATGGAGATTTTCTCCTACTGATTACTTATAAATTTCAGCATTTATAATTGCAGGCTACATGAGTGCCACGAGAGGCCATGAAATTAGTTCCAAAGCTCTCGACTAAAGGCAGAATGATTTCAATAATCGGCCAGATGACTGTGAAAGTTAGAGTTTTACTAGAAACCGAAAGCTGGGACGCTGCGATTTGTCACGGTGATAACAACGCGTGGAACCCGACGTTCATGCTTGCCACAAAATGCGGAGGTACTCGTCGAACGGTCCCAAAATGCACGATCCTACGCGCTACATCATCAATAACATGCAACGCTGCAAACGTTATATCACGCACGCCAATGTGACAAGATGTCGGTACTGGCGCAGATTATACGATAAATTCATAATTTTCCACTACCAGAACGCCCTACGAAATGTTTCATTCACGACGTGAACATGATAAAACGTGACAAGATCATGCATTTCCCATATGACTAATACATCGCCAATGCGCCCGTGGGCGCAAGGCAAGGTTTATCCACATCTGTTCTATGGAGTTGGTCGCACCTCGAAAATGGACCGCCCACAGAGTAGACCAATGAAAATACAGAACGATCAAAACGATAAATTACAATGCTGGGCTGAAAGAAATGTAGATCCCCGTGGTGAAAGTCCCACATATTATTCACTAAGGTATTACGAACCCACACGTAAGTTCGCGAAAACGTCAGTGCCACGTCATGCACAACCCACGCCAGAACCCTAACCGCTACCACAAAATAAAGGAAAAGAATCAAAATCGCTTGATAAATAAATCGAGGGTTTTCCAAATGGTTTGCAGGCCATACACGCTTTATTTCACATTCTTATGATTCCAAAGGGCAGAATGCATGACTAAAGCATGAAGATGGCGGCCAGATTCACGTGATTTATATGTATATTTCACATAAAATAATTGTATTTAAATGCTGATTGATCGCTTATATACGCTTATCAGATATGATTTGAGCTTATAACCCTTGTAGAGAATTTACCTAAGCCATTTCACTCCCGTCGTGACCCCTTCGTGTAATGGGACTATCCAGGAGACTATGATCTCAAGAGCACTCGAGAAGAAAAGCCAGACGCTACTTTTAAACGACATTTTCAGAATACGTATAAAGTTATATCAAATTTAAAACTACGGTAACATACTTACATTTATTTCGAAAATATCGGCTCATACCAGCTATGCTATTTTACTGCGATACGCCTGCGGATAATGACGTATAGATTCGCAGGCCGACGGAAGAATAACTGACCGGACCACACACAAAGACAGATCGTGAAAGAAAGAAACTAAGTTACTCTCGTGAGCTCCTGGTGTAGAGTTAGGTATAATAACATACCCAGACTATGCAATCCGCTGGGGACCACAACATCAAGCATTTCCTGGGTGAATTTAAAATGTGATGTTAATTTATACAATTACGTCATATGACCAGGATTAATCAGACGTATGAATAAAGACAGTGAAAAGTGTCGAATAAAGTTAGGATGAGAAAATTCAACCTGTATGTTCCGTAATCCATGGCGTAACTGGCCTTTAAATAACAAGAAATAAACGAAAAAAATTTATTTTCCGGCAATGCCCGCTTTTGAACATGAACCGAATGGAATTTGTGTAATTCGAAATTTATTCGCCAGACAAAGGAAAGAATCGAAATTAAAATTCTAGAAATTTTCATGGGTAAAGAGCGTTGTTCAAGCTACTGCAGATCTTAGGAGTAAATAGGAAGGCCACTGGGAAGTGAAAAAAAAATTTGATTTTTCAAGTGGTTCCGCTTTCGAATAAAGAAGATTAAAGGTTGTGATATTCCTTAAGGTTGTTCCGCTTTTTATGCAGGGAAAAGAGTTGAAATTCAACCCTAAATTTTTAAAGTTCATGGAAGTAGTGGGTTAGTTATCGCGATCAAAAGTAGCGCAAGCATGGGCCGATGGCGAAAAAAAAAAAAATTTCACGCAGTTAGGACTGCTTTGAGGTCGCGACATGGACTTTCAGGTCGCAATTGCGTAAGCTGGACGGAGGTCGCCGCATCAGAAGAATGGCGCTGACCGGCCGAGTTACAAACAGAAGCCGCCGCAGTTGGCTGCCGCCATCAGCGGTCGCGCGATAATGGGCGGTCGGTAAAGGAGGTCGCGATACGCGGCTGGCCGCGACGTAGCTGTAAAGGGGGTCAGTTTGATGCCTACATCACGCAGGTCGCATACCGCGCCGCTGCGGACAAAGCAAACTGCAGCGACATGAACTCGTGTCACTTACCGCGACGGCAGAGAGGTCGCGACATCATGTCGACGCCGCGATACGGGTTATTTCGTGGATGCGTCGCTACACGGTATTTACCGCCGCTGAATACGTGGTTTTGGCTGGTTAGAGGTCGCGACACCGATTTATCGTCGCATGGTTCTGCCATTTGATGTCGACATCGGCGGTCGCACTCGGAGGTTAATGAAGCGGAAGGGAGGTCGCGATACGGGATGATGTCGCACCGCCTGTTAACCCGGGTCGCGACATCATTTCGAGGTCACGACCGGCTTGTTCGGGCCGTGGAGCAGCGATGTCGCGACATCCTTCGAGGTCGCGATACCGGGCAAAGTCAGCTCGGCGCGCGCGTAATCGCTCAGTCACCGTTTGGATACTGCCTACGACACCACGCAAAGACCGCTCACTGTGCAAAAAAAAAAAAAAAAAAAGAGTACAAATTTTTAAAAAATTTATCAGGTGATTTAATATATAAGATATTTATATCGTGATTTATTATAAAATGCACGACGAGGTATGTGAAAATATTTTTATTTTCCACTATGTATCGTTGTCTCTGGTCGGCTCGAGCCTTAGAGATAATGCATTGAAATTAAGGTCAGATGTTTTTTTTACTATTGCACTCAGCTTCAAAATTTCATGGAAAGGTCATATATTACTCTGTGATATATGACTGTGATTTGCTATGCCTACAAGAAGAAATTATAATGCATGGCTCAATGCAGACAGTGAAAGCAGGAGAATATTATTATTAAGAATTCATTTAATCTTGTGGATTCGATGTTTAAACTAACACGAAGTTTTGAATTTATTTATGAGTTGGTTATACCAAGACCGCCAGAAACGAATCCGTCGGCCTACGTTGTAAAGTCCACACCATAGCGCCGCATCATAATGGACTGAAATTAAAATTTAATCTAATATTATCACATTTGACAGCGTAGATGGCAAGTGGGTACGGCGACGCCGGCGTCAGTCCACGGCATCGGGTCGCGACCAACGTGATCCTGACCATCCACCGCATTTACTCGCAGCCACGGCGCAGCAGATCGCACGGCCGCTGCTCGTGCGCATAAAGAGCGCGGCTGCGAGTCGGCGAACCTCCGCAGAGGTTCAGTCACATCATCCCTCCGGCTATCTTTGGCAGGAGATCCGCGCCGCGCACTACGGCTTACGCAGCATTTATAACATATCGGCGCCATGAGATCAATCCGGAGCACGCTAGATCCGCACAGATTCCACCTAGAAGTACGAGGCCCGTGCATGGTGGAGATGGGCGCAGGTCAGAGATAGGTAGAGGCTATATTACCGGGCAAATGGCTTTCGGTGAGTTCGCTCACGAAGCAAAGATTTTCCGTGAGATCATGGTGCATTACGCTAAAGCCCGGATTTCCTCAGATCGGCTGCAGGAGCCACGCCGGCAGAATGGATCACGGCAGATTTACTGAAATAACAGATTCATCGATGACTACGTTACCACGTGGCCACTACTAAAATGATAACAGAACTTACGAAACATCCATCCTGCAGTGATCACGAACCTACCACGCGATATGATTCATGGTCGGACAAATTTCTCACCACAGAGATTACGATGCACCGAGGCACCGATACGAGCCGCATGGAAGAGAGGCCAGACGTCTTCTTCCAAAGACAGAAAGAGGCGAGAGTCTTCTCATCCACGAGCCCACAGATATGTAATACCAGTACGATGACATGCTTTTATCACATCACCGACATGAAGAGGGATTGCCCATCGAGGCGTGGATCCTGTGGTTTCGAAATGGCGGCAGTCCAACATCATGGAACAGACCGACCAGTCAGTTCTCTCTCACCCACGCGCCGAGGACTCCGCCTTCCGTCATGAGGTGCTACGCTGGCGCTTTCCTAAGTAAAGACGCACAGCCGTGAGGAGCCAGTACGGGCCTGGTCGCATGTGGTTCATGTCAGACTTCGGACCCAGGGGCGTGTTCACGCCATAACAGAGGTCGAGCGCGTATCGTACCAGATGCCAGGTAAGGTTTCTACTCCTCGCACGCCTGTTGGAGCCGTGATTATGTTTATTATTATCGTGATTCGCGATGCGCTCGTAGATGAGGTCGGCGCTTTAAAGAAACCTTCGCAATATGAGAGAATTCTTCCATAATGCAGTGGCGCTTGATTTTAAAAAGACGTAGAATACACGGCGCCACGGACCTTGGTGGTGGTAAAAGTATCGCTGTCAATGTCATTCTCGACATGATTTAGCCGATGTACCATCAGTCGTTGCACTAAGACCCGAGTCGTTTCTCATGTCTGAACACACTGGGAGCTTGGTGTGAAGGCTATACGTATACTGGCCAGATGATATGCTGAATTTCGACGTAAATTCTTACGAGGAGAACGCTAAACCTCGAAAATCCAATTTTCAAAAATGGTAAAATCGTAATTTCGTGAATATCCGAAATTTTCTGGGGATCTCTGACGACGAACGACTCCGCTGAACTCGCCCGCGTGAAATTTGTGCCTATCACGTCGACTTCGCATTCCGGCGCTACGAGCTTCACGCTTTTTCGGCGCGCGTGCCATTGACGACACTAAGAAGCTGGGCGACGCCACTCTAAGACCACAAAGACGACACACTTAAGATCGTTAGCCACACACCAGTTTCATGTAGAGAAGGATTCCATACCCATACGACGCCACGCCACAAGACGACACACAAAATTTTAATTATTAAATGAACGATAAATTTCATGGCACATACGTGAGACTTGAGGAAACTTATGCACTTCCTACCCATCGACCGATCGGGATGATTTCCTCCAAAATGATATATAATGAAAAGAGAAGTTATAAAACTATATAAACGGTTATAAAACGAAAATGAAACGGTAAGCAGGAAAGCAGAAAAGAAGAAGTTAGTGCAGCACAAAGCAGCGAAAGAACTGGCGCAGCGAAAAGCGCATTGCAGGCGCTTCGTTTCTCCCATTTTGCAGCCGAGTCTTCCTTCTCTCTCTCTGTGATTTCAGAAAGATCCGACCGTCTGATTCCTTCGGCATGCTACGAGTTGCTCTACACTTTATATGACAACGCGCGATCCCATGAGTTTCTTCAACTTCCAAGCAGGATATTTTCCTACTGATGCATTTATAAATTTAAAAGGCATTTATAAATTGTGAGTGTCATATGGCGCCACGAGTTACTAAATTAGCCCAAGCCTCGACTGCGGGTATTGATTTCACGACCTATCAGACGACCATGAGTTGGTTTTCTACTTTAAACTGAAAGCTTTGGGACAAGCCATGATTAATACGAGATATCAATGGCGAACCTGATTGTCTATGTTCAAGAAGGCCGTGGATAAGACTCCTCTGGTCAATCTGGTCCCACTGCGGACCCGGTCATACAAGATATTACCGAATAACACGCAATACGCGTTAAATGTTATATCGACGACGCTAATGTGACATTAAGATGTTTTGTACTGAGCGCATTATACGTATAAATTATAATTTTCCACTGGCTTGTAAACGTCCCCATAAAGGCTCATTCACACGATGGCGAAAATGACGGCATCACGATTTATACGCACGGCCACATCGCGCCGCGTCACATGGCAGCGAAGCGTTTATTCATCTGCGTTTGGTGATGTCGAACTCGAAAAATGGGACCAAGTCCAAGGTAGAGATTCACAGCCGTAAACGATCAAACGATAAATTGCTACGCTTTCGGCCGGTTAGCCGTGATCCCTCTGCGCCGAATTCCACATATTATTCCCGCTGTACGAACCCTACACGCTCTTAAAATGTCAAAAGGCGCATACGTCTCACGTAACCCTAAACTGCGTGGCCCACAAAATAGCCGAAAAGAATCAAATCGCTGACAACAAATTCCAGGTTTTCCAATGGTTTAGCGCGATCGCTTTATTTCACATTCCGGCGCCGAGGAGTTTCTGTCAGATCAAAATACGAAAGATGGCGGCCAGATCTCACGCAGAGATAACATGTATTACTTCATATGTAAAACAATCAGATTTAAATGGCGATCGATCGCTTATATACGCCATCGCATATACATTTGCGCGAAAGAACCCTCAGAGAGAATTTTCATCGCCGCTCACCCCGCCGCGACCCTTCTCGCGCACAAGTGACTATCCAGTGGCATTTCGTGATTCGCAGATAGTGATTCCTTTGGAGTACTAAAGCCTATCGCATTTTTGAAACGAATATTTTGTAAATACGTGATAGCCAGAATAAACATGAAAACCATAACATAATACATATTTATTTCGGAAGATTTGGTCGCGCCCAAGAGGCTATTTTTACTGCAGATACGCCTCGCGATACGAGACAGATGATTTTCAGGCCGACAGAATAACTGACCCCACCGGGCGCCAAATAATAGCGTGGTGTAATCACAATGAAAAGACCTAAGAGCCAAATGAAAAAGACCTAAGAATTCTTGGTTTCCATGAAAAGATTGGTGTAACTGTTGAAAAGAACCTTGAAGGAAGGTATCAACAAGAAAAAAAATTAAATTTAGTGGGGTAATTGATATAACAATGATGGAAAAGCTTGATTTCCCTTTGCTAGTTTCTTATTTTCCATGGAAAAATACACACCCAAAAAAAACGTCTTTTATTTTCTTTGAGAAATGGGTGCTATTGCTCTCAAAATAGTTATGCTATGTAGGACCTTCCGATGGCATCAATGTAGAAATATTACAACATTTTGGGGTAGTTGATGTATGAAAGGATTGATATTAGGGTACATAGAGAAGCTTGACTAATGGTTAGATAGTTTCTTATCTTCTATAGAAAAATTGACTTTGAAATTTCTTCGCAAAAATTATAAGAAAGATGATATCTAAGAATTAGGGTCTTGGCAGAAAAATTAAACATTGTAAGGTAATTTCTATTAATAGACTCTAAACAAATTCATATGGAGATTGGCTAATTATTTAATTGATAATTTCTTTCTTTTACATTGAAATGAGAGTGATTTTTTTAAACGAATTCCTGGGAAGGCCAAAACTATTAGAAGGAATGCCATAAAAATATAAAACATATGTGTGTGTGTTTAATAGTTTAATAGTTATAAACTAAGTTCGGAATTCTGAGATAAAAATAAACTTTTTTATTAATGCAATCCTCCATCTCTATTGTATTCCCTAAAGCCACCAGCTTCCCAAACAAACGCACAAACTTCTTTCTCCCTTTGTGCAAAAATTTCAAATCTAATTACATGTATTTATCAAGCAGGCGAGAAGCAGTGCAAATCCAAACTATGGAGGGAACCAGTTGCTTAAAAATGGGCATTCCTTTACTCTTCTTCTTCTTGTTGTTTATGAGGTTGTTCGGTGTAATTAACGGAGATCGGAGCCAATATGATGAATGCAAGGTGTCAAGGTGCAGCCACCATGGTCCGCTCGTCCGGTTTCCGTTCCGGCTAAAGGACCAGGCAGTCCCAGACCACTGTAGATATCCGAGGTTTGAGTTATCATGCTCAGAAGAGAAGCGGAGGACCATACTAGAGCTGCCCAATTCTGTCAAACTTTTGGTGAAGAAAATAAATTACACTTCAGGAGATGGTTGTCCGTCACCTGATGATTGCCTTCATGGGCAGATTGTAAACCGTAATATATCTGCCACTCCCTTCCATTTCACAGACTCCATAGGCTACTTCTTTCTTCTTCAATTGCTTATATAAATCAGAGTCCTATGGGGTTTTGGAGATCCATCAGCTCTTCCACTTGTCCCCCAAGTGACCCAGTTTATGTCTTTCCTTCCTATTATGCTCTCACTGATGTGAACTTAACCTCTTGCCGGAAGATTTTCAATGCTACACTCCCAAAAGATATACTTTATGGGGAATATGAGTTTTCAATGAAATGGTCAAATCCTAATTGCAGAAACTGTGAAGCACAAGGAAAGCAATGCCAACGGAAGAAGAAGAGTAACAGCACGGAACCTGAAATCGACTGCATTCACAAACCAGCAAAAGGTACTTAACCCTCCTGCTGTCTGCTTCTTCATCATCTTCACCTTGCAAGCTCCTTCTTATCTCCTACTATGCATGCTTTTAGTATGCAAATGAATTTTTCTACGGTAGTTGTTATATATGTATGCTTTGTTTGTACCCATAAAGTTGGATTGAGCCCCTTTGGTGGGTCTTTGGATGAGGCGATAACTTTACAAGTTACTGTACAACCAAATGAACTAGTATAGTACTAATGAATGTGAACTTGCAATCTTTTTTATCCATTACAAGAAGCTTAATTAGCTAGAACTTACAAGCTTAGCTAAATCAATTGAACCTGTAGAGAGGACCCTATGGGGCCAAGGTTGAAATAATCAAAACACACCTACAAAAATTGAACTCTATGTTACACCCTCTTGTAAGCTATTATGATCAAATGAGTACAAAATGCTAATATATTTATTTTCTTTTACAGGCGCTTGGATGGATAAAATGGTGACTACAGGTGATTTCCTTTTCATGTTTTCAGCTATGAGGATGATATCATGATGATTCTGGTTTGTTCTTCATTTCATTTGCTTACAAAAACCCTTTTTTCCCCTATATATGCAGTGTGTAAGAATACTTTATTTCTTCATTTCACTTTTGTGATCTCTATAATCTTTTTGCTTATCGCCCTAATAAGTTGAAAAGAGAGCATAAATTAAATATTCAAAAGTTTTGAAGATTATAGAGCCTTGTAAACAAGGTAATTCCTATGTTGACATTAAAGGATCACAAATAATTTAAGGACAAACTAAAGCCATGAGGATATGGACCGCTTATAAAGGAAAGCCTCGAATGAAGTTTTGCTGGCAAAGTAAAGATCCTCACGATTTCGTTTAAACCCGGAAGGAGTTTATAAATGAAGTGGGAACAATGGGCACACATCATGTAAATGTAGTTCGCTACTGATTCCGTAAGTGCATGGATATGTTTAGCTTTGATTTATGATTTTTACCAAATGAGTCACCAGGACAAAAGCTCATATTTTCAGCATTTGGTAATAATCGATCCTCGTCGCAGATAAGCTTCAAGATATTACTTACGGTGATAGCTGAAGGTATTGAGTATCTTCACCAAGGTCAGCGACCAAAGACCTTCATTTGGGAGCATCAAGCCTCATAATATTTTCATTGACTAACTTTAATCCAAGATCTCCGATTTCGTATAATAAATTACGCCTCCAAAGAGCAAAGGCGGTATCTATGACAAAGCAGTTAGTGGGGACCAATGGGCTACATTGCAATTTAAATGATATCTAGAAATTTTGGTACGTGTCTTATAATGATTTTATGGGGCTGGTGATGTTATCGATCAAATTACGGCAAGAAAGAATATCACGTTACAAAGAAAAATAAGAATGCAAGATACTTCCCAGAATTCGCTTCATTACATCATTCAATCAAGAGCAAGAGGTACGCATCCGAATCGGCGAAGAAGCGATATGAAAATAGCAGTTAAAACTAAGCTTATAGGTCTTTGGTATCCACGGTATTCAATAGATCGCCCTTCCATGAAAATTAGATGTAATGTTTAAGAGTAAGTAAGACAATTTAAGGATAGCCCTAATCCTTTTTGGCTTTTCGAACAAACAGAATAGTTACATTTAATGAAAGATCTGGGCTCGCTAACCGGGTGGGGTTGATGGTCATACCAGAAATAGAATAAAATTTGTCTATTAATAGTGTTTAATTGTTGATATCATGTTGTAATAAGTTGTAGTACTGTAATCCTTTATTTCTATTGCTATAGTTCAATAAAATAACTCATTTTTTGAAGAAGACCAACCTTTACAAAATTTGAAAGTTGTGCCTAACAAGTTAATTGTTTCTTTCCTTGTACTGACCTAGTTCTTCTAGTAAAGTTTGTAAATGCATTTTAAAAAAAAGGTAGAGGACTCTTCTTTTGTTCCCCAGAGAGAGAAGACTTTGATGTAAACTAGCATCAAAAGAATAATAACCTTAGTTATTGTATCTTGCATTCTTAGAATAAGTTGTAACATTGAAAAGTTTCCAGAGGCTTGTTCTCATGTGATTTGTTAGTTTGTTACTTGCCAAGAGCTTGCAGCATTATGTTACATCTTGCCAATTAGACCTAGGAAAATTCATGGTTAGATTTTCAAGAAAATTTTGAGGCATTTTGGATAATGTTATAAAAAATAAGTTCTTGAGAACTATCCATAAGAGTAATTCATATCATTTCAATATAATTCTATTTGAAATTATGGTGCTAGTTTTCTTATTAGTTCTTGGTGAATCTAATTCACTATACAAAATCCAAGATAATAAAAAATAAAAACATCTTCAATCATCGCTAGATAAATCACTCTTTTTCAAGATATTTTTATTCTAAAATCTATTAGACATGCTTTTCAAGTTGGAAAATTATTTTGTAAGCAAACTTCATTTAAGTTGAAAATATCCCTCCCTTGATCATAAATTATTTGGATTAGTTCCTAGAGGGTTAGCTCGATGATGGACATGACTGCATTATTGAATCATGTGACCTCGTATTGCTATATATGGGTCTATTTTCTTATTTCTACAACTTTTAAGTTTTTAAATCCTCTTCAAAAAGGATCATCACTCAATAATTTCAACGTGCATATAAAGTTTTGTAGTAGATTATTTCTTATTAATGGTCAAAGACCATCTTGATCCATTGTATACATGACCGATTTCTCACTGTGTCATTTTGTATGGTCCATTATACATAGGGTCTATTTTTAATTTGTGTTGTCCATACAACTATATGGTCATTGTATAAGCGTGATCATTTTCTCATTATGATCCACACTTTGTGTGGTTCAATGTATATGGGTCTATTTTCAATTTGTGTGGTCCATTGTTTATAGGGTCCGTTGTATTTATATAGGGGTCCTCATCCTTTATTTTTAATTTACTTGACACTCAAGTAGGGATTTGTATGAAAACATATAGGAAAGGATTTTCACTATCATATGACAAATTAATTGATTTTTTTTTTTTGGCTATGTGACAATGGCTAGCATTAGAGCCACCAAACTAGTTTGGCCAATATCATTGATTTTTCTCAATTCTAAACCATAAGGCCCACAAGAAAATTTGTGTGGGAAAATGAAAATAGAGAGGAATAATAAAAAGAAAGAAAATAAATGATATATAAAAAAACTTAAGTTACTTGATGAATTCTAAAAAGTAGTTTTCTTCATTAGTACTTGATGAATCTAATTTACTATACAAAACACAATATAAGAAAACAGAAGACATCTTAATTTTTTCCGGATGAATCACTCTATTTGCATGATATTTTTATTCTAAAATCTATTAGATATGCTTTTGAAGTTGGAAAATTACTTTTTATAAACGCATTAAAAAATATAAATATTTTCAATCAAACTTTTATATTTACATTAAAAATACGTCTTTCTTTATCAAAAACAACTTCCAAGATTGAATTTTTCTAGCTACTTGAAGAGGCTGCAAAGGCACCTGCAATCAAGCATTTAATCGAGGCTTTGGTCATAGCTCGCAAAGATAAAACCAAAACTTAATCTAAAAAAAAATTAACCATTATATGTTTTTAAAATTTATAAGAATATGATAAATAACATTTAGCTTTTTTTTACAACGATAGTGCTAACTACTAATCAACTTTAAGGATTGAATTTTCCTGGTTATTTGAGGAAGCTGCCATTGGATTATCAATATCTTATTTGGTTAGTCAAGCAAAACAAACCAAGAAAATATTTGTCACCTTCTTGAAATATACTACCCACTTGTCTAATTCATAATACAAAGAAGTCCAAGTCTTCCATTTGTAGATTAATATCTATTAATAAACTCTTAACCAAATTCATTTAGAAATTGACTAATTCTTTAATTGATGATTTTGAGTGATTGTTTTCAAAAGAACTAATGGGAGGCCAAAATACATACATGTGTTTGACATATATAAAATGATGACACAATATTTGACAATTTTTTTTTTTTCAAAACGAAACTGCCAATTACGAAACTTAATTTAAAGATTGAATTTTCCTTTTGACTTTGGTACCTACCAAAGCATCTTTACAAATAAACATCAATTTATATCTTATTTAATCAATTAAGTAAGAGAACCCAAAAAATTATTTCTGCCCCTCTTAAAATACATCATTCACTTTGCCACGAAAATCTACAAATGAAAACTTCACAGATTCTTCCTTATTTCCCTTTTCTTATTGCCAAAAAGTTAAAGTCTCATGGAACGAGGACAAATTCCCTTAATTTATGCTACCAAAAGTCACTTAGTAAGCCACCATTAGTAAGGATAACTATAAGACTTGTCATATATCTTATGATAATGAAGTCAATGTCAACAAAGTCTAAGTTTTCTTGAAATTATTGAATGACCATAATGCTTGAAAGAGACTAGTTAAGAATTTTGAATTTTTATTTACTTAATCAATTTTACAATAAAGTGTAATGGTAGATATATACTATAATATATAAAGTTAAATTATCATTTAAATTACTATACTAGACAAGCATTGTTTTAGGTGTTACCTAATTAAGGAAACGGTCATTGATAAAAATCATAAAAAAAAATTAGCAAAGTACAAATCTCATCAAAGCACTTTTATAGTTATTAGGTTGATTTAAGTTGTGAGTGGATGAAAAATCTCTGAATATATATGTCATTTTAAACATGAACCCCTTTCGCTTTAAAATAAATTATTAACTTGGGCTATTTCATCTTATTCCAAATGTAAGAAAATAAAATAAATTCCGATAGTTCCTCACAAGCAGTTCAATTAATACAATAACTGTACTCATTCCACACCATACACAACAACTTAGCCCCATTGACAGGCTTCATGCACAGGTTCCTGTACATTTCGGTTCTTAATCATATAAATTGTATTATCTGCGAACTCAGATATATATATATATATATATATATATATATATATATATATATATATATAAGCCAATATAACGCTTTTTTTTTTACATCTATTCACTTTCAATACGCCAGAAGATTTTATTCTAATAAAGCTAGCCAGAGCTTAACGCTAGCTGGGCTTAAATGGAGATAATGTTTAGAACATGCATGAAGGGAAATAAATTGAAGGAGAGGTAACATGAAATACAATTGTATTTTGCAAATTCTCCCCAAGATGCCTTCAAATAAGACGCCTATACCGACTTCTAAATAAACTTCCATGCATTAAACGACGGGGTAGCCACACGCACTCTTTCCTTTATCCATAAATTACTAAGTAATTGTTACGGAATAGGCTGCTTTTTGAAACATAATTTGAAAAATGGTTTCAAAATCTTGATGAAAGTAGGTAGTTTTTGAAAATATACTTTAAGTATTTCAAAATAATTTTTTAGGAGTTTTTCAGAACAATAATTAAAAATATAGGTAACATTCTTAAAACTTTTGCATTATACATAAACGCATAGTACCATAATTGAGGATAAACCGACAAACCTTTTTTTTTTTTCTTTTTTAATCTATTGAGCTCCAAAACAAATTGAACTTAATCTTAAAAACGATGAAGAATTGGTTTCTAAAAAGGTATCAGAAACATTTTTCTAAGAACTGTTTCCCAAAAAAAAATCTTCCCTAATTAATCACAAAGGTTCAATCTTGCATCATATGGCTTTGATTTAACAAATGAAAGCAAACATTCTACTTTTAGAAAGATGCAGCAGATATTAACCATGCAAATTAATTGCATTCATGTATAAGCACTTTTATTTGGTTTAGAAATATTTGGTTAAAAAACCTTAAATGATTTAAATTTTGTAAATTCAACCATTCTCATGTTTTTTTCTTTTTGAAAAATAACATATTTTGGATATAAATGTCATTTATTATTGTAAATATTTACATGCACGATTTTAAAATGAAGGTTAAAGAAAACAATGAAGGTACTTTGTCTAAATGAAGTCGAAATTTGATAAAAGTGAGTTTACAAAATTGGGCTTTCAAAAGCCCTTTCAATCAAATAACCTTTATGTTAATATGATATCAAACAGTGAACAAGTATTCATGTATACCATATCAAAACGTCTTAGGTGCTCTTTTTTTTTAATTTTTTTTTTTTACTTTTGATCTAATTTATTGTAGAAATTTTTGGATTGAATAAAAAATACAAAATATGAATGCTTTCTTTTTCATATTTCTCAAAACCGTATTTTCAAACTTTTAAAACAAGAGTATGAGAAAATCATACTCTATAATCCAATTGAAACTCTTATAATTTATTTATTTATTTTTAATAAAAATAAAGTATTAGAAAAAACAAACAGTTAAATACTTATTAGTGTTAAATTACTATTCAGAATAAAAGTTCTATTAAATATTAAGTAAAAAAAAAAAAAAAAAACCTAATCATTGAAAGCAAGTTTGCCTAAATCCCAACCAGAGAGCCTCTCAAGAGCACTTTCCACATATTCTTTTGAGCTTTAAGCTCGAGGGGATCAATCCATGCATTCCCTGTGAGTTTAAGAAAGAAGATTCCATCATATTGAACCTCTTCAGATTCTTTGAACATAGAATTTGTATTCAATAAATTCCATCATCATATTCATATGATGAAATTGGTCAAAGTCCCTTACTACTATTTCCCTCCGCCGTTGCCATTGAAATGTACTTCATTGCAGTCTGACAATCACCATAGAAGCCAAGCTTCTAAAAAATTCTAATGGGCTTCAACTAGGTTGTGCTTATAAGTGCTTTAAATGGAATGTGCTCATCATACCTGCATCATCAGCCATGAGGTTATCACAGGCCCAATGAATAGTAACATTTTTCTTCTCCTTGTGTTTCTTCACCTCATTACTATTCCTTTGTCGCGGACAGAGGTCGAGCAAGAGCTCGCCAGTTTTAAGCATGTAACACTCTCCTTGAGAGCTTCTTCACGATATAACCATTCCTGGTCATGGCAAAGGCCGAGCGAGAGCTCATCAGTTTCAAGAACCGGCAACAGAGAGGCATTGAGTTGATGAACTCAATGGCTTCTACATGAAGCCTTGACCAGCCTAGTAAATCAACCATACATGCATGATGCTCCGGCCATTCTTGGGACAATTCCATGTTCTTTCTACATTAAATTGTAGTGTTTCCGTCAGAGATCATACTGACATGGCTACAAGCTAATAATACAGAAAAATAGGTGATCTCATTTGGTTTTATCCCTGTCTCAAGCATTTGATGGAACATTAATTCCAAAGCTCTAGTTGCATATCCATGTTTTCCAAAGCCTATGATCATTGAAGTTCAAGATATCACATTGGTGTTTAGCGATGCATCTAAAGTTCTTTCGTTAGAGAATCTTTAAATTTTGGGAGTTGATAGTAGAGGATTGGTTTTCCAAGGTGGATATTTGTTAGTTTTTGGCTTACTTAGTGTTTGTTAGTTTAGGTACTCCTTGTTCCACATGGTTTATAAATTGGATTGAACAATGCTTGGAGGCTTATATATATATATATAATCCCAATTAATTACTTTTGGTTAAGTTATACATCTTAGTAGCTTTAACCAATATTAGAATAAAAGCTCTTGCCATGTAAGAGCCTCCTCTAATTTTCTAACTCTAATCTAAAAGTTAATGAATTCAAGACTCCAAGATTTCCTACACATAAGTCATTCTACTATAAATCATAAATATTGTGCTCCTTTATTTTATATATATTATTCTTTTTTTTTTCTTTAATGTTAGTTTCTTTATTTTCTACTATATATTTGGTGTGATTTAGTCACAGGAAACATTGCAAGAAGTTAAATAATCATTTAAGCACTATGGAAATAGGACTTAAAACATAAATGGGTATTCTTGTTGGATGATATTTGACTCATATAAGACATAAGTAACAATTAGTACATGTTTATATGTTTATGTGCTAGTGTCTCTTGACCATATATGTAATCCAAATTACAAACATGTGCTATCATAGAAGATAGCACAGAAGTTGGAAAAATACAACCTACCTTCCATCTAATGAAATTGTAATGGATGGAATCGGTGATGATGAAATTGGTGCTTCAATCGGGATTGTTCACATGATCCTCAATAGAGATTTCCGGGCATGCAGTAGGCTTAGAGGCATATCTCAGCCAACCCTCCTTCCAACATCTCTAAGGCTTTGCTCATTGAAGGACGATCTATAGGCTTCATTTGTATACACCATAGTGCAACTATCACCATTTTCCTAATAAGCTTATATTCATCTCTAGTGGCATCTCAATAGACTCTGAGTGATTTGCATTTGCATTCACATTCTTTCTTCTTCCCACCATCTCCATTAACATCCCAAAACTATAAACATCGGATTTATACAAGACACCACCAATATTTTTATAGAATAATACGGGAGCAATATATCCCAATGTTCCTCATGCAGCAGTGAGAGACACCATACTTTTATCCGTTGAGTACAATTTTGCAAGGCCAAAATCTGAAACTTGTGGCATGTAGTCTTCATCAAGAAGGATATTGTGTGGCTTGATATCAAAATGTAGAATTAGGATATCACAACCTTGATGCAAGTATTCAATTCCACGCCCCACTCCAATTGCAACCTTATACATCCTTTCCAAGCTCAAAGAACTTTTGCTTTTCTTTAAGAAAATAAACTTACCAAGAGAGCCATTGGACATGAAGTCATATACAAGTGCCCCAATTTGATCCTTTGTACAAAACTTACAAGTCTCACCACATTAACACGACGAATTCTTCCTATCAGAAGAACCTTTATCGATTTAAATCTTGTCCATTAGCTTTCGACATGACTAAAACTTTCACTAGCGACCACTCCGAAGTTTACCTTTATATAAAGAGCACTAGCCTCCTTGACCTAACTTATTAGCAAAGTTATGAGTCATCTTCTTTATGTCCGAATAGGAGTACTTAATTAGTTGGAGATTTTTGTCATTGCGTAAAAATTCTTCAATACTATCATAGAGTGATAGATGTCTTCTCTTGAACTTGTAAATCAAATATGTGTTAGTACAATATCTCAAACATACCCTTCCTAAGACTAAAAACAAATAAAATGTCATTAAAGCAACAAATATATATTTTAATAAAAGGAACAAGATACTCAAGACAAGAAAAAAAGATTAAACCTATAAAATACAGATAAAGATAAAACCATTCTATCTCCGCATCGGATGATAGTTAATTGGTATGTGCTCTAAGTGAGGCATGTGAATATAGCTTCTTCAACAACCACTTAATTAAGCGAAAATAGATTTTTCACAGGGCTTTTGGTGTGTATAGATAGTTGCATCCAAGCTTTTTTGATGCATCAAACTGAGGCCTTGTATAAGAAAAGTACTGTTGTTTCCATTCCGTTATTTTGACATCTTTTTATATGTCAGTGGAATTGAATTACATTTAAATTGAGTTCACCCCCGATCAATATATAAAAACAATTTGAATTCACAAAATTAAAAATTGAAACTTTCAATTTGTACTACCAAATAATACTCAAGTCAATTCAAGGCTAATATAAATATTAATTTTAAACTCGTAAGATTTAGAATTTGGTAAATTTTACCAAGCAAAGATCCACCCTCCAAGTAAAAGAAAAAAAATGTAACAAATTAAAAATATAGACCGATTAATACAAGTGAAAAACATAAATTAATCACATTAAAAGAGGTGACATGAAAGCAAAGAAAGTCTTATACCAAGAATGGAGTAGTTGTAGGGATAGTAAAGGTCGTAATTACCAAGTTCTTTCCGAAGTCCTATATCAAACCATCCAAGCCATGTTAATCCCATAAGGACTAGTCCTAATAAATCTCGTTTTTTTCTCTTAAGAGAAATTAATACTTTACCTTGAAAGTTAGGTGTTTGAGAGAAAAAGTAACCCTCCGTTAAACATGAAATTAAGTCCAAATTGTGTCATTAAAAAATGATATTAAAAATAAAGATTTTATTTAAAAGAAGCTTATAATTGAAGCCTTACTGATAAAGGGTGGCAATGAATCATTGACTATAAACTTCCAAAGCCCTGCAAGATTTACCCAAACCACATAAATTAACTAGGGATACAAATTGAAGACTTTTGCATGGAAGATAAGATCCAACAAATCAAAAAGCATCGTATACTCAATTGGTTTTCCCTTAGGACTACCGGAGGTTTACCCTACCCTTAACTTCAGGGTCCGGACATCCATAGTTATAAAAAGAAAAAAAAAGCATCTTAATTATACTCACAAGTTTTATCTTGCCATGACTGGTCCTAGCATTCAAAGGCATTCCATTTTATAATGGCAAAATCGCTCTTTCATCTCGGTGAATCCAAAAATGAAAGCCGGCCTGTGAAGGAAATAATCTTGCAAATCTGACATGGAAAGATTTCTAGGCTTTGAAATAATCTTCAATGGTCGAATAATCATATATGTGTAGATGGGCATGAATACGGAATGTATCCCAACCGGACATACTCCGCCAATAATCGTATAACCGTATGTCAGTGAGGAAGAGGAATAATACCAGAAGAGTAGTAGCGTGTTACATGAATGATAGTAAATGTAGTTGCCGCCACCGATTTCCTATCGGTGCCACATAGAATGTCACAGAGAAGGCAAGGAAGGATAATCAGCTTCCATCGACAAGGCAAAGAATAGGAGATCCGTGCATCGATGTCATATACAGAGGAGTGGAGAAGACCGAGATCCAACAGCTTGCCCTCTTTTGCCCGTGATCATCCTACCCCAACGTATAATCATGGTAGTTGATCCGGTAACTCTGAGAATTTCCCATAATATTTCTACCGCTCCCGCAGTTAATCATAGCAATGACGCTTTCACAAATCAATCAAAAGGGTATGAAATGGTCCCAACATCTCCACGCCGTGAAGAAGGGCGCGATTTCGTAGATTTGGAAAGGAAGCACGTACGGAAGAGCACGTTATGAGGCCTACCCCATGAGTTATGCCTCCTCAACTTGATCACTCAGAGAGAGAGAGAATGAGAGAGAGAGATACTTCGCTTTAATTGCACTTTCAACATATATCATTCTTCGCCTTACCAAGCTTTAAGTAATTTTTTTGAGGGAACCTGTTTTAAGTATTGACAAATGCTATGTTAGTAAAATATTGAGACAGCAATTTTAAAAAAAAAAATTGGGAAAAGTATGCTATGTTAGTAAAATAGTATCTCAAGTGATTAAGATAGTTCATTTGCCTAAAAGTCAATTATTTTTCCTGATATGTTTTGAATCATGTATTTCTCCGTTTTTTTCAATACATTTTTTACCTGTATTTTTAAATTGGTAGCTATATATATATATATATATATATATATATATATATATATATATATATATATATATATATATATATATGTTTTCCCATTATTATAGCAAATTCTCCGTCTCTTTGTATTCTAAAACCACCTGCTCCTCCAACAAACAAAAACTTCCTTCCTTTCTTCATATAAAATAGGTGAGTAACAGAGCAAATTAAAACTAAAAGATGATACAGCCAGTTTAATTAAAATGGGATCCCTTTTATTCTTCTTCTTGTTGCTTATGAGATTGTTGGCAGAAATCAATGGAAGGAGCCAAGATGATGAGTGCAAAGCATCAAGGTGCGTTGAGTATTATGAGACCCGCCATCCTGCCCCATCTCACTATCCTGCCTCTGCTCCGCCTTAAAGACCACCAAATTTTGACCACTATGGATATCCGGTTTGAGTTATCATGCCTGTATGAGGTCAAACCATGCTTGAGCTGCCCTCCTATTCAGAGCAATGCCTGGGTGGAGAAGATAAATTACACTTCTCAACAGATAGCTGTCTATGGTCGGCGATTATCGCCTTCCAGCGCATTCAAGACACTAATTTGTCTCGCTTTCCCTCCAATATGCACAGAAATATTCTATGGTATTTAATTCTCTTATGTATATATGCTCTCTCCGCACCATAAAAATTGATTCAATTAACGCAAAGATATTCATTCATTACAAGCATTGCTACAACAATTAGCCTAGCTTAATAATATTAAGCCGTCTCCTATGTGCAGAGGTAATCTTTGGTTTTCTTCATATCACTTTGGGAATCTTCATAATATTTGTTCTCTATCGGTCTAATAAGTTGAAAAGAGAGCATAGAATAAATATTCAGAAGTTTTTGGAAGATTATAGAGCTTTCAAGCCCTCAAGGTACCCATATGCTGATATTAAAAAGATCACAAATAATTTTGAGGTCAAACTAGGTGAAGGAGGCTATGGGCTTGTTTATAAAGGAAAGCTCAAACGTAAGCTTATTGTAGCAAAAATCCTTCATGACTTCGCCGAAACGGTAAGAGTTCATTAATGAAGTAGGAACAATGGGTGCGATACATCATATTAATGTAGTTCGCTTGCTTGGATTTTGTGCGGATGGATATAAGCGAGCTTTGATTTATGAATTTTTACCAAATGAGTCATTAGACAAATTCATAGTTTCAACATTTGGTAATAATCATTCACTAGGTTGGCATAAGCTTTAGGAGATTGCTTATTAAGATAACAAAGTTATCGAAAGATTTCATCATGCTGCGATCAAAGAATCACTCATTTGATATCAAACTCAACATTTTGCTTGGATCATAACTTTAATCCAAAGATCTCTAATTTTGGTTTAGCTAAATTGTGCTCTAAGGAGCAAAGTGCATTCTATGACAACAACAAGTGCACTATAGGCTATATTGCACCGTAAATGTTATCTAGAAATTTTGGGAATGTACCTTACAAGGTTATGTTTATAGCTTTTAGATGTTGTTGATTGAAATTTAGGAAGAAAGAATGTTGATGCCACGTGAGAAAACAACAAAGGAACCATACTTCCTAGAATGGCTATGGAATATATGCCTTACGCTTTTGGGCTTTATTCCTTAATGTATTATGCTGGGTATTGGTGAAAAAACATTGCAAATGATAAGAACATTTAAAATATAGATTGTAAAAATAAATAAAGTGAAGTAGAACATAAAAATAAACAAACTAAAGTAGAAGTAAACATAAACATTCTATTAATATTCAAAATAGACTAACACACAAATATCCAAAATGTTGATTAATGGTAACACATTATAATAGTACAAGAAAATTATTCATTACATTGTAACATTTTTCATGTCAATGGATTTCTGCATGTTTTCCTATCAGGACTGCCATATTGCAATGGGAGCAATACATAGTCTACTTATCTTGAAACTGCGACTCGATTCACTTTTTCCTTGGTCTTCCTGCAGGTCATTTTGTTCGAGGAGGCTTTAAAGAGAAGTAAACATTGCCAACAACATCCCGGACAACACCATTGTCATCCACTTTTGGTATGTCGTGAGTCTCTATTCCATGAAACATGCCTGAGTATACATTTTCTTGCGTTGGACATTTGAACACACATCACACAACCAAATCAACAATATTTTGTCTTTAGATACATCAGAATTGCACATGCATGTTCACACAGGCGCAAACATTTCCCAACCACGACATGTACATTTTCGAGCCGCTATGTCAACATTGATAACTGCTTTGCCAACAAATATACCAAAAAGAGTCTCCAAGAATGGGCTAACAGTGTAAACCTCCCCTTTCACAATATTTATTTTCACTTTCTCTTCTATTTTTGGCCTTATAGTACCCTTCCAGTCATTGATCTCAGCCTTATGTTTAACAAACAGAGCACCTAACTTAGTCATGTGCTCGACTAGGAAGCTACGGATGGAGTGAGCATCAACATCCGTCTTGCATATGCAATCTTGTCAAGTCATCAGAAGGCTGTCCTTCCCTTGTTACCTCCTCGTGGTATGCTTACTAAAGAAGCTACTAAAATCTCCTTCAAATGTCGGGTAACAATATGCATGGTTCTCTCCTCCAAATATTTCTGGTACGCTACGCAATAAACCAAGGTGCCTAACCATTATAATCACGATCTCCTTATCCCCAACAATTTTCTTTAAAAATTTGTAAGAACCAAGACTCGTCTTCGTAATTCTCCGAGCTCATCACTCCAAAAGCTAATGGGAACATGCGCCATCTCGTAAGATCGTATAAGCTGTTGCTGAAAATAAGGCATCACATATGGCCCACTCATATGAGATAAGTCAATTGCAATGAAAGGCCGACACCCCAACAAAACCCTGTAGATATCTCATGCGCACAAATAGTTGTTCAAAATAGTCATCACTGAGTATGTCAAATCAACAACCGACCGGATTCATTTGACAACTCGATCACATCCAAGGCAACAATTTATGAATTCGAGAAAACCATATATTCTCTCCTGCCTTCCTAATTTTCCAAGTTTGACAATAACTCAATCTCACCCTATGTTCACAAACAAAGTCTTCACATATTTGTCGTGGTTGGTATTCGGGGTTGATCCAATCACATCATCAATCACCACGTTAGCTCGAGTTGATCTCACTAATGGTTGATTGGCAACTACATCATCAATACCATGATTATGATGACTTATGAATGTGTGCACTTGAACGGCATTTGACGCACAAATAGCACGACAAGTTATTTTCCAAGGGCATCCATTGATAGTGCAGACGACACTCATGTGCCTATAGGCGCTTTCTTTGAAATAAGATCAAACCTCCGCCTAAGTAGACATTACACAGGGTACAAAGCCTTAATACAAGAAGATTGGGAAACCTTTAGCCACTGCATACAATTGCATTTTCTAAGTGCCTTGAATTACGTTGAAGGACGTCTGTTTCAACACCTCCATTAAACAAACCATGCGACGGTAAAGAGTACAACTCACGAAAAATCCATAGACAAATTAACATTTGGGTTTCGCTATTAGATCAGACTCATACTCAAGAACAATAGAAGTAATAAATCAAGCACAAGACACAACAACAACAATAGGAACTGATAAAGCCGCTTATTTCTATTCACATTCCCTAATACAAAACACGTTATTTTGATAATAGTGGCCGTCAGGGCCAGCTTGCACAAACTGAACTTGATTAATCCCATGAATTTCTAAAGTTAACCCTCCTCCCACTACCCTAAAGGGAGGTTGAACAACAACCAACCGAGCTACCTCTTAGGATCAACTTTATTATTAACCATTATATATCACCTAATTAATCAGAAACATTGAATCCCACCACGGTCAATTAAACATTATCATGATAAATCCCAATTGTAAACTCTATAAAAGACTCAATGCAGGATTAATTAGCAGATACCTATAGATCTCGAAGTGGCAAGTACTCCCAAACTCGCATGTCCATCCCACCGTCACTCTTCCTCCTGCGCCTTCTACCCTCTTACCATCCGGTCTGTTTGGCTGCCCACATCAAACAAAGTTCTTTACATCACTCTTCTAAACCCTAAATGTTATAGCTTTCTGTGCGACTGGGTTTTTTTAAATTTCGATTATTAATTTATTGCAAAGAAATGGTTTTTAATTTGTAGTGGGTTGAAACAGGGTATAAGTTTGAGATAAGTGGGTAATGCATTAGAATATAGTATTCAATTATTCATCACCGCTAATGATTTTAAGCTTAACTTTTTAAAAATCAGGGAAACAACAGAAAGATGGGATGTTCTTTCTTTTGTATAAGGCTAAGGGCTTTAATTTTATTTCCAAATGTCCAAACAGGGCCTAAGAGGTGTTTTTAACCTTATGGTCGTTTGACAAAGGTGGCTAAGATGCCGTCTCGGTGACTGGCTCTGGAGTCGCCGCAGTTGGCCACCGCCACCACATCGCCGCCCACCACCGCCACTACCGCCGATCCGACCGTGTTCACTGCCCGTTCTCCTTCCGGCACCACCCCGCTCACCACTTCTCATCAACTTCTCGTGAAACATCTCTTCATCGCCTTCCCACCCGCCACCACCACCGCCGGCGCCGCCAACTCCGCCGGCGCGGCAACTCTCGATCTCTATCTCCTCCGCCAGCACTCTGTGCAGCCTCTCCCTGCACACCTCCGCCACCCTAGCCCCGCCGTGCCCGTCGTAAACCCCGTAAAAGTCGTAACTCTCTCCGCCGCCGCCGCTCCAAAACCCCTGTTCCGCCCTCACCGCATCCTCCATTTCCCTCCTCCGTCCAATCACCGACACAGTTCCATACGGAGGAGGCGGAGAACTCTCCGTTTTCTTAGCCGGAAATGCGTCGGTCTCACGACGATATCGATATCTCCGTCGAGCACTCTTCCGCATTCGATTTCGTTCCCCTCCCA
Source organism: Tetrastigma voinierianum (assembly GCA_016808115.1). Lineage (NCBI taxonomy): Eukaryota > Viridiplantae > Streptophyta > Magnoliopsida > Vitales > Vitaceae > Tetrastigma > Tetrastigma voinierianum. The sequence goes on along the minus strand of JAEQBH010000443.1, from coordinate 18,240 downwards.
TCGCCGACGCCGGCCTCGGACTGACATTTCGGCCTCATCCGCCGGATCTCCAGCCGCTTCCGGCGAGCATTCCTGACTCGCTTCACACCGATTGGACTCAGTCTCCCATTATCCGACGTCGTTTTACTCACCATCTCACTGCATGGAAAGCCGAAACCACCATCCCAACACTCCATGGGTCCTCCCTCTCCTCCCCAAATACAGAGCCCAAAAAGAACGAATCCCAGCCGTCCATTCCCAAAGCTCCGATGAACGCCACATGGGCAGATATTATGCGGCGGGCTTCTACTGGAAACGAAACAACTGTCTTGGATTATTCAGAAGGCATGGACGGCCAGGATTAAAAGGAGAAATACGTGGCGAACCGATCAAACATGTTGGGGCCCACCAGGATGTGGAGCGCCATGGCGGGCGGTGTTGTCACGTGTCTTTAACTTTTCGAAAAATTAAAAAAATCTTATTTAAGCTGTGAGATTCGGGGAGAGATTCTGTGAGACACGTGGAGGTCACGTTGGGGGCTGAAATGTAGGCGCCTTGAGATTTCGTGTTGGATATCCACGTGGAGAGAGAGAAATTCAACATTTTTTTTTTTGTTTCCTACTTTGTTATGAATTTTTTTTTTTTTTTAAATATCTATACCTGTGAATGGCCACCTATGGCGACATATCTTACCGGTAATAGTATACTAAAATAATGCATTTAAAATTATTGTTATGATTAAAATATATATAATTTTAATATATAATATAACGGAGATTATTAATTGATTTTTTCGATCATATATTGCTGTCAACTGCTCAAATACAAATAAACATCGCATACCCATTTACTTAAAATCAAACCATCATACTAAAACTATAAAACCAACCATTGTATAAAGACGATATCAACCATACACATATTAAAACGATAACTAAATCACGAAATAACAAATAAATCTAGATTTGTATGAAACAACTATTTTATTAATAAAAAAAAAGATGAAAATAAGTATGGATAAGCGCTTTCAAGCCAAAAATAATAAAAAATTAATACTCATTGCTTGTTAAAAACTAACAGCGAAGCTAAGAGAAACGGCGCATGATGAAAAGAGTGCTTTCATTTAATCTTTACGAATATTGTGAGGATAGATTAATTAAAAGATGTTTTTCTTATTAAAAATTTAAATCATTTTTAGTATTTAATTTATATAACTAAGTTATGTAACTAAGTTTATATTATCTAGACATCCGATTACCGAACGAAGAGCCAGGTATTAATAATGAACATTTCAATTTAAAATTTAAAATTTAAAATATAACATTACAAAGATGTTGGAGTGACGACCTAATTTCTCAATATTTTAAAAGTAAATTTATTTAGTTTTAAGTTTTTTTTTTATATATGAGAAAGTGTACAATAACTTTACTACTTTTGTTGGTGATTAGCAATTTCCTTGAAATGATGGAAATAATGACCAAAGTGTTGAAGGGAACAAAGGCGTTTTGGCCACGGCTTAAAGGATTTTTCACAAGTAAGACCGGAACAAGGAGGAGTAGTCTTCTATGAATTTTCCTTATCTTTTCACTTGTTGGGAAAAAAAATCTCAAGATCAATTTTAATAATATAAATTAGAGAAAATAAAAGACTCAAAGATTTACTTGAAAAACTCTTTTATCGGAGAAAAACCATGGGTCAATTAAGACAAAATTTACTATATAATAAATTTATACAATTATATGGGATTACTTGCTTCACTCTGCACAAAAACTAGTTAATTACCACAAGCACATAATCTCTAGATACATAAGTTTGCTACCACTATCCAAAGATAGCTATACTATAAATCTCATATTAAACTCGAGAAAAAATCTAGTGCTCTCTCCTCAATCATGAGGAGGACTTATCCTCATCAAAGAAAATAACAGGCTCAATTTTTTACTCTTCTTCAATCCCCATTTTTTACTCTCTTTTCATCAACCCCCAGTTTTTTACTTTTTTTTTTCTTCAATTTAATGAGATGGGACCCTCATGAGGAGGACCCTTATTATGTTAATTAAATTATAGTATATTTTGAGGTAAATTATATAGGTAAGCCTACCCCCATATGTAATAAATTAAAGTGAGCACGCACTTAGAAGATTTTTTAAAATTTTTTTTTATTTATAATTGTGGATGTTCAAACCAACTGCACTTAGCCTCATTGTCCCATGGCAAGCATCAATCGAAAGAAACCTCCAGCCGATCAAAGACTCAATCGGCGACTACTTCTGGCTCAACCCGACCTGCACTAATCAGCCTACCCTATGCTATCACTTTTTTTTTTTTTAAAAGATATTAATTTTATTGATTTAAACTAATACTAAATTCGATAGAATACATAATCAAATCTGCTAAAACTCTATGACGACGCATAATCTAAATTAATGAAGACAATAATCGACTCTTAGTTCTACACATTCGATAATCTCTACGACGACCAAAATACATACGACTCCGAGTTTCTGGCAAAGATATCACCACCACGACTAATGGGCTCATTGATCGAATTTGATGACTGTCAGATCATACGCATACAAGAAAGTGCCAGAACGGTATCAACAAAGTCTAAACCGCCGTACTTCAAGCATCGACACAAACCACATGCCATACAAAACGATAACAAAACACGAAACCAAATTAAAAATCTAGAATTTTGTGGAAACCACTTTATCAAAAAAGAAAATTGGCAGAAGACGTATTATGCGATTTCGCCCAAACATAACAAAAATCATCCCCATTATTTACAAGAAGGCGGTCGTAAAAACAAAACGAGAGAGCACAACATCACTAGGGCTTTTTTCTCGAGTTACCAATTGCATTTAAAACTGTTTTTTTTAAGAAATTTTGTATGAAATAATCCATCAAAACCTTATATTTTTGGTGCTCTAAATTCATGAGTAGAAAAGAATTATTGCTTTGAGGGATTATAAACTCTCTAGTACATCAGATAATACTCAACTATACAGAGTACTTACAAGTCAATGTATTAGCACTTTGCCCTCTCTATATGATATCAAACCTAAAACAATTTTCGTGTATAAGATATCAGTTAATAAACAATGTCTTAAGCTCTAGGCTAAAACAACTTTACAAAGGAATTGTTATAATCGTGAAGCTGATGCATGATGATATTAATCCAAGAATACAAAAGAGCAAAATAAACCAACATAAAACGCACGGCGACGAATCGATTTTACTAATTATGCCTACATCCACTACTTGGCACCTCCCATTGTTTCAAAAACCAGTGGCATGCGATCAAGCGATCAACATATTACGATAACTAAAAACACAAACTAAGAAACCCCAAGATGCTCATACATCATAAAAACATCTCACAAAACTCAATCCTAAAACTCTTCATAGATCTCTGTATAAACCACAAATTCTTATAAACCATTCTCTCAATACATTTTCTTTATGATCACATATTTGATAGTATATCTTAAAATTTTTTCTATCTATAAGATAATCACTTTTATAATAATATAATTACCTAGAATGATCAATAGTGGAATTTGTTGATATCTTAATAGAACTTGATCCATACTTCCTAGTTTCAAAAGAAAGATTCCACATTAATTCAACCACCAAAGAACCTCTGATCTTACCATAAACAATCCTAAAAATGAGATCGGCTAAGGCAATTCGCCTTGGAACATTAGACTATAATCCAGGCTGATTTACATCATCTATCATAAGCACTGATCATAATCTTTAAAAGATATTATCCATCTTTCATGATAAATCCATTATCTCTTACAACTATTTCTTCCCTGTTGCTACTGAAATGTATCACGTAGCATGATAATCATTACAGATCGCGGAAATGTTCTTTAGTTATCTCAACTATTCAGTATTGAGTTAATAACTCATATGCACTGGTTATTTTTCCAGAATGTAATTCTGATCTCCTGATTTAAAAATATTGAACTGTGGTTCTAACAATCTCCTTCGCTTGAGATGGTGCTGTCTCTGGAGATGAAACCAGGCACTATATTTTCACCTCTGATCCAGCTATGTCATTCTTTGATTCAAATTTGCCTTCATCTTTTTCTGATTCGAATGTCTTCCATTGGTCGTTGTGCTACGCAGCTCTGAGAGTAAGATATATGTTTGCTTTGATTTATCTGGTTCTGTCAAGAATCCTATCTCTGCAGCTATGTTTTCCAAGCCTGGCAGCCTACAACTTCAAGAAGCGGCGCAATACCGCTGATCAGAGCATCTGGCTACAGACTGGCATTGAGTTAACGAACCATATTTCACTGAGAGTCCGATCATCTTCATAATCACCATACACGTTAATGTCTATCTGGGATGATCTCAATGAACTTACATTGAATTGAATGTTTCATTCTGAGATCAATATACCTAAATATACATAATGATAATATAGTGGATATGATCTGCCTTGGTTTTGTCCCTGTCCTACATTTATAAAACTGTTCAGAGCTTTGGTTTGTAACCATGTTTGGTAAAACCTGTTATCATTGATGTCCAAGATATTTAATGTTCCAATCTTCCAGATCCATCAAAACTTGAGTATGATCTATGTTACTAATTCAGAATACATAGAGATTTAAAAGGATTATATATGTATTTAATGATCCCAAAGTTCTCCTTCAATAACCGTCATGATCTCACTCAATCTTGCCTATAAAGTACCCAATATTTGCAGCCCAACAACAAGCTATGTAATAAAAGCATTGATGGCCCAATTCCAGTGATCCTGAGATTTACTTAAAGAGCAGAAAAGTTTCTTCAGACTTCATATTCTGGCGTAAATTCGCTACAACAATAACAGCATTGTAAGGAAACTAAATTTTCCTCAAAGAGAATATCAAAAGCTTTTCGAGCATCTTCCATTCTTCCACTCTAGCATACATGCTAATAAGAGAATTCTGCACACCACCGATGATAGGCTCCACTCAATTGCATATCCGTAAACCTGCTCACCATACATGGATCAGAAAGGTTTCCATTATGCCTTAAGAACAATTTCGAAAACAGAGAATTATTTCATAGGCTGTATCTCACTCAGATATCATCCTGCAGAAAAGTTCAATAGCTTCTTTATCACACTCTCCACTTTGGACATAGGCTGTGATAATTTGTTGTCCAAGACATAATATTATAAAAGTATTCATCAAACACTTTTCTGAATCATCCACCATCCATCTGCTGCACACTTTTGCATTACATGTTCACCAAGCTACAAACTAAACACAAACATCCAACGCCATCCGAACGTATAACCCGGAATGCAATTGTTTCCCTTAAAAGTAGCAATCCTAACTCTGTACAAGCAGAAAGGACACTACTATATGTGAAACGGTCTGGTGCATAACCACTCAATTCCATATCTAAGAACAAGTCGATCGCATCTCTTGCACAGCCCAATTGTGCAAATCTAGTGATCATCAAAGTCCAAGTAACCAAATTTCTCTCAGGCATTTTCTCGAACACCTTCTAAGCAGAACCCAAATCACCACTACTCTTTGCGAACATGTCGATCAATTCATTACCCAACACACACATCAGCCCCAAAATAACCGGTTTTCAACGCAGACCTGTAAATTATCTCCCCAACCCATGAGTAATCTGCCTTCGAACAAGCCCGAATCACGGCCGTCGCAATACTCGTTCGGGTAAACCCCAATCTGAGCATATTCAGAATGTCCAATTGCTTGCAACTCCATACCGTTATTCGCAAACTTGAGACCATCGCACTCCATGAAACCAAGTCTCTCCTATTTCCCATTCCCTGAAAATCGACTCCAGCAGCATCATCGCTGCATTTCGAGTACAGCTGATCAGAGTGTTCAACACAACTGAGTCCAGCTCGATCGAGACTGGAATCAGCTTCCCGGGTGGACGGAGCTCTGTTGGAAGTTGCGGAATCGGATGCAAGGACTTGAGGAGGATGGAGTAGGGTGGTGAGGTCTGTAAGGCTACTAGTCATGAGATCAAGGGTAGAGGATTGCATGGCGGAGTGGTGGCCCACGTCGAGCTGGCGGATCAGACGGTTCTTGAGGGGCCTGGTTGGGGCTTTGAGAGTCGGAGGATAATGCTTATGGGAAGGGTTTAGGGTTTTGGAATAGCAAAGTGGAGGAGGGTTAAGGGGAGAGGGGAAGCAGGAGAGAGTTATCGCCTTGAATCTTCCCCACCATAATTTGAGAGAAATAAATTATCCAAGGCTCGAGCACAGAATGAGGATTGTTTGTTTATTGTACGTGAGGGTGCTGCATACAAATAGATTTTTGGGTAATAGTTGGATTTTGGGATATGGTGTGTAAATCCCATTGACGGCACCTATATCCAATTTAATCATCAGCCTTTTTCCTGGCTCATGTTATTCCCCAACGCTAATATAATATTTATTTATACCTTTGCTATCACGGATTCAGACTTGACGCATACGGACAAGCCGAATCGATGCACATACGGACAAAAGGACGTTAAAACAAATAAGTTAGGGAGCGGAAATAAGACACGGGATAACTTATGTCATTCATATGTCTACCATGACGCGCGTTGGTACGAATAAATCCATAACATTAAAGTCGTGACACCAAATGAACTCGAAAAAAACTCATGGCTAATCAACATATAACTATAAACGAATGACATTTATACATCTTTTCCCTAGTCGAATCATTCTATAGTGTACATAAAAAGTTGAAACTTTTTTTTTATTTATTTTACATATAGCAATTAAATGGAAGATTTTACTTTGAAAAGAAAACAGCATTAAGCCTACTCATAAAGTAAGAATGAATTAGCGGTTATTAACTCAAAGCCCCGCAAGAATAGAACAAACCACTAAAATTAGGACATAAATATTGAAGCACTCGTGAGCAAACTATCAATTTTTCTTCTGAAGTTCTCAAACTTTATTAGCAAGATATATCCTACGGTGGAGAGGCAAATACCCATCAATATCCAAATAGTAACAAATACTCACCATGGTAGTATCGAATTCATGATCTCTTTCAAACTTGTCTTTGATACTATGTGTTAAATTACCAATTTTCTTAGAAACTCAATTTAAACCTAGAAAGTACTAAAAAAGAAAATGGAGTATTTAAGTACTCAAAAAGAAAAGCTGAAATAAAGAAATAATAAGTTTAAATATAATAAAATTAATTTACGTACATGCTTATTTAAACTCAATTTACTACTTGAGTAGTCAAGGGCCAACAATTTTGATTTGAATAAAAGAACTTTTGAAAATCTAATTTCGGAAATCTAAACCTCCATCATCATTTGACCTTATTTTCATAAAAATGACCTTTATGTTTTCCTGAAAAAATAGACACTTCTAGTTTTAACATATTCTTGTAAATACATAAAATGGAAAATGGTATTTTAATCCAAAATAAGTTACTTTTCAAGAAAAGCACAACAAAGATTAGATTTACAAATTTTGAGTATTTGATCTTTTTAATAAATATTTCTTTTAAAAAAAAATTTCAACTAAAGTTTTGATCCTTTGAGAGATAAAATTTAATTTCTTTTTATTTTTTTGCGAAAATAATGTTATTGATCTCAAACTCGCGAATAGATACATCCAAGATACAAATTCAAGTTAAAATCATAAACGACTATAATATCCAAGTTTAATAACATAATAAATTAACATAAACCTACAAATTTATCAATATAAATGACTATAATATCTAGAACTCTAGCTTCTTTAATACGCTTCCACCATAACTGATATTCTCATCATTAATTCATTTAGTCCTAATCGCTTCCCACACAAATAAAAACGCTTAATAGCATTTAATAAAACACCACATCGTGGACAAGCCAACGACAAATCAAATGCTACAATGAGACGGTGACAAACCAAATGTCATAATAAGACGTCGACAACATGATAAAACAAGATAAGACTTAAATTTTAAAACTACTTTATCGGCAGTTAGTCAAAAGAGAGATATGCGCGATTTCCTGCACAACAATAACTAAAAATCATCCATCCCTTTGAGGAAAGGGGCTAGAAGATAAGATAACAGAAAATATATATATTTTATATTTATAGCAGGCTGTGCATTTGACTAAGCTACCTGCTTCCTAAACAGACAGATAATCATCTTCTTTGTTGCCTAAAATGGGCATCCTTACTCTCCTTCTTGTTGTTTGGTGAGGGGTTGTTAGCAGAGATTAGTGGAGGAAGCCAACATGATGAATACTGCAAGGCGGCAAGGTGCAGTCCCCCGATTGGTCCGGTCATCCGGTTTCCGTTCCGGCTAAAACACCGGCAGCCAGACCACTGTGGATATCCAGGGTTTGAGTTATCATGCTCAGAAAAGAACCAGACCCTTCTAAAGCTACCCTCCTATTCAGCAAAACTCTGGGTGAAGAAAATAAATTACACTTCTCAAGAGATGATTGTCCGTCACCTGATGATTATTGCCTTAAAGGCAGCATCATATCCCATCATCTGCCTCCTTCCACTTCACATACGATTACTCCATATCCATAGATGACTTCTCCTTCTTCAACTGTTCAGAAAATAAAGCATCTGATCAGCTTATTATTTCCATCCCTTGCAGTTTTCTCTCAAGCAATTATAACCCAGTTTATGCCACTCCTTCCTATGTCTATCTCATAGATGAACTAACATCTTGTCGGAAGATTTTCAATGCTACACTCCCAGAATTTATACTTGATGGGAATATGAAGCCAATGAATTGTCAAACTTATTTGGTGGAAACTGTGAAGCACAAGGAACAAGTGCCAACGGAAATGAAGAGTAACAACACGGAACCCGAAATTGAGTGCATTCAGAAACCAGCAAAAGGTACTAATTAAAACCCTGCTTAATTCCTTCATCATTCACCTACTATGCTTTTGGTATGCAAATTAAATTTTCTATGGTAGTTAATTGTTTCTTCTGTACAACCAAATTAACTACTATATATACATAGTAATGGATGAACATGCAATCTTATTTATTCATTACAAACTTAGCAACAAACAAATCACAGGCTAAACTAAATCAATTGAACCTCAAGAAAGGACTGAAAGGGCAAGGTCAAAATTAAACTCATGTTAATCCTCATTTGCTTACAGGATTCAAGTTGACTACAAAATGCTAATAGTTTCTATTTTCTTTTACAGGTGCTTTCTGATACAAAATGCTGTTCACAGGTGATTTCTATTCATTTTTCTTTCAACTATGAGGATAACATCACGATGATTATTAGTTTGTTTCTTCTCTTTGTTTGCTGCTTACAAAACCCTTTTTCCACATGTGTATGTGCAGAAGTAATCCTTGGTTTCTTTCACTTTACTTTGGGAATCTCTATAATCTTTATTGTTTATCGCTCTAATAAGTTGAAAAGAGAGCATAAAATAAATATTCAAAAGTTTTTGGAAGATTATAGAGCTTGCAAGCCCTCAAGGTACTCCTATGCTGATATCAAAAGGATCACAAATAACTTCAAGGATAAACTAGGTCAAGGAGGGTTTGGGACCATTTATAAAGGAAAGCTCTCAAATGAAGTTTTTGTTGCAGTAAAGATCCTTGATGATTTCAAAGGAAATGGGGAAGAGTTTATCAATGAAGTGGGAACAATGGGCACAATACATCATGTAAATGTAGTTCGCTTGCTTGGGTTATGTGCAGATGGATATAAGCGAGCTTTGATTTATGAATTCTTACCAAATGAGTCACTAGACAAGTTCATATTTTCATCAGCAATTGGTAATAATAGATCCCTGGGTTGGCATAAACTTCAAGATATTGCCATAGGTATAGCAAAAGGTATTGAGTATCTTCACCAAGGTTGTGATCAAAGAATCCTTCATTTAGATATCAAGCCTCATAATATTTTGCTTGATTATAACTTTAATCCGAAGATCTCTGATTTTGGCTTGGCCAAATTATGCTCTAAGGAACAAAGTGCAGTATCTATCACAACAGCAAGGGGGACCATGGGTTACATTGCACCAGAGATGTTATCTAGAAATTTCGGGATTGTGTCTTATAAGTCAGATGTTTATAGTTTTGGTATGTTATTGATTGAAATGGTGGGAGGAAGAAAGAACGTTGATGTGACAATAGAAAACAAGAGAGAGGCATACTTCCCAGAGTGGCTTTATAATCATTTGGATCAAGAACGAGGTACACATTCGAATTGAGGAAGAAAATGATATTAAAATAAAGAAAGAATCCAAGATCACAAGGCTTTCGGCAGGTAATCTGGAAGGGTATCCACTAGATCGTCCTTCCATGAAAGTTGTGGTTGGAATGCTAGAAGGCGAAGAAAATAATCTCGTTGTGCCTCCCAATTCTTTTGCTTCTATGGGACAAAATAGAACAAATGTTAGAAGAGTTAAAGCATTTGCAAAACCAGAATTGACAGCTACTTCAGAAATAGAGTAAATCAATATTGTATATTATGAGTGTTCCTAGTCGGGGTGATAAGTATGTTGTAATTCACGATAACATAATGCAACTTTGTTATATTGCTGCAGATTAGTAAAATAGGCTACTTTCAAGGCTTAACTTTATTAAATTAGCAAAGTTATGTCTAATGCATTAGTTATTTATTTTCTTGCACTAAGTTAGGGTCTTCTAATAAAGTTTAGACTGTAGATAGATTTCAAAAATGAAAATGAGGAAGCTTCTTGTTTCTTCAGCGGGATAGGCTTTGATGTTAGATAAGTTATAGTTAGTTAACTCAAGGTTTGAACCTGCATAAAATTTGAAAAGCTGTGCTAACACATTAATTATTTCTTCATTGATTAAAACTTTAAGCTCTTGTAAATATTATAGATAGATTTTCAAAATAAAAGATGTGAAATATTCTTGTTCTCTTAAGAGAGTAGGCTTTTAATGTTAGATAATTAGTAGCTATGGCAGAGCTTATTAAACAACTAGCTTCAAACAAATAACTTCTTGTGACATTTCTTGCATTATTGGAAGAAGCTTATGTACTATTCAGGTGATTAGTAGAGGTGAGAAAGATTTTTTTTTTTTGGACAATTTCTCATCTTGGAAACTAGAGCTTTATATTGTAGAAAGAATCAAAATGAAACATTGAGAAATAGCACTAAGAAAATAAGTATTGCCACCCCTAGATTTACTGCTGCTAGACTTTAAACTATCGCTAATTTTGGCCAAATTTCTTTTCTTGTTGCAAATTCAATTATCCATCATTCATATATAACTATTCACTGAGTATCTACAATACTAAGTATTCGTTGATGAAAATATTATTGCAATATGGATTTAAACCATTGCAAATGCTTAACTAATATACTTTGTTATTATATAAATAATTATAAGGGTTTTATTATAATATAATATTATATATTACTGTTCACTATAACATTATACGTAACTGTTATACTTTTCACGATTTTCATGATTTCTTTCCTTGGAATGACCCATAACGGTTCCAAGCAGATTACTGTATTATCAAACGTGAATAGAATACTGGCTGTAGATAAGACTCATTTCCATTATGATGAAGCTAGCTTTCATGACTTTATTTGCCAATAAATTACAAGAGGACATTTCATTAAAATAAATACCCTGAATGGACATCCAACACTGAGTGATTCTACCTTTGCTTTTGCAAAAAGCAAACTGGTTTTTCGTGGTCTTACCTTGCACAATTATTTGTATTTATAATGCGAAATGCTAATAAAATACTGGCAGGTGATCCACGCCATGCATTATGATCAAGCTTTCATAACTTTGCCCTGAGTGCATTCATTATGTTTCTTTATACATCAACCCTGGAACATTAATCCAACACATACTGATCAGCTACCCTAGAATATTTCATGTATTATATTCTTAAATTTAAGATGCTTTTCCTTTTGCAAAGCTTTCACTATTTTTACACCTTTGGAACTACGGGTCCAAAGTATTGATTACATTTATAATACTTATCTTAATTAAAGTTGAATCTGTTATATTTTTTTGAAAACAGAAAAGGTGTGAAACACTGATAAGGATATGAAATCTATATTATAGAATTAAATAACCCAATTAGGTAATTAAATTTAAGATTGCTTTGCTTACATCTAAAACCTTTTCCACAAAATAAAAGTTGTTAATTTTTGGGTCCGGGTCCAGTGGTACACTGGTTAGAGATAAGGGATTAAGTTAATGAGGCTGAGAATATCCGTAAGAGCTTAAAAAACGTCCAAGGAGACTAAGGTCAAAAGTGGATTATATCATATCATTTCCTACAATTTTAATAAGTTAGATGAAGCTAGACATCCATTTATTGAGTTGTTAGTGTTAATTGTAATTAAAAATAAGCTTGATTGATATAAAGTTACGTTTGCAAAGATTAAGCATTTGGGATGAATAATCGTTAGGTCTAGCATGTATTGAGGAGTTCTAAAAAGTTTACCATCAATGCTAAAGACCTATCTAAAGATAACCAAACATTGAGAAGTGGTTCAAAATAAAATAATATATAGCATGTCACTCTGACTAAACCATCCAACAATGTTGATTGATGTTTAATTATTCTTCATGTAGTGTTGTTACTTTTGTAAAGTTGAAGAGTTACTTTACTTTTATGGTTAAGGATAACTTCATGTTACTCTAATGGTTGCACTAAATATACTTAATTACCATTAGGTTTAAATATTTTCTTATCATTTTAACCATTTAAAAAATATTAATCTCACTAAATATATATACCAATGGAGCAAAACTATTGGAGTATTATGAAACTAGACTTTGAAACAACAAATATTGTTATTTGGGTGCTATTTCAATTACATAAGGCGCGCATAGGTAACAGCTATTACATGTTTATAAACTTGTTGCTAGGGTACTCTACTTATGCATGCTTTAGGACAATTAATATTACATTATATGGACATTGCAAAAGAGGAGCTATCATTCATACATCTAGTCCAAATTACAAACATGTCATACCATAGGAGATAGCATGGAAGTCATAAAAACACTACACTATCTTCCATCCAATGTAATTGTACTCAGGGAATTACACTCGAGAATTGGTTCTCCTGTTTGATTACTCATGTGATCTTCAGTTGATATTTCCTGAGAGTATAGAGTTGGTTTAGGAGGCATTTCTAATTGCTCAACCTCTCCTTCCAACATCTCCAAGGCTTTGTTTATTGAAGGACGGGGTCAGGTTTCATTTATACCCACAATGCAACTATTATAACCATTTTCCTTACAAACTTCTTTTCATCTTCAGTGGCATCTCCCAAGTCTATATTCATCTCTCCTCGATCATATTTGTCATAAATCCATGATGGAAAATATATTTGACTTGAATGATTTGCATTTGGATTCACATTCTTTCTTTCCTACCATTTGAACAATAGCATTCCAAACTATAAACACACCAGACGAACGCCTCCAATATTTTTATAGAACAATTTCGAGCAATGTATCCCAACGCTCGTGGCAAGAGTAAGAAACACCATACTTATCGATGAATACAATTTTCTGAGACCAAAATCTGAAACTTTTTGGTGTGAAGTCTTCCATCAAGAAAAATATTGTGCGACGATATCAAAATGTAGAATTTGCATATCACAACTATGATGTAAATATTGGAAATCCCTTTATAAGTCTGACCTTGTACATCATTTCCCAGCTCAAAGTGTTGTTTTCTTCTTTAAGAAAAACAGCACTATCAAGAAGAGCCATTGGGCATGAAAGTCATAAGTGCCCATTTGGATCCTTGCACACAAAATCTACTAGTCTCACCATTAACATGATGGTCTGCTTCTCCTATTGCTTAGCAACCTCATTGATGAAATCTTGTCATTAGCTTTTGACATGAGCATGCTTTTAAACTCTGATTAACGACCACTCCGGATTTTCCTTTATATCTGAGCCATAGCCTCCTTGACCTAACTTATTTGCAAAGTTATAAAGTCATCTTCTTTATATCTGAATAGCGTACTTAGTACAGTTGAGACACGGCTGCGTAAAAATTCTTCAACACTATCATCTAATGATAGATGTCTTCGATGAAACTTATAAGTAGTACAAAATAGGCAAAGTAGTCCCGACTAGAGCCCTTCACAGGACTAAACACAAATCAAATATCATGAAATCAATGAATATTTTTAAAAAGAACAAAGATAACAAAATAAAGGTTTAAATCATCAAATATATAGATGAAGAAAACCCATTAAAACATCATGTTGGGAAAGAGTAGATTAAGTTTGCATTCTTAGACAATAATAAAGTAGCTACTCTAGCAACCATTTATTCAGAATGTAAGCCATCACCTGTGTGTGCATTTGTTTGCTGTCATATACTAGACCTAATAAGAATATATAAAAAATGTGACTTAAGCGAATTTTGGGCATTGAGTACATATGTAACTTTTGCTTTTGAACAACAACTCTCTAAAGTTGAAGCTTTTCTGTTGTTTGATATGAATATTGCTTCTTAACACACACCACATGTTTGCCCCATATATACCCATATGTAGAGTCACACAAATTAACAGTCTTTCATGGACTTCAAATAAATAAATGGGGATTCATATTACTGCAAAGTGGCTCCAGGACCTCTCTTGTCAAGTAGCTCCGATCTGTGTTAAATGATCCAGCTACTCGCAAAGCGAAGCTTTTAAGAATTTTGAGTTTGATATGAATATAATACTTCTTTAACTTACTTAGCATGCCAAAACATTTTTACCATCCTTTATTATCCAAACCTATATCAATCCCATACAAGTTATTGATAGTGGATCAGAGAAACAACTTTAATTTTGAAATTAAATATATTGATTTTTATTTCTATCAAGATCTTTTCGACATCAAAAGAAAAAAAGAAAAAAAAAAGTACAGCTGTTCCTATCATAAATAATGGGTTTCTAGTGAAACAGTTTTTGTGGCAGAAACAGTCAAAATGTTTTTGGTCTTGATACATTATTTAGGGCATCTTTACAAAAAAAAAAAAAAAAGTAAGGTTGGAATTTGGTGGCACTTCCAGCCATACCCACTATCCAGCCTCCTGGTAAAACAAAGAAATGTAAACAAATTAAAAGCTATGGAAGCGTATAGAGAGCATGACTAACATCAAGGAGGAGCGTAAGTCAGTTAAGTAGAAAGTCTTGCAATCATGGAGAAGGTGCAGGGATAGTAAAGTTTGACAATCACTAAGGGTCTAGTTGAAAATCCTATATCAAACATCCGAACATGTTAGTCCCATGAGGACTCTGAATAAATCCTTGTCTTATTCTTACATAGAGAAATTAATAATTGCAAATAGCAATCTTACCTTGGAATTTTAAGGTGAGGGAAAGAAAGTAACCCCTCTGTTAACAAAGGAAATTAAGTCAAATGTGTAAATATGGAAATTAAAATGAATAAAATGAAAATTTTTATTTCAAGAAAGTTGTGATAATTGAGAAGCCTTACTCAGAGCTTGTGATAGTGATTATTAATGTCCAAAGCCCTGCAGATTAAACCAAAACCACCATAATTAGGGATACAAAATATTGATGACTCATGCAAGAAAGATAAAAGCGGCTATAAATATTGTGGAAGTTCCACATCAGTTGAACACGGTCAATTGAAGTGAATATAGCAAAAGCAACCTTCCTACTACGGAACTTTAGTAGGAGGTGAAGAATTCTAAAAATATTAATATGGTATCCAGAGATGACAGTTTTGGATTCTGATGGAGGAGGTTCCCGCACTTAACATCCTCAGAAAGGATTGGAAAAACCTAACTTCTTGTGAGGGTATTGGAAGTCTACATCGGTAAACACGATCAATTGAAGTGAATATGAAGGAACATTTCTCCTACTACAAGGGCTTTCCAGTGGGAGGTAGAAAGAGGTTCTAAAAATATTGATAAATATTGAATATATAGATTTTCAAAGGGAGTAAAGTGTCGGTGTTATTTGAAACTGTTTTTTGTTTTTTGGAATTTAATGTTTTTCATGTTTTATGTGTTTTAAGGCCAAAAATAAAAAACTAAGAATCAAACAACACTACCTTATTTCTTAATTTTTGGCATAAAATTGTTTTTAAAAATAGAAACCAAACTTATACTCTAAATTTCAATTTACTCACAGATTTTTCTCAAGTATCGGGAAGATGGTAGTTCCCTGTCTTGTAGCATTGAAGGCAATTCCATTCAACTGCACTGCAGAATTTGCCGCCATTCTGCAATGGCGGTTGCAGAAGTGAGGTAAAAATAAAGCTGAAGCCCCATACAGCAAATAATCGTGTAAATCGCCATCGAAAGTACTTTTCGGCTTCCCGGATATAGCTTCCAACTGTTGAATAACTATGCATGTGACGACGGTGCATGAATGCCAGAATTTCTCCTGCAGAAATTCTGTTAGCGATGACTTCATAGAAAGGTGCCATGTTGTGGTTCTAACGTTAATACTGCATGGGATTACTAAATGTAGTTGTATATTATGCTGACTGCCTGATCACACTCCATTAGAACTGTTTTAGGGATTATGGATGGAAAGTACAGGCAACTAGAGTAGAAATAGTTGTAAATTCATCATGATATATAGTATGGAAATCCATACTCTTTGTAATATTCAGCAACGAAAGAAAGGTGAACTATCTGACAGTAGTTGTGCTTCTTGGCTAGCTCAGGATCAACTACCCGAATGGTATTATAATGTAATTTGATCTCTACAACATAGTATTTCCAGGGTAGGGTTTATAGTATGATTGTTCCGCAGTGATTCTCTCAGAAACCACTGTGGAGGATCTCTCCTGTAATCGAAAAGGATAGGAAATGTTCCGAATATCTCCGCAGGAAGAGGGCTATCTTTGGTGGTACTTGTCATCCTTACCAACAACACATATTGAAGAGGCACTGAAGGACTGCTGTTGAAGCCTATTCCCACAGGTACGCCTCCTCATCATTAAAGTTTAAGAGAGAGAGAGAGAAGAGAGAGAGAGAGATGAGGCCTGTACTCTGTCTCTAGGACTATGATGAGTTCTCAAGATGAAGGTAGGGGTGAAGTATCTCCTAGTTACAACTTATCTTAACATATATATTGGACTATTAGGTATCCTGTTACAGGTTCGGCCGGGCATGGAAAGGGTTAAGTTAAGTCTATAGAACAAATCTTCTGAGATGTAATAAGTATCATCTCTCTATTGGTAAGATATTATCTAATTTTGGTTTGAAGGCCCTCGTAATTTTATTTTGGGTTCTTCGAGGCGATCTTATTAAATATTCTCATACTTATTAATAGGCTTCCATATTTCATCCATATGAAACTTGCACCCATACTTAATAAGACCACATCCCAACTGCTAAGCTTCCCATTATTTAGAATCCTCTATTAAAGATAATACTTTTTTTTCCTCATACGAACTATTGTGAATGTTTGATACAACAATTATCCCTAATATATATTTTTCAACTAATTTCAGTTCTGGAGATAAAAATTATTATTATTTTTTTTTAGAAAATTATGTATGGCTATTTGTTTGAAAATAAAATAAGGAAGTATGAAGAATGTAAAATAAATGTGGTTTGAGAACATAATAAAGGAATAATTGTTTTTCATGCAAGGTGTGCATAATCACTTGAGGCACTACCTTAAGTAATTATAAGAGTACTCTCTCAATAATTGAGGTTAATCTGTATCCCAAGTGATTAGGGTAGTATCTCTACATGTAGAAGCCAATTATTCTTTCTAACATGTTTAGTTAGAATATATGTATTTTCCGTTGTTACGTATATACACATATTTTATCTTTATTTCTACAAATGGGTAGCCTAATACGTGCTTCTTCGAGAACAAACAAATCTAGTTACATATATGCATGTATATAAAGCAGGTGAGAGAAAGTGCAAATTCAAACTAAGAAAACAGTTAGTTGCTAATTAAAAATGGAAAAAGCCCTTACCTCTTCTTCTTCTTGTTGTTTATGAGATTAATGTCTGCAGAGATATTTTTATAATGAATCGGAGCCAAGATGATGATAAGTGCAAGGCCGTGGCAGTAAGCCACCACTGGTCCGGTTTTCCGGTTTCCGTTCCGGCTAAAGCAGCAGCCAGACCACTGTGGATGTCGGGGTTTTGAGTTATATTGCTCGAGAGAAGAAGAATCAGACCATACTAGGGCTTCCACTCTGTGTTCAGTAAAACTCTGAGACAGTGAAAATAGATTATACTTCTCAGGAGATTAACACCCAGTTTACCTATTGTTGCCTTCAAGCAGCATCAAATCCTTAATTTTATATGCCTCTCCCTTC